>CM046665.1:97437442-98735670 GCA_025594165.1 Tamias sibiricus
ACACTCAGATTTGCATTTTCTTTAACCCAATTAAAGACATGAAACATTTGCATCATTAGAACCATGAGACAGGCTTTTCTCAAAAACCAAAAAACTAATAAAGCACTTTAGAAATGTTTATCATGAGGCCACTTTTGCACCATTTTCTGGCATCATATTAAAAATATATAATATATATTTGCATAATATATATTATATATAATATATAATCAGCCAGGCATGGTGGCACACACCTGTAATCCTAATGAATGACTCAGAAAGATGAGGTTTGAGGCCAGCCTTAGCAATTTGGCAAGATCCTGTCTCAAAATAAAAAATATAAAGGGCTGGCAATGTGGCTCAGTGGTCAAGTGCCCAGGGTTCAATCCCCATTACCAAAAAACAAACAAACAAAAACAAACCACCACATAATCAATTGATAAATGAATAAATAAAATATGCTAAATATGCACAATGGATTACTATTCACTCATCAAAAGGATGAAAGCCTGTCATTCTGCAACAAGGTGGATGGAACTGGAAGACATAATGTTAAGTGACATAAGCCAGGCACAGAAAGACAAATACTGCATTATCTCAATTATGCAGAATCAAAAAATGTTGATCTCATAGTTGAGAGTGGAATAGTGGTTACCAGAGGCTGGGGAGAGTAGAGGGGCAGCAGGTTGGGGAAAAGTTGATCAATGGGTTCTAAATTACAGTTAGGAGCAAGAAGTTCTGGCACTACTGCACATAGGGTGACTACAGATAATGATAATACATTGCATATTTCAAAAAAGCTGAAAGAAATTGTGTTTGAGGAGATACATACATTTGACCTGATTTGAAAGAACTTGCTTTTTTTGGTACCAGGGATTGAACTCAGTGGCACTTGACCACTGGGCCACATCCCCAGCCCTTTTTTGTATTTTTATTAGAGACAGGGTCTCACTGAGTTGCTAAGTGCCTTGCCATTGCTGAGGCTGGCTTTGAACTCGTGATCCTCCTGCCTCGGCCTCCTGAGTGCTGGCATTACAGGCATGCACCTGTAATTTGAACAATACACAGTGTAGACATGTATCAGAAACATAAGGCGCCCCATAAATATGTAGGATGTGTATGTCAACTGAAATAATAAATAAAATACATATTTATTAAAACATAGAGATCAAGATTCAAAGAAATTCTGAAAAAGAAAGGATACCATTTACCCTGAATCCACTGAAATGTTTCAGCAGGTCTTATAAAGTGGAGGAGAGTTGTCTCCAGGTCAAAAACGTTAAAAATCTAAAGCAGAAAAATACTAGAAGACTCACAAAGCAGGACCCAGAGTGTGGACTCAGCTGCAATAGATGCAAACAAACAAACAAACAAACCTCCCCCAAATCATCCTAGGTGTGGCAAGCCTGCAAATCAGCATCTTAGGCACGCTCTTCCTACCTACCCTGCTTGCAATGCTGAACACCTCACAGATGCGACTTGTAGCTGGAGCTTGCTGCTGTTTACAATGTGGGTGTTGGGGGAAGAGCAGCCTGCAGAGCTTTGGATACCTGACAGTTGTCTCTGCTCATTACATGGCACCCACACCCACACAAGGCAAGGAGAAGGGAATGCATGTTTTCCCTGGCAAGCTCACAGTCTTGTGGTCAGGAGAATCTTTCGATTCCAGCGGATGCTCCTACAAGCAGATTGATGATCTAAGTTACTGAGCTTTTTACAGGACATAAATAAAAGAATGGTGTTAGACAAGACAGATCATTCTGAAATACAGTTTGGTAATCATCACCCTGTTTAGACTGAACTAAAAGCAAAGGCTTGCAAATCTCTTTGGTGGATTTTCTTCTACCCAAGATTTTCAAGAGTTTTCATTTGTTCTTAGTGTCCAGACAGTATTCCCCAGCTACACAGCTGAATGCTTTCATTGTTCTACTGAAGAATATTCTCCATTATTCAGTATTAACTACTCTAACTGTGTAGGATAGTGCTTAATCTAGCTGAAAACTTTATAGTCATTTGGTCAATCCTTTGGATTGGTTCATACATTCATTTATTCAACAATGACAAAAAATGTGACTCTCTGGACTAGGTACTAAGCTAAGCAGTGGGGATGGAAAGCTGAAAGATAATACATTGCCCTTATCCACGAGAGGATTCCAGGGTACAGATACACAAACACAGTCAGGGGGGCTATAAATTCAAGCTCCAAGAGCTAAAATGTGCACACTATAAAAGAAGTTAATTCTGGATTTAGGGAGCAGCATCTGGGAAAATTTTGTCTCCTTATTGCAAAAAAATAAGACAAAATATTTCTATTCATTTAGAGCAGAGTTTTCCAGTGTTTGGGGATCTGAAATGCTAATTTTTGTCACATGCTTACAGATTTTCCTAAAAGTCTTATTGATTCACATTTCTGAGATTTGTGGGGAGTTTGAGGTGCTGGTGTTTTGAGAATTTTATCACATCTATTGAAATAACAAGTGACTGCAAGGTCTATGTGGAACAGGGATCACCAAGGACATGGAATTCAAACTCAGATTACAAAAGGGATAGATGTGGGAAGTGAATCAGTGGCTTTTCTTCTAATCAGTACTGGATATTTATACTAATAGTAGGTGTTTGAGTCAGCTTTTATGCTGCTGGGAATCAAAGACCTGATAGAACAATTGTAGAGGAGAAAAGTATACTTGGGGGCTCGGAGTTTCAGAGGTCTCAGTCCAAGACAGCTGGTGCCATTCCTCAGAACTCGAGGTAAAGCTGAACACCATGGTGGAAGAGTGTGGAGGAGGGAAGCAGCTCACAGGATGATCAGAAAGCAGAGGGGGATTCCACATGCCAGATACAAATATATACCCCAAAGGCAAGCCCCCAGTGACCCACCTTCTCCAGCCACACACTATCTGCCTTCAATTACCACTCAACTAATCCCATCAGGAGATTCATTCACTATTGGGTTAAGGCTCTCACAACCCAATCATTTCTCCTCTAAACCTTCTTGCATTGTCTCACACATTAGCTTTTGAGGGACACCTCATATCCAAACAGTAACAGCAGGTGGGCGCTTTGCTCAACAAAACTGCCCACTGTCATAACAAAACTGTGTTTGCTGTTACCATTATTATCACCAGCTCATTCGCCACCGATGTATACAGCATAAGCCACGTGCCATGCACTGCACTTAGCCAAAATATTAGCTCATCAGGGCTGAGGATATGACTCAATGATAGAGCACTCACTAGCATGTACGAGGCCCTGGATTCCATCCTCAGCAGCCCTGTCCACCACCCCCCCACCCCCAAAAAGAAGATAATAAAATTTTCAAAATAAGCTCATTTAATCCTCACCTCAACTTTTTTGGGGGTGAGCACTGGGGTTTGAACCCAGGGGCACTGTACCCCTGAGCTACATCCCCATCCCTTTTTACTTTCTATTTTGAGACAGGGTCTCACGAAGTTGCCAAGGCTGGCCTCAAACTTGTAATCCTCCTGCCTCAGCCTCCAGAGTCACCAGGATTATAGGCGAGCTCCACCATGCTCAGCTAATCTTCACCTCAACTTTATATGAGAGGTCCTATTGCTACCTGTTGCTGCCTGAAGCGATTGCCGCTTGGAGCAACGATGCCGCGGGAATAAGTTCAGAGGAGGACTGGAAACAAACAGGCTCTTTATTCTGCTAGCTTCTCTGTCTGGCTCCAACAACAACTCCAACATGCCATCCACACTCCTCCAACCACACCACAAAAATGGCGCTGACCCCGTCCGCAATGTCCCAGGCCAAGTCTCGCGAGATCGTGGAAGGTGGTAATGCTTTATGGCTCACAGCTAACCGCAATCTTAGCTATCTCCTTAATTAGGGCTCCTACAGCTAGCCACATTTCTCTATTTTGTAGATAAGAACAATTAAGCACAGAAACATTAAATAACTTCTTAACTACATAGTAGTAGAGCTAGGCAGCAAGCCCAGGCAGTCTTACTCTAGAGTCTTCCCTTAGCTCCTAAACTTTTTCAGTATAGATTTTGAAAATACAATAAAATAAATATTGTAACCAGACACAGTGGTGCACACCTGTGATCCCAGCTACTTGGGAGATGGATACTGAAGGATTGAAAGTTTGAGACCAGCCTGGGCAAATTAGAGATTCCCTGTCTCAAATTTTAAAAAAAGCAGGGCTGGGGATGTAGCTCAGTGGTAAAGTGCCCCTGGGTTCAATCCCCATTATGGGATTTTTTTTTTCCAAATTAAAATAAATAAATAAGGGGAAAGGAATAATGGTAGAATGAGTTAGCCATCATTACCCTAAGTGCATGTATGAAGACACACTTGTTGTAAAAGTACTTTACATAAAACCAGCAACTTGAAAAATTGTGCTTTTTATATGTAATATGAAATGAGTTGCACTCTGCAAACATGTATAACAAATTAGAATAAAAATTTAAAAATAAGTAAATATAGCAATGCAATATTTATTAAAGAGAGTTAATCCTAATAGCAAAAAATTTTAGGATTATATATAGGAAATAAGTAACAGGATTCCATAAGCCTATGATACCATTATACTAAGGTGGCCCACTGCAAAAATTGACCAGTTCTTTTCTAAAAGCTCTTTCATTTTTCTCAACTAAATACACTCATCTTCCAGGATTAATTTTTAAAGACAGTATTCATTAAACTTAGCTTAAGGATAATGGTCAATAGTGATTTTTTTTTTAAATGTAACTATCTGTGTCATTTAACACAGAGTTCCAATGAGTACAAGATGGTATTCATCCATGTTTGTGTTCTTTAGATATTTCAGACTCACATGGCTTATTTGTTACCATTCTTCCATCACTGCACACCATTAGACTGTACCACTTAAATTTTATGAGTATCACCTAACTGTGTCCCTTCCTTCCCATCCTCAGTGAAAGTATTCCATTGCTATTATCTCCCACTTGGAATTATTAAAATCAACTTCCTTAAATCACCGAGCTCATGTTATGCCAAGCATTGTGCTAGAAGCCTAATGTGTTTATCTCATTTCATCCTCATGAAAGTTTTGAGCCAAGTAGTCGTATGCACAAGGAACAAGCAAGGAAGATTCTCAGAGATGAAGCAACTTGCTCCAGGAGTACAGCTGAGAAAACTCAGCACCATTACACACATGGTCACCATTTCCTTCCAGCTGCCATGTTAATTTACGGTGCCTCGCCTCTGCCTCATACATATGAACTCAATAACACACGTTTCGTACAGGGAAAATGCACCCATTCTACTCTACTAGAAACTAAACTCAAAGCCATGACTTAGCTTTCAATACCCCATCACCCGCCAGGGTTTGTTTTTTCCTTATATCAAAGAAATATGTTCTGGATCATCTATTCAGACAAAAAAGGAAGGGATACACAAAATTAGAGTGAATCTCTTTAGATTGAAAAGAGAGACAGAAAATGAATTCCATTTGGTTTCATTTCTTACAGTTATAATATTTAATAAACATCAGTAATGAACCCAAACTGATTTAACTCTACTGTTTTCAGAGACTGACATCTTGAACAAAATAATGTGCTTTTTTTTCTATAAACGAACCTTCTGTGTATTACTAGATAAGAAATACAATACAAGAAAGGAAGGTATTTACAAAGACTGCAGCATATAAAACAAGTTTTGATATCGCCTTTTCTAAAATAAAACTTTCTAAAGGACATAAGCAGCTTTAAAAATCTGATATTGTAATGAAAATTTAATAGGACTTCCAAACAAAGAAGCATTCATCTATTTCAGGACCTACTGAGAAAAAAATCCAAGAATTTGCCTAAGAAGTCAGGCCTAAGAATTTCTGATATTGTTAACTCCACAGTAATCATCTATGTATTTTACTGATATAAATTAGTTTGTTTAGTTATTGTTTCTAAATGTTGAAAAATGGGATTGTGAAAAAGTTAGAAAAAGAAAGTCTAAAAAATGCGAAACTCCTCAATGGAAGCATAACAATTCACTTTATTCAACACACTGGAGACTACTTTTTTCCTTCCCTAACAATATATCACTATGATCAAAATATAACAACTCTAATAATTTTCATGCTACAATGAAATAATTTTTGCCCATAAAACTACAGAGAGTAAGCAGGTTTCTGTGATCATCTTCTGCAATGAAAGAAATAAAAACAAGGGAACAAAACAGAATAGCTTTCATCTTTCTTGTTTTTCATGTCAGTTTCCCTTTCATCTTTTCCTCTCTGTCTTCTATTGTTCTATATTCTGCAATAAAAAAAACGATTTAAATTTTTTAAAAAGCATGTTTCAGGTTGTTTTTTTTAAGAAAGAAGACCAATCCACTCTGCATATCTTAAGATTCACCTTATGGCACAAACTTCCCAAAACTTTTCTGAATGACCTTGTCCCTAAGGAGAGCTTAGAATTTCCTAAGTTCCTTTTCCCTTCAGTTACACACCTCAGTCTCAGGGGACAGATAGCTACATTGATTGGCTCCATGTCTTCTACTATGGGATTGGAATCTCCTTGAGGGTGAGAGACACATTTTATTCTCTTTGATTCCTCCGTGCTTCATACAACATTTGGAAGTGATTCATTAACTAACATGTGTTGAAAGAAAAAAATAATTAATGAAACAAACAAACAAAAAAAAGCCACAGCTGGGCACTGTGGTGCACGCCTGTAATCCCATCAGCTTGGGAGGCTGAGGCAGGAGGATTGTGAGCTCAAAGCCAGCCTCAGCAACTTAGTGAGGCCCTAAGCAACTTAGTGAGACCCTGTCTCAAAACAAAATATATAAAAGGTCTGTGGATGTGGCTCTGTGGTTAAGCATCCCTGGGTTCAATTTCTAGCACCAAAAAAAAAAAAAAAAAAAAAAAAAAAAAAACCACAACCATGAATGAACTATTGGTATGCCTTTCTTGAATTACAGCCACAGTTTTAATTACAAAGCTAAAATTTAAAAGCCAAACTGTAATGAAGGTAAGGGCTTATGCGTTAATTTTCAAAAGGAAGAAATCAGCAATAGGAAGTTGAAGGAATAGATTTTCCACTGCAGATTCTAAAGATATGATAATTGCTGGTGACCCAACTGGTTCAAGCAAGTTTATTTTCACATCACACACTTAATCTAACACTACTGGGGAACCTAAACTCACTTTTTACATGACCCTGAATTCCTTGAGACTTTATTCTGGTATGCTTTTATACCACAACACTAGCAAGAACCACACACCAGGTTTTTACGGCCAGTATCCATCTCATATCCCATCACACACTGTGGGCCCAGCGTGATTCACTTATAATGCAATACTAATCTCACACTTTGCATAAGTTGTTTTTACATCGGAGAGCTACCTGGCTCGTATTCAGGTTATTTCATTTTATTTAATTTTCTGGGGCATACTGTTAACTGTTCCTGGTTTTTTAATTTTATTCCCCCCAAAATAACCCAAGCAACATTTTATATATGCCTTATTCTTTCTTGTATCTTTATTTTATCCTTATAATTTTAAAAGAGCTCTTTCAAAAGTCATCAGAGCTTTCCAAATTCAGTGACATTTTTCCTCTGTCAGTACCCATCTTCAGAATTAACAGCAGCACTTCCTGTCCTTTTGACTTCTGTGACACCAGATGATCCTGATTCTTATCCCACTCCTCTCTGAGGACTGTGTCCCTGTCCTCTTTGAAATTGGTGTGTCTGCTCTCCAAAGTTTTAAACAGGTCCCAACAGTCTGCTGTCTGCTCTCTCAGCTTCTGCAATCTGGGCTCATTCACGTCTACCTGACTGAACCCTGTATGTAAAGTGCCGGCCCTAGCCCTGTACCAGGTGCCAGCCTTCATTTCCAATCCTCTTCTGTGTTCCCCTGTGCAAATTTCAGATTCCTTAACATCTCATTTTAAAACAGAACTCATCTTATCCTCAGAGGGAATAGAATATACGCCCTGTCTTTCTGGTTCCAACATAAAAATGTTGATTCCTCCCTTTCTCCTTTGTCTATTCTTCAATATACCTTGCACACTTTTTTTTTTTTTTTTTTTTTTTTTTTTAAGTTTTCACTAACTCCACCTCAATTTAATCCTCAAGTCCATTCACCCGGAAAACAGTACAACTCTAAGTGAACTCCTAGTTTCCAGGTTTTCCTCTTGAATATACCAAACATACTCCTATTAATCTTCCTTAAGCGCATCTCTAATTACATTCTACTGCCCAAAAAGGCATCAGAGACTAAAATGGGGGTGGAGGGGCGGAATCTTGATTCTAGAAGACAAGGTTTTCTGCAACATCAACCATTTTCCCTGCCTTATCCCCCTCTGTTCCCTTTGGGTATTTGGCATTTCAGCAAAACTGACTTACTAAATCATTGTGCTTGCTCCAAGTAAAGATGTTGGTCTTTGCACCACTAACACCAAGAACATTGCCCAGCACACATAAGTGCCCAATAAATATTTGTTGAAAGAATGAATGACAGCATACAAGAATCCTTTACCCAGAAAACATGTCCAGTATATTTTATCAGGATGAGGCACAAGTTACTATACAGTTTTCTAAATCTAGAAAATAGAGTAAGCCAAAGGAGTAATGGGAGTGAAAGTTGCTGAGGAAGCCCCAGGAAGACCCTCTCCCTAAAATGATTATTAGCTCTGTTGGAAAGCACATGAGTTTTCCAGACTTAAGTAAAAGGGCAATGGTAACTTGCCAAGGAAGCTCCCAGTACTACACATTTTTTAAAGGAAATTCAGTTCCTACTGTTCTTTATTTATTTAAAAATGGGTGTCACCTATCAGAGTCATTTGTCAAAGGCTGAACAGTTGCAGCATAACAAATGTGAACCTTTCATTATGAATAATGCATAATTAACATACTAGCCAAAGGATGTGGAACCTTCAACTCAAAGACGTTCTGGTACCAAAAGAGAAAAGGAGTCTTATTTGGTAAATTAAAACATCTGTTGTGTGTTTGACTCTCAACATCCGTAAAACTGAAGGGATAGAAGCCAATTTATGTAGTAATGATGATAAAGTTGGAAGAACAGTGGGGAGAATCAGCCCCTAAATGACAATATTCTAGTCTCTCTCCTATCTTTGCTTTGAGATTGTTTTGCAATGAGATTTTATAGGATTTGAACCATAAAACATTAAAAATAAACAGAAGAGCTTCAAAGAATGTTCTCTAATTGGCACTTCTGATTCCATTATAATAAGTAGAGTTCTTAATGCTTCTATATAACAAACCAATGCTATATGCTATTTCATGCTTGACTGTTGGAATTACTCCTTGAATATTAATAATTATTCATCACCTATGCCTGGCTATTCAAATAAAGCTCTGACTCCTCTTGAGAAGGTCCCCCTCTTATTCATAGAGCCCAGGAAAGCTGCTTTTTAAATGTAACAGACTTCCTTCACATACCACTTAAGGATAAACATTTCTTGAAAGTGCCCAAAGCATCATCAAAATATCACAGATAAGTTCACTGACAGGACCTCTGATGCTAAGCACTGTGCTATTTGGTCCACTTGGGAGCAGACAGGGAAAGAGGAAAAGAGTCAGCAGTCAGTGAATCACAGCACACTTGCAGTCCACCTCCTTGGTGTGGAATCCCTCCTACTTGGGATGTGACTGCATTGAGGGCTAAACATGGACCTGCCTATCAACCCCCCAGTGTGTGGGCAAAATGTTCCAAGAAGCTAGAAGAGAGGCAAACATTCAAGTAATCCAAGAGCCAGGGCTGAATTCCAGCCCTCAACAATGCTACTGTTAATTCATGCTGTGATGTTCTTTCTTGGGGGAAAAAAAAAGTCTCTTTGAGGGAAGCAGCATATATAAGAAGATAAGAAGCCTAAGATTACATAAAACCTTTTGACAGAGCAGAGCAATGAAAGGGGCTGCACCTAAAACACAAGCTGCACTCTCTACTCCCCAACCCCTCCTCCCAACACTCCCCGCTGCCCCACTCCACCAAACTGTCACCAGGCATACAAACCCTATGGCTAACCTATATCTCAAAATCCAGCTGCCTTCCCTGAAGAGATCCATAATATCACTCTCGCCTGAGAGATAAGTGGATTCTGAGTTACACAAACACATCGGAAGTAGAGGCACCCGTAATGTGTGACATTCTTATTCCACATTCAGTGTCCCCTGTCCCATTTGACCACTTCAGGTTTATTCCCAACATTGACTATGTGACTGAGCTGTTGACTGTGTATTGAGGAAGGCACATTACTTTTACTTTGCTTCCTCTATTTTATTATTTATTTATTCTAAGTTGTTATGACAGCAGGATGCATTACATTTCATATTATACTTATAGAGCACATTTTTACATATCTCTGGTTGTATACAAAGTATGTTCATACCATTCGTGTCTTCATACATGCACTTAGGGTAATAATATCCATCTCATTCTACCATCTTTTTTTTTTCTTCACCCTTTTGCCCCCTCCCTCACCCTCCCTCCCCACTGGCCATTCTAGTGTTCCTCTAATCCTCCTATGCTCCCTGTCCCAACCCCATTGTGAATCAGCCTCCTTATATCAGAGAAAACATTTGGCATTGGTTTTTGTGGGATTGGCTAACTTCACTTAGCATTATATTCTCCAACTTCATCCATTTACCTGCAAATGCCATGATTTCATTCTCTTTTATTGCTGAGTAATACTCCATTGTGTATATATACCACATTTTCTTTATCCATTCATCTACTGAAGGGCATCTAGGTTGGTTCCACAGTTTAGCTATTGTCAATTGTGCTGCTATAAACATTGATGTGGACAGAAGATAGCCTCTTCAACAAATGATGCTGGGAAAACTGGAAATCCATGCAACAAAATGAAATGAAACCCCTGTCTCTCACCATGCACAAAACTCAACTCAAAGTGGATCAAGGATCTAGGAATTAGACCAGAGACACTATGCCTAATAGAGGAAAAAGTAAGCTGTAATCTCCAACATGTCAGATTAGGCCCCAAGTTCCTTAATAAGACTCCTATAGTGCAAAAATTAATATCAAGAATCTATAAATGGGATAGATTGCTTCCTCTATTTCAATAATCTGGATGTATACTCTTTAAAATTTATTGCTCTCTGAATATAATATCTCACCTGTATTTTTTCTGGAAAAATTAGAATTCCCATAATAGTTAAAAATTGGGTTGGATAGTTGCAGTGGACTGAGGCATATGGTGTTCTTTGATTATTATTTAAGCCTCATTCTATATACTACTCATGTTATTTTATTTTAAAAACAACACACAACTTGACTGGCATCCAAAAAGTTAGTACGGGTGTTATTTAATACTCTAAAGCTTCTGTGGCAATGAATGGACCTCTTAGTTTTATTTCCTTTTTTTTTTTTTTTAACTGCAAACACTTCTTTTTAAAAAAAGATATATATTTAAAAATTGAAATAATACTTCAAAAATTATTGACACGCCTAGAAAGGTATATTCAATGCTGCTCCTGTCTTACATATTAGACAAATGCTTTGTAAATTTTAATCTTATCTAATACTTGAGAATGTAGGTTAACAGAGTTTAGGAACTGTGCTGAGTTTAATTTCTGAAAAGCATCTTATAGTGCCTGTACAGGTGTTCACCAAAACACTATTCTGCACATATCAAGAGAAAAACATTTATAAACTAGAGAAGAACACCTTCAAAAGAAAATCTTTTATCTTAGTTACTAGCTCATAAAAACACCTATTACAAGGCATTAGGGGGCAATGATGTATATCATGAAATTCAGCCAAAGTGTCAAAGATATTTTATGTAACCTACAATTATAAAAGTTAGTGGTTTTGTTTCCTGGATTTGGTAACCTCATTATTCTCTATGTTTCAGAAATAGGCAAAGTATGCATTGTTGATTTTTTTCCCCTGATCTACCTAGGTATATATTTAAAAGTTCCAGGTGAGAATTCAATACAAACAAAAGTAAACTCAAAACATCTCTTACATTCTCAATTTCATGCATCTAAGCTTCTAATATCATTAGATGACTAAAGCAAATTCTGAACTTTTTAAGAATTAGAATAATTATGACTCTATAATAAGGGGAATTTATGGGGACATGGCTTACAATTCTGATGCTAACTGGCAAAACAGGACCGAGGTTCAGACTGGTGTTTCTGAGACCCTAACCACTTACGAGTTGCAAAAACCAGCTCAAATTTTAAAAGTCCACATGAAAAACTATAAATTCTGAAAACTTTCTAGTAGTGAGAGGACTGGATTGCTTTCAATCCACATATATAAAACAATTCCCAGCCTGCTAATAAAGATTTCACACTGAATATGATTCATAATGAATATATGGTGTTATATTTCTTAACAGCCTTGTATTTTATATGCAGACATTATTAAACAAGACCAACTTTTACATTTCTAATTTTATTGCTCCAACAATAGAGCCTTCAAACTGCATAAATGGGAACACTGCTTTGGCAGACTCCAAGGAAAGGGCCAAGATGAGAGGCAGAACAGCAATTTTGCCATTTCATAAAATACTGCTACTTTTACTACATTTTATAATAGTTCACATCTATTATTCACAATTCTCCAGGACTGTGCTAACTTTCATATTTGCTATCCACAGAAGTCACAAAATATATGCCAACTCAGTTACCCCTTATACTAGAACTGAAAATTAATAATGGAGGCAATGATAAGACAGTATCAGGGTACTTTTAGGGTACCACATACTTTTTTAAATACTTCATTTTCATTTCACCATAATCCCTAATTTTGCAAATTAGGATGCAACAAGTATCTGATCTCCACACTAAAGATGAGAAAATCCTTCCAGAGAGATAATTTATCTCTTCAGGACTTGGGTGCAGACCAAGAATAATCACCAGTTTTCTTTAATCTAAAGTGTAAAAACAAGTCAAGCATAAAAACAAGAGTAACCACCAACAGGGTAAAAACCAAAGCCAATCTCCTAATACAGTCAAGGGATAAACCTGAGATGTTCTTTTTTTTTTTTTTTTTTTTTTTTTTTTTTTAGTAAATCCACTGAGTTTTTATATCATAAGAATCTTACTCAACAAAAATGTTTGATTTATTTGTCTGCCTTCCCCATAAATCTTTACACTCCCAGACACAGAGACTTTACCCCCATTCAATTGGCCTCCTGAAACTTAACACAGTGCCAACAAAGTAGACATTAAATCAATTTTGATGAATGAATGAATGCTTACTATACATTTAGCAATATTTGTTAAGAACAAAATACTGCTCCAGGCAGCAAGTTTGTAGGAGTAAATGGGACCATTTCCCTATTATCAAGAGATTTACATTCAAATGGAGAAATGACAGCAAATAAGTAAATAAGAAATATACCCAATTAGCAAAAAGGGCTATGCAGAGAATTAAAATAGGGAGATAAAGAGTAACTGTGTGGCTGCTTTAATTTGTGTGATCAATAAAGTTCTCTCTAAAAAGAGGATATTTCTGCTGAGATCCAAATAACCAAAATAACCAGATCCAAATAACCAGAATATAAGAAGTCTGAAGCCAAGCAAGCACTAGGAAAAAAAGAACAGCCAGGACAAAAACCTGGGTAGAAACAAACTTGTCATGTTCATGTTTAATATATGAAATGACATCAGAGAGATAGAGAAAGTCTGCACCATACAAAACTTAAATTCAGCTACTTGATGAAGAGATACATTTTGAAATTAAAAATGTATATTTTAATTATGTTAGGGTGAACAGACAGCCTTCTAAGTGTAATTCTCACGGAGTCATTCCAATGCCATCACTCTTATCCTGCCTTAACATCCTTCAGAGCACCCATCCTGACCAAATCAGGTCATTTACTTATTGGCTTGTTATTTGGTGTCTCAGCCTGACAACCCTGAACACTCCATGAGGGCAGGGTCTGCACTGTGTTCACTGTGGCCTCAGCACCAAGAACAGCGCCTGGCATCTGCTGAGCGCTTAATGAGATTGAATGAAAGGACCCATCTGACTATGTCAAGTGAGGTGCTCCATATAAGAACCTGAAGATATTCAAGCAGAAAAGTGCAATTATGGGCCAGGCACAGTGCTGCACGTCTATAATCCCAGAACTCAGCAACTTGGAGGGCTAAGGCAGGAGTATCACAGGTTCAAGGTCAGCCTCAGCAACTCAGAGAGACCCTGTTTCAAAATAAAAAATAAAATGGATGGGGGATATGGCTCAATAGTAAAGCACCCTGGAATCAATCACCTGTACTTAAAAAAAAAGTGAAAATATGGGATCTAAAAGTCACGGATACATGCACGCATGTGTATGTGTATGTGTGTGTGCGTGCGCACACATGTGCGCACACACACACACTTAAACCTTGGAACTACATGAGTAATTTTATAAAGCAAAGAGAAGAAGCCCAGAATAGATCCCTAGGGAACTTAAACATTTAGAGAAGTAGAAAAGAAAAAAATCAGTAGAAGAGTAAAACCTGCCGGGAAGAAAACCAATAGAAAAGTGGTGTCAAGGAAGCTATTGAAAAATCACTTAGAGGGAGGTGGTCAGCGGAGCCAAATGCTTCAGAATAGTCCTACAGGGAAGAGGAGCAGGGGACCCACTCAATTTGGCAATGTGAGTTCCCTAGTGACTGTGACAAGTGAATGACAGGGACAGTAATCCAACTGAACAGGAGAAGAGAGTGATCATGGAGAACTCTCTCAAGCAGTTTTCCTTTGGGAGAATTCTAGTTTTAACTCAGTGGTACCACCTTCTCTTAGAACTGCCAGCTCATATAGCAAAGAAGCAGAAACATAAATGTCTTCTTGCCCGACTCTTTCACTGTTTACAAATGAAAAGCTCTAAAGAGGAATGAAAACTGGGCTGCACCTGCATGTGACAAGCACCTGAGGAGATTGGACAAGCACAGTGGGACACCTGATAAGAACCTGAATTGAGAGGGTCAATACATCCTGGGAGAAAATGACATAGGACAGCCAAAATTGAGGTATAATGTCACAAGGTTATAGATAAAGACCTGCTTAATCAACCTGGCAGAGAGATGAGGCTATTTTGAAAGTGGGGCGGATCGGACTGACATCACTTTCTCCAGAACAAAATTAGTAGTAGAAGGTACTAGAGAAGTGTCTCTATATAAGCCCAGGAAAGACAAATTTTTTCCAATGAAAAAACTGTGATCCATTTTGGACAGGTCAGCCTCATTTCTAAACTTCCACCTCTCTGTACCATACCTACCTCGCAGGATGATAGGCAGGTACCTGACAACACCTGTAGTTAATGAATATGAGCCTCTTCCCTTCTACCAAGAGGAAAATTTTAAAGTGCGTGGAACTAATTTTTTATGTAATAACTGTACTGATTTTATTTATTCTCTTCTTTCATTAAAAAAAAATGCAGAGGTCAACATCATGTCAGTTCCTTTTTGAATGATTATAAATGGTGAAATCAGATCAACTTGAGGTATTTGGGACAGTTACATCTACCACGTGACTTATCTGAGTATATTTTGGAAGCCTGATGCTGCATAGGCATTTTTTTCTTAAAGATCCAATTGAAGTGAGATAAATATGAAGCACTATAAATTCTGCAGGAAGTATGAGATTACAAAAATTCGTGATATAAAAATGTGAAACACTTCTATTTCAGAAAATAGTGTATATGTAAATGTAAAATGTTTCCATTTCAGAATAAAGTGAAGTTACTTCTTAAGTAACAAAAGCAAAATCACTTTTCCCTCCAGAGTTTAAGTTCAAATTAGCACATTTGAGACTATGAAATGCATATCAAGCTGATAATTTTACATAATTCCTTCTTTTGTAAGCCTTTGATAATTTATTCATCAATGTTTAATCTGAATTATCTTCTATGATTTCTTTGTTAACAGCTTTTCTTCATTTTTTGTCTACATTCTGCCTTCACACAGTAATTTTTCCTTTAGTAAATGATTTTTCATCTTAATTATACATTGAGGAAGGTAGCTGTCATCAGTCATTTTATTGCATTTATCAAAAACTCAAGAAGCTGTTAAGAAACTGTGAAATTGTTTCCAGAAATTAAACTTAAAATATACAGTTCTAGAACTTATAGCAACCAAAACTAAATATATGGCTTGCATGTGCTGAAATGTAGTTATGTCTACGTGTCTTATTAAAGATGGCATACTCATAAGTAATATTTTTTAAAAGGCCAAAACCTTCTTTACTACTTAAGTTTCACATAGTTCTCATAATGCCAAGTAGAACATATCAATTTGAAATTTCACTTGAAAGTTTATTTTCTGAATTAACAACACTGAGAACGATAGCAAGTAGCATGATATGCTGTAACAGCCTAGGATATAGCCTTTTGAATTCAACGTTAGTGATTGACATCTTTAAGGGACGAATGTACATCACCAAAGTTAAATCAAGGTTGCTAATATGCACAGCCTACACAGAACAAAGGGGAACATTTTCAAAATGAAATGTTCTGAAGAAGGACTTCTCAGTACAGCTTTTATTTTCTGTGTACACAAATAGAATCTAATTCTGCTGGCTTCTCTTCTTCCCCCACTGTGAAGGGCAAAACACCAATCTGGCAATACGTCTCAGAAGTAAAAGAATCATATACACGGTTGGATAGAAAGTTAGTGGAAGCCGTTTTTGAAGTGCTTTGGGATCAAGTCTAGTCATCAGCCTGGCAATCAAAGATTTATAATCTGGTCATAACCTTCATTTCTACCTCATGTGCATTGATCCTCCTTCCTGTAACCCTTTAACAGCAGTTAGACTGATCTCTTTGCTCCGTCAAAGAGATCAGTTTTTCTCTGTTTGTCTAATGAATACCTAATCTTTCTTTGTCTCTCCAAATCCCATCACTATTTAAGATGCAACTCAACTCATTTCACTATGCCTTCCTCAGTTCAAAGTACTTTCTTTGTCTTCAAAACCACTATGTCAATTGTCTATATTATCTAATTCTTAATTATCATGCATATCTTTCTTTTTTCCTGTTCTGGGAATGGAATTCAGACTTGTGTATGCTAAGCAAGTATCTCTATCACTAAGGTACATCTCTAACCCAATTATGTGATTGTTTCTAAGATATCCTATTGAGGTAGGATAGAAGACATAAATGAAATAGGTAGAAAGGAGAAAAGAAGGACAGGAAAATATAATTTTAATTTAAAGTCCTGCATATCTTTTCAGGCTGGTCACTCCCCAAACCAGTCTTCTGTCCCAAATTTATGGGAAACCTATAAATCTTAAAAGGTATCATAAATTCACTCACTTATGATAATTACATCATGCACTGTTAATAATTCTATGAAACAAACAAATTAAACAAAGGGAGGTATGATATTTTAAGAAACATATAACTTAGGGGACTTCCTAGCATTATCCATTGATCAGATAATGAAGACCATGTCAGCCTAAGGATCCCAAGAATAACCAGACAGCCATAACCCATTCTTGATCAGCAGACTGATGTTATCTTTACATACCCTTGTCAAATTTTCTCTAAAAGAAGAGCCCAAAATCCCCCAAAGAATTTCTTACTCTCAAGATGGCCTGCATTCTCCTTTGAATGGGTATTCCTTCTTTTTTTATGGTTATTATTTTTTAGATAAATTAATTTATTTTTATTAGGTATATATGACAGCAGAATGCATTTTGATTCATTGTACACAATTGCAACACAACTTTTCATTTCTCTGGTTGTACACTATGTAGCATTGCATCATATGTGCTGTCATACATGTACTTAGGGTAATGATGTCCATCTCATTTCACCATCTTTCCTGCCCCCATGTCCCCTCCCCACTCCTCCCTCCCCTTTGCCTCATCAAAGTTCCTCCATTGTCCCCGTGCGCCCACCCCCCCCCTTATGGATCAGCATCCACTTATAAAACATTTGGCCTTTGGTTTTTGGGGATTGACCTATTTCCCTTAGCATGATATTCTCCAATGCCATCCCTTTACCTGCAAATGCCATGATTTATTCTCTTTTAATGCTGAGTAATATTTCATTGTGTATATATACCAGTTTCTTTATTCATTCATCTACTGAAGGACATCTAGGTTGGTTCCACAGTTTAGCTATTGTGAATTGAGCTGCTATGAACATTTATGTGGCTGTGCCACTGTAGTATGCTGTTTTTAAGTCCTTTGGGTATAGACCGAAGAGTGGGATAGCTGGGTCAAATGGTGGTTCCATTCCCAGTTTTCTTAGGACTCTCCATACTGCTTTCCAGAGTGACTGCACCTATTTGCCCCTGGCCCCGCCAGGGGTATTCCTTCTTTACCCACAAAGGCATCACTCCCTTGAGATAGTCCACATCCTCCCTTGAATCTGCTTTCCAAAATAAATATTAGTCTCTTACTGGCACATGCTGAAATTCTTTTCCATAATGTATACCAAAGAGCCCATTTAGCCCCAGTCAAGTTCTCCCACCTCTGGAAATTCTTTGGATCCCTTTTTTGATGAAGCTATGTTACTGCTTAAAGCAGTTATTTTCATCCAAATAGTTTCAGCACGTGTGCGAGTATATGTTGTGTGTGTGTGTGTGTGTGTGTGTGTGTGTGTGTTTGCCTGTCTGTCCTATACTTTCATGCCTACCCAGAATGCCTAACACATATTTCACTGTGCACAGCAACAAAATGCTCAAACACATATATCACTTCCCAATAGTTCTTTTAGATGTCAGCTAAAGCAGTTCCAGAACAATTCTTTACTTTCCTGCTTAACTGGTCAAGTGGAGGCTCACATGTCTGACTAATAACTCTTCAGGTGGAAAAGCGCCCTGTGCAATACTGTGGTCCTTAACCCAAGACTCAGAGGGAATCTGTTTTAATCTGAAATAGGCCAGGTCACATCACCACTTATTTTGAAGAGTCTAGCTGCTCTGCATGAACACACAAGTACAGGAGCAAATTTTCCAGGATTCACTGAGATATAAGCCAGTGCTATATACCTCAGATTAGAACCAAGCAAAAGCTGAAAAGGGAGACTCTTAAAACATTTATGACATGCTGGTTGGGAGCGATGGATGACAGGCCAAGGAAACAGTAATGTGATACTGAGCTTTTCACCTTAAGGTGACTGGTGAAAACTGAGTTTGGGATCACGAAAAATTTACAGTCTCTAATGCAATAAAAAAAGCTATTTGTGACCCAGAGTAAATGACCATAAGACATGGGCTGCTACCACAGGTCCACAGTGAGATATAAGACAGAGGCACAAAGCCTAAAAAGAGGTTAAAACACACACATGCATATGTGTACACATGCACACGTGTGCGTGTGCTTACACACTCACACACACACAAACACCACATACAGCAAAAAATAGACTCCCTGTAGGGCAACTCTCCAGATCCACTCCCTGAATTTCTTATTCTCTTAGAAGCTCACTAAAATTTTAAGATATTTGAATTGAATCATGGATTCCACAAAGCTGCTAAAATGTATTCCACATACTGTCAATTACAAAAAAAAAAAAAAAAAAAAAAAAAATTGATGTCTCTAGTACCACTATAGGGCCTGCAATGTGTACAGTATTTTCATTTCTTCACTGGACTCCTTGAAGATAGCTCCAAGGAAGGATAAAAAGCATCACACAACTTGGCATGAAGATATCTCATTTTTGACCTGGTGACGATAACCTATGTTTACAGGAGATTAGGAGGGCTGAGCTATAAAAGAAGAAAGTGTTTTTAACTGCCAACCACTTTGTAAAATAAAATAAACTCATAGTCATTTTTTCTATCCTCATTGGGAAAGGTTATAGTGAACATTGATCAAGTATCTTACTCAGTCCTGAACGAAACAATAAGTCTTAAACTTAGATGATCTTCTGAGCACATGTGAAGCTCAGGTTATAAATTAAAAGGGAAGCATCAGATATGACTTTAATGATGAATACTAAAACTAAAAACCACGTTCTGTCTGTCCCCTTTATTTAATCAAACAAGAGTTTCTAATCATTTGTGGATTACAACTAAAAATTGCTTTGGCATCTCAAATAACTTAATCCTTCCTCTTAAAAAATATACACAGCCAAAGGTAGTTTTAAAAAGCAAATGCTGTGATCTAAGGATTAAGAAAAATTTCTAGAACTAATGACAATCCTGTAAAATAACCCCTGAGGCAATGCATATTGCAATCAAAAATTTTAAAAGCATGTTTTGCACGCTCAGTGCAGTGTGGATAGCAGTATTTCGGTCACTTCAAAATAACCATCAAAAGCTTTTTCCTTTGTCTAAATTCATAGCAACTCTTACTGATTTCTCTCAGTATTTCTCCCAGGGGAAGTGTTTTCAACCTTAAAATTTTAGTTGGAAAACGTCCTTAACAATCAAAGAAAATGTCATTTCCCTATTTCTTGATGTTATGCGTCTTGTCAAAGGCAGCACAGTGCCTGGAACACAATGCTACATTAATAAGTGTGTGTGAATGAATGAAATAATAAATGAATGAATGATGGACTTAACTCTGTCTTCCAGGGTTTGGTACAACCTTTCTACATGTATAAAATATCCTTCCAATGGGAGGCAGTGGGGTCCTCCTTCTCCACTAACGGATGCATTAAAATACAAAAGGAAATCCATCCAAACCACCGGCACATGATGGATAAGAGGCAGAATTTAGAGCTGACTAGTCAAACAAGTCTTCATTCAGATCCTGCCAGGAGAAGTGAGGTTTCATAAGGCAAACCCTTGAGTTTTTCTCATTTCCATTACATTTGCTTGGCAGACACCAAGCTCTATCAGAAGAGAACCATGAAATACATCACCATAATCCTCTTGAACATTCAAGTTCACTAGTACCATGATTTTTATTTTTTCAGTTTCCTTCCTTTAAAAACAGTTTCAAAAATGAATACTCCAAAAGAACATGTGGCATTATATTTACTAACATAGCAATCCTTTCTTCCTTCTCTTGCACTGAAACTTTCTTTGCACTCAGCTTGATTCATATTTGTACCTGGTACTTGACATCAGATTCTTACAGTTGTAGCCATCAACTTCATTAAATCAGCATTAAGATACATTTTGGTGTGGTATATATACACAAGGGATATTACTCAGCCATAAAAAAGAATGAAATTATGGCTTTGCCATTAAATGGATGAAACTGGAGACTATCATGCTAAATGAAACAAGCCAGTCCCAAAAAACCAAAGGCCAAATGTTCTTTCTGATATGCACATGCTGACTCACAATGGAGGGGGATGTGGAGGTTCACTGGATTGGGCAGGGGTAACTGGGGAGAAGGAAGAGGAGATGAGAATGGGAAAGACATTAGAATGAATTGGACATAAATTTCCTATGTTCACATATGACTACATCATCAGTGTAACTCCATAACATGTACAACCACAAAAATGGGAAGTTATACTCCATGTAGATAGGATATGTCAAAATACATTCTACTGTGAAGCATAACTAAAAAGAACAAATAAAAATATTTTTTAAAAGATACATTTTGGTGAAATACTTTATGTCACATATCTGAAAACATTAGAATTTCAGAAATGTGGATTATTTATGATTAATTTGCAAATCTTTCCCAGAAAATCAAAATAAACCTTTCTTTGAGTTACCTGATGAGTTATAAAGGCTACATTTGAAAATAATTTTTCAAAAGCTATAGAAGGTAAAGCAGAGCCTTCTAATGATAGGCAAGAACAAATCAGTTTAAATATACAGTAATAAAGAGTATGTGTCAAATCAAAGGCAGTACAGTGCTTGTCTAATTTTTTCAGGTTTTTAAGAGAATACATTCACTTCATTTTACTCCCATATAATAAACTACCATTCGTTATTAATGTGGCCAAATATTCCAAATAAACTGGTTCTAGCATGAATATTATTGTAATCCACTGGAAATTTTAAGCATAGGTAAAAAAATGATCTACTCAGATATTCCAAGTAATGAATTAAACATTCAGATATTGTTGAAATCATAATCAAATGAGAGTGAGTAGACATCATTAGAGTGCTACCAAGTAAAAACAATTCTAGCATGTACTGAGAATCTATTCCATCGTACCTCTGTCGGGATACCAAAGGCACACTCTCCGAGAACTCAGCTTCCATTACAGCAAGGTAGGTGATCTATGTAATTCATTGATGGGCTGCTCCTCTGGAGTCCCCTTCCTTTTACCCTTCCTAATCCCTTTGCTGAAGAGAAGTCCCACCTAGATGGTTAAGATGTTGACTGCTAAATCTTCCTTTAGATTTACAGAACTGAGAACCTCTGTAATGCTACCCTTTCATCTTTCAATCTGTCTAAAAGCAACTAGGGAGGCCAGAAAAATGCAAGTTTAAGGCCAGCTTGGCAAAAATTTGGACACCCTGTCTCAAAAAAGGGGGTATGGGATGTAGCTCAGGGGCAGAATGCTCCTGAGTTCAATTTCAAGTATGTATGTATGTATAAATAAATAAACAAACAAAGGAGCAAATGAATGAATAAATGAACTGTAGGAACTAGCCCCAGAAGATCAAGGTCCATTGTGATCCTCCAGAGAAGAAGAAAAAGGAGAGACAGCCCTGAATGATGAAGACTGTCGCCCTGTCATAGCCTTCCTGTCCATTCTCTACTCCCTCCCTGTAAGAGCACTTTGCCACCATGAACTCCATTCGAGTTTTGAGGCCATAGCCCCTCTATCTTCTTAGCATTGCTGGTCCTTGAATAAACTAGCTAGCTTTCTTCCTTCTAATTCTTATCCCCCAAATATTGGCTTTCAAGCACCCTGGACCTTTGATTCATGTAGCAATTCTCTTCTCCAAATATGCTAGTGTGTTGCTTCTTTTTCTTTCTTTCTTTCCCCTTAACCTAGGAATAACAAAAATTTAGTACTCAGGCACTCTTTGGGGAACAAAGAAATTCATCTTACTATTCCTCCTTGGAGGGGGTGGCATAAGGATGGAAAAAGAATGGCAGGAAATGGATAGGGGCTATAGATTCTCTTCTGACTCCTCAAGTCCATGGTGCTCAAGTTCAGCACACGCAGCCCAAATCTGATCCCAAAGCTTTCATCCCCAGAGGTGACACAGAGACAAAAATCAGCAACTTATTCTAAGCTAACTCAAGTCTTTCTCTGAAACCAGCTCTGAAAAATCATCTGCCCTTCTTTAATTTTTGTTTTTTATTTTTGGTACTGGGGATAACCCTAGGCTGTTTTACCACTGAGGTACATCGCCAGCCCTTTTTATTTTGAGACAGAGTCTTGGTAAGTTGCTTAAGACCTTGCTAAGTTGCTGAGGCTGGCCTTCAAGTAGGAATCCTCCTGCCTCCAACCCCTTAGTCGCTGGGGTTATAGATGCAACTGTTATAGCCTACATAAAATTAGGTATAAATTTTATATAAATTAGGCATAAAATTAGATATAACCAGGATATAACGATGGGGTTACTCAGATCAGCTCAGCAGACCTTCTGAAAAGCCTCTGAAATTATGATTCTGGATAAGACAACAGTAAAGTGAATGATGACAGGGTGGAGAGCAGGGCATCTGCTAAACGGGGCTGAGCAGGAGTTAATCAGGTGATGGCCTCACTCATTAGAGGCTCTTACCCAGAAAACAAAGCTGTCATGTTACCCCTGGTAAGCCCTGAGTGGGCATAGAATTACATGCATAGAATTAATCACATTAGGCTAGCAAGGGAAATTACTTATTTACCAATAATTAGAAATTTGAAGATTCAGATTTGTGCAAAAGTCACTGAAAGGCAGGAGACTGAGTGGGGTGAAAGTATTTGGAGTTGAGATGAAAGGTTAGATAGTTATAGAAAATAATGGGTTGGTGACATGATAGCCAAATGAACTGTGTCATTATCACTTGCAACTAATGTACTTTTTTTTCCATATGTAGTAAAATAATGCACTGGCTGTTAATAAGTTATTTCCTATTATCATATTCTCAGAGAATGAAAGTTTTTCTTCTACAGTTCAATACTAAAAGAATTGCTTTATTAATCTAATAAAGATGATAATGATGATGATGCCAATTAAATGTTCTATAGACTTAAGATATCATTTGCCAAACAGCTTAACGGAAACTATTTATTGTAAGTTCAACTTCTATTTTAATTTTGCTGAAACACACCAACCCAAAAACAGGCTGTTCACAGAATGGCACTTGGCTGCAGAGTTCCTAACTGACAGCTCTTTCTCTTCCCTGATTATGGGGATACTGCTGATGTCAAAAGACAAAATTACAATAAATTTAGTAATAGATCGAATTGTTTTTTATTTGCAATTCATGAATCAGGGCAGGCTTCATTCTAAGAAAACAGAATGAAGGGGCCCACTGGGCAATAGCAGAACAGTGAATTCTGTTAAGTGGGGGAAATAGAAAGAAAAAAAAAAAAGCTGATAGGTTAACATCCAGTAACTTTAGGTTACTTTTTTTGTGAAGGTTAAAGCAATAGGGACTTCCTTTTGCTCACTCAGGTAGACTGCAGTCTCCTGTTTTTAGGTAAAACTGGACTGTTTTGATCTACATGATTAATTAAAGTTCTAGTTTGATTATGTGGCATTTAGCATGAGTGAGTCCATCTTTGTCTGGTCTTCTGGGGCCTAGTGTAGGAACTCAGTCCAAAACTATGACATCCTGTAACTTTTGTTTAACATTGAAAACTGGGTCATGTTAATTGAAATTATGTTATCCTAAGTAAACAACAAATTTCACATTTTAAGATGCAAATAACAGTTGTTTGAAATGATGGAACAATGACATTCACTGGGGACAGATGGCATATCCATTTTGTAAAGGCAAACTATTTTTACATGCTATGGATGCACAAACCTGAAGGCTTTTTTGTTGCTTCAGACAGCCTTGTGAACCCTTCATCAATATCATATACTTTTTCAATTTACAATGTGCTACTTTAATTTAGGCAGACACAGAAACGCCAAATTGCTTTAGTCGATACCCAGGATCCAAGCTGTCTTGTGCATCAGTGCCTGTGGAGCACAGGAAGGCCCTGTGTCATCTGATGCAGAATGCAGTGGTTATGCAGCGGTGTTTTGAAACATGGGAAACTAGGTACCCAAGAATCCACACCTCTGGAGAATGGTGGTTCCTGCTCATGATACCAAATACATGCAGACAAAAGGCCTGGATAAGATGATAAAACAAGCTGTCCTAGTTACAGTAAATATTTGCCTATGTGGCAATTTGCTTTAACTTAATTCAAATATTGTTGATAATGTGAATCATTTCACTCTCTGAATAAATAAACCCTCTTATTCTCAGAAGAAAATTCACACTTTGATCTTAAAACATTAAAGCCCTCATCAATCTTCTTTACTCATAAGCTTTGCCTTCACTGATTTAACCAGCTCTACTGTCTAGGTTAAATAATTTCACATAGGAGGATTAGAGGAACACTAGAATGGTCAAAGGGGAGGGAGGAAAAGGGAGGGAGCAAGGGGGGATGGAGGGAAAAAAAAAAGAAAAGGTGGTATAATAAGATGGATATCATTATCCTAAATGCACGATTGAAGACTTGAATAGTACGAATATACTTTGTATACAAACAGCGTTATGTAAAAAGAGGCTCTATATGTGAATTATGAATTGTAATGCATTCTACTATTACAAATACAACAACTTTGAATAAAAAAGAAAACAAATAAATATTACACAATATATATATGTATCAAAACATCACATTGCCCCATTAATATGTACAATTTTTATGTTTTATGTAACAATTAAAAATAAATTTATTTTTAAAAATAAAAAAATAGTAATTTCAACTGATAACAAGAAACATAATTCATCAGGAAGATAAACAACAAAATGACCCCTATCTCCCAACTTACTTTAGGCACAGAACATTTATACAATCACTGTTAACTGTAAATTTTGGAGAGATTAGAAAACCAAGTGAAATAATATAGAGGTCACATTAGGTAGTAATTAAAAGTAGAGATGTTGAACTCATACTGCCACAGCTCATTTCTGGCTCCAGTATCTACCAGTTTTATGAGCTTGGATAGGTTATTCAACCTGTGAAAGCCCTGTTTCTTTATCTACACAATGGGTATGATAACATAAGCTACTTGGAGAAAATCCATAAAAAGCATTTAGGCCATGGAGGACACAGAGCAAATACACAATGAGTGTTGGCTCTCTAATTATTTTACACTACTTTCCAGTGACCTAGATATTTTTTAATAAGATGCCTTCCTTTAAAAGGTTTTGGGCACAATAGGAAAATAATAGTAAAACCAAAACAACCAATCTGAATCATTCATAAAATTGTATAGTCAGAACAATGGTTGCTGTGCTTAGGAAAAGGGAGATCTAACAATAACAACTAAGGAATAAGAAATCTACATTAACATACAGGTTGTGTCAAACTGACTTGGGAAACCCAGCACTGAACACACTTTCAATGGAAATATTTAAATTTCTATACAAGGGCTAGCATATTTTAGTCACACATATACAGTTTCTTTGTATATAAAAGACAAAGTATGGCAAAAATAAAATATTCCACTTCTAACAAAAGTTCTGTTTAGCATTCTAGATCATAAATGGCATGCTTATATATCATATCATAAATTAATGATAATAAAAAGTTTCAATAAATTATGGAATGTGTGGAATCGATAATTAAACAGAACGGGAAGTTATTTCAAAATAAGTTACCCACAATTTAAAAGCTTATAAGAAAAAGTAATACATTTGAATTCATGAAAGGCAAGTCTTCAACATCACTAACAACTACCACAAATAAATCCAAAGGTCAATGACTGCAAGAAAAAAATATAGACACGGATAGGTGTATATGTATATGTGTATATATACATAAAGTTCTCATGAAAACAAGTGAAAGAGTAAGCAAGTTATTTGCAAAAACACACACACAAAATGAACAGACATTTTTAAAAACTACTTGATGTACTAATATTTGGGTAATTATCCTTCCATCAAATTGAAACAATAGACATGCTATTTTTCTCATCAAATTGGCAAATTAAAAATAATAGCATAATGTGTAAAAGCAGGGGGTATACAGGAAATCTCTGTATCTTTCACAGATTTTTTTTTTCTGTAAGCCTAAAACTACTCTAAAAAAAAAAAAAAGTAAAATCTATTTTAAAACATGATAACAAATGCACAGGAAATTGAACACTTTAAGACATTGCTGTGAGGGGGAAATTATGCATTGTTCTGAAAAGTAGTTCAGCAACTTACCCACATTCTTTGATATATTGCTTTTAGGTGATTTTACCTAAGTAAATAATCATGGTAATAACTCAAGAATTGTCTACTGGATTTATTACTGTAAAAATACATTTTCAGCAATGAAGGATCATTAAGTAATATTCAAAGAATACTACTTGCATTAAAATTGTAAAAGAAGAATGTAAGTTAATGATAAAAAATGTTTCCAAAATATTTCTAAATGAAAACAAAGCCAATTACAGGGCTGGGGATAAAGCTCAAGTGTTTGCCTAGTATGCTTGAGGCCCTGGGTTCAATCCCTAGCACTGCAAGTAAATAAATAAATAAACAGCAAGAATTAGGACTACATGTGATATGACCCTATTATTGTTTTAAAAAAATAAAAAGACTGGAAACATAACACATCCAATTTAATATGGGTTCTTTGCTCTCTTTGAAGGATTAAAATAAGGAGAATTTTTTATTTGTTAATTTTATTTACATTTGTTGTAGTTTAGATATAAAATGTTCTTCAAAGGCTTGTGTGTTGAAGGCTTGGTCCCCAAGGAAGCAATGTTCACAGGTGTGGCTTTTGGGAAGTGGTTGGATGGTGAGGGCATTTCATTACTGGATTAATCAGAATGGACTATTGGGAAATAGTGGAAACTATATTGGAAGAAATCCTTCAGTAGGAGCAGGCCCTGGGGGAAGGCAGTTTTCTTTTTCTCTTTTTCCTGGATTAATGGGGCCACTGACAAAAATTTAATAAAAAAAGTTTATTTGTTAGCTATATCTGCACTGCTCTAAAGAATAAAAGTATTTGAGATCTAGAGCTAGCCTTGGAAGGCTGAGGCAAGAGGGAAAGACCTTGTCTTTTGAAGTAGTTACTTCAAAGGGACCTTCAATGAAGATCTAAATGGAATATAAGAGGATGAGGAGACAACTCAAAACTTGTCCTTTACTGGATGATGAGAGGCTAGTGTTTGTGTACCTCAGAATTTCACCAGATAACTTGAGAATGCTTCAAAACACCAGATAACTTGAGAATGCTTCAAAACAGAATTCAAAGGGAGTCACTAAGAACCACAAATACTCAACATGTTATGCCAAAACTAAGTCACTGAGCATGATGGCAACTGCGGAAAGGTAGACCACGGATAGGAATGGACAGGTAAATTGAGCCTTCAATCACTAGAGTTAAGGGAAGGCTGAGGAGAGTAAATAAAAACTTCAGTCAATAGTAGCAAAGTTTGCTAAATAAACTATAGTCAAAAGTTCCTGATGCCTCAAAGCTAAGCCTATCTGACCTGGAGGAAGATAAAACTGAAACACAATTGTCTGCAAAGATTAGGGTGATCTGAGGGGCACAGTCCTCAAAACAGAGATTTCAGAATATGTAAAAAGAAAAAAAAATGTACAAAAGAAAAAAAAATCTCAGTACACTACTTGCAGAAGCAAATCCAGCTTCCTGCTTTCCCATAATGGTTATCAATTCCTTTCTACAGAAACAGGCCTAGGTCTCTCTTGAACTTATCTATGCTCTCCTCCAACTGCTTTCTGCATTAATTTATTCCATATATTTATTATCTCATTTGTGAAACACTCTGTACCCAGCAGAGAAAACCTGCTCTTCAGACTGCCTCTGGCTTCTGTTTCAGAAAGTGAAGACACTTCTCAAGCTGTTCTTCAGCTTCCTTTCCATATACCCTGAACTGACTGCTCTATTCCCAAAATTCTTCCCCATCCCCTGTGAAAACTCACAACCAAGAGTTCAGTGAAACTCATTCCATAAGTAAATAACTAATTACACATTTCCAGACTATTGTTTTAATAAGAGCTTAAAGTAACATGGAATGCATTGCATTTATGTTTTTGTGCTATTTTGTTTCCCTAGGAATTAATTCTTTTCAAGGAGCGGTGACATGATTATTGTGATTGCCCTACAGAAATTAGTCTCTTTCAATTATTCTATTTCATGAATTTCAGAAGAAGTTAAGCATATAAGTAACTGTCAACTTTCCACATAGGCACGTGTATGTTCACAAGTAAAATGTGATGTATAAAACTATACATTTTGCACTAGTAAACATGTATTTAATTACACTTTTGATTTTTTTTCTTAAACTTTATATAATTTAGAAGTGTGTTGTCTTATTTTCAAGTATTTCTATTATTGGTTTCTGATTTAATTTCCATTAAAGCTAAAGGATGTTTTCTGTATGGTTTCAATACTTTTAAATTTATTTAATGTTCCATAATATAGTTCAATTGCTGTATGTTTCTTGTGCTCTTATAATGTTCTGCTGTAGGTGGGATTTCTACAAATGTTGATTAAATCAGGTTAGAGGACAATGTTTTTCAGATCTTCTATTTCCTTACTGATTTTCTGTCTACTTGTTCTATCAATTTCCAAGTGTTGGAATCCCGCTGGTATTTCTCTATTTTCTCTTTTCAGTTCTAATTATGTTTGCTTCATATATTTACAAGGATACTATTAGTTGTACACACATTTAGGATTATGTCCTCTTGATGAATTGACCCTTTATTACTAAATGTCCCTCTTTAACCTTGAAGATCTTCCTTGTTATAAAATCAACTTTGCCAGATATTCATATAATTACTTCAGTTTTTAAAAACACTTACAGTGACTCTCTAGAAGATAGCATATAGTTGCTGGTTATTTCCAATCTGATAATCTCTGCCTTTTAATTGAAGGTATAAAGATTGTTTACACTTAATGTATTTACCATTAATTTGGATTCTAACCTACCACCTCACTATATATTTAGGTAGATGTTTACAAGTCATATAAATACTAAAATGATCTCACTGGTTTGTTAAGTATGATAACATTCAAGAAACAGAAGATTCCTCAGCACAGAGATCTTTAAGGGCCACAGGAACACATTGATGTTCCAAAATACTCAATCTTATTTCCAGCTGATATTAGAAGGAGATCTAGTTCCATTAACAAAAATAAACTCATATATCACTATGCAGAGACAAATAAAAGAAAGAAAACTTCAGACCAATATCACTAATGAATACAGATGCAAAAATTCTCAATAAAATTCTGGCAAATCAGATACAAAAATATATCAAAAAAAAAAATAGTACATCACGATGCAGTGGGGTTCATTCCAGGAATGTAAGGTTGGTTCAACATAAGGAAATCAATAAACGTAATTCATCACATTAATAGACTCAAAGATAAAAATCATATGATCATCTCAATTGACTCAGAGAAAGCATTTGACAAGATACAGCACCACTTCATGTTCAAAATGCTGGAAAAAATAGGGATAACAGTAACATACCTCAACATCATAAAGGCCATCTATGCTAATCCCCAGGCCAACATCATCCTAAGTGGAGAATAGCTGAAAGCATTCCCTCTAAAAACTGGTACAAGACAGGGATGCCCTTTTTTGCCACTATTATTTAACATAGTTCTTGAAACCCTAGCTAGTGCAATTAGACAGACGAAAGAAATAAAAGGGATATGGATAGGAAAAGAAGAACTCAAATTATCACTATTTGCAGATGATATAATTCTATACATAGAAGATCCAAAAAATTCCACCAGAAATCTCCTAGATCTAATAAACAAATTCAGCAAAGTGGCTGGATATAAAATCAATACTCATAAATCAAAGGCATTTCTGTACATCAGCGACAAATCTTCAGAAAGAGAAACTAGGAAATCCACCCCATTTACTATAACCACAAAAAAAAAAAAAAAAAAAAAAAACAACTTGGGCATCAACCTAACAAAAGAAGTGAAAGACCTGTACAATGAAAACTACAGCACACTAAAGAAAGAAATCAAGGAAGATCTTAAAAGATGGAAAGATCTACCTTGTTCATGGATAAGTAGAACTAATATTGTCAAAATAACTATTCTACCAAAAGCACTATACAATTTCAATGCAATCCCAATCAAAATCCCAATATCATTCCTCATAAAAATAGAAAAAGAAATCATGAAATTCATCTGGAAAAATAAGAGACCCAGAATAGCCAAAGCAATTCTTAGCAAGAAGAATGAAGTGGGCAGCATTACTATTTCAGACCTTAAATTGTACTACAAAGCAATAGTAACAAAAACAGCATGGTATGGCACCAAAATAGACCAGTAGACCAATGGTACAGAATAGAAGACACAGAGACTAAGCCACACATCTACAGTTATCTTATATTAGACAAAGGTGCCAAAAACATACATTGGCGAAAAGACAGCCTCTTCAACAAATGGTGCTGGGAAAACTGGAAATCCTTATGTAATAAAATGAAATTAACATCTACCTTTCTGCATGCACAAAACTCAAAGTGGATCAAGGACCTAGGAATTAAACCAGATATCTTACACCTAAAGAGGAAAAAGTAGGCCCAAATCTCCAACATTTTGGATTAGGCCCCAACTTCCTCAATAAGACCCCTATAGTGCAAGAACTAAAACCAAGCATTAACAAATGGGATGGATTCAAACTAAAAAAGCTTCTTCTCAGCAAAAGAAACAATCAGTGAGGTAAACAGAGAACCTACAGAATGGGAGCAAATCTTTACCACATGCACATCAGACAGAACATTAACTTCAAGAATATATAAAGTGCTCAAAAATCTTTACACCAAAAAAAACAAACAACCCAATCAATAAATGGGCTAAGGAACTGAACAGACACTTCTCAGAAGATGATATACAATCAATCAACAAATATATGAAAAAATGTTCAACATCTATAGCAATTAGAGAAATGCAAATCAAAACTAAGATTTCATCTCACACCAGTCAGAATGGCAACTATCAAAAACACAAATAACAATAAATGCTAGTGAGGTTGTGGGGAAAAGGGCACACTCATATATTGCTGGTGGGGTTGCAAATTGGTGCAGCCAATCTGGAAAGCAGTATGGAGATTCCTAGGAAAACTTGGAATGGAACCACAATTTGACTCAGCTATCCCACTCCTTGGTCTATACCCAAAGCACTTAAAAACAGTTTACTACAGGGACACAGCCTTATCAATGTTTACAGCCACACAATTCATAATAGCTAGACTGTGGAAACAACCCCGATGCCATCAATAGATGAATGAATAGGGAAACTTTGGTATATATACACAATGGAACACTACTCAGCACTAAAAGAGAATAAAATCATGGCATTTGCAGGTAAATGGATGGAATTGGAGAAAATAATGCTAAGTGAAGTCAGCCAATCCCAGAAAACCAAAGGTTGATTGATTTCTTTGCTATGATGATACTGAATTATAGTGGCAAGGGAGGGGGGATGAGAGGAATGAAGGAATGTTAAATAAAACAAAGGGGAGGTAAGGGAAGGGAGGGGGCATGGGGATAGAAATAATGGCAGAAGGAGTTGGACATCAATATACTAAGTGCATGTATAAAAGCTCAAATGGTATGAAAATACTTTGTGTAAAACCAATGACTTGGAAAACTGCTCTTTATATATAATATGAAAGGAATTGCACTCTAAAAGCATGTATAACAAATTAAATTAAATAAAAAAAAAAAAAAACAAAAAAAGAATCTAAACAAAAGATGCCATGATCAAAATTTCAAACATTTTCATAAAAAGTTCATTCTTTTTATCACCCAATTATATTTTTTAAATGATGGTTTTACAAATCAAGTATTGCATGCTAAATGTTAACTCTATAGACAAATTTGGTGGTATCTTTGCAATCTATGTTCCTTTTGGCAGCATTACTACGTATTTGTGTTTTCAGTCTCACTTCACATTATGCACTTATTGTCTGTGTTAGTTACTTATTCCATCATTAAAGTAAAAATTAATTTCCTATTTACTTTATAGGATCACACCCAAAGCCATGGAAGAGTGACAATCAAGCACCAATGTTCATTTGCATACTTAACCATGTATCTTCTTTCTCTTAAACTAGCAGACATGTTTAAAAATAATTGTTCTTATTTCAAAAGTATAATAATATCCAGAAATGTGATGTTGAAATACCTCCCACTGAAAGGAATGAGGGTTCTTTCAGGAGAATTGTCTGAATTCAGATCTGGTACAGGAAATGCACACGATGAACCCAAAGCACCTTGCTATCAAGACTAGCAGAGTTCTGTGAAAAGGCTCAGTCAACAAATAAAACATGGGGCAATCTGAGGACTGAAAAGGATAACAATAACAAAGTAGTGACCCATTAAATCCATGAATTTTTAGTGAATAAAAACAAGTAAAAATTAGAATTAGAAAACAACTGTTTTCAACTCTTAATAAATTAATGACTCCTGTCAATGTCAAAGTCAGATAATGAGACAAAAGCAAGCAAGAATTAGACACATGCATATCTTAAAGGATGCTCAGAATTTCCATTGTGACATAATTTTGCCAAACAGGAACTTAATTTTGAACAAGCCTCTAGTTCTTTCAATTTGAAATATAGGGAACAGATGAACACATTAATAGCCACCTTTCAGAAAGCAATAATATAATGAGATTGTGGGAAACTACAGAACAAATTACAAATTTCTTCAGCAGCAAAAAAGAAATGAGACAGGCAACATCCAGATGAAAGAAAACTTAAGAAACACATTAATCCATTTTAAGATATTTGGATTCCAATTCAAACAAAAGAACTGCTAAATATTTATAAGGCACATTCATGATAATAAAAATTGTTATTAGGTCCAATAATAGTATTGTGGTATGGCAAAGAAAGAATTCTAAACTCAGAGATAAATCCTGAAATGTCTCCATATGCAATGACATTTTATCTTGGATTTTCTTCAAAATGATTCTGGCTGTGGAAGGAACAGGGTAGGAATAGTGGCCATATGTTGATCATTGCTGAGCCTGGTTGAGGAGAAATTAATTTCTCTAAGCTATTCTCAGTGCTTTTGCATTTATTTTTATAATTCTTAAAATAAAAATATTCTTTAAAAAGTGTGCTCTCTCATATGCAAACTAAATGATAACAAAATTGAAAGAATCTCATTGAAATTTTATTTGTGACAATTTTATAATTTGTATCAGAAAGAAAACGGAGAGCTACAAAATGGAATAAGTCTTCACCATGTGGAAATATTCCATTTCCCATGTTTTTAAGAGTATAAAATGACCCTATGATGGGCTCTGGTACTTGTCCTGAGGCTAGTTCTCTCAAGGAAATATGAGGTAAAGATATTAAATGATAATAAATAAAATCCCAAATCCTCTTTAGCAAACTTTAATGTACCAAGCAGCAGCTTGTTCTTCCAAATATACATCAAGCTTCCTTTATGAAAGTTATCAATTTTATTTGCATTTCTTGAATATGGGTAATATCTAGAAGGCCCCAAATTTTCTATCAAAACTAATTTACTCTATGACAATCTTAATTGCCAAATTTACTCAAGAATGTCATATTATTAATGGTGTCATATATCATCCTCTATTACTTTTGGGTTTGCATGTGGATGGTGGGGCACTGGGGATTGAACTCAGGGCCTTGTGCATGGTAGGCAAGGGCTCCGCCACTGAGCTACACCTCTAGCCCTCATCTTCCATTATGTTTAAGGAATTAACTCCTTGAGCTTGCCAGCCTCATTTTCAGTGGGAGGGATATCTCTCCTATGATCAGGAAAATAACAGAGAAGAAGGAATACTGCTAATCTCCATGTAATAACACACCAATGATTGATACAAATTGTCTTGAAATCTTTCATCTTCCACTCCCATCCCACAATTTCCTGTAACAGATTACTGTTAATGTGAAAAAGAGATACTACCCACAGGCATCTGAAAACTTGGGAATGATGGAAGGTGAAATTTCTATCCAAACTCTTTACTTGTCAACTTTCCCGCAAACGACGCTGACTTAAGATCAATAAATTGTCATTTATATTTCCTTTAGTGGTGAACCAGTATATTTTTTTAAACTTTAAAGTTTTCCCCCCATTAGGGTTTGGATCTGAATTGCCCCCACCTTCTTCCTGCCCCACCCTTCCCAGCTACCCTGGGCTGAACAGCTTTCCTCTACCTCACTCTTCTGCCATGATGTTCTGCCTGACCTCAGGACCAAAGCAGTGGAACAAGCTGACCAACAAATAAAACCTCTAAAACCATGAGCCAAAATAAATCTATTTTTTTAAGGTTTTTTTCTCAGGTATTTGTTATAGCAACAAAAAGGAACACATCCCTAAAAAACGGAAAATCTAAGAACTTCTGAATTGTATACTTTACAAGAGAGATTTACCATTAAGAATTTTATGTTCGTCACAGTTCTTATATGTGGTATTGATACATAAATACCTAAAAGAAGAGGTGTTCAGCTATAACAGAAGCTATAGAAAATCAATGTGAGGAGAGATATACAGTATGAATAAGAAGAGCATTTGTCAATATGCCTTATTCATGATGGGAATAATATATGAGATAAAAGAATAGAAATGAAAGGCTCTCACTAAAATGGACCAAACTTTCAGATCCACCACTTATTTATTACTATATGCATTTGTAATCCTCAATACCTATTTAAAATGTAGTTAATGCCCCAACAAGTTTTTAAACTTAGTTTAATATAATGATAAATTCAGTGTCCACTGTAAACCACAATAAAACAATTTAGACAAAAAGTTATATTAAAGAAACTAATTCAGTTACTAACAACATTTTCCCTCCCTCCATGAAATATGAAAGGAAACACTTTTTTCTAGGTTTCTAAATGCACCTCAGTGAAAATCTTCAGGAGTTATTTTTCACAATCTCTGTACATATAGATTTCTTTCCTCTTTCATCTTGAGAGATGATAGATATTCAGAAGTTAATACCTCAACATAACAATTTAGAAGTAACTCATATGTATTATAGTTCCCCTGTGATGTGATATAAAATTGTCATCTATTTCTCCTGAGAAAAGAAAATTAATCATTTGTCATTTAGTAAGATAATATTTTTTTCCACCATAGACAACTAAGACTCAGAAATGCTGGGAGTGGGGAGTAGAAAAGACCAGAGGAAAAGATGCTGCTGATGATGTCTCTACAGTTGTACTAAAAAATAGCAGAAACAGAGGGATGCCACACGAGAGAGGACCACCAATGGAGACCTCCTAAAACAAAAATACATGTAAACATAAACCCAGGCTCTTGTTCTTTCTCACAATGAGCACCCCACATATACAAAGCTTACCACTGAGCAAGGAAGGGACCAGTGTATAACAGCAATTTTGCTTAAATTCAATATAACTTTAAATTCCCCATGATCAGCTCTTCTCATTCTTTGTTTTTTAAACAAAAACCTTAAAAGTATCACCATAAATGTTCTATATACCATAATAACCTATTTATGCACATGGCCAATTTTCATAATATCTGTACTTAAGTAAGAATCTAAATAGCCATTTATGGCATATGATAGAATACTTTATTTTTTAAAATTAAACATTTTAGGTTGAAAAATGCCAGCTTTTTCCAGGTATGATAGTGTATGCCTGTAATTCCATCAGCTCAGGAGGCTGAGGCAGGAGGATCACAGATTAGAAGACAGCCTCAGCATTTTATCAAGGCTGTAAGCAACCTACCAAGACCTTGTCTCAAAATAAAAAATAAAAAGGGCTGAGGATGTGGGCTTAGTGGTTAAGTGTCCTTGGATTTAATTCCTGGTACCAAAATAAATAATTAAATAAGCCAACTTTTTTCTCTGTAGGCAGAGAAATCAGATACTGTGGTACCGTGTTCAGGTTATATTTGTTTCAATACACAGTCTAATGCACAAAACACATACATATGTACACACAAATTAGAGAAGCATTTTAAATATATTTAGTACTACTAAAAATCCCAAGTAATTATTTCTGACATAGACACTTTGACATAATATGAAAACACACACAGATATTGAGTATGTGCTATATATTCAAAGAACAAATAATTGCTGAGAAGAAGTTTTTGTTTAAATTTTTGCACAAATTGATCATAATTTGGGGTGGGGAGAAGGTAGCAGCTGTTCATTATTAAAGTGTCACAGATAAACATCATATAATCCGTCTTTTGCATTTCTCATCCTTCCAGTCACACCGCATCATTTCAAGGTACATGTGATAGTCAACATTTCATTGCTGTGACCAAAATGCCTGACCAGAAAGCTTACAAAAAGAAAATTTTATATTTCTTATGGTTTCAGAGTTTCAGTCCATGGTGGGCCAAGTCTACTTCTCTGGGCCCAAGATAAGGCAGAAGATCATGGTCGAAGGGCTTGGAGGGGGAGCACTGCTCCATTCACGGCAGCCAGGGAGCAGAGAAAGAAAGAAGGGGCTGCAGGGAAGATGAACCTTTCCAGGGCATGCCCCATCTGCCTACAGTTATAAACTAGTCCACCAAACTCGGCTGGCCTGAATGGGTTATACCTTCACAATCCCATCACTTCACCTCTGAACATTCATGCTTTAACACAGGAGCTTTTGGGGAACACCTCATATCCAAATCATAACAGTACAAATTAGAGGAAAGTCTTTGATCTACAACTCATTCAAAACACATGCTACTGAGGATGTTCAGTGCCCCCATCACAAAGGACTTGGGCAAAGTACAAGGAGGGCTCAGTGACTCAAGTAAACTCCAACCCCATTGTTCCCCTTCTCTATTCTTGTCAACCTACATTTATTTGTAATCTATTCTCTGTTGATGAACTATATTAGCACCAATCACCTTTGGCTATTTCTAAGTAAACCTCTCTCCCTACCTCTAATCCTTAAGGTGATTTGTAAAAACAAATTAAAATGGTACTATATTATTGTTTCTTTTTATATTAACCAGTGGCTCTGTTTCCTAACACTCTTGAATCACAAGCCTGGAGAGAACTAGGAACTCCTAAAAACATACAAATCCAGTGACTTGTGATCTGTCTCCAGAGTGGTACTCAGGAGAATACACCCAGGACTCGGCAGTGCTCATGTTTTGCAGCCTCCATAAAACTTCATTACTCTGGGTTCCCACAATCCCATTCTGTTATTTGCAGACTATTTCTTCTGTCCCTGGACATTACTGCTTCCTGATATTCATATCCTTTACCATCTTCTCTATGAACTGTGGTTCTTGCAGGACTCTATCTTCTTGCATGTGTCAAGCTAAATCTTAATGATCCCCTAATCTGTAACTTTAACACATACATGACTCCTGATCTCTAGGTCAATGCTGTCAATTTCATGTGGGCAAATTCTCCAGGCCTCTCTAATGCAATTTGCACAAAACTGAAAAGTGCAGATTATTCCTTTACTTTCCCCCCTTCGTTGCCCTAAACTCACTTCACCAAGTGATCATTCTCTTCATTCTCTAATTTCAATCAAGAGTAATGGTAATACTGTCTAACAAGAAATGAGAGCTTTACCCTTGACTTTACCTCTGTGTCACTTCATATACCTAAGAGTCCTCCAAAAGCTACCAATCCTAGAGTATTTGTATTTCCCTTCCCTTTTTGGACATCTATCATGTCTTAGCCTTTATCTAGTCTTGTCTGCACTATTACAATAGCATCCTACTCAGTCTCCATGACTATAATCCTACTGTCCTGAAATTTACTTCTAACTGGGTTCCAGAGTGATCATGACAAAATTCAAAGCCCTTTAAAATCTTTCTCTGGGCACCATCCCATATTTTTCTCTAAACTCTGTGTGCACCTGCACATGAATCTTTACTCCGGTATAAACTCTGTTTCCTCAATGTACTGAACAGTGTTTTGCAACTTACTGCCCTTCCTATATGGAATGTATATCTGTATCTAGCAGGAACTGACAACTTTGCAGCCAGACTTTGGTCCAGGTCCTAGACTCAGTCACTCTTCAGTTGTTCTTAGCCTCCTCTGAATTTGAAGTGCCAATATATTCTCCTGACTTCTCTTTGACAGTTAGCAATATCTCTATGGTCTCTTCAGCCCGTGACCTCACCTGTTATGTTACAGCTTGTTCATAATCTTCTGGCCCAGAGAAAAATGAATCAGTAATATGTCCCCTGTGTCCTGTCTTTGGGAACCTTCCTCTGGAGCTTCTCCCAAGGACACTGTCCACACTGTCCTGTACTTCTGGTAAAGATGTGACTCCAGCCAGTTGGGTAATGGCTGGTAAAACTCTCTCATTCCTTAAGTCTCAGTTCTAACTTTATAGTCTTCTACGAAGCCCTTCCTGTCCTTCCCAGAATTATGAGCTCTGAGGCTTTGAATGCATTTCCATTACACAGTATTCATATTGTAATTGTTTATTTTTTCTCTCCCATTATGCTAAGTTCTTTAAAGTAACTTATTATACCCATAATATCAAATTATGTCAGAGATATAGTAGATACTTCATACATAATGATTGAGGGGGAATGTGATTGTTTGATGTCCTTTTCTCCAGTGGATATTCCCTTAAGACTAAAGAAATTGATCTTTCAATAGATTTCAAGAATCTCACACTTAATCTAAAACCATGGTTTTTCCAGGCTTTTAGATATTTCCTCCAGGTGTTTTGTTTTGTTTTTGTTTTTGTTTTTGTTTTGCCTGTTTTAATCCCTTTTGCCTTTTATTGTTTTAATTTGCACTAAATACTTATTGATTTTAAAAAGGGAAACAGTAAATGAATGATTCAATTGCTTTAGCAGTACAGATCAAATTACCTTACTATATTTTCATCTTCTTATCAATGAACATGGGTAATAAACTCCTGTTTTAGAAGACCTTCATGACATTTCAATGGAGCCCCTGAGGCTCCTTCTTGTCCTTCCCTCCTCCCAACACCTTTCTGTAGTGATTCATTCCTTCTCTTGGGAAGTGGATGGAATTAAAGATAGTGACCACAGTTTATTTTTCTTAAAGTACACTAAGGCACATCTGTCCTTTCCAAGCTAATACATGTCTGTCCATAATATGCATGGCGAATTATGGAATGAGAATTTTCCTTATCACAAATTTGTCTTTGGTTGAAACTTATGCATATATGCTTTTCAGAACATATTATTTTCTGAAACATCAGAGAAACCATCTATTTTTCTATGTTATCTATAAAAATCAGATTGAATTTTTATTGCATGAATTTATCTCATGTTCATATGAAATTTTTTGGTAAAACAAATATGCAAATAGATCTTTATTAAGGAAACATCCTCAAAAAATAGGAGAAACAAAAATGAGAATAGTCCCAAATAATGTAAATTTTATATTCACTTTAACCTGAAAAATCCTTAGCATTATGGAGCAGAGAAAAATGAAAAAGAATATGATACAAACCACTTCGTCACATTTCCACAAAGGTTTTTCTATTTCTCTGTGCAGCATTCTTTCTAGTCCTATCCCAGATCTTTCAGAGGTGGAACTTTGCCAAGAATGTAAAGGTCTGTTGAACTCTGTAACAGTTTTACAAAATTGGCAAAAGTCCACAAAGGCTTTAAGAAGGACCACCAAATTCAGCTGAGCTTTGAACAGGAGATCCCTACACAGTCAAGTTAAAATCTGATAGATATGGGGAAAATCAGAGTGTTGCAGTGGTTGCAGTAAATAGGTACAGTTCTTCAATTTCTTTGATACATGGAGAATAGGAAAAGCTACTACCATGGAGAGAAAGAGAGAGAAAATAACAATTTTAGTAGCACTGGGGCAAATGTGAATAATCTCTTCTTCTGATGTATTCCCCTGATCTCTTGGGGGGAAAAAATGTCTCTCAACAGCACAGGAAGAAAACTGCTTCTTTAACCCCCTGATGACAGAAACAAATTGTTTTGCAGCTCTGGGAAGAGATTTGTCACAAATGTGCAAACCAGACATTGTGTATCCTAGACATTGTGCAGCACTGCAATATCACATTTGTAGGGAATTTGAAAGTGATCCTCTAATAACATAAGAAATTTTTTTAACATAAAGGTCCATGGATTTTTCTGTGTGATATCAAATGTAATTTTGTTTTTGCTACGCTTATCATATTTGCTGTAATTCTCAATGTATCCAAGGCGACTTCATTTCTACACCAAAATAGTTTCTGAAAATGCCAATTCTGTTTTCTCTAATAGACACTTTTAACATAGAATGCATTTAAAATTAAATAGTTGCTTATGATAAATTGGGCAATAAATATGGCTTGGTAACTGAGCCAACCATTCTATGAATCATTCCTTTGATGTTATTTCCATAAAAGAAAATGTCCTTATGGTAACCCTTCATAAACACAACACGTTTTCATAAGCATTTCCATACGCATATGAAGAAAGACAACAAATGTAGCATGAGCGACAAAAAAGCATGAGCTTTAAATAGCGGATAGACATATACTCCAAATCCTGGTCTACCACTGAGAAGATAAAGGATTGAGTAACTTTCTTTGCACCTCTGAGTGTCTAGTTCCTCAATTATAAAACAAAGATGATAAAACCAATCTTAATGTACCATCATAAGCATTAAATGGGAAAATACACTAAGCATCCAACTTAAGTTCTGATAAATGACAGAAGACCACTAATTGCCAGAGACCATTCCTCAAATAAAAATAACAACCATAATGATAATGGATCTAGAACAAGACCCAAACATATTAAGAAATGAAAGTCCTTCCTACAGAATATGCAATTTAGTATAATGATAAGCAGGTATAATAGAAAACCCAGAATGAATATTTAGATAAGTATCTACTAGAAATATTTCCATCAGTTCATTAAACATTAATTGACTATCTACTATGTGCTGGCAATTTAGAGACAAATGACATAGTTCTTTGATCAACAAACTCACAATTTAGGAAATGGGTTTAAAATACTTTATATTTTCAGAGACAGATAATTATGTGTAAATATAAATGCAGAATGGTCAATCAACCAGACTTGTGGGAAAAGACAGAACAGAAAAAAGGGTTTCCCAAAGGGTTTGACATCACAGCTGAATGTTAAGAAACTAGTTTTCCAGCTATAGAAGGTGATGGACAGTGGTGTTGAGAGGAGAAATGTTCCATCTAGTCCAAGTCAGGGCATGTGAGAGCTGAAGACATAAGAAAACAACTGTATCCTGAAAGTTCCAAACACATCAATGAGGCTGGAGCATAGGACTCAAACGCATTCACCAAGAATATCAATATGACACACAGTACTTTCATTTTTGGCAGGTAACTAGAGTATGAGATTGCCCACCTTAGAGAACAGTCTTGCCTTTATGCAAGACATGTGCAGGAGTGGTAGCAACTAAAAGGAGCCATCTATCTATGTGCCAAAACTACTCTTGAATTTAAGCTGTAATGGGACTACATCATCATCAGGACCACCCAATTTTTTGGTCTTCCAAAGGAAGAAGTAGATATATATGGTGTAAAAAAATTATTACCATAATAAAGAAAAGCTTCATTAAAGTATTTATTCAGGTAAAACCAAATTTCAGTCAAATTAGATAGCTAGACCACTAATTGCTAGAATAGTAGGAAGCAGAATAGCATTTAAAATTTATCAATAAGGATATCCAATGAATACTTTTAAAACAGAGACAAAAGGCATGAAATGGTTTTGTCAGAAATCAAACTCACATTTTTAAATAAGAGTCAAAACAAAGTATAAAATTCTTGTAATGTGACTTAGAATTATACCTCTGAAGGTATTTTAGAAACCACAGAAGTGGATTTTAGGGAGTAACTAAAAGAGCCAGGTGTGGTGGCACACACCTATAATCAAAGCAGCTCAGGAAGCTGAGGCAGGAGTATCTCAAGTTCAAAGCCAGCCTCAGCAACTTACTGAGGCCCTAAGCAACAGCAAGACCCTGTTTCAAAATAAAAAAATAAAAATGGCTAGGGATGTGGCTCAGTCGTTAAGCACCCCTGAGCTCAAGCCCCATTTCCAGGAAAAAAAAAAAAAAAAAACTTACTAAAAGAATAGCCCTACTGCCATACTCCCACTTCTGAGTGATTTTCTTGAATAAAAACAAAACACATCTCTCTTGTTTTTCCATCTCCAGACATTATACTAGGTGACACTTTAACTCAGAATTTGAAATGATATGTGCAACAGAAAAGCATAATTTCGATACCACGCCAAGAGAGCCAGGGAGCAACCATCAAGGAAGAGGTAGGTGATCCATCCAAGCAAGGCGGCACACACCCTGTTTTGGTCATCTCTTTTGCTGCTGTGACTAAAGGGTCTGACTAGCACAATTACAGAGGAGGATGGGTTTATTTGAGGGCTCATGGTTTCAGAGGTCTCAGTCCAGAGAAGGCCAGCTCCATTCCTCAGGACTTGAGGTGAGGCAGAACATCATGGCGGAATAGTGTGGCAGAGGGCAGCATCTCACATCACGGTAATCAGGAAGCAGAGAGAGAGTCTCTACTTGCCAGATACAAATATAAACACCAGTTCTACACCCCAATTCCCACCTTCTCCAGCCACACTCTACTACTTCAGTTAATCCCATCAGGGAGTAACTCACTGATTAGGCTAAGGCTATAACCCAATCATTTCTCCTCCAAACCTTTCATTGTCTCACATGTGAGCTTTTGGGAGATACCACATCTAAACCATAATACACCTGTAATCCCAGTGGCTAGGGAGGCTGAGACAGGAGAATCAAGAGTTCAAAGCCAACCTCTGCAAAAGTGAGGTGCTAAGCAACTCAGTAAGATCTGTCCCTAAATAAAATACAAAAAATAGGGCTGGGGATGTGGCTTAGTGGTCGAGTGCCTCTGAGTTCAATCCCTGGTACCCCCCCCCAAAAAAAAAAAAAAGAAAGAGAAGTAGGTGATCCATAAACTTGTAACTTTGAAAAGAACATGGCATGGGCTCATTTCTTAGGTTATATTGACCTCAGTCCCATTTGGCAGTGGGAGGGTTGTAGACACAGGAATCTGTGGTTCTGTTATGTTTATATATGGAAATATATCTGTAAAACATAGATTTCTATTGCTGTGTCAATAAAAATCACTTTAATATTTGGGAAGGGTGTGGTGGTAGGGAGGCATTTGACTATGTTTGTTCCAAAAGCTGTCCACTGGACTAACATGAAAGATAAAGAGAAGAACCATACATTAGCAGGGAGACATAAAAGAGATCCAGAATTAGAGTAGTAAAGTGTCTAAACCCTTCTGTTTAAGTTTCAGCATTTCATATACCACTCCCCACCATGCTAAATTGAACATTTGAGGCATTGGAAACTGCTGTGAGATTCATGCATCTCAGGGACTTTCTTGTGTAGAAAGGAAGATGAATTTTAGTGGGACAAAACTCAATAGGATGGAGTAGAGGCAAGTAGAGAATCAAAAAGTTGATTTTTGAAGAGTTCTATCAAAAGTTGAAGGGTAGACTTTAAGTCATAGAGCAAAGAAAGCAAGGAAAAGACAGGGCTTAAAATTATTAGCTCTTTTCATTTGAACTCAGGGGATGGTTATAATGTCAATCTTACATCTTTCTTTCTTTCTCTCTTTTCTAATTTCCATCAATTGTCCCTATTCCTTAGGGAAAGTTGATTAAAGCCATGAAGTTGTATGGATATATGAAAACTATACAGTGAGGAGACAACTAGAATATTATACAATAAAAAAGAATTATAGTTGTTCTGATATAACCCCTCTGCTGAAGTCAGGGGAAAGAGAGCAGCAATGAAGAGGTAATAGTTCCAGAATTCTAACTCCTAATGTATCAATGTAAGTAGACAAAGCAGCACTTAATTCTGTGAAGGGAGCAAGAGATATAGATAAATTGCTGTCAAGACAATGTCTCTGGTGCACTTGAAAACCCCGTCTACTTACCATGGATCCTAGAGAAGGGGAACATTGGGTTATATATATATACATATATAACAGATAAGGGATAACTACCCTGATTGAAGTTAGAACAAACACTGCTTATATATGTGAACTGTTGTAGATTCAAAGTTGAGATCTATAACCATGGAGGTGTCCTCCTTTAAAACAGATGAAGAAAAATAGAAAATTTCAGCAGTCAAAAGGGATGATAGAAAAAGAATTCTGAAAGTACAAATACACAAATAGTTGTTCTTTTTAAAAGTACATATTGAGAACCAATACTCAAGAGGTGGGATAATTACATAAGACATAATTTGAGCTTTCAGGAATTGTGAGAAACGTCTAGTTTCTGGTCACGCATGTAAGAAACTTAGAAGTTGCCACTCTATCCTAATAACAAGTAAAAAAAAAATCAAATAAACTGAAGATAAATCTGTTTATCTTATTAAAATGTCATAAAAGTGAGGTTATAGGACAAACCACTGCCCCCAAAACTGAAGAAACAGAGACAAATACAGATAATCACAACCTACTGCACTAGGAACCACTGTTAGGATAGGAAACCTGAACTGTAATCAATGAATTTCTGGGAGTTTAGTGTGAACAATTGTGAGAATCAAAAATCCCAGGGAAGGGCTGGGGTTGTAGCTCAGTGGTAGAGTGCTTGCCTAGCACGTGTGAGGCACTGAGTTCAATCCTCAGCACCACATATAAATAAATTAAATAAAGGTATTGTGTTCATCTACAACTAAAAATATATATATTTTTTTTAAATTCCAGGGGAGCCCAGTCAGGGGCACATTTTTGTGAGTTTTATCTCTAGGAGCCCTCCCAGATCCTCACAGTGAATGCTAAATTTTAAAAGCAGTGAATATCACGCTTCAGAATGAGGGAGGGAGAAAGGAACCATTTTGAAATTCCAAAGAGTAACAAAGCCTCTCCTCAGGAGAATCTACTTTACCAGATTGTAGCCTATCGGGATTTTTTTAAACCTACCTAGGAAAAGAGGATTACCTAACTCCAGCTCCCTCTATTCACCTGGTTCCACTTAATGTGGGAAGAAGGGGCTTGAGGGTTTGAGAGGCAATGGTGAAATTCATAGCCCAGGCATGTGTTTACCAGAAGACAGAAACCTAGTCACACAGCGGTAGACTACTTTCCCACCCCACACCTTACCACTACATTACTAAAGGCCTATTTACCCCAGTTCTATCTTGTATGTTATTCCACCTTTCAAAAATATTGCTAGGTATACAAGGAAAAATGAACAAATAAGCAAGGAAACAAATAAACAACAACCCACACACTTTAAAGAGCCTTTAAAAAATCATAACCAGAATTAGATATGGTAGGAATGCTGGAATTATCAAAGTGGAATTTTTTTTTTTTAACTATGATGTAGAATAAGAATTAATCCAAGTTTCCAAAGAAACTACAAGAAAAAAAAAAAAAAGGAGTAGAGTGAAATATTTAAGGTATGGAGATGGAAAAGACTAGAATTCTATGCCAAGTGAAATTATTCTTCAAAAGTGAAAAAGAAACCAAAATAATCTCAAACAAAAATTGAGAAAATTTATTGCCAGAATACAGGTTTTACAAGCAGTATTTTAAAAAGTTCTTCAGAGAGAAGGAATAGTATATATGTCAAAAATTCATATCTAAATAAAGACAGGAAAAACATCATGGAATGAACAAGTGACCCTAACATCAAAACTTTTCTTATTCTTAATTGGTCTAACAAATAATTAATTCAAAATAATAATAGCAACAACATATTCAAAACACATGTCCTTAGATATATGCACAGATATAAGTGAAATGAACATAATGATATAAGAGATTAAGAGGGAAGTTTTAGAAATATTTTGATATTACAAATTAGTTGAACTACTTTGAAGCAATGTAGTATTATTTGAAAGTATACTTAGATGACTTGTAAATATGTTTCACAAGTTCTTGAGTAACAGCTTAAAAGATTTTTAAAAGTATAATTTAATATGCTAAAAAGAGAAATAGAAACATAAAATGCTCAACTAAAAATTTGAAAGACAGAGAAAGTGCATAAGACAAAACAAGAATGAATAAGGACAACAAATACTAAAAATAACAAATTTAATGGTTATTAATCCAACTCTATCAATAATCACTTTAAATCTCAATAATCTAAATATATCAATTAGAAAACAAAGATTATCAGAGTAGTTCAAAAACAAGACTGAATATATGTTGTCTATAAGAAATTCATTTTTTAACTATAAAAACAGATTAAAAATAAAGAGATTGATGAAGAAAGGGATGATGCTGATCAAAGAGTACAAAGTTTTAGTTAGACTAGAAGAATAAGTTTTAGGAATCTGTTTCATTGCACAGTAACCACAGTTTATAGAATTGTATTGTATATTTCCAAATTGTTTAAGGAATAAATTTTAAGCAATCCCACCACAAAAAAGAGAAAAAAATGGTGAGTTAATGGATATGTTAATTAGCTTGATTTAATCTTTCTACAATGTGTATATATATCAAAACATTACACTGTAACTCATAAATACAATTATTGTTTATCAATTTAAAATCAATAAAAGTAAAGATATGAAAAATTTACACCATGCAAACACTAATCAAAAGAAAGCTGGAGGTATCTATATTAATTTCAGAGAAGGCTTCAGAGATTAAATTTATCAGGAATAAGGAGGGTCCTTACATAATGATAAAGGGGTTAACATTCCAAGAAGACATAACAATCCTTAATGTGTATGTGCTTATCAAAGACCATCAAAAAACATGAGCCAAGCTGGGTACAGTGGTGCTCACCTATACCCCAGTGGCTCTGGAGGTTGAAGTAGGAGATTGCAAGTTCAAATCCAGCCTCAGCAACTTAGTGAGGACCTGAGTAACTTGGCAAAACCCTGTCTCAAAATAAAAAATAAAAAGGGTTGTGGCTCAGTGGTTAAGTGCCCCTAGGTTCGATCCCCAGTATCAAAACAAAACAAAACCATGAGCCCACTACTGACAGGATGTCAAAGAAAATGAATTCATTATTATTGTTGGAAACACTGACACCCATCTGTTAGAAATGGACAAATTCACCAGGCAGAATTTCAATAAGGAAAAAGTTGAACTGACAGAACCTCAACCAACTTGCTATACACAACAAACAAGACTTCAACCAACAGTAGGCTATACATACTTCTCAAGCTCATAAGGAATATTCACCAATATACTTCACTTTGAGTTCAAAATAGGTTCCACTCATAAAAAATATTCACCAAAAAAAAAACATCATCATAAATACACAAAGACTCTAATTCATTGATTATTTTTCAGGCATTGCCACTGACTTTAAAACTTGTAAAATCAGCATTTTAATTTATTCGAGATGGTATTTTTGATCACCTCTATTACTTATTTAATGAATGTTTAATTTTATGCACTAAGATAAGTGGTACACTCCTCCCTTCATCCCTGCAAAAACACACACACACACACACACACACACACACACACACATTTTTTATCATTTTATCCTGACTTAAATTCAAGGTTTTAATTAATGTCCTAAAATGGAATGTTCACTCATACCATACAATTATGTGGGCAAAATACTAAGGACACTAGACATTATTAGCTATAATCATCCTTTAAAATAAATGCTTAAAATACATGATTTTGTGAAATTTTCCATTCTAGCTACAACATCTCCTTAATGATACACAGACTTCATATTTTATTTTTCTGTTCTAACAACAAAAGAAGAAGAATGACACATGGAAAATTCATGAGCTTGTAAAGAAAGACTGAAAAATTGAAATTTTATTTTACTCTTGGCTTCTAATCTTCCTTGTTAGTAGAGAATGAACATTTAAAAAAAAAAAAAAAAAAACTATTAACAGTTGAAAAGTTTTCCCTGTACAGCAGACGCCCAACAATAAATATAAAATGGTATCTCTCACCTTGAATTGTCCTAATTCCTACTAGAAATACTTCTCCCCAAAATCAAGAAAGTCACAGAATTATATAAGCAAATAATGCAGTTATACTAATGTATTGTCTTAAATAATATCATACATTTACTCTTCTGTAGGTAGAAAAGCATAACAAAAATATATTTATCCCCTCTTTTACTGGAACTGGGAATTAAGTGATGAATACATTTAACTGTGTTTAATACTTGGTTGATTATTTTGTTGAAAGCTTGAAATAGCCTATTTATTTGAGTTTGCTTAATCCTTACAGAATTTTAAAAAACAAAGAACCCCCTCCTTAAATTTTCCCCTAGACTAACAACAACAAAAGCAAGCAGAAGTGTTCCAGGACATAATTCCACGTAGTGAGTCTATTTTCTAATGTAACCCATGTTTACAGGTGTTATCAGAGGGATGAATAAACTTGAACTCTTGTCTATTCCTACAAGGTGTGTGTGCACGGGGGAGGCGGTTAGCAGACAGCCATCCCTCAGGGAACCAATACTGATGCTATGACATCCCTCATGATCACAAGGACTTTTTCAAGGCAATTGCTATAATCTAGGTAGTCCATTCAGTAGACAGATTTATCCCTAGTAACAGGGAAAATAGGCCTCTCAGGAAGTACCACTTCTAAATCACAGGAACTGTGAGCCAAGTACAGCTGGCAGGATGCTGAACACCCAGTTTCTTTCAATGGGTATATTTTCATGCTCAAACTTAAAGCAGTTCTGAATGACTCTTCAGAAATTGAAATTAAAACGGACACTTTCAATACATCTTCTTAAACGAAGTATTTCTAGAGTATAAAACTGTTGACATTTCATTTCTCTATAAATTTGTTACTCCTAAGGTTTGTATGCCCATGATCATTGGCTGAAAAGGAATAGTAATTGATAGAACAGATGTTTAAACATCATTCCTTTCTTTTATCAATTTTTTTTCCTGGCTGTTCTATCCACAGACCAGTATGAAAATTTTTAAGCCAAGGTAAGAAATATGTTGTGCCATGACAATGTGTGAAAATGGTAGCAGGGAGAGCTGGACATAATCAAACTGAGAGGATTTTAAAACTCAGACCCCAAAGCCAAAGCTGGAGAATCTAGTCCCACAGGTGTAAGGAGGGCTTAGTGATGTGCATTTCACAAAGGCTCTTCAGGTGGTTTTGATGTACAACCAGGCTTCAGAATCAGTGAAATACAACATTTTTTTTATTTAGGTCTATCTTATCTTGTTAAATAATTTCCACACTTTTTTTGCAACTTTTCACTCAAGTCCCAATTACTACACTCAAATCTAACATATTGCAATTTTCTTCAAAACTAAAAAAATTTATGATTATCATAGGCAAGATATAGAGTCAGGTGTGGTGGCACACACCTGTAATCTCAGCAACTTGGAAGGCTGTGGCAGGAGGATCACAAGTTTGAAGCTAGCCTCAACAACATAATGAGACCCTGTCTCAAAATAATAAATAAATAAATATCATAGGGAAAAACACAATGTGATAACACTGACCCCTGGAATAAGCTAGGCTCTGATGTCAAATCTTATCTTAACAGCTACACAACTGGTCAGCATTTATACCAGTAAACCACATCATATTTTCATTCCTGCTGGATTATAATATTAAACTTAAGAAGTTATGGGAGATTATATAGAGTTGACCAAATTTAATAAGCCTTTGAGAAAGTCTGTAAATTGCCCCTCTCTTTTGCAAAAATAAACTTGTTTAAGAATCAAAGAATTGTGGTGTTCTGAGGTGAGAAAACAGATCAAAATCCCTTGGCTTAAGAAAGCTATTAATTATTTATTACTCATCTCTTCACAGAATACATATGCATTAATAAAATCCCCCTAGACCATGGAAACTAAGATAAACCATAATGATGAGGATGATTAAAGTCACATCAACAGAAGTATTTCAATTTGAATTCTCTTTCACCTAAATGTTTATTTGCATAATTCTATGTAGTTCTCTAATAGAAACAACAGTTACACAAAAGATATACAAAGTTTTGCTTTCAAAATACTCAAAATGTAAAACAATACACACAACAAAAAAGAGATAAATAATAAAAGAAAGTATATAGGCAGATATCAAAATAAATGGAGCAGGGGAAAATAGTAAGAATTCAGACTAGAAAGATAGGAAAGTAGAATAGAGTGACTGGGAATGATTTCCAGGGGGTGAACCCTGTGTTATACCCTGGAAGATGAATATTATTTCTCTTTCTGAAAAGAAGGAGAGAAGTATGGGAGAAAAAAGAGCTTGAATAAAATCATAGAAGTGTGAATGAAATATTGGATTTAAACAGTGAGGAGAATCTCACTTTAGCTGGTAGCCTTGATTTCGATGAATCATGAGCAAAAGCACTGGTAATTTCAATGGGGTTAACAGATGGCAAGGAAGGAGGACCTGAAGTATGTGGACCTTATCCTGTATGCCAATGGTCACCACACTTCTTTGATCATATAACCCTTCCAATTTTGAAGCTGCATTAAAGATACACAGCTTTTTAAAAAATTATATTTCACTGAACCATTTAGTTTATAATTCATATACCAAATTAGTGATTTTAAAAGAATGACATAAAGAAGAAATAAAAACAACTTTAAATATATTCCTAATCATGACAGTTTTACACAATAATTACTTAATATTCTCAAGGCACAATGTCTACTAGGGATCAGGTTCAACATAAGGATAATGGTTGAACCCTCATATTTCAGACAATCCTTTGACCAATTTCAAACAATTTGGCAATAAGATCTGATTAGACAATCACATTTAGCCTTATATGACAACAAACTCTTAAAAGGAGATAGAGTTGGCTATGTCATTTTTGAGACAATATGAAAAACATCTTAGTACTGTTTTGTTGATTTCTTGTTGAAAAAATATTTTGGATACATGGGGTTAAATAAAATAAATTATTAAACTTCACCTGTTCTTTACTTTTTAAGTGTGGCTATTAGAATAGTTATCATCACACATGTGGCTCTCATTGTATTTCCACTGGATAGCAGTGCTCTAGACATTTGTGACTGAAGTGTCAATGATGACAGAAAGCATGATTGTTTTCAGTAAAGTTTTAAACATTCTATCGCATTCACTTCCTTAGATTAACTTTGGGAGAGTTACAAAGGGAAATGTTGAGGGTAGTCCATGAGCAAGATACACGGAGATGAAAGTTATGAAATTACAATACAGCCAACTAGAGCATATCATCTTCTTACATATCATCATCCATTTTTAGTATCATTTATAACACCCCTACTTTCATTAGACTAGAGCTATGAATCTATCAATTTGTCTATTATGACATACAAAGAGAATTCCTTTATTCCTTGATATAAAATTTAGTATGAAATAGTCTGTAAGGAAACATTTTACAATTCTATTTGGAGTCAGCATTGGAGAAAAATATATTTTATAGCTGTATGATATTAAAGGTAGGTTTGCTACAGTGACTGAATAATTGAAGTAAAATTTTAATAGGAACCCCAGATCCTATTTAATGTTACTTTTTACTATTATCCAACATTATCCAGTATTTATTATTATGACTTATAGGTTTTTCGTAAGATTTGTATCTGTATGTGTTGCTGAGGATCAAACTCAAGACCTCATACATGCTAAATATGCATTCTACCACTGAGCTACACTCCCAGCCCCTACAGGTTTTATTATTTCAATCTCCACTTAATAAGTACTTGACCATGAGAAAATACTGAAGGGAAAAACATCCATAGTGCAAATTAAGAAAATAATAATTGGAAATTCAATTGTTCACCAAGACAGGGCTCAATTTGTTCAATATTTATCAGGAAAGTTGCCTCTCCTTATCACAATACTCTTGTAAATATCAAGTTATTATGTTAATATGTCTTATCAATAGAATATAAAACCTATGGGCACAAGAATTTATTATTAAAAAATTATTACTGTAACACTGTGGTTGGCACACATTATGTACTTAATATATTATGAGCAAAGGAATGGATAACTTATTAATCCACCTTTTCTTTCAACAACCTTCATGAACACAGAGAACTACTCTACTAAACCCTGGAGGTAAAGATGAATAAGACATGAGCCTCAACCTCAAAATGTTTTCAATTAAAACTAAAAAGTACAGATAGTAAACATGAAATACAGCAAGTATAATGAATATTTTCACAAAATTCTATGTAAGCATATTGAAAATTTCCTGGGAGTACTGTGGGAGAGGGAAGGGGTCAGGAGATGTTTCTTGAAAGAAATGAGTATTAAATGATGAACAACAGTTGTCCAAAGGAAAAACAAGAAAAAGAACACCTCAGACAGAAGGAAGCACGAAGATGAGAAAATGAGGGGGTGCTCAGAAATGACAAGTTCCACATGGCTGTGGATTAAATGACAGGCAGAGAGCTGGAAAGGGAGACAGAGGCCAGATTGTAGAATTTGTTATATTTTGTTTCTTGTGATGGGTAATGGGGAGTCTTTAAGAGTCTTAAGTAGGAGATGATAGGTTTTTATATTAGATAATTACTCTGGCAACTATGCAGACGATAGATTGGACAGAAGGTGGAATAGCGCTCCAGCAGTCAAGAAAAGCAGTGATAAGGGCTTAACTAAAACAGTAGCATCTGCAAAGAGAGCATCTAATTTACACAAAGCTTAAGACAGAAATTCTTAATCTCTATTAGAAACATGTGAGAGCCTGTTTCTGCCTGCGGAACACACTGCACCTCTGATGAGAATCTGACATTGTCACCTGTTATGATGTATATTAATTATGTCATGGACTTCAGGTATGTGGAGAAGAAAAAGTGGGAGAACCATATACTTACAAGGTACAATCATCTGGACTTAGTAACTTGATAATCACATGAAGGAGGAGGTGATGGAAAAGAAGGAATCTAGGAACACTGAGTGAATCTGATGGATGATGGAATCATCAATTAAGATGGGCAAATTAGAGTGGAAGATGATTGGCAATATCTAGAAGGAAAGGTCAACAGAAGTTAGAAATGTAAGTCTAGGATGGAGAAAATATCTGAGCAAGAGATCCAAAACAATCGGATTATAGATGACAGATAAAACACAGGTAAAGGAATCTCTTGTAAACCAAAAAGAAATGGAGAATCAAAATGTAATCTATTGAATTACTCCTGAGAAAGTGGGCAAAGAGCAATTCAAGAAGACAGCTCAGACTAAACTGCCCAAAAAGAAGAAGGAAGAAAGGAGAGGAAAGAAGGACCAAGAGAATGGTATCGTGAAATCCTCTAGCAGAGAGAATTTCTAAAGAGAGGCATTTTTTAAGAATGAGTGACAGCTAAAAAAAAAAGAAAAAAAAAAGAAAAGTCCAATGAGGTAAGTACTTAGAGCCAGTATTAATGAATTTTGCTGAATTCTATGAACACATGGAGGTAGAAGGCAGGAATGAATAAGAACTGAGGAAATGACTAAAGTGAAAAGGGCCTACTCTTTGAAGAAGTTAAAATATAAATTGCTTCTTGTGCCCTCCTTCATTATTGTGCTTACTTACTAAAAAGAATGTCTTTATCATTTTTTAAATTTAAAAAATACACATAAACTTGCTCCTAGTGTACAAGCAGGAAATATAGATGATATCCCTATTTTTAATGTGAAAATTCTAATACCACCTACAAGTCCACCTGGATTGAAAGCAAACACACCATGTTCAAACCAAATTCCCTTGATCCTTCTTAATTTAACCTGCTATCAACTTTCAAAACAAGCGAGAATGGCCAAAGTCAAAACGGGGACTGGTTTCTACCAAACAACTGAAGTCTATTTAAATGGAGTTTTTTTCTTTTTGTTTTTCCCCTTCATTTTATTATCTAAACTCCAAATTTGAATGCAATCTACAACACAGGTCAATATACTGTCATCAAAACAAGAGAAGAAGAAGGAATGAAGTTATATAAAACAAAGATCTGTGTCTTTTTTCCTCAAAGCAACAGATCCCAGACTTGACTCCATAAAATGCATTAGAGGAAGTCTAAAAGATCTGTATATATGAGACCATAAACTTGTTGATCGCACTGACTGGATCTTATGTGTCCTGGTATTCCTTTAGCCACTCATTCAACATTATCTAGCATTTTGTCAGGCAAAGGTCCTGATGTTGGGGATACAGATTTTCGTAAGCACAAAATGCACAATTTAAAAAGTCTGGTACATGCTTTAATTGAAGACAGAGCAAGAGTCCTTACTCCATTTGGGAGAAATGAGAAGGAATAGTCAGAGAATACTTCCTGAAGAAGTCATACTCAAGCTGAAATCTAGAGCACACATGTAAGCTAGCCAAGTGAATAGGAAAAGAAAGAATGCCCTACTCAAGGTTAGGAAGCAAAAAAGAATATGGAGCATTTCAAAAAGTTAAAAGAAGTTTGATCTGAGTCAAAAGCATGGATGGAAGAACGGCAAGGCATGACACTGGAGAGGAGGGTAATTAGGTCCAGATGATGGGTGGCATGTGTGGTAGGCCATCTCAGAGAAGGCCACAATGATCCCAACATATGTGGTCACCACCACTGCCTCATTTCTAACAAAGAGTACGCAGCAAAAGTGACGGGATGTCATATCCAAGATTTGTAATTTCTATCATGGGAATTCTCATTCTTTGGTGGGTCATTTATCTGAGGAAGTCAAACATCACATCATGAGTCAGTCCTCTGGAGAGGCCCACATGTTCTTTGAAACTACATGAGGAAGTTTGGAAGTAGATTTTCTCTAAATCACATCCGGAAATGAGTATGGTCCTGGTTGTTACCTTGCCTGCAGCTTTGTGAGAGACCCTAAGTCAGAGCCACCTACTCTTGGACATCTGACTCACACAAACTGTGAGAGAATAAATATGTGTTGTTTCCAGCTATTTGGTTTTGGGTTAATCTGTTAACATGTAATAGATAGCTAATATGCTATGTTAAAGAACTAAACTGAGCATTAACCTAAGGGAATAAGAATTTGAATGGGTTTTAAGCAGGAACAAGCATCAAACATATTCCTGTTGGAAATTTTAGATAATCACTGAAACTGTCACAGAAAACTTGAAAAAAAAAATCTGGAACCATCGATAAAAATAAACATTTAAGCAAATAACCATTTTTGCTAAAAAAAAAAAAATCTGTTCTAAAATGTCAATATCTGTATAAAATTTCCACCTTTGCAAATAAATCAGCCAACAATCTACCTCGTTAGTTTCTTCTTAAAATTAAATTTATTTTGACTGATATATAAAAACATAAAAATTATGCATACTAATGGGTAACAAGGTTTTGACACATAAATACATTATGTAATGTTTAAATCTTGTCAAATATATCTCTCTGTCTCCTCATTTATTATTCTTTATGATTAAAGCTTCTAAAGAAATTGAACGGGACACACAAAAAAATGAAAAGATATCCTATGTTCATGAATTGGAAGAATTAATATTGTTAAAATGTCCATACTACCAAAGAATCTTCAAATTCAGTGCAATTCCTGACAATGGCATTCATCAAAGAACAACCCTAAAATGTATATAGAATCACATATACACCACAAAGCTCCAAATATCCAAGGCCATCTTGAGCAAAAAGAACCAAGCAGAAAACATTACATTTATTAATTTAAAAACAAACTAATAGGGCTGGGGTTGTAGCTCAGTGGAAGTGTGATTGCTTAGCATGTGTGAGGCACTGGGTTCAATTCTCAGCACCACATACAAATAAATAAAAAAAAAAATTTAAACATACTAATAGATTTTAGTAAGATAAATAGCATGGTTTTGGCATAAATACATAAACATAGACCAATGGAATAGAACAGAGAGCCTAGAAGTATACCCACAACTCTATAGCCAACTGATTTTCAACAAAGGTACTAAAAATAAACACACATTAGAGAGACAACCATCTTTTTAATAAATGGTACTAAGAAAATTGAATATCCTCATGCAAAAGAATGAAACTCTCTCTCCCCACACCATCTCAATTACAAAAATCAAATAAAAATTCATTAAAGACTTATATGTAAGACCTGAACTCATGAAACTTCTAGAATAAAAAATTGGGGAAATGCTTAAGGATATTGGAATGGACAAGAATTTTTTAGAGAAGACTCCAAAAGCCCAGGAGGAAAAGAAAGAAAAATAGACAAATGAGATTATATCAAACTAAAATATCTCCTGCACAACAACAAAAAAAAATCAACAGAGTGAAGAGACAACATATAGAGTGGGAGAAAATATATGCACACTATACAACTTACAAGGGGTTGATATCCAGAATAAAGAAGCAACTCCAAAAACTTAATAGCAAAATAAATACTTTATTTTTAAAATGGGCAATAGATATAAACAGAAATTTTTGGAAAGAAGTGATACAAATCACAAATAGGTCCATACAAAAATACTCAACATCCTTGATCATTAGGCAAATATAAATCAAAATCACAATATCACCTCACCCCAGTAAGAATGGCTAGCATCAAAAAGACTAAAGATAAGAAGTGCTGGCAGGGATTTGGAGAAAGGAGAACACTTGTACACTGTTGGTGGGAATATAAATTGGCACAGCCATTGTGGAAAACATACAGGTTCCTCAAAACATTAAAAAATAGTACTACCATATGAACCAGCAAAATACACTGGGTATATATCCAAAGGAAATGCAATCAGTATGTCGAAGAGACACTTGCAGTCCTATGTTCATTGCAGCACTGTTCACATTAGCCACGAAACAGAAACAAACTACGTGTCCATCAACTGATGAGTGGATAACAAGAACATGGCTTATACATACATGGAATACCATTATTTGTGACAACATGGATGGCACTGGAGAACATTATGTTACATCAAATAAGCCAGGAATAAAAAGACAAGGACTATGTGATTCACTCACATGTGGAAACTCATAGAAGTTGAGAGTAGAACAGAGGTTACCCAGAGGATGGGGAACATTGATCAAGGGGTACTAAGTCACAGAGAGGAGCTAAGGCACAGTCAGGTAACTATTGGTAACAATAATATATTGTATATTTCAAAAAAGTTAGAAGAAAGGATTTAAAAACCTGATTAAATTCTTAAAAATATGGACTCTTCCCTCTTCATGTTGACTGGGCCACTGACTCAATGTAGGCCTGTATCATCTGTAACTGGTACCATTAACAACCTAATCATATCTCCACCTGAAGCCTTGTGTTTTGCCATTCCACCCACAAACTGTCACCAAAATTATTTTCATGAAAGGGAAAGCTGAACACATCATATCCTTTCATGTTACAGGAAATAATTTCAGCTGCTATGTAAGTCATATATATACTTTAATGACATGGCTCTCTACCCTCTCCCAAACTCAATTTAAACTGGTGCATTATCCCAGTTTTAGTAGGCTCTCAGTAACAAAAAAAAAAAAAAAAAGTAGAATGCTTGGGATAGTTTTTTATGAGGTCAAAAGAATCTGAACCTATTAACCACTGAATAAGGGATTTCATGTGTATCCCAAAGAACGGACTATGATGTTGAAATACTTCTGCTTGCTATCACCACTTTCAAATACAAATTAAAATACTAGAGGAAAAAGCAACTCCATCCCTTTTTGACCATTGAAGCCAAACATTTGAGGAAAAAAAATTCGGCCTCATATCTCATTAGAAAACTATTCCATTTACCAGTTCAACACCTCTGTGTAGCACCTCACAGCACAGTATAGGTCCATAGCCCACCCGGGGAGACATGGTTTTGTGAACTATTCAGAAACATGGCAAGATTAGTACCTTAGGAGCTATTAGCATTTCTAAAAGCATTATATGAATTGTTCCTGTGTGAGACATTTAATTGTAAAAAAGGAAACTGGCAATTAATTCACAGGCATTTCAATGGCATGACTGCCTCAAGTGATATGGATGTCATGAAATCCTCTAGCCAAGTAACAAACTCAAGTGAATATGAGAAGTACCAAAAGTCAAGAAAGGAAAGGTCTCTTTCCCTTTTAAAATCCAATGACCCCCGGTCTATGATATGAAAGTAAACAGAAGTTTTCAACCAAAACTTTTGCTTTTATTTATCTAAATGATAGACATTCTGTGGAACTTAATGAAAAATTGTATACCATCATTGTTTATTCTTAAAGTTGCCTTTCATTGAACAAAATTCGAATTTCTCATTTCATCCCTGTTACAACTTTTGACAAGGTCAAATATTGAAAGTCAGTGATATGATCAAAATGAAAGTGAAAATACTCTTTTAATGAATCTTATCTAAGTACGAAATAACGATCCATACTCCCATATTAAGTCATCTACAAAGTAATTCTGCAAAGTAAGCCCCATTTTTTTCCAATGTAAATCAAAATTAATATAAAAAATGTATTCTGTAAGTTATTAAATAAACAATCAAATAAATTCTCATTAATGTTCTGAAATACTAGTATCAAAAGAAAATATTCAACTGGTGGTAAATTCAGTTTAGAAAGATTTCAAAAAGAAATTCTGTTGAGATTTTTTTCAAATCAGGATGAGAATAACCATGATGATAAAGCTGTTAAGTAAACTTATTTTGTAACATTTTAAGAAGCTGTCATTAAGTAATAACACCCCTATAAATACCATGTAACAAGAACAATCCATTTATGTCTTATTTGCAATTTACACTTCACTTAGATGGTTCAGAATCATAAAAGCATCCATGGAGAGAGATTTAAAAATCATTATATGGCAATATTTGTTTAATAGAAAGTGATGGCTTAAATGCTACAATATGTTTCTTGAATATCTTCACATTAAATAGTAATTGAACAAAAAGCCCCCTGGTTCTGCTTAAGGGCAAGCCCCACAAAGCTCCTCATTATTGGAATTTCCAACTTGGAAGCCAAACTAAATAACAAGGAGTAATTTGCCAATTAGAACTTCCTGCTCCTTTCTCTTTATTCTTTAAACACCATTCAGGGGCTGAACCGGTCAAACACTTTTAGCTTCAAAACAGCAACTGAAAGGATTTAATTTGTGTCTCTCTGAGGTGAACCTGTCAAGAGGCAGCGGTGATGCATTCCATGTCCCCAGCAGCAACTTCCCCTCAAGACAGAGAAGTGGGTTTCCACTCCTGCAGAATATGGAGTTTCCTTTTCTCATTTCCCACTATTTTATTTCAATTAATGACCTCCAAAATGTATACTTGCGTAACTACTAGGCATGAGGGTGTTGTGTTTCTGTGTCCCCTGGAATCTGCAAACAGCTTCAGAGCAAACTTGTGTCTGGTCTGAAGACACACGCACATGCGCGCGTGCGCACGTGCACACACACACACACACACACACACACACACACTTATAAATTTATTGAAAATAAGCATTTCATAGGTGCTTGACACAAAGACTGGAAAAATTACCACCCAAACTGTAAAACCCAAAACTGTGGGGACCTAGAGAGGTTTACAGCATTCTCTATTAACACAGGGGTTGGCAAAAGAAGGGGTAAAAAAATCAGCAACTACAGACTCCTGGCAACATTTGCATTTCTTAGCTACATTTTTCTAATTTGTAACCTGAGTTTGCATCTCAGCTTGTGATTCAATTTAAAATTCCAAATGATTAACCGAATTTGGTTGCAGATGTCTAAATTGCAAGCACATTTAGAGATTAACATTAAATCAATGAAATCCGCTTCTATTTTTCCAACCTAAGGAAACAGGACAGAGGCTCCAGACTTCCACTGAGCCATAGGCAGAGGCTTTATTGTATTCACTGTGAGCCTTGCCGGACCCCAAGCAAATCACACCCTCCTCTGAAGACCAGGCCAGGAAAATTAGAAGCTGCTTTTCAAATATTTATTTTCAAAAGTATTTGTAATCCGTTTTCTAAAATGCACCCTATTTAGGGTATGTACTGATAATCCATTGAAAATGAGGCAGTTATTTCTGTTTGTATATTTAAAATTCAATCTTAGAACTTGAAATTGTGTGGCCTATATGAATGGATTATTTGAAAGATCACCCAGATTAAGAGACTGTTTTTACCATATAAGATGTCACAGGGTCAGGACTTCAGAGCTGAGTTCAGGACTGACTAGTCCTTTTTAGACTAGTTATTAGGGCAGGGCTTCCTAACTTCCTAGGCAGTTTCAAAAGAATCCAGGGAGTGTAAACTAAAGTGAACATAAATATTGTAGAGAGAAAAATCATTAAGTATAAAGACCTTGAACTTCACTGCCATTGTTCAGTGAAATGTTTCAGTTCAAATAAATGAGGTCAACAGACTGAACTTAAGATCATTCTCAATGATCATTTAATTCTTAGACAACTTGGGCCACACAATGCTCTGGATTAAAATAATCAGACTGATAGAAATGAATTCAATGGGTATTTTAAAATAGCAAAACAGGAATCAATTTTATACATATATATTTTGCAGATAATTCCAAGTATTGGTTAAAATGCAAAAGACAAAAAAAGCATATTCTCACCTTCACAAAAGAACCACTAATCAATTTGTCCAAAACAGATGCTCCTTCTACCATCTCACCAGTGTCCTAGTTAGAAACAGTGACCCCCTCATGGATGCCTGTTCACCTATCACTATATACAGGGTATATAGTGATATATACAAGTCTGTACTCTGGTCATATACATACTGCCCTGCCCATAGGAGGAGCTGATCACCTATCTCCCCTACCATCAGTCTCCCTCAGTTCTAATCCATCCTCCAAAATGTTGCCAAAAAAAAATTATATTTCTCAGAGTTTTAGTCTTGTTACTCCCTGGCTAAAGTGGCTCCAGGTGGCCCCAATTTAGTATGGTATTCCATGGTCTTCTCTGTGGCTTTAACCTAGGGCCAGTTTCTCAGCAAACCCCTTCTCCACCCATATCTTTGGGTTGTTTCCCCAACTTTCAAGCCTCCATATTTGAGCTTATGCAGCTCATTCATTCTGGAATCTTCTCCCACCCACTTCCCTTATCCCCCTTCTCTATCTTGCATATTTTAACACATCTTCATTTCACCTTCTTTTTAAGGTCTGTCTTCAGAAACACACCAGATAAGCCAATTCACTGTTTTCCCCCAAGTTTATTATCGCAACATATTTTATTTGTATTACTATACCTGTCTCTCTGAGATATTCTCAATTATAACTTTCACACACACCCCTAAATTGTGAGCTGTTTATTTCTATAGCCATGCTTTCCCACCAAGTGCTTATATGTAGTAAGTATTCTATGATTGTCTGCAGAACTGAATCATATTGGCAGTGAATCTACAATTGACGATAGAAGATGATCGAGAGCCATTTCAGAAATAAGTTCTTACTAGATCATTTGCTATCATTTAAGTCAAATATATTGAATAATTTAATAATAAATCTCAGCAACTAAATATCAAAATATATGGGAAACTACACTATTTCTAAACATTCATCAATGAATACTGATTGAGCCCATTGTGCACTGAGGTGGTTTTATATAACATTAATGAAATATAACCTCTACCCATGGGAAATAACAATCTAAAAATTATGGCATTGTCAACATACAGAGTTCTGAATGTAGCCATAAGGATAATATGTGCTATGTCATTGAGGTCAAAAGTTGCTATATACAAGTGAGTCCACAAAAGATAGCAAATCAGACATCTATGTGGATGTAAAATTGAAGTCATCATGAAATATCTGGCACAATGCTACCTATATTATATTGTAGCATATTTTTAAAATAATTGGAGTATTTGTAATGAATGTGAAAATAATATGAGGAAAATGATATAAAGCATTTAATAGCTGGCTGTTCTACAGGATTAGATGGATGCTAATGGAGATGCATAAATGACCAAGAAGCCATTGCAAGTTTCCAAACACAATGAAAATTTATGATTGGCAGTCTGCTAGAAATAATTCTTGATAATTGTGTATGTGTGCACGTGTGTGAGTGCACACGCGTGCGTGTGTGTACATGCACGTGCACGACAGTCTATCGTATCTAACCTACTTTCAACATAATTGGGTTTTTTGGTTTTGGTGGTACTGGAATTGCTATTATTTTAAAATATAGAAAATAAAGCCCTACATAGGCTATAGAATACTATGAATAATCACATTTTGATCTGTTTTCCGTGATTTCTCTAAAGCTATCTAGCCTCGTTGTGATTCTTAAAAGGAAAAATCTAGTAGGCTTCTTACATTTCTAAGGTCTTGGGCAGTTCTCTCCTACCTAGTTAATCAAGTATTTACCTCCTAAGGGTACTTCTGAGATGAGTACAAACTGTGGCCAGAATTTCTGCACTGTCGAGAAAATGGGAATTTATACTTTGAATAAACCCCACGAATGTTACATAGCAAAATGTTCTGTTTCAGTCTGGGGGAGGGGGAGGAAAAATATGGACATATGGTGAAAAGTTTCTTGCAGTATCTACATTATTTTAAAAGCATGTTTCAGCAGTTATGTAAGAGAGGAAAACTGCATCTAAAGTGGGAGAGACAAAATTTTCTCTGAGAAACCCTTGATACCAGGACCTGTATGTATTGTCAAATAACAAGCTTCAATACTGGAAGTTATGCATTTCCGTTCTTTGCATTCTGCCACCTGAATGCTCAGCTTTAGATCTCAAGACGATCTACACACCAAATTACCATTGCATTTCTTGTGAGAGAGTGTTTACACCTAAGATTATATTCCTTGACTGAAGCTCCGAAAAAAAAATACAGAAGAAGAACAGGTACTAGGTATCAATCCCTGCTTTTTCTCCTATTATTTTATTTCTATTTTGGTTAGTTGAAAATTAGCTAGGTATGACCTACAAAAAAGAGAAACTTGATATCTTTTAAAAGGTCTGAAACTTGGCAAGATGGTTTTTAAAGAATGCCATAGATATTAAAATTATTTAGCACTTAGTAAAAAAGTGTATTTTAATACATTAGTGTATATGTTTGTATATCACGAGCATACAAAATTACCACTGACTTGTATGCTTTAAAATGGTTAATTTTGTCCTCTGTGGATTTTTCCTCAATAAAAAAAAAAAAAATGAGTGTTAATAGAGGTCATCTCTAACCTGCTGTAATTTACCTGCAAATTAACAAATGTTCTCCTTAATGATGTCTCGTAACAGAACCTCCTAGGATTGCTGATTGCTTAGTATCTAAGACACACCAGACTGAGCTGGCATCCTCTCATCTCTCTCTTAATGATGGAAAGGCATTAACCATAAAGTTAGCAATGGCCATTAGAATTTCAGTATTGGTATTTTATTTAAATGTCTAGGGAAGATTTTACATAGATCTTACATAGATCTTTACAAAGATCTTACACAGATCACTATGTAAGGTACATAGTAACTTCAGTTTTTAAAATTCTTGGTTTTCCTGAAAAACAACATTTCAAGTTCAGCAATAGCATCAAAAATTCCATAGTTAATATCAACTGGTTATAAGAAGTCTTCCAAGCTATCCCTAGGAATCCAAGAAATACTGGAAATAAAAATCTTACAATATTGGGCTCTCCAGTTCATATAATGCTTGACTAGATCTACTGCGATATTCCCTATTTATATTCCTAGATGAAATTTGTTTAGGAGAACTTCAATTTAAGTTTTCAAAGTCTCCATATGAACAGATAATTTTAAGAAAAAGTCTGTATTTTTAATTTTTTTTTAAAAAGTAGCATTTAGCCAGATGCAGTAGCACCTGCCTCAGGAGGCTGAGGCAGGAGGATTGCAAGTTTGGGACCAGCCTCTGGAACTTAGCAAGACTATGTCTCAAATTTATAAAAATTAAAAGGGCTATGGATGTTGCTCAGTGGTACAGCATCCCTGGGACTACCAAACAACAAACAAAAAAAGATCAGTAGTACAGAAGGAGATCGAGAGGCAGAGTGGAGGGGTGGGAAAAGGGAGGTAATGTGGAATGAATTCTTCAAAAAATCATGTTACATGCATATATAAATATACCACAGGGAATTTCACCTTTATGCATAAGTAAAAAGAACCAATCCAAAATAAATAAATAGATGAGCAAAAGGAAGTCTAACAGAGAAGAGGAAAAAGAAGGGGAGAGGGGCGGGAAAATAGGAGGGAAAAGGAGGGAGATCATGAGCTGAAATCAAATTCCATGAATGTCTGATTTTGTAGGGATGAACCCAACTATTATGTAAAACTACAATGATCTAATAAAAAAAGAATTACAAAATGTGACATTTATCCTACACAACAAGGGGGAGAGGGAACTCTTATTTCAAGTACATATTATAAATGAAAAAATAACTCAATGATAAATCCAAGAGATTAATGTCTTAACATTTATTTTAATAAACACCAATAGGGAAAAGTTTAACTTGGCATAATACAGTAAGTGGAACTCAAAAACTACCCTTGAATTCTGATGGTTTCACATGACACAAACTTATCAGCCTATCTTTAATTATAGCACTGTCAGAGAAAATCAGAAATAAGTTACTATGAGAAATAAAGAGCTCTACACTGTGAAGTGTTTAGGATTATTCTGCACATTTTCTTGAATATTAAGATCTAGCGATACAGACCGTATATTAAGTGTCCTATGTGCACTTCAGCTCAACTGATGTTTACTCCAGCGCCACTAGGTGAGTGTTGCTGTGCTCCTTTAAAGCCAGTGAGGAGCTTGCTAAGAAGCACATACGGAGGTTGAGGGCTGGCTGGCTGCCTGACTCTACACTATCAACACATACATGGTCCCTGCCCCTGAGTAAGTAGACAACAATAGACTTGATAAATGAAAATTTAAAGCAGTTGCCCACACAAAAAAATTAATCTATTTGCAAACTAGGAATGTTGCAAGGATTTTTTAAATTGTCAAGATTAAAATAAATCAAATCTAGCTTAAACGTATCTTATGTGTGAATGGCAATTAAAGTCTACCCAGGGAGATAAGAGAATTTCTATGCAAGGGAATACTTAATACAGCATAGGCAAAACAACCTTCTGTCTTACACGGTTTATATAAAGTATCACCTAAGGTCATTGCTTGAGATCTCTTGCCACTTGAGAACTCTCTTAAAAAATCTCTCTCTCACACATGCACACACATATCACATACACACTATGCATAGACATACCCAAATGCAAACTGTATTTGTTTCCAAAGCTCAAGGGGGAGGGGACTGCTGGCGAAGATGAGTCTGAATGAGTCAGGTGCTATGTCATGTGACTAGAGGTCACGAGTGTGGGGCAGATTCAGAATTAATGGAGCCCTTGGCAAGAAAGCTGTTTAGCCCCACACCTGAGTCAGCTCCCCCATCAGCAAGAACATGAAGACACCACTGAACACGAGCAGGAAAGAAAACATTCAAGATCATTGTCAATAAACAGATGCAAGGAAGAAATGGAAATCATCAGCAGAAAATGAAAAAGCATCTTCCCTGAGGAATTGAAATCCCATGGTGTATCAACCGAAGCATACAGAAAGTCTTTTCTTTTAATTTAACTTCCCTACTCTTGAGATTTCAATCAAGAGAAATCCTCTCCAACATCTCTATACTCTGTCTTCTTTCTTTAGTGGACAAGGGAAAAGGGCCTGGTAAATGTATCTTAAGCTAGCAACTGGGAAAATGATCCTATTATACCCTCTCTTAGCCTCAATTTTTTTTTCTTCCTCCATATACTTGGATCATTCTGACCACAAGGGAAGCTCTGATATTACTCACAGTATTTCAGAGGCAGGAATGGTGGTTGTGTTAAATATGTGTATAACACTGTACAGTATTCTCCTTCTAGGCAACCCTGGTCAAGGGAGCAGAAAGCTAATCAAACTTCATAGTGCTTGAAGATAAGAGTCACTTGGCACTCTTGCATCCCATGTTCAGAAACAATTCCTCTCCTTCTTCTATAAGAACACTACAAAATCCAAGAAAGAGAAACAGACTGCAGTTGTCTGACCTCCCCTGTTATCCCTCAGGCTGTTGGGGGAAAAAGCAATACATACTTTGGTCTCCAATTTATCACTCCTATTTTCTCAGTCATAAATTACTTCTCAGGCTTTAAAACAACAGGATTTTAAAAGGGCACTCACTGTAAGGTACTTAAATTCCAGTAACTAAATTCAGATGTATGAGGCAATTTAAAATCTTTCTAAAAGTTTCCTGTTTCAAAGCTATCCAAAAATGGAATCCTAGGAAGTCTATACACCAACACACTACAGAAATAAAGCTAAAGTTAAAGTACTAAACCTATGTCTTCAAAGGTCCTGCAACATGGGCGATAATCAATCAAGGAATGAACCCTTTGAAGGAGTCTTAGATCACATCCTCTTATTGCTGGCCAATTAATTTTTGTTATTATAATGTTCAATGTAAATGATCACAGCCTAATCTATCACACATTATCTTCATCAACAGAAGAATTCATGTGTTCAAAGTTTGGTTTGGTTTGCTCACATAAAATTGCTGTGGTTACGCCAGGCGCCATTATGTAAGTATGCTAGATAGGATGCACAAATGAGAACTAGCAAGTGCTTTTCCACAAAATGAATGATGGCACACAAAAGGCAAAAGCAAAGAGGACAAAGCAGAAGTAAGGTGCTTAAAGGGGAAAAACCACAGTTTTGGCATGAATCCAGAAGAAAAACAAAAACTGTCTATTAGGTGCACAGTCGGAGCAGGGCCATTTGTCAAAAGTCTGCAGGAACAAACTCTAAGTGGCTGTCTTACATGTCTCAAGAGGCACCACTGAACTGGTGCTGTCAGCTGCCAGTGCTGTAGCTCCAATTGCAGGCGCTCTAATTTGACCCTCATGAGAACCAATTCCAATTAGAACCACATAAAGGAAGCTGTTTAGACATGGTGCTTTGGGACAAGTCTGACCCAGTGTGTCAATGTCAACTGAAACAAAAAACTAAAGGGACTTTCTCAAGCATGTTGTCTGTTCTAGATAAAAGCTAAGGACCTTTTAGACCCAGCGTTTGAAGTAGGCCTCCCTGGACTGAAATGAGGACAACTCGAATAGTGAAAGCTGGCTTGATTTTTTTTTTTTTTTTTTTTCATGCCTGCTGGTGTGTTTTGTGAAAACTGAGGAGTACCCTGGCCAGTTATATGTCCTATTTCAGCAAAATTAGCTTGTTAAAAACGTTTAATTCTTAATGGTCAAACAGCAAGCTATGAAAAGCATTCATGTGTTATTGATTTTCAATCTGGCTTCTCATCTAAGTTTGTCAGAGCCGACGATTCTTTTTGGAATTGCCTCAAATCTACACCATGTTGGCATTATTACATTGACTACAAAGTAAAATCATCCATTGAGATATAAAAACTAGGTTCTGCTTGGTGATTTAAGAAGGTAACGGGGCTGGGGGAAAAAAAATAACTCAGGAATTCAATGGTAAGTTACACAGAAACAAGAAAACAGCATGAAACAAAACAAGAATTCACTTTATTCTGTTCTTTTCTTATGGCCAGTAAATGACAGATCAAGGATTCTAACTTGTTCTCCAGTGAGTTCTTTAACCTGCTACAGTTAAAGGCAAACATTTTGCCTATGTACCTTTTTCTGTATACAGGCACTATTGTTTTCACTAGAGTCTCAGGGGGGTCTGTGACTCAACAGAAATCAAGAGCCACTTTTCTAGATTTATGTGAATTTGCAAGTAGATTCAACTATGTACACTAATGCCTAGAGAACTTCTCTGGTTTTCAACCTAAGCAAATGGTGTAGATTTGCGGCAATTCCAAAAAGAATTCAACAAAAACAAAAGCATCATAGCAGACAAATGCCCAAGACCTAGTGCAAGGTCATACACCCACGTTCAAATTGTTAACTCATAGTCAATTGCCATGCTTATCTCTCCCAAAGTTGAAGAACTTAAAAGGCATTCCCAGGAGGTACAAAGTGATCAAAGGAAGAGATGGGGCTGTGTAGTTTGGATATTCTCAATGGGTGAAGAAATTGAGATGAGTTCCCAAAATTAATTTCGACTCAACGAAAATTACTAGGGTTTAAAAAAAGATCATATCTTCAATATCAAGTTTCACTAAAAATTATGAGTTCAGACAACCAAAATCCAAAGGGCATATATCAGTAAGATCATAACAATTTTCAATTAACTCAGCTTAGGAAAGTATCGTTGGCAGATGACCTCCAGAGTACAGTGCGGGGAGTCAAGTTGTTCCATAATTTAGTCAACAGAATAACTTCTGCTGCTTCCTGTGGGGTTTCTCCAATATATTCACTTGTACTGTTTCAATAACTCCTCAAGGGAATCTTGAAGACAATATGTACAATGTGTACATAAAGAGGGATGGTAATAAATTCCCCTAAAAGAGAGATGGTAATAAATTCAGAAGCATTTTAATATTCTTGCTGCTTTTGATATATATATATTCCTGGTTATAATCAGCTGAAGTGAAATTTCAAAGTTGCTGCAACTATATTTTGAAATCACCAATCCTGTCTTTTAAATTTTTGATAGGATACTGAGAACAAGACAATCATCTAGCATATTAAAAAGTACATCTTTTACAAGTAGAGCTGCCTGTTCATGGCCCGGAGCACTAACACTAGAAATCAGCCACTAACACAAGAAATCAGGCTGTTCCACTAAGCTCACAGCCATATAGCCACTGCTACAGAGTACAGCGTGGTGTGCTGTGCTGTGCCATTCTTGGCACTAAAGCACACACAGGATCAAAGGCATGGACATAACTGGCATGCCATCATCTACAGCGCTAAAGCCTCTGAATACTTCTATATAAAATTACATGGATTTTGACAAACCACCTGTTGGACTAAAGAAAAAAAGAATTAAATCATGCTTCTATAAGACCACTTCCCCTGTATATTCCCATAGAATTGGTTTTGATAATTTTTTTAATTGCAATTATTCTGCCTTAAATGCTTTCCATTAGCCAACCCACAGAAAGCTGTGTCAATTTATATTAAAAAGAAAATTGTTTCTGTTCGTTGTTTCTACAGTATTGGGGATTGAACCCAGGGCACTCAACCAGTGAGTTACATCCAAGCTCTTTTAATTTTTATTTTGAGACAGGTTCTTGATTGTCCAGGATGGCCTCAAACTAGCAAATCTCCTGCCTCAGCCTCCCAAGTAGCTTGAATCATAGGGATGCACCATGGCAGCTAGAAGAAGAGTAGTTTTAGCTTATCAAAATGCTTTAGAGCACGGGGAGGTGTGGAAGCAATGGTAGTAGAATATCTTTGCTATAACGTTTACCAATTTGTGTGCCTTCCTTTGAATGGCAATGTTTTAAAGCCAATGTGGGCAAGGGGACAGAGAAAACATTTTTGCAACAATGCCTTCAACTCTCCTCACTAAATGTTTTACAGAACAATGTCAACAAGACGTATTCTGCTATACTGTATGTTCTTTTATTCCAAACATATTACATATGTTAATGTTAACATAAAACACAATGGACACAAGGCAAGGTAGAAATAAACATTTAAAAACAAGATGTTTATTCACTCATTAAATAAACACCTATCAAGTATCTATAATATTCTAGGTAGACTAGAATAGACTAGTATTATAGGTAGAATGTAGACTCCAGGATAATAAGAAAACTAAGTTGTAGTCCTAATCTTAAGAGTATCTTAATCAAGATATGGACAATGACTGCAATTAAACTCAGTGAATTAAGAGATATGTACATGATGCTTTAGTGATTTTTGAAAGGTTTTTCAGGGAAGAAGCTTGAGAATTTTAAAGATGATACCCTGAAGTAACTTTTAACACTTTTTGAAAAAGAATAGTTGTATAGTTCAAAATTCAAAAGGAATGGTAAAAAGAAATGTAAAACAACACTTGTCTCAAGTTACCTAGCAGCTACCTTCCCTATAAGCATCCAATGTTAACAGAGAAGTTTCTTCTAACACCCCAAAACTGCCTCCTTGATTAATAAAGACACTCACTGCCAAGGATACTCTCTTGAGCCTACTGTATTTTATTATGCATTTATGTAGCATGTATTTTATTATAACTAGAAGCAACTCTCCAGTATACGGAGCAATCCATAAAAACAGACTTCTAATGTTACTAAATATCAAGTAAAACTTTTTTTACTGGTTAAAAAAAAAATCTAAATTTTTTCATAGTGCTTCAAAATAAAGAAAATAATGAACAGAAACAAAAAAAAATTATAAGACGCATTCTAGATGAAAAAGGAAAATGGAAAAAATGTCTTTAAAAATATTCCCCCAAGAACATGAGGCTTTAATCAAATCTAAAATTACTGTCATGGGTTCATGAATATATTATTCAAGTGGCTAATTGGGTTACAATTTAACCCAATGCTTCCAATGGTGATTCTGGTGACAGTTTTGGGTTTTTTGTTGTTGTTGTTGTTGTTGTTGTTTGTGGGGAAGGTGGGTACTGGGGATCGAACTCAGGGGCACTCAACCACTAAGCCACATCCCCAGCCCTATTTTGTGTTTTATTTAGAGACAGGGTTTCACTGAGTTGCTGGCTTTGAATCCACATCCTCATGTCTCAGCCTCCGGAGCCACTGGGATTACAGGCACGGGTGACGGTTTTTTAAGGAACCAAGAAGATCACTTACACAGTTAGTTCTCACTTGTCTTCACTCACAGAAACAGGCATGAGAACACGATCATGAGACAGGGACTCCTACACCCTACTGTTTTCTGCATCATCCCACACCACCAGCCTTTGCAAGGCTTTGGCCACCACTGTACCAGTTCCCTCAAGTTTCTCTCCAGATCACTGCAGTGGATGACAGTTAAGTCACGGGATGGGTATGTGGTAGAGTTCATGACATAGAATGGATGGTTTAAAAAAGAGAAAGAAAGAAATGGAAAGCATTAATCATGAAGAAAACTGTCAAGAGAAGGCCACAATCTTAGATACTCTAAACTCACAAAGCAAGGCTCTAACTATGTGGATGAAATATTACTAAAGATAATGGGCTTGGTATATTAGCAACGTTGGAGACTTTTCTAGCACTTGGTAAGCAAAATGAAATCCTCAGAACAGCAGAAATAGTCATGATATACTGTACCCATAAAAAGTGGGGGATAAAAAATAAAAAAATTTAAAATAATATTCATGAGCTAGCAAGGCAGGTCAAAAGTGTGAAAGGAGGCTTATAATATGCATCAAAAACAAACAGAATAATCTACATAAAATAACAAAGCCGTCAGAACACACAGATAAAGTAGTAAGGTGGGGGGGGAAATGATGACCAAAGTACAAACAGCACAAAATAAATATTTAAGCTCATGTATTTCCAAAGAGGTCATAGTGTAAAATAACAAAAATTTGTAAGTATGACAAAAGCAATTTCTCTCAGAACATGTAAATAGAAAAACCATAAAAGACTCCGCACTTGGAAAGGAACAGTGTAATAAAACCATGACTAAAGTTTAAACTCTAAAGCCAAAATCTACATTGCTTTTTCTTACTTATGTCCTATTGGCTTTCTCCATTTAGAGTTGGCACATTCACGAGTAAATAAGGGTCTTAGAAGAAATGAATTCCACTGCTCATATCAGAGCTCCCTGAAAATTGAGCACAAGTATAAAGTTGAAGAACATTTCTTTTGTTCCTTTTCAGTAATGCTTGAATCAGCAAAATAAAGTCAAACAAAAATGTTAAGTTATGGTTATGAACAAAGCAAACTATTGGAAGAAAGCAAAACTGCCTTGAAAATTGGCCATAATTAATTCCCAATAGTAAATATTATCTCAAGTTTGTTATTCAATTTTAGGGATATGGAAGTCAAATTCTTTAAACTGAAGATAAAAAGAAGCAGAGGGGACTTAGCTCATATTATATTTTTACATCTAAGTTTGCCCTACTTCGACCTTGGTCATGGATAAGCCACTGTGAACAGGCTCTGTCCATCTGCACGATTGAGCACACTTGCTCTGGTTGCTACAAGAGTGACCTATTGTTCGTCTCACAGATAGTCAGTGAGCCCAAGGTCAGCAGGAAGAGCGACATGACCCAACCACTGACCCCAAAGATGGCCAGTGACCTGCTGGCCTGACCTGTAAGTGAGGAAAGACTAAAGATTCTCATTAGGATTCACTGTTTTTCTAAAGAAAGAATATAGAGCTTTCAAATAACACCCCCCCAAACCCCTTTACCAGCCTACATCTTGGTCCTCTGTTTTCCGGTTCCACCTCCACAGATTCACCCAGTTCAGATCAGAAGGTTATTAAAAAAAAAAAAAATTACATCTGTAGTGAACATGTGAGATTTTTTACTTGTCATCATTTCTTAACCAATACAACAAATATTTGCACAGCATTTATACTGTATTAGGTATTATAAGCAATCTAGAGGTGATTGAAAGTATATGGGTGGCCATGCAGAGGCTGGCTTGTTCTAGCTCAGTGGTTCTCAAAGTGAATTTTGCCTCTAAGGGATATTTGGAAGTCTCAGGAGACACTGCTTCACATGACTGAGGGTGGGACTGGCATGTAGTTAACAAAGGCCAAGGATAATGCTAAATTCTACAGTGTAAAGGACGTCCATCCAAAACAAAGAATCATCCAATCCAAAATTGTTACTCTATTTGATTGAAAGTCAAATTAGTTTGTTATTGATTTGCCTTATGTACCTAGTAAATCAATTATTTTCTTACCCTTGAATATTTACATCAAGTAATATTATATCACAGCTGTAACAGGATTACTTGAATTGATTATTTAAATATAAGCTTCCTGAACCCTTGACAATGAGTCTGAATACTCAGTGAAGAGATAAGGAACTTTCCTGTAACTCACTTCGAAAGCCAATTCTTTATTTTATATAATAAAGTATTTCTTTTCCAAACGAATTTTGGAAGTTATGTTGTGTTTCCTTAAATAATCCAGAAAACAAAAATATACATTATTTCTTTTACTTTAGTAACATTTTAAAATTATACTGAAGCCAGAAAAGATGTTGGAGTTATTTATAAATCTTTCTTATTTTACAAATGAGAAATTAAGATGTCCACAAGGACTGAGATCACAGAACCAGTCAGTGACCCAACCAGACACCTCCTGGGTTATACATAGCATAAGGTTATGAAGTAGCTCAATCCAAACCTCAGGCAACAAGGAGTACATAGTAAACAGGGACCTGAGGCTTCCTGTGTGGTCCCCGCCACTCGTTCCAACTTTTATGTCCAACTCTCCACATGTGGAGCCAGGAGACTCATGTTGAAAAAAGGCCATGGAAGGGACTTGAGAACATTTCAATGATAACACAGAATGCAGTTTAAATGAGTGTAGGACAGCACACTTGATGTAAATACAATCAATTGAAAATACAAAGGGAAAAGTAAATCAGGAAAGGCTTCCTGTAGAACATGAGTTTTAGATCAGATTTTGAAGGAGGAAGAGGAGAAAAACTGATTAGGAAAAAGTAAAGAGCATTTCAGGTTCAAGGAATGTTATGTGCACAGACCCCACAGAGAAGAATTAGCAAATCAAATTCAGAAAACTGAAAATAGTTTTAAGTTTTTTGAGCAGGGAGATCATATCTGAAAAATACTCAGAAATTAATTTGTTGAGATTATCAGCCTGTCACAGAGAAAGGACAAGGACCAGAAAAAGCATCTAAGTGCCAAGCTGGATGGGTCCTCAGGACACCTGCAATTGCTGTATGTCACCCTGCTTTGTTTCCTACATAGCACTTACTTCTCCATAAATCATCATATTTGTCATTTATTTCTGTTGGTCTCCCTCACCACAATACCAAATGAGTTTGAAATGCAACAAGAAATGTCTAGAGTCAAGCAGACAACTTTAGAGTGAGTTGGACCAGTGCTATAGATAGAAACCACAACAGGTACAACTAACAAGAACTAGATGGAAAGAATCAGTTTACCAAACTCAGTGTATGCACCCCCAGCTGCACATTGGCCTGTTTTCTGACCCAAGCAGTCCCAACAACAGCACTTCTTGCAATCTGAAGCCCAAATGCTGTAACAGCAGGTGCACCCTGCTACAGATGTGGGGCCCCACCAGGCACTGTCTGATCAACCGGCCACACTGGACACATGAGGAAGTGGCATCCTGGCAGCTGTCTGAAGATTCAAGTGATTCGACCTCAAAGTGCAGAGGAGTTAATGCTGCCTCTCCAGGGAAGTGAATTTTAACTAATGGGGATTTTACCTAATTGTAACAGAAGGGAGTGGGTGAATCAATTCTCTCTTGCTGCCCTGGAGAGACTACTGTGACATGCATTCATTCATGCATCTCTCTGATGATATCCTGCAAAGCAGAGCAATCTGAGCTTGTGAAGCTGAGGCCTCATACTGTGCACCTACCTTCCACTTTCCTGGCCTTGTTCCTTTACCCTCACTTCCACTTCCCTGGGTTTGTACTCCCCAGTAAAGTGCCAGGATCTAAACTCCTGACTCAGGCTTTGGCTCCTGGGCATCCCTAGCTAGGACAAAAGCTATCCTACCTAGTAAAGGAAAGTAAATACAAGTACTTAGTGTGCTGATTTTCAGTCTATGTGATTGACACCAAGAAAAAGATGTGAGATGTGTATATGGCAGTAAGTGAGTAGCTTACTGGCTTTACATTGCCAGTTCATCAGCCAAAAATGGTCTCCACTAGATACTACAGCCTTTGCTACAGCCAGATACCAACCAATTCTTCAGAGCACTTTGTTCTATATGATTACAGAGTATGCAAGATGGTATATGAAGGAACTGAGGACAAGAAAGATGGGCGGGCTAGTAACCTACAGAAGAGAAGCAATGGGGAAATTGAAAGAGACTTAATTGCAGAAGATAAACCATTTCCCCCCAGCTGGAAATCCTGCTGCAAACGTTGCATAGCAGCCTTTGGAAGCCTCAACAGCATAAATGGCTAAAGGTGTTTTCTGATGAATGAGGCTTTACTTCTTTGGCAGGTATCTGAAGTCCAACTTTGGGAACAAGAACACCTGGAAGTCCGTTCAGCTCTTGAACTGCTCCAAATTCCTCATATCGGGTTCATTACAAGAAGCCACCTGTGTCTCTACTCATCAAATCCTGCTGGTTTCTGGTTCTGATCTGTTGCAATGCACCAACCAGTCATTTCTAATTAGAAAAGTAAAATAAATAATTCATGGGGATTTCCTGGCCCTTCAGTTTAGAGCCCATGTGAAACTGGTCTGTGTTGATGATCACAGAATTGCAAATTGCTTCAACACTTCTGCCAGTAATTACTTAATCCAAGTACTAAAACCTGAGTTATATGGATTAACGAATGGCATTGCTCAGTTTTAATTAGTGAAAATTGTGAATTACAAAATGTTTTCTTAAGAAATGCTTGTGGAAGAGAATGCTATGAAATTCATCAAAATCTGCTTGCTTTTGTCTTGGGCACACAATGGAATGTAGACAGAACTGTAGATCTTGTGTGTGGAAGGAACTCTCCAGTGCAAGTCTCCATGATTTTTCTTTTTCCTACCTACTGGTTAGAAAGAGAAGGCAACCTCTAAAAAGCGGTTATCACAGAGAAATAATGAAAGGATCCTGGATCCCTGAATGAATGCAATCAGCAGAGATAACTCCTCCAACCCCACTCCTCACTCCCACAGTGGAGAGTGACTTAAGCAAGAAATACACTTTTTATAAGAGACTGGATTTGGAGGAATTGTTGTTTATAACAGTGCAATATGTTTATAGATCATAATTCAAAGTAGGCTAACAGCAGTTACTTAACTAGTATTTTTCACCTTTTTGTTTATATATTCAAAAGATTATCTTAGCAAGTTTTAATGAACAAATAAAACCAAAAATATTGTGTAGATTCATTTTTCCCTATAGTTCTATGTTGGATGAGGATGTTTTTTGTTCTTAAATATTTTAAACATTTACAAAACAATTTGGTTGATGACATTAATTCATGATATAAAACTTTCAGCCTCGTCTTTATCTGAATAATCACAATTATTACCATTTTGATAAACCAGGATCTTGCTGCTTTTCCATAATTTACTTATGATAAGGCTGGTTGAATGCCTCAGAGAACTATGATTCCTGAACCATTTAGCTCCACTTCATTCTGTGGTTTTAGTCTTTGCACCTGAACTGAGAAGCACTGTTTGAGTGTTTCTTCCAAATGGAAAATGACATTATGACAATGGGGATGTGACATTGTCACACAGAGAATAAGACTATGTATTCCCACGTGACCAAAAATAAGAACTGAAGTATAACCATTAAGTTTATATATTTAACTTTAATAATTAATAATCAGAAAAGGGCAATCTTTTGATTTTTTAAAATAAAGTTTTAAACTTTTCAAGCACAATATGTGGACACAAATTCCCTATGTATTAGGCTGAGTCAAAACCACCACCAACAGCTATCAACGCTATCAACAGCCAAGATCTATAATCAGTTATGAGAATCATCTCCAGTAATATACAGCCATTAGCCCGGAAAGAGAAATCCAATAGAACACAGAGAAAAAGTAAAATTAGTGTAAATATACAAATTACCATAATCTTCAAAAGGAATTTTGGTCACTCTATACATTGTTTAAAAAATAATTTAGAATTTGTAGTCTTGGTGTGAAGTTGTAAGTTTATGCTTATGCTATCTCCATAAATTAGGGCCTTTTAAAATAAAGCTAATACAACTACTGTGTTAATAGTTTCTAAGTAGAAGAGGGCTTTTACATCATCACGTAGATGTTCAAAGTGTGAATACTGAGCTAAGGCATCTGAAAGCATCTGGAATTTCAGCATAAAAACAATTTTAATTGTTGGAGCTCTTGATTTAAGAGAGGACTGTTTTTAGTTTAGATTTCCATTTTTACTTTTTTAAAAAACTTGCACACTAAGTTAAATTTGTCCACATTTCTATTTAAGAATCTAACACATAGTGCACAAATTTCAAATCAGTCCAGTCCAAATCAATGTGCGTTGTCTATGAATATGAAAGTGTCTGTATTTTTAGTAAGAACTTATCAGAAGTCCTAAAATGACTCAGTGGCGTATTCCAGATTCCCTAGCAAACAACAAATATATTTTGCTTGGCATGTCTGTTAGGTGAGTTGTCCCAATCTCTCTCTTTCCATCTCTAATTATGTTTTCAGAACCTAAAACTTTTCTTTTAAATACAGCTGAGACTAAGTAACTCCTTTCTGCCAATCTAACCATCATTCTGTCACTCTTCCTTCTTTTCCTTCATGTCTTCAACCAAAGAAGTGTCATTTCCCTGCTTTTATTTTGGCTGGAAATTCAACAGAATCAGCTTTCCAAAAGATCTGGTGCATACAAGTCTAACTTCCCCCATTAGTCTCAGCTTACAAGCAAAAACAAGCCTTCTTTTGATGGTATGGGGACTCTGCTGTTTACTTGGGCTCTGCATTTGGAGCTAGAGAAGGTGCCATTTCTTCCTAGGACCTAGACATCAAAATATCTGTGAAAAGAGCTTTACGCTGTACTCATGTATGTCCAGTCATAAAGACTGTTAACAACGAAAAGATTTTCTAGCACTGTGAGAACACAAGTCTTATTAAAGTTCTAAATGCTGCAGTTTGCCATTGCTTTTCTCTGTGGAAAGTAATGCCAAATATTAAATTCATTGTGTGTGAATCAAATATATAAATTATGACTTGTGACTAACAACTTTCTCAAGAAGTGTAAATTACTCTTTGTATTGTGAAGTGAAATTAGACGTATCTACTGAATTTGATATTTCTGTGACAATTTTCTTTGATTCTAGTAAGTGATGGGGAAAACTGCAAACGAAGTACAGTTGTCCCTTGACATTGATGGGAAATTGGATCCAAGCCACGTTGGATACTAAAATCTGCAGAAGCTTACGTCTTGAATATAAAATGGCATGTATATAACCTACACACATCCTCCCATATACTTTACATCATCTCTAATTATTTATAATACTTAATACAATGTAAATGGTATGGAAATAGTTATTATACCATATTGTTTAGAGAATAACAAGAATAAAGTCTATTCATGTTCAGTACAGATGAAAATTTTTAAGAGTAATTTCAATCCACAGTTGGTAGAATCCAAAGATTTGAAACCCAGAGATATAGAAAGTCAACTGTATTTATAGGGACTGGGAAAGTATCATGCAAATAGTGTACCTTTAAAACTGGGATATTAATTTTAGTCAAATGTATAGAATATGGGTATGCTCATTGAGATCTTTAAAGTAGTAATTTATTTTAACAAATATGCTCTTCTTGAATTTTACAAAGTAGAAGGAAAATGAGAACTTTGCCCTATTATTAAACAGTTTGTCTAATCCTAAGAATAACGGGAAGGGAACGGGGATGGGAATAGGGAAGACAGTAGAATGAATCAGACATAACTTTGCTATGTTCACAAATTAATACACAACCAGTAAAACTCCACATCATGTACAACTACAAGAATGAGAAGTTGTTCTCCATGTATGTGTAATATGTCAAAATGCATTCTACTGTCATGTATAACTAAAGAGAACAAATAAAAAATTGAAAAGAAAAGAAAGAAAACAGTTTGTTAAAGGGGAAAAAAAAAAAACCCAAAACCCTTTGGGAACTTGTGCGATGTCTTAAGTAGGTTTAAATAATCCTTGAAATTGAACCAGAGGTACATTTTATAAAAATCATCTTTCTTTCTCAAGAGTCCCATTTGGGATAACATGTGTGCAAATCCTAGGCAATATATGGCTGCAAAGTGGGGCGAGGGACATGTCAAGAGTTGAGCCAAGTTCTTTCTGAGTTATGCCCCAACTCCCCTGTATTTTCAGTCACTAATTCCCATGTATGTCACACAAAATGAAGAAATAAAGACTTTTCCTCTATGGCTTCTTGAATGCATGAAGAACAAATTTCATTAACACTGGGGAAAGACAAAAACTGTTAGATCCTATTCTTAAAATGTATCATTATGTTTTTCTCCTTTTAAGAAGTATCAAAATAATCACATTTGTAACTATAACAGAAGTGGTAAGATTTTACCCCAGTTCTCTACTCTCTAAAACCAGCTTCCCTTCTTTCCTCCTTCCCAACACCTACCACCTTTGCTTTTGAGCTACATTTAATGTAGATTAGCTTGGGGCTGAACACCATGGTAAGCTCTGGATATACACCACAGGCACAAGATGGATATAGTCTCTTAACAGTTCAGTAAAAAAGATCATTATTGCTAAGAAAAGGAGAAGTAACTGGTGCCACAGAGCCAAATAACAGGTGGGGGTAATCATAGTGACACAACAACTGATCAGTAATTTCAGACAGGGAGGTGGATTCATGATTTCATGGAACCAGACAAACAATTTGGTCAAACTGCTCACCATGGCCTTCATTCATAAATATCCTTAACCCCTTAACACAGTAACTTTGGAAAGAAAGAGCATGGGTGACATAAACATTGAAGTTGCCAATTCTGAGGATTCTTAGAAAGAACGATGAACAAAGGCTGGAGGCTCCAACTCTCCCCCAAACGGCTCATTGCTTCTTCTTCTGGAGCCCCCATGTCTTGATGAGAAATTAAATGGATGCTGGCGGTCCCTTGGCTAGGACTGCCTTTAAGGATATGTGAAATTTCAGTGATATCACTTTGAACTCTTCTCCCACTATACCTCTACATCCTTGCTTTCTTCTGACTTTAGAATGCCAAAGATTTCAAGTGAATTTAGTACAGCACCCTCACGGAAGAAATACTATCAAGTAAGTGGGAGAGACCAAAAGTAAGAGAGTGGGGGTGTTTGCTAGTTTGCTTTGGAAATGCTGCATAGTTTTCTTTACAGTTTCCCTGTAAGTTTCATTTCTTTCTTTGACTTATAAGTAGGAAAAGGAAATTATTATGCCAACTAATTTTATTGCATGCATTTTACCCACAAACATACACATAAACAATACTTCAGACACTCAAAAGATTCACAGATTTATGTTGTTATTTATAGTCTATCCTTTCCTAAAATTAAAATATACCTATGAAGTTCTAATTCCTGCTAACATATACGACTCTCAGGAGCTTCTGTATATCATATTGAAGTTTCCTTGCAGGAGATGCTATTTCAGTGCTATGCCAAAAGTTTAGCCTGGACTCAGAAAGTATCAAAAGCTTATAAAGCCTAAGATTCATTCCAGAGAAGCAAATATTTTTAAGCTAACTTTCTTAGAATGTCTTTATAATCTCTTGGTGTACATTCCCTGGAATGCCCATATCTGCCATTCTCCATGCCACAGCTGGTGGCTTGGCATCTCTCGCCTGCACTGCTGCATGTGTCCTTGGGCTACTCTCCACCACCGCTCCCTCCTCCACATCATTCTGAAAATTGTCTTGCTGAAAGTCTGAATATACCCTTCTGTCTTAAAGCCTCCACATGTTGTCCCCCCTCTCTATAGGATACATTTTAATTCTTCACCTTGGGATAAATTTCTTTGTACAAATGTATTCCCCCAACCCACCTCTCCAGCCTCATCTACTACTCCATTAATTCACTCACTGTGTCCTGCCACTTGCAACACCTCACTTCTGCCTAGATGTGCTCCTTAGTAAATCCTGCCCTGTATGTACCATTGATATTGCTTAAAATTCCCTTCCTGTCCTTTCTCTGCCTGGCAACCTTTCTAACTCAGCCAGGAATGGTTAACAACATTGGTAGAGTAATTTGTTCACCACCATTATGACATTCATTTTTGTGTCACATGCTATGAATCATATGTTAATATAGTATGTACTCCATTCTCCACTTGTTATAGCCGACATAAATATCTCTGAGGACTAAGACCATGCCTTGAATACTCTGTATGCATATAACTGTATCTGTATCTATCAATCACCTACCTACTACTTAATATACAGGAGCAATGCAGCTAAATATATGAATTTTCTAAATAAATATTCTACTGAGTTGAACTATTTTGACTATATTGCTCAGATTCTATCCCAGCCTTAGAGATTTAAGTTATACTGAATAGTCTATATGATTCTAAATAACAACTGATTGCCATCACAGTATGATGAAGTGTGCCTTTTTTCAACTAATTTATATGGATTTATATCTAAAAGCTCACCTAACATCATACAAATATTTGTTTTTCTTTCCAAAAGGGAAAAGAAACAAATCAGAACCTTTTTTAATTTTCTTATTACATACTACATCTCTTTGCAACATATCATTATACTGGTACTGTCTAATTAGCCACAAGAGTTACATAAGTCAATATTTAAAATTTTATGACAATTTGGAAACCATATCATATATCATATATCATATATTCATTCATGTGAAAGTGTATTCTATATCATAAGTGAATTTATCTCCTTATTAATTGTATAGGTCAATAAAATAAATATTAAAGGGTTTGGTGTTCCAGTGGTGAACATTAGCTTAAATGAAAATAAATACATCATGGAACTCATCTAACCTGAGGGTGTAAGTTCCTAAGATATGCTAAATTAATATGTTATTTTCCATAGGAAAAATGCAAGTTAGGAGGAATTATACAATATTTTAAATGTATTATCCTGATAATGTATTCACTTGAGAGAAGAGATGATTTGCTAATAAGGATGATAAAAATTATAGATCAGGTTTTATTTGTATGCTAAAAAGTGTAGTTCTTGAAATAAGAAACCCACTACCAGGTTCTTCTAAAAACATTCTATAATGAACAGCTTTCACAGACTCTTCTGCTTAGTTCATGGAGAAAAATGAATTTACTACAGTCAATGCAGGCTAAGCAATTCACACGTCCTTTTAGGGGTTTGAATACCCAGTGAGAACTCTTGTAATTTGTGCATGCCTAAATGATCTTTCAATTAAAAACAAAACCCACCTTCTGAGTAGCAGAGGAGATTTGAACTCATTTCTACATCATGTCAAACACACACCTCTCCATACATGGATGGGTAGAGAGGTCATGGGACAGACAGGTGGAGAGGAAGGAATGGAAGAAGAAATCAACTCATTTTTTGTTTTTTACTTGAACTAGATAAGACTCTTTGAAATTAACAGTCATAAATATTTTTGTGAACAATCTCATGCAGAAATAGCCTGGGTATGCTACAAAGCTTTTAAAAAATGAATAAGAATATATTCTTCAACAATCCTGTCGTCCAGGTGTGCCTTGTGACTGCTGCAGCAGAGCTGCCTGACCCACATTCTTCCGACTATGTCACATGGTAATAGTTTCCTTGGACACTGTATGTCGCCCTCCAATTCCTGGATTCCCACTACATATATACACGAGCCCTTTCCACAGAATGTGAGCTCCAAGAGGGAAATGACTGTTCATCTTTCTCAGTAATCTGTCCCTGGTGCTCTGTTCAGTGTCCAGCCCAGCAAGTCATTACTGACTGAATGAGTGAATGTGAACTCTCCATTGCTCTCCCAGCCCTTCCTTCCACTGGAAGGTCATGTGGGCAGAACAGGAAGGTTGAGTAGGAGACAAGGTGTTGTGTACAAAGACTTCTGCCACAGGCAAAGCCAATAGAGAGTGCTGGTCCACTCCAACTCTCATTTCCAAGTTCTCGTCTCGTCTCACTTAGATGATTTATAAATGTTGAGTTAACAGACAATGCAGTGGACTGAATTGTGTTCCCCAAATTCATATGTTGAAGCCCTATTCTCAATGAGATGGTATTTGGAGGTGGAAACTTTCAGAAATAATTAGGTCACAAGCCAGGCACGGGGGTGAATGTCTGAAATCTCAGAGGCTTGGGAGGCTGAGGCAGAAGGATCACAGGTTCAAAGCCAGCCTAAGCATCTAGCAAGGCCCTAAAGCAGCTTTGTGAGACCCTTTCTCTAAATAAAATATAAAACATAAAAAAGATCTGGGGATGCGGCTCAGTGGTTAAGTGCCCTTCAGTTCAATCCCTGGTACCAAAAAAAAAAAAAAAAAAGGAAATAATTAGGTCACAACAATGAGATTAGTACACTCACAAGAAGAGGCCAGAAAGTTAACTAGCTCTCTTTCCACCATGTGAGGAACAGCAATAAGACAGCTGTCTATAACCAGATTCACCAAGAATCTGGCCCCGCTAGCGCCTTGACTGTGGACTCCCAACCCCCAGAACTCTGAGAAATAATTGTTTGTTGCTTAAAGCACCAAGCTCGTGATATTTTTTATAATAATCCAAGCCAACAAAGACACAGACTACTTTCATTTTCTCACATTAAAATATAAAGTGAATGGTCACGACCATAATGTACAACTATAATGCACCAGTTTAAAAAATGGGAAAAAATAAAGGAAGTGTTGTGAGAAACAAAGTGAAGAGAAGATAGAAACACCGAAAACTCCCAAATCATAGTTATTTGCTGGCACATTTGTTTTTCCCTGAGATTTTCCAAGGTAAGTGCTGTGTTTGATCATCTTTGACTAGCCAGTATTTGACATGATATCTGACATAGAATTGGTGTTCAGTATATGTTTGTAAACTAAATGATGGCCACACATCTTGTGAATGTATACAACAAAGATAATCTAATTTCTACAGGTGATGGACCTCCAGGACACATCTATTAAGAATGCTGTATTCCCCTGCCTATACTCCAAAAGATAACAACTGTGGAGTTACCAAGGTCTTTACTTCAAGGTCAGTTGCTATGGTTTAGATATGGTTTGCACATGTCTCCCAAGGGTTCAGGGCTGGGAGCTTGGTCCCAGCCCTCGTGATTATAAAGGCAGTGGGACTTTTAGGAAATGGGGAGCCTATGGGAGGTCGTCAGGTCATGGGGTGGAGGTGTGCCCTCTGAAGGAGTTAACTTAGTTCTCCTGCATTCCACTCTCTGGCTTCCTATCTCACTCACCATGTGATCTCTCCCTCTCACACACACTCTTGCCATGATGTCATCTGCCATGAAATGATGCAGACAGGAGGGTGCTCACCACACACAGCTAGCACCATGCTGTTTGAACATTGTGACCAAAATAAACCTCTTTTCTTTATAAGTTACCCATCCTTAAGGGTGTTATTATAGTAACAGAAAATAGACTGATACACTAGTCTCTCGAGAAAATGTGGACCTCCATATTGACACAGAGCCAAAGGTATCCTGATAAATGAGACATAAGGGGAAGGCTTAATAAATCATTTTCCCTCAAGGGATTAGGACCTGATAGAATAGCTGCAGGCACCTTAAGGCCTAATATGTCCTGCAGGGTCCTGAACCATCAGTTCTGAACGCCTGAGACTAACAGGAATCATTTGCTCCTGAAGCTCATGAGAATATGTCCTGATTAAACCACCCATCACTTTTCCCTCCACCCACTCTGATCAAATAATACTTACTGTGCCAGAGACTATTCTAAGGGATGGTGGTAAAAACAATAAACAGGGGCTGGGGTTGTGGCTCAGTGGCAGAGCACTTGCCTAGCATGTGTGAGGCACTGGGTTTGATTCATAGCATTGCATGTAAATAAATAAAATGAAGGTCCATTGGCAACTAAAAAAAAATATTTACAAAAAAAAGAAAAAGAAACAATAGTATTATAGTCTTACCCTCACACAGTTCATAGCCTAACAGAGGAAGCATATTTAAACAAGCAAATACAACACAATGTGATAAGATATAGTAGAGGAAGAATAAGGCACTTGGCCAGGACACAACTCCATGGGGTGGGTGAAAGTGGGGGGTGGAGAGAGCATGCCTGAGGCAGTAATGTCTAAGTTGGGACCTGAAGATGAATTTAATTGGTTTAAGCCATTCTACAAATCCACATCCTGACCATAATCTGATCCTCCTTGCCTCCTGGGGGTCTAAGTGTCCTGTCTAAGACCATAATCCATCTTGATTATAATCCATCTTGATTGTACCATTTTGCCACAAACAATTCCAATCCTCCAATTAATGACTTGACTCCCTTTCATTCTATTAGGCCACTAAAGCCCAGACTCCCTCTCTGTAGCCAACATTTGAAAGTTTGACACACTTCAGTTGAAAACACAGCATCCTAGGATCTCTTAAAAGCCCAAGAGGAGCAATATAATGTTTTATGTGCCTTCCTACCAGCTGCCCCTCCTCTGTCAAGCCCTTGCTGATTCTAAATGGAATGAGGGGGGTGTCAAATCTACATCATGGAAAATTCACTGTGGGGTAAACCGTCATTGAGATTGACTGGTTTACAATCTACAAACACAAGATGTTATGTTAATACTTGAAATAATGGGTTATACTTAAGTACTTGAAACATCTTAGGATTGATAAACATTCTATCTAGTAGCTCTCATTGTTTAAAAAAAAAAAAAAAAAAAAAAAAAAGTCTGATCCTCTAGATACCACTAGAATTTGCCAGGGTTCTTCTTAAAATTGGACACGGTAAAGACCATGCAGGGAGACTTTTTGATAAATTGTGTCCTTCAGTTAGATTCCTATCTGACACATTATAGGAAATATTATTTTGAATGTATTAATAAATCACATTAAAGTGCATAATTTTTATAGTATATGAGGACATGCAAAGTTATGCTCTTCTTCACAAAGAATTTAAAGTGACTGTTTCTCTGTGAGCCACCAAATGGCATGAACTGGCAAAAATCCAATGTAAAAGAAATTCCATTACAGAGACTCTTCCCACATAAGAATTCAGTTTGTTACAAAATGTGTCAAAATTATATTCAGTTTAAAGTAAATCAGTCATAATCATTCATAAATTTTAAAATATAATCACTGACAGATATATTACTACATATCCAGTGTTGCTATATTTTTTTAATTAGGTAAGGACTTTATTTTTTGTGGGGGTCCGTCCATCCCTCCTTGCCCCCACCCCACCCACTCTGACCTTGAAATCCTAGGGAAGGTACCATAATGGTACCTCTTGCAGCTTTGGCATCTGGATGTCTGGCACAACCCTTGGTGCAAGGTTTGACACTTATCTAGAGCTGGCCACAGTAACCCTACTGGATTCCGGCTTCTCCTTTGTCCCTGCCCTTTCTCTTCCAGGGTTTTTTGTTTTTTTTTGTTTTTTTTTTTTTTTTTCCAATATTGGGGATTGAACCCAGGGATACTGTACCACAGCTACATCCCAGCCCTTTTTATATTTTATCTCAAGACAGAGACTTACTAAGTTGCCCAGTTTGGCCTTGAACTTGGTGATCCTCCTACATTAGCCTCCCAGGTACCTGGGATTACAGGCATGTGCCCTTCTGTTAGTATTTAAAGCTAAATGCTAAAAAGAAGTGCTAGCACATGGAAAACTAGACTGTTAGACCACACTCTAAATTCTACCCACAGACTAGTACAAATTAATTGCCATTGGAGTTTCTAATTGTTTTGAGAATGAAATCAACTGTGTAACTAAAAACATTACAAGTCTTATGTATTACAAGTAATGACTATGGAATGAGGTTTAAAATTAAATGAAGCTCTATATTATGTGTTGCTTGACATCTGGTGAAACCAGGAGAGTCTTAAACAGCCCAACTGCAAGTCTACCTCTCAATTATACTGCAACTGATAGTCCTCGACCCAAACAATCCCTTTCATCATGGGACCAGACACATGGCTCCTGCTCATCCCTGCATAGCAGGTTTCGATCCATGACAATCCACAGAATCTTTCAAGCAAGGCAAGCACATCTTTTCATGAGAACTCCAGATTTCCCCCCAACTCCTTGATACCACAAAGTCTGCCTCTCACAGTTGCCTCTCACAGTCGTGGGTTGTTAACTGTGCTTCTAAATGCTGCCCCCTCCCCCTCCGTATCCCTGCATGGCAGGGGGTGTCCTCCTCCCCAGCTATGAGAATGGGGAGACTAACAAACTGCTGCCAACCTCATCTGTCCAATATCCAGTGTAGTGTGTTTGTCCATCCCAGTAACTCTGGGGGATTCCTAATCCCTCCTTCACCAATGGTGTAAACAGGAAGTAATTAAAACAGCAACTTCATTGTTTGCTTAACGCAAAACCAAGGGTTTGCCTTTCATTCGTACAGACCATCAGTTCAGATGAGTATGTGGCTCTGTTGCCCAAAAGGAATATATGAAAGATGCTAAGGGCTTCTAGGTCACAGTCTAAGTCATGAAAAATGATATCAAGTTTCTAGCATTACAAAGCAAACAACAGTTTGTACCAATCCAAACTTGAGTTTTTATGCAGCTAATATAATTTAACTTGAACATTGGAACCCTGAGAATGGCACTCTACTGCTCAATGAATATTCCATGAAGAAATCGCTATTAATACCCCAGTAAAACTGAAAATACAGGTTCAGTCCTAGCTAATGAAGATCTACAGATGTCTACTTGCATCTAATTATTTTTTTTTTCCATATAGGCCTCTCTATGAGTCCCATGGTATCAGCATGTTTTAAGTCATGTAAAATTATTTTTAGCTTTTACTTTATGACACCACAAATATATTTTCCAGTAAGAGTCAGCTCTACAGTGAAGATGTTTAACATAACTACATTAGGGAATGGTAGAAAAGATTATAAATGTTCAAAAAGTTCTGCTAATTGTGATGCAGGCATTCATCTACTCAACAAACATTTATCAGACATCTACCAGAAAAATCCATTAATGCCACCAAGATCAAATATACAGTCCTAGTCCTCAAGGAGACCACACAGAATCTACAGAAGGAACTTGACTAAAAAATGGGGAAAACGCTGATAATAATTGCTCCTTCTGTGAACTATAAAGGGTCAATAAACATAGGTTGGCATGAAAAATGCTAAAATTCCTAGAAAAAGCAGGGTATTGAGTTAAGATAACCTAAAGGTGGTGTGCTGGGTTATATTTTGGTCCCCCAAAATACATCCAAACCTAATTCCTAACCCTCAATACTGTGACTATGGCCTCCTTTGGAAAAAGGGTCTTTGCAGATGCAATTACGTGAAGGATGTCAAGATGAGATCATCCTGGATTAGCTATGTGGGTCCTAAATCCAAGGGCAAGTTTCTTTAATAAGAGGAAAAGACCCAGAGAGGAGAAATATAGGAGAGAAGGCTATGTGAAGACAAAGCAGAGGCTGGAGTTACCCTGCTAGAAGACAAAAAATTTCTAGAGCTATAAGAAACTGGAAAAGATAGGCCAATCAGAGCAGTAAGGGAATGTGACTCCAACGACCTATTGATTTTGGACTGCTGACCTCCAGAACTGCCCCAGACCATTTCTGGGGCTTTGGGGGGTAGTATCAGGGATCAAACCCGGGGACTAGCTCTTGCTAGGCTCTACCACCCAGCAATTTCTGTTGTTTTTAAGCCACTGAGTTTGTGGTAATTTGTTGCAGAAGCCACAGGAAATGAACACAGGTGGGGCATCTGTATATGGTCTAGGAACAAATACGCAAACAAAATCAAGTTTCTAAATTAGAAAATAATATTCTCTTCTGTGAACACCAGAGATGGAACATAGCAGGGCCTGTATTGGCCTTGATCAAAAGTTCCATCTGACACTGCCTGGCTAAGTCACTTGGACATGTTCCTCGCAGAGCCTCATTTCTGTCATCTGTACAATGAGTGAGGCTGAGGAGGAAACTGTTGAGGGTTAAAAATGTAGTGAACAAAACCCCAGCAACAGCCTACAGAACCACCCACCCTCAGTGAGAATCGGGGGTAAAAAGTAGAAAACATTCAAATGGAAGACCTTGCATTATTCCAGGGACCAAAGTGATCTACACAGCTTTTGTTCTGACAGTCTCCTCCTTGGACCCTCCCCCACCCCCAGACCCTATTCCTCCATTTTGAGGCAGAAGCTTCAGACCAAATACAGTGGGCACCATCTGCTATCAATACAGCCTGCGCTCTTCCCAGCCAAGAGGAGTTCCAGGCCAAGTTTATCTTGTGAGTTAACAGGAGGTGACAAGCCTGGCAGGACAAGAATTCGCCCTGAATGATTGATTCAGCCTGGCTGACCAGCTCCATGCTAATGAGGATGTGCCAGAGCTCCCAACAAAAACATTTTTGAATAATTTAAAAGTGGAGAGCATGATTTGCCAGGTAATGTGATGCATTGTGTAATTATGGCTCCAGCTGAATCTGCCTCCGTGGGTTCCTCTACAGCAGACATCAGTGACTGCAAACTGCTTGTTATCAAAGTGAACCACGTGAATAATGCAAAAGAGCAGAGAAACATGTTAATCATGTGAGGGAAGACAAAGAAGGTAAAACTAGCCCGAGCTGCCTAACACTACTGCCTTACAAAGGACCAAGAAGTGCTTCAAATACAATTTTTATTCCTTTTTCTTTTCTTTTTTTAAGGTGCTGGGTATTGAGTCCAGGCCCTTGCACATGCTAGGCAAGTGCTCCACCACTGTGCTACACACCTAGCCTTTCTAGTTTTTAAGACAAGTTCTCACTAGGTCGCCCAAGCTGGATTTGAACTTTCAATCTTCCTGCCTTACCCTCCCCAGTACCTGGCATTACAGGCCTGCACCATCACACCCAATACAAAGGCAATAGTTTTAAATGAGGAAGTAAATTAAATACAAGTAAAAATATCTATTTTTATCCATCAGAGTAGGTTTTAAGTACACATGGATTCTTATATTTCTGGGGAATTGACTTAATTTCTTGTTATCTATTTAAATAAGTTTCCTTTTACCATTCTGGCCATTTATGTCACCTCATAGATACATTCTTATGCCAAATATTCAAATAAGGCATAACAAATACAACTATCTATAACGTTCCTTAAAAGAGGAAACTGCCAAGTAACTTTTGTCTAATGAATAAAAACTCAAAAAATTTTTATAAGTTTTGTTAGGTAAAGGTTATTATGTACTGGCCCAAGGTTGTTTTTAAAAACCTGGTCCTTTAGCTCAAAATTTGGAGAATTAAGGACAAACTAATAACCAGAACTTTCCATCTCAGGAGAGGCTTATATAGAAAGAGCAATGAACAAATTAAACATGAAGCCAAATGATTCGGACTTTGGTTTGATCCTTTATTTGTCAGCTATGAGGCAAACTGACCTAAGCTTCAGTTTCCTCATCTATCAAATGAATTTCATAACAACTAGGCAACCTATCTGGCACAAATTTTAAGACTCAAACCAAGTGAAATATTACACAGAAAATTGACAAATAGCCTTAATAGGACTATAAGATATTAATTGTTCAAACAGGTAACATTCAGGAATATATTCATTTGTCAGTCTTGCATTTTTAAAAAGAAAATTATATATATGTATATATATATATATATATATATATATATATATATATATATATATACATATATATATATACCTAAAACATTTTACCAAGTTTTATATGCCACTGGACCCAAGAATTCAGGACATCTTATCCCCACTTCCTGGTTTGAAGGCACAGCAAATCATCTGTTACCACTGACAAGAGGACCTTCAAGGTGAGGGTCACCACCTGTGCCCCACTTGATTCAATCAACATCTCTGAGATTCCTCCAAACTGGCAAGGGAAGTACCTCCTCCACTGAGTCACAGACAGGCTTCCCACAACCTGCCAGGACGTCCTCCCTCCCCCCACTGCACCTGACACAACAACTGTTTGGGCAGCTCCCACCAGAGCTGCTGATTTCAAAGCTCAGCTCAGCTCAACTATGCATGTCCATCCCATCCTGTTTCACCATGGTCATCTGAGACTTCTGATATGCATTCGTGATCCTAAACATTTGCTCCTCATTTGATTTCTTTGGATTTCAGAAACCAAACTCCCTGTTAGAAACCTGGAATGCTAGGGTGGAGAAAGGTAGTTTCCACATAAATATATGATTTGTTTTATGAATCTAATTCTCCAAAATAACTAGACACGAAAGCACTTGACCGCCTGGCTTACCGATTACTTCCTGTGCAACAAATTGCTATCTTTTCTTTTCAAATCTTTCAGAAAGCCAAATATGAACCTCTTGAAGCTGTACTTTTGTTAATGGAACTGGTCTTCAATAGAGTTTGGAAACTCACCAGAAGAGTTTATCAAAATGTTGCTTTAAGTATAGGCTCTGAAAGTTCTGGGTATGTTCTTTTGTTATTTAATTACCAATTAAAACTTAGTGACAAAATGCTTTGCATCTGAAATCAGTAGGGATTTTCCATGAGCAAAGACTGTAAAATCAGCCTATTATGAAGAGATTTGCATATTTTAATTATTGTGTTCTAGGGCTTTTGTCAAATAGATGCCACTGTGCAGTGAGCACCATGGGGTTTGAGTAAAATGTTAGCTCTCTTAGTGTATATAAAAGTTGTTAGTAGCATAATTATATTAAGAAAAGAACATGTCTTGTTAAAGTGAGGCTTTCATTTTGATGCGTGTTCTTAATATCTTGCTCTCAAAATTTATTTGGAGAAAAGAGGACTTAGGAAGATTAAAACTGCTTAAGAAGGTGGACTTAATTAGTAAATACACACAAATGAACATAATATAAGACCTTTGGCAACACTGTCCAAAGTGGCCTCAAAATACAAAGCTGATTACTGAAATAATTTTTGCCTTTTAAGCCCAGAAAAGGAGTCAAATGAATAATTTTAAATCTCCCTATCTGCTGATGAGGTAGTATATGAAGAAAAACCAAAAGGATAGTGAATCATTCATTTATTCACTCACTGAAATATTACATAGACAGCACATTGGTCATGTTACTTCTTTTTGCTTCAGTTTTCTAATCTGTAAAATGGGGTTAAAAGTAGTACCTACTACACAGAATTGTTGTAATAATTAAATGATGCACGTAAAGCACTTAGAAAAGAGCCTAGTACAAAGGATGATGGTTATTGATGATAATGATTATGCACAGGTCCTTGAGCATCCAAAGATTTAAAAACAAACATACCTATTAAGAAAGTTTCCACTAAGTTTTAAAAATGTTTTGAATCCATATTTTTGAAGTTTGAAAATTTTGTTTAAACAATGTCATAAAGTGCTAAAATTCTAGATGATTAAAGCAGTTTTACAGATTACTTACATTTTCAATGAAAAAATAATTATTAATTTTTTAAATGTTTGTAAAATATATGACTGAAATTATGCTTTGATACACACATTTCATACATTTGTGATGTTTCTAGAGAGACCTTTTTTTCTTTCTTTTCCCAGGAGAAAAAGTAAAATCACTCATATGGGGTCAGAATTCCTAACACTAACTTTGCCTATGCAATGCAGGTGTCCACTGACCACCTTTGGAAGGGTCAGAGCTGGGTAAGGAGAGCTCTGTGACCTAGGAAGCACTTCCTCACCAAGTTTTGTGTCATGAAATCATAGCACAGCACTCTTGCAAATACTCTTCAGGCTTTTTATCAGCCCACCAAGTTTTTTCCCAGCCCATTCTATTTTATATTAATCCCCTGAATTTTGTATGTTTTTAGGGATGATGTAGCAGACAGTCCCCTTTTAGAATGTGAAAAAAGCTACAGACCTTCTCTTCTGAAAATTCACACGTCATTTTGCATTTGATTTTAGGGATTCCAGACCAAAGACCCCCTGCATGGATTTTCCTACTCCAAATACTATTTGATCTTATCCTGAAATTAAATTTGATATCTTAGTAAAACATCATTTGACCATAGGAAATACAAATGAATTAACAGATTTATTGTCTGCCTTAAGATATTACATTATCATCTACAGTAAAATATTGCTATATACTTTTCAAATTAAAGACCAATTGCTAAGTGTCCAAAAAAAAAAGTACATTTTAAAAATTTTTAACTGACAAAAAATTTTAGAGTTATGGTATACAACATGATATTTTGATATGTGGGTGCGTTGTAGAATGGCTAAATTGAGTTAAGTAACATATGCATACCTCACTTATTTTTGTGGTAAAAACACTTAAAAACTACGCTGTATACAATACCTGAAAATTAACCATAATCACCATTTGTACAATGGATCTCCTGAACTTATGCTTCCTAATTAACTGGAATTTTGTATCCTTTAGGGCCATGTCCCCAGTCACCTTCCCACTCTAGCTCCTGACAACCACCATTCTAGTCTCTGGTTCTATGAGTTCAACTTTTGAAGATTCCACTTATAACTGATATCACCAGGTATTTGTCTTTCCTGTGCCTGGCTTACTTTACTTAACATGATGTCCCCCAAGTTCATCCATGTTATTGGAAATGTCAGGACTTTCATCTTTTTTATGGCCAAGCAGTCTTCCATTGTGTCTGCACATCACATTTTCTTTATCCATCCATGGACAGGCTGGCCCTTAGGTTGGTTCCGTATCATGGTCACTGAAGTCATGCCGCTATAGATGCAGGACTGCAGGTATCTCATCCACACACTGATTTCACTTACTCTGGATACAGACCCAATGCTGTGACTGCTAGATCATATGGTCATTCCAGTTTTAACATGTCAGAGTCTCCCTTCTGTTTTCCATAATGGCTGGGCCAATTTACGTTCCCAAAAATACTATATAACTTTCAAGGCTGTTTGTTATTGTTTTAAGCTATTTGTGTAAAGAAAGGAACAGGAAGTATGTGCAAGAAGGTAAGTTTTGTTCATTAAATAATGATCCAAAGGGTAAACTATAGTATAATTATATTGATCCTTCAGCTATATTTGGAGACTGGAGGTGAAACTCAATGGAAATGTGAGTACTTATCATGTGTGAGGCCTGGGTTCAATAGTCAGGACCAAAAACATAAAACAAAATCAAAAAGATATGCTTCGTTTAAAAAAAAAATCAACATAACTTTAAACATAAAACATTTGATAAACATGATAAAGAAGTCTGGCCATTTCCTCTGGTGAATTCACCCAACTCTTCTAACAGTCCTGAAGCACTAAGAACACCCAGGAAATAGCTGAAAATAATTCATTTGGACAGCACTACATAAAATGTACAGAATTTTCCTAGTAAACAAAAGAATGACAGATATTTATAGAGTTCCCCCACTTTATGGGCAAGTGACTAAGGTCACACCACAGGACCATTAGAATTAAAGGCAGATTTAAAACTGTGGTGTCTATACCAGCAGGTGTTAGGATAAAGTGTAAATCTGCACCCAGGGAACTTTTTAATGTTATAATATAGGTGGGAAAAGTTGTCCTAAGAACCTTTCCGGCTTCAAGTTGCTTTTGTGAGAACAATTAAGGTCACAGCATAAAATCCAGAATCGACCTAGCTTTATCGAAATCTTTTTTGTCCCTATTTCACTGCTCATTATTTCAAACCTTTTTTACCTAGGCACCAGGAATGTTTAAAACCAGGAATGGCCTAGTTACTTTCATAACACGTAACCATTAAGACTGTTAGGTATGAACCTTAGAGAACAATCTACCTCAGCCCCACAACCTACTCACACCCACAAACATATTAAAGGAAGCTTTAAAATAAATGAACACAACTAGATTATTCTCCTGCATCCTGATCAGACAATATCAAGGACTCTGATTCTTTGCTCCCACCCTCTCCAGCTACAAATCTAGAAAGGAACAAAAAGAGAAGAAAATGAAAGGCATGAGTGAAAGAGAAAAAGCTAATGATAAAGAGTTTGTACCCTCACCAAAAGGTGAACAGAAAACAATTCCACAGAATTCCATCCACCCACCACACCTTAAGCCTCAAGAACAAAGAATGAGCATTTGTTATATAATTAGTGAGAGAAATGCAAAGATTATTATTTCATTTCACAAGTTTACTTGATGTTTCTGTTTTTCTTTCTTCTTCCCCTACTTTGAGTGAGTCCAAATACAAAAAGTCATTTTAAAAGTGATCATAGATCCAGCAAGCACAGGATTTTTAAAAAATATTTGTATAGATCAAAACTATAACGAGCATTTCAGATTCTCTAGGGCATCTTAAAATCATTAGAAGCTTCTTAATGCAAAAAAGAAAAGAAATTATATGTACTGTAATGCATTCTTTGTCATTAGAAATAAATGCTAAAGCTAAAAGTAAAATTTTCAAGGAGGGCACAACATACATTACCAGTATGTGCATTTCTCTGGGTGAATATTAGTGACAACTAAAATGTTTGGAATAGCATTTTGATTTCCACTGTGCAAGATGAAATGGTAAACAATAAACTGGTTTTTAAATGTAAAGTATTTATGAAGTGCATCTTACTAATACCTTGAAAGCATAGTGGCTTTAAAATATGGTTGAGCTCTGGAAACTCTTTCAAAGATTCTTCACAATTCTCCCTTGAAGCCTGCTTCATGTAGAAAATGCTGCTGTCTAAAACACTTTTGCTTGGAGAACACAATGTTATTATTGTCTTGTGCTTCGGGGCTAGGAAGGCATACATTAGTCTTCTCGGCTCTAGGCTTCCATGAAAGCATATGGCTTTGTTCCAGAGAGAAGTTTTCAAGGAATTTTGCTTACAAGGAAGTGTAAAACCAGGTACTTTAATTAATATTCATATTTACTTTGTTGCTAAACGAAGCTAAGGAGTCTATTGGCAAGGAAGAGCTCTCACTCCCATAAATCCAAAACCCCTCTAGAGGATTCTACACTGGGAAGAGAGTGAAATGCATTAACACTCCATTAATATCTTCCTTGGAAACATTCTTTTTAACATTTATCTCTTCATCATTTCCTGAATCTGTAATGAAATGCTTGTGCTGGCATCAAACAAAAGGATCATGTCCAAAGCCTAATGAAGTGTTAGACACCAAGGTAAGAGGCAAGTCTGCTGTGCTGGCTCCTCGTCAGATACACAATGGTACTTTCTATCCTATATTTAGCTCCAAAGTCATGGTCAGTAGCCTTAAGACTTACGGGACAATCTAAAAGAACTTCAAGTTCCAGGGCTGCCTAAACAAGCCACTCAGAGTTCTAGTTTCTAAATCCTAATAAGCCAGACACTGAGGTAATTTCCATTTGTACATCCTTTTCTAAAGCAAGAGACTTCCTGAAAGTGACATTCTGGAATCACACAATTTCAGGAGGGAAGAGATCTTTGAGGTCACGTGTAGCAACTTCCTGTCCACTGCTTGAAACCCTACCACCATACTCCTGCCAAGTGGTTCCCATTCAGAGATGAGGAACTCACCACCTTATGAGGAAGCTCATTCCTTATTCAAAAGCTAAAACAATTCCAAAGTTCTTTCTTTACCAGAGATTCAATCTTTCTCCTGGGACCTCCCATCTCTTGATGCTGATTCTGCTCTCTGGGGTCCCCAGAACAAGATGAATCAGTGGAAAATTTTCACTGGCATAAACTGATTTGTTGTTTTGAAATTCAGAGATTTGTAGAAAGGAAAGTGCTGTGAGCATCAGTAATCTTGTTAAGGTTAAATAAAGTCATTTTCAAAGCTTTAAAAAAAAAACTTTGCTTATTCCTTGATAATATACTTCATAATAGCTTTACTTCCCCCAAGATTGTTCACATCATAAGACAGCCAACGAATAGGAAATATTTGCTTAAGAGAGTTTTACTTGAATTAGGTAAATGAAGACCTTGGGTTATACTGAATCTATGGGCAAATAATAATAATCACTTCTATACAAAGCACTTCACCAGTTAAAAACAACACTGTCAGGTGCTTTATACAACAGTTCTGAAGCATCATCATCCCCATTTTACAAATGGAAAAACCCAAAGCTCAGAGATTCAATAATTTCTCCATTGCCACAGAAGTTGCACCAGTTCAAATCCACATCTATCTGATTCCAAGTCTAAATTTTTTCTGCTATACAAACCCCTCTTATCTAATTTTTAGACAAAAAAAAATTATAACATTCTTCACTATCTTTATAATAGAAAGTACTATTGGTCTGTTATGGAATGAATGTTTCTGCCCTCCAAATTCATATGCAGAAGCCCTATCCCTCCAGTGTGGCTAGATTTGGAGCTAAGTTTCTAAAGAAGGATGGGCACCAATCCCATAGGATTGGTGTCATTAGATAAAGACATGCCAGAAAGGTTGACCTCTCCTTTTGTCACATGAGTACACAGTGAGAAGTCAGTCATCTGCAACTCAGGATGAGAGGACTCACCAGAAACTAACCATGGCCCCCACCTTGAGCAGGTTAATCTCCAGCCTCCAGAACTATGACAAAATAAATGTATGTTGTTTAAGCCACCCAGTCTATGGTGTTTTGCTATGGTAGCCCCAAGCAGACTGAAGCAAGGTCTTCTGCCATTTGCCAAAGCTACCAAAGTATGAGAAAGAAAGGCAGCTCTCTTACCAAGACCTTTCATCATCCCCCAGAGTTTCCAGTGACTGGTGGGACAAAAGGGAACCACACCTAATAGGCTCCTTCCCATGGTCCACTGGCTGACTGCTGCACCTCAGAGAACTTTAATTCTTCATGACTTAGTCCTTTCAAGGAAACTGAGAGATCACTTTTAAGACTCCATATCCCATCTGAATATAAAAATTTTTCTAATCTTTCTTCATTTCCTGATCACTTTTGCACATTTATCCCATTTTTTCTCTTTTCTCAGGTTTTGTTCTTTTACTGTCTTTGGATTTATCATGCAAAAATTTGAATGATATGATAAAAATGGTAAAAATTTTCAGGAATAAAAGGGATCTCTAGTTTCATAATTAACTTTGTTTGTGAAAGCATGTCAGACCTCACCTCTTATATGACTGTATGCTGCCTATAAGAAAGCATCCAGACACAATGTACAGGGGAAAAAAGGATCCCCAAATTTCAAGAATGTTCTAGTAGTTTCAGAAATCCTTGAAATCAAAATAAAAAGCTCACCAAATACAAGGGAGCTCATCTGTGACTGACCTTTCAAGTGGTCCCCTCCAGAAGGGTAGCTCATTCTGTAGTATGAAAAACAGGCATGATTACTACACCTACAAGACAATAAAATGTAGACTTCCCCACCTGGGGAAATTCTGAGTCCCTCTAAAGAAATATGGGAAGAAGAAAATGTTACATAATGTTTGTCTTCCAGATGTATATCATCTGCTCCCAAGAGCTCATCTGATTAGAGAATGTTCCTGAGGAGATCCAAGGTCATGAATTCAACATTAGCCAATGCTTTTCTCTCTTGTGTGGCCAGAAACTAGACTCAAAACAGTGTTCCTCTATCTCACAAATCCCCAATTATTGATGGTCTATGGAAGGTGGTATGAGAAAATAAAAATTGAGCTAATACAACTTGATTTTGTTTCAGAGAAAAATTTTTAGGATATGACATTGGACAATTATTAGTGTTACTATAACAGAAAAAGAAAGCAATATTTTAAAGTTATTATCAAAATACTTGAAAGAAAGTAAACTACATAAATTATGGTAGTGAAATACTACTTCTTAATAGTGACATATAGAGTCCTATTTTTCTGTGTGAATATATTCCGCGGCCCTCTTAAACCAGTCATTCCTTGGTTTGTAGGAGATTGATTTCAGGATCCCTGATAGATAACAAAACCCACAGACACTCAAGCCCCATATATAAAATGGCATAGTTTTTGTCCATAATTATAAACATCCTCCCCCATATTTAAAACCATCTCTAGATTATCATGACACCTAATACAATGTAAATGTTGTGTAAATAGTTGTTGTACAGTTTGAGAAATAATGGCAGGAAAAAATATCTATACATGATCAGTACAAAACATCTGTGTGTGTTCAGTATAAATGCATCTATACTGGTTGAATCTATGGGTGTGAAACCTGCAGATATGGAGGGACAACCATATATACAGTCATTTGTCACTTCCCAACAGACACTTTTTGAGAAATGCATCTTTAAGAGATTCCATCATTATGTTACCATCACAGAATGCACTTACACAAACCTAGATTGTACAGGTCAATTGATCACCAAACGTGGCCTCTTGATGCAACCAAGAGACAAGAGGCTGCTGCCAGTGTAACACAGCACACTGTTTACACTATGTTCTTTAAAATATAAATAGGAGTGATCTAAAATAATAAGTACAGTATAATCAGTACACAAACCCATAATAATTGTTTATTATTAGTATCAACTATTAGGTACTGCACATAATTGTTATGTGCTGTACTTTATGACTAGCATCATAAAGGTTTGTTTACACCAGCGTCACCACCAGCATACAACTAACACATTGTACTCTGCCCTCCTTCCTCCCCCCCCCCCTCCCCACTCTACCATCACCCCCCAACCCCCCTCTCCTCACTCCTCCCATCCTCCCCTTAACCCTCCTCCCCCCCACCCCCCAACCCCCCCCCCCCCTCTCCCTCCACCTCCCCCCCACCCACCTACTCTCCCTCCATCCCTCTCCTCCCCCCCACATCCCCACTCCCCCCTAACCTTCTCCCCCCCCCCCCCATCTCCCCACCCCCCCTACTCCTCACTCCCCCCCCCCCCCCTAACCCCCTCCCCACTCCCCCCCCCCCTCCCCCCCCCTCCTCTAACACAATGTATGTCAGATATCATGAGGTTGCAGGGACACTAGACAATGAGAATTTTGCAGCTCTATTATAATTTTATGGGACTACCATCATATATATGTGGTCCATCATTGCCCAAAACATCATTATGTGGTGTATAACTAAATATGTAAAATGAAGTTTTCCATCCTTTCTTCTTCTCAAAGCCTTCTCCAGATTTCTTTATTTGCACTTAATGAGATTCAAATTATATGATCCTTGGTTTTCAGGATGAATGTTCAGTCATCTGGCTTTTTGCTTATCTAACATGATTAAAAGCATAAAAAAAAATGGACCTACACTACCTGATTTTTGAATCCTAGCTCTACCAACTATAAAACTTAAAGCAGGTTCCTTAGCTGCCATTGCCTTCTGTTTCCTCATCTGTCCCACCGCAAAAAGAATAGTTACTTCATGGGGTTGATGGAAGAATTAAAATATATAAAACCCTGGCACACAGTAAGAGCTGAAGAATTTAGTTACATTATTATTTCATATTTATACATTATGGCATAGCCTCAAAATGAAGCTACTGTACAATTCTGTCAAGTCATTTGCTCAACCTTTTATGACTGATGCTTCATTTGATGGTAATGATATAATGTGGTGAAGCAGACTGCAATGGAGAAATGGAATTTTGCTAAAATCAGCTGTATTGCTAGCCCAATGGTATCTTCTTTTTCATAATATAGCAAGCAAAATGTATCAACTGAAGAAAAAGGGCTTAAGGATAAAAAAATCTTTCCTTCTCTTATTTAAAATTATATATTATTAATCAGCCTCTGAAGAAATCCTGGTCAGCCTCATTATAAAGCATCCATGTAGACACCCCTCTAAAAGGAAAAGAGTCACAATAATAAAAAGTGAGCCAAACAGGAGACCTAGGACAAGAATATGGAAGGATTTCCCACTAATTACAAGGTCAATGAATGTCATCAAGAACACAATCAATAGATTATAACTGCAGTATCAACTCAAAAGTGGGACTGCAAAGCCTCTGTTCCTCTCCTGCCATCCCATTTTGGTTCACAAATATACAGGCTACAACCTATATAATTGGTCTGGTGCCCCTCTTTCTAGCTAATTCTCAACCCAGTCAGGATGCTGGTCTATCCTGTCTTCTTGCTAACTCTCCTTCTAGAGAGACAGAGCTAGAAGCAACTGGATAACAACTTTAGGAACAGGAGGCTGGGAAAGTGTGGTGGTGTGGAATGGCTATACAAAGCTCTCTGAAAACAACGCAGTCCACATCACAGTTTTGAATGATTCCATTTATACAGAGAAATGTGGGGTGGGGCAGTGATATAAGACAAGACACTATTTCAACCCAGCCAGGCTACACTAGATGAAAGCCTATTAGACATGAAAAACTCAGCCAAAAAGATAAACATCAAACCTCTGAATAATTGTAGATTTAGGCATGGAATCACCCCAACTGGTGTCAAGAATGAGGCCAAAAGCAAGCCATTGGCAATCATCATCCATAGGTCTTATCTCTCATCTCAAGACTGAGTAAGGAAAAATCAAATGTGTGACCTAAGGGGGAAAATTCTACAAAACAAAGTAAGGAGATCATCAAACTGAATAAGGAAACATCTAACCATTATTTATCACAGAATATCCTCCATAGTATGCAAGATGGAATGCTTTCTATGAAATGAGAGAAATCCAGAAAAAGAAAAGAGGATATGATGAAAAGTTTGTGGACTGAAGTAAATAGTAATAATGTTAAATATGTGAAGAGTCTGTTCCTTGTGTCAGGGGAGAAGAGGAGGGAGGAAAAGAGAAAGAGAGGGAGGGAGGGAGGAAGTAATTTAGTTAATAAAGAACACACATAATTATTTATTCTTTTTTTCAACAATAAAATTAGTGTTTTTCTGGAAGACCAGTAGAGAAGAGGAAGGGTACCAAAGGAAGGGAGGAGGGAAAGAAAGGGGAAGTACCAGGGATTGAGAATAAGTAAACTATTATATATACATTTGTGATGATGTCAAAATGAATCCTATTATTATGCATAACTATAATGTAAAATAAAATAATAAAAATTAGTGTTTTTCTCAAATCATTAAATTTTATTTTAAAGCAAGATTTTAAAAAGATGCATAATAGTTCATTATATATATACTCTAACACACATGATTTTCTTACTATTCAATATTTATTTTTTTTCCAATTGTAAAGTATATTAACCCCTTTTGAGCTTACCATTTTCATGATGTCTTGATTATTTTGTTAATATATATTCCTACAAATAGATTAATGGGTCAATTAATTTTCTTCTTTTTAAGATTATTCTTGACACATACCAATAGCCGATTTGAAGAAAGTTTGTCTGTTTGCTCTCACCAGCAATATTTGTGATTATCTATTTCACAAAATCTATTTAAGCATTGTATCTACTTTGTATCTTAAAATTTCATATTTAAAAGCACTATTTTGCTTAAAATTTTTACTAATTAGGTTAAGCACTTTTCTCATATTGTCTATCAATCATTTTCTATAAATAGCTTATTCTTGCCAGTTCTTCCTCTTAAGGTGTTGATATCTTTTTGGTTGGATGATTTTCTTCTATTTAATTAACTTTTAATATTAGCTGTATTTTCCCCCACCAAATATTTGTCCTTTACCTTTATTTGTGGTATTTTAAAAAAATGTTAGTTTACAATTTTACATTTAAGGAAACTAATAGAATCAGGACATAAATAAATGAGCATAGAGGCAAAAATAGAACAAAATTTATGTTTAAGAAAACAATGAGGGGCTGGGGTTGTGGCTCAGCGGTAGAACGTTCGCCTAGCACGTGCACGGCCCGGGTTCGATCCTCAGCACCACGTAAACATAAATGCATTGCACTGTGAACAACTAAAGCAAATAAACAAATATTTAAAAAAAAAAAAAAGAAAACAATGATATGAAAGAAAAAAGTGAAGTGTTGTCTAAAAATGCAGACATAAACAAGCAGGTGAAAAAATGAGAGAGATCACATGTCTGTACACCAAAGAATGCAGAGTCAGCCCATTATGGTGGTATTTAATCTAAACCACTGGAATGGAAACAATAACAGAAGACATAATCAAAGAAAACTTCCTAGACTGAAAAAAAAAAAAAAAAAAAAAAACATACAGAAACAAACTCAACATATTTCAGGCAAAAATTGGTGGGAAGAGACCAATGCTAAGAGACATTGACAAATATTTTAAGCATAAGAATAAGGAAACTATTTGTTAAGAATTCAGATTGAGAAAGGAAGGGAGGAAAGAATAAATAGAGAAAGAAGGAAAAGGAGGGAGACATAGGAATAAAAGAAAGAAGAAAGCTATAAGCAGCAAATACATATGCACACTGCTATGCTTTCCCATTGTGGGGATCACTGGATCCTTTCTGGACCACAGTGCAACTTTCACAGGCACAGGTGAGAGATTAAGGTTATAAGGTAGACAGAGGGTGGTCAGTGTATTAGAGAAGTTACATGAGTATGAACAACTTAATGATATGAGTGGATATGATGAAAATTTTTTCAGTAATGAAGGTTTATAAGCCTGAAACTACCTGACCAAGCTGATTCAATTTCTTCTGGGAGACTATATGGAATAAATGGATATAAGAAGAACTGACGGGTTATGATGGGTTATGAGCAGCTAAGTATTCTAAACCTCACAGTTCCCTTACTATTTCACAATCCATACCTCCTTGTCTCTTACTTGGCCTGTAGATTTTAAAGTCAACTAATAAACTTGAATACATTCATCAAGCCTGACAGAGCTGCAGAGTGGCATTTTTTTTTATCTATAGTTTCACTTAAGAGAGCACAATGATAATCCAAAAAGAGTTTGGGAACAGTCTTAATTTATGAGTTCTGAATTATTTCATATCTGTGGCATAAAGCCTATCACCCTTCTGGTCTACAGTGTTAACTTTTAAGAGACGATGGCAAATTGCTTTAGCATTTTCCTGCAAGGTTGCTAATGTACACCAGATCACTACCGCAAAGTAGACAGCTTGCTGGAATAGCATGCAGAAAGCAGTGTTTTAAATAAGCCACAAACCACGCTTCTTGGTTTTGTTTACATTGGTTCCACACACTGGGAAAACAATTAGTTTCACAATAAATTCAGAGATGAAATAAATTATGCATTTGCCCATCAGGCTGGGAAATAAAAAAATTCTTGTGAGAAACCAAGAGGGACAATGCAAAAGGGAGGAGAGAATCTGTGCTGCTTGAGTAGGGTGACAAATTCAAACAGCTGAGGCCATGAACCCCAAACTCTCATTTTCATTCCCTTGCATGCCAGAGAGATTTGGTACTTGTCACCCACAAGAAAAGGACACACAAACACAGAGAACTCAGCAGCTGCTCACAAAGATTGAGGGCTTAGTAGCCCCTGGTATTCAGCCATGTTCTCTCACTCCGTTCAGCCTCTCGCTCAGGCCAACCACCTTCAGCTTTGAGGACCCCCCTGTTTTCCATAGGGAACATATTCAGTCTCAATCCACATAGAGTTTGGGTTAAGAGATCCAATATTTAACTCCAAATAATGGAGATTACAGATTAAACCCCTTATTGAATGCTCATAGCAATAAGAACTGTAAGAAGCACTTATGACTGCAGCAATACCCTGCACTTGAAAAATTATACCACAAATGATTGAATCTCTAAGGATGATATTACAAGAGAGCCATCTAAGTGCCCAATAAATGTTAAGTTTCTATCCTATCAACTATATGAAAGCACTATAAGACAAGATTCAATCTCTATGCCAAAGGAATTTGTGTCCTGGAATCAAAGATAAGAGTCATCTAAATTATTATAAGCAAAGGAGAATGTGGCAACTTCCCTAAGAGAGATAAAAGTGATTGCAACAGCCCTGAGTGGTCAGAGGAGAATTAGGAGTGTCACAGAGATCTTCATAAATTAAGTAGCCATTTGAGCTGAGTCTGGAAGGGCAGGTAAGGATTAGAGTTGGAGAGAAATGGCCAAGGGAAATACAGAACCTGCTTGGACACAGAGGTAATTCAGTTTGGCCAGAACAGAGGATATCTGGAGATATCCAGACAAACCTGGAAAGTCAGAAGCAGTCCCATGGTGAATGGCCAAGAGCAATCAAGATGTCATTAATGAAAAAGATCTTTGCTGTAAAAGAGATTAATCTGTGATCATGTGGAGTAAGGTGGAAGAAGAATAAAGGCAGAAAATCTAAGTGGGGGTCGGGAGACTGCACTGGTCTAGGCAAAAATTAGTAAGTTAGGTTACCAGTGGGAATGGGTGGGGGTATTGGATCAGTTTTGTGGCCCCAGAATCATATGCTGATGTTCTAATCTAACCACCCCATACCTCACAATGTGACTGTGTTTGACGATAGGGTCTTTCAAAAGGTAATTAAGTTAAAATGGGATCATGAGGGTAGGCCCTAATCCAATTGGACTATTGTCCTATAGAAAATGGAATTTAGGGGACAGGTAGAAAGAAGATCAGGTGAAGATAGAGGAGATGGTCATCCACAAGATAAGGATAGAGGCCTCAAAAGAAACCACCCTGCTGACACGGTGAGCTCAGACTTTGACTCTCAAGTATCATGAGAAAAATAAATTTCTGTTAAGTGATTACATCTGTGAAACTTTATTATGGCAGCTCCTATAAAATACTAAGGGTAGAAACAGACAGATGTGAGAGATTTAGGGAAGGGTTAATTCAGAGCAATGTGCAATGGGTAGGAGGAAAAGGAGGTATAAAAGTTATCAAGGTTTGTGCTCAGGCAGCCTGGAAGTATTAAACAGTAGTAGTTTAGGAAACTAGAAGCAGCTGCTTTGAGGAAAACTGATAATCCAATCTGAAAAAAAAATTTTGAGTTCTGACTTTCACATACAGATGTAAATTAAGTAATTGTTAATGTGGCAAAATAGCTGAATTTTGGAATCATCCTGGAATAAGTGGAAGTTGGGGTTTTAGGAACAGACAAAGGTCGCTCTATAAGATAAGGAGGAATAAGAACAGAAATTTGAAGACACACTTGGAGGAGCACCTAAATCTTGAGGGGAAAATGAAGAGGTGAGAGAAAAGAATGGCAAGTGATCACAGAAGTGATCAGAAGTGATCACATGACAGTGTTGGGATTCAGAGCACAATACCTCCAAAATAGGGTGCTTTGGAAGGCTGGGTACTTCCAACCAAAGGCATGGAAGGGCCTTAGGAGGACTCTCTTGGACCTTTTCCTGCCCTCCTGTCTTCTACCCCATTTTCTTCCCATGAAGCAAATTATAAAAACCAAAGTTCCTCTGCCTCATGGCCGGGGTCATAGAAACTAGGACTCTCTTGCCCAAAGCCAGCCACAGAATCCAGAAAGGCCACTCTGTCCATTCTCTCTTAAACTCCCTCATTTTCACAGGAAGAAATCATGGTCCACGATTGGGAGGGAAGAATGCTGCCAGAGAGGCAAAGAAGAATCTGGACAGGTGCTCACTGACTGCCATCACATCATACCTATTTGTCCAGTTGCTTTTCTTCATGGTCATCCATTCTTCACTGATCCTAATCATAAACACAGACAGTTTTCCCTGGGTCTTTGGGTTTCAGTTTTGAACCCTCCTTTGTCGTGTAAATCAATTTGTTATGTTTTTCTCTTGTTAACCTTTGTTACAGGAGTGTGGGCTGTGACCCTTCCCATAGGTGAGGAAAGGAATCACACCACCTCCCCACCCCTACAGTAGCAAAACAGAGGAAATCGCCATGTCTGCTTGTACGTGGTTCTCCTGCTATATCAGCTTCAGCCAGAGACCTATAACACCTCAGTGTCTCTGTTTACCTTCCAGAGTAACAGGATGTGGGTGGGAGTTCCCTCTTGCTCCTAATTAGCACTCACATTTGAGGCCCAAGAGGCACTGAATGACGAGATCTCAATTATTTGGACAAGAAGGAATGATTTTGCTAGCAGTAAATTCATGTCTTCTTACCCTGCTGGACATTTCAATGAACTATAAAGAGGACCCTGAGTCAAAAAAAAAATTCATATACACACACACATATGAAGTGAATATTTGGACAGATTTTCCTCCTCCTTTGAGGTCATAGATTATTCTTTTCATGGTGTCATATCCACACAGTGTTAATGACAGTGTCATTGTGTAGCATAAGTGCTCCATATAAGTATACAAATCAATTAATCTGTTATCTCAGCTGATTTGGGGAGAAGCCTAGCTTTAGATAAAGTTCATTAATTCACTGAAAAAATATTTGCTAAGCTTCCATGCTGAGAACTATTCTGGAGCCTGGGAATGGCATGATGGATACAGCAGATGTCATCTTTACCCCATGAAGCATACAGAGGGAGTGAGAGGAGAAAGACATATGGTCAGGCCCCCATACACCCAATCAGGCAGGGCACTGAGAGGAGGTACTTTGTAAACTATTTCCTTTGATTCCATCATTCTATCTGTATGCTCTGCTCTCATCAAAACAAAGAATATTAAAATTAATAATCACCCTCATAGTAGATTGTGACGATGGCTCTAATTTTCCACCACTCCCAGTATCTGAGCACTTCACACCACGTGACTTTACATTTCCTCCCGATACAGAGAACAAGAATGTTCCTCTGCTTCTTGACTTTAGATTTATCTTTGCAACATGCTTTGGCCATAGAATGTCAGTAAACATGACACACATTGATGTGTACATGAGGTCTGGGCTGACCTCCGTACACTGCTACCATTGCCATAAGAAGAACATGGCAGGTGAAGTCCCAGGAGGAGAAGGAGACACTATGTGGAGCAGAGAACTCCAGCCAGTTGCCCTGATGAGCCCAGTCTAGAGCTGCCAACCTCCAGCTCACCCACAGACATATAAGTTAGTAAATCCTTTTTATTTTATATCCTTTTGATATTGTGGTTGCTTGTTATATTGCATCATTACAACAATAGTTAACTGATACTCTACATATACTTATCTTAATAGATCCCAATGCTCTCATTTGATAAAAAAGAAAGGCATTTCACATGGAGTTTTTAAAAAGTGTAGAACATGCCTGAACACATGATGTAGTTTCTTAGAACAGCGTAAGAAACTAAAGCCAAGCAATATGAATTGCACAAACGGAAGAACCAAGTTGAATATTAGGTCACTTCTCATTACCAAACTTTGCCAAAGTGAAGTTCATGACTCAGCCCTAGGACCTTGCTAAAAATTTACTGTTTCCCAGACTGTCATATTGAACAGATCATGACACACAGAAGCCAAAGAAAACAAATAAAATTCGTGTTTTACTGGGTCCCACATGCTGTGATGTTTTCAAACCCACATGCATCCACCAAAAAGCACTCAGAATGTTTGATTCTAAAAACAAATCCAGAACCAGAATAGAGTACAGAACAAAAATCAACTCAACGAGTCCTTCCATATGTTTTTCATTTTCCTGTATTCTATAAAGGAAGTGAATGTGGTATGGTATACTTGGCTCCCAGCTATTCTTTTTAATTTCATATTTACAGAATCCTAGGTTACCTTCTGTCCTGCCTCTGAAATAGCAACAGGAGTGAAGGAAGTGGTCCACCAAGGAACAAATGTTGTCTTTCCTACTCCAGTGTGCTGGGACCCTCGTGCTCCTTCCTGAATTCACGATGCTCATCACACATCATACACAGGTTGCTGGGATCAGCCAGATAGAGTTAATGTACCTTCATCACAGGAAGATGAGACCTCTAGCAATTCACCATTGGTGGGTTGAAAGGAAATTCAATCAGATGGCCTTCGTTTCCTAAGTCCAAATAACCTTTAAAGATACGTACACACTCTGGGTACCTATTTCAAGTTTGCTATCTAAACGGTTAAAGAAAAAGAAAAAAGAAATTTATTTCATAGTTTTTAATGTATAAAAGAATATAATAATACCATATATATTGTATACTTGTATGTAAATATGTACATGCATGTATAGACAAATGTGTGTTAACATATACACAGAGTTTATATCTATTAAGTGTACTGACTCCAATACAGGTACAAACACAGACATAAATGCTGTAACCTCACCTGCATCACTACCAGAATTCCATACAATGAATGGCAGAACTCTCTACTTCAAATATTTTTAAAGATTTTTATTTTTAATTTGGCCTCAGGAATATGGATTTCTATGAGCCAAAAAAAAATTTAGTGCAATTCATGGACAAAGTGAAGTTATTTCAAAGCATTCTCCTGTGCATGCAAAAGACATAAGAACAGACAAATGTATTTCATCTTTCATGTCTTACACATCAAAACTACTACCTCTGTAGCAAACTACAGTGTTCCTAAGCAACACAGAATCAATCATTTGCTAAACATTGTGATTATCAGTGTGCACATAGTGAAAGGTGCCAGAATTACTTTAGAGGCTAGTCTCTAACATAATTATCATGTAATGTTAAAATTCAAAGATTTTTAGATGAATAGTTATTGCTATTTCTCATTACTCATGGTCCATTTAAAACCTATTAATCACACATATATTCCACAAAGATATGTTTATCAAACTGTATGTTCAATATGAAATATTTAAAGGCACAGCATAATTTTTAATGTTAAAATTTGGAAGCATTCGTTGAGAACAAAATTCAAAAGTTTATTTTATTTTCATAAAGCCATTGCTATGCAGGCTGTTTCTAAATCCTTATTTCACTTAACAGACCAGGCCAACTGATGAGTCCAGAGTCTTTGAAGTCAACTATAAGGACTAAGACTTAATACCTGACAATATGCAGAGTACTGTTACAGATGAAGGTGACCAATTCAACAGATGAATAAATTATTCATCCTGTCAAAATATTTTATATTCCATGAAATTAAATAATTAACAAATATCAGTGGGATGCCATACTAGTGTAAAATACGATTATTCACAATGCACAAGAAGCTTTAACATGTTGCGAATGTTGCACTCACCCAAAACACTTTCTCATTAATATAAACCTGTTTAAACAAGTTCTGCTCCCTGATAACAAGACGTGTTATTTTTCTTGGATTGCACAAGTCTTAAAAGCAATTTATCTTCATGCTTTTATATCAACGATTTGCTTTTACTTTGAACATTTTCCATTTTACCTTACCCCAGTTATTCTGAAGATGAGCGTGGGCTCTGGCCAACACTGACTTCTTTTGCAGACTTGTTAACCCAACACATGATGGACCAGGAATAACTAACTCATCTGCTCTTAGCTCCCTACACAGCAAAGTGTACTTTATTAACCACACCAGATTCTACTTATTCACGCAACCAAACACATGTGCAGCTGTTAAGACTGTGCACTTAAGAGAAAACCAGTGTTCAAAACACACTCCATTTTAACTCTCTGGCAAGCTTCTTAACATCTGACTTCAACCCTTTCTAAGTGTTCCAGATGAACTTTATTAGTTCTGTAGCAAGCGCCTTCTTTTTACTCTCCTCGAGTCACTGATCACCTGGTAAAACTCAATGAACAATCAAATCCTACCGAGAGCCTAGCAATACCTGGAGAGGACAGCAAGGAAATGGATGTCACAGCACAGTAATGACACTCTGATTGCATTCTACGCCCACGCTGGAGCCTCACTTTCTAACAGAGACAGCAAAGTGGTGCAGATAAATCTGTTTCAGCTGTGATGAGAAAAAATGCTTCAAACCCCATAAAATTACTACCCCTGTCATGCCCACACACTTAAAATGGTTTACAATTTAAATCCTTAATAATGCTACAAATGTCTGGGATGCTTCCCTGAAGACTTTTAATATGTACATTTGTGAAGAATCTGTCAGATTCATGAGATTAGTCTGGTACTTGGAACTAGGATAATAAAGTACAACTCTTGTTCTGAACACTAAACCTTTCCCTGTGTAGAATTTATAAACTGCAATTGGGGACTAAATATGTGCTAAGAAAATCTGCACTGTTGGGATAACAAAGAATGCTTTATTTATTTAGTTTTAACTTATTTGTTTCTGGCACCAGGGATTGAACCCAGGGGCATTTTGCCACTGGACAGACACATCCCCAGCACTTACTAAATTTTATTTTGAGACATAGTCTCACTAAGTTGCTTAGGGTTTTGCTAAAGTTGCTGAGGCTGGCCTCTACCTCATGAATTTACAATCCTCCTGCCTTGACCTCCTGAGTTGCTGGGATTACAGGTGTGTGCCACCACACCCAGCTCAAGGAATGCTTTAAAAGGTGAGTGCACAGTTGGAAGAACCTGACTTGTTATACTAAGAATGTGATCTGTGCAGCCACAGTCAGATCTTTGCTTTACCTTCTATCTCTCCCCTTTATGGCATTTGACATTACTTAATGGGATTATCCAATATTTTAAAATAGTGTAAATGGTCTTTAGACAACTAATTAAAGTAAAAGTTATAAAAAAAAAATTATTGTTTCTAACTTTAAAGTGATAGCTGGCAAAATCTGATGTATTCATTTTCTCTCTGTACCACTATCACATGTGCTCTGGTACATAATTGGAGTCACATTTCTGAAAATAGCATTGTAAATAAAAGTGAGATATATTTTAATCTTATTTCCTCTTAGAAGCAAAGTTGGGATTTTTTCCTCTGCCAAGGTGACTGAAATGCCCAGGAAGAAGGCTGCTCTGTTAGCCTCCATGCTAGAGCAAGAAGGAACTGCAGAAAACCCCCAGCTGACCCACCACATAATACACATGTAGTGTCAGCAAGAAACACACCTTAGCTATTTTAAAGTGCTGAGATCTGGGGAATGGATTATCACAGAGTAGCCTAGCTTAAATGATAGATACCTTTATATATTAAAGTGCAAAACTTTCTAAAAATCCAATAAATCAGTAACCAACCATATACCATCTGGCTTATTTTGAGGCAGTAACTTATTAATGACAACCTCGTTCTATTATTCACTTTCCCATTTACACCATCAATGTCTTTCTCCAAAGCCTCCTTCACACAGCAATCAGGCATGGTGAGACTGAGGGTGAGACACTGCCTTCCTTCCTGCTGTGACTCTAAGCTAACTCCTTTCTTCTTTCCACTGCGAACATTTTGGAAATCACAGTCTAAAGTTACTGCCTCCACTTCCATTTTGCCTTTTGCATTCTGATTTCTACTCCATCCACTTTAAGGAAAAAAATTCTATCAATGAACTTCTAATTTTCATATCCACAGTTCTTTGCCTTGTTACATCTTTTCAATTTTTCTTTCTTATTCAGTACTGATAACCATTCCTGCCCCTTAGAGTTCCTCCCTTTATTTCTGATGTCATATCACTTTCGTTCGCCCCTAACATGTCCCACCTGAGTCACCCTTTTTGGTTCTTATTTTTCTAAGTATTCCTTGGGGTCTTTTTCTGATCTTTCCTTTTTCTTCCATTGCTCCCTTAACAATCTCATCCACTTGTACAGTTTCAATCGCCACAAACATACATGATTCCCAAAACTTCTTTCCTTGATTTGTTTCCTGATGATTCATTTACTTGATAGATATTGCCTCCTATCCATCTCACTAGAACCACAAAAATTAACATATATTTTTTAAATATTTATTTCCCTCTCTCTTTTCTTTCTTCCTCAGTATTCTCAACAAATCTCCAGTCTCAGTTTCCTATTCTTATTAACCACATTCAATCCATTCCGAAATCCTATCTGTGTTCAGTACTAACTTACCACTATTGGAAAAAGAAAAGAAAAAAAAGGGCCTACATTTTTGTTTGCACGATTGCATGCTCCTGTAAGTTATCATAAAGAACAGAGTTAAAATTAATAGCAAAATGGCCAGGCACCATGGCACATGCCTGTAATTCCAGTGACTTGGAAGGCTGAGACAGGAAGATCACAAGTTCAAGGCCAGACTCAACAACTTAGTGAGAGACCCTGTCTCAAAATATAAAAGGCTGGGGATGTAGCTCAGTGATAAAGCACCCCTGGGTTAGATCTCTAGTACCAAAAAAAATTAACAAAATAAATAAGATAATATATTTAAAAAATTATATGCCACAATGAAGTGGAATTTATCCCACATATGCAACCTTGGTTCAATATTCAAAGATTAATTAATATAATCCATTATATCAACAAGCTAAGGGGGAATAAAAACCTCATGATCATAGAGAAAAAACATAACAAAACCCACCATCTTTTCATCCCCCAAACTCACAGCAAACTAAAAATGGCAAGGAATTTTCTCAACTAGAGAAAGAATATCTACAAAAACAGTTAACATCATGCTTAATGGTGAGAAACTAGAAGCTCTCTGAGAACAGGGGCAAGGCAGGGGTCTCACTCCTACCACGCCTATTCCACATCACTGGATGTCCTAACTGAGGGCACACAGCTGGGAAGAAAGAAACTGCCTTCTCCAGTAATGACATGATTGGTGATACAGAAAATATCAAAGAATCAACAAAGAACTCTTAGAAGTAACAAGTGATTATAGCAAGGTTGCAGGTTACACAGGTAATAAGCAATGTTAACTGCTTTCATTATTTTTCTTTTCATCTTTGTTCTTTTTTAGATAAGCATGACAGTAGAGTGTATTTTGACATATTATACATAGTTAATTGCTTTCTTATATGCCAGCAATGAACAACTGGAATTTGAAATTTAAAATAAAGAATCACATTAGCTAGCAACACACACACACACACAAATTCACACACTCACTCTCTCTCTCTCTCTCTCTCACACACACACACACAGCATCTTTATGAGGAAAACCACAACATTCTGATGGAGAAAATTAAAGAGCTACAAAAATAGAGAGAGACTTCCTGCACATGGGTAGGAAGACTCAATATTAAGATGACAGTTCTTCCCAATTTGATGTAGAATGAAATGAAATCCCAGTCAAAAGTCCCACTAAGCTCTTTTGTGGATACTGACAAACTGAAAATAGCCCACACAACACTGAAGAATAAGACAGGGACTGATTCTACCCAACTTCTAAGTTCACTGTGAAGCTCTAATAGTGAAACCAGGAAAGAATAGACAAAAGGACCAGGGGAAGAAGAGAAAGCCAGAAAGAGTTCCACACAAATACAGTAATTGATCACTGATAAAAGAACCAGGGCAAGTCAATGGAGAAAGAATAATGTTTTCATCAAATAGTGCTGGGTATCTGCATGCAAAATAGTAAATCTAAACACAAACCTTAGACCTTTCACAAAACCCAAAACCAGACCTAAATGTAAAATGCAAAGCTACCAGAACATAATATAGGAGAAAATTATGTGACCTTGGATTTGGTAATGACTTTGCAAATACAAAACCAAAAGCATTAATTAGGGAAATAAAAAGCCAAAAAATTGAACTTCATTAAAACTAAAAACATTCGCTCTTTGAAAGACACTGTTAAAACAATGAAAAGACATGCCACAACCTGGGTAAAAATATTTACAAAACATATTACCTATCAATCTATCTGCTACAGATTCATACCTACATCTACCTGTATCTAGTGTTATCTAAGCATATAGATATTCAGAGATCTACATCTATACAGAGAAATAGATATAGGAAGTAGAGATGAGAGAGAGAGAGAAATCTTCACCTTAAAAAGCTAGATATCACTAGAAAATTCACATAGATTTTTTTAAAATCTGAGAAAGCAGTCCTGCAGGCATGTTATATAGAAATACGGAAGTAAACAACAGAAATAATAGCTACCTAGTTTCAAGGCAATGCTCCTACTGAATGGAAATCAGAGATGATTGTGGAAATTGGAGAGAGAGCATAAGGCAGGAAAAAAAGTCCCTTCTATCATAAGCATTGTAATTTTTTAAACTATATATCTATGTCGGTATAATTTTTAAATTTAAAAGAAATTTTCTAACCTAAAGTATCCCAAAGCAAATCCTAAGGTAAATGGATTACTCCAAGTTGAAATCTGATATTTTTATAGGTTTTTGGCTTTGTATTATTAATTGAGATAATAATTCTGAAAGAGCGTACCAAAGAATCAGGAAAAAAACACAACCAAAAAGCTCTTCTACTTCACACTCAGGAATAATCTGAAAAATGGCCTATGTAGCACATTCTTTCATCAGGACTGAAGAAGAAAAATACAGTAATTATGAAAACAAAAACAAGTATCTTCAGCAATATTCAGATAATTTAAATATTACATTAAGGTTATATGACCGATTATGCAACTGAAACCACAAAAAAAACTTTTGTTTTACAGAAACAGAGGCTGCTTATAGACACAATGTGGCTACTTTTGTTTTTTTCAGCAATATCAAGTAGGAAGAATCTTGATATTTTTACAAATTCCATCCTATAAATGAAAAGGTTTTCTTATCACGTAGTTAATTTGGCATATAATGCTGAGAAATAATAAAGTATTAATTTTTTTGCTACAGCATTTATAGATGTATGCTTTCTGAAAGTTTTTCTTCTCCATGACATTTATTCTTATATTTATTCATATAATTATTAAACACATTAATTGTACAAGTTAATGGAATTCATTGATAGTTTCACACATGCTTATATTGTACATTGATCACATGATCAATAAAAACATTTTTAAGGTATATTGAAGATACATTTTTTTAAAAGTGTTCCAATAACTACAAAATCAAAGGGGGGGGGGAAGGAAGGGCTGGGGGTGTATCTTAGTGGTAGAACCCTTGTGAAGTCCTCAGTTCAATCCCCAGTACTGCCAGGAGGAAAAAAAAGGAAAATACATATGTATGCCCTGAGAAAATATTCCTAATACTCTGGCTCAATGGGAATCTTTTCATCACCCTCTTCTGCAGTTAAATGGTATCTCTGGTTCTGTGAGTGGTAAATTTGATTTAGTAATGTAGTATAGACAAGTAATTCAATCCTTAATTCTTCCTTCAAACTTTACTATCTCAAAGTAGACATGTGTGCAGTTTTTAAAGCAATTTCTTTACCACAGTATGACTGTTCCAACACAAAGCATTAAGGAGCATGGCAAAAAGTAATGAACTTGTATTTCCCTACATAAGAAATACACAATTCATTATCCCCAAAATAATTCAACTACATTATGATTCTCAACAGAATTATAGAAAATTTACTACAGTATATGCGCTCATCAACAATATTATCCAGAAAGCAGGTTGGACAGCAGTTAGCTATAAAACAATCATAGAGTTCATGGATCAAAGTAGATTAGGTATTGGCCACAGTATGTTCCTGTGTCAGAGACTGCTAATTTTTCAATATCCGTTCCCTCCTTCTCACTTTTATAATCAACTCTTCACATTTTGACTGGGCATACAGCTACCTAGCAAAAGACGACATTTCCCAGCCTTTCCTGAAGCTAGATGTGCCCGTGGGACTACATTTTGGCCAAAGGATTGTAAACAGACATTGATAACACAGGATTTCTGGTTTGTTCAACTTGTAAGTAAGGGGCAGGTTTTCCACCACCTCCTTCTCTGTCCCCAGTGATTGGGAAATAAGAACAGTCATTTCAGACCATAAAATGAAAGCCTTGGATCAAAAATAGAAGACAGAAGGACCTGGGTTCCTGCTACTGTCAAGCTGCCAGGCCACCCTGATCACTTGCCCAGACATACAGGAGAGGACATAAACCTCTACCTTGATTGTCACAGTGTATTTAGATTCTGTTGCCTCAGAAAAACCTGTATCCTACCTAATAAAGTTTCACCTAACACTCTCCCCAAATATAGTTCAGGGGCTCTTGACAGCATGCTTAATTTACAAAACACCTTTTTTTCTAAAGAGCCCAATTCACTTTCCATAATTCTATATCATTTTTCTTCACAGTGTCTCTGATGTAATATAATAACAATCCTTGAAGTTTGGCTCAGCCCCCAGATCCCATGACCAAAGTGCTCACGTCAGGCTGCTTTCTGCCCTGGAAAATAACATCTGGTTCTATTTCATACTGCTAGGCAAGCTAAATTTCCAGTTTTCAGGGAATAAGAACAAGATTATTTTAACTCATTTTTTCAGAACCTATTCTTTTTCATTTATAGCCCTTTCAATTCACCAGAAATACACTTAATATACAGGATTTAATAGCTAGAAACTTAGTTTTCTTCTGGCATAAAATGGTTCTACTGCATGTAACTCACCCTAAAAAACAGTTTTCTCATATAATAAAGGTGGGTTCAGATACCCATAAAGTACTTTCATCTATCTGGAAAGACACTCCAAAACATAAAAAATCCTATGCCTTCCCCTGGCATACTATCTTCTCTCTCCATAAAAAGAAGTTAATTATACCTGCCACAAACTTTTTCACACTGATGTTATGAAGACAAATGAGATAACCTGTATGTGGAAGCATTTTGTACTCTTAGAATAAATCTACCTAAATCCAAGATGGTATAATTCCTTCTAATGTTTTCCAGGGGTTTTCAGAGCAACTCTAGAGAGGTCATTACCCACAACAAACTTTTGGCACTAAAGGACCACCTTTCTCACAAAAAAAAAAAAAAAAAAAATTCAACTCATGCACCTGACAACACTTTTCTTTGGCCATCTCCAATGCTCTAAAAGGATCCAGATTCTTTTACTTCAATTTCTTGCACCAACTGAAATGAACAAAAAGCTCTCTAAATCACAGGGGTTTCAGTTGACAGGTTAACAGTGAGACCCATTTCAATCACCTTCAAATGCAAAGCAGATTTGGCAAGAACCAGGGAAGGGATAAGTGGGAAAAGGAAAGCCCTGGTGGCCGTCTGACAACTCCCTCATGTCTACTGTCTGCTGTAATACATCAGCAACCCCAGAGGACCCATCCAATCAGCTGAACTTGGCCTCGAACTCGACCAAATAAGGTTCTTTGAGTTGACATTTCTTAGTTGTATATGGAAATCTGCATTAGGTGCCTAATTTTGCTGAGAATTTGGAAATAAGAATAAATGGTTGTAAACAAAACAGTCAGAATTTTATCAATCCTGTCTATAAATTATAGTCCTTAACCTGATACCCAACATGTTAGTAACCTGGTTAACATCCTGTTCGCCCTCCTACCAGGGTTAACAAATTTCTTTGCTTTTATGTTAAATGCTGAGGGTCTCTGCATGCCCCATGCTTCTTTAGAAAGTTGCCAAACAAAGAAATCAACAATGAGTGTGCCAGCTGCCCCTGTATCTCACTGTGTATATGTGATATGGCTGAGTCAAGGCATCCCATGTCAGATCATCAATTAACTGTGGTGGCTGCCGGGGTGGGGAGGCGGGGGGGGGGGGGGAGGCTTTAACATCTTGGCAGTCTTCCTGGAGCATAACTACAGTGATGTAAGGTAATATCAGAGCTTGAGTGAATTGCAAGAGGATCACTCCAGGTCCTCAGTACAGTTCTATTCACAATCCTGATGGCTTGTCCCTGAGGCTTCCATCACTGACAAAACACTTATGATATAGCTCAGGTGTTGAAGGTCGCTTTTCATTGAAATTTCTCAAAATGCTAATTTTCTCTTGCATGGCTTTCCCTTAAGAAAATGTTCATTTGAAAATAGCTGCTTTATCTCTTTAGATAGCATTGAAGAAAACAGAAATGAATAAATACTAAACATGGCCCAATAATTCAAAATCTATGCTAATTCTATGTCAATGAGTTAGTGGATAGCCATACTTGTTATGGCTCAATAAAGAATATTCAGGTCGTTGAGAAAAGTCAGAAATAAAAGAAACTGAAGATTAAAGATCAGGGGAATAGAAGAAGGGGATTGAGGGAGAGGAGAAGGGAGCAGGGACAGGATAAAGGGAAAATAGTGGAATGAATCTAACTTTCCTATGTACATATATATTACAATGAATCTCACCTTAATGTACATCCACAAGACACTAATTTTAAAAAATATAAGTAAATGAAAGATCAGAGAGGAAAGGAAATGGAGTGGGGGAGTACTGGGGACTGAATTGGAGCAAATTATATTCTTCATTTATAATTATGTCATAATGAATCTTCAAGCTATGAACAACTAATATGAACCAATAAAAATATGAAAATCATATTTAACAACTCTGAAATGTGTCTTGCATTTTATCTACCATCACACTCTGGGCAAACTGCCTGGATGAAGGAATGGGTCCCATTTACCAACTAAAGTGTATGCCTCTGAAGATGGCCAACCTAGGACACCAAAATAATGAAGTCACTTATCACACTCTGTTCCTTCTGTTGACATTCACTTCCTCAACACACACACTGAGGGGTTCCTTTTAGCAGACACTAGCCCACAGCTCACAGATGCAGCCTCCACCGCCCTCTGCCCACCAGAACCTGGAGACCCTCGCAGGAGGGAGGGAAGGAAGGAAGGAGGAAGGAAGGAAGGAAGGAGGAGGGAGGAAGGAAGGGAGGGAGGGAGGGAGGGAGGGAGGAGGAAGGAAGGAAGGAAGGAAGGAAGGAAGGAAGGGGTGGTTGTTAACTTTATTGAAGATACTACAAAGAATCATTTTATGGAAAAAAGTAATAAATATTTTTGTTTCCATTTTGGAGAGAATGAGGCGCAAATATCCATGAGTCTCTATAACTTTCCTTCATCATACCAAATTGGATTTCCTTAATACTGTGCTACAGAAAGCAGTAGCGCATGACAGAACCATCTCACATGGAATACAAGGTGCCCTAGAAGGATCATTTCCCATTCCATTTTCTCTATTCTCATTTACACACAGAAACATAATCTATTTCTTATGCTTATTTACTTCCTGCTATTAGCACTGTGCTAAAAAAAAAAAATAGTTAACACTAGTTAACTGAATAAAATGTTTTATTATTGTACTACAGTTGTTATACTCCCTAAATGCTTCTTCCTTGTGTATGACAAAGAATGTTAGAAGAAATAGTTCTTTTTGAGGTCTTCTTCCATTGAATATCTATCTATTAAGGCAAGATGACTTTGAATAAATATTAGCAAGTAAAATTTGACAGCCTAAGTGAAAGCTTCATATGACAAAGGACAGCCCAAAAGCAATGGGTGTATGTTGCTCCATACATATTCAGAATAAGCTAGTATCTATTTTTGTTTCCAAAAGCAGGTGAAGCTAATCACATAATAATACTGAATGGTTAAGACTTTATTTTTATTGTTCCAAACAGCTGATAGGAGGTTATGCCAGAAGATAATGAGAGTTCCTAATGTTTGTATTTGACTGGTCAATCCAGTAAACTTGTTCAGAGATAAAACTATCCAAAATCAATAACAGTGTCTTCCTCTATCAAAATAAAGCAACATTAAAATTTAAACAGGGATGGGGTTGTGGTTCAGTGACAGAGTGCTTGCCTCAACATGTGAGGCACTGGGTTTGATCCTCAGCACCATATAAAAATAAATAAACAAGGATATTGTGTCCATGTATAACTAAAATATTTTTTTAAAAATTTAAAGTAAAACAGAAAAGATTAACCAATAAGGTATTTCTTTCCAGATACATGGCCATAAATTTTAATATCTTTCAGAAAAATACTTCATTTACAAGATCTATCAAATAGAACCAAAAACATTATCAATAAACACTGATAAATTTATTTTGCTTTTTTCAACAACCTTTGTTAAATAAAATAATTATCCTTATAATACAAACTATGAGCATTTTTATAAGGTATCTGTATCTCACTTGAAAAAGTTCCCTTGACTAGTGCTACACTTTTAACAGAAACACTTGCTCTCAAAAACAAATATTAAAGCCGGGCGCGGTGGCGCACGCCTGTAATCCCAGCACTTTGGGAGGCTGAGGCAGGAGGATCGCGAGTTCAAAGCCAGCCTCAGCAATGGCGAGGCACTTAGCAACTCAGTGAGACCCTGTCTCTAATAAAATACAAAAAAGGGCTGGGGATGTGGCCCAGTGGTCGAGTGCCCCTGAGTTCAATCCCCGGTACCACAAAAAAAAAAAAAAAAAAAAAAAAAAAAAAAAAAAAAAAAAACAAATATTAAGATGTAATATGTAGCCTTTGTTTGATATTAGTTTTAATTTTACTATAGCTCTGTGGCAAAACAATTTTGTGAAAGAAAAGGGAGGTTACAAATAGAGAGAAACCTCAAGAAAAGCCATTTTCAAAGCTAAAATGCTCCTTCCTTCCTAAGAGTATAATTTTCAAAACAAATTGCAAGCCACATAAGAGTAGAAATAGAAAACTCCATTTTATTTTGAATAACTATAATGTTATACCAACACTTTTACAATTTTAATAAAATGATATAGAACCTATGTCTCTGTTCTTTCAAGGAAATCCTTTTGATTAAAATTTTAAAATTCTCTTCTATTCCAAAAGAGGTCCTACTCTGAGTTTAAAATGGTAGCTTTGGGGCAAGGGTTGGGGCCCAGTGGGAGAGCACTTGCCTACTCCCAACGCCAACACCAAGCAAACAAAAACAAAAAAACAACCTTTATCTTTTAGGTTTCTGTCTATGCTATGAAATACTGCAAAATACCATCTAGCTGCAAGATATCTCACCTAGATTGTCAGCAGTTTGAACAAGCATAATTCAACAGGTAAAATCTCAATGTAACCTTATTTTTTCTTCCACTGTCTCTTTAAAATTTATACAGTGGATCAAGTTCTTCCCTTGTCCTAGATGAAAACTCAATAGTGATCTTTTTATTTTATCACTATTAGATAATAAAAATACCTATATTTTCTTTAAGTTGCAAAATAAAGTATCAATTTGATACCTGGAAAGTCAGCTCCCTATCAATAATTAAGGGGACTATGATTAATGCCAACATCTCTCCATGTTCCAGCTATTTCAACTAGTTCTAAGCAAACCTGCCATCTGGGAAAAGGAGGAGTAATACTTTTTCCTTTAGAATCACCTCTTATCCTGTTTGCTAGCTATTCATTCTGACCTTCTTAGGATGGGGTTTAGGGTAGGTGGTGATAGTTGCAGAGACTAGAGAAAAGATACAGGAGCAAGAATTCTTACCTAATGGGCACTGTCACAAGCAGGCATTCCATTCTGGTGTGCTAAGAAATAGGCTAAGTAACATATTTCTGGAATATATTAAGAAAAACATTAGACATTTTTTTTTTTAAAGATGTTAAGAAAAGTTCTTCTTTTGCAGAGCGTCTATGGGGGTGGGAGGAGTATGGAGTCATCCCCATTATCAGGAGTCCTTTGGCCAGCCAAATATATTTCTTTTTTAAATATTCTTATTAATTATTGATGGACCTTTATTTATTTGTTTGTTTATATGTGGTACTGAGGATTGAACCCAGTGCCTCACACATGCTAGACAAGGCGCTCTACCACTGAGCCACTACCCCATCTCCCCCAGCCAAATATATTTTTTTTTTTTTTTTTTTTTTTTTGTGGTGCTGGGGATTGAACCCAGGGCCTTGTGCATGCGAGGCAAGCACTCTACCAACTGAGCTATATCCCCAGCCCCCCAGATATATTTCTAATCTGGCTGTTTTACCTCTTTCCGAGTCCTGAAAGGGTCTAACTGGAGCTTCCGACTGCTACAGTCTATTCTGCTTTCCAGGCAACAATGCTGAACAAAATATAATATTATTTCACAACAGTTGATCCTCAAGATTGCTGTACTAGTAAGAAAAAAAATAGTCTTTCACATCCATCAAATCTATATTTTGGATTCTAGGTCCTTTTGTTTCCTGATTGTTTCCTTTAGATTAACTATGGGCCTCAATCACCTCCTCTATAAAATAATAAGCAACTTTAGCATTTTTAATGAGAATTCTCTATTCATATAGAAGGGTATGAGAGATCTATTACAAAGAATAAGGAAGAGGGCTGGGGTTGTGGCTCAGGGGTAAAGCGCTCGCCTAGCACGTGCGCAGCCCGGGTTCGATCCTCAGCACCACGTAAGAATAAAGGCATTGTGTACAACTAAAACAAATAAATATATATTTAAAAAAAAAGAATAAGGAAGAATGACCATGCAGCTTTCTATTGCTTAACAAACCACTTGTAAGAATAATTGATTACTATCTTTCGTGGTTCTATAGGCTCAATAGTCTGGTCCTCTGGTGTGGTTACAAAGGGTAGGCTTTGGTCATTTGGACATCCAAGATGGCTCGCACACCTGGCTGGTAGCTGATGCTGGCTATCAGGGGAGTGTCACCTGGGGCTGGTAACTGCATTACCCATACACAGACTCTCTGAACAGGTTGGCATTCTCACAACCTGGAGGCTGAATTCAAAATGAAGCACCCCAACAGCAAACCTTCTACAAGGGAAGAGGTTCAGGCCTTTATAGACTAACCTCACAGTACCAAAACATCTCTTCTGCCTGCCAGATGCTATTGGCCAAGAAGTCAAGGCCAGCCCAGGTGAAAGGGAGGGAATTTAGACTCCACCTCTTGACATGCCCTTATCAGAAGAGAAGGAATCAGTGTAGACTATCCACCACAAATGCACAGAGAGGAAAATGGGGAGACAAAGTAAAGGGGATTATATTATTCCAGAGTTCCCTAAAATGAGATGCACAGACCCAGACAGGTAAGTATAAATACTGTTAAGTTCTTAATTTTTTTTCACTTTAATTTCTAATTGTTATATAAAGTCAATAAAATGTTAGTGCTCTGATATATGTATGGTCATTGCTCTAAAAATTTCACTAATGGGATTTATGGCCAGGAATTATCTGTCTTCTGCAGGAATGATAGCATAAGACTTAGTGGTCTAAGTAGAGATTTAATGTTCCTCACCATATAAACAAAACTGTTCAGAAGTGGTGATAAGTTTAGTACAAGGGGGATTCAAGTTTACTACAGGGGATTCATGTGTAGATGTGTACTTAGAGAAAAAAAATAGCAGAAAAGCTAGAGTGGACTTCTAGAATGCTAATTAGCAAATCATGATATCAATTGATTTGATTCTATTATGTTGGTGCATGAGTGACAGAATCTAAACTAAGGTTACAGAAGTACCCAAGCATCTACATTTTTATTGAGACAATGATATTACTCTCTATTCACAATAAGAAATGCCTATGGTAGATTAGAGACAGCTGAAAATTATTTGACACTGTTCCCATTAAAGGGTGAGGTGGACTCTGTGACTAATTGAAGAAAACAATGCAGTGCAAGAGATGTTGAACCACATTGTAGAGCCAGAACTTAAGACACTGACAGCTTTACTTCCTGCCTTTTGGAATACTTGTTTTTGGAAACCAGCTGCCACTGTTGAAAAAGCTCAAACATTCCATCATGGAGACCCACATGGAGAGAAACTAACAACCTTTTTTTTTTTTGCATACTCTATTTTTTAATTTTTTATTTGTAATAGTAGTATGTATTACATTTCATAGTGCACATATATAGCATCTTTTTACATACAACTGTTTGTGTACAAAGTATATTCGTACCATTCAAGTCTTCAATCATGCGTTTAGGATAATGATATCCATCTCATTCGACCACCTTTTCTTTCTTTTTTTTCTCTTTTTTCCCCCCTCCTCCCCCCTTGCTCCCTCCCTTCCCCTCCCTTCCCTTTGAACAACCTTGATCAACAATTCATTCAAACTCCCAGCCAATGGACAACAACATGCCAGCCATGGAGAGGGTCATCTTAGAAATGGATCCTGCAACCCCAGCTGAACTATCCTAGTTAATTCCAAATGAAACAAAGTCAAACCCTGCCCAGAACATAGATCTGTGAACAAATTAAATGACTTGCTACTTGAAATCACTGTTTGGGGATAACTTATTGCACAATAATAGGTAACCCGTACAATGACTTCACCTTTGCTGTCCAAATTGTAAAAGCGCTTTAATACTGACTTTGTTCTCCAATAAATTAAAGAAAAAACTTCATCTAACATTACAATATACCATCAGATCTTATAGCAAGTAATACAACAGAAATCTGCTATACATGACACTCTCTCACATAGATAGAAAAAGCAGTGACTACCACATGGAAGTGTGATCTACTGTCACATCAAAAGGTAGTGTCCCAGAGTTATGATGGCTTTGTGTCAACCTACCCTCAACCTTTTGTCTGGATTTTACCTCAAATCAATGGTTCATGTTGGTGAGATCAATAATCAGTGCTTAACGGAAGAGTATGATATGAGATTATAAAAAAGGAACAACACTTCAGACTCACAGGGACTAAATCCTTGGTCTTATAAATGGTTCATTTTAACCAATCAACCCCAAACAGACAAAAAAAGAAAACAAGAAAATACATTGAAAATCACATAATACCAATTAAGTTGTTTTATATAATAATATTAAAGTGAGAGTCCAGTATAAAACCAAAAAAAAAAAAATTATGGAGAGTAAAGATGGTATTATTCCCTGGCTTTATAACTAATATTTCATATATGGTCTATAGGATACTGGAAGTAGAAACCAAATCAATCTGCATTGTCTGTGTGTAAAACTTATACTAAGTCCTATATAATCAACTTTGTTAGAAAACTAATAGGCAGTATTGTACAATTATTAAAATGCATATATTTCATTTCTTAACAATAGAACTTTGACAGTCTCAGTTCAGCTATTTTTAAAAAATCTGTAAAACAAATTTCATGTTGGAAGAGATCCAGGTTGGGGGGGGGGAAAGGATCAACATGAGATAAAACACACAATACAAGGGAAGAAAGGAATCATCCATTCTCTGCTTCCCAAAGCTGAAAACCATCAGAACTGGTGATGTTAGTCTGAGTCAGAGACGCCAGATGGGAGAATTATTGAGCGCTTATTGAATGCCATGGCTGCCTTTCAATCACACCATGGCTGGCATAGTACAGGTGAAAGATCTTGTTAGGTCTCCTGCTGGTTTACGCTGGTTTTCAGACTAGCAACAGATGCATTCCATAGTTTTTGTTTTAATGTGATATATAAGAAAATCTAAATGTACAATCTGCCTGTGATGTCTGGAGATTTTCCCCCCCTTAGTTTGATGCATTGCCTTTTGATGAACATTTAGCTCAGCAAATTTTATTTCTGTACACTAAGGAATTTTATAGTTCTAAAAGAGCTTTTAAATCCTTTGGCAGAGATTCATTCATCCTAGTAAAACAATAGCTGGCAGATATACACAGTGTACAGGAAGTCAGGGTAGCAGCTTAGGTCATTTTTGTAGGAAAGCTATTCAGCAAACTTTGATTTTGTCCACCACAAAATAAAGATTTGTTTTGTTAAATGAAAGTACATGGTTTCTTTTTTATTCTATATTCTAAAAGTCAATAAACAAATCATCAAATATCAAATCCAGTCTACACCAGTTTTCATGGTTCACATCTGGGCTACATGGTTCGCAACAACACTTTCTACCATAACACTTCTATAAAAGTAACCCTAGAACATATTAAATCTGAGGAAAACATCACAGTTTATTTGGGGTCAACCATCAACACTGAAGCTGAAAATTTTCTTACCTTCTTATGACTGCAAAATGTGACCTCTTAGTTGGTAAGATATGAGTATGTGGAAAATGTCTTTAGAATAACTTATGAGATTATACTCAATTCTTTTGCCTACAGATCAGGAGGAAAGATCTAAGTCAAGTCAAGTCTAGACTGACTCCCCAAATCCCAAGCAACTGCTGGTTCATGTTTCCATATTCTATCAACACTTTAAGAGGCAGATCTATAAAACAAAGTTCCATGAGGGCAGAAGCCACCTTTCTCTTGCTGTAGCACCCCAAGACCCATGTAGCACACAGAACATACTCAGTACAGAGTTGGCGGATGAATCCAGCAAGAGACCCTCTTTGAAACAATTCTTTTTACATTCTAAAATAAAATACATATTAACACCACTCTGCTGATTTAAGGGACTAATTGTAGAAGAACCTTTATCAAAACGTTAAATGATAAATCCTGATAGCTACTGTTTGGATAGATTTATTCAGCAGGGTAGCTAGCTGGACTGACCACCGTGTCTGAAAGGTAGCTCCCACACACAGGCCAGCTCTACCTGCCTTCTTATCTCTGGACCCTATTTCCTGTGTTTTCTTTATCTTTGTAACATTTATTACCAAGGATGTTCCACATATTTACTTGATTGTCTGTCAACTCCTATAATATATGTGAATGAGGTCAGGGATTTTATTTTAATCTATCCTGTGATCCTGCCTAGGGCAACTACAGCACATAGTGGATGTTCATTTTATTTATTAAATGGGTGGATCTAACTATCAACCTAAGATTCCAAAGTAACAGAAAAGATGAAACTCAGTAGTCTGTCCTAGTAGAAAAGATTAGGAAATTAAAGATAATACACAGTTGTTATGGGTTGTGTCACACAAAAAAGATGTCCAAGTCCTAACCCCTGGTACCTGTGAATATGATCTCAAATAAGATGAGGTCATACTGGATTAGAATAGACCCTAACAATAGAAGTGTTGTTTTTACAAGAATAGAAGAGATACAGGCACAGAAGGAATTTGGCCATGTGAAGACAGGAATAGATGAGGGTGATGTTGCCATAAACCAGATAATGCATAGGACTACCACAAACTAGAAAGAGAGAAGGAAGTTTCCTCCCCCTAGAAGCATCAAAAGGCGCATGGTGATTTCTGACTCAACAACTGTGAGAGAGAATAAACTTTTTTTTTTTTTAAACCACAGTTCTGAATACTTTGTTACAAGGGCCCCAGGAAACTAATACAGTGGGTATATTAAGGGACCAGCATAGTAAGGGAGGGATCTCAAAAAGGAAGTAGAAGATTCTAAAACCAAGATTTGCCTACCTAAAATATTTGCCCTTGTAGTGAACCAACCCTGGCTGGAAAACAACCAATAAATATAATTTATACTACAAGTTTTAAAAAGAAAATTCTTATGGCAACAGGATATTCTTTTTAAAAACTAGGTATTTTTCTTGGTTTAGTGACAACCTATTTTGGCCTAATTTTTACTGCAAAAGTTTGTCTAACAAATTCTTTCTTTTGTGTTCCTAACAACTGAAGAAACAAAAAAGCTGGGCTGGGGGTGTGGCTCAGTGGTAGAGCCTTGCCTACATGCACAAGGCCCTGGGTTCAATCCCCAACTCCAGGCAAATAAGTAAACAAAAAGAAATTTAAAAAGCTGACATCAAAGTTTAACTTCTTGTCAATAGGCTAATAGTTTATCTCAGGTGACAAAATGTAACTTTTCAGACTACAAATATCCAGTATAGGTTATTTCATTATTTTAATTTCACTTCTTTTCTATCATGAATTTTTCAAAGAAGAAATCATTAGTTTTTCATGGGGGGGGGGGGTGGTATTTTATATTTAATTAAAATTATCTTCAATAAAATCATTAAAGTCTTTACCAACCTAATAAGTCCAAATTCTTATTGGTTCTTTTTAGTTATATGAGAGTAGAGTCCTATAAAATAGTTGCTTTCAATTAAAACATAGAAAAGTTAAAATATACTCTTAAACAGATAAATTAGGAGGTAATTACTATGTAAAAGATGATTCATTTTATCATGGTAATCTGAGTGGTGACTATTGACATATTTTTAAATAGTTCTATTTACAAAAATTTAATGAGCAATTTTCAGGTTCATTGCCACTGTAGGTAGTGAAGAACAAACACAAACCAGACACATAGCTATTGCCAGACCCATTGTGCAGATGGTGGAGATAATTAATATAAGCCAATGAAGAAAAAAACTGAAACTAGAGAACCAGTTTTCTCAGCCCACTTAGCTGAGGAGATCCTTGAGTATTATTTGCTTTTTTGAGACCATCGAAAGTGGACCTAACTTTCCTATGTACATATATATAACTATACCAAAGTGAATCTCACCATCGTGTGCATCCACAAGACACTAATTAGAAAAAAAAAAAAAAAAAACTAATAGCAAAAAAGATCAGTAGAGTAGAGGGAAAGGAACAGGGAGAGGGAAAGGGGAAGTACTGGGGACTATTAGAACAAATCATATTCCATGCTTTTATAGTTATGTCAAAATGAATCCTATTGTCATGGATAACTAAAAAGAGCCAATAAATTTTTTTAACAAAAAGTGTTTGGAGAAATCAATTTTCATCAGCTAACTACTATGTAATCTAATAGTTCTAAGATACTGTTAACAAATTTCTCACTGATGCCCCTAATAGGGTAAGGTTAACTTAACTGGGCATTTCATTTTCACTTTTTCTAGGTCCACAGAATTCTGAATGCCTGATATAAATTTTGCCAACAGCAAAACATGTCATGACATGAAAATAATAGAGACTAAGCTAGAGGCTATGATCTTGGTATACCTAAAGAACCAAAGAACAGGAGGTGGGAGACTGCTAAAGTTTGGCAACTAAATTTTGGCAACTAAGACAATTAAATGGATGTGCCTTGTTTTATATAGCATGTGCAGGACTATAAGACAATATCTCATCAAAATGAAATTCCAAGGAACAATAATAAATCTTCAATTCCATCATATTGGACTACACAAGAGGCAATGGAAGAATTTCTTTATATAACTTTTACTTCTCTTTTGGACATTGTTAATCCATTCAGGTTACTATAACAAAACACCAATCTGGGTAGTTTACAAACAAAGAAATTTATTTCCTTCAGTTCTGGAGGCTGGGGAGTCAAAGTTCAAGATGTCAGAAGATTCAGTTTCTGGTGAAGGCCCATTTCCTCATTCATAGATGGTGCCTACTTGCGGTGTACCCACAGGTAGATGCCTTAGGCTTATTTTATAAAGGCTCTAATCTCATTCACGAGGATGTAGCTCTTCCAAAAATCTTATATCGCATTAATGATTAGTTTTGGGAGTGACACAAATATTCAGAACATAGCATAAATAACAGATTTTTGAAGGAAGTTTCCCTCTGAGAGCTATGAAGGTCCTCCCAATCCTAAATTAGTACATTTTAGGAGTTTTATTGTGGTTGCTATTTGTTGGGGGAGATTGTTTATGCTTCCTGCTTTGTTTGTGATAAAATTCAGTATCTTAATTTTTAATCCTACGTGAACAAGCAAGTATTTTATCCTTCTATATTAGTCCATTCAGAAATCTTGGAATTTTTATGCTGGGTTCAGTGCCATAATCCCAGTAACAGGGGAAGTTAAGACAGGAAAATCACAAGTTCAAAGCCAGCCTCAGCAATTTGATGAGGCTCTGAGCAATTTAGTGAGACCCTGTCTCAAAATAAAATTTTTAAAAAAATTTTTTTAAATTAAAGGCTGGGGATGTGGTTCAGTGGTTAAGCACCCCTGGGTTCAGTCCCCAGTACCAAAATAAATAAATGCATGGAATTTGTAGAATGAGGTTAAGATACAATCCATGCAATTGAGACACTAATCTAAAAAGTACACTAGTTGGAATGGTTATAAGAAAAGAGAATTCAAGGATTCAAATGAACAAAAACTGCACTATTTCCAATAAATGATACTTGCGAAAATTGTAAGTTTGTTTACCACAATGATAATTTCTGATTTTGGCTGTTTCAAATACTTGATTTCTTGTGAAATGTTCTTTCATTCTTGTAAAGCAGGAATCAGCAAATAAGGGTCTCCAAAACAAATTTGGTCCATTATCTATTCTGTGTGGCCCAGCAGCTAAGAATATTGTTTTAATGATTGGGGAAAAAAAAGAATGTCACAATTTCATGACATATAAACAGTATGTAATATTCAGATTTATATAAATAAAAGTTTATTTAGATACACACACAAAAAAAGAACTAGAAACAAATGAATCTGTAGATTGTCTAGCCACAACAACTTCAATTCAGATTAATATTTTTCCTGAAATAGTTAACATCTAACTAGAAGATTAATTTAGTGATGTACTATAAGGAGGACAAAGTTTATTTGAGGGATGGAGAGAAAATTAATTTCAGCTGAGATATAAATGAAAATAATTTATAATTATCAATATCTGAAAAAAAAATCAGCTTTCCATCTAAGGGGAACAAACTTTTTTTTAAAAAGGATATTAAATTTGCATTTATGTTCAACTGAGTTTTGACAAAGACACCAAGGCATTCAATGCAGATGTGACTGTCTTTTCAACAAATGGTTCTGGGACAACTAAATATCAACCAAAAAAGAAATGAAGTTGAATTCCTATCTGCATCATACACAAAAATTAATCCAAAATGGCTCATAGACCTAAATATAAGAGCTAAAACTATAAAATTCTTTTTCACTGGTGTATTCTAATTATACATAATAGTGGGGTGGATACATTGTGCCATGTTCAAACACAGACATAACATAGCTTAATCCATCTCATTCCCCAGGGCCTTCTCTCTCCTTCCTCTTCATTCTCTTGCTCTACTCTATTAAACTCCCTTCTTTTATTATTATTAATCAGTGCTTTATAATTATGTATGTGATCAGGATTCACTGTGGTATATTCATACATGGACATAACACAATTTGGTATGCCTTTCCCTCCCTCTAGACCTCCTTCCTCTACTCTAGTGGTCTCCCTTCTCTTTCTGTGACATCCTTTTTTTTTTTTTCTTTCATTCCTTGGCTTTTTTCCTCTTTAACTTCCACATACGAGAGAAGAAAAATGAACATTTACTTTCTGGGGCTGGCTTATTTCTCTTAGTGTGATGAAAACTATAAAATTTAGGAAAGAAAAAAAACACAGGAGCAAATCTTCATGACATTGGATTAGGCAAATTTTTAGAGATGTCACTAAAAGCACAGGCAATAAAATACACATAAGTGGAGCATAATTAAAATTTAAAACTTCTGTGCTTCAAAGATCATGACCAGAAAATAATAAGACAACCCACCAGGAAGCAATATTTACAAATCATATCTGAAAAGGAACTTGCATCCAGAATATGTAAAGAACTCAAAACACCCAACAATAAAATGAAATAACCCAACTAAAAAGCAGCAAAATATTTGAATAGGATATTCAAATATGAACTCCAAACAAGTTACACAAGCCAATTAGTATATGAAAAGATGTTCCTCACTGAAAGAACTACTCTTTCCAAGAACATAACCAGGATGATATGGAGTTTTCTCTTATGCTTGGAAGTAGCCCTCTTTGCTATACACAACCCCTACCTAATATTTAGCATGGTTGTTTATAAGATGATTATAACAATCACTTTTACATTTCCTTGAAGTGAGATTTATATTTCTTTCTTCTGGCACATTTTAAGATTAATTCTGTTTATTCCTTTGCCTATCTTAACAATGTATTATTTTTTAAATGCACAATAATAACATAACAACTATTATTTGAAATACTATGTTTCATCATACTTGTAAATCCTTTTTTGTGGGTTGCTCTTTAAGACTCAAACAACCCTAAGAGAAAGACACCACTGAGATCCTAATTTAGCTTGCAGAAACACTGAGGCTTTGAAAAGTATAATTTAGTGGGTCCCAAGAATGTCAGCTTGGTCAGAGGTGTGCTGTGGCAAGCCAGAAACCTAGCTGGACACAAGTCACAGGCAGTCCATCTACGTTCCCTAGCTCTTCAGTGCTGGAGCCAGCTTTGTACCCAGGCAATTTGGTTCTGGAGCCTATATTCTATTCTTTAATCTTAGGAACTATTCCATGCTCACATCTTCTCATGGGAAATGTGTACTTTTCCCAACATTGGTGTACTCATATAGATAACTGACAGTAGTCCATAGATCAATGACCTGCCAGACAGTAAAAACATTTCTCAGTTGCCAGTAATATAGAGGATGGACACTCGCCTTTATATAAATTCTGTAATACAGTTTGTTATATTTGACAAGTTGTAATTTGGAGACCTTATAATGCTGTAAAATATCATTCACTATTGTACATTCACTATTGTACATTTCTAAGTACTAAAATTCTGCAGAGTCAATTTTTTTTTTTTTACTTTTGAACTAAATTTAGCTCTCCAAGACAGCTTTAACAAGGGAAGCCCCATGAAGATTCTAAACTCTATCCAACACTACCCAAACTCAGGATAATCCAGCCTGTCCAGATTTTACCATCGTCTCTTTCAGGTATTAATATAATTTGTCATTCTGCCATGTTCTTGTTCAAATTATGTTAAATTATCTTCACTCAGCTCTCAAGTCAAAAACCAAAAACCACACAAGTATCCTAACTTCAGGAAAGTCTTGGATATGTACTTTTACCCAATAAACTGTTTTTGAACTTTTATTGATTTGAATATATACATCACAAATTTTCATCCTCTTCACTTTGAAAAAATAAAATTCACCCCTTTAAACACATATCCCTGAAAATGTAAGCCCTATATTCCCCACTAAAAATGGCCAATAGGCAATCCCCATTTTTAATGATATTTTTTAATCCAGTGAGATTATAATGAGCTCTACAGTTCAAATCTAAAATAGATTTGGACTTAGTATTAAAGTGATAATTCTTCCTGCTTTTTAATCTTCACTGTCAAATGTTATGGTCTAGTTAGAATATCTCCATAAGTCTCCTGTTTTCTGCTCTTGAAATGTACATCCCAACAGGATGCAACAATGCCAACCTACTTATAGATAGATAGATTCCGAATAGTCACTCCTAAATTTCTAGGAATTACTCAGGAGCACATCAATTTAAATTTACATTAAAGAAGCAACATAAACTTTTCCTGGGAAAATTGTCTCTGATCCTCAGTTGGGAATTCTGCAAGAATAAAAGTAAGTAACACAGACTGGAAAGATTTATTGACAGAATTGCTGAATCACAATAAAATAGAACTGGAGGGAACTATGCAGAGCGTCTATAAATCTGTTGTTTTACTGGTGATAAAACTGAGGTCACAGAAGACTCTTACACATTTCTGGGCCCTTTTATTTCCAGCCTGGTGCACTTTCCACTAGCTCATACTGTTTCTCACTCCTTGGGATTCGGAGTCTCTGTTTTGAGTCAATTACTGTCAGTGGTCATGCAGAGAATGAGGGTTTTCTAGAGTTACAAAGAAGACTGAACAAATCATTGAAGTCTTCTAATTAGCAGTTTTTAACCTTCATCTCTTTCTAACATGCCTCTTCCTCCTGTTCTCCCTCCCCCATGCGGCCTCCCACACCAATACTATGTGCTGCCTCTCAAAAAAAAAAAAAAAAAAAAATGCTGCAGCATATGAATTTTCAGTACCCTTTTTGCCTCTCCTATTCAATACCCTCTTATCTTCTTTCATTTCTGATACTCTCCATAAGCTTGAAAAAGCTGTGCCTACATCCTTAGGACAAGCCTTTTCCTAGGACTTTGCCTAGTTTACTAATGCCTGAAGGAAAAGGCTAATATTGCCCTATGTCCAAGCTTGAGCTATAATTTTGGTTCTTCTTGAGATTGCCTTCTCTGTGACAATATGCAATTACCAAATGCCAATTTATCTTCCAACAAAACAACTTTTTTGGGTATCCTATTAAACAAACAAAAAAAAGCTGTGTTAAAAATAATTGTGCCCTTATTGTTTCTATACAATTATAATCTGAAAAATAAATTGTATCTATATTTAATAATGTGATCAAAAAATCTTTATATCTTATTTGTTTCCTAATTAGAAAGCAGGCTAGAAGGTACCATATATCGCAGTCTTATTTCTAATTTAATAAAGGCAATAAGCCCATACCATAGACACCAATTGTTTTGTGCTCCCAATCAACTGAGTCTTTGTATATCCTATAAAGGGGGAAAAAAATCAGTTTAAAAAAAAAGCACACTGAGAAAATCTGTTTTCTGGAAGACATTTAGTATGATGTCAGCCATCTGAACTGTGGTTCTTTCATTGGATCATTACATTGTATTTTAAAGATTAACTGATTTTGCTCTTCAGTGAACCCATATTTCTGAACCTGAAGATTTCTTGAGATTAAGCAGACATCCAGTTCACTTGAGGTACTTGTGGTTTATCTCAGCTGATGAGATATTCAGAAATAACTCTACATAACAGAATTTTATGAACAAAAGCAATTCAAACTAGACACAAAGACCATCCAAAAGGTTTTATACCAGACACCCTGTGGTTCCTCCCATGGAATGCAGAGAATTTTAATGGCATCTTAAATGAAGATTTGAAGACTGGATTAATTCTATCATGCATCAATACAGTAATAACTTTACTATCATCTACATAGCACTACTATAATGAGTAGAATTTTTTCATAAGAACATAGAAATGTGTTTCACTATCAAATCAAATCTCACAGGGATAACGTCACTAAAATCCTAATAAGAGAAAGAGGTTCAAAAGTACTTTACTAAAATCTAAATTCGGGACACTAAATTCAAATTCCTTTAAGGCACGTGGAAACAATTTTCTTTCTCTTTAGTAACCAAACATAGTATGATTTATTCCCTTTAATATGGCTTTTTCACTGTTTTCAGTGTCACATTGTTTATGAGGTTTCTACATTTGTAATTCCTCTGAAAAGAATATAAGTAGACAAATATCTTACTGGTATGTATGAATATTTTTCCAGAAAATTTTAGGGCTGAAATATGGAACCAAGATTGAATAATATGCAAAACGAATGAAAGGAAGAGTCTTTGAGCCAAAAATTCCCAGGAGCAAGGGTTTCCAAATCCTGCATGTCTTTTCCATAGTAAGTACTAAATAACTTAGTGTGAATTACTGATAAAATTCTATTGCAAAAGTTTTAAGCCCTATATTGCCCTTTAGATAAACAAATTTTCACTGAAAAAAAAGGAGACAGTTTCAAAAGCTTTCAAATTTGCTTAATGTGTTAGTCAGATATTTGTTGCTGTGACCACAATACCTGACAAGAGCAACTTAGAGGAGTAAAAGTTTATTTTGGGCTCAAGGTTTCAAAGATTCAATCCATGGTTGGTTGACTCCATTGCTCTGGGTCCAAGCTGAAGCAGAACATCATGGCAACAGGGCATGGGAGGAGCCAGGGACAAAATATAATCCTCCAAGGGCACACCCCACCTGCCTACATTTACCACCCAGTAATCCATTCAAATTATTAATCCATCAAATGGACTGACTTCACTAATTAGGTTACAGTTCTCATAATCTAATCACTTTGCCTCTGAACTTTTTTGCGTTGCCACATGAGTTGCTCAGGGAACATCTCATATCCAAACTACAACACCTAATCACCATAAGTCAGAGTAGAATGAAAAAGCATATAAATTTCTCCAATGAGGTCTTAAAGTACCAACTCAGCTTTTAACATCTATACTTAGAGGAATCACATCAAGTCACTAAATTTGCTTGATAGAGTAATGGATGTATTTACAGTTAATGTCTGCTAAAGCATACAGCAGCATTTTGCTGACCTTTAATATGTATTATGGAAGTGCTTCATTTTTTTAATTCAAAGTTGTTGTATACATAACAGTAGAATGCATTACAATACGTAATACACATATAGAGCACATTTTTTCATATCACTGTATACAAAGTATATTCATATTATTCATGTCTTCAAACATGCATTTAGGGTAATGATATCCATCTCATTCTACCATCTTTTTTATTCCCTTTATACCCCCTTGACCCCTCTCTTCCCCTCCCTCCCCATTGAACTTTCTAGTGTTCTTCTAATCCTCCTATGTTCCCCGTCACAAACCCACTGTGAATCAGCCTCCTTATATCAGAGAAAACATTCGGCATTTGGATATTTGAGATCGGCTAACTTCACTTAGCATTATATTCTCCAACTTCATCCATTTACCTGTGAATGTTATTATTTTATTCTCTTTTATTGCTGAGTAATATTCCATTGTGTATATATACCACATTTTCTTTATCCACTCATCTACTGAGGGGCATCTAGGTTGGTTCTACAACCTAGCTATTGTGAATTGTGCTGCTATAAACATTGATGTGGCTGTGTCCCTGTAGTATGCTGTCTTTAATTCCTTTGGGAATAGACCCAGTAGTGGAATGATTGGGTCATAAGGTGGTTCCATTCCCAGTTTTCCAAGGAATCTCCATACTGCTTTCCATAGTGGCTGCACCATTTTGCAGACCCACCAGCAATGTATGAGTATGCCTTTTTCCCCACATCCTCTCCAACATTTATTGTTGTTTGTGTTCTTAATAGCTTCCATTCTGACTGGAATGCAATGAAATCTTAGAGTAGTTTTGATTTGCTTTCATTTTTAATACTCCAAACATACCTGTTATAACAAGTCTAGTTAGAAAGTATTTGGAGAGTGTGCCTTTTTCTCCACATCCTCTCCAACATTTATTGTTGTTTGTGTTCTTAATAGCTGCCATTCTGACAGGTGTAAGATGAAATCTTAGAGTGGTTTTGATTTGCATTTCTCTAATTGCCAGAGAGGTTCAGCATTTTTTCATGTATTTGTTGATTGATTGTATATCTTCTTCTGAGAAGTGTCTGTTCAGTTCCTTGGCCCATTTATTAATTGGGTTATTTGTTTTTTTGCTGTTAAGATTTTTTAGTTCTTTATATATTCTAGAGATTAGTGCTCTATCTGACGTGCATGTGGAAAAAATTTGTTCCCAATTAGTAGGCTCTCTGTTCACCTCACTGATTGTTTCTTTTGCTGAGAAGAAGCTTTGTAATTTGAGTCTATCCCATTTATTGATTCTTGGTATTAATTCTTGTGCTACAGGATTCTTATTAAGGAACTTGGGCCCTAATCCAACATGTTGGAGATTAGAGCTTACTTTTTCTTCTATTAGGTGTAGTGTCTCTGGTCTAATTCCTAGATCCTTGATCCACTTTGAGTTGAATTTTGTGCATGGTGAGAGATAGAGGTTTAATTTCATTTTATTGCATATGGATTTCCAGTTTTCCCAGCACCATTTGTTGAAGAGGCTATCTTTTCTCCAATGTACATTTTTGACGCCTTTGTCTAATACGAGATAACTGAAATTATATGTGTTAGTTTCTGTGTCCTCTATTCTGTACCATTGGTCTACCGGCCTATTTTAGTGCCAATACCATGCTGTTTTTGTTACTATTGCTCTGTAGTATAATTTAAGGTCTGGTATAGTGATGCCACCTGCTTCACTCCTCTTACTAAGGATTGCTTTAGCTATTCTGGGTCTCTTATTTTTCCAGATGAATTTCATGACTGCTTTTTCTATTTCTATGAGGAATGTCATTGGGATTTTGATTGGCATTGCATTAAATCTGTATAGTGCTTTTGGTAGTATGGTCATTTTGACAATATTAGTTCTGCCTATCCAAGAACAGGGTAGATCTTTCCATCTTCTAAGGTCTTCCATAATTTCTTTCTTTCGTGTTCTGTAGTTTTCATTATAGAGGTCTTTCACGTTTTTGGTTAAGTTGATTCCCAAGTATTTTATTTTTTTTTTTTTTATGCTATTGTAAACGGGGTAGTTTTCCTCATTTCCCTTTCAGAGGATTTGTCACTGATATATAGAAATGCCTTAGATTTATGGGTGTACATTGTTGGTGGGACTGCAAAATGGTACAGCCAATATGGAAAGCAGTATGGAGATACCTTGGAAAACTTGGAATGGAACCACCTTATGACCCAGCTATCCCACTCCTTGGTCTTTACCCAAAAGACCTGAAAACAGCATACTACAGGGACACAGCCACATCAATGTTTATAGCAGCACAATTCACAATAGCTAAACTGTGGAACCAACCTAGATGCCCTTCAGTAGATGAATGGATAAAGAAAATGTGGTATATACACACAATGGAGTATTACTCAGCTATAAGAGAGAACAAAATCATGGCTTTTGCAGGTAAATGGATGGAGTTAAAGAATATAATGTTAAGTGAAGTTAGCCAATCCCAAAAAGCCAAATGCCAAATGTTTTCTCTAATATAAGGAGGCCAATTCACAGTCGGGTTGGGATGGGGAGCATAGGAGGATCAGAGGAACACTAGAATGGCCAATGGTGAGGGAGGGGAAGGAAGGGGGCAAAAGGGTGAAGAAAAAAAAAGATGGTAGAATGAGATGGATATCATTACCCTAAGTGCATGTATGAAGTCACAAATGGTGTGAATATACTTTGCATACAACCAGAGATTTGTAAAAATGTGCTCTATATGTGTAATATGAAATGTAATGCATACTGCTGTCATTTACAACAACTTAGAATAAAAAATAAATAAATTTAAAAAAAGAAAGTACTTGGAGAGCATAGATACAAAATATATCTTTTAATGTCTTGTGAGTTTAATCAATACTGTTTTTGAAAATCAGACTATGAGGGCACTACAGTGTGTTAACTGTTAAAGAACCCAATTCACAACTTCTACATGACTTACTAAAATTACTAAAAACCTAGGTTTTGGCCTTCCTTACACTGATCTACCTACAAAATGCATGGAATCATGGTCATACATGTAATGAAAACACTTCATTCTCATTAACTATTTATATCTTAATGTTACTGTTATGTGAGCCTCCTTGAGTGTTATAAACTTTAGGGCCTCTGCAATGCCAAATAAAATAAAATAAAATTCTGATAAGGACACAGTCTTAGGCTAATGTTGCTGCTATTATAACCCCTAAAGAAAAGAATAAAGGACAAAAGTGGGCACAAATCTCAACATAATAGGCAGTAAATGCTTCAAGAGAAACTAATAAAATTTTCAAATAAAACCAAGCAAGCTTTGATAATTATATTTATTATCATGTTTTGTAATTCAAGCATAGTGCTTCCAATAACTTTTGATTCTTTAACCTTAATTCTAAGACTTTGTAACATTTGAACCATTACATATTTTAAAAACTGGTTTTCAGAAATCCTTGATAAATTAAAAACTCCATTCTGTAATATCTTTGGGAGCACTAGTATTTGTAAAACTACATGTTCTCAATTAAATATTAAGCTCTTTCATTTTAATAATCAGTTTAATAATACTATATAAACATTTCAGTATATTTAACTTATAAATTCCATATCCCTTTACTTTAATGCTAAATATAGGATTTAGAATCCTTACTTCACACACCTAGTCAACTATTTCCTCAGTGACCCAAGAGAGTTTAAAAAGGTCATGTTGTCTTCACAGCTATAAACCAGACACATTCCCAAAGGAGGCTGTCAGTCCTGGGCTCAAGATGAAGTAAATCTATATTGCCAAATGCAAAAACCGCATTGTTTTAACTAACTCCCTGACTAAACAGATTCTCTACAAATCCACTTCATTTTTTCAGTTACTCTGTATTGTATACACCTGGAAAGAAGTATTATTTCATTTCACCAATTTTAATTAATCATCCAAATCCAATTGATTCTCTAACAATAACTGTGAGTGGTTGTAGGCATATGAAGGTGTTATATTCAAAGGCCTAAAAAGGATCATGAAAGTTCATCCTCTATAACCAAAAGGTTATATCATATGTAAACCAACTCAAATAGACCAATAATTAACTCCTGAAGGAAGGATAGAGTTTGGCATGTTTTCTGAAGAACACCATAAGTCGTTACGCTTTCAGGAAGTGTTTCTTTATTGTCAGCCTAGGTCTCTGCACGCTGCAATTTAATTTTCAATTTTCTGGCATCTAGAGAAATAAATATTCTATTTTTGCAGATACCTGCTTCTTCCTAATCTATGTCAGCCTCTTAATAAGGCCACCAATGTGACCTTACCAAAAAACAAATACTACTATTTTAACATATCTATTGGAACCATTCTAGACTCAATCTTATTAATTTTCTCTTATAAATTTTAGATATGTTTTTACATTAAAATATTAAAATAATTATTACATTCCAGTTTTACCAGGAAACCTTCACTAATAACGGTTCTATATCTAAATATTGACTTTAGAACTCCAAATCCCCAGAGCTGGGCACGGTAGCACATGCCTACAATCCCAGCGACTTGGGAGGCTGAGACAGGAGGATCGCGAGTTCAAAGCCAGCCTCAGCAATGGGGAGGCACTGAGCAACTCAGGGAGACCCTGTCTCTAATAAAATACAAAAAAAAAGGGGGCTGGGGATGCGGCCCAGTGGTTGAGTGCCCCTGAGTTCAATCCCTGATACCAAAAAAAAAAAAAAAAAAAAAAAGAACTCCAAATCCCCAAAGTTTAGAGAATTAGTTGGTGAGAGTTCACTATTGGCATCCAAAACCAAGTCAGAAATTCTAAGAGGACTGGGGCACACTTCTCCCAGCCCCTCCTTGATCTTAAGAATTAGAGAAGTGATATTTTATCTTCATTTGGGTAGAAATTATGATTCCCTTCCTATAATACTGTAAGCTTCTTGGTAGACTCAGAATTCCTTGGAACCAGTAAAGTGTGTCCTTTCTATTGTATTTACCAGTTAGGTCTTATTAGTCAACTATCATCTACAAAATCCCTTATATCAAATGTGGCCTCAGTAAAGATGTTTAAAGATGAGATACTCCATGTTTATTGCTTAATAATATCATTGCAACCAGCCATAGTATACAAACCAGTGTATAACAAGTGCTGAGTAGAAGACATCCATATCCATAAAGACATATGAATTAATGACTAAGAAATGTACCTCCATCTATTGATTTTGAAATATATGGTTCAGAATTTATATCATCCTCTTCCAAGTAAACATCTTATGATACTATATTATATACTATTTCATTGTTTCAGATATGTTCTGAACTACTGTTTGGGAAATCTCAATTTTATTTTAATATCCTCAATGCTTTTTTCAATCCCTTACAAGTACATATGACTTTTATAAATAGCCATAGGATTTTCTGAGCCAAGACTTGTGATGGCAATGATAATTTGTGTTTATAAAAGAGGAGAAGGAAAAAGTAATCAATCAGGTTCTAAAATACTTTTGGGGGGGTGTTTGTTTGTTTTGTTTCCTAACATTGTCTTTATTTGCCCTATAAGCTTGTACAATGTTTAGAGGTGGTCATAGAGTGGTTACAACGTTACTTCAAACCCTTTGAACCAGATTCTCCAGAGGAAAATGTATTATATAACTACAGTCCAGTTACCAATTTAGGAATTAACATTGCTGCATTACTGTGATCCAGTTACTTTTAAAAGGACATACTGAAGAAAGTCCTTGGAATTTCCCACTAAAATATGACCATGGGGAAGAACCATACATGGAGGTCACATGAGTGACGGCTCTGAAGGAATGTATATACATACAAGGTGCAAGTCTAAATATGCTTCCAAGTTTGGGCATCAATTCAGTAGAAGACTGATTCTCAAATTGCATTGTACCTGAGTGTCTTCTTAAAATACAGATATCTGAGTTATACCAGATATGTCCCTGGAGAGTCTGCAATATTCATAATCTCCCAGCTTACAGTAATGCAGGTGGCCTTGGAACTAGTTTTGAGGGACAAGGCCATCATCTCCCATGAAGGTTAGACTCTCTAATTAATGATCACTTCAGTAGGTGTCAGACAACTGCTTTAAAAATAATCCACAAAGAACTATTCTCAGTAAAATAAATGCCTAACATTAACTTGCCGTTTTAGTCACCTTTTTCACTGCTGTGACCAAAAGGCCTGACAAGAACAACATACAAGAGGAAACGTTTATTTGGGGCTCACAGTTTCAGAGGTTCAGTCCATAGATGGTCAACTCCATTGCTCTAGGCCTGTGGTGAGGCAGACCATCAACATGGAAAGGTGTGGTGAAGGACAGCAGCTCAGGACTGGACAACCAGGAAGCAGAGACAGAGTAAGAGCTGCTCACCAAGGACAAAATATACAACCCTTTAAAGGCACTCCTCCAACAACGACCCACCTCCTCCAGCCACACCATACCCAATCATTTCACCTCTAAACTTTCTTGCATTATCCCACATGTGAGCTTTTAGGACACAGCTCCTATCTAAATCATAATACTTGCCCACTGAAAATTAACATGGATTTATGAAAAAAATTATTCAATCCCTCAATAACATAGCAAGCTACTATGTTCAATATTAATGAAGCTATCTCCTTTCAATCTCAAGGGAAAAATCTCAGGATTTCCCTTCTCTCTTAGGCCATTAGAGCAGGCAAAAGTGAATTTCACCAAGGCTTTTCCTATAATGTGAAAACTTGACCCTTTCCTTAACTGGCAACCAAATATGCAAGGACCACCATTCCATAACTGCAGGGTCCACTAAAGGATCCACTTCTAAAGTTCTTGGCATCATTGTGGAATTCCTGACAGTTTGGTGGCCAAGTAAAAGGTCAGAAGTGTTTTGCATCTCTGTTAGTTTATGAATACTTTATCTTAGGATTACTGCACAATCATTTAAACAAAATCTCTTCTTAAAAACCCAACTGTATAATTGACTATTCATTTTTGTACAATTGTACATAACTTATAGCATAGGTCTATAAAAGGAGTAAAATTTGGAAGTGAGAATGAATAAAAAATGCATGAGACATTTCAATACTTCAAGGAAAATCCCAGAAGAGGCATCTGGTTAAAACATAAAATACCTTTAAGCTGTGGGGTTCCTCCCTTTCCCTAAGGAAAACTGAATTCCTAAATAGTTCAATTTGAAAGGTCTTCCTTATTATTTCAGAGGCATTGTGTTGTGGCTCTAACTACAGTTTATTGTTGTTATTTGTAGGAGTTAACAGTTTATAAAGTTGCCACAAATATCAAATCTGCAAATTCTGAACTATTGCTCCAAGGAGAAATACTGGGTAAGACTCGCATAAGCCTCTGATTACGTTTTGGTCGATCATTCAATACACAACCTTGCTTTGTATATGTTTCTATTTAAAGACAACTTATGTAATATATATGGTTGATTTGTTAACGTTGAACTCACTGCCAGCAGCACTACATTTAACTGAAGCCTGAACAAAGCTTACCTTACATGGAATTCTAAGGCACTTTGCAACCTTCTTGTGCTTAGAACACTGAACGGTACTTCAGCACCGTGCCTGGGGGCCGTTTTAAACAGCAAAACCTTCACATAAGCACAAAAACTCAAAGCAGATGGCACTAAATAGACTTTGGAAATGACACTTGTTTACAGGATAATAACTGAACCCAGAAGACAGAGTTTTGTGCTATTTTGTTGCCACTCTGCTCATGTCTGAGGATGGCTATGAAATGTGATAAGTTGATTTTGGGGTGATGAATAAATTGTCACAAGTAAGTGAACTGTAAATACAGAATTAGTAAATAATTAAGACTGAACTTCCACCATCATGCTCAATAAAGCCATAACATATAGTGAAGTCCCCATCTTAGATTGGATACACACTGAGCAGCCTTCATCTAAAGTCCTTTTTCAGTGATATAATCCTTCGATATATTATTGTACAACAAATAGTGTAATTTGTATCATTTTTCAGTGATTTATATCTCTCCTGCCTCATGACAATCACCAGTTGTTATATTTTGTCAAAAATTTCTAATGTGATCTTAATTAGGGCATGTATATATAGCACTGAAAGAATTTAAGTGCCCAAATGATGCTATAAAATTTACCAATGGTGGGGCTGGGGCTATGGCTCAGCAGTAGAGCGCTCGTCTTGAATGTGTGAGGCCCTGGGTTCAATCCTAAGCACTACATGAATAAAAATAAAGGTTAAAAAAATTACCAATGGTAATAGTCAAAGGAGGGCTATCTAAATTGTCAAAAGAGGGGGGGCGTCTATGCTAATGTCAGAATGCCAATCCAAAGGTCCTCTTATAAAAACCTTTTAAAAAATGAAAAGATGGATAAAGTACATTCAGACTCCCTAAATCAGCAGCAAAGAGAAGACATGGAGTAGGTAACATAGAAATATGATATTGTTCAAAATAAAAACTCAAAATTAATCAGTAAAATTATTCATGGCCAAAGAGAGCTACTCAATGTAACTGTGACACTTAACTATTGATACTACATACTGATTACATCCCACTTTTCCAAGCCCACTGAATACTCATGGTCAAGCCTCATGTTATATGACAAAACTAATCTCCACATTTTAGAATTTTCCAATGTAGAAGTCAAAGACTGGACTCTTATTAGTTCAGTTTCCTCAATTTACATATCAGATTTCAGTGACTACCAGCTCACTAAATCTAACATCAAGCTGCACACACGCTTGTTTGTGGTGTGTAATATTATATATCAAAGATGGCAAAAATTCATAGAAAAATCCGGGAAAGACAACTACAGGAAAACAGCTGCTCTTCGTACACAGAGCACAAGGTATGGGGTCAGGGATGCAACAGAAGAGGTCTGTGGAGATGGGCATTATGGCTCCCCTTACTCTATATTTTCAAACTTCTACAAATTCTGTCTCAATCACCCAAACTAAATGAGGTTTTCCAAATAGGCTTATTAGTCTTTTGAGAGAAATGTTTCTTTATTCCTGAGAGGCAACATGCAAAAAGGAAAAATGTGACCTTGCAATTCAGACAAATCTGGTTTTAAACTTCAGATTTCCCAGTTACTAAATGTGTGATCTCAGGCAAGTTAGAAACTTGCTGAGCTTGTTTCTTCTATGCAAAGTAAGGAAATGAAGTTCTTACAACAAATGACTATGTTATGAAAACTCAATAGGTCTAAATATAAACAGTATCTGACATAGAATTCAGTTATATATAATTACTCAACACATGATAGATCTTTGGCACTGGATAATGTCAAAAAATTCTGAAGTCATCATCTCAGTTTCTTGGAGTAGCCCAGATGTCACCAAAAATCCAAATATGATTTCTGTTGATTTCAGAAGTTACCTAGTTCTATATACAATCGATTTGCTAAGTGGGTAAGAAGAGAAAAATGTGCCTTCAAATCATAAGTGGAAACATCAATACTTTGTCAACAAAGCCGCACCATGAACAAGAGAACATATCACAGTCTAGGCTGACAATTTTTCCCTCTGGGTCTTAGATACTCAAAATTCATTATATAAATTGACTTTTTTTTTTTTTTTTTTGGTCAGGCTGAAAAAAAAATAAGTGAGAGAGTTAAATATTACTATTTTAGTCAATATAAATTACAAGATGACTATAGATATTGAATCAGAAAATCCCAATACTAAGCTACACTGTATAAATTTTGGCTGAAATTTTGATTCACTCTTTTAATATAGAAAGTCAATAATACTTTTTCTTCAACAGAAGGATTTTTTGTAGTGATTAATATAATTAGTTGTATATTACTTCAATGCACTTGTATAACTACAAAGAAAGACATCAATAATAACATCCTAACATAAGACTGCATTCTCTTTACACAGCTCCCCCGCCCCCAACATACACACACACTTATACACAGAGCCCACTCAATTGTTCTGCAGTTACACTTATAGAATGTTTTTGTCCTCTGAGATATACTTAAGTAACCCCTGTGACAAATCACATAATTTGGTCTAGACCAAAAGGAACAATACATTATAAATCAGTGTCTCATTTGGCTATAATTGCCTCCTTAAAATAGCTGCAACTGGATCAATGTCTCAGATTCTCTTTTATTATACACACATTCCTAAAAGCATCAATGACAAAACACTAACTGACTAAGGCAGAAGAGCAGCTGGTTCCATGGCTCCATGAAAAGAATGTTCTGAAAACAGTTCAAGAATGTTTGATGCACTTCACAAGGATTCTGTTCTAAAATTTCAAAGCCACATTAAAAAGTGCTAATTGCTATCTGCAGTGGAAAAGAGGAAGTCCAAAATATTGGAGTTATACCAAATGTTAACAACAACAACTATTTTTTTTAGATACTTACAAATTTTTCCTTCTTCCTTCCTTCCTTTCAAATGCAGCTCTCACCAGCATATTATGATTTCAAGGACCTAGGGTCGCTTTTACTAATTCAAGGGAGACAGAGATTTTTAATGCTAATCATCTGTATAAAATTCCAATTCACTTAGCAGGAAGAGGAATGTGCAGTCCAACAAAAACATAATCACTTTTATGATTAACTATTTAATAAATGTATTACTGATCCTTATCATCTTATTTTGTTTGAGGCTGCTAAATCCATGTTCTCGTTCTCTTGTTCTTTGTCCTTCCATGTTAATTACACTTGGGTTTCTCTCCATAGTACCCTGTCATTGTGTATTCTGGTTCAACTAGTACAAAATTATCTCACCTTATGAACATCAGGAAACAGAGATTTCAAAGACAGTATGTAGATATTTTCTTTTTCCTGACTATTGGAAGAAATCATATTTAATTGCATTTGTTTGAGAAAGATCATTGAATAAGCCTTAAATAAGTCCTGGAAGAACTGATTCAAAAACCTAGTTATGATATAAGCTATGTGTGTGACATTTAGTAATGTAATTTATATTCTTAAAATTCAATTTATGCATCATGTAGGAGACAGGTAATGATTATAATAATACTGATCCACTTCTCAGGGAGATTGTGAAGAATGACTAATAAATGAGCTGTCTGATATTACCATATAGTACATAAAGCCCCATTACTCATGCTGCAATTTTCTACAGCTGGTAATTATAAGCTTCCAGAGGCCAAAGTACATAATGTACCACACTTAATACCACTTGATAGGTACAACTCTGTCACTCTTTTCTAGTTGCTGAAAAATGTCATGCTTTACAGATCATACCCACTGCTTCCAAACACAATAACATACTCTTAAGAAGATCATCAACCTCAGTGACAGAAGAGCAACTGAGTACTTCTCAGATTTAAATATGTGCTGATTTCCTATTTACTCCTTACAAACTTGTCCTCAACAGTCAACCCACTGTCCATGCTATCCTTGAAGCATCATATTCAAATCTTACAGCATTGCTGAAAAAATAATGGGTAGAGGCTGGTATGGATGAATTAAATTATGACATGGTATGACTAAGGTAAATATTCTTCCTATACAAAAACATTTCTTTGCATAAATAAAACTGAGGGCACAAGCTAAAGATCAGGCTTGGGTAAAAACTTTCAATCATTGTGTCCAGTCTTCTTTTTCTGAACTGATTTTCTCTGAAATCGTGCCTTCCCCTTATCTAATCTCCAGAAGTCACTCTGATGGCAGTGTGGTTGACTCTCCAACATGCATTCTACCACCAAATGTTTAAATTAGGCCAACTATGGTACTTTGTTCCCCATTGCCAATAATTAATAATAGTTTCAGGGAAAAGTAGGTTAATATCAATTTGGTTTGCCCAGGGTTTCTGAGAAAAGAAGGTTGCCCCTCTCTTTCTCTCAACTTATTAATTAATTAATTTTTGGTACTGGCGATTGAACCCAGGGGTACTTAACCGCTGAGTCATATCCCCAACCCTTGCTTGTATTTCTTTTTAGAAACAGGGTCTCACTAAGTTGTTTTTAGGGCCTCACTATTTGCTGAAGCTGGCTTTGAACCTGTGATCCTCCTCCCCCAGCCTCTCAAGTAGCTAGGATTACAGGCACACGCTGCCACACCCAGCTTCTCTCACCTTCTTGAAAAGAACCAGGAAACATGTTTGATATGCTCTTAGAAGTCATTTCAGAAAACAAAAATGAAAGACTTGCATCAAAATAAAGCCACCAGATAAGCACTTCCAGAATGAATTGAAGAATAAAGACCTCTATAAAATTACTGCTCCATAAAGTCAACAAGAACACTGGCAAAAATTGTCAAAAATACATTTTTTTCCAGAATTATGTAAATCAATCAAAGGCTTTTCAACAATCTGAGAAGTGTTTTACTCAAGAAAACAGCTGAATTCCTAAAAGAACAGCAAGCTTGATGGAGTTTTAACTTGTCCTATTCCCCTCCTCTTCTTCCCACCTCCACTACAGACTTGAATCAATAACTGCTTTAAAACCATGGAGACTGTGAAACTCAGAAACCCAGCAGCCATGGGATGGGTTAGCCAGGTTCAGAGACAAAGCTCCATCCCTAAAGACTTGCCACTATTTGACTTGTCTGCCAGCTCCCTGCAAAAGCTCCCTTCTCAGGATTTGTTTTTTTTTTTTTTTTTTTTCCCTGACTCAGAGATCACCAGGTGAGTAAAGCCCTACCCTCAGGATGTTTGTTGAAAACAATCAGCAGCAAAGTTTTAACCTTAGAGTTGCCTGAGACTACCATAACCAGTTGGGGCTAATAAGAAAACAAATAAATAAATTAAGAAAAAAAATCAGGTTAATAAAACATCCATAGCTCCAATATATTCCTGGGGATCTATACAACCACCTGTATGTGCAGGCTCATGTATCTACCCAGGAAAGACCTCAGAAGGCCTCATCTCTCACTTTTGGCTGACCTTGAGGTAATGAACAGTGAAGGCTAAGACACATTTGCAAACTGCTAGAATAGTGAGGGCTACACTTACATACACATAGCCCCTCAGAGTGGGAGACTTATTGGTTCAAATCATTTAAGGAAACACATCCAATCATTAGCTGACCACTAAACTAAATAAGCAGAGATTTCAGTGGCAACCTATGACAGAGTAAAGAATTCACCCAGTAAAGTCACCAAACAGCAAGATACAAGCGAAAACCAATCTATTGCATCAATTGGCTGATCTCTTGGGGAATGTCTTGTCATGTCCAGACTTGCTTACTAGTGGTTAGGGTATATTAGGAGCACACATGTGTGTGTTCTAACCAGCTCAGACTAGCCACAGTGAGCAACTCTGTGTCTAGCATATGAGAAAAAACAGTTGATTTCTTGCCCAGCTGTTACCATCTTGGTGATGCACCAGATTGCAGGCAGATGCTGGTTTATTGGCTCCATCCTCTTTCCTCCTAGAACAACATTGGCTTTACCATCCTAACTCAGCTGTGAGTTTTTTGTGGGTTTTGTTTTTTTTGATATGAATTGTCATGTTTGGTATTATTTTTAAAACCCACCCCCCAAAAAAAAAAAACAACTCAAAGCCTCCGTGAATCAAGATCTCATATTAGGATTTTTTGTCCTGGAAAAAAAATTTTAAGCAAAATCTGGAAAATGTGAAAGTATATTTAGATTTTATATATTCTCTGAAATGTGATTTAAGGTTCTTAAATTTGGGCCTTTTATAATAATTTTGAATGAGATCTACCAAGTCACTTGTGAGAATGTTTTTCACAGGTATCTTTAGGCCTTCTTTAGAAAGCTATTTTCCCCCTGTTGGTTACCTCATTTGCTATTTGTTTCAGATTATGAAAGCTTACAGGGGTGTCTGTTGGAATCATTTGCTGAGTCATTCCTTCAAATCATATTCCATTGTAACAGTTAACATATAGTTTTAAATGTACATATTACAAATATCTGTAACCTAATCATTTGCAGGCTTGATAAATTTTTAACAAAGTTTGTGCATTTTTTATGAAAGTTACTAGTAATGTTTTACTAAGTAGTGCAATGAATATTTTTTAAATATTTATTTTTTAGTTGTAGTTGGACACAATACCTTTATTTTATTTATTTATTTTTACATGGTGCTGAGGTTGGAACCCTGGGTCACGCACGTGCTAGGTGAGCACTCTTCCACTGAGCCACAACCCCAGCCCATGAATTTTTATTTTTAATCCTTGTGCCCAATTTTGGAGTTGAGAGGGTTGTTAGTAATAAAAGTAAAAAAAAAAAAAAAAAAAAGCCTAAATGCATACTTGTATGCTACAGATGTTGCAGTTGCATTCAGGTAAAATTTTCTCTGTGGCCAATATTCTTATTTATGTAGAGCAAAGTTCTTTCCACATTTAACTTTAACTGGCATACATTAGCAGTTAGCTGTAGGTATAACTTTCTCTAGGTACAAACTGTCCCATATGTCTCTGTAATCACTAATAGTGATTAGTAACAGGCTGAAAATACTGCAGTTCACATGGAATGCTTATACTCAGTAGTTATTTCATTTGTTTTCTTCATAAAATTGTTTGAACATATATCCTATTTTTTACAAGCTATAGATTAAATGTATCCCTCTTTTAACTTCAATTATTAATGTAAACAAAGTTGCTTAACCTCTATGAGATTCCATCCATTTTCTTAGTTGAAAAGCAGGGATTAATATCTATAACACAAGTTTGTTGTAGGTGTTAAATAAAGTGAGGTAAATCAGACTCTCATATCTGTCATAGTACATTTTCATACTGATAGTGAATTTAATTATGTTACTCCCCAGATTGAGAATCTTTGATAACTACCCACTGGTAGAAAGAGTTGAAACTCTAACTTCCCAAACCCTATACAACAAACTAGCTGCAATCTACTTTTTCCTAGCCTAATCATGTATCTTCCACCCCAATATAAAAATTATTTATTTTGTTCTCAGAGAATGAACATATATCCTATGAAATTTTCAAAGATATAGCCTATTGTAAAATAGTAATAGTTCAAAAACCCCCAAGATACAAAACACTTGTATTTTTCAAAAAACAACAACTTTGGAAAAATGATTCATTTAAAAAAAGATTTCTTCACTTTTGTACTATGACTTAAATCAGAAGTTCCAGTATGCATTTAAAACATCTGATCTGTAAAACTGACTGTCTTAACAGGCGTCATGGTACACATCTGTAATCTCAGCTACTGGGTAAGCTGAGGCATGAGGTAAACAAGTCCAAGGCAGCTTGAACGACTTAGAGAGATCCTTTCTCAAAATAAAATTTAAAAAGGGCTGGGGATGTAGCTCAGTGGTAGCAAACCTTGCCTAGCTTGAGTGAGGCCCTAAATGCAATCTCCAGTAACACACACACACACACACACACACACACACACACACACAAACAAACAAACAAAAAAAAAACTTAATGTTATATACAATTTTTAAGAATACACCTGTTGAGTATAGTAAAACATACTTAAAAGAAACTAAGATTGATTTCTCCACAAGGGCTATTTTGAATTTTCTTGTTTTCCAGGCAATACAATCTGGTAAGGAATATTAGTCTCAAATTGGATGAAACCCAAAGCTATACCCCAAACACCTGTAACTTCTCCAGCTCATTCTTAAAAATTCTCATAAAACCTGTTGGTACAACCACAAATGACCATTTCCCCCATGCAATACTTCAAGAAATGAATAAATCATGTTCAATCTATACGCCTGGCACAAAAAAATAACCTTTGTAAAATACTGTTTATATTGAAAAAGTCAATCTAATACAAGAAAGATGTTTCAGAGGTAGAACACTGAGCCACCTCCAAGTTACTGATTTCTAGAAATGTTTTGTTATTTATTGTCCTACAATTCTTTGACATAATCTTACTGGTTTTGAGGAAAATCATTTGATTTAATCCTTCTAAGTATTTATAATTTCTAAATATCATTTATAAGCCATGTTAAAATGTATGGCTGTTGGATATGATTCATTTTATTTATATTTAGTTCTCAATAGGAACTTATATGAAAAATAGCCAGACTAGGGTGGGCTCTTTTTGACCCTATTAAGTGTTGATGGAAATTTTTCTAACAAGATTGTTATAAAAATGAAGGGAAATCTTCACTTTTATAGATATGTAAAACTAAAATCTGGTTTAAAAAATTTATTTTGCAGGTACACTAATATTTGGCCCCTTAATCATGCTAGAGCTAAAGCTAAATGAGTATGGTGGTTTAGGTACAAGAAATGTAACATTTACAGTAAACCCTATGTCCTTAAAAAAAAAAAAAAAAAAAAAAAAAAAACTAGATATTACCCAACAGCCCACTAGCAATACTTTGCTCTCCTTCATGAGAAAGGAAGTATAAAACATTTCTGATATGATCTACACATTACAAAATAAGTTCTGAGACATGACTGCCCAAATAAATGGCAAGAGTAATTCACCCATGAGTGGAGACGAATAAAATACCTCATCCATGAGATATTTTGAAAAATTCTCTTTGAGAGCCCAACATATTTGGGGAAAATTAGGTTTCACCCAGATGGAACTTTGCAAATACAAAATTTACAAGGATATAAACTTGAACCAGGGAAGTAAAAAGAGAAATAAAGATTATATGAATAAAAAAGAGAGTTGTCCTAAGGGTTATTTAAAACAAGACTGGCAAATCTCCATTCATACTAGTTCACAGACTGTACATTGGTAAAGGAATGGTTTCATGGCAATACTTGAACCAACTACTTTTAAGTTCATCCTATCGTTGTTAAAAGAATAATATATGGGAAGCTGAGGCAGGAAGATTACAAGTTCCAAGCCAGCCTCAGCAACTCAGTGAGGCCCTCAGCAATTTAGTGAGGCCCTTTCTTAAAATAAAAAATATAATAATAAAAAGGGCTGGGGATACAGCTCAGTGGTTAAGTGTCTCTGGGCTTAATCCCCAGTATCCCACCCACCAAAAAAGAATAATAATCCACCATCCTCCAAGGGCCAATACCAGGCTACCATCTCCACTGCTCTGCAACCCTGCTCTTCACCTTGGCCAAAGTGACTTTCTCCATTCTTTGTATTCCACATTTAAGTCCATTTATGCCTGTTTAGCCAGTATGTGAGCATTTTGTTCTGTATAATCAAAGGCACTGTGATGGCATAGTGATCAATAGATTCCACAGACAGGAAGATCCAAGTTCAAACCCTGATGTTGACACTTAGGCTAGTGATTTAACCCCTCTGTACTTCAGTTTCCTAGGGTGTAAAATAGGGAGGATACCAATAGCACCTTGTAAGGTCACTGTAAGAATTCAATGAGATAATCCATTTAAGTCGTCTGCCCAGTAACTTGGAAATCCATCAAGTTCAACAACTATTACTGTGATTACTTACACATCTTTTTTTTTCTTCTTTTCACCCTTATTGATATAACTGATATACAAAAAGGAAAAAAATCCACATATTGATGTGTATGTACAATTTGATAAGTTAGAACATATTCATGCAGAGATGATTTCATCACAATTCTCAAGGTAATAAACACATCTATCGCCTCCAAGAGATTCCTTGTATCCCTTTACTTGTTTTGGAGCAGGTACTCACATGTGTATGTGTGGTATGTGAGGTCTGCCCTCTTATGATTTGAAGGGCTCCACACTGTTACACATCTTTTTATACCATATTAAAGTATAAATCCTTTCAGAAACAACAGAGCACCAACAACTCATTCCTTCAGAGTACTCACTTGCTTGTATTTTCTAAAGTCCATTTGTTATTACTGGTTAATTTGAAGGGAGATTAATTCTCCCACATTTATTTATTGAATTATTGTTTTTTACATGGTAGTCATCCCCCCAGTCCATCAGTAGAATACAGAGATTTTAAAAAAAAAAGAAGAAGAACTTTCTAGGACTCAAGGATTTTTGCTTTGTTTGGGGTTTTGATTTTGATTTTTACCTATAAACTTAAAAGATTGAGCAATAAGATTGTCACCTTCAGCCATCAGTCTCCACATTCTAGAAACCTATAATATCCCTCGGAGTTAAATCAGTTTTGCTCTGTGTTGAAGGGACTCCTTTTTTAGAATTTTTGCCTTGCCTTTGCCCTTAAATGCCCTTTCTTTCTTTCCAAAATGTCATGTATATGGTTTGTATTTTCTAGAATGCCATCTCTTCACTTTCACCTTCTTTGACCACTCCTTAAAATAACAGACAACTTGTTTTAATAATCAAGATCTATTGCTAAACATTCTATAAAGTCATATATGTCCAAGGGAGGTAGCCCTGCTTTCTAGATGGTTTCTGCCTATGTCATCATTAAATCACCTGTTGGCCACTTTGTGGGGGACCTTTAGAGAAACTAGTCATGCGCTAGCTCAAACCCATGAAATATTTGCCAGCAAAAGAAAAAAGCAAGTTGACTTTAGGAATAAATGACTCAGATACCACCAGTTTTCACCTTGGCACTCCTTGAGCTCCCAAGTTTTTTGGAGCTTACAGATGGTCTTAATTAAAAACAAGTAGTTTCTAATTTACAGCACAGGAAGCATTTTGAATTTGTTGTTGAAGCAGAGTTAGTGGAACCTAGTAACCCCAATCTCACCCCAGACACTACCTGCATGACTTTAATTCATTTGTACAGATTCCTGATGTGTTCATAAGTCTTTTTTATTGCAAGTATAATACCTTCTATTGCAGTTACACTTATAAAAAAGTTGACAGAAAGGCACCATCTCACATCTTGACTTTTTCCACCTTGTGTCCTTGAGTTGCATCAAGCTTGTGGTGAGAGATGAATACTAAGATCAAGATTCCTGAATATTAATAGCTCATGGATTTCACCTTTCTTATATACCACATTCTCTAAATGTGACGTCAGTGTCGTGAGCCTTTATAAAAAGTGGAATGTTGTTTGCTTTGCACACACTTGTAAGTTTGTGATCCAGTTTTTCGTACAAACACTCCAATAACTGCTGTGTTTCACAGCCATGTTTTCCCACTTTACATCATTTGTTTAACAAGAAGTCAATTCTGCCAACCACTCTTCTAGCAGCCTATTCTGCTTTAAATTATCTAGCCCCATTTTTTTTTTTAAAGGCCAAACCTAACCTTGGAATAATGAACGTCCTTAACCCATATGCACTCTACTTCACTCCTTGCAATAAACACACACTCCAGCACACAATCTGTCAAAGTTTCTCAAGACGTGAGGGAGGGAGGTTGAAGGTCAAGTTAAGCATGGTAGCTTTATGGTCTGGGAGACTAGCCAACATAAGTGTTCAGAAGATGGAGCTTGAACTGGTCAAGGCTTATAGCACAATCCAGGTAGATCAGAAGTCACATACCATTTTGAATGACTCTCCCTTTCTTACGCAAAACTCTCATTCTACGTAAAAGGTGCCTTGATATTGACATTATTTGCATTTAGATACCAACACTTTTATGAAAATAAACTGAAGTGACTAGCTTTTAATTTCACATTTTTCTTAACTGTTACTTCTAGTGCTCAAGAAGTTCTTTAAGCATAGTAGCTATGCACTTTTTTAATATTTATCTTTTTAGTTGCAGTTGGACACAATGCCTTTATTTATTTTTATATGGTGCTGAGAATCAAACCCGGGGCCTCACACATGCTAGGTGAGCGCTCTACCACGGAGCCAACAACCCCAGCCCACTATTCACTTTGAACATAGCTAATGTACTTACATTTCACTTTTGTTAAATTTTATCATATATATTTACAGTATACAATATGATGTTTGGGTGTATATATACATAAATGATTACAACAGTCTTTCCAATTAATATCCATCATCTCAACTAATTATCTTTGTGTGTGCATGTCTGGTAGGAACACCTAAAATCTACAATCTACAATACAACATTATTAACTTTAGTCATCACGTTGCACATTAAATCTCTTGACTTATTCTTCCAACATACCCTTTGATATGCATCTTCCTCTATTTCTTTCATAAAGTTAAAAAAACTTCAAGTGGTTTTCAATCTTTAAAAACTTCATTTTCTTGATATCAAGTATCCTACTTAAAATATTCTTTTAACTCTCATATTCATAGGCTAAAATTTTCAAGGTAGGAGAGGAGGAAAAAATAGGAACTAAAAGTAGTATCTCCTTCAAATTGAGCTTCAGCTCTTTTTGACCCCGTAAGTCTTCCTGCCATCAATACACATGAAAGGAACTGCTCTGGGAACTTGGAAGGAAAAGAAAGGTTTACAAACTAGCTCTGCTTCTGGGATGAGAGGGGCTTCTGGTACAGCTATAACTATGACCAAGGCTCCATAGGACCAGAAAGGTACTCTTTATTTTAAAAGGAACATTTTTTTGAAATCTGTACCCAATTTGGAGGGTTCAAATTTAACTCTACTAAAGTGGAGAAGAGCCACAAAGATGATTAAAGGGTTGGAAAGTAATATCTATTGGAAAAGATTAAAGGAACTGGGATTATTCCTCCTGGTGAAGGGAAGACTGACAGATGATTTAATAACATTCTTAAGGTATTTGATCAGTTATTCCAGTGACCAGCTGTTCTCTATCTACAAGAGTTAGAACCAACGGAAATAGTCTTAAATTCCAAGATGAAGAACTTAGGTAAGATCTAAGAAAGATTTCTCTGAGTGTGGGTTTACTGAATATTGGAATGGAATATTCACCCAAAAGTCTTTAAATGTGACACAGATTATATCTTCCTGTCACAGGGATTTGCAGTGTTGATGGACGATAGAAGGGATAAATCCTCTCACATTCCATGTATACTTATAAAATCTATGATTTTGGAGTCACATTCTCTTATGTCTACTTTAATAGACAATTGCTTATGGAAGAAATTGCCAGAGGCAGTGAAGTTAAATGTCAAAGACTAAAAAGTCTGGTAGATAGAGGCTCTTTTCTATATAAAAGATTCTTAGACTCTATATACAGCAGACCTAGACTCCAGACATCAACCCACCTTGTTGATCTTACAGTCATACACAAACACTGTCCTCTTTGACTGTTCTGGAATAAGCAGAGAGATAAGAAAGGAAACAGACACAGACTTGTTTTCCTTTTTATGAAAAACAGCCCCCAAATAGAAACTTAACTCCCAAAGTCAAGGTAAACCGGGCATGCACAATAGAAAAGAACAGAATCTCCAGCAGGATTATCTGTTTTCCTTTTCAATATTTCAGTGTCCATTGAAATCATAAGCAAGCAGGACAATAATATCTATTCAGCTCAAAGAATATGTCAGGGAAGTTCTGTCACCTGGCAGGGCTTCCTATGATTGTGCTGCATTTAAATATATTCATAGGACCCCACTCTTCTATTGCAGTAATTTGCCACAATTTTAAAGGAGCTTGCAAAGTGAATAAAAAGGAGTCAAAGCATCTGTAATTCCAGTTATTTGAGCCTTAATTCACAGAGAGCAGTCCTGAGAATAAGTACCCGGACCTGGTCATTTTCTGCTGTGCTGCACATGAAAGGCCTCCGATTGCTTTTTTTAAAAAATACCCCAAGATGCTATATTCTTAGGTTTGTTATCCTACCCCCTTCTTTACTTGAGTGATTCAATAACTGTAGCATTTGCAATGCAGTCCCTAAAACAGCTTATATAACTAAATATTTACAATTACACTCAAAATTAAGTGTCTAGGCAATGTGTTGCCTCACAGAATACTGGATGAAGGGCATGAATCAAATCTTTTAAAATGAGCTTCACAGGAATTCTTAGGCCTATGGTATTATAATACATGATAAATGTATGCACCTTGAGAAAAAAAATTATGTCTTGATTTGCCAACTTGATATGTTTGTATCTATATTCATATTGTCTGTATTAAAATAACCATACACACAAAATCATTTAATAATAGGCATCCATGTGTTATCTGATTTTAGAAAACTTCCAAGTTTCTCAATATAGCACTATGGCTAAGACAAAATTTAAGAGTTCAGTTATAATCACATCTTAGGAAGAAGTTAGGTGATAATATTATATTATTTCTTATCCAAACTGAGGTCCTTTTAAGAGTGAAGGGACTCAATTAAAAATTATACTAGAACAGTGGGTAAAACCCAGAATCATCCTAGGCAAACTAGGAAATACGGACACAGCTATCACAAACCAACATAGTCCAATTTGTTATATCCAAACAGAAACCTGCAAAGTCTCCAGGAATGTGGCCCTCTGGGTTAGAGCTTGTACTCAGGAGATAATTAACTGGTATGAAGTTGTGAAAAGAAAGCTTATTTTGGAGGTCAAAGCACCCATTGAGAGGCCAATCCAGGGAAGCCAGCAATGATGGAGTCCCAACCTGAAATAACAGAGGTATCCAACCATATGTGTGGAGCATGGTGATGGGAGAAGAAAAGACAGGAAACACTAGAATCCCAGAAGAGCAAGAAACACAATCAGCAAGCCCAAGTTTTGACTGGAATTCAAGGACTGGACTAATCATCCAATCACCCCACAGTATTATATGGACACCTACTATGACCCAAATTTTGTGTTAACCCTGGGTTCAGGGAATGAGGAATGAGACAGCACCAGTGGATACAAACACAGGGTATTAGCTAAACACACAACAGATGATAATTTGCCAAAACTACAGCACAAAGTAATGATTAAATCTGAAAAAATGAAGACAGAAGCCTTATGCTAAGAACCATGGCACAGAAATAGGACAGAACTTCAGCTAACATAACTTCAGCCTAAAGGTAGCAGCAAGAACGATGCAATGACCAGAGACAGGTACATATTTCTACCATATGATCAGAACTTGTCCCTGGGGTTGGGGGGTAGGGGCAGGGTTAGGCCTGCTGATGGAAGGGCAGGGGGCTTTGCCCTTGGGAGGAGAGGTCTGCAAAGTTTGGAGCTGACAGGTACTGTTTTCAATTGATGATCCTCCAGTTGCTTCTTATTCAGCAACAAAAAATATTTGAAAAAGAACAGTATACAAAATAGAAAGACTAACAGCAATAAAGGCATCCAAAGTAGCAGGAAATTGTCTGTGAAGCATCAAAACAGACACTATCACAGCAGATATTTCAAATTCCCAAAGGCTGCCCAGAAGTAACATTTTAAAAAACAGTGATTACAATGATCAATATTCCAATTGTCCTCCAGATATTGCATACAAATACCAATAACTAAATACAGTAAGCAGAAAAATTAAATGCCACTCATAAGTCTATACAGTAAGAATCATGGCAGAGCTAGAGAACTACCAATTCTAGCAGTAAGTGAATAATTAAAGTAAAAGTAAACTCTAGAGACTAAATCCTTTTTATTTATATCAAGGAAATTCAGATCATTGAATGCTCAAACAATGTAGAGAGAGTAAATGGCATATTAATGGGTGATTAATGAGTTCCCTATCACATCTCAAGGCATTCTTGTTTTCCAGGAAGCAATTTGAAATCTCACAGTGTGAATGTCCCTGCCAAATTTATGATAATCTATTTTTATAGATGAATGAAAATATTTCTGAATAAATATCCAACTAACAACAATTTTATATTTTAGGATTGAATTTTATTCCAATTTAATTATTCTACAGAATTGATCCTACTATGCTATCCTCTTTTTCCCATTAGTAATCTCTCCATTAAATGCCATTAATTTACCTATTCATTTTACAAAATTATTGCAGCACGTGTCTACTGTGGAGTCTGAGGGATGGAAAGATGAAACCAAACGTTGAGTCCTACTTTGAGGAAGGTGACATGGAAAGTGCACATACACGAGCACTGACTGCAAGGCAGACTAAAGTAACCACCATGAAAAGGTGCTCCAATGGTTCAGGTGATGAAGAAGTTATTTCTAAATAGGAAGACCAGCATCTGAACGAGGCTCTAAAAGATGGAAATAAAGCCAGGCACACACCTGTAATCCCAGCTGTCCAGGAGGCTAAGGTAGGAGGATCACAAGTCCAAGGCCAGGCTGGGCAACTTAATGAGATCCTGGCTCAAAATAAAATAAAAAGGGCTGAGGCTCAATGGTATGGCATATAGTTACTATCATGCTCAAGAACATGGGTTTGTTCCCCAGCCCCAGGTAGTGGGGAGTAAGATGGAAATAAAGGTGGCATGTAATTAAAGACTTAAATGAGAAGACTTGACATTGATGTGTTCCATATTAGCTGGTATAGATGGTACAGGGGAAAAGAGATAAAGAAAGATGAGCCTGGAAATGTGGAAAGGAGCCTGATGATGGCCTGGACTGTCAGGTAGGGAAAGAGGAAAAGGAAGGAAATCAATTTGTTTTTAAATAGCAAAACAAACAGTAATCAAGACCAACTCAAGGACTGTTAGACACACTAGCCTACAAATGGTAATTTGAGCCTGAATAATTGCAGAGGCTTTAAAACTAATGAATATAATAATTATAGAAAAGAAAGACCTTGATGATGTTAACACCAAAAAAATCAATTGACAGGTAACAGGAAGAGCAGATTTAGCAGATGAAGTTAGTCTTGGATATGCTGAGTGGAAGGTGAAACAAGGCATTTTATGTGGGATAACCACCAGCCAGTTAAAATACCAGACTTCAACTCAAAAGCTCAGAACTGAAAGTAAAACTTGGGGATTCATCAGAATAAAGGACACCTAGAAACATACAAAGCCGTAAGAGAAAAAAAATAAGTAAAAAAAATTGTGGGTTTCTTTTAGCCGGCCAATAAAGGAGGTCCAGAGAGAGAGGTAAGAGTAAGAAGGGACCAAGGAAGTTGACTGTCAACAGATTTTAAGAGAAAGAATCTATGCAGAAGGAGGTATAGTACACAGAGTCAACTGCTAATGAGTGGAAAAGACCTAAAAAATGCCACATTGTTCCACAGTCAAGATAATACCTAGGAATGTTTCACCTTCCACACAAACCAGTATGGAATGCATTGCTAGGATAACTACTGTCATTCTCCTGTCCTTACCCAGGGTAATTTGAAACCTTTTATTCTTCACTGGCTTGTTCAAAGTTAGGAGTAGTTGAGAAAAGATAAAATGTACCATTTTGTCAGACTCTCATTATTTCCATCAGTAAATATGGTTTATTCAACAATGGCAAAGGTTTATTTTGCTGACAAACATGAGAATGAATCCTGATCCTACAGGAAGGTTGAAATCTTTGTTGATTATTTGAGCAGCTGTGTGGGACCTGCCTCAGAAACTCATTCGATTAGCAGCAATGAAGACAGGAGATCTAGCATGGTGACACACTGGGTCCTACACACTCTGCTTGCTTCCATGGACATAGCATTTCATGCAAATGATCAACATCTCCTTATTTTCATAACTGGCCTGAAATTAAGCATCCATCAATCTCCACCCGTGCAATGCAATAAAGCCACGCTAAAGCACGAGTCACCTCCCAGCTGCCAGGCTACCCCCTCCCATTCCCTGCAGAGGATCATCTGTTGGGCAGGCATCAATCCTACTCTCTCATGAACAGCTGATTAGTGAGGGGTGGGTGAAATAGCCACCTAGCAGCTGCACCATGTTTCAGGGACAAAGCATGATGGTTAATGTTTATGAGAAGATGAATACAGAGAAACTAAGCAGTTAAAGCCCTTGATAAGTGAAGAAGCACTGCTCAACTTGGCTCCTGGGCAAAAATATTCCAATAACTTTTCTGACATCATTCATATAAGAAAGACAGTTGGCCAGTGGCATACAATTTTAACCAGTATATACACTTATTCAGCATACACTTATTAAACACCTACTAGAGGACAGACATTGTAGAAAAGACTAGATATTTTAACCACCTTGACTAATTCATATACATGGAAGAAACTGTCATAGAATATTCCTTTTGTTCAAATCCAGCCTGGTCTTAAAGAGCCCAGCTCTTATGCCAGCTCCTCTGGGAAGGTTTTCTTGAGTCTTCCTGGGGAAAAGTAACAACTCTCCTCCTTCAATTCTCATAAGCAATCTATTTAGAACTCTTTTATGGAACATGGTGATTATCCTACATTGTAATTCTTTACATGTGTCATCTCCTAATAGACTATAAGTAACTTAAAGCCAAGATTCATGTCATCCTAACATCCCCCATTATCTTCATATTCCCCAGAGCACAAAGCAGTTCCTTGCATAATGAGTGAATTAATGAACTACCTCTCATCCACCTTGGCCCAACACAGATTAGATGCTTGGGGCTGAACGCATTATCTTATTCTCTACAGCTCAAATCAATTTGAAAATCTAAAAATGGAAACAAAAATTTAAGAAAATTTATATATGAGTGCATTATAGTAAATTATAATTCCAACATCAATAAAGCTAAATCTAGGATACTTGGATCAAGATATGACTTAACATCACCTTTGCATCTCTTAAAGAGTATTCAAAAATTAAATAAAAAGTCACAGAAGTAAATGTTCATGGCCGACTTAAACATTCTAGGTGAACTGTTTTTAAGAATTTTTGAACATTAATCACAGTTAAATTTCATGTATTCATTAAAACAAGTCCAATGAGATTTCTACTTTCCTCTGTCAACAATTTCCTTGTTAGCAAGGAAATTGGGTTACTGCATCTACTTGAAATAACTTTTTTAAATATGTTTACTTATAAATAATTCATATAGTTTGCTAACTTACCCCCACTCACTTCAAATGCTTGAATTTAGCAAAAGAAAACTTCATATTTTGGAGATAATACTGAAGCACTTAGTGACTGTGCTAAATAAATGGGAGGGGGAATCAAAACCTTTATTTTATCTGGAGGATATGGGCAACTAATAGTAAAGGGCTGAAGTATAATGGAAAGAGAAATTGGTTAGGAGTGTAGAGAACTGAATTCTAAGCCCCCGCTGGTCTGAAGGAGCACTGTGTCCTTGGACAAGTAATTTAAACTTCCCAGGTATGTTCCCTTTTCTACAAAATCATATGATGACTGCTGATAATTTTGCTGTAAAATGAGATAACAATAGTCATCAATATGAATTGCAGAAAATTAGCATGACTTTAAAAACATTAAAGACAATATTTCATCATATATATTAGGATTTTCCAGAGAAACAGAACCAATAGGATATACACACAGACACACAGAGAGACAGGAAGATCACTTATAAGGAATTGTCTCATATAATTATGGAAGCTAAGAAGTTCCAGATCCCAAGACCTGCAGTCAGCAAGCTGGAGAACCAAAAGAGCTCGTGGTATAGTTACAGTTCAAGTCCTAAAGCCTGAAAACCAGAAGAACCAACCAATCACATAAGTTCCAGTCTGAGTCTGAAAGAATTTAAAAAAAAAAAAAAAAAAACTCAGCATCAGCTTGAAGACTGGCAGAGAGAATAAACTCTCTGCCTTTTTATTCTACTCAGGCCTTTCAATGGATTGGGAGAGGCTCATATTGAGAAGGGAAATGCTTTACCAATTTGGACACATCTGGAATAATGTTTAACCAAATATCTGAGCATTCTGAGACCAAGACAAGTCAATTTGACATATTAAATGATCACAGATCTACCCTTTTCAACCTATACACATCTCCTTAAGCCATACTCATCTCCAAAAAAGACAATTACAAGGTCCTACTTGCACCTAATGTGAGACCTATCCTACGTACAACTGAAAACACACCAACCATTTCTCCAAAAAAAGAGATAAACTCCTCAAATAGTATTTGTATCTTCTTCCTAATATCCTAAAATTTAATACTTATAAATTAAATACTTAATACTGTGACTTTAGGAGAAAAAAACATTTGATATGTTTATATACACATACATATTCCTAATGAAATAAAGAGGAAATACTAGTGACAATTATCATCCTTATTTCTATAGTTGGTCATATATTCCTATCCAGTATTTATAATTACATTCTTTCACTACCCATTCTGTGCTTCCTTTCCCTCAGCAAGCACACCAACCAGTTTTGAGTTTTTTTAACCTGGTGTGGTGACCCAAATCTTCATTTCTCAAGAGTCTGGGCCATTAGTAGTTTTGCCTGCATTGGGTTGTTGTAGTTTTCCACTGATCTTAATCACAGGGCATGGCAATAGTAAGAGACACCCTAAGGGATCTCCTATTTCCAGGCACATTCTTCCCTCTATTGTGGGGTAGCAAACCAATTTCCCTTTGGTAGCCATGATCAATCATCCTAGCCAGGCACAGTAACTCCCTTCTTTGCCTGGGATTTAGAGACATGAGAAATTGAAAGTGATCAGGCAGCAGTATTAACTTTCATTTCAATGGAATCATTGTTGTGTCTCCTGGTTGAAGCATTCCTTCATTTGGAACTAAGACCTCAAGACCAGCAGAGCATAAGGTCATGGGAACAGGAAGAAAAAATTTTGATAGTGGTCACTAGCAGTAATAGTGAGTGGTGTCACTACCATTTTCACCCCTTGATTCTTAGACCCATTAATTCTGGCTAGAGATAAACAGCACCAATATTAGATGCTGATTCAGAGTACCACAATCTTCTGGAAAACATTGCCCAGCCTCAAAAGTTATTTCCACCTAGCTGGCAATGTAACCAAGTCTTCAAAAAAGCTATTTTACCTTTGAATTAAGCCAGCAACTTCAGGATATTGGGGGTCATGGTCAGAACAGTGAATTCCATGAACATGGGCCTTGTAAAGCCACACTTCTGCTGTGAAATGAGTCCCCTGACCAGAAGAAATGCTTTTTGAATCCCACAATGGCAGGTAAAGCATTCTGTAAGTCCATGGATGGTAGTTTAGCAAAATCATTGAAAGCAGGAACAGCCATATCCAGAGTAGACTTCAATTCCACTAAGACCAAATTCTCCTTTCATGATGGAAGTGGTCTAATGAAATCAGTTTGCCATCAGGCAGCTGGCATATCACCCTGAGGAATGGTAATATATTAGATTGTCACTACTGGTCTCTGTTACTGGATGACTAGTCAGTCAGCAATGGCTATAGCTAGGTAAGCCTTGGAGAATAAGAGTCCATGTTGCCCATGCATAACTTTTACCCTTTCCTCTGTGGCTACTTTGCTCATGAGTCCATTGGGCAAGAATAGGTTTGGCTGGAGAAAGAGGATGACTGGTATCCACAGATAGAATCTTCCCGTCACTTGATTTTTAAAATCCTCTTCTCCCAAGGTTACCCTTTGGTGAATAGTCACACAGGGAACAAATATCTTCATGTGTTTTGCCCATTCAGAGAGGTCTGTCTACATACCTCTTCTCCAAATTTCCTTGTCACTAATTTTCCAATCAGGTTCCTTCCAAGGAACATCCCTAACCATCCAACCAAACCACTGACCACAGCTCATGAATCAATGAATCCACATCTGGCCATTCCTCCCTTCAAGAAGTTCACAGCCAGGTGCACTGCTGAACGTTCTGTCCAGTGGAAATTTTTCTTTCACCTATGTTCTTCTGGGGTGTCCCAGGAAAGGTCTAAAGTGCTATAGCCATCCAGTTTCATGTGGTGCCTAAGTATCCTGCAGAACCATCAATAAAGCAAGCCCACGTCTTCTCTTCCTCTCTCAAGTGATCATAAGAAACTCACCATGAGGCCATAGGTGCAGGATAGGAGGAAGAAGACAGTACAGTAGGAATTGGCAACATGGGCATTTGGGACCCTTCTTGTAATTTATTTCTTTAGTCTCTGTATTATTGGAAATAGTCAGTCACATCTTTAAATATAATCTGATTACAGATTCCAGAAACTCAGAAGCAATTCAGAAAGCCATCCTTAACACTCTGTTACTCTAGAACCACTCTTGGTACCAAATCTGTACCAGTCAGGGCTCTCCAGAGAAACAGAACCAACAGATTTGTATACATGTACGAATAAAATAAAGAATTGGCTCATATGAACATGGAGGCTGAGAATTCTCAAGATTTACAGTTAGCAAGTTGGAGACTCCGGAAAGTAGGTAGCATAGTCCCAATCTGAGTCCTGATATCTTAGAATCGGGAGAACTAATGGTATTAGATACAGTCTGAGTCTGAGTCCAAGTTTGAAAGCAGGAAAAGATCTATGTCCCAGCCTGAAGACAGGAAGAAAGAATACATTCTCTTTTTCTCTGCCTGTTTGAACAAAGATAAGCCCTCCAATGGGATGGATGAGGAGGCACACACATATTAGAGAGGACAACTTCTTTACAGTCTCCTGATTTAAATGTTAATCTTCTCCAGAACACTCTCACAGACACACCCAGAATCATGTTGAACCAAATATTTTAGTACCACACAGCCTAGTTGACACCCAAAATTAACCATTACATCATTGTTTAAAAATTCTTTAATACTTCATTTCTCAAAAAATAGGCATTTTTTTCCTTAGAATCACTCTAAAATCCATTTTGAAAAATAATGAATAATAACAAATTTTAAAAAAAGAAAGTGTTCCTTTTTATAGGATTTTTAAAAATATATAATTTGTTTTTAAAGAGGAAAGGAACCAAAACCCCTCATGGATCCCTCTAGCAAGCTGTGGTACAGCTACTTTGATGCCACCAGAGTAGGAAAGACACATGCTAACATTTCTTTATCATTATCATAATTAATATTTGTAAGGGGACATATAATTTAAATGTGTTATCAGTTTCAATACTTAACTTGATCCTCAAAACAATCCTATGAGGAAGGCAAAATATCATTATTACTATTATCATTATTTATTTTGTTTGCTGAAGAATTAGCAGCTCATTTAAAGCCACAAAGCTGGAAAGGCTACCTATGTGTAATAGAAATAACAGGATGCTATGGATATATGCATGTATGTTTATGTATGTGTATATGTAGATATAAACCTATATGCCTATTTCTCTACATATGACATGTTAAATATATGCCCCCCATTTTCACCAACCCTGGGTTATAAACTTGAACAAAAGAACGATCTCATACTCATCTTTCCATCCCCCACAATGTCTATACAAGTGTCTTTCGTGTAGCAGATAAATAAATTTTGGACAAATTAGCCTGAATTCAATGAGTTTCCTTTGACAAGCTGGCCTATTATCATATTTTGATCAATAAGCTTGAAAATAAAACACACTTGCCCAGCAGAGAGATTTTTCTAGTTTTTTGACAGGGTTTTCAAACTAATATTCATGTTAATCTTTAAAAAGGCTTCTATATCTCTTGAGAGAAAAGGAAATGAAAAAAATTAGCATGTGTTGGACTTCTACCACACACCAAGCACTGTGCTAAGTGTTTTACAAAATTATCTTAGTTCAAAAACCACTAATGCAAATGCAAGGCTAACAAAATCTCACTCAGCATGGATGAATTGAAGCAGTCAGGCAAAAAGGTGTTGTCTTGTGAAATCTGGCAGTTGAAATATTAAAAAAAAAAATAATAAGAGCCTGCTTGGGTGGGAAAATGCCTCTTCTCAAGTGAAATTTTTACTTGATGGGAAAACTCTTGTCATTGGGTGCCATAAGAATATGACCTCTGCAAAAATTCAGAGCTTATCCATAATGAAAATCATTTTGCTCATCAATAGTAATATTTTAATATTTAAACTCAGATCTTTCAAGGATAACTTCATCTTATATTGCAAATTAATTTAAAAATAAACCCTAAATCATTAAAAAAAAATGCCACCTGGCTGCAATAAACCAGACCCCACTGAAGTTGAAAATTTGGTACAAAGCACACAGGCCTCCTAGTTTGGATGCTTTCCAAATTTATTCTAACTGTTGCTCCAAAGCCTTGGCTCTCTCCTAAGAAGAGTAACTCAAACTGGGAAAGAGGATGCATATTTGTGGTTGGAGAGACTACCTGGAGAATCCAAATGTGCATCCCCTTCCTCTCCTCTCCACAAACATGAGAGAGCCTCCCAAATGGGAGACCACTGCTCATTCATTCAAACAATTATTTTTTTAAATTATTTTTTATTCTAAGATGATATAAATGACAGCAGAATGCATTACATTTTATATTACACATATAGAACACTTTTTTACAAATCTCTGGTTGTATGCAAAGTATATTCACACCATTCGTGACTTCATACATGCACTTAGGGTAATGATATCCACCTCATTCTACCATCTTTTCTTTTTTTCTTCACACTTTTGTCCCCTTCCTTCCCCTCCCTCCCCATGGGCCATTCTAGTATTCCTCTAATCCTCCTATGCTCCCCATCCCAACCAGACTGTGAATTGGCCTCCTTATATCAGAGAAAACATTTGGCATTTGGCTTTTTGGGATTGGCTAACTTCACTTAGCATTATATTCTCTAACTCCATCCATTTTCCTGCAAATGCCATGATTTTATTCTGTCTTATTGCTGAGTAATATTCCATTATGTGTATATATACCACATTTTCTTTATCCATTCATCTACTGAAGGGCATCTAGGTTGGTTCTACAGTTTAGCTATTGTGAATTGTGCTGCTATAAACATTGATGTGGCTGTGTCCCTGTAGTATGCTGTTTTCAGGTCTTTTGGGTAAAGACCAAGGAATGGGATAGCTGGGTCATAAGGTGGTTCCATTCCAAGTTTTCCAAGGTATCTCCATACTGCTTTCCATATTGGCTGCACCATTTTGCAGTCCCACCAACAATGTATGAGTGTGCCTTTTTCTCCACATCCTCTCCAACATTTATTGTTGTTTGTGTTCTTAATAGCTGCCATTCTGACAGGTATAAGATGAAATCTTAGAGTGGTTTTGATTTGCATTTCTCTAATTGCCAGAGAGGTTCAGCATTTTTTCATGTATTTATTGATTGATTGTATATCTTCTTCTGAGAAGTGTCTGTTCAGTTCCTTGGCCCATTTATTGATTGGGTTATTTGTTTTTTTGGTGTTATGATTTTTGAGTTCTTTATATATTCTAGAGATTAGTGCTCTATCTGACGTGCATGTGGTAAAATTTATTCCCAATTAGTAGGCTCTCTGTTCACCTCACTGATTTTTTCTTTTGCTGAGAAGAAGCTTTGTAATTTGAGTCTATCCCATTTGTTGATTCTTGGTATTAATTCTTGTGCTACAGGATTCTTATTAAGGAACTTGGGGCCTAATCCAACATGTTGGAGATTAGAGCTTACTTTTTCTTCTATTTTAGGTGTAGTGTCTCTGGTCTAATTCCTAGATCCTTGATCCACTTTGAGTTGAATTTTGTGCATGGTGAGAGATAGAGGTTTAATTTCATTTTATTGCATATGGATTTCCATTTTTCCCAGCACCATTTGTTGAAGAGGCTATCTTTTCTCCAATGTACATTTTTGGAGCCTTTGTCTAATATAAGATAACTGAAATTATATGTGTTAGTCTCTATGTTCTCTATTCTGTACCATTGGTCTACCGGCCTATTTTGGTGCCAATACCATGCTGTTTTGTTACTGTTGCTCTGTAGTATAATTTAAGGTCTGGTATAGTGATGCCACCTGCTGTTTTGTTACTGTTGCTCTGTAGTATAATTTAAGGTCTGGTATAGTGATGCCACCTGCTTCACTCCTCTTACTAAGGATTGCTTTAGCTATTCTGGGTCTCTTATTTTTCCAGATGAATTTCATGACTGCTTTTTCTATTTCTATGAGGAATGTCATTGGGATTTTGATTGGCATTGCATTAAATCTGTATAGTGCTTTTGGTAGTATGGTCAATATTTTGGTAGTATTGACAATATTAGTTCTGCCTATCCAAGAACAGGGTAGATCTTTCCATCTTCTAAGGTCTTCCATAATTTCTTTCTTTAGTGTTCTGTAGTTTTCATTGTAGAGGTCTTTTACATCTTTGGTTAAGTTGATTAAGTTGATTCCCAAGTTGTTGTTGTTGTTGTTGTTTGTTGTTGTTTTGTTGTTTTGATGCTATTGTAAACGGGGTAGTTTTCCTCATTTCCCTTTCAGAGGATTTGTCACTGATATATAGAAATGCCTTAGATTTATGGGTGTTGATTTTGTATCCTGCTACTTTGCTGAATTCATTTATGAGTTCTAGAAGTTTTCTGGTGGAATTTTTTGGGTCTTCTAGGTACAAAATCATATCATCAGCAAATAATGATGATTTGAGTTCTACTTTACCTATCTGTATCCCTTTAATTTCTTTCGTCTGTCTTATTGCTCTGGCCAGCATTTCAATTACTATGTTGAATAGAAGTGGTGAAAGAGGGCATCCCTGTCTTGTTCCAGTTGTTAAAGGGAATGCTTTCAATTTTTCTCCGTTTAGAATAATGTTGGCCTGGGGATTAGCATATATAGCTTTTATGATGTTGAGATATGTTCCAGTTATCCCTAGTGTTTCTAGTGTTTTGAGCATGAAGGGGTGCTATATTTTGTCAAATGCTTTTTCTGCGTCTATTGAGATAATCATATGGTTCTTATCTTTGAGTCTATTGACAAGGTGAATTACATTTATTGTTTTCTGTATGTTGAACCATCCTTGCATCCCTGGAATGAACCCCAGTTGATCGTGGTGTATTATATTTTTGATATGTTTCTGTATCCGTTTAAACAATTATTATTATATGCCTTTACCTTTTTATGGTTTTCCCCTAAACCAGGAAAAGAAAATTGAAAGCTGATGAAAAAAAAAAAGAAAAAGAAAAACCGAGCCGGGCGCGGTGGCGCAAGCCTGTAATCCCAGCACTTTGGGAGGCTGAGGCAGGAGGATCGTGAGTTCAAAGCCAGCCTCAGCAATGGCGAGGCACTTAGCAACTCAGTGAGACCCTGTCTCTAAATAAAATACAAAAAAAGGGCTGGGGATGTGACCCAGTGGACGAGTGCCCCTGAGTTCAATCCCCGGTACCCAAAAAAAAAAAAAAAAAAGAAAGAAAGAAAGAAAGAAAAACCAAAATAGTAACAAATTCCTCTCACTAAAAACAACTAAAACTTTAAAATACTCATATTTTCTCAAACAAATGTATCTCACCATAAACATGCTCTAATAAAATTTGCTTTCAGTTTACAATAAATTAAAGTTTCAAATCTATATTGCTCTTGCTGGGAACAGTGACTCCACCTGTAATCCCAGCCAGTTAGGAGGCTGAGAAAGGAGGATCACAAGTTTGAGGCCAGCCTCAGCAATTTAGTGAGGCCCTAACCAACTTAGTGAGACCCTGCCTTAAAATAAAAAATAAAAAGGACTGGGGATGTGGCTCAGTGGCAAAGTACCTCTGGGTTCAATTCCTAGTCCAAGAAAAGAAAAAAAAAATTCTACTCTTGGACTTAACTTGTTACTAGTTAAGTCCAACTAGTCCAGAGGTCACAACTTGAATTTAGAATGGAACATACTTAGTTGTCACATCATCAGTTCATCTCTGCTAATGTCACTCCTCCCACATGAACCTGGACTCTTTCAGAAAGGAGCCACACAGAGAAACACCACACAGCCAGGCAGGATGGCACACACCTGTAATCCCAGTGGTAGTTAAACTTGCTAAGGAGATCTGGTCATAAGTGAGCTTTAAGACATCTTCTCAAACCAGAGTTCACATCCCCCCCAGCAGAAGTAGTTACACACAGCACCAACACCATAATGTTCCTGAAATACCCCTTTCACCTGAATGCTTGAATGTTCATGATCTTAAATGTTTTTAATTTATCTTAAAAGAAATATGGAACAGAAAAAACAATCAAGGATAATGATTAAAGAAGTTCCAAGTCCTATTACTTATATTTTTCCAATTTCACAGAAGCTTCATTTCTAGACCAGTGTTTGGTTGACATAATGTTAATACTCATAGGACTTTTGTAGAAAACATGGTAAAAGTTCTAGGAACTAGAAAAACCTGAGTTTGATCTCTGATTTGCCACTCTCATTACTGAGTCTTTAGTACCTTTCAATCTTTAGGCCTCAGTTTCTTCTTCTGTAAAACAAGGTGGTTGCACAAGTTCATACCAAAAACCTCTTCTTATTCTATATTCTGAGATTAGAGAGTGGAATTTAAGTGTTATTACCACAAAATGATAATTAGGTGAAGTAATGCTATGTTAATAAGCTAGATTTAACTAGTCCACAATGTATACATCCTTTAAAACATCATGTTGCACATGATAAATACATACGATTTTATGTCAATTTTAAAACAAATAAATTTGAAAAGAAAATTTACCTTTGAGATACTGAAGTCCAAAAAAGTAAATCAAATCTGGGGAAAGTCCTGTATGGATAATTCCCAAATTCCTAACAAGAACTTACCTAACTTGACTATAGTAACTAGTTCTCCTTAGAAGTTTACCTAGGTTCACCTATCTACCACATTGACCAGATCTCCTTAGCAAGTTTAACTACCTCATCTACCAAAAAAAAAAAAAAAAAGTGGTTCATACCATTCTGTATAAGCCAGCATCTGCTGAGATAAATTCTTTACACAATAGCATCTGCTCAAGCAAATGAAATTCCAACTCTAATTGCTACATGAAATATCAATCATTATATCATTCATAACATCTGTACAAATAAAATTTCTAGATATGTAAGGGATTTGGAAAATTTTATATTTCATATATCATCTCCCCACAGCTTGTCTTCATGCTGCACTTAAGAATCCAATTTGAAGATAAATTTTCACCCCCCGTCTGAAGTGCAATTTCACATAAAACCAGTTTATTATCACATCCCTTTGTAGTTCATGTCTTGTATTTTTAGAGTATTAACTCATTCCATGTTTAAAACAGAAAGACAATCACTGTGCTCTTTATCTATGAAATATGATAATGTACAGTTTAACATCTGGTAAGCACAGAAAATCATGACTACTTCTGTTAATGTAGGAAGAGTCTCTATCAGGGAAATACTTGAACTAAAGGGAAATATTAGGATAGAAGGAAAGGAAAAAAGAAAAACACCTAAAATTTGTCAAAGGCCTGCTGGATTTTGAGCCTTTTCCCTAGACTCATTTAGGGTTCATTTAGGTAGGTATTATTCTCATTTACAAATTAGCAAACTAACATCAAAGACATTGCTACTCCACACTCAAAAATGCTATAGTTGAGATTCAGGCCCGGCAAGGTTTTCCTCCAGGAGGTTATGCAGGGCTATGCAGGTTCCAGATTAAAGTAACTGGAAAGCATATCCATTCTACAATGAGGTGGGTATGTAAACCAAAGAGGAATGGATCCCAGATTGAGATGCTAGATCCCGGACTGAGATGCACTCCAGAAAAGAACTCCAAAGGAAGAATTAAGGAAAAGGAGAACCAAGTTGTAACAATGATCTCCAACATAAAGAAGGAAAGAGAATTTCAAAGGAAGGATAGTTGAAATGTTAGGCATTAGGAACTTGGTTAAATATGAGAACAGACTGACCACCTGTTAATGAGATCACCATTAACCCAAGTAAGTGCTATAAATCATTTCTGATCCCTCTTTCTCCCTCATCAAGTAGTAACAGAGCTCAGCTGAATTTCTTTCCAGCCCTCTCCTTCCATCTCTCCTGCCCTCGGCCTACCTCAGACTCAGTATTTCACCGTTGAGCACCTGCAGTAGCCTGGACTCACCACTTCCAGTCTGTGCCCTGGTCCATTCATACATCACACTTTGGCCACATTAGTCTTCTGTGCAGAATTCAACATGGTTTTACACCAACCATGCAAAACCCATCCTTACTTCCACTATCCATGTGCATTTTTACACTTGAGCTGCTCCCCAATATGCCCTAGTCAAACTTAAGAGCTCTATGACCATTATACTAGCTGTCTGATCTTCTGCAAGTTATTCTCTCTATACCACAGTTTATTGTTTGTAAAATGGAAACAATAGTGCTTACCCCACATATTTTGAAAATAAAATAATATGTGTAAGACACTTAAAAAACAGGGCCTACATTATTAAACAGACACTCAATAAATATTGGTTATCATTATTAATAAATTTGTAATAAAAACAATTCAATTACTATTATTACCTTTTCAGCAAAATATTGTACAGTTCCTCAACAGAAATGCTGTTAACAATTAATGGCAGTATGGGCACCAAGGTAATATGGCTCTCAAGTTACAATTTTAACCACTATACTATCATCTCATTTTTGTGATTTCAATCTGAAATGTCACCGCAAAGTTCATGTATTAAAGCCTTGGTCCCCAGCGCAGCAATGTCCAGAGGCAGGGATTTTGGAAAGTGATTGGATCAGTAGGGCTCTGACTTCATCGGTGGATGAATCCACTGATAGCTGCATGAATGCTGGGAGGTGGTGGAAGCTATAAGAGGTGGGGCATGGCTAGAGTTAGTGGGTCTCTGGGGACATGCCCTTGGGGACTCTATTTAGTCCCTATCTCTCTTTTCTCCCTCCTCCCTCCTCTTCTCCCCAACCACACTCCTCTCTCTCCTCTCTCCCTCCCTCCTCCCACTCACTTTTCCTCCCCACCCCCACACACACACCCATCCTGGGTGCCAGCTAAGCAGCTTTCCTCTGCCACTTCCCTACAGCCATGATGCTCTGTGTCACCTCAGGCCCAAAGCAATGGAAGCAGTAGGACTTAAACCATGGACTGAAACCTCTGAAACTATGATCCAAAATACATCTTTCCTCCTCTGAGTTGTTTACGTCAGGTATTTTCATCAAAGCAATGAAAAGCTAACTAAAACACCCATGACGAAACTAATTTCCACCTCTAAAATATAAATCCAAGCATTTGTTTTTACTATTTCCTCCATCTAAAGCATCCTTTCATTCTTGAGTTATCAAATTTTCTTAAATGTAATGATTAAAAATCCTGCCCAATTACTACCCTTTCCAAGGCATCTTCTCTGAACTTTCTAGCTAAATGTTATTGCCTACCAAATTTTGAATTCCATTTACATTTTACCTTTATTTTTACGTGGCACTGACTAATTTATTGTTAGTAAATTTTAACCCACTCTATTTTCATATCACTTTAAAATTTATAAATCAGCTCCTTACGTCTTATTCCTCTGGCTAATGCCCTTGAGGACAGGAACTGTAGCTTACTCCTCTATATGAGTTCACCCTGCCCTTACACACTGCTGTGCACAGGGTAGGTCCCTGCAGATAGCCACATGGCGGTCACTGATTTCCCGTGTGCAAGAAGGTTCAATAGAGTGTCTGAAAAAAGAAACCAAACTACTTTTCAAATGAGAAAAATCTGGGGGTACAGATCAGTAGTGGAGCTCTTGCCTAGCATGCAGAAGGCCCTGGGTCTCTAGGGCCTCTAAAAAAAGAGAGAGAAAAATAAATTACGGTTTTTAGATAATAAATCCAATTTTTCTTTAAGAAATAACTTTTCAACTTTTAAGAAAATCAATTTTCATTTAAAATATCTACTGCTGCAACTTGTCATACATTTCTTCCAAATATACTATTGATCCTTAATTACTGGAGAAATGGGGTTTCATTGGGGCTGGGGTTGTGGCTCAGCGGCAGAGCACTCGCCTCCCATGTGCGCGGCCTGGGTTCGATCCTCAGCACCATGTAAACATAAATACATTGCATTGTGTACAACTAAAGCAAATAAATAAATATTTTTTAAAAAATGGGGTTTCATTGCCAAAGTGATCAAAAGAAAAAGTTTGTAGACAGGAACTATAATTCTGTCATTGTGACTAATGGCATTTTCCTTTCCTACATCTTTATTTTGATTTGATATATAAACCCCAAAGGTTAGGCTGACTGATGTCAATCACAGAGGCATTACCCTGGTTCTGATATAGTAGGAATACCACATTAATTTACAACAGCAGTTTCACCAATAGTTTTGGATGTCCCCAAGAACTTTACTTAGGATTACCAAAAGCATCAATTCAAATATTTTACATAAATTCATGTTTATACTTCTAAGTATCTGCATTCACATAAATAATACTTGATATGTGTGCAGGCAGATAATTACTATTTCCATTTGTTATAACTACCTCTGGACTCTTTCTCCATTTAATCCCATGTGAGCAAAGCTAGTTTCAAAACAGAAGGGAAAAGACAGCCAGAGGCTGACCTATCATCCACACATTGCATGGACTCTAAGAAGACTCCTGAAAACAAAGATTTGGGATCTAAGGGCAGTAAGTTTTTTCTCAAATTTTTACTTTGAGAGCTAGAATTCCCATTATTATCTTATGTAAAGATGTACCAGGTACAAAGTAGAAAAGATAAGAAAATTGTCTTGAAGTTTATCCCTGTTTCTTGCACAAAACTGTCTTCTCCATTTTCAACATCAACATTTTAAAGATATTTTCTTTGAAGTGCTGGATATTTTATCCAATAGTCATTGAATACTGAATATTGAATATTGGATAACAGAAGCAAGAGGAGAAGGATAGTCATAATAAGTTGATTCTTTTAACTTCAAAAGAACTACACAGAAAATGAACAGGGAAAACAATTGATTAATTTTTTTAAATGGGTACAATGGGGAAGGAATAAAGTTTTGAGAACTTAAACAAGAAGTAAATACTTTACTTATACAAATAACCAATACTACTTTTGACATATTTTATCCCCCAAAAAAAGTCTTGCCTCAAAACTACACTGTTTTTTAAAAAGTCTGACTATAAAGGACAAAAAAGTATTCAAAATGAGAAGAAGTATATAATTCATGGTCTACCTTTACCATGTAGATATTGAGAATGATGTCTATAAATATTTTTAGTTTCATGAATGTTTATTAAATAACATTAATGAAAAAGTATAAGTATTATTCATACCATATAATCTCAACTATGTAAAAAATATAACATTAAAAAAAAAGGACACATGAGGCTGGGGTTGTGGCTCAGTGGTAGCACACTCCACTTGTCTGGCATGTGTGAGGCACTGGGTTCTATCCTCAGCACCACATAAAAGTAAATAATTAAATAAAATAAAGGTATTGTGTCCATCTACAATTTTAAAAAAAGGACACAGGCCAAAACATGGCTGTTGATGGGATTATTAGGACTATCTTTGCTATAGCTCTTACAGTCTACATTTTCTACCAACAAATTACCATTACTCTTACAAGACAGTAAAAAAGAACCAACATTGAGAAAAATATTTTCAGAATTCAGATTTAGAGGAAATATCAAGAGAAAAGCGTTAACCTGATTTATTTCTGTGTAAAAAGCCATTTGTAAATTACATAGGATGATGTAAATTATTATTGTCATTTTAAAAATAAGGCCACAGACCTGTAAGCAGTGGCACATGCCTATAATCCCAACTACTGGACTGGGAACTCATCTCAAAATAACAAATAAAAAGGGCTGGGGATGGAGGTCAGTGGTACAATGCCCCGGGTTCAATTCCCAGTACCAAAATACATAAATAAATAGATCAACAGCTAGAAATTTCCTATAAAAGATTGGAGATAATAAAAAATCAAAATTATTTAAGCAGAATTACTTTAAATTATTATATTTCAAAGTATACTTCCTTGAGATTTGATTAACTTCCTAAAGTCAAAAATAACATTCCTTACTATATACAGCTGTATGCTAGACATCTCATAAGCATGATATAAACATTTCTTGAACTGAAATCAGCTTTTAAATATAAAGAAATTGTGTTCCCCTTTAATAGGCAAAGGTTGCCCACTGCAGCATCCCTAAGAATCAGTCAGGGTTCCCACAGCAGGTCATTACTGACTTGCACAAGTGATAAGAGCATAATCATCTAATATTATAAGGCTTAGTAATTTGGCCTATGTCATTTCCTTTTTGTGTCACTAAAATAGAGCACTTTGGATCAACATAAGAACAGTTGGTAGAGCTGGGGTTGTAGCTCACTGGTAGAGTACTTGCACAAGGCCCCGGGTTCAACACTAGTGCCACAAAAGAAAAAATAAATAAATAAGTGGTGCATGTTCAGAGCATATTCCCATCCTCCCACATATTTTTCCTACTACACTCTTAAATGCATGATATAATACAAGTTTTAAATTCTCGAATCTCATCCATAGCCAAGCTTATGTATAAAAAAATTAGGGTTAGCATCATAATAGATAACCACCGAAGGCCTGAAAGAGCCATTCCTCTCAGTTCATCAACAGAAGCTTTTAATTTAAAAAAAAAAAAAAAAAAAAAAAAAAAAAAAAGAAAGAAAGAAAGAAGAGAAAGCCATCCATTTGCTACATGCATATTCCTTTCTTTGGAGTTTCTTTGACAAAAGGGTTATAACACTTGCTGGGGATATACTCTACAATAATAAGCTCTTGAAGAGTAGAAATCCCTTCATTGTATTCAGCACTAATCAGGTTCTGACTATGCAAGTTTATGATTTAAAGGGTGGCATGCTCAAAAATACAATTCAGAAATTAGAAAATGAGGTTGAAAAAGAGAAAAACTTGAGTGTTGGAGGGGAAAAAAATGGTAGTAACCTAAATATATAGGGGTCTTGATTTCATCTAAAAAAGATCAGAAATGAGTTTAGAGTAAAGAGAAATTTATGTTAGATATTGGTATTAATTTTAAAGCTTGTGGTTCCTGCCATCTATTGCTATGAAAAACTACAGATGGTTCCACTGAAAACTGTAATAAAATGATGGGCAAAATGATAATCTGAAAATGGTTTAAAATAAAGTCTTCCCTTCCTCTGGAATATTATACTGTGCTCCTGATGCAATTTCTGTCATGAGCACCGAGTCCTCCGCTCTCCACTGTTTACTTTTTCTAAATTCCCTTCTCTCATTCTACCTTCAAATGTACTCTGTGAATGATAAAGAGAGCTACATGATCTGCCCCCAAAACAACAGCACACATATCTTATTCATTCATTTATTAAATAAGTGTTTGCTAAATGTCCTCTGTGGACCACACACCATTAGAAATGCTTGACATACAAGAGAGTCCCTTAAAGTACCATAAAGCCTAATTGAAGAGACGAACCATCCAGTAAGAAACAACCAAATACAAGTACAGATTCTTAACAAGTGCTTAATTCTGTGGAATCCAGATGTCTATGGAAACACATAAGCAGGAGACCTTAATGTTTAGGAAGGAAGTTTAAATTGGGAATTGAAGACTAAGAAGGGCGAAGGGTCTCCTGTGACATCTTTCACCAAGAAGTTGAAAGACAGAAAAGAGGAAGTCCTGCACTGAGACTGAGCAACCAGAAAGGGTAGGGAAATTAGTTGGTAGCCTGTTACCATCACCCAAGCAAAGATTTTAGCTAGCAGGACTAAAGTAGTAGCAGGAGGGACAGAAAAAAAAAGTGGACAAGCCTGAGAAACTTAGGAAGGGAATGGACAGGACTCAGTGAATGAAGAATTATGGGGGTTGCAGGGCAGTCAAGAACACTCTCAAGTGTCTGGTCGGGACAATGACCACCATTTACAGAGAGGTAAGGAAGGGGGAATGAGAAATTCAGGCTAAGCCACTGTGAGTTCAAGATGTCCAGCTACACATCTGGGCTATTGATCAAATTCCAATGAGGAAATTTGTAATGAAATTCAGCCACGCATGGTGGTACTGGCACTACCAGGTTCACAAACATCTTACTCACCCTGATGAGTTTGGGCTTCTGTTATTCTTGACCATGTGGTTTTGTTAGACAATGAATGAATTTTATTACATTTTCTAGAAACCTTTGGGGAAGAAAGTAAATGTTTCTAACTTAGAAATCCAATCTTACTAAAAGAAAGGTTAATAGATACACACCATAATTTCTAGTTAATCTACTCATAATGTCTTCTTGTAATAAAATTGAAAGTCAATTCAGATCCAAGTCCATGGATCATGCTCTTGTTCAGACATACTTGACATTTCCAATTTTAACTATGTCACCAGGATGGAAAAGTTCATGATTTAGTAAGCTGAACAAAGCTCACTGCTCATTCAGTATTTAATTAGAAAATCCTCAAGTTTTCAGGCAAACTATAAGCTATACCTGTTCATCTCTCTAGTCTAATCTAGTGTCCTATCTGTTAACATTAGAGAACTGAACTGAAACCCTGCAGAGTATTCAGCAGGGGCTAAAGCTTTGGATTAGCAATCACATGTGCAATAAATACTCTGAACTGAAGGGCAATGGCCGATATAAACAGTAATGCTTCCTTCAAACACACTGACAACGCTTCCCCTTTAGGATTTCTTTTCAACCAACAGTGACATTTCCTTATACTTTTTTTTTTTTTTTTTTTTTTTTTTTTTTTTTTTTTTTTTTTTTTGGTATTGGGGATTGAACTCAGGGGCACTTGACCACTGGGCCACATCCCCAGCCCTTTTTTGTATTTTATTAGAGACAGGGTCTCACTGAGTTACTAAGGGCCTCGCCATTGCTGAGGCTGGCTTTGAACTTGTGATCCTCCTGCCTCAGCCTCCCAAAGTGCTGGGATTACAGGCGTGCGCCACCGCGCCCGGCTTCCTTATACTTTTTTTTCTTTAAAATGAACTTATAACTGAGGCAAAAAAAATGTCTATTCTTGGTTTTATTTTTTTCTGTAATATCACTATACACTAAAGAGCAACAGGGAGTGTTTTTTATGTCATTTGAACTATGCAAAAAATTAATGATAGAGCAACTTAAGAGAGAATACCAAACTCAAGATTCTTCTCCAGAATGGCCACTGTGGTTGCCCTGTGCTACACACCACCAGACATTCCTAAGTTTTATTTTCAGGAGAGTTAATTTGCTTTTTCTTATTACCTACCTGCTAAATGGCAACTTAAAACAGGCAAGAACAAGAGGATAAACATCCAGAAATTCAACATAAAATAAAGAATGTGACAAACTGTATGTGTATGTTTGCTTGCTCGCTTTTATTTCTTGTTTTTATTTATTTTTGCACTGGGGCTTGAACCCAGGGGCATTTAACCACTGAGTGACATCCCAGCCCTATTTTGAGACAAGGTCTTGCTAAATTGCTTAGGGCCTCACTAAGTTGCTGAGGTTGTGATCCTCCTGCCTGAGCCTCTGGAGTCGCGGGGATTACAGGTCTGTGCCACAGTGCCCAGCTATTTTTAAAACAACAGAAACTACCACCAAGTCCTACCAGTTTAAACAGCCCTTTTTCTGTATTAATCTAATGCTCTTCTCTTAGCTACTTTGCCTCTCCCTACCCATACTTCCTGCTACTAATACTGCCTCCAAACATTTCTTACGTTTCTTAACATAACATTTCTTATTTCAATGCAGTCTTCTTTTCAGGAATAATAGGTGTAATGGTTAGGAGCTCAAAGCTTGGACTTGAATAACAGACTGACTTCCTCTCCTTCAGAGTTAAGTGATTCCTAGAAGTTACTTGACCTCTTTGGGGTTCATTTGTCCTATCTATAAACCAAGGACACTAGAGGTGTTGTAAGAATTAACTAAGACAACACATGAAAAAGTGTGTGGCAGTCAGAACAATGAATGTCAGCCACTACTTTTATAATTTGCCTGGAAGGCCACAGATGAGCAGCTAAGGAAGTAGACAAGCTACAGATATCCTCTGGAAACAATGAGGGGAAGAAGAATGTCCTTTGGAAATCCTCACATGACAGGAGGGTGATCTGAAAAAAGAATGCCAATGTGAAGCTGATGCCATAGGCGGTGTAACTTCCAGCATCTCAAAAGGGCCCCGTGGCCCTCAAAATATACTTTATGGTTAATTTTTCTTGTTGGCACTAAGCTTATCAAGATAGGGAGGCCAGAGGAAGATGAACTAATAATCTAGACTGGCTTTCACAAATAAAGGGCTGCCTCCAGACTAGTCTGCATGATCTCCTCAGTTTATAATCTCGTATCCATTTCTACCCTCTAAAAAAGCATTCATTGTAGGAAAAAAGGATAAAGATTATTCTCATAGAAAAAAATAACCAAAAAATTGCAGACACAGATTTTCTCCATATAGTTGAATTACATGTTTTCTTCAAGTGAAAACCAAGCAGCAATTACAGTTATAAACTCAACCCATGATTCCTATGCCGTCAGCTGTTTGGGCATCCCCCTGACAGCCTGTACTATTGCACTCCAGGCTGATTCTGCCTCAGGCCTTCATTAGATTAAACTGCATCATCGAATCTGAGATCATCCTAAATCACATGATGGAGATGCTAATGAACCCAAGTGATGAGCTACTGCTTATAAAAGCAGCTGGGACAAAGTCCGCAGGCTTTTGGCCTTTAGTTGTTTTGGGAGGAGGGCGGGTAACTAAAAATGGCCAGTTTAGTCCTCTTCCAAATATACTATCAGAAACTCCCACTGGTCTGGCACTACTAGTGACAAATACAAGCACAAATTCTTATTTCTATAACTGGCAAAATAAGGATATTCGATAGAGCTGGGTGCTATGGCAACCACCTGTAGTCCCAGCTACTTGGGAGCCTGAAGCAGGAGGATCACTTGAGCCCAAGAGTTCAAAGCCACCTGGGCAACATAGCAAGATCCTCTCGATGAAAATTTTAAAAAAGAAATTCCAGTGAGTCAGGTTAAATCCCTAGCTATTTGGATAAAATCTTTTTAAAATCATGGTAAGCAAAAAGCATTTTTCAATTCGAAACACTAAATGTTCTTTCCTATGTAACTATATTTGTAAAGATCCAGGAATCTGAAAAAGAATACAAAAATAAAAATAAAAATAAACCAATTAAAAGAAAATATTCAATGTCCTGATCAAACTAAACAAAATTCCATGGTAACTGTTCAGTGTAATAATCAAATAAGACATTTTAAGTCTTTATTCTCTGCTTTTTTCCTTTGGTCAGTACAGCTTTGTATGTCTCCCTTATGGATAACATAGTATTAAAATAAGGCTACAATTTTTTTTTCATCAAGCCCAGTGTGGTGGCACAGACCTATAATCCCACCAATTTGGGAGGCTGAGGCAGGAGGATAACGAGTGCAAGGCCAATCTAAGCAATTTAGCAAGACCCTGTCTTGAAATAAAAAAATAAAAAGGGCTACAAATATGGCTCAGTGGTGGAACCTTTGCCTCACATGCACAAGACTCTGGGATCTACCTCACTGCTGGAGAAAATAAATGTTTCATCAAATCTGACTTGTCATCAAACCTGACTTTTCATCTGAGGTTTGGGTCTGGCCCATAATGTCTTTCCTTAGTTATGCTATACATTTGAGATCATTTCATTAGTACTGAAAAACTGTGCATTGTGAAAGAAATTAAAAATGTTGAACTTAATCTACCATAAAATCTAGACTGCAATTAAATCATCACGCTGACTGAAAATTCACATTTGAACATTTTTTTAAAAAAAAAGGTATGAATATCTGTAATACATTACAAAGAGAATATCATACAATGCAGAATTATTTTCACTGCAGGAAATTACATAAGCATTAAGAGATTTGGTGACTAAAGGATGTCTGCAGTAATTTGAGTATTTCCCTTTTTTCTTTGTTTTCTCTATTAGAGAAAGTATTTATCCCCACTTAATCATGCTTCTTGTATACATTTCATGTTGTAAATTACTTCTGTTGTGAGGTTGGAAGATGCTGACCATTTTCCAAGTTTATAAAGCATATGGAACATAGCCACTGGTAAGCAAAGACCACCTCTGGAAAGATACACAAGATATCAGTCACTGTGATTTCTTCTGCTAGAAAAGCAGTTAGGCTAGAGTGGAGTAGGAAAAGGATTCATTTTTCCTTTTCATTCTTTTATAGTTAACCTGTGTAACCTATTCAAGAAAAAACAAATACTCTAAAATGGAATATATGAAGCCAAAAACATGCACATCTTTAAGACTGTATTAGTGAAACAGAAAAAAATTATGGGCCAATTATGATAAACTACTATATGCATCAACCATTAAGTCGAAATGTGAAAGAAGATGACTTCCACTGCTCAGAAGAAACCAAACCAGATGCCCTAACCTTATCAAAGAGCAGCTCCCCCCACCCCCGACAGGCCAGGGAGAGATGGCTCAACAGGACAAGCTGCCCAGCACGGAGATTCAAAGGCTCCGCCTTTCTAAGGGGGCAAATTCCTCAGGATTACACCTCACTGTTGCCACCCCTTGCCCATCACAACCAATCTGCAAAGCCTTGACAGGCAAGCTGCTCTCCTGGAGCCTTCCTGTGGACAATGCAGTCCAATATTTTCATGATAACTCGGGAATTTCAGTATATATGTCTCCTTCTCCACTCTGGAGTTTTCCTCAATTATCCCAAACTCATATTTATATCATGTGACACTAATGGTATATAGAACCAAGCACTCTGTCAAAATTGTGCCACTTACTCAGATATCTACTGAGACTCTTACGTGTTGGGCCCTGTGTTAAGCATTGCAAGACCTATTGTATAGGGGTTGAAGGTATAGCTCAGTTAGCAGAGTGCTTGCCTAGCATGCACAAGGCCCTGGGTTCAATCCCTAGGACCATTAAAAAAAAAAAAAAAAAAAAAAACCCTATGGTATATAATTCTTTCAATAAAACTTAGAATCTAAAGACCATGATTATCTAATACTAAACTGGCATAATTATTATATTTTATTTATTGACTACCTTCCTATGTGCCAGGTCACTGTGCTAGATGCTCACCATGCATTATTTCTAATTTTTAACAGATATTATTATTTCTATTGTATAAATGAGGAAACTTAGGCTGAAAGGATGTAACTTGCCAAGCTGGAACAGCTGAGCCAGAACTGGAGCCAGCTCTGTAGGGTTCCAAAGCCTGAGCCCCTTTTACTGGCTACACCCATGCTGCTTCCTTGGGAAATCATTGACGTTCTTTTTGTATTGATTACAAATACAGTGATATTTTTCTTTTTTACTATTGTTCCTTAAAGGCACTGAAATGCAACATCCCTAGTAACATGAAAAGCAAAACTAAAATGTAAATTTAATGAAGGTCAATAAAATAATGCTAGCCATTAAAGGAAGCTGGAAGAGAAAATGCCCAACTTAATAATGTACTAAATTCTACTTCACCTAGCTGAAAATGATACTATTTCTTTTGGCCTTCTTTTCTCTTTGACCTTAAATAAGCGCCTATTAAAGAGAATAGTCTTTCCCTTGCTGAAATAAATTAAGTGAATATAGCTCTTTCACTTTGTGATGAAGCACCCCCAAGAGACCAACTATGTCAACTTCTACCTTGTCTTCACAGTAATGTGAAAATCCTATCTACCATCTTGGATTTGCTCTTCGGAGGCCTAAATTTTCTAAGCCTCTGTAATTCATTATATTAAATATTATTGTCAGTCATATGCCATGAACTATGCAGAAGAGTAATTTGACCAGCATCTTTCCAGGGAGTTCTTTGTATAAAAAACTTCAACCCTGTACACCATAGTTATTTTTCATACTGATGGTTTCCTTTTTACTTCAAGTTTTAAGATGGAGGTTAAGAACCTGAGGAGAAAGTATATACAACTTTTACGGTGTTCATGCTAAACTTTTTCAAAGAATTTTCAGGGAAAGAAACAAATCCTCTCAAAATTTGAACCGTGTTTGCACTGTAAACATTATTTTCAGGAAAGTCTCATTCAACTTGGCATGCAAGGTATTTTTGTAATTTTTTTTAGTTAAGAATCCCTTTCCGGATTAATAAAATGTGTGCAATGAAAAGGAAATGTGTGCAAGTGTGCAAATAAACTACCACTTACTATGTGCCAGTATTAAAATACACCAAATTGTTTTATATGGCCAAATTTTAAAGCAAGAATATACTCTGGAAGTCATTTAATCTAATTCCATTATTTAATGGATATGAAACACAGACAATTATGAGAGTATTAGCTAGGATTAGATAAATAATCTCCGCTGTAGCATGTGTTCACTGACACTGTATTTGTTTCTCAGCTCTTTGCAAAGCTCCTTGAAAGCAGAATTTGCAATCAAATGGATGTTAAGTATGTACTATGGGTAAGGTTTGGTGACTAGGCAAGCCCAGAAATAGGCAATGGAAATGCAAAGTGATATTACTATGGAGAACAATATCAAGTCCTACTAGAGCATCTAACTATGTCTAGAAGATTTTAGGGGAAGCTTATCATCTGAGTTGGCATGACCTGCTCCTTCATCAGCAGGTTACAAAGGATGGGTAGACCAGGCAGAGAACAAGAGTAGAGAATATTCCAGGCAGAGAAGACAAAGACACAAAGCAGGAAATCACCCAAAGCAGGGGAATCAAGACCTCCTATAGCTGAATACTGTAAGCACTGGGTCAAGTGCAGCAGAAAGAGTAGGTTGGGGTCAATTTGGGCTCCTTCCCAAAAGCAGTGAGGAGGAGGTATGTAAGTATACTGTAAGATTTGCATTTTAGATATGTCTCAATGTAATCCTATGAAAAATCAGCTGGGGGAAGGAGAATTGGAAAGGGGAAAGTAGATGTATGAATCAAATTCATGATAAAAGAAATAGAGAAAGATAACATGCTCCAAGCCACAGTTCTATTGTTTTCTTTGCAATCCCTGTAGCCATGGGCTTACTAAAATACCTCACATTTGCCAGATTCTCAATTTATAAAAAACAAAGATTATAATTATCTGAAGTACAAGTAAAAGTCTTCCAATAAAAGGTAACAAGAACTTTAAATTAAAAATTGTGTAAGAAATATACCCCCAAGGGCTGCAGTTTTAGCTCAGTGGTAGAGCACTTGCCCAGCATGTGTGAGGCACTAGGTTCGATCCTCAACATTACATAAAAATAAATAAATAAAATAAAGGCATAAAAAGAAAGAAATTTACCTCCAATCTTTTATTAAACTAGATACTAACAACTGAAACTTTAAATTTAGCTCAAATTAGTTTAGTTCTATGAAAGGACCACAGTGGCTCTGAACTACATCAGCCAAGTGGACTGTGAATAATCATTAGTGGACAGAAAACTAATGTAACCTTTACACTGCTTGCTGGCCAGAAGATAACAAAATGCCAACTTGTCAAAATAATCTGTTCTCATGTGATTATTACTTCTGAATAGGTATAATTAGTTGCAAATAATTACAACTGACCCAATGGTTTCCAACATTATCAAAAGTGCTAAAGGCCATCTTTCTCAGTTGATCAGCAATCTTATTTTAAAAATAATAATCACTCTGTGCAATGACAGAAAGCCCATCCGTATAATTAGAAAACGAAGAGACTAACACACCTCTACTTGGGCAAAGGGCATTACCCCTGGGTTTCTTTCTTATATGCAAATTACAATAGTAATGCCTGCTAGATGTGCTGTGTAGGTTGTTACAGGAATCAAACATGATAATTAATGTGAGATCAATTACAAACTGTAAAAAGGAGGGGGGGGGAGAAAGAAAGAGTTCTTTTAAAAGGAATTTCTCCTTTATGTCACAAAAAGCAGACCTCAATCCTCTTATAAACTCATAGCACATAGTCAATACTACCCACTTTAAAAGTGTGTATTATGTTTCATTGTATATACATTGTGCCATCCCAAATTTTGAAAAGCATCGTAATTTCTTTTTAATAAAATATTCTATTTACCTTTAAAAAATGAACAAAATTTCAAAATCAAACAAAAATTCAATACCTACTTTTGTAATTCTCTAGTCAAAGATACTCTAAATTACTGTGTACAAATTACTTTCATCTCAACTTTCTAAGCCATATGCATTGGATATAACAAAAATGGATTAAAAGAAAAATCTATGGTTTAATGTGATTCTAACAAATTAAAAGCAACTTTTTTTTAGTCATAGGCTGGTTTAGAGAGAGAGAAATCATTTCCTCAAATTAGTTAACAATTATAGAAAGTAGACTACTGTCTTCCATATAATGAATACATAATAAATATTCGTTTATCATTTATCTAATATTTTATATTAATGTTATTGAATATATGGAAAAAAATGACAAAATATCCCAGGAAAAAGAGGTAATCATTTAAAATGCTAAAAATTATCCTGCCAATTAATTTTTCAAACATGATTTAAGAATTCAGAAAAATATACAGAACTCTCTTTTTAAATTAAACTAAGTTGATCTCACAGAACTTGAGAGGAAATGGTGATTACCAGAGGCTGGGGGGGAGTAGAAGAAATGGAGGAGAAAGGCTGACCAATGGGTACTAAGCTGCAGTTAGGTCTGAGAAGCTCTGATGTGCACTGGCACAGTAGGGAGACTGTCAGTAACAATGATGTATTGTGTATTTCAAAAATCTAGACAAAAGAATTTAGAAAGTTTTCACCATAAAGACACATAAACGTTTGAAGCTATAAATATGTTTAACCTGATTTAAACATTATGCAGCATATACATGTGCCAAAACATTACATGGTACCCCATTTGGTATGGGCAATTTTTATGTTTTTATGTATTAGCCAAAATTAAATTTTTTAAAAATAAAAATTTAATTAAAAAATAAAGATACACTAAGCACATAACTCTTTTGAGGATATTAATGGGAAAATGTATTTTACACATATATATAAAACAAGAAAATAGTTACTATATTCAACAAGTTAAATTGGCATAATGGATATTTAAGTAGTTTGGTACAAAATATGATTATAATACAAATTGTCTAGGAACCTCATACCATGTGTCTTCTTATTAATACAGAGATTATTAACTCCATGAAATTTTCAGTATGTGTTAGCACAGTAAAAACCACTGATTATATATTACCACCAATAGTTGAGACCCAGAGTTATTGGTTGTTGAACTAACTTCCATTTGACTGTTTAGAATATAAAATTGATTTTTATACAGAAGGTACGCACATCCACAATGGTTCTCTTTATGAAGTCAATGTTTTACCAAAACCCCTTTTTGTCACACTACAAAAGGGAAAAGACCAGTAGCAATGAGTCAATGTCCCCTTGCTATCTATAAAAAGTGCATGCTTCCCCTTTATGAAGAAGGCACCCATGCAGCATGGCGGGAAACAAGAACTGGATCTCAAGTGGAAAGCCATCTGTCCTTTGGCCATGAAAAGGACCCCTGTGAGCTCTTCTCATGGATCATTACCATTTCCTTCAACCCTGACACTAAGCAGGCTTTGAACTGACAGCTGTCTGTCACAAAAAGTTCATCCCAAGCCACTTTTCCCCAGAAGTTTTATCGGGTTTAGTCTGAGGTGACCAACCATGTCCTAACAAAAAGATTACTGTGTCCAGGCACAAAGCCAGGCAGAGATGTGAGTGACCCTCTTTGTAACATCTTGCCACAGAGAAGACAGAACAGTGAATGTGGTCAACTATAGAATGTGCAGAAGGGCCCGAGGGAAAAGTAAAGAGGACTGGCAAGGGGATGTGCCTGCTTGGAAACAAGTGCTCTTTAGTGTCAACAGGCATTTTCCCAGAGTGGTAATGTTCCTGTCTTCTCCATTCTACAAAAAATAAAAGAAGAAATAACCATTTCTACTTGACTCCAGGCAAAATTTAAAACAGAGTGCAAGGTTAGGCTGCTGTATGTCAAGTTTATCTAGAAAGCAATCACATGGTAGGGATTTAGAATTACAATGGCCTAAAGGCTGTCAAACCACAATTTGCCAAAATGCCAAGAGCCTTCCTCAAGGTCTTCAATAGGTCTCCCTTCCTGTCAACCTCCCTCCATCACACCCACTACATAATCCATTGGGCAAATCCCACCCACCATTCAGGGTTAAACTCAGACAAGGTCTTCTACAAAGTCTTCCCTGCTTACCGTTCTCCTCCATATATACTGCTCTCCTAAAACTGATTACCTTTCATTATTATTACTAGATTATAAGCACTCAAGGACAAAGATATGTCTGAATTTTGGGGCACCTAACACAGGGCTTAACACATAGTATTTATGGTATAAATGGTTTGGCAGGGATGTCTAACAAGCTGAGTTTTATTGAACTTGTGCGGCAAGACAGAACGTCACCTTCAGGAAGCCAGCAGAGGCTTCCGATGGGTCAAGGAGGTCAGGACAGCTTTCAGGGATTTAGTGGCTGCTAGTCAAAGAGTAGTTTCAGGTAGAAATCAGTTGAGTGTAGTTAGGCAGGAATTAATCTATACTATTATTGAACTCTCCTAGGGTTGGTGAGCCCACCACATTAAAAGGAAGCCATTCCTAAGCACTCTGATGGGCGGGGATCTTACTTTCAGTAGAGATTTGTTCCCTAATAATTTCCAGTCTGGAACCCAAGTACCGCCCTGTAGTAGAAATGGCCCAACCCTGGAAGACAACCACTATTGCTTTCCTTCACAGCACTACCACCACCTCTAGCCTTTGTCTTTTCCACAACAAGCATTCTCATTTTATTCTGCAATTATTCCTACAGGATAAATTTTAGATGCCTTTCATCCTCAATACCATCTCCTAAACATGCTCTGGTTTGCTGATATTTCCTTGAAAATTCAACCAAATACCACATGCATGATTCAAACTTGGCATCATACCGTTGAACTCATACCTACTGGGTTTCAGCAAAAATACTGTTATTAATACGGTATTAATTATTTCCCTTGAGCCTCCTCTTTTGGAATCCTTGCATCCATGCTTCTGAAAATGACAACCGAAAACTTCAATGGGATTAGGACCTCTGTTCTCTCAATGACCAACATATGTAACCAAAAATACAGGAATCCAGATATGGAGCCCTTTATCATCTGCAGTTCCATCTGATATAGAGTTTTCCTTAAAAGTCCAAGATTACAAGCAACTGTTTCAAGTAATTAGCCTGATTGAAAAGCAGGAGGCAATAGTGGAGTAAGGGAGAGAAATAGGTTGGAAGACCATTCTTAACTGAGTTCTTTAGTTTTTAAACAGAACTTTAAATTTTTTTCTCTTATGAAAGCATCTATTGACTAATTTTGATTCATCCTACATGTAAATATCAGAACAATGTCCTAGGAGAACTTGTGTTTCATCCAACTAAAATAACAGAGTCTTTGTTGAAAACATTAACAGAGTTCATGGAATATTTCCACTCAGTAGTAAACTCCTGGGAACTATTCAGAAAACTCAGATCATTAGCATTTCTGTGTATCCACTTGTGACTCCACAGTCCCATCATTGAGTTTACTGGCCCCATTAATACATTTTATTATCATTGTGACGCTGTGATGTGCATGTGAATATTATTTCTCAGTTTTAGAACTCCAGTATGGGCTATTATTTTAACAAGCTTGAGCTGAATCAACACCTCAGTTCAGGCCAAAGATCTCCAGCACAGTAATAGAACTTGACCTATACAATTCCAAACCCCATATAATCTACTAGTTAGGCAGCACACACCTATGTAGCTTTATAAACGTACAGTGATTATATCCTGTCTAGCATTCATATTTCCTACATGTTGAAATGGTATACTAAAATCAGAAATTTTTTGGCAGTCTCATCAAAGAAAAAAAATTGGATGCCTTAAGCTATTAATTTTTACTGAACTGAATCCTATAATACTTTGGGAAATGTTTTATACATTTTTCCTATGAAAGTTATATTTATAGAGCTGAAGAGCCATTTACCAGATCCTACAATATTCTGAAGAACCAAATATACTATTAAATACATGAGAAATATATTTCTTTTGAAAAGTTATAATATACTACAGTGAGTACTTAAGGTCTGGCTAATTGGGAGAAATTGCTTTCCCTTATGATGTAGTTAAAAGAAAAACATTGTTTCCATGGAACACCTTCTAGTTTCATTTCTGTTTATGAAGAATTTGAGGACTTGGACGTGATGTTCACTTCCCTTAAAAGACTTTTTTCTCAAGAAAAAGTAAGACTTTTAAGAAAACATCTTAGTACATTCAACTGCTATAATAAAAATACCATAAACTGAATAGTTCATAAAATCAAAACTTACTTTTCACAGTTCCGGAAGCTAGGAAATCCACAATCGATGTAAGGTACAGGCAGATCAGAGTCTGAGGACCCTCTTCCTCATAGATGTCACCTTCTGGTTGTGTCCTCACATGGTAGAAGTGGTGAAGAAGCTCCCTCAGACCTCTTTTCTTGGGGGGGGGGGATTGAACTCAGGGGCATTCAACCACTGAGCCACATCCCCAGCCCTATTTTGTATTTTATTTAGACACAGGGTCTCACTGAGTTGCTGAGCACCTCATCATAGCTGAGGCTGGCTTTGAACTCGCCATCCTCCTGACTCAGCCTCCCCAACCACTGGGATTATAGGCATGCACTGCCACGCCCTGTTGGCATGTCTCTTTAGTCTCCTTCAGTCTTGTCTTGGTTCAGATGAGGCAGCTGGAACAGTAAACATTTATTTCTCACAGGCATGTGCCACCACGCTCCTCAGGCCTCCTTCCTAAAAGCACTAAATCCCATTCATGAGGGCAAAGTCCCTTCTCAAAGACCCCACCTCTTAATACCATCACACTGGGGAGGACATAAACATTAGACCACAGTAGAGAGTAAAATCCTCCTCCAATTTGTTAACTGATTCACAATTCAATTTTAATTTCTGCCTTAATTATATACTTACTGTAAGATTTTCATAGTCAAGGACCAAGGAATGAAACAGATTTCATGTTCAGACAGTAAGAAGGGAATGTTAATTTTTTTTCAATATAACTCTCTCATAATTAAAGCAAAATGGGAGTTTTTGAAAAGTTGAGAAAAGCAAATAACCTAACAGAAAATATTAATATGTACTTGTGCACACGTTGGTGTCCTGGAAAGCTTTTATCAAGTTTTTTTTTTTTTTTTTTTTTTTTTTTTTTTTTGGTGATTAGCCACACCCACAGCCATCATGTCACAGTTTTCTCTTTGCTTTAGTACGTCTCTCCATCTCCTCCTCCTCCAGCATTCTGGAGATTTACGTTCTTATCTTGCATTTGGTTCCTACAGACCAAACAAGATCTAAAAATCCTAAAATTAAGGGCACAAACATGAAGAGTATGCTGTAATAAAGAAATCCCAATCTATTGATCCCTGGATGCTGAAGGAAAAGGCAGCATCTAGGATCTAACAAGAGCTTACTATGCCTTATGAGGAGAGCAGGGTTCCTAGAGCTTTCCTCAAGCTGACCTGCATCTCCAGAGTGTAGGCCTATCTAGGTCTGCTACAGGAACAACAATAAAACTTAAAATAAGTAATTTGATAGGACTGAGCCATGAAAATGAAAACATTTTAACATTAAAATTCGTAGTCACCAATGGGCATTGCTATATGTCCAAAAAGGGTTTTAAAGCAAGAAACAGCCCAAATGTCCATCGATTAAGAGTATTTTTTAATTTGCACAGTCATGGGATGGAATTCCATTCAGCTATTAAAGCAATAAAGGATGCAAGAGTATCACTATAAAACATTCTTACTAACAATGTTTAATCTGATCTTTCCTAGTTTGTAGGAAATACGAGAAGTAAAAGAAAAGGAAGAAATAAAATAATGTAATGCATAAACAAATGGACAAATTGAGAAGATGGAACATTCCAGACCCTGCCCTATCATTTAGTATCCCTGGGATCATCAGATTGGGATGTCTTTATTAGAGCGGACTAGTTATGTTTCAAACTGCTTTTAGAAAGTTTAGGTAACCAGGGCTGGGGTTGTGGCTCAGCGGCAGAGCGTTCGCCTAGCACCTGCGCGGCCCGGGTTCGATCCTCAGCACCACGTAAACATAAATACATTGCATTGCGTACAACTAAAGTAAATAAATAAAAAATAAATAAAAATTTTTAAAAAAAGAAAGTTTAGGTAACCAGATGGCCCCTTCTGAAAGGCACATAGAATGAGTTGGTTGTGACCTAATGATTGCCATGTACACATAATTCACTTGGAGGCACATTTTACATGAAGGAAGCTCAGAAGCATTCAAGGATAAGAAAAGCCACTTCTAACTTCTTAAATGTTTATTTAATGGTTACTACTTTGGTTATTTCCAAGAAAACTTGTAAAGTAGCACTTTTGTTAGTAGCTCTGCTAAAGTTTCTTCCTTAAAAACACCCCCCCCCAAAAAAAGTGTTTAAGTTACAATCAAATGTGCTGTCTTTAATACTATCATAAACTCTCCTAGCTCAGTCTTACAAGTAGGTCAACATGCCATCCAGCAAGCAGCAGAACACCACCCTAACAGGGAAACTGATGGTTCACACCGCTAAATTATATTTTTGCTTCAAGTTTGTTTTTAAAGCTAATTCATCTCTCAATGAAATCATTTTTTTCTAATATGAACACTAAAGTTCATACTGAGCAATTCTTCAGCTACTCTAAAAAATACAGGCAAATGTTGATGGATTTCTGGCTGGGTTTTAAATCCAGCTCCCCAAAGAGCAAGAACAACAGAAACCAAAGTTCCTACAGAGCTTTCAGGTCAAAACTTCAAGAATGATTATTGTAATTAAAATATACTTTTGAACTTAGAAGACTACAATATTTTTACTGCTACAGCCCAAAAATTGAACCAGAGGAAAAGAACTAAAAGTTGTTGCCAGGAAAAAAATTCAAAAACAACATGAAAAAGATACCTTCCAAAACATTACTGGATTTAAGAAAAAGGGAGAAAAAAGGGAATGGGTTTTGGGAGAAAGTCTGAGCTGTTGTCATATGCTTTTTGTAGAATCAAGCACTGTTAAGAATATTCTGAAAGTATCATTTGCTAATCTTTTCTGCCATGATTATATCACCCCCTTCAAGAACTTCAAGAGTTCACTAAGATGGCAATGGAGATACGATGAGATCACTACTTTCATTCACTGTACTAAGTGCACTTTGGCTATATGCCTTATGGACTATATAAATGTTCATAACGTTTGAATCAGCAATTGCACTTATAGGTAATTTTGGCAATGCACATGGATTAATGGATTAATGTATCAGATTATTTACTGCAAAGTTATTTATAAAAGCATTGACAATAATTTTAATGTATTAAAGGAAAGGATTAAATTGTAATAAATTCATATGAGTATTTATAATTCTCATGAATTTTTATAGTATGATTTTAAATGTGTGTATAGTACCTTTAATGTAAATATTTTCTACCTTTATATTATCTTTATAAGAAATAAACATTTTTTTAAGTTTGCTATACTCTAGATGTATCTTTGAAGTTTAAGAAAATTCATTTTAGTTATATATCATTAGGTTACTGGATTCAGACTCCATATAAAAGGCTTTTATATAATTCAAATACTTATTATGCTTAATCATTCTAGCTATTTAAATTCTATTTCTGGGCTGGGGTTGTGGCTCGGTGGTAGAGTGCTTGCCTAAAACATGTGACGCACTGGGTTCTATCCTCAGCACCATATAAAAAAGTAAATTCTATTTCTGTTGCTCTATTCATAGTACAGCATTTAAGAAACAAAAGGTGAAGATCTTATGTTTAAGGAAAGAAAAATATTATAATACTCAACATAAGAATAGGCTACATACTCTGAAATATGTCACAAAGAAAACTAGATGGCATTAACTAGGGAGGATAATTGTGTTGAACAACAGAAGAAATTTACATAAAATATAAATTACTCTATTTGTTCCCAAAAAATGAAAAATCTCTCTATGCAATTGGGTTAGGTAGGGGCTAAAGCCAAGTTAGATATTGAAACAGAGGCTCAAGTTCAGTCTTTAGACCAGATGAAAGAACAACCAAAGACTTGCCTTTTTTGGCACAGTATTTTAACAAGTTACTTGGCTGCTTTTAAGTGGCTCTTGCACTCCAATATGACAGCAAGACAACCTAGACTAACAAACCTCACACAACCAGCACATCTATGCTACCTGTCTGTCTGCTGGCTTGAGTATCCCCACCTGCACCAAGTTTAGTACATCTTCCCCTTCCTTCTACCAGCTCATCAAGCTCTCCTTCTGCAAGTTGGGAAATGCTTTCTTAATTTTCCTTGGACAATCTCAGCAAAAGTACAGCAAACTCCCAAATAACCTCCTTTTATATTACCTGGCAGAAAACATTTGTCTACCCACAGAACTACTGACTCTTAGCCATACTGTTTTATCTAAAAGGAAATAGATTGTTCTGTGACCAAGAAGGATTAGAAAACATGATATAGCATAATCTCTATTTTGGAGATTCACAATACACAAATCCTCTAGTAGATAAATCTGCTTATATTTGTTTAATTCAGTGTGTCTCTAATTTATTTGATCTTGAAGGACTTCTTCCTCATAACATTTGTTAAACATGAAAAAGAAACATCTTGAAGAACACAGATAGAAGCACCACAATACACAAAAGAAAGACACACTGGATGAACCATTGATAAAAACTAATTCCAATGGTGCTCATAAATAGATTAATAGCAATAAAAAGGGAAGACTACAATAAACCACTGGGTTCTGTCCTGAACTCTCTCATGCCCAAGTATTTTATCACAGAATCAGAAGAAACCCCTCTTGGTCAATATTCATCCAATTTTCAAGTCATATGAAGCCAAGAGGAGTTGGGAACTTATTGAAGCACTCATGATTATAATAAATTCTGACAAGACTGGAGTTGGATTTTATTAAAGGAGATGGAAATTTACTGGACAAATATCTAAAGTCTTGAGTTTGCCTCCATCTGAAAATAAGGTAGAATGAAGACAGGACTTAGCAGCATATATTAAAATAATTGGGGGTTTTCATCAATGCTATACTCGGGGTCAGTCAATAGAATTGCAAGACCACTGAGAACATTATTGAATTTTTTCTTTTTCTTTGTTTTTGGACCAGGGATTGAATACAGGGACACTTAATCACTGAGCCACATCCTCAGCCCATTTTATTTTTTATTTTGAGACAGAGTCTCAATAAGTTGCTTAAGGCCTTGCTAAGTGGCTAAGGCTGGCTTTGAACTTGGTGATCCTCCTGCCTCAGTCTCACAAGCCACTGGGATTACAGGTATGTGCCACCATACCAGGCTTTTGCAATTTTAGTTTGCATTATGTATCAGTATAGTATCTATAATGAGGAAAGTTTTCTTCTCTCACCCTCTCCCAAGCCTGTCAGGCCCGTTGTGGAGCTTCTTTCAGATCAGGTATGCAACCCCAGAAGAAAGATATAGACTAACCTCCAAGAGAATTAAGGGAATTTATTCTAAAAATAAAAACATTAATTGATGGGAAATAAAATAGGTGATTTCAAACATTTTTAGAGTTGTCATAGTAAGAGGTATTCAACTTGTTTTTAATGATCCAGGTTGGAGGTAATGTAGAGATCAATGGTGGACACTACATTAGGACATGGATTTCTATCTAACAAAAAGATCAAGTTTTCTAACACATGTGTCCAAAGATTGAAAGATATATTTCAAGAGATCATCAGAAATTCAATGAACATTTAGCTAGAACGTCACCACGGGAATTCAAGTATCAGATACAACACAAGTCTAGATAACCTTTGAACCCTCCCAACACAGATTCTAAAATAACCAACATAAGCCCCAGAGTGCAACTGTAGTCAGTAAATCCAGCCTCTTGGGAAGCTGAGGCAAGAAAATTACTTGAGGCTCAGGAGTTTGAGACCAGCCTAAGCAACATAGTGAGAGCCCAACTCAAAACTAAATAAAAACTAAAATAGCAACCAAGACAGCATTATCCCTTTCCAAGAACAATACAGTATGTGTTATTTGGAGACAGGAATATCAGCAAAAATGTGAGTAGAAGCTGGACACTAACTCAAAAGAGCTGATTATTCAGTTTTCCAGATTTTGCAAGGCCATCATTATCAAAATTCATATAAACTTACAACAAAAAAATTATATCAAAAACAAAGCTTGGACCGGGCGTGGTGGCGCACACCTGTAATCCCAGCACTTGGGAGGCTAAGGCAGGAGGATGGCGAGTTCAAAGCCAGCCTCAGCAATGGCGAGGCACTTAGCAACTCAGTGAGACCCTGTCTCTAATAAAATACAAATACAAAAAAGGGCCAGGGATGTGGCCCAGTGGTCGAGTGCCCCTGAGTTCAATCCCCAGTACTAAAAAAATAAATAAATAAATAAAGCTACGGGCTGGAGTTGTAGCTCAGTGGTAGAGTACTTGCCCAGTATGTGTGGGGCACTGGGTTCTATTCTCAGCACTGCATATAAATAAATAAAAAATAAAAGTCCACTGACAACTTTAAAAAAAAAGCTAACACTGAAACATCATTCCCAATGTCACTGTGTTAACTTGAAATGGACCCTGGTGGGTTACTTAGACCCTAAAAATCTGCAAATACTCCATACAGGTCAGGGATTTTCCTTTTTAGAATTGTTGTTAAACACTTTTTACCAGCACACAATATCAGTAATATACTTTGTTAAGAAGTATTTGTTAAGCTCTCCATTCCACAAGGATATGTGGAATAGAAGTAGGAATCAACGTAAACTCCTTGGGAAACAGGAAAGTCCAACATGGGGAACAGTATCTGAACTTTCAAAAACTGATCTGCCTTCTCAATGTGATATGTTTACACTATATGAGACTCTGCAACCTTCAGAAAGAATGTGTCAATCTATTTGTGTTGAGAAGTTACACAACAAACTCCTAACTATAGTTTGGAAGAGAGATGGAATATTGTATCCCATGTATTTAATAATGAGAGCAACAACACTGTAATCAGACACAAAGAAAGGCTGACCATGAGCTGAACTTTGACCTTAAAGCAGCAGAAGGAGCCACAAGGTAGAGAGCAGAGGACAGCAGCTGTGAGAGCAGTGACAGAAGCAGAGGATTCTCAGTCCAGGAGGATCTACCATGGAAGCCTCCTGTGAAGGAGTGACCCCAGATCTGACTCTTTTGACCCCCCTCCACTCCCTATTCTCCCTGGAAGACTAGCTGCAAAGTTGATATTATACATTCCTTATTCATTGGGTAGTCTCAAATGATGGGTTCTCAACTTGGGGTGGTTTTTTTGCTCCCAGGGACATTTGGCAGTATCTGGAGACACCTTTAGTTGTGGAAGCTAAGGGATGCAACTGACATCTGGTGGAGAGAGGACAGGGATGCTAAAATATCCTACAATGCAGGGCAATCCCCCACAACAAAGAATCAATCAACTTGAAATACCCATAATGGCCAGACTGAGACTCCCTGCACCATTTCTCACAGGCACCTGAGTAGCTCTCTTTTCTTTACAACCTAAGGGAGTCTGAGCCAAGATCCTGAGGTCTGCCTTCACTAAAAAACATGGCTATAGAATCTGAACCAACAAGTCTCTTTAAAAATAACTGCCACTGAAGGTAGCCTGGGGAGGGGTTAAAAATGTAACACTTGACCTAACAATTGACAGAGATCATTTATCTTCAGAAAAACAATCTAATTGGTATGTGACCAGCATTTCTACAATGTATCATAATACTTAGTAGAGAACTTCTTGGTTTTCTTAGGGAAAAAAAATCTAGTTCAAATAAAAATTTCTCTAGTAATATATTGCTACTCTAGAAGTTGGAAAAGTGAACTATAATTATAAGTTCAAATGCCAATTATCATTGTTGTTTCAAATCCATTAACATTAGCTACAGTGGCTATGGACTCTATTTTTATAGTTTTTAATTCTTTTGGAGTGTTCATTCTGCTTATCTGACACCATTAGTGCTTCACAAAAACTTAGCATCCTTTTTATTTCTCTAAATCATGAGATCTGGCCCATATTTAGCCATAATAAATCTTCTATTAGTTAATTGAATAAAAAAAGATTTTTAAGAGACTCCTACATGGTTGTTTTTGCCTTTGTCAAGAGTATAATTTTTAAGTACTAATATTCAAAATTGTTTAATATTTAGAATTAACTTTCTCCTCTTTCTACTAATAAGACTACCAGAACAGAGGCTGCTTCAGAATGAAGGCAAATATTTCCCTAAAAGAACCACCCATCACCATGAGCCCACCCTCAGCCCCCTTTCTGACTTCCTTCCTTCCTAGGATGTATGGGCAAGGCATTACCTAGCTTCAGCTCTTTTTCTGCCAAAATCTGAGTGGGCTCAGGGAAAAGGTTCAACAACCAAGGCAGGCAGGAGCAAAGGAGAACATGAGAACCTGGGAGCAGGTGAGGACCAAGCTGTTAGGGACTCTGGTAAAGTGCACATGATAGGAGTACAGGTAGATAGAGCAAATAAGGCAGGGGCCAACTGGCCAAGGATAGGCAAAAAAAACTCTTCAAAAGTAGGAGCTAAAAAGGAAGTTTTCAGAAGCAGTGACACTTGAATAAATAGGAAGGGAATTAGATGAAAGTGTCCAAGGAAAAGCCAAATTAGATCCCCAAAGGCAATGGCAGGATGGTCCAAATAGCAGCACAAAACCCCAAAAACAACCACACACTCCCATGAACCTGGCAAATGGCTTCCCCATAAGCAAAAGGTCCCCCAGGCCCTCCTTCACCAGCCTCAGGGGGAAATTTGCCTTTCAAGAGAAAACTATGCATTGTCTACACCACATCCTTCCTCCTTATATGATTCTTTGGGAGAGATTCTATAAGTCTAAGTTGTAGATAACTAAGAACAAAGCAAAATAGCTTGCCAACAGCAAGCCAGGTAAAGCATCATCAATAGAATGGAGGCAAAAGAGAGTCATATTCACAATGGAGAAGGGAGGGGAGAACAGACAGAGTGTCCTGACTGGATGGGAGTTCTTATTTCGGAGTATAGATCTATTTCTGTAGTTTCATAGTTACATGGCTACACATCCACTCTACCAGCATCAGATCACATTAGAGCAATGCCTTCTCTTTGGGATCCTCACATGGCATCTGTGGATGTGTCTGCTATTTACTCTTGGTTTTCAGGAATTCAATAAACATTATGAATATCATATCCTATAAATGTGAAGCAGGGTGAATGTTTAAAATGCTAGCAGCATATGATAACAATTAAACAAAAGTAGAGACTTACAATAAATTGAAAATGGTGAGAAAATGATATATGATACACACAGGGGTTATATGTGACTGATTATAAAATTCCTCTGTAGGGGATTTCTTCTTGAGGATTGATGATGGAATCAAGGGTTTTCTGCTCAAAAAAATGATGAAGGCTTACAAGAATAAAACACATTTTGAGTTTAACGTGTCCCGGGCTCACATATCAAAAACACAAAGTATACCTCAGACCTCTCAATCAAAGGACACATTTTGCTATAAAAATAAATTAACCCATTTTTTAACATTCCAAAAATGACAACATAAATTTTATTACCAACACATAGTGTTCCTCATTCAGAACCTGATTGCAGAACTGAGCCAATATTCAGGAAAGGATCCTCAGAAGTAGCTGAAATTTAGAGCACTAAATAACTTTGCACAGAAGGAAACTATATATAAGGACATAAAAGCCCTGGTTTCTTTAAGGATGTAATTTCTCAATGCTGGAGTTTTTCTTTTATTAAAAACTTCCAGATGCACAGTATGTATGGAAGGACTGAGTCACACTGTCAGGTTTGTTGCTTAAACTCTTGGAAAACTGTTGGTGCATCTGCAGGGACTGGGAGGTAAATTTAGAGGTTAAGTTTATTTGGTTAAACCTCTTTTTTGCAGCTCACTGTAGCTTTGCTTGGCATATGTGATCTTTCCAGCCTTTTAATTGGTCAACTTTCTCATATTTATTGCTTTACTGATCATTGACTTCTCTCAGAAGGTCAAGTAGCTAGTTCAAAAAGAAAAATCATTTTTTTCTTCCAGTCTGAGACTACATATTAAAGAGAAAATTAATTGTTCACCAAAGATCAGTAACTTGTACAGTTGTGGGTCATTTTATTATGTGTCCTACAAGATAATCAAGGAAAGTGTTTCACTCGTCCAAACAACTGTCCACAGCTAGCTACTCATACAGGAAAGAACACCGCTGATGACAGTGGACATTCATTTCCTCGGGAGGTACAGTCTTTCAAGTTTTCGTTTGGCAACATTTGTTTTAGCACAGTTGTAGCCAGATTTATACTTTCTCTATGAAATTTATAGCTCATTCACTACTGGCTAAAATTTCTAGAAATTCTTCCTATTATTTAAACACAGACACACAATTCATATCTTCTTCTTGTACCATCAACTGAAATTTCAACACGTCATCATTTTACATACAACCAAAAAAATCAAACCAAGTCTCAAAGACCTTAGAAGCATCTTTATTAACAATATAGAATTTCTACAAATAATATATAGTCAGCCTTCCACATCTTCAGGTCCTGCATCCGCAGATTAATCCTACTATGGATTTAAAATATTCGAGGAAAAATGCTGCATCTCTACTGAACGTGTGCAGACTTGCTTTCTTGTCAATATTCCCTAAGCAATACAGTATAACAACTATCTACATTATGGTCATTCTTACAAGTAATCTAGAGATAACTTAAAGCATATAGGAGGACAAAAGTAGGTTAGATGCCGATACTACACCATTTTATGTAAAGGACTTGAGCACCTATGAATTTGGGTGCACATGGAGTTCCTGGACCAATCCTCCCTCGGATCCATAGGAACACTGTAACTTGGGGAGAATGTTTTAATGTAGTACCTTGCACACTAACCATTAATTATTAATAAAAAATTAACTGCTTTAAATAAATATATTTAAAGAAGCAATGGATTTCTATAATTTAATGATAAAGCTCTATATGAATACCTAGAATTGAAACATAAAAACATGAAGGAAGAAATTTGAACAAAAAAAAACTGGCATTAAAAAAAAGCATGACTTGAAGGCTTCAAAAAATAAGTGACTAAAAAATGAAGTGATGCTGATTTTCTAATGAACCGCACCATGCTCAGTTACAAAGTGCATCACCCAGTTTCCAGGGCCACAATCATAACATGTCCTTCTTTGCTGGAATATTACAACCCATCAAAGTGACAAAACTATATTAAAAATCATTTCTGGATTCCACTAATTTTAATAAATAATTTAATTTACAACATTCCTAGTAATGCTTCTAATGCAGAATTCTGAAGAATTCTACAAGTCAATGTAGCTCTAGAAAGAACAGCTTGAATGACAACGGAGACTGGTCTTTCAGTATTTTCTAACAGTGTCCTATGAATTGTAAGATTCTTTGGAGATGCCCCAGTGGGCACCACGGGGGAGAAGGGTAGGGTAGTAAAAAGAAAGGGCATGTAGAGGTTTGGGTACATGTTCCCTCTAACCTCTAAGATCAATCAGGGTAGTTAACAGTGGGACCAATTTCATGTACTAGGATTTCTCTCTAGATTTCATTCTTTAAAAAGATATAGCCTCCTCACAAAAAGTTGTAAAACTCTTAATGATCTCCAAGACATGTGTCATCTTTAAAATGCCATGGATTGGTATGCATGGTAGTGCACGCCTGTAATCCCAGTGACCCAGGAGGCTGAGGCAGGAGGATCACAAGTTCCAGGCCCTAAGCAACTTAGTGAGGCCCTGTCTCAAATTTTTAAAAAAGGCTGGGGATGTAGCTCAGTGGTACAGGGTTCAGTCCCCAGTACCAAAAAAGAAAAAAAAAAATTACTATAACATACAAATTTCTCAGAGAAAACATTTAAAAGTATAGAGATGAGCCAGGCACAGTGCACACCTATAATCCCAGCAGTTCAGGAGGCTGAGGCAGGAGTTTCTCAGGTTCAAAGCTAGCCTTAGCAACTTAGCGAGACCCTCTCTCAAATCAAAAAATAAAAAGAGCTGGGGATGTGGCTCAGTGGTTAAGTGCCCCTGGGTTCGATCCCTGGTACCAAAAAATAAATCCAAAAAACCAAGTGTAGAGATGAGAATATTGGTTTACGTAAAGAGATGGGTCATGATGAAGTCCCCAACTGAGCCAAGTTTTCAGATCTTTAATTGAAGGAGCCCTAATTAGGAAGGGCTGTTGCAGCTAGCTGGAAGCCATAAGTTCCACCTGATATGTATGTGACGCACCTGTAGGCACCCGCAAAGCTGAAGGTATATAACCGGGTGAAAGCGGTCCGAGTTAGGAGAACGGAGAATTTGGTCAGTCGGGCAGTCACTCGGTCCGTCAGAAGAATCAGAGCGGCCAGAACGTAGGCAGAGCGGTTACAGAAGAGAAACCAGATAGAAGACAGAAGAGAAACCAGATAGAAGAAGTAATGACTGGTCAGAGTTAGGCCGAGGCTCCTGAGGAAGACAGAAGACAGAAGAAAGAAGAAGGAAGAAAGAAGAGAGAAGCAAGAAGCTCTAATCTTTCTCTCTAAAAATCTTTCTTTCCCTCTCTAAGCTCTAAGAAAGTAGAAGTAAAAGTAGTAAAAGCTTAACTCTGCCTCCGAGAGTTTTTCCTCCCGGTTTTCGGTACCAGGTAGCTTACATTTAATCATAATGAATTTCTACAGAGAGCCCTATAATAAGCCCTAGATATGCACAGATACAAATCCGAGCCCCTGCCATGGAGTTCATAAATGAGGCCAGTAGATTCCACCCACTCAACCCATCCCTCAGAAAAGTGCCGTGCAGCTAGACCCTGAGAACTTGCCAGTAAGTGTGTTTCAGGATCTGTCCACAAGGGTCACTTGATCCTTGACCCACTTAACCCCGAACCACACTGATTACCATCCTTAAAGAGGCAGTTATAGAAGTTGTTTCTATTTGAAATTCATCTGATCTAACTTGTGCCCTAATTCTTTTAGCAAGAAAATTATTTTTAGTTTTCCAGAGTTCACTTTGAAGCCCCAGAACTTGCCCGCATTTCTGCCATGACTTTAAAATAAAGAGGTTCATTTTTGTGTGTAGTTTGTGGAAATCACTTCTATCTTGGGATGATATCACATATATCTTAAAACAAAATAAACATTGGATTCTGGAGCCCAAGAAACCACAATTGGGGTTTCAGAATTCCTAAGAGAGTAATATAAACAACTTACCTTTGACTTCTACCAGGGCTGATCTCAGATACAGGAACATTGGGTAAGACATGTCAATTTTCCTAGCATATTTAATTTAGCATTGTTAGGAAGAAAAATAGAGCTATAATGGAGAATTCCTTTGGCTCCCTAACTATGGTCCAGAATTCCACTATAATAAAAACTCTAAAATACTAGGCTCTCAAGTATGACAGTAGAGAGATATGAGCAGCTATTTCTTCCCCTCTTTTACTCTTCCCACATAATGAGCTTTTTGGTTTAAAAAAAAAAAAAAAAAAAGGAAAAAATAGACTTCACCCCTACCCCAAGCAACTACTTCTTGTTAGACATATTCTGACAGTCCATACTACCAGAATGTACAAACTAAAGCTGGCTACAACCATACAACTTACGCAACCACTTAGCCTAAATGTGAAAATTGTAGTTAAAAATGTGCTGACCACATCTCAAATACAAGAATAAAAACTTTGTGTGAATAATCCAGAAGACTAGAAAAATCTAGTTTTCCCAAAGACTCCTAAAACTTATATTATTAATATCCAAATAAACACTCAGTTTGGACATTGCTGGTGAATATGGTCTATGTCTATTAAATATGCATTTAAAAAAATCTGGGCACAGTGGCTCATGCCTGTAATCCCAACTATTCTAAAGGCTAAGTCAGGAGGATCACAATTTCAAGGCCAGCTTGGGTAATTCAGCAAGACCTTATCTCAAAATGAAAAATAAAGGGCTGGGAGTGTAGCTCAGTGGTAGAGTGCATGTCTACCATGTGTGAGGACCCAGAACCAATTACCAGTATCAAAAACAACAAACAAAAAGACAATTTAGTGATAATACTAAGGAAAATAAAAGGGAAAAATAAAGAATGCATTTCATATGTGGCAAATGAAGTCGAAATGGGAACTCCAGGTGCAATGACGTTATAAGCATGATGGTAATTCCAAATGATTCTGGATTCTGAGAAGTTACAAAAAGTACAAGATCTCCAACTAGCAAATTTAATTACATGTGGATCATTTATTATAGCTACTGAACACTAGCCTCAAATTCATAGCTATGAATTTATCTACTAAATGAGTAAACTCTTGGGTTAATACAAATGTGAAGCTGGATGCAGTGGCACATGCCTTTTTTTTTTTTTTTTTTTTTTTTTTTTTGGTACCAGGGATTGAACTCAGGGGCACTCGACCACTGGGCCACATCCCCAGCCCTTTTTTGTATTTTATTTAGAGACAGGGTCTCACTGAGTTGCTAAGTGCCTCGCCATTGCTGAGGCTGGCTTTGAACTCGCGATCCTCTTGCCTCAGCCTCCCAAGTGCTGGGATTACAGGTGTGCGCCACCGCGCCCGGCGGCACATGCCTTTGATCCCAGCTACTCTGGAGGTTGAAGCAGGAGGATCACAAGGTCAAGGCTAGGGAGGCAGTTCAGCGGTATAGTGGCAGACAACTTGTGGAACATGTGCAAAGCCCTAGGTTCAATCCCCAGCACTGCAAAAAAAAGTAAAGTTTACTAGATTCTTTTAAATAGTTGACAGGGTACTCTATTCTTCAAATATAGGTGGTAGAAATTGCTTCCTCCATTAATCTTTTCCATTGCAAAAAAACCTGCTAGGGCTTTAATTGGCAAGGAGCTATCAGAGAAGTGCTACTGTTCAGCTCAGTTTCTTCCTTCCCATGGTCACAGAGGGGAGGTGCCTGCCACCTAGTGGCATTTTCTCATGGAACCCCATCAATGTAAAGGACACAGAATAATCATTTGAAGGAATATATGATGCCAATGAAAAGTGCTTGATTTTAATTTGTAAGTGATTTCCACTTATTTCTGCATGTCACACTTCTGCATTTCCTCCCTTTTTTAAACTTTTTTTTTTATTTGCAAGACTGCTGAACAAATCCCAAATGAAAGGAGTAATTCTCCATGTGTAAGAATTAGGTGTCGGGGCTGGGATTGTGGCTCAGGGGCAGAGCGCTCGCCTTGCACGTGCGCGGCCCGGGTTCGATCCTCAGCACCACGTAAACATAAATGCATTGCATTGTGTACAACTAAAGTAAATAAATAAATATTTAAAAAAAAGAATTAGGTGTCATTTTTAACACAAATTGAAGGGTAGTGTTAAATATCATATCACATTCAACCACTGCATGGAACTTCACCCATGGCAGCACAAGGGGGTGGGGGTATGCTTCTATGTTTAACTGTCATATACGGGGCTTCAGCCTGCAGCTCAATCTGACTCATCCATTGTTTTCACATTCTCAGTTTCCATCAAACCACCAAGTAATGTTTATAAAGTGATAGGATACAACTAAAACACTTTTTCGTGATAGGTTTTGGATGGTTTCCATTCAAGATAACAGATTGATGTTATTTGGGTAAGTGTCTAGGGAGGTTCCACTGCAGCAGGAAATGCTCCCCTGGGTTGCAAAGGAGTTCTGAATCTGACGTGATTCCCCACCACCTCTCCATCTACCTAATCCTGTCGATGAGAGGATGTTCCCTCTCCATTCCCAGACCAAAGCCTGCCGTTCAGATACAGTTTTGGTTAATGCCATGGAGTTGATTTTGCACAATTACAAAGCAATCAGAAGCACAGTAGGTTATTACAGCCTCAGGAAGGGACTTGCTCCTGCACATTCTCTGAAGGAGCTTCAACAAATTAAACTCCATGCAGAATTTACACCCTTCTCTTAAATAATAATAGAGAAACAGAATTACTAAGAGAAAAAGAGTGAAGAATTAGCTAAACAGATGATTGACAAAAGAGGCAAAAGAGAAGAAACAGGAATACTACTTCAAGAATCCATTTGTCCCTGGGTCCTCCAGATAACAGGGCATTTTGCCAGCTGTCACTACTGAACCAACTAAAAGTGTTACACCCAAACTGTTGTACTCATTAAAACCAAAACAATTTATATGAATGCTTGGAGGTACTTGCATGTCACATTGTATTGTTTGGTCTTAAAGAAGAGGGGAATGTCTGCCATTCTCATTTAAATAACATTTAGAGCATTTTAATTTGCTTTCCTTCTGCAAGGGATCTAACTAGCCTTAACCTTACATAACTGAAAATCTACATATTGTTATTCCCTCACTTGATGAAGTCTTTCCATTCATTGTGCAACTTGTTATAAAAAAATGTATAGCATAAATGAAAAACCATGTTAGTAGGAAATACAAGTCTTTTACGATAAGGAAAATGTATGTCAGCAAGGTAATGCATAAAATGTCTTCTTGGCTGAGCACGGTGGTGCACACCTGTAATCCCAATGACTCAGGAGGCTGAGGCAGGAGGATTGCAAATTCAAAACAAGCCTCAGCAATTTAGCAAGGTCCTAAGCATTTTAGTAAGACCCTGTCTCAAAAATAAATAGTAATATGGAGGGGATGTGGCACCTCTATTTTCAGAAAAAATATTGGCTCTTCTTAAACCATGGGAAAGGGTACAGAATCTCAAGGTTATGGTTAATATTTATTTCCACCCCAAATTAAGTCAATCACCAGGGGCTTCATTGCTCACATTTTTGAAAGCTACTTCTACTTACCTACATTTTGTCTTCCTTTGTGTATAATCATTTTCATAGACATGGAGGGTGGCTAGAAACCTCATGAGAAATCTAGTATATCTTCTGATATCTCTAGCTAAAGTCTTTAAGCAAGTGACTAACTGTACTATAATTAATGATCATCCCTGAATGCTCAGTGGCCAGGACCAGAAATACTGTGCTCAGGACTCCAGAGAGGAAGTTTCTCCTCTTTCTCAACCTGAATTTCACTACTTACAAGAAAAAGGTAGAAAAACAAACCATCATCACATTGTCTATGACAACCCTTAATATGTTAAGAGTCACTTTTTTGTTTCAGTTGGGCTATCAGTTTAGGTACACAAGATAACCAGCATTATGTACCTACCAATTATTAGAAAGACAAAAGCCAAATGAGGTGATGCAAATCAGCTATTTATCCATTGATAAAGCTTTTATTTTTCATCAGAAGCTAGATTTTCTCCTAGTATGAATTTATAAATAAGCGCTATGCTTTCCCTACCCCAGAAAAAAAAATTAAAACTCTAGTAGTTACAAAAATTGAAGAAATTTTGGTCACATGCTCCACAGCACACTATACTTTTATTTGACTGTGCTTATCACATCTGTAAACTCATGTCATTTTAAAATAAATTTGTTAACCTCATCAAAACTGAAGCTCTGTGAAGGCAGGTACCAGTCTATCCTGCTTATCTGCGTATTCCCATTATCCAGCACAGCATTTGGCACACAGCAGGCTCTTCATCTTATCTGGAGAACTGACAAAGTCCCTTCAAAATCATTATTGTCCAACAGTCTTAACTTTGGAGATATGAAAATAGTTCATAAATCATACCTGGAAACAATTTGCCCAAGATTGTGTAATATGTTAATGACAAAGCCAGGATTATTTCAGATGTTTTATTCCCCATTCTCCATTCATTACACCAAGAGGTTCTTTTACCTAAAACCCTGGACAGGCTACACTACTGACTTAGTAACATGCACACACCTTAGTGATCTAAGAAGCTTTTGGTTGGCTGACTGGCTCCCACTATTCTTTATCAGTTAGAACATGAAAGCCCTTCCATAAATATGCCTGGTTTATGCATTCTTTATGTAAGACTCCAAGAAACAGAACCCAGGACAGAATTCTATAGCCATAGTAAAGAGCCAGCTTATTATGTCATATGAGGGTCAGATTTTACAGAGACCAAACCACAGATGCCAGCTATACTTTCATGGCTCAGTTAGCTACTGCTAAATCAAATATTCTGCTAAACAGAGCTTCTGTGTTTAAGGGTTTTTAAAATTTGTCATCTTAGATATTTTTAAAAGCAAATTTTAAAAAATAGAACTTCTCCTAAGCACATGAAAAAAGTAAATGTGGATTTTCAGGGACAAAGATGATCTAAAACTGGATTGTGGTGATGGTTGCTCAACTATAAATTTATTACAGATCTTAAAATAGGTAAATATGGTCAACTATACTTTAGTAATTCTGTTTAAAAAAATAAGTCTGAAAAGGAGTACAGTAACTGAGCTACTTCCTTTTGTAAACATCTGGTATTAAAATGATAAAGATGCTCTTTACTGCCACCATGCTCTTTTAAACCCAGGTCCTATCTACTCCAGTCACACTTCACATAAAAGGTCAGAAGTTTCCCTCTAATTTTGGTAAAAATAATTTAGAAGACTAATATAAATATCCAAAAAGAATCAATCTTCATTAATATAGCAACAAAAGAAATTAACTAGCATAATTATCTACATAAATATTCTATAGATGTTTGTCTAAGCATTAGCAATTAATATTTGTTAAAATTAAGTGTTTTAGTTCAAAACTTGCCATTAATCAGCCATTGGGAGCCAAGCAAGTTACAAGACATCTCTGGGCTTCCATTTGCCCACTTATATCATATATCCCTGTGGCCCACATTAGAGTTAAATAGCATATAAGAAAAATAGAAATTATTATGTAATGCATAGCTACTAATATGGCAAACTGTGTACGTAAATTATCATCCTGTGAAGGTGCAATTAGTCTTTTCCTTTTTTTTTTTCCCCATAAGAAATTGGAACACAGAAAAGTTGATTAGTTTGAGCAAAGTCACACATTTTTTTAGTAACAGATCCAGAATTCCAATCCACAGTTATCCAGTTCCATAACCTATACCAATCTCTATTCCTCATTTGACCTTGGACTTTTGAGTCAGGTGTGGGCATGAATCCTGACCTAGTCTTTAGTGTGTTAATCACTTTCTCTGATTCCCAGCTTCCTCATCTACAAAAGGAGATTACTAGTATTTAATTGAATTGTTATGAAAATTAAATTAGTGTGCCTCCTATGATTAGAAGCCATTCAATAAATAGTCTTTCTTATCCCAGTCCCAGAAGTTCCTTCTTCTGTATTTAAAAAGAGAGAGAGAGAAAAGTTGTGATTTCCTTCTAGCCTACCTGGAACAAACCTCACTGGGACCGAGTTCCATCAAAAGCAATTAGAGTGAACACAAACAACACAGCATTACTCCTTTGCTATCATTCCTTGGCTCTATGTCTGAGACTGTCAACAAGAGTGTCAACTTCAAGGGGTGGGCATCTGTCCACAGGAACTGAGCTGAGGTCACAGACTTGTCTCGCTCTGCCCTGCAAACAGATGTCTGGGTGACAACTCTTAGTCACTCTGAACCAAGGTTAGAGCCAAATCAGGTGGGAAGTGCTGTATCTCCTTTCTAATCCTCTTGGCCAGCCTGTTCATTCCCTAAGACAATACCTCACTGACCAGGATTCAAAATAGCTAGTTTTTGCCAGGATACTATTTTTAAACACAATGCCCTTATTGTAATGATGTTTGATTATTTCACCAACAAAAGACTATTTCTGTAACAGTGGTTTGTCAGCAAGAAACCCCTTTAATTCTGCACATTGGAATGCACACCTTCACAGTTAGCCAGGTAAAAACTGATGTAATGTGGAGCTCTAGTGGTGGCATGAAGTAAAGCAGCTGTTTAAAAAAAAGCCAAGGAAATTACCATTTATTATTCAATTACCACATTAAGATAAAATATGGTCCAAATGCATCTTCTAAGATGGCAAACTCCAAACATAGTCACTTTCTTCCAGACTGCAAGTTAGACTTCAATAACTAGCCTGCATTAAATATCATGAAGCAATAATATCTTCTTAGAAAATAGAACTCAGTGCTATGAAAATCACTTTTCTACTTTTTAACCAAGTTCACTTAAGAAGCCTACTAATTTAATGCTAGCTACTTTTTTCACATAGAAAACAAAAGTACTGTATACAAAAAAAAAAAAAAAAAAAGACTGCTGGACTCTAAGTGGTGTGATCAATGAAATCCTGTATCGTACCAACTGTCCTGGGAAGTGAAATAATCTCTACATGCTGGGAGGTTGTTGTGTGTTAATGCCTGCACTAGGAAAGTACCTTTCTTGAATATCTGACTTCGCAGGTCTTTGCCAACTTAAAACAACTAAGGGTAAAACCTGTAATGTCAAATGTTAATCCTTTGTTATGCTGTTACCTGGAGTATTCATCTTCTCTATCAAAAGCCTTCATTTAAAAAAATACATAGCTTGATTATGGTCAACAACATAATAGAATAGAAAATTCTATTTTTATGCTATACAACCTGGAGTTGTCATTTAAAATTTCTAAAAATGGTGGCTGATTTAGCTGTGTCAAAACAAGTTACCATAGAGGGAAAATAATCTTAGAATGTGAGAAAATACAGAAACTGGTCTTTCCATAGACATGCATCACTTAACAATGGGGATATGTTCTGAGGATTACATTGTCAGGCAGTTTTACCAATGAGTTAACATCAAATGGTGCACTTATACGAACTAAGATGGCTTGGCCATCATCAGGTGATGTAATCTTATGGGACCACCATCATATATGTGGTCTGTCATTGGCCAATCTGTCATTATGTAGCACATGACCATATATATATATGTTTATGTAGCACATGACCACATATATATAGTGTTTTTGAACATTAAAGTGTAAGTCACCTTCCATGCATGATGATAAAAGAAACCAAAATGTTCATCAATGCATGAACAATGTTTATCTGAAAAACACTGAGACTCATAGGACTTTTTATAGTTTATATCCTGGAATCTACTAAAAGTTTTCCAATAGCCATATTCCAAGGACTTTTAAATTGTTAAGTTTCAGAGATCTGTGAATGAATGAAGATTTAATGGTTACTGAGGAGTTTTACTCATTGATGCCTCTCTTCTTCATCCTTCTAATATGCTGTCATTGATATAGTTCCCTGAAACTGCACAGAAAAAAATGGTAAAAATACAAAAGCCTTTTCTGATGATTCACTGCGAATGCAATATTTGCAATGTGAAGCTCAAGGCAAATAATTTCTTTTTTGTCTTCATTTTTAGCTATAGGCTAGGAGAGAGAGCCTTTCTGATAAAATAGGCAAAAGGTGAGCAAGAGGTGGAGGTGGTTTATGAATGTAATCATATGCCAATGGGAACAAACAGAAACCTGCACTAATGCAGCATTTGCCACCAAGGAACTTGGAATCTAACAATTCTACAGTCCTTTTCACCACAAACATTAACATGATAAAATTGAATACTTTCAATGTGTGAATCTAAGCACTATGTCTTTGTACATCATCTTGCCTGTATTTTCCATGGTGATTATTTCTATCTCCTTTGCTTTACCATAACAGACCTAGGTATGCAGCTTAAAATAATATTAGGGGCTTTATTTGCCATCCTTTGGACTGAGGACATGTTGATTTTATTAAAGCAAGTTGAGTCTGCATTCTTTCTTTACTATTATTACAGGTAGACTTGACAGACACAGGACCTTTGTTTGCAAATGTTCTGCTCTGGAGGAAACCTTGTTAAATAAGTTCCATTTTACCTGCTGGGCAGTTGCACTCTGAAGGTGCTTCTCTTGCGATTCTTATTTTAGCCATATGTTCATAGGATTTCTGTAGGAAAAGAAGAGGTATTAATGATCATCAGTAGCACTGTAGAGAAATGGAGTCTCTAGGGACTCTGACCATGTATCTGATTTGCCAGCATTTGATAGGCTACATAACTAACATTTACATATGTACTTGGACCTTAGTCAAAAGGTAACAGTACCCAAGACCTAAAAAAAGAAAGTGACATGGTATCAAGATTGCTAGATCTGTATAACATCTTTCTCCATTCTCCAACCACCACCATCCTCTCCTGCAGCCCAAGAATAAGCAATACAAAAACCTGGCACTAACATGTTGCAGTTCTGGGCCAGCTGTGGCTTACCAATAACAGCCAATACCTTACACATGAAGGTCAAATGCTTTATCATGTTGTGCTCCAACATGATAAAGCAAGGCCAAACATCATCTTTGTTGAAAGAGCAACTTCCAAACACCCCCAACTCTAAAGCCATCCTTAAACATAATGATGCTTCCTTTCAATTCTCAACTCCAATGGTTCTGCATTCATGAATACTTGGACACTGCACCCTTTTCTAAAGACAAAGCTACTTTAAAAAAAATTAAACTTTTAGTATAAAAAGATCCAATAGGTGGAATTATTGATTTTAACTTATATGGTTATTTCATTTATGCATTAATAACAACTATGGCCCCAACCTTATAATATATGAAGGATAAAACAGATGTTATCTCTGCAAGAAATACCCTCCATACATCTGGGAAAGAATTACATCAGACTCCAGAAAGCTAAAGGGAAAAAAATGCCCCCCTGTCATTCTGGCCACCCTTTCCCCTTTTAGACCTACACCTGTTCGGCATGCAAACATTAAGAAAAAGAGAGAGAAGGTAATATATAAAGAGTTGGAGACATCAAGAGAGGTGCATACATGCAAATATATGGTACAGTAAGCGTTATGCAAACGCACATAATCAAACCAAGAATGCATACTGTAAGGGTAAATTCTGGTCCTACACACAGGCTCACACCTGTACAAAATGTTATGCACGTGCAAAATACCCCAGCCTCTCACACCTGAGCCAGAAGGCGCTCCACTTTCTCTTGCACCATGGCCTTCAGCTGATCCAGGGTATCAGGCAGCAGACGAATAGAAGGATCCCTTTAACGGATTCGAGAGCAGCGATCCTAGCCTGGAGGTCGTTGGTTTTCACCCCAAGGTACAGACAAGAAATCACCGCCACCACTGATAGGAGAGTCGCCAGGGCCGTGCACTGGGGCATGGTACGGGCACAACGCTGCCCAGAGGGGCTCGGGTCTTCGGATCCAGGCTCTCGACCCCCTCCTTTCCCTGCATGCTTCTTCACCAGCATTGTGGCGGCTGCCTCAGCTTCGCCTTCCACCCTCTATCTCCTCCAATAATCTTAAGAGGAGAGGAAAAGGATGATTCCTTTAAAGTTCAGTCTCTGTGGCTGCACAACTAGTTGGTGGAGTCGGAGCCCGGGCGCGAAGATGGACCTGCGCTTTGCTCAGCTTTGAGACCAGCAGGCGTGGACCATCCTCCGCTTCCTTCTCTCCTTCCAGTTGACAGTGAAAAGCACCCTCAGTCCAGGGACAGGGTGGCGATGGGGTAAAAACCGAAACGAAACCCACCCAGACTGCTCTCCTAGCCGTCAAAGAACAGACACCTCTATCCAGGTCCCCGAGAGCCGCAGTGTAGGGTCCCGGGGGCAGCGGGCGCGGCGAGGGGCCGCCGCTCTCCCGCCCCACGGAGCTCTGGACCTGTTGCGTCTGATAGTTTGCCTTATTTCTACCTATTCCGTGTCTTTCCGCTCACCGACCAGTTTCCCACCTGGATTCAGTTCAAGACAAAAAGGCTGAGCGACACCGGAGAGCGCAGCTCAAGAGGGGTGGCCAAGGGGAGAGTAGAGAGGAAAACGAAATAACCTAAGGAGCAAACGCAAGTCGCGGCTGCCCTAAGTATCTCCGCAGCCTCGCGTATGCGAGCCTTAAATACCCTTCGGGATGCTAGTGTGCGTGTGTGTGTGTGCGTGTGTGTGTGTGTGTGAGTGTATGAGAGAGTGCGCGCGCGCTCCGATCTCGACGTCCCTCCCCCGACCCCCTCCCGGCGCGGGGCGTCCGGTCCGCAGCTCCCGCGGCAGTGAGCCCCCCCTCCCACGAAACCAAAACAGGAGTCCGCCTCATTAGCATAATATATTCACCTTCGCCCAGCCGGCGGGGCGGACCGGGAGACCCCGGGAGGGGGCGGGGAGCTTGGGTGGGAGCGGAGCGGGAGGTCCAAATTAGCATAAAGTATGCAAATAGTTGGAGCAGCCACCCTGATTGGAGAGGAGCTCGGCAACCCCTCCCCGCTCCGTGGAGTAACTTCAGCGTCCCCAAGGCCACCTCTCTGGCCTGGACCGGGGGCCCAGGCCCGGTTCGCTGTGCTGATGGAGGCTACTCTGGCTTACACCCTCTTAGCCCAGCGCCCCCTCTTTATCCCGGTTAAAAATGGAGAAATGGCCTCCAGAAGGGAGGGAGTGAAGCTGGACGCTCTAGTTCTGATCCTCACTCAAAAGCAGCCGCAGGAGCTCTTCCCACCTCGCCTTAGTGCCTCATTTTCCCTCCTCCTCCACTTTCTCACTTGCCAAAAGGCAAAATTGTCTGGTTGACGTCTGAGGTACCTTTCCCCACTTCCCTTCCTTCCCCCAGTCGCTCAGCAGATTTCTTCAGCGAGGCGAAGTTTTCTCTCCCCTCCCCCAGTTTCCTTCTGTCTTGACGGTGTTGTCTCCCCCCAGCTCTGTGTTCCTACTCTGTACTAGGGTGCTAATGCATTTTCCTGATTCCCTGTTTCGTGGGATTGAAAAAGGGAGTGTTGAGGCACACACATGTCTCAGGAATTAGGAAAGGACTGAAGAATGAGGTCAATTTTTCCTCTTCCCCTACTTTCTCCTCACGCTGTTCCCTCTGGATCAAATTACAGGGTCTCTAATGGGATTTTTGAAAGTTGGTAACAAGTAGCATTTTTGCATCTAATAGACTTAGGGGGAAAAATAGTTATCCCAAAGAGCTCCTTCTTATCACATATTTCCTATGTTCCTTGACCTCACGGTTGTAAGGGTAATCAACAATATACTGCACTAAGCTGAACTTTCTCACATACACAGATATTGCTAGTAAGAAATGGGGTAAGGAAATTTCAACATCATTACGGGATGAAACAGACAACATGGGGGAAGCCTGTGATTTTTGCTATAAAATTGAAATGATAATTCCTTATATTTGTATTACATAGTGGTTCACAAAGGATGGTTCTGGGTCAATAACACAAGCATCACCTGAGAACTTATGCAACATTCAGGTTCTGGCGATCCCACCCCAGATCTTCTGAGTCAGAAACTACTACTAAAATCAGAAGCCTAGCAATCTGTGGTTTAACAAACCATGCATGTAAAAGTTTAAAAGCCACTGGTGTAACATCTTACAAAATATTTTCAAATACATTTTTTTCATTTGAACCTCATAACCCTGTGATCCAAGTGAAGAATTGCTGTCCCTGTTTTATATATAAACAAACAATTTTCAAGTTATGTTATTGTATTTAGACATATGCCTAATAGTAGGACCAAGGAATGGGTACAAATCTCTGTGTGTGTGTGTGTGTGTGTGTGTGTGTGTGTGCGCGCGCGAGGGCACAATCTTATACTGGGGATTAAACCTAGGGCCTCATGTATGCTAAGCATGTGTTCTACCACTGAGCTACACCCCCAGCCTGGTATAAATTTTTAATATGTCAGTTCTTTCTGATTTTTCCATTACTTCTCTAACCATTTCTCAGTCTTCTTTGCAGGCTTTTTTTCTGCCTGTCCTCTGAATGTTGGTGCTCCTTGGATCTCTGTCTTATGCCATCCAATCCTCTTAACTCCACATACTCTCCCCCAATTACCTTCTTTACACTGATAGGTCATAAATCCATATAGCAAGCCCAAACCTCCTGATCCTCAATCCCACACAGCCAACTGTGTGTTTGCCATGGCCCTCTGACTGTCCCACTAGCATTTCTCACTTAAGCTACATATTACCTCCAAAATATGCTCTTTTTCCTGTTTCCCATCTCAATATGGATCTCCCATCCATCCAGTGTCCCCAAAGGAGAAAAAAATAGAGAACTAATAATGCTTGACTTCTTTACCTTACTCTTCTTGTCTACCTAAATTCCTATAATACTTCCCATTGTGTTTTGTATTTTCATTTAAGATCCCCTCACCTCTGCCACCTGGTACCTGCCACCTCACCAGCCTCATTGCCCATTCTTTCCCTCATTCTCCACACCAGTTGCTATAAAGTATGGACACAAAGAGAATAAAGAACTTTCATTTTGGACAAGGCACCACTCTCTTAAAATTTCAGTAGAAACGTCATTTTCCGCCCAATGCTGACTGTGGATTTCACATTTACTTTGGATGGAGCAATGTTCTTATGGCATGCTTTGTGGAAACGGCCATGAGAAGGCATCTTAGCAACTCTTGCAAGCTCTCAGATCTGAGTAAAGAGATAGAGTTGGAATTTTGTGGATTTGGGACCTTTATCCAAAGGATTAGATTTGCTTTATGTCTTTGGTGGGCACAATACCTCAGAAATGTACCAGCCATTAGCACTAAGATATCAAACCCAGTAGATTCTCTGCATCATGCACAAAGAATGCATGGATTTACAAAGCTCTGGGAGTGTGAACCTGTGTTGTTCTGTAGATCCATCAGAGCATGGTTATTTTGGTTTCTATGTACAGAAGGATTCAAAAAAGGTAAAAATAGCTCCAAAACTGCCATCGTCCAGCTGACTCCAATTTGCTTACAACTGCTCTCAATAGTAGTAAAAGGCAAACAGCTGGTTGAAGAACAGGTATGTGGTGGGGAGAATAATGGACCACCCCCACCCCAAATGGCCATGTCTTAATCTCCAAAACTTGTGAATGAAAATGTTGACTTACATGGCAAAACAGAGTCTCAGATATATCTTGAGATGGGGAGATTTCCTTCAGTTACGTGGTATGTGGATGGGCCCAATGCAATCACAATCTTCCTCAGAGTCTGAGAGGGAGAGATGTGAGAACAGAAGCCAAAGTCAGAGGGAAGAGAAACCTAGCATTGAAGATGGAAGAAGGACCTGAGAAATGTGGGCAATCTCCAAAAGCTGGAAAGGGAGGGGCAAGCACTCCCTAGAACCTCCAGAAGGAAGACAGCCCTGCCAGCACCTTGATTGTAGGACTTCTGACTATCAGAACTACAATTAGTAAGTTTGTGTTGTTTTAAGTCACTAAGTTTGTAGTAATCTGTTACAAACAGCAAAAGAAAACTAATGTAATAAAAATCACAAGAAATCAATCTTAATCTGCTGTAGCATCACAAGTGATATTGAAACCACCCAAATGCTTGCAAGCTGTATAGCATTAAATCCCTGCCTCTCAAATGTTTATGCGTTTCGATTCTGTTGACATGCTCCCTGGGAAAGAATTGGAGAGCATGCCTTCTCTCATGTCATGTAAAATTAGGATGCCCTCTACAGAGACATAGTAAACTCAATACAATATGCTCTATTTTCTTGATGCCTCTCATTTGTACAACTCAGAAACAATAAACTAGCCAAGCAATACAGACAGTCTCATCTCTCCTCCCATCTAATGCTAGCCTGGCCATGGTCATGACCCAGGACTCAGCATTACTGTAGTACTGCTGATACCCATCTCCAAGTCCCCAGAAAAAAAGAAACACAGACTTCTGACACAGAGGCATAGCCAGAAGTTGAAGTGAACAAGAAGATAGCTAGGAGTTAAAGGGAGAAAAACAAGCAAAAGAGATACACATGAGGAAATAGAAGAAAAAGAATAGGTGAATAGAAGCACTAGCTTAAAAAAAAAAAAAAAAAAGGTTATCCTCTGCTTCTAATCCCTCCATAAACAGATCAATAAAATATATACAGCATAAATGTGAAGAACAAGCACATTATTTCAAATTTTGATGTTTTACATGTATTTAGAAAGATTAGCCAACCTGAGTCGCTGGGATAATTATGTTCTGCTGTTTTTAGGTAGATTCTAATTACATTAAGGAAAAATATTTTGGTTTGGCTAGAAATTCTTTTGGTGCCATTCATTTTGGAAGCTGATTAATTTTCTAAAGCCACAGCTTTAACCTGTGTTCACCACCAAAGTTATCAAACAGAAGCAAATGTAAGAGGGGATTTGTGGCCCTCTTTGTACATCCACACCACCTGTTGCGTCCTCCAAGTACCTTAATAAAGAAAATGGTTGAATAAATTATGTGTGGTATTATGTGTGCTATTTTACAAACTTCAGAGGACAGGGCAACCTCACAGAAATGTCTTCTAGGGACAGAACAGGCAGTGAATGGTTAAGTGAGTTGAAGCTTATAAGATGTGGTTCTCTCACAGCCAGGCAAATTTCAATAAATCACAAACAAATTATAAATATCTTTCAGAGCAGAAGAGCAGAAAAGAAGGATTTGGCTCTTAGTGACAGCTGAAAAATTCCCTTTCAGACAGATCAAGGAACTGATCCCATTTACACAAGCCTGGTTAAGCAAGGGGCTTACAAGCGTATGAATCCAATAATCCAGAAGATGCACACCCTCCAAAATCCCAGTCGTCTGTGCACTCTGTTTTATGTTTGTTTATTTGGAGGGAGGAGGTGAATTTTTTGCTCAAACTTTAAATAACAAGGCAGAAACCCCACTATGTGGCTAACTCAAACAAGAGGCAAATTTTCACTAAACTTACCAAATCAACCGTTTAGGGTAATGCTATACAAACAGAACACATTTGTATCATTGAGTCAGTTCATGATTAAGAACACAGACTCGGGCGTGGTGGCACACGCCTGTTATCCCAGCCACTCAGGAGTCTGAGACAGGAGGATCACAAGTTTGAGGTCAGCCTCAGCAACTTAGTGAGGTACTAACCAATTTAGTGAGTACCTGTCTCAAAAAGGGCTGGGGATGTGGCTCAGTGGTAAATTTCCTCTGGGGTTCAATCCCCAGTACCAAATAAAGAACACAGACTCCAAGGCTGAACTGCCTGGGTTCATTATGCAGTTCTGCCCTTTAATAGTTACGGGATTTTGAGTAAATAACTGAAATTATCTGTGCCTCGGTTTTCTTCTCTGTGTAACAGGGGTGGTAATACTTGACCATTTGGAATCTTTTGCCATGAATAAATGGAAGGTAGGTGAAGGTTTTGCAATACCTGGTAGTTGCTAAGTGTAATAGACACATTAGCTCTAATTGATGCTATTACTGTTATTACTTTAAAAGTGTCAATTTACTGGTCATGGACACTGAAAGTCCTCCTTGGGCTGTGGGGAACCTGTGTATGCAAACCATGATTTTAGTCATATTTCAGTTCATGAGACTAGAATAGAATCAGGGCAACCTTTTGGCTATGACATGATTTGAAGAATTCCCTGCACAAGGCAACAACTGATGTGTTTTTTGTCATTTTATATTTGTTTTGCCTATTCTAGGATTTCAAATAAGTAAAAGCATATAGCATAAATGCTTATGTGTTTGGCATCTTTTACCCAACATAATGTTTTTGAGAGTTATCCAGAGTTTTGCATGTAACAACATTTTTTTTCATTTATTTATATGGAGTAATATTCCATTGTTTAAAATAACACAACTTATTTATTCACTTGTTGGTCAATACTTGGAATGTTTCCAATATTTTGCTATATGAACAATACTACTATGAACATTCATGTACTTATCTTTTTTAATATTTCAAAAAGTATAAAGAATAATTTTATTTCATATATGGGTGATAGATTAGCTAAAACTATTTTTTATAAAGAAGAACAGAAAGAAAATATGGTTCTATCAGATAGCAAAATACTTTATAAGGGCACAGTACTCAACACAATTTGGTATTGCTTCAGGGGCAGAAATTAAACCAAAAGAGATAGAGAATAGAAAAACCTAGAAACAGGTTTATACATAGGCACCAAAAATGGGAAAGAAATAACACTGAAGAGGAATGAAGAAAAGATAGAAGTTTCTATTAATTATACTGTACATTCATATAGAATAAAATGAAGATGAATCCTTTCTTCATAGACCACACAAAATTAAAAATATACAGTTTATAAAACTAAATGCAAAATGTAATAATATAAAGTATTCAGAAGATAATACAGAAAAATATCTTCATGACCTTCAACTAAGGCAGAGTTTCTATTTTTTTTTATCATATAAAACTTTTAATATTTTTTCACAGTTTTGAATGGTCAGATTATTCTGGATAACTATATTTATTTGTAACTCAAATTGTATCAACCAGCCTGATAGTATTATTATTCCCATGCTGACAAGGCATATTATTGACAGCTATATACTTTAAATTTATAAAATACATTGAGTATTCGTGATAGTTGTTAATCTTTAAGAATATAAAGTTCTATATGTGGGAACAGAGAAGCAACAAAAGGGAAGAAATCCTTGTTAGGTGTTTGTATGGACACTGTTTGTTTGGATATACCTATGTGGATTTTTTTTTCTTTTTACAAAACACTGTATACAATGTATATTCGTACCATTCAAATCTTCAATCATGCATTTACAATAATGACATCCATCTTATTCAACCACCTTTTCTTTTTTCCTCTCCATCCCCCTTGCTCCCTTTCTTCTCCTCCCTCCCCTTTGACCTTTCTAGCGTTCCTCTAATCCTCCTATGTACCCCGACCCAACACCACTGTGAATCATAAGGCAGAGTTTCTTAAGACCCATGAAGAACTACTCTCAGAGGAAACGACTGATAAATTGTAGTGCATTAAATAAAAAAGTTTTATTTACATTTTTTAAAGCCAAAAGAAAGCCACAGGATGGGAAAAGACATCTGCAAAATACAGAAATGAAGAAAGACTACAAAAGAATTACTACAATCAATGAGAAAAATCCAAAAACTCAACAGAAAAGTGAGCAAAGGCTTGAATAAGCACTTTTACAGTCCATAAAATAAAAGTAGCCTGTAAACATTTTAAAATGTGCCCCATAAGTTATCAGAAAAAAATGCATATTGTAACCATAACAACCATATGATACCACTACTAGCCCACCCAATGGCAATATGAAAGAGACAGACAATAACAAACACAAGCAAGAATGTGGAGCAACTGAAACTCTCACCCACTGCTGGTTGAAATGTAAATTCATTTTTGCACAAGCACTTTAGAAAATTAATTGGCAGTATCTGAAAAACAAAAATACAAAGCCTTGTGGAGAGACTTTGAAGATAGTATTAGCAAAACTCTGAGCCTATAAATGTCTGTTAGTAGACACTACAAGCCTTATAGGAGATTTCAGGTAAGGGCTTAAATGATAGTGAGGAAAATGTCATTAGGAACTGTAAGGAAAGAGAATTGTACTATGAATAGTAGATGTTGTATCATTGTTGCATTCCATTCAGAGTAAAAGTTACCATCAGGCTTCTTCTTATTGAGAATAGTAAATATAAAAGGAGATAGATAAGCAAAAGCAAGACTGCTAAACAAAAAGAAGCCAGGAATTGTTGGGATTAAGAATTTACAGCTCCTTCAGAAGGCAATTGACTTTAACATTAAGAAAATACATTTGGGGCTGGGGCTGTGGCTCAGGGGTAGAGTGCTTGCCTTGTATGTGTGAGGCACTGGGTTCGATCCTCAGCACCACATAAAAATAAATAAAATAAAGGTATTGTGTCCATCAACAACTTAAAAATTTAAAAAAAAAAACTTTTGGATAAGGTTAAATCCAGAGACTCTCAGAAAAACAAAAAAAAACTGAGAATATGACTGTAAAATTCTGTGTTAAGATCTCAGAAATAACAAAAATGATGCTTCAGAAAACCAAATTAAACTACAGGACTTCTAAGAAGCCTAAGGTTGCTGTCTCTCAGTAATCTCAGCAGAAATCCAAGGCAGAGTATGGCTATTTTAGCAAAGTGAATATCAGTAAGATTCATAGGAGACCAACAAGCCTTTTAAGAATATTATACTAGCAAAGACATCACCCCTAGAAGGAATGAGAGTGAAAAATAAAGAGGGACCAAAAAACCTCTACACACAGGAAGCTGGCTGAGAAAATTGTGGAGTTACAAATACAAGCTACCTTTCATGGAAAGGAAAAAAGAGCTTAGAGTACATGTGGGGAAGAGGTCAAAGGAGAGCAAAGAGTCATGGAAAATCATTCTCAGGAAAGAATAGGACTCTTTCCTAAACAAAGAATTTCCAATATTTGTTCAATTGAATTTCAGAAGTTCTGGGGTCTGGTCACTCCTGTGGTCTTCTTTTTTTTCTGTGTGTGTGTGTGTGTGTGTGTGTGTGTGTGTGTGTGTTAGTGACTGGAAATCAAATCCAGGGCCTTGTGCATGCCAGGCAAGTACTCTACCACTGAGCTATGTCCCCAGTCCTTGGTCTTCATTTGGAAAATAACTGTACTTGAGGAGAGGAGTATGAGGTTTCTTATCAAGGAAACACATATGAAGCACTTCATTCAAATGGACCAGATATAGATGATGAGATCTTTGACCTTGAAGTATACTGTGAAAGATATATTGTGACTATACAATTAATTATAACCATAAGACCCACCCCCCAAAAAACTCACTGGACTAATGCTACATATCACTTAGCAATATGATGCCAACTGGCCTGGCGATATCCAGGAGAGGCCTCCTCAGCACAGATGCAACTCTCATAAGCCTTCAAACAAAGCTGGTCCTTACAAGAATAGCATAAGCCATCTTTATGAAAGAAAGACCTGGTAGCTGGCCTGGTATAAGAAAAGTAAGAGAATCCATCAAACTCTGAGAGTAATCTCCAGATATAGACTGTATTAGTCAGCTTTTCATCACAGTGACCAAAATACATAAACGAACAACTTAAAGAAGGAAAGATTTATTTTGGCTCACAGTTACAGAGGTTTTAGTCCATGGTCAGCCTGCTCCATTGTTCAGAGCCTGAGGTAAGGCAGAGAGAGCATCATGGTGGAAAGAGCATCATGGTGGAAGCATGTAACAGAGGAAAATTGATACACTTATAGCATCCAGCAAGCAGAGAGGGAAGATACACCCTTCCTGCACACATCTCTAGTGGGTTGGACTTCCTCAGTCCCACCTCCCAGAAGTCCATTCAGAGCCTTCATGGTACAATCACTTCCCCAAAACCCCACCTCTGAACACATGACACTTTGGGAGACATTCCAGATCCAAACCATTCAGAGACCCTCCCAGTCAGACTGGCATCTGATTCCTTGACTGTATCTGGCCCATGCCACTGGCCTGCTCCTGCTGGCCATCTTGTAAAGCACTGCCAGAATAAACTGCTTGAGCAACAGACTGTGCCTAATTCATCTTTGATGTGAATTGAACTGAAAGGGAAAAGTTGCCCCCTGGGGAAACAAGTTAACTAAGACCACCCAAGTCATCTGAGCAAGACAGACTTCAAGCTAATGATGTAATGTGATGAGATTTGGGGGACCTTGGAAGAGAATGAGTGGGCATATGTTATTTTCTCTTCAACTGCTCTTGGAGTTGCTATGTTGCTATGTCATGAAGACTTTCAACCAGCCTAAGAATCCCATGGAGGGAGGAACTGAAGACTCCCATCAATAGCTAGCACCCATTTACCAAGAATGTGGATGAACTAGGTCTTCCTTTCTACTCATGCCTTCAGATGATGGTAGTGCCAGGAAGTATTTTAAATGAAACTTCATAAGATAACCAGAGCCAAAAGCACTCAGCTAATCTTCCAAATTTCTGACCCATGAAAACTTTTTGTTAAAACTTTGAGATACATCAATGTTTATAGCAGCACAATTCACAATAGCTAAACTGTGGAACCAACCTAGATGCCCTTCAGTAGATGAATGGATAAAGAAAATGTGGTATATATACACAATGGAGTATTACTCAGCAATAAGAGAGAATAAAATCATGACATTTGCAGGTAAATGGATGAAGTTAGAGAATATAATGCTAAGTGAAGTTAGCCAATCCCAAAAAGCCAAATGCCAAATGTTTTCTCTGATATAAGGAGGCTGATTCACAGTGGGGTTGGAATGGGGAGCATAGGAGGATTAGAGGAACACTAGAATGGCCAATGGGGAGGGAGGGGAAGGGAGAGGGCAAAAGGGTGAAAAAAATATATATATGGTAAAATGAGATGGATATCATTACCCTAAGTGCATGTATGAATGGTGTGAATATACTTTGTATACAACCAGAGATGTGTAATAATGTGCTCTACAAGTATAATATGAAATTTAATACATTCTGCTGTCATTTCTAACAACTTAGAATAAAAAATAAATTTAAAAAAAAAAGAAGGTTTATAGGTGAGCCAGATGTGGTGGTGCATGCCTGTAATCCCAGTGGTTCGTGAGGCTGAGGCAGGAGGATCATGAGTTCAAAACCAGCCTCAGCAATTTAGCAAGGTACTTAGAACTTAGCAAGATCCTGTCTCTAAATAAAAATAAAAAAGGTCTGAGGATGTTGCTCAGTGGTTAAGCACCCTTGAGTTTAATCCCCAGTACCAAAAGAAAATAAAAAAACTTTGAGATAATAAATTTTTATTGTTTTAAGCCACTACATACTTGGGATAAAATATTATTAAGAAATAGGTAACTAACACACCATATCCTAAATGCAATTTTAAATTTTCCTTGTATTTTTATAATTTTACCACATACATATATATTCATAAGCAATCTATTATTTAGCTTCCTGTTATGGTTTGGATGTGAAATGTCCCCCAAAAGCTCATGTGTAAGACAATTCTAAAAGGTTCTAAAGAGAATTGATTGGGTTATGAGAGCCTTAACCCAATCAGCACATTAATAACCTGGTGGGATTAATTCAGTGGTAATTGAAGGCAGGTGGGGTGTGGCTAGAGGAGGTGGGGCATTGGGGGCATGACTTTGGGTATATATTTGTATCTGGCATGTGAAGAGCTCTCTCTCCTGCTTCCTGATCATCATGTAAGCTGCTTCCTTTTACCAAACTCTTCTGCCATGATGTTCAGCCTCACTGGAGGCCCCAAGGAATGGAACTGGCTGTCTATGAACTAGACCTCTGAAACCATGAACCCTCAAATAAACTCTTCCTCCTCTACAGTTGTTCTGGTCAGGTCCTTTAGTCATAGCATTGAAAAAGCTGAACAAAACACTTCCCATTTACTAAATGTAGCATTGTTATAAATGTACTGCTTATTTTCCTCAACATTGTATTTGAGGGATTTATTCAAGTTGCAATTGCTCTAACTTCTTTACCATTGTACACATAACATTGCATGACTATACCACAGTGTTTTTATCCATTCTCAATTTGATGGGACTCCTGGGTAGTCTCCAGTTGCTCTTCCTTCCCCCCATTTCAAGCAATGCCACTAAAAATATTGTTATATCTAAACATCTACTTTCATACAGATGCAAGAGTTTCTTCAATTATTTTTGCTTTATAACAAATTACCTCCTCAAATTAGCAGATTATAACAAATTTGTATTATTCTATATTTTCTGTGGAACCAGAATTTAAGAATAGCTTAATTGGGTGGGCTCTAGTTCAAGTTCTCTCATAAGGTTGCAGGCAAGATGCCAGTTGGGCCTGTAGGCACAAGCAGGTTTAACTGGGACTGGAAGATTTTCCAAGATGGCTCACTCACATTACTCTTAACACAAGGACTTAATTTCTCTCTGGCATTTGTCAGAAAACCTCTGTTCCTTGCCACTTGAGTCCCTCTAAAGGGCTGCATGTATGTTCTTTTGACATTGCAGCTGGCTTCCCCCACAGAGGAAGAGATCCCACAGAAGATAAAAAAGAAGTCACAATGTCTTTTATAACCTAGACTTGGAAGTCACATGCTCTTTATTTAGCCCATATTCTATTTATTAGAAGTGAGTCACTAAATCCAGCCCCTACTCAAGAGGAAAAGATTAAGCCCCACCTCTTGAAGGGAAGAGCATCAAAGAATTTGTGGACATATTTTTAAACTACCACAGCTATATTTCTAGTTCATAGGATACATGCTTCATTAACTTTTCTCCATCAGGGTAACTGGGCTTCTTCTCAAGGAACACTGACTAATATACGACAGTTCCGCATAGAAAGCCATTTCCTACGGTAACCTCTCTTGGCAAAAGGGGTCAGGAATCTCTTTGGGATCTCTTTTACAAGGACACATGAATACAAGGAGGAAGGAGTCACTGGGGACACCAACATAACAGACTTCTACATAAGGAAGTACAGATGCCAGAGGTGGGAGAGACAATGAAAAGATGCTTGGATAAATGGATTGTGGATCCCAGTAGATTTGTTGGAGTTTGGGACATTCAAAGCAATAAAGATGGAAAACAGGAAACAGCAAATGAAGGGTAGGATACTGATATAAAAATATTAAAGTTATTGGTGACCACAATACCTAGGGCATTGTTTCTCACCTCTGGTGGCAAATCATAGATATGTTCCATGCCCCCAGGAGATCGTTATATAATTAGACCGAAGGGGGCCTGCCATTACTTCAAAGTTCCCTCAGATAATTCTGTGAGCTGATTCTAATTCTAATTGATACCCATTAGTTGTGAATATGACCTTTGAGATAAATGATGAAATAAGTTGTAAGACAAGGTCATTAAAGACAAAGAGGTTAAATAAAAAATTGAGACACATGAGGATTGGAATAATTATCTATATGGATGTTGAAATCACAAAGCATTTTTTTAAAGGAGCAGTGAACAACAGTAGGAAGATGAGAACTTAAAGATTTAAAGAAAGAGAATGAGTATTTCAGATTTCCTAGTTTGTATAAGAGTAATGGTATAACTAGCAGAAACATGGTAATACAGCAGGACAATTTATTTGTGGATAGATTTTTCCAATTATTAGAGAAAATAATATAAAGATACTGTGACTGGGACAACTGGATATCTACATATAAAAGAATGAATTCAGATCTAGCTTCACATCATATGCAAAAATGAATTCAAAATAATCAAATACCTAAATGTAAGAGCTAAAATTAAGAATCCCTAAAAAACATTAGGGTAAATTTCAAGGACCTTGGTTTAGGCAATGATTTCTTAGATACAATACCAAGAGCACAATGGATAAAAGAAAAAAATAGATTGAGCTTCATCAAAATAAAAAAACTTTATGTTTCTAAGATCACCATGAAGAACATGAAAAAGACAACCCACAGAATGGCAGTCAACTTTCCAAATCACATATCTGATAAGCAATTTGCATCTAGAAAATACAAATAATTTTTACATCTAAGTAATAAAAGCACAGATGACCCAATTTTAAAATGGCCAAAGAATCTGAATAGACATTTCCCCTGAAGAAGATATACAAATGACCAAATGCATGAAAAAATGTACAATATCAGTAACTGTCAGAAAAATGCACATCAAAACTGCAGTAAAATACCACTTCACAGCACTAAGGTGACTATATTTTCAAAAACGATGGATAATAACAAGAGTTAGCAATTGTCTTAGTTCGGTCTTCTGTAACAAAATACCATAGACTGAGTGGCTAATAAACAACAGTTCTTCATAGAAAGCCATTTTCTACTGTAATCTCACATAGCAGAAGAGGCAAGGGAATCTCTTTGAGATCTCTTTTGCAAGGACACAAATCCAATCATGACCTAATTACCTCCCCAAAGGCCCTGCCTCCAAATACCGTCACTTTGTGCAGTTCCTCAAAGGGTTAAACATAATTTTCTTATGGCCCAGTATTTCCACTCCTAGATATATACCTAAGAGAATTAAAAGCATATGTCTACACAAACACTTACACACATATGTCTATAGCAGTAATGTGTATAATAACCATAAGAGTAAACAGCTCAAATGGCCATCAAATGATGAATGAATAAATAAGATAGGACATATACATGCCATGAAATATTATTGAACCATAAAAAGGAATGAAGTACTTTATATATGCTACAGAATGAATGAACCTTGAGAACATCGTGTTACTTGAAAGAAGTGAGTCACAAAAGACCACATTTTATATTATTTCATTTACATGTAATACCCTAAATAAGCAACTCTACATGGAGAGAAAGCAGATTAACTGTGATGAGGGGAATGGGAGGTGATTGCTAAAGAGCACAATGTTTCTTTTTTTTTCAATATTTATTTATTTACTTTAGTTGTACACAATGCAATGCATTTATGTTTACGTGGTGCTGAGGATCGAACCCGGGCCACGCACGTGAGAGGCGAGCGCTCTGCCACTGAGCCACAACTCCAGCCCCACAATGTTTCTTTTCTGGACATGAAAATATTCCAAAATTGATTGTGGTGATGATTATATTATATTATATGCTGAAAAAAAAAAGTTGAATGTACACTATTTTATGGTATGTGAATTATATCTCAATAAAATTGTTGCAAGAAAAGGCACTGTTTAAAATTCAAAGGTAATCAGAACATGAAACTCAGTTATACTTCGGCAGTTCCTCAAAAAACTTGAATGTAGAATTAGCATATGACCCAGCACTTCAACTCCTAGGTAAATACTCAAGAGAAATGAAAATACACGTCCAGGCAGAAACTTGTACATGAATACCTATTGCAGCATTAGTCAGAGGAAAAAACAACCCAAACACAACAGATGAATGGATACACAAATTGTGTTATCTACATAAAATACCATATTATTCAGCCATAAAAAGAAACAAATTTCTGATAAATGTTACAAATTAGATGAACCTCAAAGACATTATGCTAAGTGAAAGAAGCCAACACAAAAACTCACATATTATATGGCTCTTATATACCCAGAATAGGCACATCTAGAGATAGAAAGCAGATGAGTAGTTACCAGGTGATGAGGGAAGAGGAGAATGGGGAGTGATTACTTAATAGGCTTGGGGGTGTTTCTCTGGGGCAACAAAAATGTTTTGAAACTAGAGAGAGATGGTAGTAATTCAAGGTTGTGAATATACTAAGTGACAATGAATTGTATGGTTTATGATTATTAATTGTCATGTGTATTTTACCTCAATTTAAAATTTTTTTTCTCAATTTCTATTTCTACCAATAGAAAGAAAACATCAAAGAAATCAAGATTAACATCTCACCCGTATAACATTTCTACCCCAGATATGTATACAAAAGGAAGTAGAATATAATGTGTAATTAGCATTTGTCACATTTTAGGGGAAAAACTTTTTTTAAACAAACTTTACTCAGCTATCCCAACACAGTGTGTTTGGCATGATATCCCAACATCCCTAAAACAATTATTACTAAAGACAAGTGCTTTTTTATGAAAAGTCTGTAATTTTTTTTTCCTGGAACATGCTAATGTCTCAAAGAATACTTACATTCTCACTTTAATTATTTACCATAATTAATGGTATATTTAGCTCCATTGTCAACATGGTGTTCATGTTCTCACTCTTGTCACTGATGTGCCTGGATCTAAGACATGAATAAGTAAACTCCTAGAAGTTAGCACTTACAGAAACTTTTGCAGGTAGAGGGTGTCTGGCACCAGGAGGATTCTGGCAGTGGGCTGTAGGGGAAGGTCCAGGCAGCCTTCATGTTGTAATCAGCTCATTAATTAAGGCCTCCAGGCCACCCACTTTATAGGCATTTATTATACATCTGGCACCTGACCAGGAATTTTCTCTGATTTGGGAATCCAAGGTCTTACAACAAGTCTGGTGTTAGGTACAATTTTTTTTTTTTTCATCACAATTTAGGTACTCTCATGTTGTCATAGTAACAAGTCCAATCCAGCCAGCCTTACACAACCCTGGTTTCACAAAGTTCCCAGAATGACTGATGGTTTGTTTCTTTTCAGTAATTTGCTTTGAGTCCTAAAGTCAAGCACCACATAGGGTCTCCTGGGCACCCAAACTCAAGGCCAAACTATCTACACCTATTCATTCCCCATTCATACATTCGCACATAGGCACACATACCCTGCCCCATCTCATCCCTGGGGTGGGGCGTATCATGCACACCAGAAGCTAGTGGAGGCTTGGGAAATGGGCCTTTATGCTATATGGCAGGAAACAATTGGGGGTTCTGGGGGAGCACAGAAATGGAACTGTGTGGGCATATGCCCTAGGCCCAGAGGACCCCCTTCACGCCATGAGGACAATAGCTGGAAGATCCAAACAGAGGCCCTGAACGGTCAGGCACCACCCATAAGAGTGGTGCTAAATGTTCAGCATCCTTTGTATAGCTTAAAACAGCTCCAAGAAACAGCAGGTCCAAGAAATCATTTCACATAGAATTTAGCTTGTCAGAGGGAGTTACAAGGAGAGGAAGTTGGATGGCGAAAGCTTAATCACCAACGTGTCCATGAGAAAAGGGTTTCTGAGCCCATATGTCTCCACCCTTCTACTCTTGCTTGTTACTCTAAAGACCAAAGCAATGCTCATCTGTTTCCCCAATAAGGTCAAATATCTAATGCTAGTAGTCTGGGGGTGGGGCGGGTGCGGGTAGGAAAGGAAAAGGGAAGAAGAGGGAATGACCCGACCAAGAGGAAGTGGGTAAGTCTCCAACCTCTCCAGCTTGCTCTCCAGGCCCACCCCACTTAAGGATCTCCTCCTCCTCCTCTTTTCCGTCACCTCTTAAGGGTAACAAATGCCCCCAGGATAAAAGATTTACCAATGCACAAATTTATTCTCTTATATTTTTCTGATCCTCTCAGGGCAATTCTTCGCTGTCTTGTTAGGTCTTTGGGGCTATTAATAATATGTTTTCTATATTGTATCCAGATATTTTAATTTGTTTTGCAAGAAAGTTGCGCTGAATTATAGTCGACTGTTACTGGAAGTAGAAATCCCAAAATGGCTTTCAGATACTTGGTTTTTGGCAAATAGAGTTTCAGTGAACGGACCCCAAGTAGAGCTTCAAGTTTCCTTTGACTAGCTTTGAAAATGAATTATTAAACAAACAGTTGTTTAACCAGCATTAAATGAGTGCTGCGCTACTTTAATCGCTGTAGTAAGCCATGGAGAAGATAAAACATGGGAAAGAGGCAAGTTGTACCATTAAGAGAATGTATAATCCCCAGGGTGGGTCAGATGTGTGTAAATAACAGAGGAGTGAAAGGAGGAAGGTGAAGTACAGAGAATGAACTGAGTCTGGAAGTAACCAGCCTCAAGATTACAAATTGGAACAGAAATGTCATGTTTTGTGAGGATCATAAATCAAAGGTCTCAAAATGGTAGGCCACAGACTGAATCCAACCCACAAACGTGTTTGGTTTGGCCCACACAGTGTTTTAAAAATAGGAGATTTCCCATTTAAAAAAAAAAAAAAAATCTGGATTTCCATCTTCTGAAAACTCAAAAGATCTGGCAACTGTCCTCATTGCCAACTGGCAGGCGTCATCTGGAGCTGAGTGGAAGCGGCCTCCTTTGGGAGGGCCCAATTTCTTCGACTCACCACATTTCCAATCAGTCCTTCACCATCATCTTTCACACCCTGCGAGTTTCACTTTCTCAGTCTGATGAAAAGTGCTATATAAACGCAGCTTCTAGCCCTCCTCCTTGGAATCAGACAGTCTTAAAACTTCACATAGTCCCACCCCACCCCATGTGCACTTTGGGACCCCATCTTTCTGTGTAGAAAACCTAGGCTGCACAGCCTCACCACCCTCAGTCATTTCAGCATCCTTCCTGCAAGAATTGAAGTTTATGGCCCCTGTGTGTTTATCCTATCCTGCAGCAGGATCAATGAGAGCCAGCCCATGAAATCTCCTTCCCTGTCCTGCTGCCAGAGATTTTAAAGGAGAAGCCACCGGGAAGAGTTCTGTTTCCTAGTAGGGTTTGGAGAGTGGGTCCTGGCTAATGGGGTATATTTTGAGTTTGGAATATCAAATCCTAATATTACTCCACCAGCCCTTTCTTAGTCACCTGACCATTCCTAACTAGAGAAAGATTTGTAGTCTAGCCCAGAGGTGAAAAAGAAGGATTAGGAACTCAGCTGTAGGAGATCAGGGAGCTGGCCACAGCTTCAAACTCTTTCCAAGGTTCCCGGAGCTTCCCTTAACTAGGGAATCCTACGGAGAAAGAGGTTTCTGGAGCTGTGGGAAAAACAAGATAGGTGCTGGAAATTTGCTACCATAGTTAGAAGAGAGCCCTGTGCCTTGGAGGTGTCGTGAGGGATTGTCCAGTTCTAGCAATGATCTCCCTCTTGCTTTCTGTCGGGGGCATCTCAACAAACAAAGTTGGGCATGGTCCATCAGGAGGTATCCCTTATGGTTGGCTAGTCAGAAAAGACATAGTTAAATCTAATTGATGAATGAGGTTGCCATTCAATAGGACAGGGTTTGGATGAAAGAACAATATGAATTTCTAAAATTTAATTCTGTAAAGAAGAAGGGAGACAGAATACAGTGACTAGAAATTTAATGTATCTACAGATGTAAAGGAGCAAAGGATGCACTAAAGGAAGTACACTGAGCAGATGTGGCAAAACCATCAGAGTAGGACAGTTTCCATACTGAAGGAAAATAGATCCAAACTGACCAGAAGGGTCAAGTCAACACTTTAGAGTGACAAGGAAACAGTTAATTGCCAAACAGGCCCAAACTAATACTCTGTTCAAAACCTTGCCCATTTTTAAAAGAGTTTTAAATTTTTTTCTTATTGTTGAATGTTCTGAAATAAAGTGCATTGACATACATACGTGGTTCAAGTATAAATTGCCTTTTAATTGTTTTACGGTGTCTTGAAGATCTGAAAATTTTAATTCAAATGAAATCCATTTTATTAATGTTTTCTTTTATGGTTCATGCCTTCAGCATTCTAAGAAATCTACTTTCCCCCCACATTTTTTTATTGATCCATTATCATTCATAGTGATGGGATTTGTTGTTACATATTCATAATGCACACAATATAACAATATAATTTGGCCAATAACAATAAGAAATCTGTTCTTTTTTAAAGAAATCTTTTCTTAATTTAATGTTATGAAAATTTTCTATTTTGTTTCCCTCTAGAAATATTATAGTTTTAGTTTTGTAAATATTTAGGTCTATTTGTGGAACCAACCTGATGTCCTTCAGTAGATGAATGGATAGGGAAACTTTGGTATATGTACACAATGGAACACTACTCAGCACTAAAAGAGAATGAAATCATGGCATTTGCAAGTAAATGGATGGAGTCTGAGAAAATAATGCTAAGTGAAGTCAGCCAATCACAGAAAACCAAAGGTCGATTGATTTCTTTGCTATGATGATACTGAATTACAGTGGCAAGGGAGGGGGGATGAGAGGAATGAAGGAACTTTAAATAGATCAAAGGGGAGGGAGGGGAAGGAAGGGGAAAGAAGATAGGAATGACGGTGGAATGAGTTAGACATCATTACCCTAAGAACATGTATGAAGACACGAGTGGTGTGAAAATACTTTGTGTAGAACCAGTAAATTGAAAAATTGTACTCTAATATGTAATATGAAATTAATTGCATTCTGAAAGCATGTATAACAAATTAGAATAAACAAATAATTTTTTTTAATTTTTATTTATAGTAGTATGTATTACAGTTCATACTATACACATATAGCATCTTTTTACACAAAACAGTTTGTATACAAAGTATATTCGCATCATTCAAGTCTTCAATCATGCATTTAGAATAATGATATCCGTCTTATTCAACCACTTGTTCCCCCTCCCCCCCTTGCTCCCTCCTTTCCCCTCCCTTCCCTTTGACCATTATAGTGTTCCTCTAATCCTCCTATGTACCCCGACCCAACAATACTGTGAACCGGCCTCCTTATATCAGAGGAAACATTCGGTATTTGGATTTTTGAGATTGACTGATTTCACTTAGCATTATATTCTCCAACTTCATCCATTTACCTGCAAATGTCATTATTTTATTCTCTTTTATTACTGAGTAAAATTCCATTGTGTATATATACCACATTTTCTTTATCCATTCATCTACCAAGGGACATCTAGGTTGGTTCCACAACCTAGCTATTGTGAATTGTGCTGCTATAAACATTGAAGTGGCTGTGTCACTGTAATATGCTGTTTTTAAGTCCTTTGGGAATAGACCCAGGAGTGGGATGGCTGGGTCATTGGGTGGTTCCATTCCCATTTTCCCAAGAAATCTCCATGCTGCTTTCCATAAAGGTTGTACCATGTTGCAGTCCTACCAGCAATGTATGAGTGTGCCTTTTTCCCCACATCCTCTCCAACATTTATTGTTGTTTGTGTTCTTGATAGCTGCCATTCTGACTGGAGTGAAATGAAATCTTAGAGTAGTTTTGATTTGCATTTCTCTAATTGCCAGCGATGTTGAACATTTTTTCATGTATTTGTTGATTAATCGTGTATCTTCTTCTGAGAAGTGTCTTTACAATTCCTTAGCCCATTTATCGATTGGATTATTTGTTTTTTTGGTGTCAAGTTTTTTGAGTTCTTTATATATTCTAGAAATTAGTGCTCTATCTGATGTGCATGTATTAAATATTTGTTCCCAGTTAGTTGGCTCTCTATTCACCTCACTGATTGTTTCTTTTGCTGAGAAGAAGCTTTTTAGCTTAAATCTATCCCATTCATTAATTCTTGGTATTAATTCTTGAGTTACAGGATTCTTGTTAATGAACTTGGAGCCTAATCTGACATGTTGGAAATTGTAGCTTACTTTTTCTTCTATTAGGTGTATTGTCTCTGGTCTAATTCCTAAGTCCTTGATCCACTTTGAATTGAATTTTGTGCATGGTGAGAGATACAGGTTTAATTTCATTTTGTTGCATATGGCTTTCCAGTTTTCCCAGCACCATTTGTTGAAGAGGCTATCCTTTCTCCACTGTACATTTTTGGCACCTTTATCTAATATAAGACAGCTGAAATTATATGTATTAGTCTCTGTGTCCTCAATTCTGTACCATTGGTCCACCAGTCTGTTTTGGTGCCAATGCCATGCTGTTTTTGTTACTATTGCTCTATAGTATAATTTAAAGTCTGGTATGGTGATGCTGCCTGCTTCACTTTTCTTGCTCAGGATTGCTTTGGCTATTCTGGGTCTCTTATTTTTCCAGATGAATTTCATGACTGCTTTTTCTATTTCTTTGAGAAAGGTCATTGGGATTTTGATTGGAATTGCATTAAATCTGTCTAATGCTTTTGGTAGTATGGACATTTTGACAATATTAATTCTACCTATCCAAGAACAAGGTAGATCTTTCTATTTTCTGAGGTCTTCTATGATTTCTTTCTTTAGTGTTCTATAGTTTTCATTATAGAGGTCCTTTACCTCTTTCGTTAAGTTGATTCCCAGGTTGTTGTTGTTTTTTTTTTTTTTTTTTTTTTTTTTTGATGCTATTGTAAATGGAGTAGTTTTCATCATTTCCCTTTCAGAGGCTTTGTCACTGATGTACAAAAATACCTTTGACTTATGTGTATTGATTTTGTATCCTGCAACTTTGCCAAATTCATTTGCTAGTTGTAAAAGTTTTCTGGTAGAGTTTTTTGGGTCTTCTAGGTAGATTATCATGTCATCAACAAATAGTGCTAATTTGAGCTCTTCTTTTCTTGTCTGGATCCCTGTAATTTCTTTCGTCTGTCTAATTGCTCTGGCCAGAGTTTCAAGTACTATGTTAAATAGCAGTGGTGAAAGGGGGCATCCCTGTCTTGTTCCAGTTTTTAGAGGGAATGCTTTCAATTTTTTTCCATTTAAGATGATGTTAGTTTGAGGTTTTGCATAGATAGCTTTTATAATGTTGAGATATGTTCCTGTTATTCCTAATTTTTCTAGAGCTTTGAACATAAAGGAGTGTTGTATTTTATCAAATGCTTTTTCTGCGTCTATTGAGATGATCATATGGTTTTTATCTTTAAGTCTATTGATGTGATATATTATGTTTATTGATTTCCAAATGTTGAACTAGCCTTGCATCCCTGGGATAAACCCCACTTGATCATGGTGCACTATCCTTTTGATATGTTTTTTAATCCAATTTGCCAGAATTTTGTTGAGGATTTTTGGATCTATGTTCATTAAAGATATCGGCCTGAAGTTTTCTTTTTTGGTTGTGTCTTTGCCTGGCTTTGGAATTAATGTGATATTGGCCTCATAGAAAGTGTCTGGAAGAGCTCCCTCTTTTTCTATTTCTTGAAATAATTTGAAGAGCATCGGTATTAGTTCTTCTTTGAAGGTCTTGTAGAACTCAGCTGTAAACCCATCAGGACCTGGACTTCTCCTTGTTGGTAGATTTTTGATAACATCTTCTATTTCTTCACTTGAAATTGATTTATTTAAATTGTGTATAGCCGCCTGTTCCAGTTTGGGCAGTTCATACGACTCTAGAAATCCGTCTATGCTTTCAGTATTTTCTATTTTACTAGAGTACAAGTTTTCCAAGTAATTTCTAATTATCTCCTGTATATCTGAGGTGTTGTTGTGGTATTTCCATTTTCATCATGGATGCTAGTAATTTGAGTTTTTTCTCTTCTTCTTTTCGTTAGCATTGCTAGGGGTCTGTCAATTTTATTTATTTTTTCAAAGAACCAACTTTTGGTTTTGTCAATTCTTTGAATTGTTTCTTTAGTCTCAATTTCATTAATTTCAGCTCTGATTTTAATTATTTCCTGTCTTCTACTGCTCTTAGTGTTGATCTGTTCCTCTTTTTCTAGTGCTTTGAGGTGTGATGTTAAGTCATTTATTTGTTGTTGTTGTTGTTTTCTTTTAATGAAGGAATTCAGTGCAATGAATTTTCCTCTTACTACTGCCTTCATAATGTCCCAGAGATTTCTATACGATGTATCTGTGTTCTCATTTACCTCTAGGAATTTTTTAATCTCCTCCTTGATGTCTTCTTCAATACCTTGTTCATTCAGTAGCATGTTGTTTAGCTTCCAGCTGTTGTAGTAGTTTTTTTTTTATTTCTTGTATTATCATTGATTTCCAATTCCATCCCATTATGGTCTGATAGAATGCAAGGTAGTTTTTCTATTTTCTTATATTTGCTGAGAATTGCCTTGTGACATAATATATGGTCAATTTTGGAGAAGGAGCCATGTGCTTCTGAGAAGAAAGTGTATTCGCTTACTGAGGGATGAAATATTCTATATATGTCCGTTAGGTCTAAGTTATTAATTGTTTTAACAAGGCCTAAAGTTTCTTTATTTACCTTTGTTTGGATGATCTATCCATTGGTGAGAGAGGTATGTTGAAGTCCCCTAGAATAACTGTGTTGTGGTCTATTTTACTCTTGAACTTGAGAAGGGTTTGTTTGATGAATGTAGGTGCTCCATTATTTGGGGCATATAGATTTATAATTGTTATATCTTGTTGATGAATGGTTCCCTTAAGTAGTAAGAAATATCCATCTTTATCCCTTTTGATTAGCTTTGGCTTGAAGTCTACCTTATTTGATATGAGAATGGAAACCCCTGCCTGCTTCCGCAGCCCATGTGCGTGATAAGACTTTTCCCAGCCTTTCACCTTCAATCGCTTGATGTCTTTTTCTATGAGGTATGTTTCTTGTAGACAGCAAATTGTTGGGTTGTTTCTTTTAATCCAATCTGACAATCTGTGTCTTTTGAATGGTGAGTTTAAGCCATTAACATTCAGGGTTATTATTGAGATGTGATTCTTATTTCCATCCATTTTTAAATGTATTATGGTATTTAGCTTGATTTGGATTCTCCTCCGGTTGGTAATTTCTTTAGTTTACCATCTCCCTTTGTTGATTTTCATTGTTATTTTTCTCTTCTTCTTCATGGAAAATTTTGCCCAAGATGTTCAGAAGTGCTGGCTTTCAAGTTGTGAAATCTTTTAACTTTTGTTTGTCGTGGAAGGTTTTTTATTTCATCTTCGAATCTAAAGCTCAATTTTGCTGGATATAAGATTCTTGGTTGACATCCCTTTTCTTTCAGAGCTTGAAATATGCTATTCCAGGATCTTCTAGCTTTTAAGGTCTGGGTTGAAAAATATGAGCATAGTCTGATAGGTTTCCCCCTATATGTAATCTGCTTCCTTTCTCTTGTGGCTTTTAGTATTCTCTCCTTGCCTAGTATATTAGGCAATTTCATTATAATGTGCCTTGGTGTGGATCTGTTGTGGTTTTGTACGTTTGGTGTTCGGTAAGCCTCTTGAACTTGGTTTTGCCATTCATTCCTCATGTTTGGAAAATTTTCTGCTATTATTTCATTGAATAAATTACTCATTCCTTTGGTTTGAAATTCTGCACCTTCTTCAACACCAATCACTCTTAAGTTTGGTCTTTTTATGCTGTCCCATAATTCCTGAAAGCTCCGTTCTTGTTTTCTTACTACTTTTGCTGTGTCCTCTAGATTTTTCTCCAGGATATATATTTTGTCTTCATTATCTGAGGTCCTTTCTTCCAGGTGATCTAATCTGTTGGTGATGCTTTCAATTGAGCATTTAGTTTGGTTTATTTCTTCTTTCATTTCCAGAATTTCTGTTTGGTTTTTCTTTAGAATCTCTATCTCCCTATTGAAGTAATCTTTTGCTTCTTGTATTTGTTTTTGGAGTTCTTTGTCAAAATGCTCTTTTACCACCTGTATTTGCTCTCTCATCTCATTTTTTAGCTCATTCTTAAGATCCATAAACATTTGGAATATGTAATTTCTAAATTCCGTCTCTGGCATTTGACCAACTGTGCTTGCCATGGAATCTACTGAGGGGGTATGTTGGTTGGTTTCAGCCACTTTCTTCCCTTGCTTCTTCATAATGCTTGTGTGTCTATTCTCCTAGCACTGTGGGACCTTGCCTATTTCGATTTCACCTTATAGCCTTATGTTTCTCCTGTGGTACAATGCTGTCAGGTCCTCTTACAAATTGTAAATACCTTACAAATTTACAAATTGTAAATACCTTACAATTTAAGCTCTAACAATTCTTTAGAGCAAATCCCAGTTTGATCAAAATATGCAGATTTAGTCAACTCAGGTATTGTTTCCAATTTACTCTGTATGCTTGTGTTAGGGTTTACAGTTTCAGTATTGGACACAGAGATGATATGTTTAGGAAGAAGCAAATGAGGTTACTGAGATGTTCTTTCTTAGGAAGTATAAAAATAGAATTCTATGGAAGTGGTTTAATATCAGCAGACAGGAGAGGAAAGAGAATGGGGTGAGCAATTTAGAGGAAAGACCGATTTATATATAAACCAAACTTATTTAGCCTTTGAGAGAAGAAAAATAAAGAAAGATGGAAAAGAAAAAATAAAAAGGAACAATGAGAGATAACAAAGAAGTAATAATTAGTGTACGAGAGAGGAGAGAGAAACTGAGTCAAGAAAAATAGAGAGTAAACTATATATATAACACCACTTTTCTGTATATTTCAATTGCCCCAGGCCTAGAAGTCCCAATTTCTGTGTATACCTTGTTTTTGCCTCTGATGAGTACACAATGACATGGTGTAAATAGATAAGATGAGGGTAGAAGAGACTAAAGTGAGAAGGGAAGAAAAGAAAAGAGAAACACACACACACAAATAATCACACTATCAAACAGAACAAAAACAAAGAAACAAAAAAAAAAAAAAAAAACAGAGTCGAACCCAGGAATAAGTCTCAAATAAACAGGACCCTGGTAAGCCCTTCCAGTTTAAGCCAGTTGTCCTGGATCCCGCCCAGACAGTCACAGTGGAGTCTAGTCTGCAGCTTTGGCCAGTGGCAGATTGGCACAGAGGAATAATGGTTGGGGGGTGGGGGGGGGTGTCAGTACTTGTATAGCACCAAGAAAGCGTTCATCCAAAAGGCACGCATTCCCCACGCCCACCCCCAGTTATAGCTCTTGTGGTTGCTGAGCTGGCCTCAGGTAGGCCCTTCCCTGCTGGCTGCCTGCGAGCATCTCACCCAGGTGTGTGCTGTTCTCTGGGCCCTGGACCGATCCTTGGATGTCTGCAGTCAGCCGCAGCCCTCCTCCAAAATGGCGGTGCCTTCCCCGGTCCCAACAGCAGTACCCCAGACCTGTGTGTCACTCCAAGGCGTACAGGTCCCGTTGGGCAATTTACACGAAAGAAGTCTGTGAGGCCGCTGCTCGGTCTGGCTTTCTTTTTATTCTGCGCTGTTGGAGGCCGTGGTCTGCACTTCCTGTACTGCAATGCTACCACTACCACGGCCACTGCGCCGCTGCTAATGCTGGTTCGGTTTGTGGGCCGCTGGCACTGGACTCCGTGCGTTGGCGGTCTGGAGTTCATTGTATTTCACCATCTAGATGTGCGCCAATGTCTCAGCTCCCTTCCAGTTGTGGGAGTGTTGCTAGGAACGCGTTCAATCTTCCCGGTAAGCCTCTTTTAGTGACGGTCTCCCGAGAGTGCGTCTCTGCTGTCCGCCACCTTTTTTCCACTCCATAATAAATAAATAATTTTATTTAAAAAATATTTAGGAGCCGGGCACGGTGGCGCGCGCCTGTAATCCCAGCACTTGGGAGGGTGAGGCAGGAGGATCGTGAATTCAAAGCCAGCCTCAGCAATGGCAAGGCACTTAGCAACTCAGTGAGACCCTGTCTCTAATAAAATACAAAAAAGGGCTGGGGATGTGGCCCAGTGGTTTAGTGCCCCTGAGTTCAATCCCTGGTACCAAAAAAAAAAAAAAAAAAAAAAAAAAAAAAAAAAAAAAAAAAAAAAAATTTACGTCTATGATTCATTTAAATTTGTGTATAGTATGAAATACAGGACAAGATTCCTTTTTTCCACATGAATATCTGTGTTAGTTTTCTATTGCTATGACAGAAGACCTTAAAAACAATACTTTAGAAACAATTTAAAGGAGGAAAGACTTATTTGGACTCATAGTTTCAGAGGTTTCAGTCAGTAGGCACTTGGCTATAGGCTCATGATGTGACAGAATATTATGGCAAAGAACATGGGGTGGAACAGAGTTGCTCACCTCATAGTGGCCAGAAAAGGAAAGGGGGGAAAAAAGGGATTGGGGACAAAATGTAGACTCCATGGGCATGACCCCAAGTGCCCACTCCCTTCAACTAGGTCCCACCTTCTATAGTTTCCACTACCTCCCAATGGTCAATTCAACTATGAATGCAGCAATGGGTCAATCCATTGATGAAGATAAAGTTCTCATGATCCAATCATGTCTCAAAAGCTCCACTGTGAATACTGCTGCATTGGGAACCAAGCATTTAACACATGAGCCTTCAGGGGAATTCTATATCCAAACCATAACAATATCCATATGGATATCCAGCTGTTCCACAACCTTTTTTTTTTTTTTTTTTTTTTTTTTTTTTTAACAGACTATCATTTTCTTTCATCAAATCTCCTTGGCAACTTTGTAAAAAAAAATCAACCAACAATACGTGTGGGTTTACTTCTCAATTCTCTCTCCTGGTCCACTAATATGTACTTCTGTTCTCATGCTAATACCACACTATCTTGAAATCTGTAATTCTATAATATGTCTAGAAGCCAGGTAATATAAGTCCTCCAACTTTGTCCTTGCTTTTAAAAATTGTAAATTTATCATGTTAACTATTCTAATGTTTAAGTATTTTTTAAGTATTTATTTTTTAGTTGTAGTTGGTCATAATACCTTTATTTCATTTATTTATTTTCATGTGGTGCTGAGGAAACACAGGGCCTTACACATGCTGGGTGAGCACTCTACCACTGAGCCACAACCTTAATCCTAATTTTTTTTTATATTTACATGTAAATTTTTAGAATCAGCTTATCAATTTCTACAGGAAAACCTATGGAGATTTTGGTTGACATTGGTTGGATCTATAAATCAACAATGAGAGAACTCACATCTTCACAATACTGAGTCTTGCAATCCATCAACATAGTGTATCTCTCCATTTATGAGATCTTCTTTAATGTCACTAAGCAATGTTTTTGTAATTTTCTTTGTATAGGTTTTGCAAGTTAGTTAAATTTGTTCTTAAGTAGTTCATTTCTGATGTAATTTAAAATGGTCCAGCTTTTCAAACTTTGATTTCAATTCAACCTTGAAAATACTTAGAAAAACAATTTATTTTTAAGTATTGACTGTCTACCTGTGACTTTATTAAACTCAGTCATTAGTCTGATAGAGTTTTTGGTAGAGTTCTTAGAATTCTCTGTGTATGCCTTTTATTTATTTTTTCCTATTTTGTTGCACTGACTAGAAATTTTAAGAGATAGTAGTATAGGAATGGTGGATATGAACATCCTTGTCTTATTTCATATTTTAGGGGAGAGCATTCAGCTTTTCAATAATATGCTTGATATTATTTTCAAAATATTTTGTCAATGACCTTGGTCACATTTAGGGACTTCCATTCTATTTTGAGCTTTCTGACAAGTTTTGCTTTGTTTAGCTTTTTAAATTATGAAGATACTGAATTATAGTGAATGCTTTTTCAACATCTATGTAGGTGATCATGTGGTTTTTCATTTTTAGCCTGTATATATGATTAATTACATTAATTGGTTTTAATGTTGAACAAACCTTGAACTTCTGGTCCTTTTTATATATTGTGATTAAATATGATTTTCATTTCTTGTAATGTCCAGGCTTGGTTTGGGGATTGAGGTAATACTGACTTTGTAAAATAAGTTGACAAGTGAAGGGTTTTCCATTTTCTAAAACAGCATGTGTGGGATTGGTAATATTTCTTGCTTAAATAAGATGCAATATGGGTCTAGGATTTTCTTTGGGGGAAGGCTTTAATTACTAATTTAATGTATTTGACAGATAAGGGCTACTCAGGTTTTCCATTTCTTCATGAATCAACATTGTAACATACACATTTCAAGGATTTTCCAATTTCATTTAAATCAGTGGATATATTGACATAAAGTTGGCCACAATATTTTTTAGTTTAATTGTCTGTATTGTTTGTCTGTTTTCTTTTCATTGGTTCCTCTCTTATCTTCAACATATTCTTCCTCAAATTTATTTTGGATTTCATCTATTTTTCCTTTTCTTGGTTTGGAAGGTAAGTTTTAGACTTTTCTTCTTTTCCAAAAAAAGGATTTAAAGCCATATATTTCCCCCTGGGTACTAGTCTACTGCATCCCACAAATTTTAATTTGTTCTTTTATCATTTGGTTCAAATTATTTTTTTACTTCTTGTGATTTCTCTTTTGAATTTGTATGTGGTACTAGGGGTCAAATTTAGGGCCACGTGCATGCTAGGCAAGCATACTACCACTTAGCTACACCCCCAGTCCATGATTTCTTCTTTTATCCATTGTTTGTTTAGAACTATTTCCAAATATTTGAGAATACTGAGAGATATTCCAGATATCTGTTTGTCACTGTTTCTAATTTACTTCCATAGTAAGTCATAGAATAGTCTATGATTGCTATATTTTTAAATTTAAATTTAAATTTGTTGATACATGTTAGAAATGACAATACATCATTCATCTTGGTGAATGGTCCATATGCTTTTAAAATGAATTGGTATTCTGCCATTGTTCAGTGCAGTGTTCTGTAAATGTCAGTTAGGTACAGTTGGTTGATGGTGTTATTCATGTCCTCTTTTATCCTCTCTGAATTTTGGCATTTTTCCCACCAGTGATGGAAAGATTAGACTTGCAATCTCCCAATATGATGGGGTGGGGGGAGGGGATTGTCATTTCTCCCTTCAAGTTTTTTTTTTTTTTTTTTTAATTTCTTGTACTTTATTGCAGTGTTTTGGAGTACATCCACATTTGGAATCATTATATATTCTTGATGAATTCACCTCTTCATAATTATGAAAATTTTCTCTTTATCCCTGATATTTTCATGCTCCTAAGTCTACTTTATCTTACATTAATACAGCCATTTTCTCTTTCTTGTGCTTAATGTTCACATATTATGCTTTCCTCTATCTTCTTATTCTTAACCTGTCTGTGTCTTTTATTTAAAGTGAGTTTTTTTTTTCAAACAGTCTTAATTTTGAACTGAAGAATAAAAGATCCAGAATAGCCAAAGTAATTCTAAGAAAAAAATAATGCTATAAGCATCACAAAACATGATTTAAAATTATGCTACAGAACTATAGTGACAAAAACACATAGTACTGACTGGCATAAAAGCAGACACACAAATCAATGGAATGGAATAGAAGACACAGAGACAAACCCATCCACACAGCTACAGTCATCTGATCCTTAACAAAGTCACCAAAAACACATATTGGAGAAAAGACAGATTTTTAACAAATGGTGCTAGGAAAATAGGCAATTCATATACAGAAGAATTAAACTATATCCTTATCTCTCACCCTGCACTCGAAATGGATTAAAGGCCTAGGAATTAAACAAGAAATTTTTCAATTGCTGGAGAAAACAGGATCAACATTCCAAACTACAGGGATAGGCAACAACTTCCTCAGTTGGACTCAGTAAATAATAACAAGAATTAACAAAAAGATAGCATCAAACTAAAAAAACTTCAGCACAGCAAAGGAAACCATTAAAGGAGTGAAGAGAGAGCCTACAGAATCACAGAAAATCTTTGCTAGCTAGTTTTCTGACAGATTAGTATCAAGAATATATAAAAAACTTGAAAAACTTAACACCAAAAAACCCGGTGAATAAATGAGCAAATGAACTAAACAGACATTTATTACAAGAAGAAATACTAATTGCAAACAAATATATGAAAAACTGTTCAATATCTTTAGCAATCAGGGAAATGCAAATTAAAACTACACTGAGGGTTACTCTCCAGTAATAATGATAGTCATCAAGAATATAAACAATAATAAATACTGGTGAGGGTGTGGAGGAAAGGAATACTTCTACACTGTTGGGATTGTTAAATAGTAAAACTACTGTGGAAATCAGTATAGAGCTTTGCAGGAGCCATGATTTGGGAGATGGCTAAGATTGCGATTGGCTGCGGGCCATGGAGATGTTTGGGCATTGCTGCCTTCCATGGTCTCACGGGACTTGGCCCAAGATCTCGCGGAACTTGGCTCAAGATCTCACGAGACTTGAGCCGAGATCGGGGCAGGTCGGCGCCATTTTGGTTGTTGGTTGTTTGGTGGTGTGTGTGGTACATGTTAGAGTTGTTGTCAGAGCTGGAGAGAAAATTTAGCAAAATAAAAAGCCTGTTTGTTTCCAGTCTGCCTCTGAACTTGTTCCCACGGCGTCGTTGGTCCAAGCGGCAATCGCTTCAGGCGGCTACAGGTGGCGGCACATTCGGAGCAGACAGGTAAGAACTGAAAGATCTCTAAAGATGGGTTTGCATATAACTAAATCCCAAGGGATAGAGGCTATGGAAAGAATCCTTGATATACTTGACTCCGTTGTCAGTGAGGAGGATTTAGAAAAAAGTGAAAGTGATCAAGAAAGCGTAGCTTCCACTGCGTCAACTAAGACCAGTAAAGAGAGTATTAGAAGAGTCCCCAAAATGACAAAAATCCAAGCTGTTAGAGCTATTCAGGAGTTATTTGAGATAGCTGAAGAATACTTGCTCTTCATGGAAACTGGGACTCAGGATATTGCTGTCCGTGAAATTAGCAGTAGTGAGGAATCTAGTAAAAGTGATCCTGAAAAAATGAGGAAAAAGAAACTAAAAAAGACCAAGAAAGAGGACCGTCAAGTAGAGGAACCACTTGTGTCCTTTACTCCCCCATGGGTGGAATCCATTACAGAAAATATGAAGGGTATTACTAGGCATTTGCATACCCTAGAAACAGAAATAAAAAAGTCTTTCTGAGCACTTATGCGCTCTCGAGGGTAACTCACAGATACATTGGGAACTGCCAGTATTTGAAAAGAAAAATGGACAGAGGGTCCACCAGTCAGTAGATTTCAAAACAATAAAAAATCTCAAAGAGGCAGTAATGGAATATGGACCCCAAGCTCCTTTCATGTTGAGTATGCTGGAGTCCCTTAACACCTTTAGCTTAACCCCCTCAGACTGGAAAAGTCTATGTAAAGCAGCATTAAGCAGGGGGCAATACTTGGTTTGGCGATCTCAATTTCAAGACCTTTGTATAGAAACGGCTAAAAGAAATGCAGCTGAAGGGTTTGGAGACCATAATATAGAAATGCTCGCAGGAGAAGGGCAATTCGCAGACTTACAGGCTCAAAAACATTATGACCCAAGTGTATATGCTCAGATAAATGCAGCTGCCTTAAAGGCATGGAAAACTTTACAAGGACCTGGGGATCTACAAGGTAGTTTGTCAAAAGTGATTCAAGGACCTAGTGAGCCATATGCTGACTTTGCTGATCGACTTTTGAGAACTGCAGGTAGAGTGTTTGCAGATGTTGATCAAGCTATGCCATTAGTTGTTCAATTAGCATACGAAAATGCTAATAAATACTGCCAGGAAGCCATCAGGCCATGGAGAAATAAAAAGGATCTTTCCGTATATATACAACTATGTAAAGATGTAAATGACGCCTTTGACACAGGAAATGTGATTGCAGCCGCAATGAGAGGTGCTTCCCCTCAGAATTTCACAAGGGCTCAACCTAGACATCATAATCAATCAGGATATTCCAGGAAAAATTATCATAATCAATCAGGCTATTCTAGGCAAAATCCCCAAAGAGAAATAAGACCAAGCTCATACCGTGCCCCAGGCCACTGCCCCAGGTGTAAAAAGGGAAATCATTGGGCCAATAAATGCCATTCAAAATTTGACATCCATGGAAATCCTTTGTTCAGGAATTCAAAAAATGGGGCACAGGGCCCAATGCCCCAGGGCCCACAAATGTACGGGGCGTTGGAGGAGGAGTATCCTCAAGCATCCACTCAGATGCTTCCCCGACACAATCCCTATTACCCATCCACTCCCTCACCAGAGGAACAGGAGGAAATGCAGGATAAGACCTCTGTTCCACCGCCCGAATTGTGTTAACACCTGAAATGGGGGTTCAACTGATTCCCACAGGAGTCAGGGGACCTCTTCCCTCAGGGACTGTAGGACTTATGCTCAGGTGAAGTCCTAAAAACTTATTAGGTTTGCAAGTGACCCCAGGTGTAATAAACTCAGACTACAAAGGGGAAATAAAAATAATGCTTAGCTCACCCAAAAGAATAAGTTCTGTTAACCAAGGAGATAGAATTGCTCAGTTGCTTCTCCTTCCCAATTTACATAATTCATTTAAAATGAGTATGCCTCAAAAAGGGAACAATAGAGGATTTTGTTCCACTGACTTGGAACCTATGGCTTGCTGGGTTCGGGATTGTTCAAGGAGGCCTATGTATAAAATAAAAATCCAAGGAGTAGAGATAGAAGGACTGATAGATATTGGAGCTGACTCTTCCATCATTAATCTATGGCAATGGCCCAAGCACTGGCCTCTGCAAAAAGCTTCAACCAGTTTAAGAGGCTTAGGATATAATAACCTCCCAGAGAAAAGTGCAGTAATTTTAAAATGGAAGGATGATGAAGGACATAAAGGAACATTTCAGCCTTATGTTTTACCTAAACTACCAGTTACTTTATGGGGAAGAGATATTTTGCAACAAATGGGAGTACACCTTGCAACCAAGCCTGCAAGTGTTAAATGTGAAAATCTACAGGGTAATCTTAACCCTAAAAGAAATCATTATCAAAAAGTACAGAGTAATCTTAACCCTAAAAGTAATCATTATCATAAAGGAAAAAGATATGTTTTTCGGGGCCACTGAGAAAATAATTTTGAAAATACCATGGCTTCTGATAAGCCAGTGTGAGTCCCTCAGTGGCCCCTATCTAAAGAGAAATTACAAGCCGCCCACCTACTAGTTCAGGAACAATTAGAAGCAGGACATATAGAACCTTCCACCTCTCCCTGGAATTCCCCATATTTGTGATCAAGGAAAAATCAGGAAAATGGCGATTGTTACATGATCTTAGAGAAATTAATAAAACCATGCAAATCATGGGCCCTACTCAACCTGGACTTCCTAATCCTGTAGCTTTTCCAAAAAATTTCCATCTTATTACTCTTGATATAAAGGATTATTTCTTTTCCATTCCCCTACAACCTCTGGATGCCCCCAGGTTTGCCTTTTCAGTTCCTTCTATCAATAATAATGGCCCTGATAAAAGATATCAATGGAAAGTGCTACCACAGGGAATGGCTAATAGCCCCACCATATGCCAAATATATGTGGACAAAGCAATCCAACCCATTAAAAATAAATATCCAAACCTCATGTGTTTACATTACATGGATGATGTTTTACTGGCCCACCCTAATCAAAAAATCTTATTTAATATATTCAGTGACGTGGCAGAAAATTTTAAAAAATATGGATTATATATAGCAGAAGCAAAAGTTCAAACCAGATCACCCATATTATATTTAGGATTTAAAATCATGGATACCTTTGTTAGACCCCAAAAAATTTTAATAAATAAGGAACATTTGGCCACCATCAATGATTTCCAAAAACTACTGGGAGACATTAATTGGTTTCGCCCTACACTAAACTGCACTACTGGCCAACTAAAACCTTTATTTGACATCCTTCGAGGGGACCCTGATCCATCTTCACTGCGAACATTGACTCCTGAGGCTAGGAAAGCTTTAAAGTTAGTAGAAAAAGCCATCGAAGGAGCTCATTGTGATAGATTTGATTTAACTCAACCGCTGATGTTGATTACAATTTCTTCACAATATACACCCACAGGAGTATTTTGGCAATAAGGGTCTTTATTATGGATACATTTGCCCGTCTCTCCTAAAAGTATAATTGAGTCTTATACCTCCATGGTGGCTAAACTTATTCTTCAAGGACTTAAGACTTCTAGTAAAATATTTGGCATTCACCCTGCTACTATTATTACTCCCTATTCATCATCACAGATTGAATATTTATGCTTCAATGATAATGATTGGGCTATAGCTAGATGCTCTACTTCTGCAAATTTTTATAATCACCTTCCTAAGTCTCCTATATTATCTTTTTGTATTAATCATCCTATTATATTTCCACAGGTAATAAAAAATCAACCTATTCCTAAGGCATTTAATGTATTTACAGATGGGTCCTCAAATGATACTGCTACAGTAGTCACTAAAAAAGAAAATATGACTTACATAACTGCACACAAATCAGCTCAACTAGTGGAATTGGAAGCTGTGGTAAGAGCTCTGGAAAATTTTAGGGACCAGCCCGTAAACATTTTTTCAGATAGCCACTATATTGTACAAGCCGTCCCAAAATTAGAGTTAGCAGGACCAATAGCACCTCATACTCCAGCCTTTAAATTGTTTTATCAAATACAAAAACTTTTGTGGGCAAGAAAAGAACCTCTATTCATAGGGCATATTAGAACACATACCAACTTGCTTGGTCCCCTCCATGAAGGTAATCAAAAGGCTGATGCTCTTACCCAAACAATCTTTATACTTTCAGCGCTCCAGCAAGCTACTTTATTTCACTCCCAGTTTCATGTCAATAGCACCACCTTGCAGCGTAGGTTTAAAATCACAAAGGAGCAAGCCAGAATAATTGTAAAAGATTGTAAGTCTTGTATGACACATTTGCCCAATCCTCATTATGGTGTTAACCCTAGAGGATTAATGCCCAATCATTTGTGGCAGATGGATGTTACTCATGAGCCAAGTTTTGGAAAATTGCGATTTATTCATGTGACTATAGATACATGCTCAGGCATGATTTTTGCTTCCTTACATTCTGGAGAAAAAGTTAAAGATGTTACATCTCATTGTTTGCAAGCTTTTGCTGCATTGGGCATCCCCAAAATGTTTAAAACAATGATAATGGCCCTGCATATTCGTCCTCATCTTTCAAACAGTTTTGCGCAAAATTCAATATATCCCATAAAACAGGCATCCCATACAATCCTCAGGGTCAGGGCATTATTGAAAGAGCAAACTGCACACTGAAAATTATGTTATTAAAACAAAAAGAAGGAAATTGGACAAGTCCTAGGGACAGATTGTCAGTTGCCCTGTTTACCTTAAATTTTTTAACTTTATACTCTAATGGTTATTCTGCTGGAGACAGACATTGGAACCCACACCAACAACATAAACCTTTGGTTTACTGGAAGGATGTTCTTTCAGGTACATGGAAGGGTCCAGATCCAGTATTAATTTGGGGGAGAGGATCTGTTTGTGTTTTTCCAAAGCACGAATCCTCTCCAATATGGATACCATCTAGATTAATAAAGCAGATACCACATCAAAAGGATCAAGATGAAGTTGTTGAAGAATCAAGATTAATTAAAAAAGTACAAAATCAAGAGGACCAAGATGAAGATATGGAATGATTCCGTCAAAAAAGTCCTTCAAAATATTTCACAACTTAAGTGTAGTTCCTCCTGGCTGGGACAAGGAGATCTCTCTTTAGTGTGCACACAATTGTATTTTTTTTCTTTTTATACATGTCTTTATGCCTGTGCATTTGTCTACATTTCATGTTAATGTGACGTCACAAATATATGTTTGTATGTTTGTGCGTCTGTCCAATGTGATGTCACAAATAACAAAGCGCTTATGAAAAAATATATATATATGGATCCAAATAATTTTAATTCATTTTAGTTTAAGAGTATTCAATTTAGGTAAATAATTTTATAAGTGAAGGTACTTTCAATTTTGATTTATAGGTGTCCCTGGGACTTCTCTTCAGCAAACAATATGACTAGTGCTATATAACCTGATATTTTCGTGTTTTGACATAAGATTGTTTATTTGTTATTACCTTCATTTGTTTAATAGCTGATTAATTTCAATTATCTCAACAGGTAAAAGATTGCTGTGTATACAGAGACTCGAGGGTTCCAGCTAACAAATTATTTCTCCAAAGTGCCTTTAGCTTTTCTTTAATCTATCTTTAATGCAGTAAATACCCTCAGTCTTTCTTTGTTTTGTTCTAAATATGATATTTTGCCAACTTATGTTTGTGGAAGCTCAAGCAGCAATGTGTGTGAACAAAAATAAACTTCAATTTTCTAATCTAATAGTCTTTCTTTGTTTTGTTCTAAATATGATATTTTGCCAACTTATGTTTGTGGAAGCTCAAGCAGCAATGTGTTGAACAAAAATCAACTTTAATTTTCTAATCTAATTATTCTATTTTTTAGTTTGACAACTCGCCTCTTGAGTCAGTGCTGCAATAGCACTGCCTTTCCTTTAATAATTGATGCTTGAGTCTCTAGGTAGCGGGCCCTGAAGATTTGCCAGTGGCATTGTCTAGACATAAAAAAGACGGCTGCTGCTACAGCTGCAGGGATCATGGTCGCTGCAACCATCCCTGCTGCTCAAGCATCAAACAACCTCACCAGCAGTGTGGCCTCTGCTCTGCATACATGGGGCCTCCTAGATCAACGTGTTATAATAAGTGGACCTTTTGATCTTTCATTGTTTGGGACTTTACGAGACAATGCCTTGTGGGTATTTGTCTAGAGAACTCAGTGTGTTACTTGATGGAACTTAGGGCAGCTGATTTGTTTAAAAAATTTGATATGCTATACAACTTGGCTCGTCAGCAGAAGGCTTGTTGCCTTAAAGCCGTAACATCTCCTCACAATTAGACAGCTGTTAGTCATCATACACAGTCGATCCTGAAGGGCTCCATTAGATGGCTGGTTAGCCAATGACGGGTAAGATCCCCAGAGGGGGACAACCTAAGACAGACACAGTTGCACAAGACAGTCTCATGTGGCCGACATATCAACCTAAGACAGAAGTCAAGGGCACAGCCTTGATTATCTGATGACGGGTAAGAATGTTGGTTGCACATAGACGTCCTAGAGCATCCCCTCTTTTAAAACAAAAGGGGGGAAATGCAGGAGCCCTGATTTGGGAGATGGCTAAGATTGCGGTTGGCTGCGGGCCATGGAGATGTTTGGGCATTGCTGCCTTCCATGGTCTCACGGGACTTGGCCAGAGATCTCGTGGAACCTGGCCCAAGATCTCACGAGACTTAAGCCGAGATCAGGGCGGGTCAGCGCCATTTTGGTTGTTGGTTGTTTGGTGGTGTGTGTGGTGCGTGTTAGAGTTGTTGTCAGAGCCGGAGAGAAAAGTTAACAAAATAAAAAGCCTGTTTGTTTCCAGTCTGCCTCAGAACTTGTTCCCGCGGCGTCGTTGCTCCAAGCGGCAATCGCTTCAGGCGGCTACAGGGCTTCCTCAAAAGACTAGGAATGGAGCCACTATATGACCCAGATATACCTCTCCATGATATTTATCAAAAAGAATTAAAGTCATACATGCAATACATGCATGCTAATGTTTATAGCAGTGCAATTCACAACAGTCATGTTATGGAACTATCCCAGATGTCCATAACAGGTGAATGAATAAAAAAAATATGATATACATACATGATGAAGTTTTATTCAACCATAAAGAAAAATGAAATCATGTCATTTCATTCAAAATGAATGGAACTCAAGAGCATTAAGTTAAGTAAAATAAGAGACATAGAAAGTCAAGGATCATGTGCTTTCTCTCATATATGGAAACTATAGAGGAAAGAGGAACAGAAAGGTGGGGAGAGGGAATCTCATGAAAATAGAAGGAGACCAGTGAAGTAGAAGAAGGGGACAATGGGGAGTAAGGAGAGGAGGGAAAGAGGAGGTACGGGGGAATGCAATTGACCAAATTATGTTATGCGCATTTACAAATGTGTAACAATGAAACCTACTGTTTATGTATAATTATAATGCACCAGTAAAAATGATCTTAAAATAAATGAATTTAATAAGCAATAAATAACTTTAATACTTAATATATATACAAACATATATTACTGTTTCTTGCTTTTTTTGTCCACTCAGACAACTATCTTTTAAAATTAGAATGTTTATACTATTTACATTTATTATAATTATTGATATGGTTGGGTTCATACATTTGTTTACTTATCACCTCCGTGCTTCATTTTTTTACCCCCTCTTTTCTCCAATTAATCTTTTAGTGTAGTACTCAATTGGCAAGATAGACATATTCAATTGGTTTTAATATGAAACTAGATTGATAATCCTCTTTCTGTTTTGTTTCATCAGATGGACTAACCCAACACACAGACTCAATACATGGATTTATCCAATTCTTAGCCTACGTGAAATGTGAATTTTTGAAACTCTTTCCTAAACAGTACAGTGAATCAGACATAACTTCCCTATGCTCATATATGCATCCACCACCAGAGTTAACTCCACATCATGTACAACCCAAGAATGGTAAGTTATTTTTCATATATGTATAATGTCAAAATATACTCTACTGTCATGTATTTCCAAAGAGAACAAACAAATAAATAAGCAAAATTTAGAGCAGAATCAAAACTTAAAATCAGAACTTCAGAAACATATTTATTCAAAATTACAGTTGATGACTTTTAAAAATGTCAATTCCCCTTAATCCTTCTTCTGCTAGACATGAGAGCTCCTGAATAGATCCTTAATTAGTGATGGAAGGGGAAACTATATAGCAAACCTAAACTAAAAAATAAAGATTTCTAAATTCTAAAACAGAGCTTCTATCCCTCCCCAAGAATCTCAAAGATGTCTCTATTGCTACTTTCCTTCTGGGACAAAACAGCATACCTTAGCCAAGTGAATGTTTTTCTCACTGAGTTGTAGGATTCAAATGATAAATTTACTTGTAAGAGTTCATAATGCAGTAACTCTCCTAAAGGCCAAATCTAATATAGCAAAGACACTGAGAATCTGCTTAAAGTCTCAAAATCATGGGATGTTTTTAAAATTTCATTAACATAGTGGATATTATTCTGCTTTGATATTTTCAATTCTGTCTTACAAAGATAATTGTCATCTGTACCATCCTAATTAAATATGAAGTATTTTATGAGTACATGTTACAATTTATCATTTATAGCTTACAAAGAGTATATATATTATTTGTGAATAAACACAGTCTTTGTTTATAAATAAATAAAATCAGTGCAATTAAAAAAACTACTCTTTCCTAAGGAATAGAAATAAAGAAATGATGTATTTAAAGACTCACCACTTCTTGCCTTCTTGCGCATCCAAAAAGAGAAAAACCCTGGGCTGTATTTTTCATAGATTATTGGGGGGAGGGGAAGAAGAGACTAGAACTTGTATAGAGCACTGACCAAAGGTGGAAATGAGCTTGCCATGGGAGTGGGGAGAGCTAAAACCCTGTAGCACAGAGAGGGAATGCTATTAAAAAGGCACCATTCCAGTGTGCAGACGCTGTGTGTGTGTGTTTGCCAGCTGATCACCCGGCCTTTCCTTTACAATGAGGACAAAATCTCTCATTGCATCCATCATCCTCCTGTGGAGTACTCTCTGTGGATATGCTCCACATAATTACTTCATAATCATAATTTAATTGCTTTTAATAATTGAAATAGGAACCTAGCACAGTGGTAAAAGTGATCTTCTCTTTTTATGAGGGGCTGAACTCAGGGAAGCATAGAAGTACATCCGCTGAGTTGTTGAACCATTTTATTGCCTGATGGCTAAAGAATAGGCAGGATAGCACAGTATGACAATTGCAGTCAGATTTAACCAGCCTTGACCTATGACTCTGCCCCTCATCACTATGTGCCTTTTCCTCTAAATTTCAGAGTAGTTGTGAAGATTAAGTAAGATAATAAATGTCAAGCGCTGAGAATAGTGCCTGGTATTTAGAAAGTACTCAGTAATTATCAACTCTTATTATTGCTTTATTTTATGTAGTGTTATCAAATGATTGTTTGTATCTCTCTGAAAATTTATATGTTGAAATACCAACCCTGATGTGATGGTATTGGGGGTGGGGGCCTGAGGACATTATTAGGTCAATGGGAGCAGGACCGCATAAGAGACCTCTAAAAGAGCTCCTTTGCCCCGTCCGTATGTGAGCAAGAAGACAGCCATCTGTGAACCAGGAAGCAGGGCCTTACCAGATAGTCAATCTGCCAGCACCTTCATCTTAGCCTCCGCAGCCTCGCAAACCATGAGGTTTACAATCTGAATGGACTAAGACAACATAGGATTCACAAATATGTAAGAATGGTATTTCAAGTCTTTATCAGTGTTAATTTACCTTTACATTAATGAGAAACAAGGAAGTAAATAAATAGGTAAAGCCTGTAGCAGTTGAGTATAATTTTAAAATGGGGAAATTTTAAGTATGTAGCTTGAAATCCCCAGTGACACAGCTGTGGCAGCAACTGGAAGCACAAATGGGCCCTCTGTGAATATAGTAAAGCAATAAGGGAATTAAAGGAACCCCCATTCTCAGTAGGACTGAGGAGTGTCAGGGTACAGAAAGTTTGGAGATCAGAGTCACTGCCTGACTAGACAGTAAGGTGTGCTGCACAATATCCTTGTGTGGAAAAGAGGCTGCATCTCTCCCTGTGGCATGTGAAGGACAGTGGAAGGAACCATTTTGCAGCTACAGCACAGGGGCCAGCAGATGGGGGAGCAGATTTCTGGTAGAACCGGCTCTGACTTGAAAAACAAGCCAGGTGAACCCACACTGCACAGCAGAGTGTGCCTAAGTGACTAGGAGAAAATCAAGCATGGAGAGAGGTTTACACAGGGCAATACTGGTCAAGGAAACCCACCCGGCTTCCCCGTCCCCTTCCAATCTTACTGCTTGCAGGACCAGCTGGGAGAGACGTGCCTGACCAGGAATTTGAAAGGGCGGGGGTGGGAGAGATTCAATTTGGAGAATGAATCAGAGACCAGGAATCATGGGGTCCACAGGTGACATATACTGGGCTAAGAACTGGCTCCTACACCACATGAGTGGAATCTGAAGGAGGTTCCTGGGGTGTAGTCTTCCAGCATGGACCAGTAATTGCTGGGCTCTGGAGATGCACTGATTTAAAACCTCCAGACCAATTGCCATTCAGCAAAGAGACTGAGGCATACCTAAGCCTAAACCCTGCCTTGAGGAGTTCCATCTCTAGGACTAACTATCCCACCCTAGCAAGCATCTTACTCCAGACAACCCCACCTAACTGCTGAGAAGGGACACTTAGAATCTTTTGAACTCCAAAGGAAATATTTGTTCAAATTTTCATCAAGATCTTTTTTCCTTTTCTTTTTTTTAATCTCTCACTTTTCTATCATTTTTGAAACCAATTACGTTTCATGCATCAGTTTATTGAGAACTAGGGTGTCTGATTAGTATATTTCAGTTTTGTATTTTTATTTTTACTTTTTTCTTTCTCTTTTTAATTTTTTAAAATTTTTACTTCATATACATTTTTCTCTCATTTATCTCTTTCCTTTGATTCTCATTCTCTCTTTTTCCTAACAGCCAACCTTTATTATTTCCTCTTTCACTCTTCCTTTAATTTTTTACTTCTCTTTTCTTTCCTCCTTCTTCATAAACATCACATCCTACACACTTCTGATCTCTCTTTTCCACCATTTGAAATTGTAAACAGTTTTGCAAACTTACTGTTTTTATTGTAGACAATAACTGAACATATCATCTGTTATTACAACAAAACTGCAGACATCTTAGTAGGAGCTATTTGGTTTAAGGCTATATGTTGTTTGCAGTGAGTGCTGTTATTATTTGTTACCCCCTTCAAGGCAAGTTACTGGAAACCTTCAGGGACACTATAAGTCTACACAGTAGAAACTGTATCACCTCAGATCCACACTGCTACGTGGGAAGACACATAAACAACATGAAAAAACAAGGGAATAAATTACCCCAAACATATCAAGATGCTCCAATAATAAAATCCGTTGACACCATAGTGAAACAAATGTCAGAGAAGGTGTGTAGAATGTACATAGTTAAACTTATCCATGAGGCAAAGGACAATGGAAGGAGTGAAATTAGAGAGAAAATTCAGGAAGTGAAAGTTCACTTCAATAAAGAGTTAGAGATTCTGAAAATAAATCAAGCAGAAATCCTCTAAATGAAGGAATCAACAAACCAGATTAAAAATTGAATGGGAAGCATCACCAACAGACTAGACCACTTGGAAGAGAGAACCTCAGGCAATGAAGACAAAATATATAATCTTGAAAATAAAGTTGACCATGGAGAAAAGATGTTAAGTTATCATGAACAGAGCTTCCAAGAAATATGGGATAACATGTAAAGACCAAATTTAAAATATAAGAGGATAGAGGATGGTGTGGAGATACAAACCAAAGGAATGCACAATTTTTTTAAGGAAATAATATTAGAAAATTTCCCAAATCTAAAGAATGAAATGGCAAATCAAACACAGAAAGCTTACAGGACCTCAAAAGTACAAAATTACAACATACACACCAAGGCACATTATTATGAAAATGCCCAACATACATAATAAGGATAAAATTTTAAAGGCTGTAAGAGAAAAACAGCCAGTCATATTTAGACAGAAATTAATCTGGATCTCAGCTGATTTTTCAACCCAGACCCTCAAAGCTAGGAGGTCTTAGAATAATACATACCAAGCTCAGAAATAAAATGGATGCCAACAAAAAATACTATACCCAGCAAAACTGAGCTTCAGATTTGAAGATGAAATAACAACTTTTCATGATAAACGAAAGTTTTAAAAATTCACAACTAGAAAAGCTTCACTACAGAACATTCTCAACAAAATATTCCATGAAGAAGAAATGAAAAATAAAAGTGAAAACAAGCAAAGGAAATAACTACACTAAAGGAATAGTTAATAAAAGGAGAAAGTAATTCAAATTAAAAACCAGAAATAAACCAAAATGACTGGGAATACAAATCACATCTCAATAATAACTTTGAACACAAATGACCTAAACTCATCAATCAAAGATGTAGTTTGGCATCTTGGATTAAAAAACAAGATTAGATCAAGAACCTAGGAATTAGACCAGAGACTCTGCTCCTAATAGAAGAAAAAGTAGGCCCAAATCTTCATCACGTCAGATTAGGCCCCAACTTCCTTAACAAGACTCCTAAAGCACAAGAAGTAAAATCAAGAATCAATAAATAGAATGGATCTAAACTAAAAAGCTTATTCTCAGCTAAAGAAACAATCAATGAAGTGAAGAGAGAGCCTTCCTTTTGGGAGCAAATTTTTGTCACACACACATCAGATAAAGCACTAATCTCCAGGATATACAAAGAACTCAAAAAGGTAACACCAAAAAAAAAAAAAAAAACAAATAACCCAATCAATAAATTGGCTAAGGAGCTGAACAGACACTTCTCTGAAAAAGATATACAATCAATCAACAAATATATGAAAAAATGTTCAACATCTCTAGTAATTAGAGAAATGCAAATCAAAACTACTCTAAGATTTCATCTCACGCCACTCAGAATGGCAGTTATCAAGAATATAAACAACAATAATTGTTGGCAAGGATGTGGGGGGAAAGGCACACTCATACATTGCCCGTGGGACTGCAAATTGGTGCAACTAATATGGAAAACAGTATGGAGATTCCTTAGAAAAACTGGAATGAAACCACCATTTGACCCAGCTATCCCACTCCTCGGTCTATACCCAAAGAATTAAAAACAGCATACTACAGTGATACAGCCACTTCAGTGTTTATAGCAGCTCAATTCACAATAACTAAACTGTGGAACCAACCTAGATGCCCTTCAATAGATGAATGGATAAAGAAACTGTGGTATATATACACAGTAGAACATTACTCAGAATTAAAAGAGAATTAAATTATGGCATTTGCAAGTAAATGGATGGAGTTGGAGAATATCATGCTAAGCGAAGTAAGCCAATCCCAAAAAATCAAAGGCCAAATGTTTTCTCTGATAAGTGGATGCTGATCCATAATGGGGGGTGGGGAGAATGGAGGAACTAGATTGGGCTAAGAGGAGGGAGGGAAAGGGAGGGACTATGGGGGTAAGAAAGACGGTGGAATGAGATGAACGTCATTAATCTAGGTACATGTATGACTGAACATGTGCTGTGACTCTACATTGTGTATAACCAGAGAAATGAAAAGTTGTGCTCCATTTGTATACAATGAATTGAAAAGCTTTCTGCTGTCATGTATAACTGATTAGAACTAATAAAAAAAAATTTTTTTAAGATAAAGCAAGACCCAGGGCTGGGAATATAGCTCAGTTAGTAGAGTCCTTGCCTTACAATCCCCAGCATCAAGGGGGGTGGGGGAGAAAGAAAAAAAAAAAAGACCCAACAATATGTTGTCTCCAAAGACTCACCTTATAGGCAAAAAAACATCCACAGACTGAAGGCAAAAGGATGGGAAAAAACGTATCACTCAACATGGATCCCGTAAACAAGCAGGGATTTCTATCCTCATATCAGATAAGTGGACATCAAGCCAGAGTTAATCAGAAAAGGTAAAGAAGGACATTTCATACTTCTTAAAGGAATTATACAACAAGACATAACAATTGTAAATATTTATGCCCCAAACAATGGAGACTCTACGTACATCAAACAAATCTGTCTCAATTTCAAGAAGCAAATATACCACAACACAATAATACTAGATGACTTTAACACACCTCTCTCACCACTGCATAGATCCTCCAACCAAAAAATTAATAAAGAGACTATAGAACTAAATAATATAATCAATAATCTAGACTTAACAGATATATAGAGAGTATTTCATCCATCAATGATTGAATACACTTTCTTCTCAGAAGCACATGGATCCTTCTCTAAAATAGACCATATCTTATGCAAAAAAGCAATTCTTAGCAAATACAAAAAAATAGAGATAATATCTTGCATTCTATCAAACCATAATCAAATAAAATTAGAAATTAACAAAAAAAATAAAAAATATAAACTACTCTAACACTTGGAGACTAAATAAAAAGCTATTGAAAAACCAACAGATAACAGAAGAAATTAGGGATGAAATTTTAGAAAATACTTAGAAGTAAATTAGAATAGCAAGACAACATATCAAAATCTCTGGGACACTATGAAGGCAGTTCTAAAAGGAAAGTTCATTGCATTGAACTCATTCATTAAAAGAATAAAAAGTCAACAGAAAAATAACCTAAATGTTACATTTCAAAGCCCTAGAAAAAGAATAACAAATCAACACCAAAAGCAGTAGAAGACAGGAAATAATTGAAATTAGAGTTGAAATAAATGAAATTGAAACAATGAAAAAATGTTCAACATCTCTAGTAATTAGAGAAATGCAAATCAAAACTACAAAGAAACAGTTCAAAAAAATTGACAAAACAAAAAGTTGGTTCTTTGACAACATAAATAAAATTGATAAACCTTTAGCCAAGCTAATGAAGAGAAAGAGAGAGAAAACTCAAATTACTAAAATTCATGATGAAAAAGGAAATATCATCATGGACACTCTGAAATACAGATGATAATCAGAAACTATTTTGAAAATTTATGCTAAAATTAAATAGAAAATCTTGAAGAAATCAACAAATTTCTGGAGACATATGACCTACCCAAACTGAATCAGGAGGACCTACACAATTTAAACAATCAATTTCAAGCTATGAAATAGAAGATGCCATCAAAACCAACCAACTAGGAAAAGACCAGGACCAGACAGACTCTCAGCCAAGTTCAGTAAGACTTTCAAAGAAGAATTAACACTGAAACTCCTCTATTTCATGAAATAGAAAATTTTCAAAGAAGAATTAAGACTGATACTCCTCTATTTCATGAAATAGAAAAGAAGGGAACCCTTTCAAACTCATTCTATGAAGCCAATATCACCCTAATACCAAAATCAAGGAAAGAAAACTTCAGAATAATATCCCTGATGAACATAGATGCAAAAATTCCAAATAACATACTGGCAAAAAAACATATTAAAAAGATAGTGTGCCATGACCAAGTGGGGTTCATCCCAGGGATGGTTCAACATAACAGAAATCAATAGCTGTCATTCATCAGATCAGTAGACTTAAAGACAACAATCATATGATTATCTCAATAGATGCAGGAAAAGCATTTGACAAAATACAGCACCCCTTTATGTTTAAAACACTAGAAAAACTATAAATAGTATGAATATAACATTGTAAAAGTTGTCTATGCTAAACTCAAGGCCAACATCATTCTAAATTGAGAAAAATTGAAAGCATTCCCTCTAAAAACTGGAAGAAGACAAGGTTGCCCTCTTTTACCATTTTTATTCAACATCATCCTTGAAATTTAGCCACAGCAATTAGACAAAAGAAAGAAATTGAAGGGATACAAATAGGAAGAGAAGAACTCAAATTATCCCTACTTGCAAACAGCATGATTCTATATTTAGAAGAACCCAAAAATTCCACCAGAAAACTTCTAGAACTCATAAATGAATTCAGCAAAGTAGAAGGATATAAGATTAACACCCAAAAATCAATTGCATTCCTATACAGTGATAAGTCTACTGAAAGAAAAATTAGGAAAATTATGCCATTCACAATAGCCTCAAAAAAAAAAAAAAATGGGGGAATCAGTCTAACAAAAGAGGTGAAAGACCTCTACAATGAAAACTATGGAACACTGAAAAAAAGAAATTGAAGAAGACCTTAGAAGATAAAAAGATCTCCCATGCTCTTGGGTGGGCAGAATTAATATTGTCAAAATGGCCATACTACCAAAGGTACTATAAAGATTTAATGCAATTCCTATTAAGGTTCTGATGACAGTCTTCATAGAAATAGAAAAAGCAGTCATGAAATTCATTTGGAAAAACAAGAGGCCCAGAATATCCAAAGCGATACTCACTGAGGAAAGTGAAGCAGGAGGCATCACAATACCAGACCTTAAATTACACCCAGAGTTATAGTAACGAAAATGGCATGGTATTGGCACCAAAAAAGACTTGTAGACCAATGGTACAGAATAGAAGATGCAGAGACAAACTCACATAAATATAGTTATCTCATACTAGACAAAGGCCCTCATAGACATACATTGGCGAAAAGATAGCCTCTTCAACAAATGGTGCAGGGAAAACTGGAAATCCATATATAGCAAATGAAATTAGACCCCTATCTCTCACCCTGCACAAAGTTCAACTCGAAGTGAATCAAGGACCTAGAGATTAGACCAGAAACTCTGAGCCTGCTAGAAGAAAAAGTAGGTCCAACTCTACATCATGCAGGCTTTGGAACCAACTTCCTTAACAAGACTCTTAAAATGCAAGAAGTAAAATCAAGAATCAATAAATGGTTGGAATCAAACTAAAAAGCTTCTTCTCAGTGAAGGAAACAATCAATAACATGAAGAGAGAGCCTACAGAATGGGAAAAAAAAAATATTTGTCACCTGTACCTTGGACAGAGCATTAATCTCCAGGATATAGAAAGAACTCAAAAAAATTTAACAGGGGAATCCAAGATGGCGGATTAGAGGAAGCCGCACTTCAGGGCAGCTCCGTGGAAAGAATCCAACAAAGCAGATAAATTGCCTTTCATCATATATATATAGGCTGAAAATACCAATCTCCTGGATGGTTTGATTACCACTACCAGAGAGAGAAAGAGACAAGCTGTCTGCAGCGGCTGGAGCCGCGAGGCTTCTGCAAAACCGCCTCGGTGGTGCACAGGCCGTGCGAAACAAAGTCAGTGTGGGGAGACCGCGCTACTACTGCAACCCCAGCCACGCTCATTGCACACCAGCGTGAAACCGGCGATAAAAACCAGCGATAACAGCCGGCGGAATTGGTGCTGGGGGACCACGGGAGACCACGGGTCGACAACAACAGTTCAAATCCACACTCCACCAGACATGACCCTCAGCAGTAGGGCCCCGGAGAGAGCGACGCAGACACCTGCGAACAACAAGCAGGGGCAGAATCAGAGCGGTCCACAGTCCGAAGCAGCGCTGTCCGAGCAGCAGTTACAGTTGTGGCTTCCCGGTGCCACTCCGGCAGGGAGACATCCACCCAACGGCTTTGAAATCAATCGGCGAGGACACAGGAGTCTGCGGAGCTGCTGTTGACTGGAAGGGGAGCACTGCCATCTTTGAAAGGTGCAGTGGCTGACCCAGACAAAGGGGAGGAGACGGAGAGTGACGACTGCAGCCATCCAGGGACCCTCCAGCTCTCTGAAGACAACGCACACTTGGGTGAGGCTCCGGTGGCCAGCAGGGGAGGGCATTTCTGAGGCCAGCGCAGCAGCCACAAGAAGCTGCAACTGTGGGTGGGCTTGGGGAGGAGGTGCCTTCTGGAGGGTTCCCTTCCCAGTGCCATTCATCAGCTGACACACAAACCCCCCTGGGCCACTCCTTCACTGAACCGTTCAGCCACTGGCCTAAGATGCAGCCTTGATTCCACTAACAGGATCGCAGACTGTCTAGACATGATCCAATAACAATTGGTTTGAACTGGAAAGGAAAAAAGAGGGGGGCTTCCCAGGGCCCGTTTTGTCTGAGACTTGGGGTTCGACTTTTTTTTTTTCTTTTCTGTTGGTTTGCTTGTTTTGTTGGATTGCAGGGAGGTTTTTGTTGTTGTTGTTGTTGATGTTTGTTTGTTTGTTTGTTTGTTTTTCTCTTTCTTTTTTGGCTTTGTTTTGTTCTGGTTTTTTTTTTTTTTTTTTTTTTTCCTTCTGCATTGATTGTCAGTGTGTTTGTTTGCTTCCGCTCCTTTTTTCTTTCCTTCTTTTCTTCCTTCTCACTCTTGCATCTTTTCTTCCTCCTTCATCTTTCATGTTTACATCCTGCCAGTGCATACTAAACAGGGGCAAAAACAAGTTATACGCAGAACTTGGGATTTCTAGAACTGGCGCAATTGAACTGGGTAGCAAAGCGGTGATATATATTGTTTACTCTCTATTTCCTTGATTCTATCTCTCCTCTCTCTTACACCAATTCCTAATCTTTTATCATTTTTTTTCTTTTCCAACTTACTTTATATATAAATTGGTCTTTCCACCTAATTGCCAACTCCATTCTCTTTCTTCCCTCGTCTACTGATACTAAACCACTTCCACTAAACCACTTCAATAGATATCTCTTTTCATACTTTCCAAGAAAGAACAATTCAAGACACTTCCTTCTTCCTAAACATAACACCTCTGTATCCAATACTTGAAACTATAAAACCCCATCAGAAGTGAACAGAGTAAATTGGAAATAATATCTGGGTTAACCAAATCTGTACATGCAATCAAACATGGATTTCTGAATAGAAAGTGTTAGGTTTTAAAAGTGTAAAGGAATTATAAGGTAATCTGATAGCATTGTACTACAGGAACAACATAAGGCTTTAAGGTAAAATCGAAGTAGTCAAGGTCTCACAGTGCAGGAAGAATAGACACACAAGCAACATGAAATAACAAGGAAAGAAAATGACACAAACAAATCAAGATACCTCATCGGTAGATGTCATGGCAAGCACAGTTGGTCAAATGCCAGAGATGGAATTTAGAAATTACATATGCCAAATGTTTATGGAACTTAAGAATGAACTCAAAAATGAGATGAGGGAGCAAGTACAGGAGGCAAAAGATCATTTTGACAAAGAACTCCAAAAACAAATACAGGAAGTAAAAGATTACTTCAATAGGGAAATAGAGGCTCTAAAGAGAATCCAAACAGAAATTCCAGAAATGAAAGAAGCAATAAACCAAAATAAAAGCTCAATTGAAAGCATCACCAACAGAATAGACCACTTGGAAGAAAGAACCTCAGAAAATGAAGACGAAATATTTATCCTAGAGAAGAATTTAGACCATACAGCAAAACTTGTTGGAAATCAAGAACATAACATCCAAGAATTATGGGACAGCATAAAAAGACCAAACTTAAGAGTGATTGGCGTAGAGGAAGGGGCAGAGTTTCAAGCCAAAGGAATGAGTAATCTATTTAACGAAATAATTACAGAAAATTTTCCAAACTTGAGGAATGAATGGGAGAACCAAGTTCAAGAGGCATACCGAACACCAAACAAACAAAATCTCAACAGATCCACACCAAGACATATTATAATGAAAATGCCTAATATACTGAGCAAGGAGAGAATACTAAAAGCCACAAGAGAAAGGAAGCAGATTACATATAGGGGGAAACCAATCAGACTATGTTCAGATTTTTCAACCCAGACCATAAAAGCAAGAAGATCCTGGAATAGCATATTTCAAGCTCTGAAAGAAAAGGGATGTCAACCAAGAATCTTATATCCAGCAAAATTAAGCTTTAGATTCAAAGATGAAATAAAAACCTTCCACGACAAGCAAAAGTTAAAAGATTTCACAGCTCGAAAGCCAGCACTTCTGAGCATCCTGGGCAACATTTTTCATGAAGAAGAAGAGAAAGATGATAACGAAAATCAACAAAGGGAGATATTAAACTAAAGGAAATACAACCAGAAGAGAAACCAAATCAAGCTAAAGAACATAACTCAAATAAAAATGGATGGGAATAAAAATCACATCTCAATAATAACCCTGAATGTTAATGGCCTAAACTCGCCAATCAAAAGACACAGATTATCAGAATGGATTAAAAGAAACAACCCAACAATTTGCTGTCTCCAAGAAACACACCTCATAGAAAAAGACATCAACAGACTGAAAGTGAAAGGCTGGAAAAAGTCTTATCACTCACATGGCCGGCGGAAGCAAGCAGGGGTTTCCATTCTCATATCAAATAAGGTAGACTTCAAACCAAAACTAATCAAGAGGGACAAAGATGGATATTTCTTATTACTTAAGGGAACCATCCAGCAACAGGATATAACAATCATAAATCTGTATGCCCCAAATAATGGAGCACCTACATTCATCAAACAAACTCTTCTCAAGTTCAAGAGTAAAATAGACCACAACACAGTTATTCTAGGGGACTTCAACACACCTCTCTCACCAATGGACAGATCATCCAAACAAAAGCTAAACAAAGAAACGTTAAGCCTCCTCAAAACAATTAACAATTTAGACCTAACGGACATATATAGAATATTTCATCCCTCAGTAAACGAATACACATTTTTCTCAGCAGCATATGGCTCCTTCTCCAAAATAGACCATATCTTATGTCACAAGGCAACTCTCAGCAAATATAAAAAAATAGAGATACTACCCTGCATGCTCTCGGACCATAAAGGGATGAAATTGGAAATCAATGACAAAACAAGGAATAAGAAAAACTACTCCATCAACTGGAAGCTAAACAACATGCTACTGAATGAACAAGGGGTTGAAGAAGACATCAAAGAGGAGATCAAAAAATTCCTAGAGGTAAATGGGAACACAGATACATCATATAGAAATCTCTGGGACACTATGAAGGCAGTAGTAAGAGGAAAATTCATTGCACTGAGTTCATTCCTTAAGAGGAAAAAAAACCAACAAATAAATGACTTAACATCACACCTCAAAGCATTAGAAAAAGAAGAACAGACCAACACCAAGAACAGTAGAAGACAGGAAATAATTAAAATCAGAGCAGAAATTAATGAAATTGAGACTAAGGAAACCATTCAAAGAATTGACAAGACTAAAAGTTGGTTCTTTGAAAAAATAAACAAAATTGACAGACCCTTAGCGATGCTAACAAAAAGAAGAAGAGAAAAAACTCAAATTACTAACATTTGTGATGAAAAAGGGAATATCACAACAAACACCTCAGATATACAGAATATAATTAGAAATTACTTTGAAAACTTGTACTCTAATAAAATAGAAAATACTGAATGCATTGACAGATTTCTAGAATCATATGATTTGCCTAAATTGGATGTGGAGGTTATACACAATTTAAACAGATGAATTACAAGCGAAGAAACAGAAGATGTCATCAAAAAGCTACCAACAAGGAAAAGTCCAGGACCTGATGGGGTTTACAGCCAAGTTCTATAAGACTTTCAAAGAAGAACTAATACCAATGCTCTTCAAACTATTTCAAGAAATAGAAAAAGAGGGAGCTCTTCCAGACTCTTTCTATGAGGCCAATATCACATTAATTCCAAAGCCAGGCAAAGACACATCCAAAAAAGAAAACTTCAGGCCCATATCTTTAATGAACATAGATGCAAAAATCCTCAACAAAATCCTGGCAAATCGGATACAAAAACATATCAAAAAGATAGTGCACCACGATCAAGTGGGGTTTATCCCAGGGATGCAAGGCCGGTTCAACATTTGGAAATCAATAAACATAATACATCACATCAATAGACTTAAAGACAAAAATCATATGATCATCTCAATTGACGCAGAAAAAGCATTTGACAAAATACAACACCCCTTTATGTTCAAAACACTGGAAAAACTAGGAATATCAGGAACATATCTTAACATTATAAAAGCTATTTATGCAAGGCCCAGAGCTAACATTATCTTAAATGGAGAAAAATTGAAAGCATTCCCTCTAAAAACTGGAACAAGACAGGGATGCCCCCTTTCACCACTGCTATTTAACATAGTACTGGAAACTCTGGCCAGAGCAATTAGACAGACAAAAGAAATTAAAGGGATCAAGATAGGAAAAGAAGAGCTCAAATTAGCACTATTTGCTGATGACATGATAATCTACCTAGAAGACCCAAAAAACTCTACCAGAAAACTTTTACAACTAGTAAATGAATTTGGCAAAGTTGCAGGATACAAAATCAATACACATAAGTCAAAGGCATTTGTGTACATCAGTGACAAAAACTCTGAAAGGGAAATGATGAAAAATACCCCATTTACAATAGCATCAAAAAAAAATAAAATACCTGGGAATCAACCTAACGAAAGAGGTGAAAGACCTCTATAACGAAAATTATAGAACACTAAAGAAAGAAATTATAGATGAACTCAGAAGATGGAAAGACCTACCTTGCTCTTGGATAGGTAGAATTAATATTGTCAAAATGTCCATAATACCAAAAGCATTATACAGATTTAACGCAATTCCAATCAAAATCCCAATGTCATTCTTCAAAGAAATAGAAATAGCAGTCATGAAATTCATCTGGAAAAATAAGAGACCCAGAATAGCCAAAGCAATCCTGAGCAAGAAAAGTGAAGCAGGGGGCATCACCATACCGGACTTTAAATTATACTATAGAGCAATAGTAACAAAAACAGCATGGTATTGGCACCAAATCAGACTGGTGGACCAATGGTACAGAATTGAGGATACAGAGACTAATACATATAATTACAGCTATCTTATATTAGACAAAGGCGCCAAAAATGTACAGTGGAGAAAGGATAGCCTCTTCAACAAATGGTGCTGGGAAAACTGGAAATCCATATGCAACAAAATGAAATTAAACCTTTATCTCTCACCATGCACAAAACTCAATTCAAAGTGGATCAAGGACCTAGGAATTAGACCAGAGACAATACACCTAATAGAAGAAAAAGTAAACTCCAATTTCCAACATGTTGGATTAGGCCACAAGTTCCTTAATAAGAATCCTGTAGCGCAAGAATTACTACCAAGAATTAATGAATGGGATAGATTTAAACTAAAAAGCTTCTTTTCAGCAAAAGAAACAATCAGTGAGGTGAATAGAGAGCCAACTAATTGGGAACAAATATTTAATGCATGCACATCAGATAGAGCACTAATCTCTAGAATATATAAAGAACTCAAAAAACTTTACTCTAAAAAAACAAATAACCCAATCAATAAATGGGCTAAGGAATTGAGAAGACACCTCTCAGAAGAAGATACACGATTAATCAACAAATACATGAAAGAATGTTCAACATCTCTGGCAATTAGAGAAATGCAAATCAAAACTACTCTAAGATTTCACTTCACTCCAGTCAGAATGGCAGCCATCAAGAACACAAGCAACAATAAATGTTGGAGAGGATGTGGGGAAAAAGGCACACTCATACATTGCTGGTGGGACTGCAAAATGGTGTAACCGTTATGGAAAGCAGTATGGAGATTTCTTGGAAAACTGGGAATGGAACCATCCTATGACCCAGCCATCCCACTCCTGGGTTTATTCCCAAAGGACTTAAAAACAGCATATTACAGCGACACAGCTATCTCAATGTTTGTAGCTACGCAATTCACAATAGCTAGGTTGTGGAACCAACCTAGATGTCCCTCAGTAAATGAGTGGATTAAGAAAATGTGGTATCAATTCATAATAGCTAGGTTGTGGAACCAACCTAGATGTCCCTCAGTAGATGACTGGATAAAGAAAATGTGGTATATATACAAAATGGGTGGCTCAGCAGCAGAGCGCTCGCCTCGCACGTGCGCGGCCCGGGTTCGATCCTCAGCACCACGTAAACATAAATGCATTGCATTGTGTACAACTAAAGTAAATAAATAAATATTTTTTAAAAAATGGAATTTTACTCAGCAATAAGAGAGAATAAAATAATGGCATTTGCAGGTAAATGGATGAAGTTGGAGAATATAATGCTAAGTGAAATTAGTCAATCTCAAAAATCCAAACACCAAATGTTTTCTCTGATATAAGGAGGTTAGTTCACAGTGTAATTGGATGGGGGTACATGGGATTAGAGGAACACTAGAATGGTCAAAGGAAAGGGAGGGCAAGGGAGGGACCAGGGGGGGAAAAGGGGGGAAAATGGTGGTTGAATGAGATGGATATCACTATCCTAAATGCATGATTAAAGATCTGAATGGTACTTATATACTTTGTATACAAGCAGTTGTATGTAAAAAGATGATATACTTGTGCATTTTGAATAAGTAAATAAATAATCTAAAAAAAAAAGAAAATGTGGTATATACGCACAATGGAATTTTACTCAGCAATAAAAGAAAATAAATTAATGGCATTTGCAGGTAAATGGATGAAGTTGGAAGACATAATGCTAAGTGAAGTTAGTCAGTCTCAAAAATCCAAGTACCAAATGTTCTCTCTTATATAAGGAGGCTATTTCAAAGTATTGTTGGATGGGGGTACATAGGAGGATTAGAGGAACACTAGAATGGTCAAGGGAAGGGAGGGTAAGGGAGGGAGCAAGAGGGGAGGGAGGAGGAGAAAAGAAAAAAAAAAGGTGGTTGAATGAGACGGATATCATTTTCCTTATTGCATGATTGAAGACCTGAATTGTACGATTATACTTTGTATACAAACAGTTGTATGTAAAAAGATACTAAATATATGCACTATGAGTTGTACATATTAAAAATTATAAAATTTTAAAAAAATAAAATAAAAAAAATAAAAAAAAATTTAACACCAAAAAACCTGCAAATAACCCAATTAATAAATGGGCAAAGGAGCTTGGCTCAGGCACTTCACAGAAGAAAAAATATGATCGGTCAACAGATATACAAAAAAAAATGTTCAACATCTCTAGCAATTAGAGAAATTCAAATTAAAACCACACTGAGATTCCATCTCACTCTGGTTAGAATGGCAATTATCAAGAATACATGTAAAATAAATGTTGGCAAGGATGTGGGGAAAAGGTTCACTCATACATTGCTGGTGGGAGTGCAAACTGGTGCATCACTATGGAAAGCAGTACAGAGATTCCTTAGAAAACTTGAAATGGAACCACCATTTGACCCAGTTATCCAACTCCTCGATTTATACCCGAAGTACTTAAAATCAGCATACTATGGTGACACTGCCACATCCTTGTTTATAGCAGCTCAATTCACAATAGCTAAATTATATGGAACCAACAAATGAATGGATAAATAAAATGTGGCATATATTCACAATGGAATATTACTCAGCCATAAAGAAGAATGAAATGGTGGCATTTGCCAATAAATGGATGGAACCGGACAATATCATGCTAAGTAAAATAAGCCAATCCCCAAAGTAGAGAAGAATAGAGAAGTACTTTGGATTAGATAAAGGGGGATGAAGGGAAGGGAGGGAGAATGGGAATAGGAAAGATGGTAGAATGAATCAGACATTACTATCCTATGTGCATATATGATTACACCACCAATGTTATTCTACTTTATGTACAACCAGAAGAGTGAGAAGTTATACTCCATATATGTATAATATGCTTGACATATTATACATTTTCCTATATATAAAAATAAATTAATTTTTAAAAAGAAATGACACTAGAAATATATTCTCCTTAGATTGCCCATACTTAGCTTTTCTAAACTTGGAGCCATTTGATATTAACAGGCATAAGCTTATAGTTACAGATTCAAATGTACACCTGGTGCTAGTCTATGAATGTGTAAATTTTATAAGTCTTCCATTTAAAAAAATCTTGCTATACTAGATTCTAAAATATAGAGAACCCTTTAAATGATTAAAAATAGAGTGGGAATAAGACAGCAATATTAGAGACTTACTTCTTTGCAGCAAGAAGTATGACTTCAGTGCCATAATATTGGAAACATCATAGAGGGAAGATTAAAGCTTAATGCAAGTGTATGATATCAAGTCCCTCTAAGATCTGCTTCTTATTAAATTTATCCAAAGGAGAATTTACTCACATTCTTCCTCCTAAATGTAGTTCCTTTTACTAGAAAAGAGATCACATAAATTCTTACATATTCAATTCCCTCCTCTAAAGCATTTCTTAGTGTTAAATTTAACTTTTTCCAAAAGCAGAGGGTAGCAGAGAAACCTCAAAGAGAGCACATCAGGTAAGACATCACATTTTTTTTTGTCTTCAAATCTACTTTCATGTTTAAGCATTCTTCTTTACCTGAATGTTTGAGCACTGATTTAACATATATGGAATTATACATAAAGAGGATTATACATGTCTGGTTTCAAATAATTTTTGGCTTATAAGAAATTGGTGGTAAATACTCATAAAGTAAACCTTTATTTATAACCCCCAACTTTATAAAGAAAAATCCCTATTTTGCTATCTTGGATAGAGAACTTTATTATTCCCTCAAAATTCTGTATTAACTGCAGCAAAGCAATCTCAAATTATTCTTCCAGAAACAGATTTCTACCTCAGTTGAGATTTCTCTCTACTCATTTGTGCACCACTGTGCATTTGAAAGGAAATCTATGGCTTGGGATGTAGCTCAGTGGTACAGTGCTTGCCCAGCGTGCAAAGGCTTTCAGTTCAATCCCCAGCACTGCAGTGCAGGGGAGTGGGGGGAGTTGGGGTGTCCTAGTTGAAGTATGCTCTTTTTTGTAAATACCCCAAATCAAGGGTTTTGTTTCTGTGTAAATGAGCCTACCCCCTCCCGAAAGCTAGGAAAAATGGGCAGCAGATTTGAATTCCTTATATAACTCAATATTCCAATTTGAATGCAAATTATGAATCTTGCGTAAGGGGTCATTTTTACCATCTGGAGTGCAAGAGTAACTTTGAGCCGTGATTTTGAGAACTAAATTTGGGCTTATTGAAAGTTATTTTCCCTTTGCCATTTTTATGATTTTTGTCTTTAATAAAAGAAAAACACTTTATGCCATTAATTAAAATTAAATACCTCTCTCACAGATACCTATAAGTCTATTAGACTCCTAAACTGCCCTTAGTGGATTTTAATTGACTTTTCCTAGACTTCATTTAGCCACGCATACACAAGTCTCTCTATTCTCCTGGAGTCATGCATTTAGGTCCTATTAACACTAATGGAATTTATATGCATGGACGCTAAGGGAGAATAAGCCCCTTAAACACCTTTTTAATGGAACAGTTTTGTTTCTTTCCATTGCTCTTCACACTCTTCCGTGTGGACTTTCTCTTACCAATCTGTGCTTGCAAATAATGTAGTTCTGATTTCTTTTTCAGCTCTTATACTTTATTCTTTATTGAATTCTGTGCTCAAAGTAGGACTTGACTTCCCCTTTTTTATTGATCATTCCTGGAAAAAGCAGCATGACTAAGTCATTACTACTGTATTAGATTTTCTGGTTTCAGAGTGAAACTCAGATGGGGCTTTCGTTCCAGTCCTTTACTTTCCAGCAAATATATTTAATGCACAGACATTTTTTTTTATCCTCCTGAAGACTTGCTAGCCAGAAGCTAATTAAGTAATGAATAAGTATTTACCCAGGAGGCTAAAGATTTCTCCAAGTTAACATGAAAATAAATAGGCATGTTTTTAAACTTGCTCACTTTATAATGTTTTTATTTGTTTATACTTTAGGGGGATTTTTTTTTCTTTTTTAAGGTACCTATCACATAGGACTTCAGCAAAATGTTCAAACTCAGAACAGTAAAGTAACAGGAAAACAAAATGTGCCTTTGAAACCATAAATCCATAGGATGTAAACCTCGAATGCATATGCTAACAATCATATTTTTGTTTAGCTCTTAGAAACGTATTAATCTTTATTGTTCTCATAATAGCTTGATTGATGGACTTTACAAGCCAACTTTGTTTTCCCTTCTCTTTGTAAAGTTAAGGTTTGCATGAGATTGTTGTGACCAAGTGCCTGGTGGAGTGATGGACATTTCAATCCCATGGAATTGCCATTTTTGGTAGATTGAAAACTGTTGAATAGGGATTGAAGAACACCTATTGAAAACATCAGTTAAAATGAAAAAATGGTTGAATGAGTGAAGTTCAAGTCTAGAATTTTAGTTTAATTTTATTTTCAAAAATAAAAACAAGAGTAATCTGTAGTAGTAAAAATATACATTGAGCAATGGACTTTTCCCAAGCATTTAATGAATTAAAACTCTAAACCTGACTAGTTTCTTGTCTTCTCACTCCTTTTTTTTTTTTTTTAAATAACAAGAGTATAGCAAACATGATATTGATTGATTACATCTCCAAAGGTAAATTTAAATTTGCATTACAAAGATATTCTGATTTTGATATTTGGATATATATTCAGATTTGAGCATTTAGAAAAGAAAATTGATATATATGAGCGCTGATGGTTAGTGTGGAAAGAATTGAGGATAAACATGAAAAACTGAGTAAGTATGTTTCATAAAAAACATTATGCAAGAAAGGAACCAAAATTGTGTTATTTAACTATTTAGTGAACAATCTTTAGATATCACAATAATATAACTCTATTGATGTCCCAAAATATTATACAAAAGTATAAATGTCAATACCAGCAGAAATAGCTCGAATTCTTGAAGGAGATTCTTGCTATGGAGTGAAACTAGGGGTCTGAGGGGTGAGGGTGGAATTGCTTCTCTTGACTGTGACTTTCCGAGCTTCAGGAAAACCCCTGATGACACAGCCCCACAAAACCATGAATTCCAGTGTGACCAAATGAACTGGTGATGGGTTTCCACACTTTTCCCTTGACTCTCCCCAAATATTTTTTTAACGTCCAATACTGCAACCCCATACTACAGTTAAATGAATTTTTTTGACCCAAGTTAAAGTGGGGCTTCTACAGCTACCTAGGATTTACACAGTTACATTTTAACTACAAGTATATATTAATATGATAAAATAAAAATGAATTTAGAAAAACTCAAATATTTTAAGTTTCACTCTTTTAAAACTCAACAAGTTGGAAGGTTGAAGGTATGAGTGCACAGAAGGAAACTGGGCCCCTCCTAAGTGACTTGCACTCCACTTCCCCATCTTACCTTCCCTTCTCTGATTGTTTTAGTCAGATGGTTCTCTGCTGTGACCTAAAGTCCTGAGAAGAACAATTTTAAGGAAGAAAAGTTTATTTGGGGCTCATGGTTTCAAAGGTCTCAGTCCACAGACAGCTGGCTCCATTTTCAGGATCAAGGCGAGGCAGAACATCATGGTGGAAGGATGAAAGCAACTCAGAACATTGCACTAGGAAGCAGAGAGAGAGTTCCACTGGCCCAGGACAAAATATGAGCACCCAATGACCCACCTCCTCCAGCTACACCCTACCTGCTTGCAGTTACCACCCAGTTAATCCATATCAGGGGCTTGATGAACTGATTAGGTTAAAGACTCTAATAGCCCAATCATTTCACCTCTGAACTTTCTTGCATTATCCCACATATGAGCTTTGGAGAGACATCTCAAGTCTAAAACATAACACTTATTCCTCACTCTTTCCAGCCACATTTTTCTCACAGCTGATTGGCTAGAGGCCATATAGCTACAGTGAATAAAAAAGGAAAAAACCCTTTAAGTTCCTTAGTTTTTCTGCTGTAAGCCTCAGTGCAACCTCATTATTTTGCCATTAAATTTTGCATTAATGCAATTAAATAACTTTCATTATATTTTGTGTTATAAAAAGTGTGGCAGGGTAATAAAGTTCATGGAAATTGTGTTCTCTGACTTTCAAGGTTGGAAAATTTTAACTCTGCAATTACACATCTACACACTTTTTTTCATTAATGTATTCTTCATTATGTCTAATTTATTATGGAAGTCAAGTCAGAGTAATTAATCATATCAAATAGTTTGGGGCACATTCTGGAGCTGCCTTGCATAACAAGGTGAACATTATGCATGAAATATGGTGTTTAGAAGGCACCTAATCAGAGAAGCTTTTAGGTTCAAATGCACTGTCATCTTGGAGTTGAAAGGAGAACATAATTAAATAATAGCTTTTAACATTAGCCCTTTGATGACCCTAGTGAGAAAGGTGCCCAGATAATGGGGACCAGTGCAGAAACAAAATAATTCCAAAGGGGAAAAAGTATAGACTAGGTAATAGTCCAAAAGACCCCAAATGGATCCATTTCAAAGAATATCTTCCCTGTTGGTCAGAAGTGGTAGACCAACATCATGAGGGTCACCAAAGGTCACTTGAGTGTCCTCCAAAGGTGAAAACCTGCAGCAGCTCATCATAACCTTGCATCCAAATTCCAGCTGGAGTTCCCAAAGTGCATCCTCCTCCTGCACAACTGTTGTTTCCAGATCCCTGTTTCAACCTGCTTATTCAAAATGGCTTTTCTTTTCTATTTTTTTGTTGTTGTTGTTGTTGCTTTTTATTTTTTATTTTTTATTTTTTTGGTTCAACAAAATTTATGAATCTTTAAGTAGGTTGACCAAAGGAAAAAAGACTGAAATTACTAATATCAGGAATGAAAGAAGAAACATTATCCTAAACCTTACAATTCACATATTTACCCCCCAAAACACAAACCCTATACCTTTTAACATTCATTCTCTATGTCTTCTAGTTCACAGTATTCCCTTATAATCCTTTTGAATTTTGTAAGTTGCATGAATTCTATCTCAATAAAGCTGATTTTTTTAAAGAAACAGAATATTAATATGTCACAACAGGGTCAGCAGGGCCTCTGCTGTTTTGAATAGCAATGGGAAAGAATAAGGGATTTTGAAAGATTACTCAATTTTTTGTAACTCTCTCATGTTTGTGGTGATGTCTGTGTCCATCTCTGTTTTTAGTGGTTAGCAAATTCCTAACATGGAATAATTTCATGAATGATAAGGAAGAAAGGAAAAGACCAATCCTTGGGAAGTGGGTTAGTAGAATCCCAAGGCCTTGTGCAGGGCGCGGTGGCACATGCCTGAAATCCCAGCACTTGGGAGGCTGAGGCAGGAGGATCGCGAGTTCAAACCCAGCCTCAGCAATGGCGAGGCACTTAGCAACTCAGCGAGACCCTGTCCCTAATAAAATGCAAAAAGAGAAAAAAAAGGCTGGGGATGTGGCCCAGTGGTCGAGTGTCCCTGAGTTCAATCCCCAGTACCAAAAAAAAAAGAATCCCTGGCATAGTTAAAGAGAAAAGGCAAGAAGTTTTTTTTTTTTTTATAGTAGTAGTATGTATTACAGTTCATACTACACATATAGAGCATCTTTTTACACAAAACAGTTTGTATACAAAGTATATTCGCAGCATTCAAGTCTTCAATCATGCATTTAGAATAATGATATCCATCTTATTCAACCACTTTTTCTTTCCCCCCTCCCCCCCTTGCTCCCTCCTTTCCCCTCCCTTCCCTTTGACCATTATAGTGTTCCTCTAATCCTCCTATGTACCCCGACCCAACAATACTGTGAACCAGCCTCCTTATATCAGAGGAAACATTCGGTATTTGGATTTTTGAGATTGACTGATTTCACTTAGCATTATATTCTCCAACTTCATCCATTTACCAGCGAATGTCATTATTTTATTCTCTTTTATTGCTGAATAAAATTCCATTGTGTATATATACCACATTTTCTTTATCCACTCATCTACTGAGGGACATCTAGGTTGGTTCCACAACCTACCTATTGTGAATTGTGCTGCTATAAACATTGAAGTGGCTGTGTCACTGTAAAATGCTGTTTTTAAGTCCTTTGGGAATAGACCCAGGAGTGGGATGGCTGGGTCATAGGGTGGTTCCATTCCCATTTGCCCAAGAAATCTCCATACTGCTTTCCATAACGGTTGTACCATTTTGCAGTCCCACCAGCAATGTATGAGTGTGCCCTTTTTCCCCACATCCTCTCCAACATTTATTGTTGTTTGTGTTCTTGATAGCTGCCATTCTGACTGGAGTGAAATGAAATCTTGGAGTAGTTTTTATTTGCATTTCTCTAATTGCCAGTGATGTTGAGCATTTTTTCATGTATTTGTTGATTAATCGTGTATCTTCTTCTGAGAAGTGTCTTTTCAATTCCTTAGCCCATTTATCGATTGGGTTATTTGTTTTTTTTTTTTTTTTTTGGTGTCAAGTTTTTTGAGTTAAGAAGTTGGAGTCCCCTAAGAAAAGGGCACAAGATGTTGTCATGTCATGCTGTCCCCCACACACACATACCAGTTACCTTTTATTGATGTTAATTCTCAGGATATGAAATTATCCCGCCTTGAGGACATGACTTCAGTACTTTATCGGGGAGGCTGGGGGAGGTGGTCCTGGTCAGGGGTTCATATACGCTCTCCACGCTGGCCCCTCTTCAATATACTAGCTCACACTTGAGTTCCTTGTATGGAAGGCAGTAGCTGAAAACCATGTAGGCAGCCAGCACCAAGTTAACCTGCACAATGCTCCCCTTCTTCACGTCGATGTGCTTCTGTAGCACTTCTGTAGTAGTCATCTCTCTGAAATGCTCCCATAATGCCTGTAGGGGTGAAATCCCTCATCAGTATCCAGCGTGGAAGCTCCCCTAGTTTGACATCCATGAGTTCTGCTTTCACTGGTATGACCGAAGCAAAACGGCTTTTCCTATGAGTCTCGCAGTATCTTTGTGTAGTCATTTTCTCAGAGAAGAAGCAAAGCATAGAGTTACCAGGAGCATCAACTGCTGAGCTGGACCCCTAAATTTGAAACCCAGCTTCCTAAACACATACTGGGTGTGTGACCGTGGCCAACTACTTAACCTGTGCATTTCAATTTTCTCATCCATAAGTAAAAGTAGTGATGGTACCTGTTTCATAGAGTTTCTGGGACCATTAAATGACTTATCACATGTAACAGCATAGTGCCATGCACGTGGTGAACACTTTGCATATAACAGCTGCTACTGAACAGGGTAAATTCATATCCCCTGCCCCACATTTCCTCTCTCTCTCTCTCTCTCTCTCTCTCTCTCTCTCACACACACACACACACACACACACACAGAATCCCTTTAAACCAATCTCAGAACATGTTTCTTCCTAGCATTTGGATGAAATCTTGGACCAGTCCTATACTTTTTCCATAATTTTCATGGTGACTCCAATTATTCTCTGTCCCAAGAACTTATGTTTGAGTAATTAAAATATCCAGTAGCATAAAATCATCAAAATGTCCAACTTTTGGCCAGGCACAGGCACACACCTGTAATTCCAGCAGCTCAGGAGGCTGAGGCAGGAGGATCGCCAGTTCAAAGCCAGCCTCCACAAAAGCAAGGCACTAAGCAACTCCAGAGAGACCCTGTCTCTAAATGAAATACAAAAAACAGGGCTGCAGGATGTGGCTCAGTGGTCGAGTGTCCCTGAGTTCAATCCCCAGTACCAATACCCCCCCCCATAAAAAGTCCAACTTTTATCTAACATAGAGATTTTACTCTACCCTACCTTGAAACCCTTTCTTTAGACCTGGAAGGCTTTGAGTGTTGGATGGGATGGAAGAGCTGCGAAGGGTCAGCCATTTGTAATCCTTCCTAACTCACTTCTTCTCTTCCAGTATCCCCTCTGGCATCCCTGGCCCTTCTGAGACCTGTACTAGAAGAGGGTATTATGGGAAATCTCACACTGATGACTGTCACGGCTGGTGCAGTTGTGGTCTAGCAGTGGAGCACTCTGAGCGTGGCCATTGATTAGAGCTAGCACTTTCTCTAACAGAGTGGCATGGGAGTTTTCTTGGAAGCTTACATTTTTAAAATGAAGGGTTTTTTTCTTCACTAACAACCCCAACTCCAGTTCCTTGGGCATTTGGCAAATTGCCCCAGATTCTCTCTGTTGGGGTTCTACTACCATCCAACCAGCCCTGTTGGCAGGATGACTTTAAATTGGCTCCAAATTTAGTCCACTTGCCTATACTGCACCCAGTGGTTTCAGTGGTTCACGGGAGGCTCCTGCATCCTTGCCTTGCAGCCAGTGAGAATACACAGCTCTGCCTTCCAGTACATAGTGAGTCAGTGTCATTACAAATGCATCCTTAACTCTGGGATCACATATCAAGTATCCAGGTGGACTCCCTGAAGCCTATCTCACAACAGGAGGCTGAAACAGCCTGCTCCTTTCTCCTGTGGAACAACTGGTTATTCACCCCACAAATCTCTCCAAAGGGATCTTCTCTCCCAACTTCTTTGACCTCTACATAGTCTCTCCTAGGAAAAGCACTCTCTTAGCACTTGGTAGTGATTGGCGTATACCATTTTATGCTCAGCATCTGGGACCTCATCCAAAACTGATTGTAAGTTGCTATGGTTTGGATAAGGGGACCCCAAGGCCCCATGTGTTAAAGGCTTAGTCCTCAGATTATGGTGCTACTGCAAGATGGTAGAACCTTTAAGAGGTGGAGCCTAGTGGGAGGTAGTTACTAGGGGGTGTGCCCTTGAAGTGGAAATTGGGTCTACAGCCCCTTCCTCTCTCTTTGTACTTTCTTGATGCCATAAACTGAGCAGCTTCTTCTACTACATGCTTCCTCCATGAAGTACTGCCTCAGCACAGGTACAAAAGCAACAGGCCAACTGACCACGAGCTAAAACCTCCAAAACTGGGAGCCCAAATCAACTATTCCTTTTATTAAGTTTATTATTTCTGGTATTTTGTTATAGTGACAGCTGACTACAGAAGGGTTCTATCTTACCTTGTGTTACACTTGTTTTTAACAATTGGTCACTTCTGAGCTACTCACCACATTCACTGAGGTCTGTGACAGTTAGATTTAAGTCTTCTTCTTCTATATGCTGATGCATCTTTCAGTGGAGGTATTTAATTAATGTGAATTTGATTTTACACCTTATAGAGTAAAGGGTATGGGTAGTAAAAAGATAAATAACAATTTTAAAACCTACAGTTCCGTGACCATTCCTCTGAATAAGTTATGACCCTATGTAAGCTCCAGCTAGCATGGTATCTGCTATTTCTTAGGACATACTCTGTTATTGATACACTCTCATACTGTGCACATCTCATATTGAAGATGAGTCCATCATTTAAAAATATACATTTTTCATACAAATGTCTCCTAAATTTAAGCCAAAATACTTGAATCATTCTTAAGTGGTTCTTAATGAAGAAACATGATCTTTTCTAAAGCTGGAGGGAAAACTGAAAATTAGCTTGTAGAAAAAGGTGTGGGGGACAGGAATAGGGTGACCAAGTCGTTCTGGTTTGCTCAGGATTCTCCTCTTCTTAGCACTTAAAGTTCCACATCCTAGGAAGCTCCTCAGTCCCAAGCAAACCAGAATTACTGATCAATTTTGTATGTCAGCTTATGTGGGCCAAAGGAGACCCAGATACCTGGTAAACATTGTATTTGGATGTGTCTGTGAGGGTGTTTCTGGAAGAGATTTGCATTTAAATCAATAGATCAAGTGGGAAAAAAAAAAAAAAAAAAAAAGGTTCTTCCTCACCAATGTAGGTGGGTCTTGGCAACATACAAATTTACTGAGGACCCAAAAAGCAAAGCAGTGGAGAAGTGGATGAGTTTGCTGTCTCTTCTTGAGCTGGACATCCATCTTCTCTTGTCCTTGAACAATACAGCTCTGGTTCTCAGGCCTTAGGACTCCAGAACTTACACCGGCATCCCTGTTTCTAGGCCTTTGTCTCTGGGCTGGGAGTCATGCCATAGGCCCTCTGGTTCTCAGGCTTTCAGACTCACACTGAATCACACCGTTGACTTTCCTGGATTTCCAGCTTCCTTATGGCATATCATGGGAGTTCTTGGCCTCCATAATCAGGTGACCAAATTCTCATAATAAATCTCTTCTTTTACGTATAAATGGTTTATGGCTTGTTCCACTTACAATTTTCACATTGGAATCGTACAAAAGCAATGCACATTCAGTAGGAACTGTACTGTGAGTGTTGAATCTTTATCTTTTACCAACTAGTAATAATGCAGTACTATCCCCTGTTAGGATACTGGGCTATGGCAGCAAGCCCCAGCTTCCAGTCAGTCACATTATCACAAAGAAACAACCAATACTCTACAGTGTGCTGGGTTGCTAAGCTGCAATTTTCCACAGGTCAGTATATTAAATGCATTTTCAGGGTGTGTTTTTTTTTTTTTTTTTTTTTTTTTTAATTTTCAATTTACAATGGGCTTTTGGAGCTGTGGCCCCATCGTAAGTCAAGGAGCATCTGTATCCATACATACTCTTTTGGCTCTGGTCCTCTGAAGAACCCTGACTAATGCAATGCAGGCATCATAAGGAACAGCAGTTCTTGGAAGAGTGTGAGGCTGTGCGTAAGCACACCACAGCCCAGGCTCTGACTCTCCACAGTGTCACTCTCTCTCTGTTCTCCTCCTGCCTTTCTCACTGCTTTTGCCTGCAGTGAGTGAGAGAAAGAAAACTAAGCATTAGAAGAGCTTTTAGCCAAAGCACTGGAAAACTGGGTTACTAAAATTTTATGCAAAAAAAATTTTTAAAAAGATTTCTAGAACTTTTCACAGCATATTTCTTGGAGACTCTTTTCCACCACAAGGGGGAAAGGGAAATTAACCATGAATAGCCAAGTGGACTACTCTCAGCTACATGACAATTACAGGGAAGATCTACAGTTTCCCTTCTTGGCCTAGCCTACTAAGTTATTTTTCTTGGTAAGTTACTTAAACTTATCTGGACCTCAGTTTTGTTTTGTTTTACACTTTAACTCTATTAAAAAGAAATTATCTATTTTTTATTGTATAATGATGAGGACTAAATAAAGAAAATTTGATAATGCATGTGGAAATTCCCTACTCAGACCTCTTTCCTCTAACTCTCAAGGCCACTCACACTGCCAACTCATTTTGGCCCAGGCATATGCTTATTTTCTCTATCCCAGACATTTAAACTTGCCTGTCCAAGATTCCTTAGCATTTATTTCATTGTGCATGCCAAAAGAAAACCAAGTAATATGAAAAGAAATGAAACTCCTGGCTAATGGGAGGAGGTACATGGGTCTCACTGTCCTTCTAGTTTACATCATGGGCTGCTTTCTAGAAAGAAGACCTAACATTTTTCTGGTCTAGAACAGTGGTACCCAGTGGCTAGAATTTCATATCAGATAGGAGGTGATGGCAAAAAAAAAATAGATGAGTGAAATATTTGAGGACAGTAAGAATTTGGAAATTTTTCTAAGATAGCATTTAATCATCTGCCACTGATTCCCCAACTCCTAGTTAACATCTTGAAGTGACAGAAGAAAGTTCAGAGCTAGAAACCCAACTGATTGATCCTAGTAGTCAAGTTGAGGAAATGAGGTTAGTTTTATTCTACTTTTAATATGTTTATCACTAGCATGATTTTCTAAAACTGTGGACGTTTATAAGGATAAGCCCAGTCCAAAAATAGATAACATGTTCCAAAATTAGAAATACATTATTGAAATTTTCATTTGAAAAACTAAACTCATCCAGGTTGGGAATCTTAATGCATACAATTAATGTCAGCAGGTATTAACAGTCGGTGAGAATGACTGAGATATGGGTCTGTTCAAATGAATTCAATCATCTCTGCACATTGTTCTAGTTATCTTCATTGACTGTACAGATCTCTACTCTAAAAGGAAGCACTGTTAGGAGATCAGAGAAAGACAGAGTAACTGGGGCAGCATTCCACATCCCTTCTGATCCACTCCTCTCTTTCTCCCTGCCAGGCTCTAGTTTAACAATGGCCTTGTTACTCTGCCCTGTGTATGGCTACAGCTTCTGTTGAATGGTCCTTCTGCCATAGCCACACCTACTACCAGCTTTTGGTAAAACTGCTTCTGTTTATTCCTTTAGCTTCAGAGTTTTAACAATTTCCTACTGATGATAGTCCTTGGGTAATCACCACTTCTTATTGGTCCTTATAATCATTTTCATGTCTTTGTAAATAGTCTCTCCCTTCAACTTTCTTCAATTAACCCTTATCGGTGTTTTATCTGTTTCCTGCAAGGACATTGGCTGATTCATATACAAATGATAAAATGGGGAACTGAGGGACCTCTGAATTATACAGGCTGAAAAAAAAAAACAGTTAAAAAAAAAACAAAAAACTCTTACCTGAAAATTTCACATAAAGTACTTCAATGCTTGCATTTGTTTCAGTGCAAGAATCGACTCCTTTCAAAACAATTTCTTCATTTTCCTCAGCTGTTTTTTACAGGCTCCTTAAAATTTTAATTATAATATTAAATTTCTAACTTCCCTTGAAAGAGCGCCCCCACCTCTTGGGAGCATGTCAAAAGATTTCATTTTGGTATAATACCAAAAAAGAACATTACATGAAAAAGAAAATTTTGGTACTGAAACACAGAAGCAAACCAGGGGCCCATTACATTTGTCTTTTAATACTAAAATATATATGAAGGCATCTAGCTTTCTTATTCTGGAAATACATCAAAGAAGATGATTATAAAATCAAGGATACTAGAGTTTTGCAAAAAGTCAAATGAAAACACTCGTTTGTAAAGGAAAAATAATCACCACAAAGGAACACTGTAGATCATTAGACAATGGATTTAACATCAAGAAGAAACACATCATCCAACTCTAAGCAATATGTCTTTACTTTTATGAAGTTCTTTGCAGTTTAGAAAATGTTTCTATGTATGTGGAAACTTTCTAATTACTTCCCAAGTACAATTCTCCCTTTCTACTTCGGAATCAGATGTATAGCTCCAGGCTTTAGTTAAGCATAAAGCCACAAAACTAATAGACTATTTCTAAGGCTCCTTTGCATTTAGATAACTGAGTTCTGGCTAATGGGAGATGAGGTAAGTAGACCCTTCAGAAAGTCTCTTTATAAGAAGTGTTCTTCCCTTTCCTTTTTTTGTTGGCTGGGACACAGAAGGGATGCTTGGAACTTCGATCAGGTCTTAAGGGCCACAAGCACCATGCAAACAGCAGAGCAAAAATACAGAACAAGTCTTGGATGCAGATGATGGTGGAATTGTCATACCTACCTCTTGACTCTCTTCATGTGAAAAATACTTTTTCATCTTGCTTAACTGTTAATTTGTGTTTTCAGTTACATAAAACTAATCATGATCCTAAACTACATATTTGATATTGTATTATTTAATGTACATGTAAGCTAAATAAATCATATAAGGACAGACCATGTATTTCTTCACTGCAGAATCCTTGTTATAACTGGCACAGAGTGGGCACACAAAAAAATATTTTTCTAATGAAATGCACGATCCATAAAAACACCAATATGTTTTTAAAAGATTATTGATTGGATAATGTTTCTCAAATGTGATTAATAACAATAGAAAGACTTAAAAAGAAAAAGCAGGTGGGTAACTATAGATAACTATGTGAGTTTTGGAACCACTTTTCCTGGTTCCAATTGTTACTCTGATTCTTATTAACCATGGTTTGGAAAAGTTCTCTTAACTTCTTCTTATAATAAACAAATAGGGAAAATATCAATACCTACCTGCTAGAGCTTTTATGAGAATTTAATGAGTTGACTCATTTTAAAAACCTAAAATAATTACTGACATTAGCAACAATTATTATCTAGTAGCAAATATACATATATAATTGATGTCTTATTTATTCATGTATTCCATATTTGCAAATTCACCTGTTCAATAAAATGTATTTGCAACCCCAAATTAATACTTCTGGGCTTCTGTGGTAATTCATAAACATGCATGGGATAATGAAATTTTTTCTTATTTGTTTTAATTAGTTATACATGACAGTAGAATGCATTTATGCACTGTGATATATCATACATAGATGTGATATAATTTCTCATTTTTCTAAGTGTACATGTTGCAGAATCATATTGGTCATGTAGTCACATATACATACAGAAATAATGTCTGTTTCATTCCACTATCTTTCCCATCCCCACATTCCCTCCCTCCCCTCCCTTACTTCCCTCTACCTAATCTAAGCTAATGCTATTTTTTCACCAATGCCCTCCATCTTATTCTGAATTAGCATCCACATATTAAAGAAAACATTCAGCCTTTGGTTTTTGTTGTGTTTCTCAATAGATAAATGGATAAAGAAAATGTGGTACATATACTCAGTGGAATATTACTCAGCTTTAAAAAAGGGTGAAATTATGGCATTTGCCAGTAAGTGGTTGGAGTCAGATAGTGCAAATTCTGAGTTGCTGGATACACACATTACCTGTTGAGTTGAACAAAGTGACACTCTGCTTTCATTTTTCAGTTCTCATATAATAAATAAGTGTCCATTTCTCAGTCTATTTTCAAATTTTGTTTTGATGATTTTACTGTCTAAAACGTCCTCCAAGAGGACAGCCCCTCCAACCTCCACCTAGTGTAGGCAGGCCCAGATAGGGCACGACGACCTCTGCCTAGCGAGGGCAGGCCCAGGTCAGCCCCGCTGACCTCTGCCTAACGCCGGGCAGGCACAGAACAGGCCCACTGACCTCCACTGAGCAGTGGCAGGCCCAGAAGAGTCCATCCGGACACTTGCAGAGCACGGGCAGGCCCAGGTCTGCCCCTCCAATCTCTGCCTAGCTGGGCAGGCCCAGGTCAACCCCACCAACACCCACAGAGTGTGGGCAAGACCAGGTCAGCCCAGTCCACCTCCCCCGAGCGCAGGCAGGCACTGGACAGGCCTGCTGACCTCTGCCTAGTACAGGCAGGCCCACGTCAAGCCCGCAACCTCCCCCGAGGGTGGGCAGGCCCAGGTAAGCCCCTCCAAACTCCGTGGAGCGCGGGCAGGCACAGGACATGCTGGCTGACCTCTGCTGAGCGCAGGCAGGCCCAGGAGAGCCTGGCAGACCTACGCAGAGTGCAGGCAGGCACAGGTCACCCCCACCAATCTCCACCTAGCACGGGCAGGCCCAGGTCAGCCCAGCTGACCTCCACCAAGAGCGGTCAGGCACAGGTCAGGCCCGCTGTCCTCTTCCTAGCACAGGCAAGCCCAGATCAAGCCCACCAACCTCCTCCAAGCACAGGCAGGCACAAGACAGGCCCACTGACCTCTGCCTAGTGTGTGCAGAGCCAGGTCATCCCTGCCAACACCCACCAAGTGCACGCAGGCCCTGGACAACTGTGCCAACCTCTGCTCAGAGTGGGCCCTGGTTCATCCCAACACTGGAAAACACCCCCGAACTTAGGCTCTGCCATAGGACCACCTCTTCCAACCAGCAGACCACTGCAGAAGCTCAGATTCAACCAGTTCTGCCCACACTAACCTGCGTGGGGCCCAGGCCCAAGGTAGGTCCAGAGTCCGCTACCCCACCCCCACCAGGGAGCACAAGCCTATCCCACTTCCATCTTGAGACACTGCAGACATAGCCATGCCTTCACCACACTGTAGCCCCTACCTTTTGACAACAGACAAGGCCTATAAGCAGCCGCATCTCAAAGCAGGCAACCCAAAGACATTGTAAGGCCCACCCTTTCAGCCCCATCTCTGGAAGACTGTGCATCCATCTTGGGGCACCTTCACTGTTATCTCGAGTTACCTCCACTATTGCTGACACCACCTTTAGTTGCAGTAGCATACATCAAGGGACACCTGCAGGGTCTGAAAGCCCAACATTAAGGTGAGGCACAAACAATCTCCACAGAACTACAAGAATATAGGGTAGAAACTGTAATATCTCAGATCCACACTGCAAGAAAGGAAGACAAATAGATAGCATGAAAAACCAAGGGAGGAAAATACCCCAAACAAACCAAGATACTACAATAACAGAATCCATGCTCAGCAAATTTGATGAAATGTCAAGAGAAGGAGTTCAGAACGCTCATAATTAAAATGATCTGTGAATTAAAGAATGACCTAAATGAGCAAATACAGGCAAAAATTTATCACTACAGCAAAGGTATAAGAGAGCAAATACAAGTAGCAAAAGATTACTTCAAAAAAGAGATAGAAACTCTGAAGAAAAAAAAATCAGTCAGAAATCCTTGAAATGAAGGAAACAATTAACCAAATAAAAAACACAATAGGAATCATCACCAACAGGCTAGACCAACTGGAAAAAAGAACTTCAGATAATGAAGAAAAGTATATAATCTTGAAAATAAAGTTGACTGAAGGAGCCCTAATTAGGAAGGGCTGTTGCAGCTAGCTGGAAGCCATAAGTTCCACCTGATATGTATGTGACGCACCTGTAGGCACCCGCAAAGCTGAAGGTATACAAACGGGTGAAAGCGGTCCGAGTTAGGAGAACGGAGAATTCAGTCAGTCGGGCAGTCACTCGGTCGGTCAGAAGAATCAGAGCGGCCAGAACGTAGGCAGAGCGGTTACAGAAGAGAAACCAGATAGAAGACAGAAGAGAAACCAGATAGAAGAAGTAATGACTGGTCAGAGTTAGGCCGAGGCTCCTGAGGAAGACAGAAGACAGAAGAAAGAAGAAGGAAGAAAGAAGAGAGAAGAAAGAAGCTCTAATCTTTCTCTAAGCTAAGCTCTATCTTTCTTTCTCTCTAAGGCTCTAAGCTAAGAAGACAAGAAGAAAAGCTCGCTTTAATCTTTCTCTCTAAAAATCTTTCTTTCCCTCTCTAAGCTCTAAGAAAGTAGAAGTAAAGAAAGAAGAAGGAAGAAAGAAGAGAGAAGAAAGAAGCTCTAATCTTTCTCTAAGCTAAGCTCTATCTTTCTTTCTCTCTAAGACTCTAAGCTAAGAAGAAAGAAGCTCTAATCTTTCTCTAAGCTAAGCTCTATCTTTCTTTCTCTCTAAGACTCTAAGCTAAGAAGACAAGAAGAAAAGCTCGCTTTAATCTTTCTCTCTAAAAATCTTTCTTTCCCTCTCTAAGCTCTAAGAAAGTAGAAGTAAAAGTAGTAAAAGCTTTACTCTGCCTCCGAGAGTTTTCCTCCTGGTTTTCGGTACCAGGCAGCTTACAGTTGACCACACAGTGAAGATAGTAAGAAACCATGAACAGAATATCCAAGAATTATGGGACAATTTCCCAAGCATGAAGAATGAATTGTAAAACCAAATACAAGAGGCTTACAGGACACCAAATGTACAAAATTACAACAGATCTACACCAAGACACATTATAATGATAATGTCTAGCATACAGAATAAGGATAGAATCTTAAAGGCTGCAAGAGAGATGAATCAGATCACATATAGGGGAAGATCAATTTGTATTATGGCAGATTTTTCAACCCAGTCACTCAAAGCCAGGAAATCATGGAACAACATATACCGAGCTCTGAAAGAAAAGGGATGCCAACCAAGAATCTTATATCCAGCAAAATTAAGCTTCAGATTTGAGGACGAAATAAAAACCTTCCATGATAAACAAATGTTAAAAGAATTTATAACTAGAAAGCCAGCACTACAAAACATCCTCAGCAAAATATTCCATGAAGAGGAAATAAAAAACAATGATGAAAATCAGCAGAGGGAGGTATTACACTAAAGGAAAAACCAATCAGAGGAGAAACCATTTTAAGTTAAATACCAAAAATAAACAAAAATGGCTGGGAATACAAATCATGTCTCAACAATAACTCTTTGGATTGGCCTAAACTCATCAATCCAAAGACATAGACTAGCAGATTGGATTAAAAAAAAAAAACAGACCAAACAATATGCTGCCTTCAAGAGACTCATCTCATAGGAAAAGACATCCACAGGCTGAAGGTGAAAGGTTGGGAGAAATCCTACCACTCACATGGACTGAAGAAACAAGCAGGGGTTTCCATCCTCATATCAAATAAAGTAGACTTCAAGCTAAAGTCAATCAAAAGGGATAAAGAAGGACACTACATACTGCTCAAGGGAACCATACACCAACAAGACTTAACAATTGTAAACATATATGCCCCAAACAATGGAGCAGCCATATTCATCAAACAAACTCTTCTCAAGTTCAAGAGTCAAATTGACCACAACACAATAATTCTTGGAGACTTTAACACACCCCTTTCACCACTGGATAGATCTTCCAAACAAAAGCTGAACAAAGAAATTATAGAACTCAAAAATACAATAAATAATTTAGACTTAACTGACTTAGATAGAATATTTCATCCTTCAATGAGTGAATACACTTTCTTCTCAGCAACACATGGATCCTTCTCTAAAATAGAACATATATTATGCCACAAAACAACTCTTAGCAAATATAAAAAAATAGAGATACTACCCTGCATTCTCACAGACCACAATGGAATGAAATTAGAAATCAATGATAAAATAAGAAATAAAAGCTACTCCACCACCTGGAGACTAAATAATATGCTACTGAATGAACAATGAGTTGCAGAAGACATCAAGGAGGAGAATAAAAATTTCTTAGAGGTGAATAAGAACACAGACACAACATGTAGAAATCTCTGGGGTATTATGAAGGCAGTTCTAAGGGGAAAGTTCATTGCATGGAGTTCATTCCTCAAAAGAAGGAAAAGTCGACAAATAAATGACTTAACATTACATGTCAAAGCTCTAGAAAAAGAACAACAATCCAACACCAAAAGCAGTGGAAGACAGGAAATAATTAAAATCAGAGCTGAAATCAATGAAATTGAAATAAAAGAAACAATTTTAAAAATTCACAGAAAGTTGGTTCTTTGAAAAAATAAATAAAATTGACAGACCCTTAGCCAGGCTAACAAAGAGAAGGAGAGAGAAAACTCAAATTACTAACATACGTGATGAAAAAAGAAATATCACCACAGACACTACAGAAATACAGAAGATAATTAGAAATTATTTTGAAAACTTTACATCAATAAAGTACAAAATATCAAAAGCATCAACAAATTTCTAGAGTCGTATGATTAGCCCAAATTGAATCAGGATGATACACACAATATAAACGGACCGATTTCAAGCAATGAAATAGAAGATGCCATCAGGACCAGAGGGATACACAGCTAAGTTCTACAAGACCCTTAAAGAAGAACTAATACCAATACTCTTCAATTTATTTCAGGAAATAGAAAAAGTGGGAGCTCTTCCAGACTCATTCTATGAGGCCAATATTACACTGATTCCAAAGCCAGGCAAAGACACATCTAAAAAAGAAAACTTCAGACCAATGTCTTTAATGAACATAGATGCAAAAATTCTCAACAAAATTCTGGCAAATTGAATACAAAAACTTATCAAAAAATTAATGTATCATGATCAAGTGGGGTTCATTCCAGGGATGCAAGTTTGGTTCAACATACAGAAATCAATAAATGTAATTCATCACATCAATATACTTAAAGATAAGAAACATATGATTATCTCAATAGATGCAGAAAAATCATTCAACAAAATACAGCACCCCTTCATGTTCAAAACACTAGAAAAACTAGGGATAACAGGAACATATTTCAACATCGTAAAAACTATCTATGCTAAGCCCCAGGCCAACATCATTCTAAATGGAGAAAAATTAAAAGCGTTCCCTCTAAAAACAAGAACAAGACAGGGATGCCCTCTTTCACCACTTCTATTTAACATAGTTCTTGAAACACTGGCCAGAGCAATAAGACAGATGAAAGAAATTAAAGGGATACGGATAGGTAAAGTAGAACTCAAATTATCGCTATTCGCTAATGATATGATTTTATACCTAGAAGACCCAAAAAATTCCACCAGAAAACTTCTAGAACTCATAAATGAATTGAGCAAAGTAGCAGGATACAAAATCAACACCCATAAATCAAAGGCATTTCTATATATCAGTGACAAATCCTCTGAAAGGGAAATGAGGAAAACTACCCCATTTACAATAGCATCCAAAAAAATAAAATACTTGGGAATCAACTTAATGAAAGACATGAAAGACCTCTATAACAAAAACTACAGAACACTAAAGAAAGAAATTAAAGAAGACTTTAGACGATGAAAAGATCTACCTTGCTCTTAGGTAGGCAGAATTATTATTGTCAAAATGACCATACTACCAAAAGCACTATTCAGATTTAATGCAATTCCAATCAAAATCCCAATGACATTCCTCATAGAAATAAAAAAGCAGTCATGAAATTCATCTGGAAAAATAAGAGACCCAGAATAGCTAAAGCAATCCTTAGCAAGAGGAGTGAAGCAGGTGGCATCACTATAACAGACCTTAAATTATACTACAGAGCAATAGTAACAAAAACAGCATGTATGGGCACCAAAATAGACTTGTAGACCAATGGTACAGAATAGAGGACACAGAGACTAACACATATAATTACAGTTATCTTATATTAGACAAAGGCACCAAAAATGAACATTGGAGAAAAGATAGCATTTTCAACAAATGGTGCTAGGAAAACTGGAAATCCTTACGCAACAAAATGAAATGAAACCCCTATCTCTCACCATGCACAAAACTCAACTCAAAGTAGATCAAGGACCTAGGAATTAGACCAGAGACATTATGCCTATTAGAAGAAAAAGTAAGCCCTAATCTCCAACACGTCGAATTAGGCCCCAACTTCCTTAGTAAAACTTCTATAGTGCAAGAATTAATACCAAGAATCAATAAATGGGATATTTTTAAACTAAAAAGCTTCTTCTCAGCAAAAGAAACAATCAGTGAGGTGAATAGAGAGCCTACTAATTGGAAACAAATTTTTGCCACATGCACGTCAGATATAGCACAAATCTCTAGAATATATAAAGAACTCAAAAATCTTAACTCCAAAAAAAAAAACCAAATAATCCAATCAATAAATGGGCCAAGGAACTAAACAGACACTTCTCAGAAGAAGATATACAATCAATCTACAAATACAAGAAAAAATGTTCGACATCTCGGGCAATTAGAGAAATTCAAATCAAAACTACTCTAAGATTTCATTTTACTCCAGTCAGAATGGCAGCTAGTAAGAACACAAACAACAATAAATGTTGGAGAGGATGTGGGGGGGAAGGCACACTCATACATTGCTGGTGGGACTGCAAAATGGTGCAGCCAATCTGGAAAGCAGTATGGAGATTCCTTGGAAAACTGGGAATGGAACCACCTTATGACCCAGCTATCCCACTCCACAGTCTATACCCAAAGGACTTAAAAACTGCATACCATAGGGACACAGCCACATCAATGTTTATAGCAGCACAATTCACAATAGCTAAACTATGGAACCAACCTAGATGCCCTTCAGTAGATGAATGGATAAAGAAAATGTGGTATATATACACAACAGAATATTACTCAGGAATAAAATAATGGCATTCACATATAAATGGATGAAGTTGGAGAATATAATGCTAAGTGAAGTTAGCCAATTCCAAAGATCCAAATGCCGAATGTTTTCTTTGATACAAGGAGGCTGATTCACGGTGGGTTTGTGATGGGAAGCATAGGAGGATTAGAAAGACACCACAAAGGCCAATGGGAAGGGAGGAGAAGCGAGGATGCAAAGGGGTAAATTTGTTTAAAAAAGATGGTAGAATGAGATTGATATCATTACCCTAAGTGCATGTATGAAGATAGAAGACACAAATGGTGTGAATATATTTTGTATACAACCAGAGATATGTAAAAATGTGCTCTATAAGTATAATATGAATTATAATGCATTCTGCTGTCATATATAACAACTTAGAATAAAAAAATAAGTAAATAAAATGTCCTCCAAAGGTAGTGCTGAAAAGCTGTCTAGTGCCTCACAGAGAAAACATGTGTTAGGTAACTTTCTTCAGGCATGAGTCATAGTTCTATTGGCCATGAGTTCAATGTTAATAAATCAAGAATTTGTATTAAATAAGGTGTCTTTAAACAGAAACATACATAAAACAGGTTATGGGCTGGGATTGTGGCTCAGTGGTAGAATGCTCACCTAGCACATGCATGGCCCTGGGTTCAATCCTCAGCACCACGTAAAAAATAAATAAATAAGATAAATTTAAAAATAAATATTAAAAAAGGTTATGTTTTGACTAATTGATGAAAACATTGTCAACAGAGCCCCCCAGGAACCTAACCGGTATTTCCCGTAGGTCCAGTATGTGCAAATTCTAATTCAGAGTTCGCACGAATGTTATAGAACATAACTATCCAAATAACAAAAATTAATTTGGAGTATGTGTGTACATAAAACAATAAGGAATTTGTTTGCTAGGACCAGTCTAAGACTGCCCGTAATTTATATATTTTTGTTACATGAGCCTTTAAGAAGTGGACCTAGTGATACTTTATCTGGGAAGGAAAATTTCAAGATGAACTACTCAGAGGGCCAATAACACAAAAGAAGAAATTGCAAAAGCCAAAGTGGAATTTTAATGAAAATAAAGATCAACAGGTAGTTAATCCAGAGGATTAGCTGGTGGACAGTAGTGACAACCAAGAATTTCTGGAAGTGTTTTGTGTTGTTCTAAATTTCTGCCAAGTTACTCAACAAACAAGACTACTTGGGAAGTACACCAACTATATAGATCATCCATATCCAGCACTATAGTAAGTAGTAGTCCAGTTCTAGAACTGACAGTGCAGACTGAAGGCAGGAGGAGTCGAGGTGATCTCTGAAAAGAGAAAGAGAAGGCAGAATGGGACCTTGAACTCAGGTTTGCTGTTATTATTACAAATTAAATAAAGCTCAATAAATTTGGTAGCTTATTCCTCAACATTAAAAGGGATATTGCACTACTCACCAGCAAAAGCTTTGTAACCAGCAGACCTAGTTTTGAGTCCCAGCTCCACTATTTCTTAATATAAGGGTCCTAGTAAAGTAGCTCAGCCTTAGTTTCCTTTGTTTATAAAATCAGAAACTAACACCTACCCCCAAATATTTTTAATGCATTTATATGATGTAGCCTGTATGTGACAAATACCACACTGCTAGGCATGCGGCCATTTCTCAACAGGTGGAAGCAATTATATATACTCCTAGGCTTTATCTTGATAAAGAAGAACCCTCAGCTAACATGTACAACAAGATATGCTTATTTTAGTAAATATTTTAATATACTTTGAACAGAAAATAAGTACTCAGTGAGCTTCATTTCAATCATAATAATTAATACCAACCTTTGTATGTGGACTATGATAAGGAAAATAAATAATAATTTATTTCAAAGCCTATGGTTATGGGCATTTGGAAACCAGCTCAGAAAATCTCCTTCTAAAGAGCTTTCACTGAGGAGAGCATAATTTTGTCACTGAGACTGAGTTTTATATTTAGAGATTAAACCTGTAATGCAGAACAGGTGAGCACATTCATTTACTCTGTCATTATTGTTGAATGTCATTTATGGCCAGATTCTGTCATCTGTACTCGGGGGTTAGCTACTAGCATATACATGACCCCTGCCTCTGTGGTCTTGAGGGGAAGAGAGGGAGATAAAAGTATAAAACAGTTCCATTTCAATCATAATAATCAATACCAACCTTTGTATGTAGAATATAAGGAAAATAAATAATAATTTATTTCACAGCTTGTAGTTATGGGCATTTGGAAACCAGCCCAGAATATCTCTTTCTAAAGTTAAAGATCTTTAAGATCACTGAACATACATGAACAACTGTATGAAGTTGCTCATACCAGGATACCCGTGACCAAGTGTCAGCATTATGACAAAGAGAGCAACCCAGGCACTACTGCGTACCAGTGTAACAATGGGAAGGAAACACCCTCAACAATACTTCCAAAAATGCGCTCTCCTCTTTTTCTTGCCTTGCTCCTCAGAGTCAGAAAGCAATTCATCCCCTATTACCATTGTCCCTTTATTTCTACCTGTGCCCCATTCCCCTCCTTCCAGGTTTCTTTCCTCCTTTCATTTCTCACCATAAGAGCACAAACTCCTGGAGAAAATAATGCTAAGTGAAGTCAGCCAATCCCAGAAAACCAAAGGTCGATTGATTCCTTTGCTATGATGATACTGAATTATAGTGGCAAGGGAGGGGGGATGAGAGGAATGAAGGAATGTTAAACAGAAAAACAGGGGGGAAAAAAGAAAAAAGGGGGAAGGGAAGGGCAAGGGGCAAGGGAATAGAAACAAGGAAGGAGTTGGACATCAATATACTAAGTGCATGTATAAAAACTCAAATGTATGAAAATACTTTGTCTAAAACCAATGACTTGGAAAACTGTGCTCTTTATATGTAATATGAAAGGAATTGTACTCTAAAAGCATGTATAACAAATTAAAATAAATTAAAAAAAAAATTTTAAGAGCACAAACTCCTCCTCAGCGGTAGGATTGGAATAAACCAGCTGGAACATGTCTTAGCAGCTGAGGGGAAAAATCCAGGAATAGCCTATGATACTCATTTTTATTACTGCACAGAAGGAAAGCTACAGGGGTAATCGATGTGCTCAGTAGGAAGGCCTCACTACCCTGGAAAAAATGGGAGAAATCCCTGCGAAACTAACATTAAAGCTGAGATTGGAATCAGAGGGGCTAAGCTGAGTAAGGGACAAACAAGACGTTGTGAGACAAGAACGCAGATAGCTCTGGAGGAACACAGGGGAGGTCAGTGTATTTAGGGCAGAGCAGAAAGATTTGGGGAACAGGACTGGATAGTCAGGGAGGGGCCAGAACATGATGAGTTTTACCCTAAAACCAACAGAAAGCCTTTGAAGAGTATTTATTTTATAACTACAAATGTAAATATTCTTTATACTTTTCAAGTTCGATTTTATTAATATTCTTGGTAATACTAATTTTTTAAACCAAGATCTATGATCTTCGATTTTGAACTTACATCACCCACTGTCATAACACATTCACCAAAGAATTTCTCTTCAGAATGAGAAGGATACGTATCTGCTTTTAAAAATTCAACTTTTTTAAGATAAAAATAACATAGAAGAGGTGAATATCTCCTATACCTATCCATAAACTTATCCCACTGTGAATTGTAATGGACCATGTGCTAAAACACTCCCAGCTAAGTTTATTCCAGGAAATGGAGCATAATTATAGCTCAACATGTATCTCTCTGATTATGTTGTGAAGTCCACGATGGATTTGTGATGTGGTTAGTTTTTAAACATTCAAATACACACATATTTATCTTCCTCTATGCCTATAACAAAGATTCCTTTTCTCTGTATTCACAGTGAGCGACTGTTGAGCAGAAAGGAAACCAGTCTCCCATACTATTCTTTTCCTAAACACCTGGTTGTTGAGTTTTAACAAGGTGACTGGTTTGTACTATAACTCAGCTATTTTTCCATTCGGCTGGGTCTCCCTGGACCTTAAAGCAAAAATCTATGTAATGTTAGCTTTCCTACTAACATTCTATGGGTTCCACCTACAGCACACCACTAATTTATGGGTGATCCTGTGAATAATGCAAACAGAGATTCCTGACTCTGCTCTTTCTCTTGCATTTCTGCTAGATATGCCAAGAGGCAATATTATTCAGATCTTTTTGGTTCCATGTTCTACCTCAACCCATATTTCACTGATTTATAAGCACAGGTAGAGCTCTTGCATCTGCTACTGGCTTCTTTCCTAGTTTATTGTGTGTTTGAAGTAACCATAAAGTCATAAACTTTTCCAAGTTCTTTTATTTATAGGATTAGAATAATGGCTGCCATTTACCTTTCAGACCAAAGTCCTGTCAAATATAACCAACCAGAAGGAGGTCATTCCTCAGTTGCTGTTACCCTTCCAAAATGCTGTAGAAATGCAGACAAAGAATGGTTTCCATGTTAAACCACTGGGTTTCATATTTTATACGCAGCAGTAAAGAGTCAACCTGGTCCTAACTAAAATCATTCTCAGTTTGAGAACAGATGGGCCACAAATACCAAGCAAATAATTGCTAGTTTTAACAATTCCTAAGTAAATGGAGAACTTAAGAGTTGACCACATATTCTCATTCTTATCTAGCTATGGAAGGACAACATGATATACATTGAAGTCTAAAAGAAAAGTATTATTCTTAGACCCAAGTAAATGAACCATTGTCATGAACCTTGTGCTGGAGAGGGTTCCCCTCCTGCCTCTCTCCAGCCCACCCTTCCTCATGTGGCAAAGGGAAAACAACTACTCAGAGTCGCGCCCTCCCTTCTGGACCACTTTCTGAATTCCAGCATTCCAGAAATCTTTGCCCAAACAGTCCTCAACCTGCTTCCAGAGTTTCTGGACCTAAGATGACCAAGGGGGCAGCTATCAGCAAGGGAGCGTGTTTGGAGCCAGGGCATGTGACTTGGGGTACCTACAAATACCTCAGCAGTATGAGATGGAGCCAGAAATGGAAGGAAAAGAGGACAGACCCCCTCACACCTCCTTTCTCCACTAGGAAGTTCCAGGTTTAGGAGAAATAGCATCTTTTATCTGGCAGTTTGTTCATTTGATTTATAACTTGTAAATATTTAGATGTATGATGTGTGGGCCTCTCTTTATATCCATGCTCCAAATCTCATAATTGTGAAGGGTAGGCCTTTAGAAAAACATATTGATGTCAGAGATAAAAGCAACTAACAATGCACTAGGAAATTTTATATTCTTTTCCAAACATAAAATGCTAGAAATATAATACAAAAGATGTGGCAGGGAAGGGGGAGTAGAGCACCAGCATTTAGATCAAATGAAGTGTCATTCTTAAGTTGTGCTCTTTGTTCATAAAGCATGAGAAGCTGGATAGAACATTCTTCTCTCTGCCACAAGAATTCCATCTGTAGAACAGTGGCTCCCAGGCTGCCAGCTGCTCCTCACTCCCCTGTTGAGAGAATGCAGCTGAGGTTGAAAACTTGTCACCAAGTTGGAGCCAATACCCACCTGTCCCTCTTGTCAGTCTCTTTCTGCAAAGCCTCCTGGGATTTAAAAACCAAAGTCATAAAAATGGGATTTGCCTTCACTCTTGATAGAACAGCTATATGCCATGCATGCATCGTATGTCCCATATGACTATGTCTCTAAAATTGTGATATTTAAATGAAATAGAAGTTGGGCAGTACTATGAATGAGCATTACATATACTCTGAGAAATTATTTGTGTTCTCAAATCAGTAAGTGTGGATTTGATTTTTCAGTTAAAAAGGAGAGAGAGTGATAAAAGCATAGAGATGTTGTAGTTACAATTCATACAAAATCATATCTATAAACTAACTCAATTTCTCAAAAATATAAAGTTAACATGTATAATTGTCAATGTAATGAGTATAGTGTTCTTTCTTTCTATTGTGGGAGAGATAAAGTTATAGTATACTATGCGTATTAATCTACTGTTATTTTAATACCTAATATCTTTCAAAAATATATAAAAGATATTAGTAGATTCTGCTTCACTTTTGAAATTACTTATAAAAACGTCTATCTGTTCAGCAGATCATTGGTAGATGAATTGTGTTTAAAAATCTAACTCTGGAAGAAAAGTATTATAAAGTTATTTTACATTATAATGTCAAATCTTACATCTAAAATCAAATACAGAGTATAACTAAACTCATAAAGGGTCTAAAAAAAAGTGTCACTGGGGAGTGAAGAATCAACCCAGCTCAACTCTGGATCAAAATGCAGTGCCACTGTCCAGCAGACCTGTACAGGGCCACCAGGGTTCCAACTGAGTCAAGTTTGGGGTAAGGCAAGCAAGGGTCATTAATGCATTTAGGGATACTTTTCCCTGTTCCACCTTCTTCCTTGTTACAAACAAAGACTGTTAGTTTGTTTGCTTTAAGCAGCTTTTCTAAAGTTATCTGTTCAAACTTTTCTAATGAATTCAAATGGAGAAGGGTTGGGGAATGTAGCTCAGGGGTAGACCACTTCCCTAGCATGTGGCCCTGAGTTCAATCCACCCCCAACCTCCACCAACAAGAAAAAGAAGAAGGAAAATAAAAATGCTTTTTTTACATTTCCAAGGCCATGCAATTATTATTTGGGAATAGAACTGGGATGTCAAGTCAGGTATTATGAATCCTAACTTTATAAATCATGACCATGTGTGGTCATGCATTTCCTAAATGCACCTTTTTCACATCTACTAACAACACTCAATCCACATTTTATAAGGATCAAGTACCATGCCATTGGAATAATTAAAGTATAAGACAACAGTAAGAACCAATATTTAGTCTAAAGCAAGATACATCACACATAATTAATATTATGCAGAATTGATGTTCTATAGAGTTGTGGGAAGCAGATATACAGTCAACCATGCTCCCTTAGAGTACATTTTTGAGATGGGGTCCAGAGGACTGATTCTCATTAAGATAAAGAAAATGACAAATAATGGTATTTACTGTATATACATTTATCTCTGAAGATCTTTCTAATTTTAACTTTGAAGAAAGAAAACACGTATCTCTATATTGAAGGGGTTAAAAGTGGACATGCCTTAGGGAAATTCTACTGCTGACTTGTGGAGCCTCCTGAGTATGTATCTTTTGCTCTGCTGAAACTGAGATCAGAAAATAATAAGGGGAAGCAAATACCTTCATTGACTCCGTGTAGCTTAACTATTCCTGAAACAGAGCTTATCAATGAGAAAATTGGCTGGGAAAGTCACTTCCCGGTTCTCAACATTTCAATCATGGAAAGTGACGCAAATGTCACAGGCTGTGATTTTCTAACTCCCTAATTTGATTTCCCTCAGGCATACCACTATTTCCTTTGGAGGGGAAGTAGCAACTGGAAGCCAGCAGCTGAAGGTTATCCCCTCCCTTCACACCCCTCAGCGCTTCTCACTTCACCATCTCCTTTACCTTTAATGCCATGAAGTTCCAACACATGCCAGGGAGCCAGGAATCCAAGCTTTGAAGTAAGACTTAGGTTTAACAAAACTTAAGCCAGCCATAGCCCTTCCCTAAGTCAGAAACCTGTAGCTCCACCTGGCAAGGAACCACATCTACTTTTAAAATAGGCGCTGTAGCCAGGTACAATGTGAGCACTCAGTACCCCACGCACGTGTTAAATAGTAATAACTTAAACATGTGCTCACCATAACCTCTGTGTATGTTCAAATAATATGGGCTACTAAAATTGCACCTCACATGTACTTTTCTGCCACCTTGACTGCACAGAAAGCTCATTCAACTTTAAGTCTCAGCAGCAGTGGAACATGTTTATTTATAAGATTATTTTCCAGCTTGGGTAGACAGCCAATTCACACACTTTCAAATAATTTCAATAAATAAGTAGACTGTATCCTTCATATCACAGTCTTCGTTGTAAGTCTGTCATTCCATCCAGCAAGACTATTTTATTAATGTTGGCTGTGCCACACATGTGCATATGTGTAAATCGACAGAGATACAGATGTAGAGTGCAGACAGCTGCCATTCACTGATGCTTACTATATGATAGGCGATGTGCTTATTGATCTACTCATTTGTTTAACAGATATTTGTTGAATATCTCTGATGTGTCAGGCACTGGATTAGGCATTAATTATGTAGGAAATAAAAAGACAAACATGGCCCTGGTCCTCATGAAGCTTGGAGTCTAATAGAGAAGACAAACTTTTTTTTTTTAATTATGGTAAGAAATCTAACCAAACCAAAGTTTCATCTCTCAGATAAAGCAGCATCTTTGGAAACTAAAAGACAGTTCAATAGGTGAAGGTGAGGTCAGAAGAGTCCTAGCAGGGAAAACACAAGAGTTTGAGTCAAGGGGAAGGACAGTGGTGGATGGAGATGCTGGAAGAATGGACAGCAGGTTAGGATGGACTTTTATGCACATTAAGGAACTGGGACTTTGGAGACAATGGGAAGGCATCAAGGGGATGTAAGCCGGCTGGTCACACCATCAGATTTTCATTTCATGAGATTACATTCTCCTCTTGTGGAGAAAGGGTCAGAAACAGATCAGTGAGAAGCCACTGGAGAGAGCAATGGACTGCTTCAAGAAACCAGTGTGCTGCTGCCATCAGGACTTAGGCCTGGATCAAACTGTGGAGGAGACAGGTAGGAGAAAAAGAAAACCAGTTCTTAACAATTGTTTGATAGGGACAATCACGGTAGAGAGCCAAACCAGTTTATTTTGTACAGAACATGCTAATATTTTCTTTACTGCTATGTCTCAGTTGTCATAATTTTTCTCCACTTGGATGATACACATATATCTCTAGGATAATCACAATGAGAAAGACTCCAACCACTTTTTAGTCTATAAGAAGAACCGTCTTCATTTCACATGTGGAAAAAAAAAAAAAAAGTGTCTAAAAAAGAACTATTCATGCTTCTTTCCTTGGCCTCGTTGTATCTTTTTTGAGGACCATGAATAGACATGAAGACCCAATTTCCACATGAGTTTATTTTCCTAACATTCTACTTTATCATTAAATGGTCTTATTCTGCCTCTTAGACACTCTGGGTTCTATGAATTTGGGATTATTGCCAAGAATCAGAGAAATATGTGATTTTCAGAGTCCAATGATCAGACTCTCAAAAGTATAAGACAACAGTAAGAACCAATATTTGATTCTGCACGTGGAGAGGAGACATCTGGTAAACACTTTCTCGTATTCTAGAAATAATTCCCCCAAACAGGGCAAAGCTGACGCTTCAATTATTTACTCAGTGAAAACAAGAAAAAATTAAAGTTTAGAATGATGTCATCGAAATGGCACACTCATAAAAAAAATTAAATCGAACCAACTAGTTGAAGTGTTATTTCAAGAGGACAATATGGAAGAATTGAGGAGCCGGGTGCGGTGGCACACACCTGTAATCCCAGCACTTGAGAGGCTGAGGCAGGAGGATCGTGAGTTCAAAGCCAGCCTCAGCAATGGCGAGGCACTTAGCAACTCAGTGAGACCCTGTCTGTAAATAAAATACAAAAAAGGGTTGGGGATGTGGCCCAGTGGTCGAGTGCCCCTGAGTTCAATCCCCAGTACCAAAACAAAATAGTATTGGGGCTGAGGTTGTGGCTCAGCAGTAGAGCGCTCACTTAGCATGTGCGCAGCCCCCTGAGCACCACGTAAACATAAATGCATTGCATTGTATACAACTAAAGCAAATAAATAAATATTTTTAAAAAGGAAGAAGAATTGATTGTCTAAGAAACTGACTAAATGGCAGAGATGAATACTACTCAAAGCTGACTTTACAGCTTGAAATGTAACTCAGTGGTAGAGTGCTTTCCTAGTATGTGCAAGGCTCTGGGTTCAATCCTCTGTAACACACGCATACACACACACACACACATGCTAACTCTAAATGTAATAGTAGAATATGGATTTAAAAAGTTAAAATATCTAGCATAAATATACACAGTCACAAAAGGCTTTGTGTTCTGACTGTTCTGAAACACTGCAGTATTAAACTTGTTCTTTTATTACCTGCTTTTCAACAAAAGTGTTTAACTTTTTGTTCTTATGCTATCATTTTACAAATGTGGCCATATATCAATTATTCCTGGAACTAACTCACAGAAGATTGTCCCTGATGCTTTTTATGGGACAGAGAGAGCAAGTGTCAAGATGAGTAGTGTCCACAGAACAGAGATCGTGTTTCGAAGCAACAGGGATGAGGGAGGACAACAAATCTGCCTCCCTTAGGGAATCCACAGAACCTCCTTGTCTACCCTGAAATATGATGTAAAGAGCTTCTTTCCCAGGACTTGTACTTTCATTCTCAACCCCCTACAAGTCAAGCTTCCAAAAGACTATTAACATTGATGAGTGAATTCACTAAGGGCTTAATACAGCCTTAGCCCTAGCAGAATAGCAGAAAAGGTCATGATGTCATCTACTTCAATGGAAGAAGGAGAAGGAAGAAAAGGAAGGAGGGAGTAAACACAAAACAAATAAATAAAGATCCACAAAAGTAATCTATACTCAAGTGAAAGCAAACTCTCTCGGTCCCTATAAGACCAAAATTTTAAAAGTTTCCCCAATAATAATAGCAAAATCTAAATGGTACTTCCTTTATGCCAGGTTCTGTTCTAAAGGTTTCACATATGTTATTAACTCGGGGGTCCTATTAATAGGTCCTCTTTACAGATGAGGTTATGAGGCACAGGGAGGTAACTGCCCAGACTTAATAAGCAGAGGAACCAGGATTTGAACCTAGGCAGCACTGACTCTAGGATCTATTTGCTCTCCATTAATCTTTATTATAATGTCTCAAAATCCTACTATAGCTACTCAAAATGCTAGTTCCTGAAATATTTGTCACTAGTCCACAATGACATATGGCACTTGCACCAGAATTGTAACAGCTAGGCAGACCACTGAACACACTGTTGGTCTTAGCTGACTTCTCATTTGTTTGCTTTTTTGGTAGACTCTCTGCATGGAAGAAATAGCACACTGGATTCACAGCCTGGCTCAAGCTGCTTATCTCATCTCCAACTGGTAACAAATAATTCATGGACTAATCACAGTCTGCAAATTGCCCTTTGAGTGGCATAACTCCAGAAGGTTCCCCTGACTGTAGAAGAGGGAAAGGATATAAGAGTTTTAGGCAACAAAAACCACACTTGGCTTTGTTTGTGTTTCTCTATAGGATCCTGAAAACAACCCCTCGAGGTAGGTGTTAATGGACACACTGAAGGTAACACTCAGCTGTTAATGAAATATCTAGCCACAGTCTCACAGCTAGCAGATGGAATGGACAGGATTTAAACTTAAATCAGACTGGTACCCAAACAAAAACTGTGGGCTGTGCCGTGCTGTCTCTCAAGAAGCCATTCAGATGAAGGATAAGGAAGAGAGAATCTCCAGGCTCTGGACAATTTTACAAAGTGGGCAAATTTGGAATCTACTTTGCTCAGCTTCCACTGCTGCCCATCACAGTTCCTCCACTCCTTCCCTGCCCACTCACCCTCCAAAGGTGTCTGCTTTTGAAATGTCTAGCCAGAAGTCTCTTTGCACTTTTTTTTTCCTTCAAATTAAACTGCATGATTTGTCTAATCAGATTTTCTCCAAACTGAGAAATAAGAACTTTTGAGTCCAATATCCCCTGCTTCCTAGTAAGGGCAAAATATAGTTTGGTCTCATTGCATCTATGCTGGGAACACAACTTTACATATAGGAAACAGGAATGGACCCTCCCCCATTTCCAGGGTGTCTGCGGAATGGAGGGGATGTGAGTGGGAATGAATTGCTTCTCTTGCCCACTCTGGTGTGGAGTTCTGGTCTCACAGTGTCCCCCCTGCCTTGTTCTGCCCTCAGCATCTGAGTAGGTCATCAGGGAAAGGGCGGGTGAATCACAGAGGACCTGCAGGCTGGAAAGTCAAGTCCAAACTTCCACCAAAGAACCTTAGGCCCAAGATATGGTCACTCAATTTCTGCATAAAGTTTTTGTGACAGACAAGTAGTCATTTTGAATAGTAGACCGTATTTATTTTGCACAATTCTAATAGTTAAAAATTCTTTCTTAACATTGGACTAAAATTTACTTCTCTGTATTGTCTCTTTGGTTTTCCCCTTCTGTAGTAATGCACAAATCTCATCCTTCTTCCACCTTATCCCCTCACACACTGGAAAATTGTCATGTCCTCGTGAGTTAGGCAGATTTCAGCTGCATTGACAAAATACTTGAGAAAAACAACTTAAGGAGGAAAGATTTATTTTGGCTCATGGTTTCAGTAAATGGTCAGCTGATTCCATTGATTTGGGGCCATGGCCAGGCAGACCATCGTGGTAGGGAGCAAGGGTAGAGCAAAATGCTCACCTCATGGCTGCCGGGAAGCAGAGGGAGAGAATGGAAGGGACAGGGGATAAGAAGTACCCTTTAAGACACACCACCAGTGACCTACTTCCTACAACTGGGCCCCACCTCCTGTACTTTCCACTGTCTCCCAGTAGGACATGAGCTTTTTGGTACATCCCAGATGCAAAAGATAATACCCCATAAGTGTTCTCTGTGTGTGTGTGTGTGTGTGTGTGTGTGGTACTGGGGATTGAACTCAGGGCTTTGTGTATTCTACACACTCTACCACAGAGCTACATTCTCAGCCCTTTTTATTTTGAGACAAGGTCTCACTAAGTTGCTCAGGCTTGCCTCATACCTGCAATCCTCCTGCCTCAGCCTCCCAAGTAGCTGGGATTGCAAGCGTGCACTACCATGCCAGGCAAACGTTCTCTTTTATAAGGAAAATACCCATGCCTTCAGCCTTCTGACTTACAACATGGCTTCTAGAACCAGTCACTTTGCTCTCAGTACTTTCCAGGTCTAGTGAGATGGTTGAGATATGGGTTCTGGAGTCCATTGCCTGGTTTTTAATCCTTGTTTTACCAGTTATTTGCTATGTGAATGGAGAACTTAAACTTTTCTGTTCACTTTCTTTATCACAGAAAAAGAATACCCGCTCTATAATATTGTTGTGAATAGTAAATATCACAATAATGTATTCAAAGTACACAGTAAGTGCTCAAAAACTTAACTCTTACCATTATGTCAATACGAGGAGACAGTGTAGTCCTTGTTTGGCAATTTTGATTTTGCTAAAGTAATCTAAAATTACATTTGCTTTCTTTCTAAAGAATGGCTGAATTAATACTCTTCCATTCAACAAGTATGTTCCCACTGTGAGCGTGTGGAGGGATGGGTGAGCTGAAGGGTGAGAAAGCGTGCAGGATTAAATAGATTTGTCAGGGAAGGCCTTATTGAGAAGGTTATATTGGGAAAAGATTTGAAGGTAGGGGGTTAACAAATATTTCGAGGAAAAGGTGTTCAGGTAGTGGACAGATGCTAAGGTGGGACCCATGTGGCAAGTTCTGGAACAGAAGGGACCACGTGGGTGGAGTCCTGTGATGGAGGGGAGAGTGCTACAGTGGGTGTCAGACAGGTAACTGCAGATCAGTGAGAATGGACTGGGTAAGTTTACCCTGTAAGCTTTTGAACCAGGAAGCAAATGATCTTATTTATAATGTGTCTAGATCTAAGGCATGTAAGTAAGTTAATTCCTCTCCCCTTCTTCAGCAAGTTGAGGATAAGCAAGTTAGGAGATTATTGCCATGATGTAGGAGAAAGATCTGAGGACTCAGACTTGGGTGGTGGCAGCCAAAGGGGTGAGGATGGTCAGACTCAGTAATCTTCAGGGTAGAGTCAAGAGGATTTCTGATGGATGATATATGATATGTGAGAGAAAGGGAGGAATCAAAAATTACTACAAAGCTTTTGGGCTGAACTATTGGAAGGGTGGAGCTGCTATCAACAGAGCTGAGGAAGGCCAGTGGTATGGGCAACTTGGAGGGGAATGCAGGGATTCAGCTTGGAGCAGGTGGCTTTAGCTCTTTACTGTTTGTGAGAAGGAAGGTGTGGAGTAGGAAGCCCAGTGTACATGGCTCAAGTTGGGGAAAGCCCAGACTACAGACTGATTTGACTAATGACGTCAACAAGGATTGAGTATAGAGTGGGAAAAGAGAGAACCCAAGAACTAGGCCCCAAAATACTCAGACATTCAGAGGTTAAGAGAAGAAAGAAGGAACCACAAAATAAGACTGAAAAGAGTGGCCAGTACAGTAAGAGGAAGAAAAGTAAATGTCATCCCAAGAGCCAAAGGAAAAGAATGTGTCATGTGGATGATCACAATATATACCCAATGTGGTTGGCAGATCTGGCTCAGAGAAGACTGAGACTGGATTTTACAACCCAGAGATCAGGCATGACACAAACCAGAGAGACTTCAGAGGATGTGCTGGGTACAGCAGTCTCACTGAAGTGGGTTTAAGAAGATCAGAAGGGTATGCAGATGTGGCTCAGAGGTAGAGCACTTGCCTGGCATGTGCAAAGCCCTGGATTCCATTCCCAGGACCACAAAAAAAATAAATAAATAAAAGGAGAGAAAAGAAACAAAAGGAGGGGGGGAAAGAGGGAGAGGAGGAGGAAGAGGAAGAAGAACAACAACAGATGACTTCTGCTTCCAGCTATGATGAAACACTAGAGACTAGAATTTTCCCTCCCACCTTAAATGCCTATAAAACTGGACGGAATACATGAAATAACAGTTTTCAGACACTGGAAAGAGGTAGCATGGGACAGTAGTCTCTGACAGCAGGGAAACAAATGAAGTGCTCCCTGGGATGATCCAGTGTATTGCCAAAGAGAGTTCCCAGGCCAGAGCATGGGGAAGGGAGACAGCTGAGAATTCGGGAAGGTCAAGGCAGTGCAAGAATCCGCAGAGTAGAAGAGCAGAGCAGTGAGGGCTGCATAGGGGGAAAGCTCTGGAGGTTGAAGGGGTCCCCTCTAGAGGGGTCTCAGCTGAGGACTGATGAGCACATGCCTGTGAAGAGGAAACTCCCACAGAAAAATTGCAAGAAGAACAATTCCTGGAGTCACACAGGGCTGGAAAGAGTTCCCACAATAGTCATCGCATGTTTTTTGCTGGTGGGGATTATCCAATAGAGAGGGAACGACTGATGGCACAGGAGAGGAAGGGGAGACTTGTCCAAACAATGTCTCTAAGAGGCAAGAAGGGTGGCCTGAGAAAATTCTATCACAGGCAGGAAGGTGGTGTTGTGGGTGGAGAGGCTGAGAGGTGGGTGGATGCGGTGGGGCGGTCTGTGCAAGCACTTTTCTGATTGCTTCAGTCTTGTCAGTTATATAGGGACTAGAGCATCAGCTGAGAAGGAGAATAAGGGAGATGTTATGGTTTAGATGTGAGGTGTCCCCCAAAATCTCACTGCAAGACAATGCAAGAGGGTTCAGAAGCGAAAGGATTGTTATGAGAGCCTTAACCCAATCAGTGAATTAATCACCTGATGGGATTAATTGAGTGGGAATTGAAGGCAGGTGGTATGTAGCGGGAGGAGGTTGGCGGGCGTGGCTGGAGGAGGTGGGGCATTGGGGGCGTGGCTTTGGGTATATATTTGTATCTGGCAAGCCACACTTCTCTCTCTGCTTCTTGATCATCATGTGTGCCGCTTTTTTCTGCCACACTCTTCTGCCATGATGTTCAGCCTCACATTGAGCCCCAAGGAGTGGAGCCTGGTGTCTATGGATTGAGACCTCTGAAAATGTGAGCCCCCAAATAAACTGTTTCCCTTATACAATTGTGCTGATCAAGTTTTAGTCACAGTGGTGAAAAAGCTGACTGAAACAGGAGAAGATGCTGAGGATTTGAGAAAAGAAGAAAGTTACAAAATATTCATTCATTAGAGTGGAACAGGGGAAAGCCCAAGTACAACCAGGGGCGTTCATGTGGTTCTAGGAGTGGCAACATTAAGGGTGAATTTGGTCATGAATTTGAAGTGAGGACCTCCTGTGTGGCTGTGTTCTTCTCCAGCCACTTGCAGCTGTACGTGTGGAGGTGTGGAGAGTTAGGGCTGGATTTCAGCTGGCTTGTGGATTTTCTAAGTGGGTAAAATAAAAGGAGAGAGGGGCAAGTAAGCCAAGCCATGCAGCTTTGCAGTTGACTTGGATTGAATGTAGTCTTTTTTGGTTTTTCTCTCACAAGCAGAGAAATCCTCTTTGCTGTATCTGTGTGGTTGGTTCCTTTCAACCTAAAGCCATTCTGCCCATATATTTCTATTCTATCCCTTCATTAACAGTTATTCTTCCAACTTTGGGTAGGTGAACTTCTGTCTCTTCCTCCTAGTCATTACCAGAAATATCAGACTGGACAAAGTCAAGGGCAGAGTCTATCCATTCACCTCTAAAGAACTCCTATTGGGTTCACATTCATCTATTTGTCAATATACTTGGTAAATATATTTAACCAGCTTTATATTCTCTGCTACTACTCATTTAAACTGCCCCATCTTTTTGCAATGACTTCAAGAGAGCTTATTAAACACCTTCCTAAATCAATACACTCCTTTTTTGTTGTTGTTTTTTGTTTTGTTGGGGGGTTTAAATTTATTTATTTTTTATTCTAAGTTGTTAGAAATGACAGCAGAATGTATTACATTTCATATTATACTTATAGAGTACATTTTTACATATCTCTGGTTGTATGCAAATTATATTCACACCATTCGTGACTTCATACATGCACTTAAGGTCATGATATCCATCTCATTCTACCATCTTTTTTTTTTCCTTCACCCTTTTGCCCCCTCCCTTCTCCTCCCTCCCCATTGGCCATTCTAGTGTTCCTCTAATCCTCCTATGCTCCCCATCCTAACCCCACTGTGCATTGGCCTCCTTATATCAGAGAAAACATTTGGCATTTGGCTTTTTGGGATTGGCTAACTTCACTTAGCATTATATTCTCCAACTTCATCCATTTACCAGCGAATGCCATGATTTTATTCTCTCTTATTGCTGAGTAATACTCCATTGTGTATATATACCACATTTTCTTTATCCATTCATCTACTGAAGGGCATCTAGGTTGGTTCCACAGTTTAGCTATTGTGAATTGTGCTGCTATAAACATTTATGTGGCTGTGTCCCTGTAGTATGCTGTTTTTAAGTCCTTTGGGTATAGACCGTGGAGTGGGATAGCTGGGTCATAAGGTGGTTCCATTCCAAGTTTTCCAAAGAATCTCCATATTGCTTTCCAGATTGGCTGCACCATTTTGCAGTCCCACCAACAATGTATGAGCGTGCCTTTTTCTCCATATCCTCGCCAACATTTGTTGTTGTTTGTGTTGTTACTAGCTGCCATTCTGACTGGTGTAAGATGAAATCATGGAGTGGTTTTGATTTGCATTTCTCTAATTGCCAGAGATGTTGAACATTTTTTCAAGTATTTATTGATTTTTCAAGTATATCTTCTTCTGAGAAGTGTCTATTCAGTTCCTTGGCCCATTTATTGATTGGGTTTTTTTTTTTTTTTTTGGTGTTAAGATTTTTGAGTTCTTTATATATTCTAGAGATTAGTGCTCTGACATGCATGTGGTAAAAAATTTGTTCCCAATTAGTAAGCTCTCTATTCACCTCACTGATTATTTCTTTTGCTGAGAAGAAGCTTTGTAATTTGAATCTATACCATTTATTGATTCTTGATATCAATTCTTGTACTACAGGAGTCTTACTAAGGAACTTGGGGCCTAGTCCAACATGTTGGAGATTAGAGCTTCAATACACTTCTTATCTATAGCATTCCCCAACCTCTCAGCCTAATTTAAAAAAATATATCTTTTTTAATGAAGCTAGTTTGGCATGATTGCTAACAAATCCACATTTGCTATTAGCCATTAATGTTTTTAAAATTGCTTTAGAACAAGATAGCAAAGAGTGGGCAGGCTAGCTATATTCACTCAAAGAGGAAAAAAGCAGAATTATGATAGCTGATGGGCAAAGTTCCCCTGAGCCAAACACCTCTGACCTCTATGCCTATTCTAATTTAGCTCACAACTCATTCAAGTTACCCAGGGTGGAGTTTTAGATATAAGTCTACCAGGTAGCCATTGCTAGTTGCTTACCCAATTCTCCCTCCTCTTTACTTACTGGACTCTCAATTTTATCCTGGGCAGCAATGTGTTAGTCTTAGAGAAAAAGGGAGAAGGGAGAAAGCAATTTTTCTTAACTACTTTGTGCTAGGAGTTCATGTCACCGTTCAGGTCAATGAGACAGCAGAATCCTTTGGAGGACGTTTTGCATTTCTGGAATTTATATATGGAAAACACATTTCTCAACATCATTTTCTGTTTCTTCTGGCACAGAAGTAGATGTGAGACTGGAAGCCATGAGATGGCAAATATGAGGATAAAAGCTACCTGTCAAGGCCGGTGAACAGTGGAAAGCTCCAGCCCTGAACTGTCCACCTCCAAACCTCTTGTTATATAAAGACTACACACTCCCTTTGGACTCAGTCACTAATGCAAAGTTCCTGTTCCATGCATCAGAACTTGCACATATATAAAGAGGTAGAAACTGGAAAGCTGCCAGTCACCAGAGCAGCCCAAGGAACTGGCTATCTCTTCCTCTCTCTTGCTACATGGTCTGTCTCCCATGGTTTGTATTTATTTTTTCTGTACACTGGTTGTTTTCTTTTTGTTGCTTCCTTACTTAATCACTATTCCTGTTCTCCAAGCCAAACCTTCTACTTACTAGTACTTTCTGCCATTTCATAACGTTACCCAGAGTCTACCATGCGTTTCCAGCATATTATGACTTTTAACTTTCAGCTTCCAAAGTAATTTTAGTCATCCTTTCTCATTCCAAATTCTGGAGAGAAGGAGTATGATTGTCCTGTTATTCTTAGGCCACAGGCCAGACTACTGATTGGCCACCCCTGGGTCTGGCAAACACCTCCAATCCAGGCAGCTGTGGTTTGAGGGGTGGATGGCTTTAGGAATAGGGTAGGAATGAAGGTCCTTCCAGCAGGAACTCTGGGCAGATCGGAGCTAGCAAGAAGGGACATGGCAAGCAACGTAATGAACCTCAGGCCTGGTACACTGTGCCAGTTGAAAACATAGCCACCCCTGCAGACCAAAGCCAATTAAGGTCTCATTTTAAATTAGCCACTTTTCAGAAAACATAACCTAATCAACTATGGCTGGAAAATTCCAGGACTCAAATCCTAATCCCAATTTCTCTATTAACACACTGCATGAAAGTTTGAAGATCTCTTTCTGCCTTGCTTTTTTTGTAAAAATAGGAAACTCGTATCTTCTACCTCTTGAGGTTGCAGGGAGAAACGGTAAAATTGATTTGCAAAGTGTTTTATTACCACAAAGTGCCATGTTGAAAATGGTCTGTTTTTTAATAGTTTGATTTGTTGCAATATGTAATAAAGATCACTTAATATATTCTAAGTAAATGCACATTTAAGCTTTCTTTCTTTCTGTTGTTACTTTGGTGAAAGTGGTTAAAAGCTAGGAAGATAGCATGAGATGTTAAACTCTTCATTCACATTAAATTTTTCCTTACCCCCAGAAAATGGAATTCTGGTCTCATATCCTTATTTTGCTCTGTCATAATTCATTTAACTGACATTTAATTATGACAACTATGTTCTGGGCTTTATGTTTAAATGTATACGTTAAAATTAATGGGTGGAGCTGGCAGTGACTTTCAAGAGTGGATTGTGTTCATTTCTTCCCAACTTCCCTTCTCTTACCCTGCTTCATTTTCAATGATGCCACACTAACAACTTGAAATCAGCCATAGTGGAGTATTTACACCACAAGAATTAGCAAATCTATAAATAAGGCCCTTTCTTGTTCTCTTTTCCAGAGTGCTGGTTGTTCCAGAGGACCCACCACTGGATTTTGTGTACCTACTTGTAGAACACAGATACAAACTTGTCATTATTACCACAGCAAAAAATAGGCCTCATAAGCATCAAACCAGAGTTATGGTTAGAGTTGAAATGTCCTGCAATATTGCAGGTGTTGAAAGATTCGTAATCTGAGATTAATCTATTGATAGTTGAGGAGACTACTAGGAGGTGATAGAGTCTGTTAGGAAGGTGTTACATGGTTGTAGGAAGTAGGTCACTGGTAGCATGCCCAGGAAGGACATTTCTTGTCCTTGGCCCCTTCACACACACACACACACACACACACACATCCTTCTCCCTTTCTCTCTATGTCTTGGCCGTCACAAGATAAGCAGCTTTCTTCTGCTTTCTTCTCCTCAGGTCCAAAGCAATGCAGCCAGACAACCATGGACTGAAATCTCTGAAACTATGAATCAAAATAACTTTTCCTCCTTTAATTTGTTTATGTCAGGTATATTTTGGTCACAGGAATGAAAAGCTAACAGAGATTGATTTTTTAAAATAATATACCATTTCTTCTTTTAAAAACTTTGTCATAGAGATCTGAATAAATATTTTGAAGCAGATCCAGATATTTTCTCAGCCTGAAGCAATGCCATCAGAATGACCCAGAGAGATCATCAAAACAAATTGCTCAGCATCAGTCCTTGAGTTTTTGATTCAGTAGGTTTGGAATAGGCCTTAGAATCTGCCTCCCTAACAAGTACCCTGGCAATGCTGAGACTGCTGCTGTGGAGAAGCACAAAACAAACCAAAAGAATAAATAGGAAGATCGGACTGACCAGATCAAATATGGATCTGGTCAGTGCAAATGTAGTGAAATACAGGATTTTTATGAGCCTTTGTTTGGAAATTATAGATTATGTAATTTTAGGATGCTGGCTACCCTGGAGATTACCTTGTTCTTCTAAACTCTTCAAAGTGAGATTGCTAGTGTTTGCTCCTGAAAGATCTCAAATGTTGTGATTGTGGAGTCAGGGTTTTCACATCAAAAGAAAATCACTTTGTTTCACTGGGCCTCAGTATTTTTATCTGTTGAGAATGAGAATTGAATTCCATGTCTATATCTCTATTTTAATTAATTTAAAAGTAAAAACAATCTACTCATAGGTTTATTTCCCCCTCCCCCACCCCCACCCTGGTACCAGGGATTGAACCTGGGACACTTTACCATGGAGCTTTGTCCCCAACCCTTTTTATTTTTTTGTGTTGAGACAGAATCTCACTAAGTTGTTAGGGCCTCACTTAGTTGCTGAGGCTGGCCTTGAACTTGCGATCCTCTTGTCCCAGCCTCCCTAGCCACTAGAATTACAAGTGTGAGCCACCTCCCCTGGCAGGTTTCCTTAATCAATGAATATCTGTTATAGTAACAATAATAATGTACCAGAAAATAAGAACCCAGGGTCTCAGAGCCCCTCAGGGACCTACAGCAGAGTCAACTCTGGGACCAAATGGAATTTGGAAACTGGGTCATCCTTGGAATTTGGTATGTCCTCTACAACCTCCTTACCTTGTTGCCATCTCATCGGTAGGTTTGTGGTGCCCGAATCTAGGATGTTAACATTACCATGATGTTGTGACTCCCCATTTTGCCTCTATATCTTATCTTCTCCTCCCATTGCCAAATAGCCTCATCTCTCCTCTTCTAATATCTTCTCTCCCTCTCATGTTTCTGATATCCATGTGATTACCATTGTACATCTCCCAGCTTCCACCACCATTTCCTTCTTGCCATCTCTTGAGGCTTCATATTCCAGGACATGTTTAGATCTGCCTTGTCCACTGCCATATCCACAATCCCTAGCATAGTGTTTGGCATAAAAAAGTATTTTGGAGATGAACGAAAACCTCATGTAGGCCCACTCGTAGATCTATTTAATTATAGCCAAGAGGGAAAGGTTACATGGCATTGAACTTGACCAATTGCATATAACAAATTTGAAAAGCTGCTTTGCTCAAGAGGAATCTGTGGCCAAACCTTCAGAACATGAATAATGATCCTCAGACATTCACCTATGGACATTCCTTATCCAATTTAGTTTCAGCAGAAGAAAGGAATTGGGTTGGTTGAGGAGTTGGGTGGATAAAGAGTTTCCTTACAGCTGTCTAGGATCATCTGAAGACTTCTATGAAGCCCATGTAGTGGCACACACCTATAATCCCAGTGAATGGAGGGGCAGGAGCAACAAAGTCACAAGGATCACAAGTTCAAGACCAGCCTCAGCAACTTAACAAGACCCTGTCTTAAAATAAAAAAATAAAATGGACTGGGAATGTATTTCAGTGATAAAACAAGCCTTGGTTCAATCCTCAGTACAAAAAAAAAAAAAAAAAAAAAAAAAAAAAACTTCTAATTACCAGATGAATTAGTTTGCAGTCAGAATATCAGTGAATAGTTGTTTGCAAAGACTGAGTTCTACAGAGCAAATCTTGAGGCAAAGTTTTGAATGTTATGGTTTATTTGGATATCATTCCAGTAATCAAATCAAGACGTGAGACAGGAAAAAGAAATCAGCTAATTCAGTTGTATTTTCAAGCCAGTTACCACTTCAGGTAAGCAGAGCCTTACCACTCTGGAGAACTCTAATGCCAATCAAGTCTCCTACCGGGGGAATAAAGGGACTAGGGTATTTCTACAATGAATCCCTTCAGATTGGGTGGGGCTGGAGGGCTGGGAAGGTGGCATTAAGTCTCTGGCATATTCAGCCTACCCAAGCAGCCAGAGATAAACCTTCAGATTGTCAGAAATCAGCCATTGTGGTGACCTACAATGACAAGGCAGAGAGGAAAAGGGCCAGGCACTGACAGCAGTTGTTGCACATTCATCCACCTTATGGTCATGCCTGGGAATTTTGCTGCCCCAGAATTCCAGGATTCCAGGAGATGGCATAACTGTTTTGTTCCTTCATTCTCTACCCTGAGCGCTCACACCCAGCAATAGGACCATTACTCATATCTGCCTCCCTGCTAACCTCCTGTACTAGCCTCCTGTACTCCACTATAAACTCCAAAAGTGGAAAATAAAAATCATTACAGAGATTGCCATAGCTTGCTTGCACCCCTCCCAGACTCCTCCTATCACCCACGTACACCCACACTATGAACTCACTGAAAGTCCTGTCGTTCATTCTTAAATCTCCAACATCCATAATAGGATCATGCAGGTAGTTGACACTCAGTATGTGTTTCTTGAATGAATTAACTAAATGGACAAGCCTAATTTACATCACAGAATCACAAAGTCTAGCCCCAGAATCCCACACAATGCTCTTCTGGACGCTTAGTTCCAAAGCAGAGAGTGTTCACTACATGATTGGGACTGACTACATTGCCAAATTCAACCATTATTTCTGATACCTGAGAACATTGTGATTTCTTAAATTTGTGTTGCTTGCTTTATTAATTAGGAACTGTGGAACTATGGTATGACAATTACCACTTTCAGGACAAGAGAGAAAAAAAAAAATGCTAAGAAGTCTTTTCTTTCCTAACATCCAATGGTATCTTGGCACCAGAGTTAACACATCTGTTACTCAGGGCACTGAGTACACTCTAGAGAATAGAGCTTATTTTTATTTTGTCTGGTATGTTTACAGGTACTTATTTATTTGTCTTTTCTCTGGTTCTCTCATTAAATTGTAAACTCTCCCCAAGAGTTTTCTCTCTTGCAAAGAACTTACAATTTAAGGAGTGCTTTTGCTGCTTCTGGTATTCTCCAAAGATCCTAGGAGAGTTTTGGCACAGACAGGATCGTCAATACACCATGGCTGATGGGGAGCACTGCCCTGCTAAGTAGGTGGAACAACCCTAAGCAAGCATTAATCGTTAGAATTTCTAGAGTCCTGAAAGTAGTCAGTGTGTGAAAACCTGGTAAACAGGCTGCCGTGGCCACATCAGTACTCAGGAATGACTAAACATTTCATTTCTGCAGCCACTGAGTTTGTTTTTTTTAAAGTCATCTCCAACAGCAAGTAAACATACAGTGATCTTAATCTTTCACTTATATGACCCACTGGTCTATAATAAACAGTACCCATAAGGTAGGCTCAGGGCTTATTAATAGCTGGCATAAGAGCATTTGTTCTAAAGGTGGGCACTAAGAGACTTGAGCTGTGGAAAACATAACTGAATTCTGTGAGTGCCTGTTAGTTAGCATAAGTGAGGTTTCAGTGGGGCCTTTTACATTCAAATTCCTGCAATGTTAATTTCTTTGCTCCCCAGGCCTTCCTTTGGTTATTATGAGTAAAAGCAGAAACAAACTTGCAAAATAGAATAAAAATGAAGAACTTGAACTACTTAGTAACTCCTGTTGTGATTTGACAGGGTCGAGTGCTGGGAGGAAGGATTCAATTTTCAGCAGCTCTACTCTGTCCCCTCGGCTCCTCATGTGTTCCTACTTGGCCTTGATCTGCAGCCCTCCCTGTTTACTACGTGACAGACAGCTGTTGCCTCCCAGCTCTCCGCCACCATTCCTCTACCGTACACACATCCCTCTGTAAAATGAGGCTCTCACGGAATCTGCAGCCCAACGTGAGCAGTCAACTTTGGCTGGAAGGCTCAATATCAGACCAGGACTGATCATCACAGGCCCTCCCAGGGGACACATAAAAAGTCAGGCAGAGAAGAAAATTTGCTACTACGTGAGATTACCGAGAAATAAAGCTTGCAATATGCCGCCAGAAATCGACTTGTACTTTTTATCATATTGGGTTCTATTTTCAGCTGTTACAATTTTCCTTCACCTGCTGGGCTCTTTATGAAATAAAAACACCAGCAGAGCGAACCTCACTGTGGTTCATGATTAAGAGCTTGCCGCTAAAGCCCACAAATCACACCTGGCTCTCAGACGCTGTGGCTACTCGCCCACGTCCCCATTTGTGAATGTCCAGTCTTCATTATCAGACTCAGCGGTCTCACCACATTTTTATTTGAGTGTGTGTGTGTGTGTGTTATTTAATATTTTCTGTTGCTGGAAGACAATGGTTAAAATAAAACAGAAAGGATTGTGATACCCAAAATATAGAGAAATACCTTTTTTCTTAGAATGGCTTATCATTTTGATAAAGAGTCCCGTGGCCATCTGTCAGAGAGATTGCAGAGGGAATGCCTACTGCAATGGGAGGTTGGACTGGAGACCTCAAGTATTCCTCCCAATTTAGCAATTCTTCGGCCATCATGTGCTGGGCAAATTGCTTTGAAAATGTTTTGGTTTCCCCCACAGCCCCTCCAGAAAATTGTTACACTCAAAAGCAGCTGATTCATACAGATAATTGCTAATACAAGGGTATGTTTTCCATTCAAACAGAAAGAGAAGAGAAGACAGGAAAATTTTCATGGGACTTGAAAGCATAGAAATCCATGCAGGCGGTGACCCAGGCTGTATCAGGGCTTCACATCTGCAGTGCTGTCATGGCCTGGTTGAGTTGCAGTTTTCATTATAAGTCCCATTTTCAGAGCCTGGTAATTCATGCCTAACGTGATATTTACTGACTTTAACCTGGGAAGAAATATTGCTGTGAAAGGCCATGAAATTTATTTTACCAATTTGCTTTAGAAATGAGAAAACTAATAGAAAAACAAAAAGCATAGAGATGATTTTCCATTTCGGGAAATCTCCTTACCTTGCATGTTTCATTAATGTACTATGGATACTTAGGTCATGTTTTCAATTAAGAAATGAGCAGGGTTACAGAAATACAGCAATGGCCGCCCACACAGAGAATGGATCAAGTCCTGCCACTAGAATCACCTAACCAAAAACATTTTCACACAGGTGAAACCTATGGAAATTAAAATCTGGCTCAACTTTGAGAGAAGTTTTATTTATTTTTTTTGTTTGTTTGTTTGTTTGTTTGTTTTGTTTCGTTTTTTAACAAAAAAAAAAAAAAAAAAAAAAAAAACTAACCAGCCAAAGAAGTGGATGGCGGAGGAGAATGTTGTCGCTAACTGCTAGTCCCAAACCTGGGACAAAGCAAATTAGAAGTGCAACTATATGGACCATTTATGTAAGTCCTGAATGATTTTTAGTGATATTTGGTAGGATCAGCTGCTCCACCCTCTATTCATGCTTCTTACTACCCACTCATAGCACAGGTCTGAGGCAATTACCCACTTGAAAAGAAACACTAAAGCCGGGCGCAGTGGCACACGCCTATAATCCCAGCACTTGGGAGGCTGAGGCAGGAGGATCGAGAGTTCAAAGGCAGCCTCAGCAATGGCGAGGCACTTAACAACTCAGTGAGACCCTGTCTCTAATAAAATACAAAAAAGGGCTGGGGATATGGCCCAGTGGTTGAGTGCCCCTGAGTTCAACCTTTGGTACCAAAAAAAAAAAAAAAAAAAAGGAACCACTAAAATAATAGATTGAGTGCTGACACCAGATCAGACACTGCAAAATACATTTTCTGTTGTCCTGAAGAGTAAGCATCTATAGTACCAGAAGGTCAAATAATTGATGTTATTTACTCCCATTACACAGATGAGGAGTCTGAAGAAAGATTGATTGCCCAAGTCATCTGCTAGGATTGACTCACACAGAATTTGAAACTCCATTTGATTCCAAAGCACATGTGCTTCCCCCTACACCAGAGGGCTTTCAGCCACTTCTCCCTGGTGAAGGGAGAGCTCTGTATACAACTAGATTTTTTTAACAATTATCAGTACATATTAATTGTACAAAATAGTGGGTTTCATTGTCACAATTTTATACATGCATATCACATATATTGATCATATTTACCTTCCTCATTATCCTTTCCTGTCATCCTCACCTCAGGTCCCCTTCACCTTCCCTAATACTACCCCTTCAACCTTCATGTAGTCTTTTTTTTCTCCCTAGATTATACATATGACAAAACCCATATTGCTTGTCTTTCTGAGTCTGGCTTATTTCATTTAACACGATGATCTCCAGTTCCATCCACTTTCCTACAAATGACATGATTCCATTCTTCTTCATAGCTCAATAATACTCCAACTCCACTGTGTTAAATGATGTGTATACATATAAAAAATGATGTGTGTGTCTCACATTTTCTTTGTTTTTGTGGTAGTGGGGATTGAACCCAGGGGCATTCTATCACTGAGTCACATCCCCAACCTTTTTGAAATAAGGTCTCATTACATTGCTGAGGCTGATCTCAAAGTTATGATCCCTCTAACTCAGCCTTTCCAGTTGTTGGTATTACAGGCATGCACCACCACACCTGACTATACCATATTTTCTTTATCCATTCATCTGTTGGTCGCATCTAGGATGATTCCCTAACTTGGCCATTGTGGATAGTGCCACATAAACTTGAGTATGCAGATACCTCTATTGTACGCTGACTTTGATTCTTTCAGGTATATACCCAGGAGTGGTATAGCTGGATCATATAGTAGTTCTAAGTTTAGTTTTTTGAGGAATCTCCACACTGCTTCCATAGTGGATGTGCTAATTTACACTCCCATCAACAGTGCATAAGCTCTCCTTCCCCACCCGCCATCCTCACAAGTATTTGCTATTTTTTATTCTGTTAATAATAGCTATTCTGACTGGGCTTGGATGGAATCTGAAAGTAGTTTTAATTTGCATTTCCCTGATAGCTAAAGATGTTGATCAGTTTTTCATGTATTTACTGAACATTTGTACTGCTTCTTCACTTGCCCATTTATTGATTTGATTACTTGCTCTTTTGTGTTAAATGTTTTTAGTTCTTTATACATTCTGGATATTAATCCTCTATCAGATGAATTGCTAGAAAAGATTTTTCACCCATTCTATAGGCTATCTTGTCATTCTATTGATTGTTTCCTTTGTTTTGATGTTAATGACAGGAACTGGATCTGCATTCCACTGGAATGCATTGGGGTTGTTTTTGTTTTGGGTTTTTTTTTTTTTTTTTTTTTTCTCCTTTAAGATACTGGTGAACTCAAGGGCACTCTACCACTAAACTATATCCCCATCCCTTTTCATTTTTTAAGATAGGGTCTCCCTAAGAAAAAAAGAAAAAATAATAATAACAGGGGGGAAAAATATGGGGTCTCCCTAAATTACCAAAAGTAGCCTTAAACTTGTGATCCTCCTGCCTCAGTCATCTGAGTGGCAGAGGTGACAGGCATATGTCACCCACAGTCTGGAATACATTGTTTGTAAATTAATGCAGGTTCCTTTTTCTAATTAAAAACAATAAGTAAAATATAAAACCTAAACACCAGAAGTTAATATAGTAATGCGGTTGCTCATTTAGCTGTGGAGGCTATTATGAGTTATATTTGGGGTGTCCCCCCAAAGCTCCTGTGTTAATGCAGGAATATTTGAAGGTTAAATGACTGGATTGTAAAAGCTATAACCTAAGCAGTCCATCCTAGTTTTTAAATGAACTGACTGGGTAGTAACTGTAGGCAGATGGGGTGTGGCTGGAGTGGGTAGGTCCCTGGAGCTGTGACCTGGCAGGTTGTATCTTCTTTGTGGTTCCTTCCCTGCTTCTCTCTGTGCTTCCTGGCCACCATGAGGTGAGCTTCTTTCCTCCACCAGGATGGTCTGCCTCATCTTGGGCTCAGAGCAATGGACTCAGCCATCTATGGACTGAGACCTCTGGAAACATGAACCCCAAATAAACTTTCCCTCCTCTGAACTGTTATTTTTTGTTTTGTTTTGTTCTGTTTTGTTTGTACTAGGGATTGAACCCAAGGGCACTTAACCACTGAACCACATCCCCAGAACATTTTGTATTTTCTTTAGAGATAGGGTCTCACTGAGTTGCTTAGGGTCTCGCTAAATTGATGAAGCAGGCTTTGAACTGTCGATCCTCTTTCCTCAGACTCCCAAACCGCTGGGATTATGGGCGTGCACCACTTAGCCTAGCTCTCTGAGTTGTTCTTGTAGGGATTTTTGTCACAGTGATACAAAGCTGACTAAAACAGAAATTGGTACTGGGAGAGGGTCAGTTGCTGTGACTAACATGACCATGTGGTTCAGAAGTCTTTTTAAAGCTGGTTTGTGGGAGGAGTTTGGAAATTTTTGAAAATACAAAATGGAAAAGCATTAGTGTATTGTAAGTAGAGCTTAATGGATGATTCTGTAGGGAGCTCAAAAAAAAAAAAAAATAGAAAGAAAGAATGCCAATGGGAATGTAAACTGTTCTCCCAAGGTTTCAAAGAGAAATTAGGACTCCCCTGGGAATCAGACAAGAGGCCATTCATATTATATTCTGTCAAAGAATTTGTTAACATCTTGCCCATGTCCTGAGAATTTGTGTAAGGCTGAATTGGAAGTGATAGACTAATTAATCTGGTGGAGGAAATTTCAAGGCAGCCTAGCATTCAATCAGTGGCATGGATATTCCTGGCAGCTTTTAGCTAGGTTTACTGTGAGAATCAGGAAGAGAGGCAGAGCTAAAGGATTTTAAAAACTTGCAGTATGACCAAAAAAGCTCATGTAAAACTGGGGCCAAGAGTGGTATGCTTGTTGAAGAGATTATAGCCTCTAAAGAGATGCTAAGTACTTTACACAGAAACAATAGAAAGTTGCCTTGAAGGCATATCAGGTATTTGCAAGGTCACACCTATGGCAGGCTTAAGAATGTAGAAAAGAAAATTCCTCTGAGAAGAGATCATGAGAATGCCCTATTGTACATGGAGACCTAGGAAGTTGTTTCACCATAGTCAGCCACCCAGGCACTTAGAAGCCACGATAGTCAAGATTCTAGGGGACCCAGTCATTGTACAAGCTGACAGAAAACTTGGCATCATCCACCTAGTGCTAGTTCTACAAGAATGCAGGATTCTCCAGTTAAGGGGTCATGGAGGCTTCCATCATGATTTCAAAGAAGGCCTGAGAGGCCAGGCAAAGAGTAGCACAGTCAGCATCAGTATAGGCTACCCCTGATAGTACTATGCAGGATACTGTGAAGATGAAGTTGAAACCAGAATGGAAACCCCAGGAATTAAGAGATGCCAGTAACATGGACTGCCTGCCAAGAAAAGCCATTGGCTGCAGAGACCTCCAGGTTAAAAGAGAGCGCATATACACAGCAACAACAAGGCCAAAGGGACAGGGCTGCTGCCCAAGCCCTTTGGAGAGAACATGTCATTGCCATGTCCAAAGATGCTGTACACAGAGTTACAGGTGGAGTTATGGGACGTGTTTGCCAGTCTTATTTTGGTCCCATCCCTTCTTTCTTTATCACTATTCCTCCCTTTTGGAATGAGTATGTTTACTCTGTGAACTGTATATGTAACTTGCTTTTGATTTTTACATGGTTTCATAGCCAAAAGTTTGCCTTGAGTCTCAGAGGAGACTTTGAACTTGAACTTTGAGGCAATGCTGGAACTATTAAGACTATGGGACTTTTGGAAATAGACTAAATGCATTTTGCATTATGAGATGGACATGAGCTTTTGGGAATCATGGGTAGAATGTTATGGTTTGCATATGAGGTATTTCTCAAAATCTCCTGTGTTAATGCAGGAATGTTCAGAGGTGAAATGATTGACTTGTGAGAACTGTGACCTAATTAGTCCATCCTAGTTTCAACGGACTGACTGAATGGTAAATCAAAGCAGGTGGGGCATGACTAGAAGAGATGGTCTACTGGAGGTGTACCTTGGAAGAGTTCCCTGTGGGCCCATTCTTTCTTTTCTCTTTATCTCTCTGTCTCGATATGTCAATATGTCGCTGTCTCACTTTCTCACTCTCTCCTTCCTGGTCACCATGAGCTGAACTGCTTTTCTCTACCCTCTCCTTCAGCCATGATGTCCTGTCTCATCTTGGGCCCAGAGCAATGGACTCAGCCAATGTATGGACTGAGACCTCTGAAACCATGAGGCCCAAATAAACTTTCCCTCCTCTGGATTGTTCTTGTCAGGTGTTTTGGTTACAGTAATACAAAGCTGACTAAAGCAGGCATTTCTGTTGGCAGAATGAATGTTTTGAGGTTTTGCTTAATTTTAGTAGCACTTTTTGTATGGTAGTCCTTATAATAAGAACTTTCCTAGTAAAGCTTCATTTGTTTGATAATGAGATTAATGAAATACATTGGATTATCACAAAATCATTAATGGGAATCAAGATAACAGCTACAGGCAGTAGCATAATTTTCCTCACATGGGGAAGAGTAGAAAGAACACTGGACAAGGAATCAGGATGATGAGGGACCCAGCCTTGGTTTTCCACTGACTACATAGTCACATTTCTTAAGCTCAGTAAATCTAAAGTTCTTGTTCGACAAAATGCACTAAATAACCTCCAGCTCCACTCAGCTATAAATTTCAATAATATATTCAACATACTCACTTGCCATATAGAAGTTTTGGTTAGAGACCACCTTTGAATAGTATTTTTTTAAAAGAATGTTTCAAAGAATTCATCACTGACACTTTGATTACATCCACATGTTCCAACATGTTCCAATAATATAGCATTGTGTACATTAAATCAATGTTTTAGTCCACCCACGATGAGATACAAGGTAGAATGGAAACCACTTCAAAGTTAATGAATTGACTGTCAGAGGTATCTGTGGAGCCCCTACTCACCCTACCTCTCTCTTAGCTTCTCACATACATACCAGTAACAAATGCATTGGTTTCATAATTGAGGAATATTCTGTAAACTACCTGGTTCATGTGCTTCAAAGATGCCAAGGTCAAAGAAGGTTAGTGAAAGTTTTGCAGATTGAAGACGAATAAAAAGACTTGAAAATTAAATGCAATGTATGCTGCTGGGTTGGATCTGGCTGGAAGAGAATAGCTACATAAAGCACCCTATTGAGATAATTGATGACATTTAAATATAGACTATAAATTAGATAATAATATAAAAATGAGTGATAAATTTCCCAAATGTATTATTGCATTTAAATTATGTAAGTGAATTCCTTGTGCTTAGCAAATATTCACTGAAGTATTTAGAGATGCATATTATCTCTAATGTATCCCAAATGGTTCAGAAAAAAATATAAATAATACACATTTGCATATATGAAAATATTTAATTTTTGTGTATTGTATATGTGACAATATTTGCATTTATACATATATAGAGAAGAGAGAGACAGATCTGGAAAAGGAGAGTTATAAAAATTAATGAGGCAAAATATAAACTATTGGTACAAAATAAAAAACCCAGAAATAGTCCACATATGTACAGCCAACTGATTTTCCATAAAGTCACCAAGAACATAAGCTGGGGAAAGTACAATCTCTTCATTAAATGATGTTGGAAAAACTGGATACGTACATGCAGAAGAATGGAACTAAACTCGTATTTCTCAGCATATACAAAAATCAATTCAAAATGAATCAAAAAATTACATTTAAGACCCAGAACTAAACAACAACAATGAAAAGACCCAAAACTACATAAGGAAATGCTTTAGGACATTAGTCTGGGAAAGATTTTTTTTATATGACCACAAAGTTATAAGCAACAAAAGAAAAAACTAACAAATGAGATAATATCAAATTTAAAAGTGTCTGCACAACAAAAGAAATAAGCAACAGAATGAAGAAATAACCCACAGAGTAGGAGAAAATATTTACCAACTATTCATTCAAAGGAATTAATATCCAGAACAAATAAGAAACTCAAACAGCAGCAAAAAACAAAAATCTAATTTAGAAAGGACAAAATATCTAAGAAGACATTTCTCAAAGATACACAAATGCCCAACAAATATATGAGAAAATACTCAATATCACCAACTATCAAGGAAATGCAAATCAAAACCATAATAAGACATCAACTTACCTCAGTTAGAATGGCTACTATCAAAAAAATTACAAGGGCTGGGGATATAGCTCAGTTGGCAGAGTGCTCATCTCTCATGCATAAAGCCCTGGATTCAATCCCCAGCACCACCAAAAAAAAAAAAAAAAAATTACAGCTGGGTGCGGTGGCCCATGCCTGTAACCCCAGCACTTGGGAGGCTGAGGCAGGAGGATCAAGAGTTCAAAGCCAGCCTCAGCAATGGCGAGGCACTTAGCAACTCAGTGAGACCCTGTCTCTAATAAAATACAAAAAAGGGCTGGGGATGTGGCCCAGTGGTCGAGTGCTCCTGATTTCAATCCCTAGTACAAAAAAAAAAAAAAAAAAAAATGGGGCTGGGGCCTGTGGCTCAGCCGTAGAGCATTCGTCTAGCACATGCGCAGCCCGGGTTCGCATTGTGTACAACTAAAGCAAATAAATAAATATTTTTTAAAAATACAAATGTGGGCAAGGATATGAATAAAGGAGATTCTTAATACACTGTCAGTGAGAATATAAATTAGTATAACCATCATGGAGAAAGGTATGGAGGTTTCACAAAAACCTAGACATAAAACTACCATATGATCTAGTAATTTCACTATCGGGTATAATCAAAAGGAAAGGAAATTAGTATGTTAAAGAGACATCTGCATTCCCATGTTTATTGCAGCCCTATGTACAATAGCCAACATATGAAATCAACCTATGTGTCCATTGACAGATGAATGGATCAAGAAAATGTAGTATATATGCACAATGGAATATTATTTGACCATTTAGAAGAATGAAATTTTATCATTAACAGTAACAGGATCAGCTTGAAAGACATTATGTTAAGTAAAATAAGTCAGGCACAGAAATATAATCATTGCATGTTGTCATTTATATTTGGAAGCTAAAATAGTTGATCTCATAGAAATAGAGAGTACAATAGCAATTGCCAGGGCCTAGGAAGTGGGAGGAAGATGGAGAGAGGATGGTTAACAGGAATAGGAGTGCAGTTGGATAAGACCAGAGAAATAACTCCTCTGTTTTGGTTTGGATTTGAAATGTCCCCCAAAAGCTCGTGTATTGAAGACTTGATCCCCAGTGTGGCAAAGTTCAGAGGTGGTGCTTTTAGGAAATAATTTGACCATGAGGTCTCTAACATCATTAGTAGATTCATTCATTTGATAGATTAATCATTTGGATGAAAATTGGGAGGTGGTGGAAATTATAGAAGGTGGGAACTAGTTGGGGGAAGTAGGTCCCAGGTGGTATACCCTTGGGGACTGTATCTTGTCCCTGCCCCAATTCCCCAAGTTGTTGGGTCATAGGCATTTTGGTTATAGAAACAAAAAGTGAACTGACAGAACTATGGTTGACTTCAATTAGTTGATTATTTCAAAGAGCTAACAGAAAGGATTTGACATGTTCCCAACACAAAAAAATGATGAATGCTTGAGGTAATGGATACACCAATTACCCTCATTTGATTATTACATATTGTCTATGTGTATTGAACTACCTTGATACCCCATATATATATATGTAATTATTTTACATCAACTTAAAAATTAATTTATACATATTTACTATTGGTAAATCTGTATAATAGGTACATGGGAAATTCTGGACTATTCTTGTAACTTCTCTGTAATTTGAAATTATTATAAAGTTATAAAAATACCTTACTCAGGACAAACTTTTTATAAAAAAACTTTATTAACTACCTAATGGGTAAATTTTTGTTGTTTTATATATCTAAACAATGAATCATCCCAACATATATCCTATCTTTCTTTTAAAATATTTATTTTTTAGTTGTAATTGGACACAATACCTTTATTTTATTTATTTATATGTGGTGCTGAGGATCGAACCCAGGGCCTTGCACATGCTAGGCGAGTGCTCTACCACTGAGCCACAACTTCAGCCCATATATCCTATCTTTTGTGAATGATATCTTCCTGTGTCTTTGGCCTGCTGCTGCATTCCCTCTAACTGTGGGTCTGAATACTTACCTTCTCTACTGGCCATGTGATAACTGCCATATCCTCTCATGACATGGCTAAACTGACTGTCCCATGGTTAAGCACTGGACCCAAGATGGGCCAATCAAATAATTTCTCCATGATTTTTGCCGTGCATTGTAAGGGAAACACAAATCAGTTATTCTCTCGGGTGATTGCCCTAGTTTGGATTCTCCCAAAAGCAAACTCTTAAGCTAGGATTTGGGTACAAGCAGTTTATTTGGGAACTGATCCATGGAAGCATGGTATAAGAGGGAAGAGAGGCAAAAAAAAAAAAAGGAAAAGCAATAAAAAAAATGCAGTCCTGTGGGGCACCCTCTAAGAGGCCTAATGAACCACACTTTATCATCTCTCTGAACAAATGGGGAAAACGACCTACTTAGGCACCAATTCCCATCCCTCTTTGGCCAAAGGTTACTCCTGGGAGTACTGACCATCTTCCACTTTGTCCTGCCCTATCTGTCATCCCAGCCCACTCCCCCAGCCAGAGAATGTCCTCAGGCATAAATACACAGGTGCTTGAGGTAGGAAGCCTGGGACAGCTAGGGGAACAAGTCCCCAATTGCAGGTGTCCTCAGGGATGGACTAAAGGGCCCAGGTCAGGGCAGCAACAGTGGCTGGTAAGGTGGTTAAAGGTGCAAGGTTTACAGAATGGCCAGTGGGCTGTGCTTGCTGCCATATGGAGGAATCCAGCCTACAGAGAGCGAAAAGGAAGTGGACCTACAGAGAAAGACAGAGAGAGAAATGCTGACAGTGACTGAAGCCCTTCTTCCAACTATTCTTTTTCTTTGTTCTTTTTAAATACACATGAGAGTAGAGTGTATTTTGACATATTATAAATACATGGAGTATAACATTCTAATTAGGATCCCATTCTTGTGTTTGTACATAATGTGGAGTTACACTGGTCTTGTATTCATATATGAACAAAGGAAGATTGTGTCTGATTCATTCTACTATCTTTCCTATTCCCATCCTCTCTCCCTTCCTTTTATTCCCCTTTGTCTAATCCACTGAACTTCTATTCTTCTCCTCCCTACCCTTCCTTGTTGTGGATTAGCATCCAAATATCAGAGAGAACATTCAGCCCTTTGGTTTTTGGGTACTGGCTTATTTCACTTAGCATGATATTCTCCAGTTCCATCCATTTACCGTCAAAGGCCATAATTTCATTCTTTATGGTTGAATAACATTCCATTGTGTATATACACCGCATTTTCTTTATCCATTCATCTGTTGAAGGGGCAAAAGAATTGAACAGGAACTTCACACAAGAAGAAATACAAGTGACCAAAAAATATCTGAATAATGTTCAACATGTCTAGCAGTTAGAGAAATGTGAATTAAAACTGAGATTGCATCTCACTCTAGTCAAAATGGCAATTATCAATAATACAAGTAACAATAAATGTTGGCAAGGATGTGGGAGAAAAGGTACACTCATACATAGCTGGTGGGGCTGCAAATTGGTACAACCACTATGGAAAGCAGAATGGAGATTCCTTAGAAAACTTGGAATGGAACCACCATTTGACCCAGTTATCCAACTCCTTGGTTTATACCCAATAGACTTAAAATCAGCATACTATAGTGTCGTGAACTTACATTAAGGGGCCAAGGTCTTTAGCCAACCCCCTTTTGGGCCCAAAAGGAGTCCCTTTCTGACCGGCAGAGAAGGGCTGGGGTAGCCTACCTGGCGAATACAGGCCGAGAGGACAAGAGTCACCAGCGTCCCCTCCCCCGCCTGTCAGACAGACACAGGGTCACACTGGGAGTCCAGTCAGTCAAGGCAGGAGCTCGTTTATTGAAGGGGTGCACAATGCTTTATAGTGGGCCACAGCCAGTCAGTGACCAGCAGGAAGGTTCTGGTTCTCACAGCCATGCCCCCTGCTTAGCCTAGGTCAGGTAACAGGGCATGGTAATGTGGCAAGCAGCCAGAAAGCCAGAGCTTTTCCACCCCCTAGGCAGACAGTGTAAGGTCCCAACACTATAGCAGCACAACGCAATGTTTATAGCAGCTCAATTCAGAAGAGCCAAGCTATGGAACCAACCTATGTGCCCTCCAACTATTGTTGAGGCCTAGGCCACAGCTTTGTTCAACCTTTTCTTGGTTCAGTGAACGATTGACAGCTATTGAAATCACCTTTATATCTCAAAAAATTTGAGTTGGGTTCATGTCACATAACCAGAAACCAAATAACAAACCAAAAAAACCTCTTATACTAAGTTATTGTCATCAATATCTCTGTGATGAGATTCCAGTAATGTCACTCTAAAGGTCCATCACATAAATGTGATCAGAAGAACAGTCACAAAAACTTCAGCTCTAACCTCCACATTTCCCTCAGTAGCAGGTTTTGCTTTGCTTATTTTTAAATAGGGAACATTTTTAAATTGCCTCAGATACTTATTTATCCACTGCTGTGTATATCTTTGTACAACCCAAACTCATCAGACTTAGTAAAACATCCTCCATCTATCTTGAGAATAATTTTGTAGAAAAAAAGCATTAAATAATTTCCATTTTTAGAAACAACATCTTTTTAAATGAAATGTGTTTGCTGGGTATAAATTTTATACTAACAGAAAAAAAATGTCCAGTGGCAAAAGAAATCTAAAAAGAAGTAAAATACAATTTAGCCTGGAAAAACAACTCAAATAATTTATTTTGGGGAACAGGAAACAAAAACATATTTATTTCCTGATCCTGAAAATACAGCAGTGTTTTGAGACCTAAGGAAGATGGATGATTTTAATGTGCAGCTAAGTTGAAAAAACTGAAAAAAAAAAATCAAGATATATGCAACACACACGCTTACTTTATAGACAATCCATTAAAGAACAGTTCCCAGAAAACATTTTTACATTCCTCATGAGATTTTGGAATTTGTACTGCAAAAGCACATGTGGAATAGATGCACGTTAAGACAATCAAATCAATAGGACAGGAATGTGAGCCACAGGATGACAGCCATCACAGCTCCCATACCCCACACTGGCTGTTTGTGAAGAGTCTATTGTTCAGGCTCATTTTTCTTTCCTAGAGTAATATTTCAAAATTTTTTAAAGGATTCTGTATGAGAAATGCCTACAGAGTAACACTGGTAGATACTAACAATTTAAACAAGGAGCTCTGTTCCATGAAGCTTTCACAGACCAGTTGTTCTCTTTCTTTTTACATGTTCTCCCTATTTCCTTATGGCTATGCATATACACACACAGGAAATAGAGATCTTGTTTAATTTTGAAAACATAAAATAACCTTCCTAGATCCCTCATATCAAAGCAATTATCTGAGTAAAATTTATTTTCGAAAGACAACTCAAAAGCAGGATGTTTTCCTGAATTATCTGGATAGCTGTCAATGTAGAATCCATTCTGTCAGAATAGATATAACCTGAATATCATAGTTACTGTACTGTTCTTCAAACATGGTAAATGATAAATATTAATGCCTGCCTCTTAATTTACAGATAGATAATGTGAACATGATTTTCACTTCTCATCTTTAGTTTTCATTCCCTGTTACAAGACTCCTAGATTTCTCTTCTGCAAAGCAGTGTGGACTGGTGTTAAATATGGGAGTTCTGGTGGAATAGATCTGACCTGACTTTCCTATGCACATATGTGAATATATCTCTGTGAAGCTCACCTTCATGTATATCCACAAAGCACTAATTTAAAAAATCTGTAAATTAGTGTTGTCGCCGGAAAAGGATTGCAGCCTGGAACAGCAGCGCCGCGGGAAGGAGTCCGGAGACAGGATGGAGACGAAAATATTCTTTAATCTTACAAGAAACTACAATATATCTACACAATAGCAATAACCCTGTCTTTTCTCCCTCTGGTCTCTTCCCATGCGCCCGAGCAGCAATGGCGCTCGCTCGATCTGCTGAGTCACCGTTCAAATCTCTCGAGAGCCTCGACCAAGTCCCGCGAGATCCCGTGAGACTACGGAAAGCGGAAATGCCCAAAAATGTCTATGGCCCAATAGTCAACCGCAATCTTAGCTATCTCCGCAAACAGGGCTCCTGCATTTCCCCCTTTTGTTTTAAAAGAGGGGATGCTCTAGGACGTCTATGTGCAACCAACATTCTTACCCGTCATCGGATAATCAAGGCTGTGCCCTTGACTCCTGTCTTAGGTTGATATGTCGGCCACATGAGACTATCCCGTGCGACTGTGCCTGTCTTAGGTTGTCCCCCTCTGGGGATCTTACCCGTCATTGGCTAACCAGCCATCCAATGGAGCCCTTTAGGATCGACTGTGTAAGTTGACTAACAGCCGTCCAATTGTGGGGAGATGCTGCGGCTTTAAGGCGACAAGCCTTTTGGTGACGAGCCAAATTGCATAGCATATCAAATTCTTTAAACAAATCAGCTGCCTTAAGTTCTATCAAGTAACACACTGAGTTCTCTAAACAAATACCCCCAAGGTACTGTCCCATGAAGTCCCAAACAATGAAAGATCAAAATGTCCACTTGTTATAACACGTAGATCTAGGAGGCCCCATGCATGCAGAGCAGAGGCCACACCGCTGGTGAGGTTGTTTGACATTTGAGCAGCAGGGATGCTTGCAGCGACCGCGATCCCTGCATCTGTAGCAGCAGCCGTCTTTTTTATGTCTAGACAATGCCACCGGCAAATCTTCAGGGCCCGCTCCCTAGAGACTCAAGCATCAATTATTAAAGGAAAGGCAGTGCTATTCCAGCACTGAGTCAAGAGGCGAGTTGTCAAACTAAAAAATAGAATTATTAGATTAGAAAATTAAAGTTGATTTCTGCTCACACACATTGCAGCCTGAGCTCCCACAAACATAAGCTGGCAAAACATCATGTTTAGAACAAAACAAAGAAAGACTGAGGGTATTTACTGTATTAAAGATAGATTAAAGAAAAACTAAAAGCACTTTGGAGAAATAATTTGTTAGCTGGAACTCTCGTGTTTCTGCATATACAGCAGTCCTTTACCTGTTGAAATAATTGAAATTAATCATTTATTAAACAAATGAAGTTAATAACAAATAAGCAACCTTATGTCAAAACACCAAAATATCAGGTTATACAGCCCTAGTCATATTTTTCGCTAAAGAGAAATCCCTGGGACACCTATAAAACAAAATTGAAGGTACCTTCACTTATTAAATTATTTACCCAATTTGAATACTCTTAAACTTAAATGAATTAGAGTTATTTGGATCCATATATATATATATATATATATATATATATATATATATTCACAAGCGCTTTGTTATTTTTGATGTCACACTGGACAGACAGACGCACATACAAACATATATTTGTGACGTCACATTAACATGAAATTTAGACAAATACACAGACATAAACACATATATATAAAAAAAAAAAATACAATTGTGTGCACACTAAAGAGAGATCTCTTCGTCCCAGCTGGGAGGAATGACACTTAAGTTGTGATGTATTTTGAAGGACTCTTTTAAGGGAATCATTCCATATCTTCATCATGGTCCTCTTGATTTTGTACCTTTTTTATTAATCTTGATTCCTCAACAACTTCATCTTGATCCTTTTGATTTGGTACTTGCTTTATTAATCTAGATGGTATCCATATTGGAGAGGATTCATGCTTTGGAAAAACACAAACAGATCCTCTCCCCCAAATTAACACTGGATCTGGACCCTTCCATGTACCTGAAAGAACATCCTTCCAGTAAACCAAAGGTTTATGTTGTTGATGTGGGTTCCAATGTCTGTCTCCAGCAGAATAACCATCAGAGTCTAAAGTTAAAAAATTTAAGGTAAACAGGGCAACTGCCAATCTGTCCTTAGGATTTTTCCAGTTTCCTTCTTTCTGTTTTAACAACATAACTTTTAGTGTGCGGTTTGCTCTTTCAATAATGCCCTGACCCTGAGAATTGTATGGGATGCCTGTTTTATGGGATATGTTGAATTTTGCGCAAAACTCTTTGAAAGATGAGGACGTATATGCGGGGCCATTATCTGTTTTAAGCATTTTGGGGATGCCCAATGCAGCAAAAGCTTGTAAACAATGAGATGTGACATCTTTAACTTTTTCTCCAGAATGTAAGGAAGCAAAAATCATGCCTGAGCATGTATCTATGGTTACATGAATAAATCGCAATTTTCCAAAACTTGGCTCATGAGTAACATCCATCTGCCACAAATGATTGGGCATTAATCCTCTAGGGTTAACACCAAAATGAGGATTGGGCAAATGTGTCATACAAGATTTACAATCTTTTACAATTGTTCTGGCTTGCTCCTTTGTGATTTTAAACCTACGTTGCAAGGTGGTGCTGTTGACGTGAAACTGGGAATGAAATAAAGTAGCTTGTTGTAGCGCTGAAAGTATAAATATAGTTTTTGTAAGTTCATCAGCCTTTTGATTACTTTCATGGAGGGGGCCAGGCAAATTAGTATGTGCTCTAATATGGCCTATGAATAGAGGTTCTTTTCTTGCCCACAAAAGTTTTTGTATTTGATAAAACAATTTAAAGGCTGGAGTATGAGGTGCTATTGGTCCTGCTAACTCTAATTTTGGGACGGCTTGTACAATATAGTGGCTATCTGAAAAAATGTTTATGGGCTGGTCTCTAAAATGTTCCAGAGCTCTTACCACAGCTTCCAATTCCACAAGTTGAGCTGATTTGTGTGCAGTTATGTAAGTCATACTTTCCTTTGTAGTGACTACTGCAGCAGTACCATTTGAGGACCCATCTGTAAATACATTAAATGCCTTAGGAATAGGTTGATTTTTTATTACCTGTGGAAATATAATAGGATGATTAATACAAAAAGATAATATAGGAGACTTAGGAAGGTGATTATCAAAATTTGCAGAGGTAGAGCATCTAGCTATAGCCCAGTCATTATCGTTGAAGCATAAATATTCAATCTGTGACGATGAATAGGGAGTAATAATAGTAGCAGGGTGAATGCCAAATATTTTAGTAGAAGTTTTAAGTCCTTGAAGAATAAGTTTAGCCACCATGGAGGTATAAGACTCAATTATGCTTTTAGGAGAGACAGGCAAATGTATCCATAATAAAGGCCCTTGTTGCCAAAATACTCCTGTGGGTGTATATTGTGAAGAAATAATAATCAATATCAGCGGCTGAGTTAAATCAAATCTGTCACAATGAGCTCCTTCGATGGCTTTTTCTACTACCTTTAAAGCTTTCCTAGCATCAGGAGTCAATGTTCGCGGTGAGGATGGATCAGGGTCCCCTCGAAGGATTTCAAATAAAGGTTTTAATTGGCCAGTAGTGAGGTTTAGTGTAGGGCGAAGCCAATTAATGTCTCCCAGTAGTTTTTGGAAATCATTGAGGGTGGTTAAATGTTCTTTATTTATTAAAATTTTTTGGGGTCTAACAAAAGTATCCATGATTTTAAATCCTAAATATAATATGGGAGATCTGGTTTGAACTTTTTCTTCTGCTATATATAATCCATATTTTTTTAAATTTTCTACCACATCACTGAATATATTAAATAAGATTTTTTGATTAGGGTGGGCCAGTAAAATATCATCCATGTAATGTAGACACATGAGGTTTGGATATTTATTTTTAATGGATTGGATGGCCTTGTCCACATATATTTGGCATATGGTGGGGCTATTAGCCATTCCCTGTGGCAAAACCTTCCATTGATATCTCTGATCAGGGCCATTATTGTTAATAGAAGGAACTGAAAAGGCAAACCTGGGGGCATCCAGAGGATGTAGGGGAATAGAAAAGAAGCAATCCTTTATATCAAGACTAATAACATGGAAATTTTTTGGAATAGCTATAGGATTCGGAAGTCCAGGTTGAGTAGGGCCCATGACTTGCATGGTTTTATTAATTTGTCTAAGATCATGTAATAATCGCCATTTTCCTGATTTTTTCTTGATCACAAATATGGGGGAATTCCAGGGAGAGGTGGAAGGTTCTATATGTCCTGCTTCTAATTGTTCCTGAACTAGTAGGTGGGCCGCTTGTAATTTCTCTTTAGATAGGGGCCACTGAGGGACCCACACTGGCTTATCAGAAAGCCATGGTATTTTCAAAATTATTTTCTCAGTGGCCCCGAAGAAAAATGTCTTTTTCCTATATGATAATGATTTCTTTTAGGGTTAAGCTTACCCTGTACTTTTTGATGATTTCTTATAGGGTTAAGATTACTCTGTAGATTTTTACATTTAACACCTGCAGGTTTGGTTGCAAGGTGTACTCCCATTTGTTGTAAAATATCTCTTCCCCATAAAGTAACCGGTAGATTAGGTAAAACATAAGGCTGAAACGTGCCTTTATGTCCTTCATCATCCTCCCATTTTAAAATTACCGCACTTTTTTCTGGGAGGTTATTATATCCCAAGCCTCTTAAACTGGTTGAAGCTTTTTGCAGAGGCCAGTGTTTGGGCCATTGACGTAAATTAATGATGGAAGAATCAGCTCCAGTATCTATAAGACCCTCCATTTCTATTCCTTGGATTCTTATTTTACACATAGGCCTCCTTGTACAGTCCCGAACCCAGCAAACCATGGGTTTCGAATCAGTGGAACAAAATCCTCTATTGTTCCTATTTAGAGGCATATTCATTTTAAATGACTTATGTAAATTTGGAAGGAGGAGCAACTGAGCAATTCTATCTCCCTGATTAATAGAACTTATACTTTGGGGTGAGCTAAGCATTATTTTTATTTCCCCTTTATAGTCTGAGTTTATTACGCCTGGGGTCACTTGCAAACCTAATAAGCTCTCAGGACTTCGCCCGATAATAAGTCCTACAGTCCCTGAGGGAAGAGGTCCCCTGACTCCTGTGGGAATCAGTTGAACCCCCATTTCAGGTGTTAACACTATTCGGGCGGTGGAACAGAGGTCTAATCCTGCATTTCCTCCTGTTCCTCTGGCGAGGGAGTGGATGGGTAATAGGGATTGTGTCGGGGAAGCATCTGAGTGGATGCTTGAGGATACTCCTCCTCCAATGCCTCGTACATTTTGTGGGCCCCGGGGCATTGGGTCCCTTGCCCCGTTTTTTGAATTCCTGAATAAAGGATTTCCATGGATGTCAAATTTTGAATAGCATTTATTGGCCCAATGATTTCCTTTCTTACACCTGGGGCAGCAACCTGGAGCACGGTATGAATTTGGTCTTATTTCTCTTTTAGGATTTTGCCTAGAATAGCCTGATTGATTATGATAATTTTGCCTAGAATATCCTGATTGATTATAATGTCTATGTTGAGCTCTTGTAAAATTTTGAGGGCAGCATCTCTCACAGCTGCTGCAATCATATTCCCTGTGACAAAGGCATCATTTATATCTTTACATAATTGTATATATATGGAAAGATCCTTTTTATTTTTCCATGGCCTGATGGCTTCCTGGCAATACTTATTAGCATTTTCGTACGCTAATTGGACAACTAATGGCATAACTTGATCAATGTCTCCAAAAACTCTACCTGCAGTTCTCAAAAGTCGATCAGCAAATTCAGCATATGGTTCATTAGGTCCTTGAATTACTTTGGACAAGCTACCTTGTAGATCCCCAGGTCCTTGTAAAGTTTTCCATGCCTTTAAGGCAGCTGCGTTTATCTGAGCATATACTCCTGGGGTATAATATTTTTGATCCTGTACGTCTGCAAATTGCCCTTCTCCTGTGAGCATTTCTATATTATGGTCTCCAAACCCCGCATCTGCATTTCTTTTAGCTGTTTCTATACAAAGTTCTTGAAATTGCAATCGCCAAACCAAGTATTGTCCCCCACTTAATGTTGCTTTACATAGACGTTTCCAGTCTGCGGGGGTTAAGCTAAAGGTGTTAAGGGACTCCAGTATACTCAACGTGAAAGGAGCTTGGGGTCCATAAGTCATTACTGCCTCTTTGAGATTTTTTATTGTTTTGAAATCTACTGGCTGGTGGTCCCTCCGTCCATTTCCATATTCAAATACTGGCAGTTCCCAACGTATCTGTGAGTTACCCTCGAGAGCACATAAGCGCTCAGAAAGACTTTTTATTTCTGTTTCTAGGGTATGCAAACGCCTAGTGATACCCTTCATATTTTCTGTAATCGATTTTACCCATGGGGGAGTAGAGGACACAAGTTCCTCCACTTGATGATCCCTTATCTTGGTCTTCCTTAATTTCCTTTTGTTCATTTTCTCAAAATCACCTTTAGTTAATTCCTCCTCACTACTACTACTCTCATTGGTCCTAATTGACTCAGTAACATCCTGAGTCCCAGGTTCAATTGAGACCATGTATCCTTGAAGTATCTCTAATAAATCTTGAATAGCTTTAGCAGCTCGGATCTTTGTCATTTTGGGGACGCTTCTAATACTCTCCTTACTGGTCTTAGTTGACTCAGCAGAATCTACACTTTCATGATCGCCTTCACTGTTTTCTAAATCCTCCTCGCTAACGACAGACTCATCTATATCAAAGAATTCATCAAGAGCCTCGTACACTTGGGTCTTAGATATTTTCGAACCCATTTTAACCGCTCTGACTAGAGACTCCTGCGAGGTTTCTCAGTTCTTACCTGCCGTGCTGAATTCCCCGTACGGGCCACCAACTGTTGTCGCCGGAAAAGGATTGCAGCCTGGAACAGCAGCGCCGCGGGAAGGAGTCCGGAGACAGGATGGAGACGAAAATATTCTTTAATCTTACAAGAAACTACAATATATCTACACAATAGCGATAACCCTGTCTTTTCTCCCTCTGGTCTCTTCCCATGCGCCCGAGCAGCAATGGCGCTCCCTCGATCTGCTGAGTCACCGTTCAAATCTCTCGAGAGCCTCGACCAAGTCCCGCGAGATCCCGTGAGACTACGGAAAGCGGAAATGCCCAAAAATGTCTATGGCCCAATAGTCAACCGCAATCTTAGCTATCTCCGCAAACAGGGCTCCTGCAAAAAGATCAAAAATGTCCACTTGTTATAACACGTAGATCTAGGAGGCCCCATGCATGCAGAGCAGAGGCCACACCGCTGGTGAGGTTGCTATTTGTTTGACATTTGAGCAGCAGGGATGCTTGCAGCGACCGCGATCCCTGCATCTGTAGCAGCAGCCGTCTTTTTTATGTCTAGACAATGCCACCGGCAAATCTTCAGGGCCCGCTCCCTAGAGACTCAAGCATCAATTATTAAAGGAAAGGCAGTGCTATTCCAGCACTGAGTCAAGAGGCGAGTTTGTCAAACTAAAAAATAGAATTATTAGATTAGAAAATTAAAGTTGATTTCTGCTCACACACATTGCAGCCTGAGCTCCCACAAACATAAGCTGGCAAAAACATCATATTTAGAACAAAACAAAGAAAGACTGAGGGGTATTTACTGTATTAAAGATAGATTAAAGAAAAACTAAAAGCACTTTGGAGAAATAATTTGTTAGCTGGAACTCTCGTGTTTCTGCATATACAGCAGTCCTTTACCTGTTGAAATAATTGAAATTAATCATTTATTAAACAAATGAAGTTAATAACAAATAAGCAACCTTATGTCAAAACACCAAAATATCAGGTTATACAGCCTAGTCATATTTTTTCGCTAAAGAGAAATCCCTGGGACACCTATAAAACAAAATTGAAGGTACCTTCACTTATTTAAATTATTTACCCAATTTGAATACTCTTAAACTTAAATGAATTAGAGTTATTTGGATCCATATATATATATATATATATATATATATATATATTTTCACAAGCGCTTTGTTATTTTTGATGTCACACTGGACAGACAGACGCACATACAAACATATATTTGTGACGTCACATTAACATGAAATTTAGACAAATACACAGACATAAACACATATATAAAGATAAAAAAAAAATACAATTGTGTGCACACTAAAGAGAGATCTCTTCGTCCCAGCTGGGAGGAATGACACTTAAGTTGTGATGTATTTTGAAGGACTCTTTTAAGGGAATCATTCCATATCTTCATCATGGTCCTCTTGATTTTGTACCTTTTTTATTAATCTTGATTCCTCAACAACTTCATCTTGATCCTTTTGATTTGGTACTTGCTTTATTAATCTAGATGGTATCCATATTGGAGAGGATTCATGCTTTGGAAAAACACAAACAGATCCTCTCCCCCAAATTAACACTGGATCTGGACCCTTCCATGTACCTGAAAGAACATCCTTCCAGTAAACCAAAGGTTTATGTTGTTGATGTGGGTTCCAATGTCTGTCTCCAGCAGAATAACCATCAGAGTCTAAAGTTAAAAAATTTAAGGTAAACAGGGCAACTGCCAATCTGTCCTTAGGATTTTTCCAGTTTCCTTCTTTCTGTTTTAACAACATAACTTTTAGTGTGCGGTTTGCTCTTTCAATAATGCCCTGACCCTGAGGATTGTATGGGATGCCTGTTTTATGGGATATGTTGAATTTTGCGCAAAACTCTTTGAAAGATGAGGACGTATATGCGGGGCCATTATCTGTTTTAAGCATTTTGGGGATGCCCAATGCAGCAAAAGCTTGTAAACAATGAGATGTGACATCTTTAACTTTTTCTCCGGAATGTAAGGAAGCAAAAATCATGCCTGAGCATGTATCTATGGTTACATGAATAAATCGCAATTTCCAAAACTTGGCTCATGAGTAACATCCATCTGCCACAAATGATTGGGCATTAATCCTCTAGGGTTAACACCAAAATGAGGATTGGGCAAATGTGTCATACAAGATTTACAATCTTTTACAATTGTTCTGGCTTGCTCCTTTGTGATTTTAAACCTACGTTGCAAGGTGGTGCTGTTGACGTGAAACTGGGAATGAAATAAAGTAGCTTGTTGTAGCGCTGAAAGTATAAATATAGTTTTTTGTAAGTTCATCAGCCTTTTGATTACTTTCATGGAGGGGGCCAGGCAAATTAGTATGTGCTCTAATATGGCCTATGAATAGAGGTTCTTTTCTTGCCCACAAAAGTTTTTGTATTTGATAAAACAATTTAAAAGCTGGAGTATGAGGTGCTATTGGTCCTGCTAACTCTAATTTTGGGACGGCTTGTACAATATAGTGGCTATCTGAAAAAATGTTTATGGGCTGGTCTCTAAAATGTTCCAGAGCTCTTACCACAGCTTCCAATTCCACAAGTTGAGCTGATTTGTGTGCAGTTATGTAAGTCATATTTTTCCTTTGTAGTGACTACTGCAGCAGTACCATTTGAGGACCCATCTGTAAATACATTAAATGCCTTAGGAATAGGTTGATTTTTTTATTACCTGTGGAAATATAATAGGATGATTAATACAAAAAGATAATATAGGAGACTTAGGAAGGTGATTATCAAAATTTGCAGAGGTAGAGCATCTAGCTATAGCCCAGTCATTATCGTTGAAGCATAAATATTCAATCTGTGACGATGAATAGGGAGTAATAATAGTAGCAGGGTGAATGCCAAATATTTTAGTAGAAGTTTTAAGTCCTTGAAGAATAAGTTTAGCCACCATGGAGGTATAAGACTCAATTATGCTTTTAGGAGAGACAGGCAAAAATGTATCCATAATAAAGGCCCTTGTTGCCAAAATACTCCTGTGGGTGTATATTGTGAAGAAATAATAATCAATATCAGCGGTTGAGTTAAATCAAATCTGTCACAATGAGCTCCTTCGATGGCTTTTTCTACTACCTTTAAAGCTTTCCTAGCATCAGGAGTCAATGTTCGCGGTGAGGATGGATCAGGGTCCCTCGAAGGATATCAAATAAAGGTTTTAATTGGCCAGTAGTGAGGTTTAGTGTAGGGCGAAGCCAATTAATGTCTCCCAGTAGTTTTTGGAAATCATTGAGGGTGGTTAAATGTTCTTTATTTATTTAAATTTTTGGGGGTCTAACAAAAGTATCCATGATTTTAAATCCTAAATATAATATGGGAGATCTGGTTTGAACTTTTTCTTCTGCTATATATAATCCGTTATTTTTTTTAATTTTTCTTCCACATACTGAATATATTAAATAAGATTTTTTGAATGAGGGTGGGCCAGTAAAATATCACTCCATGTAATGGTAGACACATGGAGGTTTGGATATTTATTTTTAAATGGATTGGATGGCCTTGATCCACATTATATTTGGCATATGGTGGGTGCTATTAGCCATTCCCATGTGGCAAACTGCTCATTGATATCTCTGATCAGGGGCCCTATTATTGTTTAAATAGACTAGGAACTGAAAAAGGGCCAACGCACTTGGGGGCATTCCAGAGGATGTAGGGGAATTAGAAAAGAAGCACTACTTTATAATCAAGACTAATAAACATGGACATTTTTTGGAATAGCTCCTAGGATTCGGGAAAGTTCAGGTTGAGTAGGGCACATGATCTTAGCATGGGTTTATTACTTTGCTCTAAGATCATGTACTAATCGCCATTTTCCTGATTTTTTCTTGATCACAACTATGGGGGAGATTCCTAGGGCTGAGGTGGAAGGGTCCTATATGTCCTGCTTCTATTGGTTCCTGAACTGGTAGGTGGGCCTCCCGCTAGTAACTTTCTCTTGTAGTTCGGGGCCACTGAGGGACCCACACTGGATTTTTCAGTAAAGGCCATGGTATTTCTTCAAAAAATTATTTTCTCAGTGGCCCCGTAAGGAAAATATGTACTTTTTTACATCTGATGTATAATGATTTCTCTTGCTAGGGTTAAGCTTAACCCTGAACCTTTTTGATGAATTCATATAGGGTTAAGATTTACTTCTGTTGATTTTTTTACATTTAACACTGCAGGTTTGGTTGCAACGGTTGTACTCCCATTAGTATGTAAATTATCTCTTCCCCATCACCGTTACCGGTAGTTTTTAGGTAAACCATAAGGCTGAAAACGTGCACTTTATTTTCGTCATCATCCACTCAATTATAAAATTAACCGCACTTTTTTCTGGGCGGTTAATTATATCCCAAGCCTCTTAAACTGGTTGAAGCATGTCTGCAGAGGCCAGTGTTTGGGCCATATGTGAAGTAAAATTTATGATGAGATAGATTCGAGCCTCCTAGGTATCTATTAAGGACCCTCCTTTTCTATTCCTTGGATTTCTTTATTTTACACATAGGGCACCTCCTTCTGTTTCCCGTCCAGCATACAGACAAACCCTGGGTTCTTCGAATCCAGTGGAACACAAAATCTCTCTATTGTTCATATTTAGAGGCATATACATTTTAAATGACTAATGTAAATTTGGTAGGCAGGGAGAAATCTGAGCACATTCTATCTCACTGATTGATAGAACTTATACTTTGGGGTGAGCGAATAGCATTTATTTATTATTTTCCCCTTTATCGTCTGAGTATACTAATGCCTGGTGCGTCCACTTGCAAACTACTAAGCTTCTTCAAAGGACTTCGCCCCCGCTAATTAAGTCCTACAGTTCCCTGAGGGAAGAGGTCCCACTGCCTCCTGATGTGGGAATCAGTTGGAAACCTCCCCATTTCAGGTGTTAACACTTTCTCAGGCGGTGGAACAGCGGACTGAAACTCCTGCATTTCCTCCTGTTCCTATGGCGAGGGAGTGGCTGGGTTATAGGGATTGTCTCGGGGACGCCATCTGGTGTGGATGCTTGGTGGATACAACTCCTCCACTGCCTCGTACCTTTAGTGGGCCCGGGGGCACTTGGGCACCTTGCCCGTTTTTTGGTATTTCCTGAATAAAGGATTTCCAATGGATGTCAAAATTTTGAATAGCTTATATTGGCCGAAGGTATTTACTTTCTTACACCTGGGGGCAAGCAACCTAGGTAGCCGGTATGAGATTGGGTATGTTATTTCTCTGTTAGGTTTTTGCCTAGAAATTGCATGATTGATTTCTGAGATTTTTCGCCTAGCAATATCCTGATTGTTTTTAATGTCAATGTTGCAGCTCTTGTAACACTTTTGAGGGGGCGAGCATCTCTCCCAGCTGCAGCAAATCATATTCCCTGTGGACAAAGGCATCATGTATATCGTTCTTACAATATATCGTCTATATCTGGAAAGATCCTTTTTATTTTTTCCTTGGCCTGATGGCTTCCTGGGGCAATACTTCTTAGCAGTTTCGTTACGCTGGACTTGGACAAACTAATGGCATAAACTTGCTCATTGTCTCCACAAAAACTCTACGTGCAGTTCTTCAAAAGTTCGCATCAGCAAATTCAGCATTATGGTTCATTTAGGTTCCTTGATTTACTTTGGACACGCTTCCTTTGTAGATCCCCATCGGTCCGTGCTACAAGTTTTCCATGCCTTTAAGGCAGCTGCGTTTATTCTGAGCATTCTAATACTGGGGTATCAAATCTTTTGATCCTGTCCGTCTGCAACTTGCCCTTTCTCACTGTGAGCATTTTTTATATTTTTAATGGTCTCTCAAAACCCGCATTTCCTGGCCATTTTCCTTTAGCTTGTTTTCTATACAAAGTTCTTGACATTGCGATCTAGCCAATCCAAGTATTCGTCACCCCAATTTATTGTTGCATTTACATAGAACGTTTCCTGTCTGCGGCGGGTTAGTCTAAAGGTGTTAAGGGACTCCAGTATACTTCAACGTGAAAGGGAGCCTTGGGGTCCATAAGTCATTATTGCCTCTTTGAGATTGTTTATTGTTTTGAAATCTACTGGTGGTCGGTCCCTCCGTCCTATTTCCATATTCAAATACTGGCAGTTCCCAACGTATCTGTGAGTTACCCTCGAGAGCACATAAGTGCTCAGAAAGACTTTTTATTTCTGTTTCTAGGGTATGCAAACGTTCTAGTGATACCCTTCATATTTTCTGTAATCGATTTCACCCATGGGGGAGTAGAGGACACAAGTTCCTCCACTTGATGATCCCTTATCTTGGTCTTCCTTAATTTCCTTTTTGTTCATTTTCTCAAAATCACCTTTAGTTAATTCCTCCTCACTACTACTACTCTCATTGGTCCTAATTGACTCAGTAACATCCTGAGTCCCAGGTTCAATTGAGACCATGTATCCTTGAAGTATCTCTAATAAATCTTGAATAGCTTTAGCAGCTCGGGATCTTTGTCATTTTGGGGACGCTTCTAATACTCTCCTTACTGGTCTTAGTTGACTCAGCGGAATCTACGCTTTCATGATCGCCTTCACTGTTTTCTAAATCCTCCTCGCTAACGACAGACTCATTGTTGTCGCCGGAAAAGGATTGCAGCCTGGAACAGCAGCGCCGCGGGAAGGAGTCCGGAGACAGGATGGAGACGAAAATATTCTTTAATCTTACAAGAAACTACAATATATCTACACAATAGCAATAACCCTGTCTTTTCTCCCTCTGGTCTCTTCCCATGCGCCCGAGCAGCAATGGCGCTCGCTCGATCTGCTGAGTCACCGTTCAAATCTCTCGAGAGCCTCGACCAAGTCCCGCGAGATCCCGTGAGACTACGGAAAGCGGAAATGCCCAAAAATGTCTATGGCCCAATAGTCAACCGCAATCTTAGCTATCTCCGCAAACAGGGCTCCTGCATTTCCCCCTTTTGTTTTAAAAGAGGGGATGCTCTAGGACGTCTATGTGCAACCAACATTCTTACCCGTCATCGGATAATCAAGGCTGTGCCCTTGACTCCTGTCTTAGGTTGATATGTCGGCCACATGAGACTATCCCGTGCGACTGTGCCTGTCTTAGGTTGTCCCCCTCTGGGGATCTTACCCGTCATTGGCTAACCAGCCATCCAATGGAGCCCTTTAGGATCGACTGTGTAAGTTGACTAACAGCCGTCCAATTGTGGGGAGATGCTGCGGCTTTAAGGCGACAAGCCTTTTGGTGACGAGCCAAATTGCATAGCATATCAAATTCTTTAAACAAATCAGCTGCCTTAAGTTCTATCAAGTAACACACTGAGTTCTCTAAACAAATACCCCCAAGGTACTGTCCCATGAAGTCCCAAACAATGAAAGATCAAAATGTCCACTTGTTATAACACGTAGATCTAGGAGGCCCCATGCATGCAGAGCAGAGGCCACACCGCTGGTGAGGTTGTTTGACATTTGAGCAGCAGGGATGCTTGCAGCGACCGCGATCCCTGCATCTGTAGCAGCAGCCGTCTTTTTTATGTCTAGACAATGCCACCGGCAAATCTTCAGGCCCGCTCCCTAGAGACTCAAGCATCAATTATTAAAGGAAAGGCAGTGCTATTCCAGCACTGAGTCAAGAGGCGAGTTGTCAAACTAAAAAATAGAATTATTAGATTAGAAAATTAAAGTTGATTTCTGCTCACACACATTGCAGCCTGAGCTCCCACAAACATAAGCTGGCAAAACATCATGTTTAGAACAAAACAAAGAAAGACTGAGGGTATTTACTGTATTAAAGATAGATTAAAGAAAAACTAAAAGCACTTTGGAGAAATAATTTGTTAGCTGGAACTCTCGTGTTTCTGCATATACAGCAGTCCTTTACCTGTTGAAATAATTGAAATTAATCATTTATTAAACAAATGAAGTTAATAACAAATAAGCAACCTTATGTCAAAACACCAAAATATCAGGTTATACAGCCCTAGTCATATTTTTCGCTAAAGAGAAATCCCTGGGACACCTATAAAACAAAATTGAAGGTACCTTCACTTATTAAATTATTTACCCAATTTGAATACTCTTAAACTTAAATGAATTAGAGTTATTTGGATCCATATATATATATATATATATATATATATATATATATATTCACAAGCGCTTTGTTATTTTTGATGTCACACTGGACAGACAGACGCACATACAAACATATATTTGTGACGTCACATTAACATGAAATTTAGACAAATACACAGACATAAACACATATATATAAAAAAAAAAAAATACAATTGTGTGCACACTAAAGAGAGATCTCTTCGTCCCAGCTGGGAGGAATGGACACTTAAGTTGTGATGTATTTTGAAGGACTCTTTTAAGGGAATCATTCCATATCTTCATCATGGTCCTCTTGATTTTGTACCTTTTTTATTAATCTTGATTCCTCAACAACTTCATCTTGATCCTTTTGATTTGGTACTTGCTTTATTAATCTAGATGGTATCCATATTGGAGAGGATTCATGCTTTGGAAAAACACAAACAGATCCTCTCCCCCAAATTAACACTGGATCTGGACCCTTCCATGTACCTGAAAGAACATCCTTCCAGTAAACCAAAGGTTTATGTTGTTGATGTGGGTTCCAATGTCTGTCTCCAGCAGAATAAACCATCAGAGTCTAAAGTTAAAAAATTTAAGGTAAACAGGGCAACTGCCAATCTGTCCTTAGGATTTTTCCAGTTTCCTTCTTTCTGTTTTAACAACATAACTTTTAGTGTGCGGTTTGCTCTTTCAATAATGCCCTGACCCTGAGAATTGTATGGGATGCCTGTTTTATGGGATATGTTGAATTTTGCGCAAAACTCTTTGAAAGATGAGGACGTATATGCGGGGCCATTATCTGTTTTAAGCATTTTGGGGATGCCCAATGCAGCAAAAGCTTGTAAACAATGAGATGTGACATCTTTAACTTTTTCTCCAGAATGTAAGGAAGCAAAAATCATGCCTGAGCATGTATCTATGGTTACATGAATAAATCGCAATTTTCCAAAACTTGGCTCATGAGTAACATCCATCTGCCACAAATGATTGGGCATTAATCCTCTAGGGTTAACACCAAAATGAGGATTGGGCAAATGTGTCATACAAGATTTACAATCTTTTACAATTGTTCTGGCTTGCTCCTTTGTGATTTTAAACCTACGTTGCAAGGTGGTGCTGTTGACGTGAAACTGGGAATGAAATAAAGTAGCTTGTTGTAGCGCTGAAAGTATAAATATAGTTTTTGTAAGTTCATCAGCCTTTTGATTACTTTCATGGAGGGGGCCAGGCAAATTAGTATGTGCTCTAATATGGCCTATGAATAGAGGTTCTTTTCTTGCCCACAAAAGTTTTTGTATTTGATAAAACAATTTAAAGGCTGGAGTATGAGGTGCTATTGGTCCTGCTAACTCTAATTTTGGGACGGCTTGTACAATATAGTGGCTATCTGAAAAAATGTTTATGGGCTGGTCTCTAAAATGTTCCAGAGCTCTTACCACAGCTTCCAATTCCACAAGTTGAGCTGATTTGTGTGCAGTTATGTAAGTCATACTTTCCTTTGTAGTGACTACTGCAGCAGTACCATTTGAGGACCCATCTGTAAATACATTAAATGCCTTAGGAATAGGTTGATTTTTTATTACCTGTGGAAATATAATAGGATGATTAATACAAAAAGATAATATAGGAGACTTAGGAAGGTGATTATCAAAATTTGCAGAGGTAGAGCATCTAGCTATAGCCCAGTCATTATCGTTGAAGCATAAATATTCAATCTGTGACGATGAATAGGGAGTAATAATAGTAGCAGGGTGAATGCCAAATATTTTAGTAGAAGTTTTAAGTCCTTGAAGAATAAGTTTAGCCACCATGGAGGTATAAGACTCAATTATGCTTTTAGGAGAGACAGGCAAATGTATCCATAATAAAGGCCCTTGTTGCCAAAATACTCCTGTGGGTGTATATTGTGAAGAAATAATAATCAATATCAGCGGCTGAGTTAAATCAAATCTGTCACAATGAGCTCCTTCGATGGCTTTTTCTACTACCTTTAAAGCTTTCCTAGCATCAGGAGTCAATGTTCGCGGTGAGGATGGATCAGGGTCCCCTCGAAGGATTTCAAATAAAGGTTTTAATTGGCCAGTAGTGAGGTTTAGTGTAGGGCGAAGCCAATTAATGTCTCCCAGTAGTTTTTGGAAATCATTGAGGGTGGTTAAATGTTCTTTATTTATTAAAATTTTTTGGGGTCTAACAAAAGTATCCATGATTTTAAATCCTAAATATAATATGGGAGATCTGGTTTGAACTTTTTCTTCTGCTATATATAATCCATATTTTTTTAAATTTTCTACCACATCACTGAATATATTAAATAAGATTTTTTGATTAGGGTGGGCCAGTAAAATATCATCCATGTAATGTAGACACATGAGGTTTGGATATTTATTTTTAATGGATTGGATGGCCTTGTCCACATATATTTGGCATATGGTGGGGCTATTAGCCATTCCCTGTGGCAAAAACCTTCCATTGATATCTCTGATCAGGGCCATTATTGTTAATAGAAGGAACTGAAAAGGCAAACCTGGGGGCATCCAGAGGATGTAGGGGAATAGAAAAGAAGCAATCCTTTATATCAAGACTAATAACATGGAAATTTTTTGGAATAGCTATAGGATTCGGAAGTCCAGGTTGAGTAGGGCCCATGACTTGCATGGTTTTATTAATTTGTCTAAGATCATGTAATAATCGCCATTTTCCTGATTTTTTCTTGATCACAAATATGGGGGAATTCCAGGGAGAGGTGGAAGGTTCTATATGTCCTGCTTCTAATTGTTCCTGAACTAGTAGGTGGGCCGCTTGTAATTTCTCTTTAGATAGGGGCCACTGAGGGACCCACACTGGCTTATCAGAAAGCCATGGTATTTTCAAAATTATTTTCTCAGTGGCCCCGAAGAAAAATGTCTTTTTCCTATATGATAATGATTTCTTTTAGGGTTAAGCTTACCCTGTACTTTTTGATGATTTCTTATAGGGTTAAGATTACTCTGTAGATTTTTACATTTAACACCTGCAGGTTTGGTTGCAAGGTGTACTCCCATTTGTTGTAAAATATCTCTTCCCCATAAAGTAACCGGTAGATTAGGTAAAACATAAGGCTGAAACGTGCCTTTATGTCCTTCATCATCCTCCCATTTTAAAATTACCGCACTTTTTTCTGGGAGGTTATTATATCCCAAGCCTCTTAAACTGGTTGAAGCTTTTTGCAGAGGCCAGTGTTTGGGCCATTGACGTAAATTAATGATGGAAGAATCAGCTCCAGTATCTATAAGACCCTCCATTTCTATTCCTTGGATTCTTATTTTACACATAGGCCTCCTTGTACAGTCCCGAACCCAGCAAACCATGGGTTTCGAATCAGTGGAACAAAATCCTCTATTGTTCCTATTTAGAGGCATATTCATTTTAAATGACTTATGTAAATTTGGAAGGAGGAGCAACTGAGCAATTCTATCTCCCTGATTAATAGAACTTATACTTTGGGGTGAGCTAAGCATTATTTTTATTTCCCCTTTATAGTCTGAGTTTATTACGCCTGGGGTCACTTGCAAACCTAATAAGCTCTCAGGACTTCGCCCGATAATAAGTCCTACAGTCCCTGAGGGAAGAGGTCCCCTGACTCCTGTGGGAATCAGTTGAACCCCCATTTCAGGTGTTAACACTATTCGGGCGGTGGAACAGAGGTCTAATCCTGCATTTCCTCCTGTTCCTCTGGCGAGGGAGTGGATGGGTAATAGGGATTGTGTCGGGGAAGCATCTGAGTGGATGCTTGAGGATACTCCTCCTCCAATGCCTCGTACATTTGTGGGCCCCGGGGCATTGGGTCCCTTGCCCCGTTTTTTGAATTCCTGAATAAAGGATTTCCATGGATGTCAAATTTTGAATAGCATTTATTGGCCCAATGATTTCCTTTCTTACACCTGGGGCAGCAACCTGGAGCACGGTATGAATTTGGTCTTATTTCTCTTTTAGGATTTTGCCTAGAATAGCCTGATTGATTATGATAATTTTGCCTAGAATATCCTGATTGATTATAATGTCTATGTTGAGCTCTTGTAAAATTTTGAGGGGCAGCATCTCTCACAGCTGCTGCAATCATATTCCCTGTGACAAAGGCATCATTTATATCTTTACATAATTGTATATATATGGAAAGATCCTTTTTATTTTTCCATGGCCTGATGGCTTCCTGGCAATACTTATTAGCATTTTCGTACGCTAATTGGACAACTAATGGCATAACTTGATCAATGTCTCCAAAAACTCTACCTGCAGTTCTCAAAAGTCGATCAGCAAATTCAGCATATGGTTCATTAGGTCCTTGAATTACTTTGGACAAGCTACCTTGTAGATCCCCAGGTCCTTGTAAAGTTTTCCATGCCTTTAAGGCAGCTGCGTTTATCTGAGCATATACTCCTGGGGTATAATATTTTTGATCCTGTACGTCTGCAAATTGCCCTTCTCCTGTGAGCATTTCTATATTATGGTCTCCAAACCCCGCATCTGCATTTCTTTTAGCTGTTTCTATACAAAGTTCTTGAAATTGCAATCGCCAAACCAAGTATTGTCCCCCACTTAATGTTGCTTTACATAGACGTTTCCAGTCTGCGGGGGTTAAGCTAAAGGTGTTAAGGGACTCCAGTATACTCAACGTGAAAGGAGCTTGGGGTCCATAAGTCATTACTGCCTCTTTGAGATTTTTTATTGTTTTGAAATCTACTGGCTGGTGGTCCCTCCGTCCATTTCCATATTCAAATACTGGCAGTTCCCAACGTATCTGTGAGTTACCCTCGAGAGCACATAAGCGCTCAGAAAGACTTTTTATTTCTGTTTCTAGGGTATGCAAACGCCTAGTGATACCCTTCATATTTTCTGTAATCGATTTCACCCATGGGGGAGTAGAGGACACAAGTTCCTCCACTTGATGATCCCTTATCTTGGTCTTCCTTAATTTCCTTTTGTTCATTTTCTCAAAATCACCTTTAGTTAATTCCTCCTCACTACTACTACTCTCATTGGTCCTAATTGACTCAGTAACATCCTGAGTCCCAGGTTCAATTGAGACCATGTATCCTTGAAGTATCTCTAATAAATCTTGAATAGCTTTAGCAGCTCGGATCTTTGTCATTTTGGGGACGCTTCTAATACTCTCCTTACTGGTCTTAGTTGACTCAGCAGAATCTACGCTTTCATGATCGCCTTCACTGTTTTCTAAATCCTCCTCGCTAACGACAGACTCATCTATATCAAAGAATTCATCAAGAGCCTCGTACACTTGGGTCTTAGATATTTTCGAACCCATTTTAACCGCTCTGACTAGAGACTCCTGCGAGGTTTCTCAGTTCTTACCTGCCGTGCTGAATTCCCCGTACGGGCCACCAACTGTTGTCGCCGGAAAAGGATTGCAGCCTGGAACAGCAGCGCCGCGGGAAGGAGTCCGGAGACAGGATGGAGACGAAAATATTCTTTAATCTTACAAGAAACTACAATATATCTACACAATAGCGATAACCCTGTCTTTTCTCCCTCTGGTCTCTTCCCATGCGCCCGAGCAGCAATGGCGCTCCCTCGATCTGCTGAGTCACCGTTCAAATCTCTCGAGAGCCTCGACCAAGTCCCGCGAGATCCCGTGAGACTACGGAAAGCGGAAATGCCCAAAAATGTCTATGGCCCAATAGTCAACCGCAATCTTAGCTATCTCCGCAAACAGGGCTCCTGCAAATTAGTAGAAGAAAGAACAGTACAGTTGAGGTAAGGGAACAGGGAGAAGGAGAAGGAGAAGAGAAAGGGGAAGCACTGGGGACTGAATTAGAGCAAGTCATATTCCATGCTTGTATAATCACATCAAAATGAACTTTAATATTCATATTATGCACAACGAAAATGAACTAGTAAAAAATACATGGGAGTTCTGGAATCACAATTAGGTAACAAGTGACCTGTTTCCACATCTGCAAAACCAGGATATTAATTGTATCTGATTCATAAAGTTGTAATAAGGACTGAATGACATAAATCTAGCAAAATGCTTAGAGAATAAGTGAAAACAGGGTCTTAAAGAGAAATCCATATTCATAGCAACAAGTCCATTGGCAGAGAATGCATACACAGAATGTGCATGTACATACAGTGGAATATTACTCAGTCTTTAAAAGGAAGGAAATTCTGACACAAGCTGCAACATGGATGAAACTTTAGGACATTTTCTATTTATCCAGTTGCAAAAAAACAAATACAAATATTGTGTAATTTCACTTACATGAGTTATCTAGAATAGTGAAACTCATAGGAAGAAAATAAAATGGTGGTTGGCAGGGACAGGGAATGGAAGGTTATTGTTTAATGAGTAAAAAAAAATTCAATTATGCAAGATGAAAATGTGCTGGAGATTAGTTGCATGACAATGTGCAAATAAGAATATTAACATGAACTGTATGTACACTTAAAATGGGTACGATAGGGGGAAAAGGGAGATAACGGAGAAGGAAATTGAGCAAATTTTTGTGTGCATGTATGAATATTACATAATGGTCCACTATTATGTGTAATTGTAATGCACCAATATAAATGGTTACAATGATAAATTGCATATGTTTTATCACAACAGAAAATTTTTAAAATGTAAAATAAAAGGTCTTGTTTTATCTTGAAAAAAAAAAAAACACATACATGACATATATGACTTCAACAAAAAAGGGCTATTATTTTTCTCTTTTTCAAGTTTTCTGATTTAGAACCAGGATCTTATATGCCCTATGATATGGTAGATATTTAATAAATATAGGAGAACATCTCTGAGTTCAAACGGAAATAAGCAATTGACTTTTTTTCCAGGGTTGTTCCAGGGGGCCCTGGGTGGGGATAAGCCTTGTGAGGAAGGAAGTGCCTGGAATCAGATACCCAAGCAGGGATCAGAAGCACAAGTGGTGAGCTTGCTGTGGGGTGGCACCGTAAAAGCTGCCAACCAACCAGTTAACTGTTTATGTAAATGAAGGAGGGCTACTAGAGGTCTGGTTCTTCTTAGTCCAGCAGTAGGTCACTGTAAACTCTCTGCAGGCCATAAAAGGAGAATAAGACGTGGCTACATTCAAGCACGAGAAGAATAAATAATAAGATCTATGGCATTCAAAGCTCACATCAACTGCTCTGACAGCAGGGGTACTGCCAAGAGCTCAAAGACACTGAGTGATATCATATAATACAATAAAGTAACCTAACCATTGGAGAAGGGGCTCTAAATTCCAAATACCTTGGAGTAAACTTAACAAGAAATATTCAGTGCTGACATAAAGGAAAACACAAAATTTTACTGGGGAATGTAAAAGAAGTCCTAAATAAATGAAATAAAATACACTGTTCTCAGGTGAGTAGGACTTATGTAAAATTTTAAAACTCCCAACTCCCAAATTTCACTTATAAATGCAATTCCATCAAAAATTCCAATTCGAAAATTATATAACAAAAGAATAAAAAGTGGAATTAAAATTCTTCAGCAAAAATATCTGGACTATGTAATTCTGGCATACTATTAGATGTATTGAAGAAACAGATTCCAAATCCAATGGCTGATCCAAAATATATGCAGATTTAGAATTAGTGAATTGCTGTTTTAATCAACAGAGAAGGAGTAGATGTTTTAAAATGTTTTTTTTTTTTTTTTTTTTTTTTTTTTTTTTTTTTTTTGTACCAGGGATTGAACTCAGGGACACTTGACCACTGGGCCACATCCCCAGCCCTTTTTTGTATTTTATTAGAGACGGGGTCTCACTGAGTTGCTAAGTGCCTCACCGTTGCTGAGGCTGGCTTTGAACTCACGATCCTCCTGCCTCAGCCTCCTAAGTGATGGGATTACAGGTGTGCACCACCACGCCCAGCTAAAATGTTTTTTAGTTAGAGGTGAACACAATACCTTTATTTTATTTATTTTATTTTTATGTGGTGCTGGGAATCAAACCCAGTACCTCACACTTGCAAAGCAATCACTATACCACTGAGCTACAATTGCAGCCCTAAAGAGTAGACTTTTAATAAGCAGTTACTTTAAATTTTTTAACTCTGAAGAAATATAGATTCCGTAACTAACATTATATTTATCAAGCATTTCTGTATTTCTATATGATTTCAATGATAGTTGGTTTTAAGGCAATAAATGTATTTCTTTTTATTTTTAGGGAGTTATTGATATTTTATTTTTTATTCTAAGTTGTTATATATGACAGCAGAATGCATTACAATTTATCTTACACATATAGAGCACATTTTTACATATCTCTGGTTGTATAAAAAGTATATTCACACCATTCATGTCTTCATACATGCACTAGGGTAATGATATCCATCTCATTCTACCGTCTTTTTTTTTTTTCTTCTTTATTTAACCCCTTTCCCCCTCCTTTCCCCTCCCTCCCCATTGACCTTTCTAGTGTTCCTCTAATCCTCCTACGCTCCTTGTCCCAAACCCACTGTGAATCAGCCTCCTTATATCAGAGCAAACATGTGGCATTTAGATTTTGGGGACTGGATAACTTCACTTAGCATTTTATTCTCCAACTTCATCCATTTACCTGCAAATGCCATTATTTTATTCTCTTTTATTGCTAAGTAATATTCCACTGTGTATATATACCACATTTTCTTTATCCATTCATCTACTGAAGGGCATCTAGGTTGGTTCCACAGTTTAGCTATTGTGAATTGTGCTGCTATAAACATTGATGTGGCTGTGTCCCTGTAGTATGCTGTTTTTAAGTCCTTTGGGTATAAACTGAGGAGTGGGATAACTGGGTCATAAGGTAGTTCATTCCAAATTTTCCAAGGAATCTCCATACTGCTTTCCATAACGGTTGCACCATTTTGCAGTCCCACCAGCAATGTATGAGTGTGCCTTTTTCCCCACATCCTCTCCAACATTTATTGTTGTTTGTATTCTTGATAGCTGCCATTCTGACTGGAGTGAAATGAAATCTTAGAGTAGTTTTGATTTGCATTTCTCTAATTGCCAGAGATGTTGAACATTTTTTCATGTATTTGTTGATTGATTGTATATTACCTTCTGAGAAGTGTCTGTTCAAAAACAGCATAGTGTTGGGACCAAAATATATTGGTAGACAAATGGTACAGAATAGAGGACACAGAGACTAACCCACACAACTACAGTTATCTTATATTAGGTAAAGGTGCCAAAAACATATATTGGAGAAAAGATAGCCTCTTCAACAAATGGTGCTGGGAAAACTGAAAATCCATATGCAACAAAATGAAAACTGAAAATAAACCCCTATCTCTCACCATGCACAAAATTCAACTCAAAGTGGATGAAGGACCTAGGAATTAAACCAGAGACCATGTGTCTAATAGAAGAAAAAGTAGACACAAATCTCCATCATATCAGTAGGAAGTAGGCCCCTACTTCCTTAATATGACTCCTATAGCACAAAAATTAAAATCTAGAATGAATGAGTGGGATGGATTCAAACTAAAAAACTTCTCAGCAAAAGAAACAATCAGTGAGGTTAATAGAGAACCTACAGAATGGGAGCAAATCTTTACTACACTCAGGTAAGATAGAGCACTGATCTCTAGAATATATAAAGAACTTAAAAATCTTAACACCAGAAATACAAATAACCCAATCAATAAATGGGCTAAGGAACTGAATAAACACTTCTCAGAAGGTATTTCTTGTGTAAAAGAAATAAAATAGCCAATATAACTTTGAAAAAGTGTTTAAAAAATTGTTTTTGGTACTGGAGATTGAACCCAGGGGTACTTAACCACTGTACCACATCTCCAGCTCTTTTTAAAAAATATTTTATTTAGAGACGGGGTCTTACTGAGTTGCTTAGAGCCTCGCTAGGTTGCTGAGGCTGACCTTGAACTCATGATCCTCTTGCCTCAGCCTTCTGAGCCACTGGAATTACAGTCGTGCACCACCATGCCTGGCTCAAACTCTTTACAATTTAAAAGTGCAGATTAAAATAATGATAAGAGTTTAGCCCATCAAATTGAAGTGGCATTTTAAAAAACTGAAAGCACTATGAAAGATCAAGGAAAGGGGCATTTTCATTAACTACAGTAAGAATATAAATTGATATAATCTTTTCAGAAGCAATTTGGCAATATGCTTCCAAATGTTAAAAAATGTTCATATCTTTTTACCTCTATAAAAATGTTTTTTAAATAATGAGGAGTTCAATATCTAGAAATATTTTGAACTAACCCAGAAATCTTCTTTCTGCAAAAACACCCAGAAATGTTATATTAAAAATATATTTCTTGGGCTGGGGCTGTAGATCAGTGGTAGAGCACTTGCCTAGCCCATGTGAGCCACTGGGTTTGATCCTCAGCACCACATAAAAATAAACAAGTACAGGGCTAGGGTTGTGGCTCAGTGGTAGAGCGCTCACCTAGCACGTGAGCGGCCCGGGTTCAATCCTCAGCACCACATAAAAATAAAGGCATTGTGTACAACTAAAACAAATAAATAAATATTTAAAAAAAATAAAATAAAATAAACAAGTACAAAAAAAAGGCATGCTGTCCATCTACATCTACATTTTAACTAGTAATAATAATAAAATATATTTCTTCCTGGGTGCAGTGGCATATGCCTGTAATCCCAGTGGCCCAGGAGGCTGAGGCAGGAGGATCCAGAGTTCAAAGCCAGCCTCAGCAACATCGAGACACTAAGCAACTCAGTGAGACCTTGTCTCTAAATAAAATACAAAATGGAGCTGAGGATATGGCTCAGTGGTTGAGCACCCCTGCATTCAATCCCCCATAAATATATACATATATTTGTGTGTGTGTGTGTGTGTGTGTGTGTGTGTGTGTGTGCTTTTTTTAATGCTGGGGAAAGGAGAATAAGGAGCTGGAGCAAGAGAAGAGGGAGAGGGAGGAAGGAGAGGAGAAAACTATAAAACAGTATAAATAAGTTTGTGACCTAAAATGTTGACAGCTCCAGAGGAGTTCATTGGTATAAGAATGGAATTAAGTAAAGGCACTTCCTTTTTTTTTTATTTTGTTTATTTTTATGTGGTGCTGAGGATTGAACCCGGTGCCTCACATGTGTGAGACAAGCACTCTGCCATTGAGCCACAACACCAGCTCAAGTTAAGGCACTTCTTAAAATACATTTTTAAATTTTTGATGCTTAGTAAATATATGTATTTTGAGGGTACCACATGATATTTCAGTCTTGTATACAATGTGTAATGATCAGACCTGGATAATTGCTATGTCCATCACCTCAAACATTTACCATTTCCTATGTTGGGAACACCCAAAATCCTCTCTGCTAGCTCTAGTTACTATTCTACTGGGCTAGCAAACACTATAAGTTATTTCACCTATCCAATATCACCCCTGTATGGGTTAACCAACCTGTCCCCATCTTCCCACTCCCACACCCTTCCCAGCCTCTGGTAACCCCATTTCTACCCTCTACTTCTATGAGAACAACTTTCTTAGTTTCCACATATAAGTAAGAATGTGTGGTATTTGTCTTTCTGTGCCTGACATTTCATTTTAAAATGTCCCCCAAAGGACTTAAAATCAGCATACTACAGTGACACAGCCACATCAATGTTTATAGCAGCTCAATTCACAATAGCTAAACTATGGAACCAAACTAGGTGCCCTTCAACAGATGAATGCATAAAGAAAATGTGGTACATATTCACAATGGAATATTACTCAGCCTTAAAGAAGAATGAAATTATGGCATTTGCAGGTAAATGGATGGAGTTGGAGAATGTCATGCTAAGTGAAATAAGCCAATCCCAAAAAAACAAAAGCAAAATGTTTTCTCTGATATGCAGATGCTGATCCATAATGGGAGGGCAGGGGGCTAGGGAAGAATGGAGGAACTTTGGATTGGGCAGAGGGGAGTGAGGGGAGGGGAGTGGGTATGGGGGTGGGAAGGATGGTGGAATGAGATTGACATTATTACCCTATGTACATGTATGATTGCATGAACAATGTGACTCTGCATTGTGTACAGCCACAGGAATGAAAAATTGTGCTCCATTTGTGTACAATGAGTTGAGATGCATTCTGCTGTCATGTATAACTAATTAGAACAAATTAAAAAAAAATTTAATGTCCCCCAGGTTCATCCATGTTGTTGTAAATAAATGACAAGATTTCATTATTTTTAAGGATGAATAATATTCCGTCTTTTATATGTATCTATATATATTATATTCATCATATATGTGCATAATTTTATATATTTTATTTATGATATTTTATACATATAATTAGTATATATAAAATAATAATATATACTATTTCAACACTATTCAAATTTCCAATACATGAAATGCATATATAATACACATATTTATGTAATTTATATAAGTACAAATTACAATGCACTAATTAGAATACCAATAATAGGGGCTGGGGTTATGGCTCAGTGGTAGAGCACTCGCCTACAGTGCGTGAGGCACTGGGTTCAATCCTCAGCACCACATAAAAATAAAATCAAGATATTGTGTCCACTAAAAAAAAAAAAAAAAAAAAAAAAAAAAAAAAAAAAATATAACTAAAACATAAATATTAAAAAAAAGAATAACAATAATAATGATAGAAGGGAAGTCAGTGGAGCATAGCAAGTGAATCAAGGGGAGAGAAAGGGAAGCTACTGGGGAATGGGATTGATCAAATCATGTACATGTACAAATATGGCATAATGAATTCCACTGTTAAGTATCATTATTATGCACCACTGAAAAGAGTTGAAAACCAGGTCAATGTGGTTTTAATTTGAAGCTTTTGAATGAGGTTGAATATCTTTTTCTAGATGTAAGAGCCAATATAGTTCCTTTTTTGTGAACTGCTCATATCCCTTCTCACTTTCAAATTATATTTTTAGCATTTTTCTTATTAATTAAAATTAGTGGAAGATTTAATATTAATAAATTAGCCTTTTGACTATGACTTACAAGTATTCTTTCAGTTTTCATTTGCCTTTCAACTTTCTTTTTTTTAATTAATTTATTTTTTTATTCTAAGTAGTTAGAAATTACAGCAGAATGCATTACATTTCATATAATGCTTGTAGAGTACATTTTATTGAGATATAATTGACATCAATAAACTGCTTATATTTAAAGTGCACAACTTTAAAGTATGAAAACTTTACTGAAGTACAATTTACATGCAATAAACTGTACATATTTTTAACTGAACAGCTTGATTAAGTTTTTACCTTTGTGTCCACCTGTGGAACTATTACCACAATCAGGACAATGAACATATTCATTAGCCCCCAAGTTTTCTTGTACTCCTTTGTAATCCCCCTCTTCCTAGTCCCCAGACAACAGCATATCTGCTTTTTGTCACCATTCATTGGTTTGAATTTTCCATAGTTCTATCTGAATAGAAACATACAGGTTTTGTCCAGCTTCTTTTGCTCCTCATAATTATTAAAGTTCTCACCAACGTTGTTAGGTGCATCAATAATTCATTTTTATTGCTGAACTATATTTCACAACAGTCCTAAATTATTTTTCAATGAGCTCAGAAAAGATATATAGACACATACTCACACACACACATTCAGAGAGAGAGAGAATGGCAAGGTAGAAGGGATAAAATGTAAACGATTGGTGAAATTAGGTCAAGAAAACATGGCTGGGCTGGGGCTGGGGCTCAGTGGTAGAGCACTTGCCTCGCATGTGTGAGGCACTGGGTTCGATCCTCAACCCCACATAAAAATAAATAAATAAAGATATTGTGTTCATCTATAACAGGAAGGAAGGAAGGAAGGAAGGAAGGAAGGAAGGAAGGAAGGAAGGAAGGAAGGAATACCTGGCAGTTCCTTGTACTGTTTTTTAAAAAAATAATAAATAAAAAAATAAATTTCTTTGAGATTGAATTTACTTACATCGAATTCACTCAAAGTATAAAACTGTCAGGGATGTAGCTCAGTGGCATAGCACTTGTCCAGCATGCACAAGGCCCTGGGTTTAATCCTCAGGATCAAAAAAATAAAATAAAATAAGAAAAGAATGAAGGTGTACAACTCAATGTTTTATAGTATGTCCACAGGTTCCAGGAATTAGGACATGAGTATATTTAGGGAGACCTGTCCCCATGTCCATTTTTAATTAGACAAGGTGCCTCTTTATTACTTATGTGTAAACATAATTGTACATATTTATGGGATGCAGTGTGACTTTTTGATACATATATAATTAGCATTCCCATCTTTTTTATCACTTCTTTATATTTGAGATCTTCAAGTTCCTCGCCTCAAGCTCTTCATAAAATAAACAACAAGTTGTGAACAATAACCACCTTATTTTGCTATAGAACACTAGCACTCACTGCTCTTAGCTAACTGTACTTTTGGTACCTGTAATCAACCTGTAATCTATTCTCCCTCCTCTCTACTTTTCCCAGCCAGCTATAAATACTATTCTACTTTCAGATCAATTTCCACATATGGGAGAGGATGTATGATATTTGTTTTTCTGTTTCTGGCTTTTTGCCTTAACATTTTGTCCTACAGTTCCACTCATGTTGCTGAAACAACAGTATTCTATCTTCTTTATGGCCAAACAATATTCCATTATGTATATATACATATATATATCACATTTTCTTCATCCATTTATCCATTGATGGATGCCTAGATTGACTCTATGTCTTGGCTGTTGTAAACAGCACTGCTATAAACATGGAAATGCTGGTAATTTTGATATATTGATTTCACTTGTTTTGGATATATACTCAGGAGTAGGATAACTGTAGCATATGGCAAATCTATTTTTAGTTTTTGAGGAATCACCATACTGTTCTCCATAATGACTATACTGACTGACATTTCCATCATAGTGTTTAAGAGTTCTCTTGTCTCCACATCCTCACCAATATTTGTTGTTTTTGCTTTTTTTTTTTTTTTTTAACAGCAGAAAACCCATTTATTCAAGGAAGAAATAAGAAATGGGTCTCCAACACCCCCCAAGAGACTCATAACCTGTAAGAAATAGCACATAGGTCCAGAGACCATTTCTGGGGGACACAATTACTATTTCTGTTTCCATTTATTAGTTGAGTCAAACAGTGGTCATATTTGTAATTCAGTTTTGCTGTTCTGATGACAAAATATAAACAAGAAAATTCATTTTGACACATTTTACACAAATGGAGCACAACTTCTCATTCCTCTGGATGTACATGGTTCTGAGTCACACCAGTAGTGTAATCATGTATGTACATAAGGTAATAATGTCTATCTCATTCTACTGTCCTTCCCATCCCCACTGCCCCACCCCTCCCCTCACTCTCCTCTGCATAATCCAAAATTCCTGCATTCTTCCCCACCCCACTATAGTCATTCTGACTAGGATGAAATGATATCTCATTATGGTTTTGATTTTCATTTCCCCAGTGACTAATGATACTGAGCTTTTTGTCATATACTTGTTGGCCATCTGTATTTCTTCTTTTGAAAAATGTCAATTCAGATCTTTGCCCATTTTAAAATAAGATTATTTGGGGTGGGGGGTTGGTGTCACTAATTTTTGGAATTCCTTATACATTTTAAATATCCTTTGTCAGATAGTTTGCAAATATTTTCTCCTATTCTTTAGTTTGACTCTTCATTCGACTGTTTGTTTCCTTTGCTGTGTAGACATTTCTTTGTTTGCTTTAATCCCATTTGTCAGTTTTTGTCTGTGCTGCCTGTGCTGTTAGGGCCATGTGCAAAAAATCATTGCCTACTGGTATTTTGAAGGGCTTCTCCTCTGCTTTCTTCTAGAGGTTTCACAGTTTCAGGTCTTACATTTAGGTCTTTGATCTAATTTGAGTTGACTTTTTTTTTTTTTTTTTTTTTTTTTTTTTTGGTACCAGGGATTAAACTCAGGGGCACTCGACCACTGGACCATATCCCCAGCCTTTTTTGTATTTTATTAGAGACAGGGTCTCACTAAGTTGCTAAATGCCTCGCCATTGCTGAGGCTGGCTTTGAACTCGTGATTCTCCTGCCTCAGCCTCCCAAGTGCTGGGATTACAGGCGTGTGCCACCGTGCCTGGCTGAGTTGACTTTTTAAAAAATGTTTTTTAGTTGTAGATGGACATAAACCTTTATTTTTTATTTATTTATTTATTTTTATGTGGTACTGAGGATTGAACCCAGTGCCTCACACATGCTAGGTGAGTGCTCTACCACTGAGCCACAACCCCAGCTCTGAAGTTGACTTTTGTACTAGGTGAGAGGTAATGGTCAACTTTTATTCTTCTGCATATGGATTTTCAGTTTTTTCAGCATTGTTTATTGAAGAGGCTGACTTTCTCCAAAGTATGTTTTTGGTAACTTTATCAAGAATCAGTTGACTATATATGTGTGAATTTGTTTCTGAGATCTCTATTCTCTTTCTTTGGCCTATGTGTCAATTTTTATTCCAGTACCATGATGTCTTGATTATTATAGACCTGTAATATACCTTGAGATTGGGTATTGCATTGCTCCAGCTTTATTCCTTTTGTTCAAAATTTCTTTGGCTATATGGGATATATATACATATATATTTTGCTTCCATATAATTTTTAAGATAATTTTTCTAATTCTGTAAAGAATGCCATTGGTATTTCAATGGGGCTTGCATTAAATCAGTTGATTACTTTGGGCTGTATGAGCATTTTCACAGTATAAATTCTCCCAATCCATGAACATTGGATGTCTTTTAAAGTTTTTTTTTTTAAATTAATTGTTGTATTGTAATTATCATATTCTTACATGCACATAATTTGGTCATCTTTTCATTTTTGTGTATATATATATCTTCTTTAATTTCTTTCACCAGTGTGATGCCATTTTTTTCCAGTTTCTTGATGGTGTGCTTTGAAGCACTAAAGTTTTAAATTTTGATAAAATCCAATTTATCTTTTTCTTTTGTTGTTCAGGCACCATCTAATCCAAAGCTATGTGAATGTATTTCTGTGTTTTATGCTAAAAGTTTTGTAATTTTCCTCTTCAATTTTAAGTCTTTGCTCCATTTTAGCTATTTTTTGTTTGTTTGTAGCTTGAAATAGAGGTACAATTTCATTCTTTTCCATATGGGTATCTGGTTGTCCCAGCACCATTTGTTGGAAATACTATTCTTACCAGGGAGTAGGAGAGAAGGAGGGAAAGTGGAGGTACTGAGGAAAGAAATTGATTAAGTTATCTTGTTCTATTGTGTGCATGTATGAATATGTAACAACAAATGCCACTATTATGTATAACTATAATACATAATTATATGTATAATTATAATGCACCAATAAAATTGAAAAAATAAAGAAAGAAAATATTTTTCTTTTCCCACTGAATGGTCTTTGTACCTTGTTAAAAATCACATGACCGCAAATGTAGGCATTCATTTCTGGACTCTAATCCTATTTTATTGCTGCATATGTCTAACCTTATGCCAGTACCATACTGTCTTGATTACTGCAGCTTTGCAGTAAGTTTTGAATCCAGAAATTATTGAGTCCTTCACCTTAGTTCTTTTTCAAGATTGTTTGGGCTATTCAGGGACCTTTGAATTTTCATATGACTATTTTTGTGTGTGTGTGTGTGGGTGCAGAGCTGCACAGTAGTAAGCTGTTGTCTACACCCACAACCCTGCTGTCCAAGAATTGTTTGCAATCTATGCAGGTCTTGGGACAGATGAAGATGATCACAGCCTCGGTGCACTGCAAATGGACCAACAATTTCAACAAGGTGAATGGGTCACTCCTAGAGAGGATTGAACCAAACAAACAGCACTACAAGTTACTAGAATCTGTTCTACCTCTGAGCAAAGAGTGTTTGGTTAGCATGAACATAGTGGCTGTGTGAAGGATGGTGATCATGTGGCCTAGATTTAAGAAATTTGCTGGTCCATCTCTAAAGCCCTGGTGCCTGTTACCAGAAATACCTGGATGAGGCTTCTAAGAAGATCAAAGCCATCCTCATCAAGTAGGACCAGACCCTTCTGGCATCTGACTCTCCTCACTGCAAATCCAAGAATTTCAGAGGCTCTGGTACCACAATGGCTACCAGAAATCCTACCAAAAGGACCACCAGAAGGAATAGGGCTCACCTTTATATTAAACTGCAGTTTGGGGATTTAAGGTTTAGAAGGACAGGGAAGGAGGCACTCTTCCAGTCTAAGATGATGTAAACACACAAACTACTTTTCTCCCTTCCAAACCCTACAAGAGTACAATAAATATTTTGTTTAATACCAAAACCTGCAAGTGTGAGGAAAACCATAAAGGAAACAGCAGCAACAAAATTTTGGAAGTTGGAAAGCAAATGAATGTGTGATAATTGATTTAGCACCTCCAAGAAATGCAAATCCCTAGCTGGCAGCAAGGAAAGTTCCGATCCAGTGTAATGTGCACTACAGTTCTCAAAATGATCAGGAATTGGAAACACCAGAAAAATCTGCAACTGAGCGTGAAAGCGTTCCTAAATAAGGAAGTGTGGGTAAAAACTGTTTGAGAAGCAGATCAATTTCCCAGATATCTTACCCTAACCTAGATAAAAACAGAGAAGGGATGTCATGAGATCAGAGGGATGTCTGGTAATCTAAGGCTAACTGCAGACTCCTCCAGCACCCCTCCTGCCCCAACCCCCTTCCATCCCCCAACACAACTCTCAGAGAGCTGGCAGGCAGACGTTTACTATCCAAAAAGCAAATTAAAAAGCTCCTTTCTGCAGAATCTGACCTGCCCAAGAGCAAGGCTTAAAGATACTAACCTCAGAGTTTCCCCCATAAACAGTCCACCCAGATTCTGCTTCAGCAAAGTTCACCATGCCAATCAGTTTTGCAGTTTTACACTTTCTTTGTCACAAACCAATTCATCCAACAAACAAACAAAAAGGGGGAGGGGGCAACTTTGAAGGAGAGAAAAACCTCAAAATTAAGTGATGAAAAAGAAAAAGAAAATATATTCCATCTATGAAACAAAAGAAAGATACTTTTTAAAAAAAGAAAAAAGAAAAGAAACATCCAGAGAATGCAGAAAAAAAGCTCTAAGACATGGAAAGAACCCTAAGACATGGGTTGGAAGATAAAGTTGAGAAAATCTTTAAGAAAAGTTGAACAAAAAGTCAGTGATCAAAATCAGATAGGACCAAATCCTATTGGTATATTGTGTGTATGTGTGACTATGTAACAACAAATCCCATCTTCATGTACAACTGTGTAAGCTGCCTGGTACCGTAAACCGGGATAAAAACTCTCGGGGGCAGAGTTAAGCTTTTACTACTTTTACTTCTACTTTCTTAGAGCTTAGAGAGGGAAAGAAAGATTTTTAGAGAGAAAGATTAAAGCGAGCTTTTCTTCTTGTCTTCTTAGCTTAGAGTCTTAGAGAGAAAGAAAGATAGAGCTTAGCTTAGAGAAAGATTAGAGCTTCTTTCTTCTCTCTTCTTTCTTCCTTCTTCTTTCTTCTGTCTTCTGTCTTCCTCAGGAGCCTCGGCCTAACTCTGACCAGTCATTACTTCTTCTATCTGGTTTCTCTTCTGTCTTCTATCTGGTTTCTCTTCTGTAACCGCTCTGCCTACGTTCTGGCCGCTCTGATTCTTCTGACCGACCGAGTGACTGCCCGGCTGACTGAATTCTCCGTTCTCCTAACTCGGACCGCTTTCACCCGGTTATATACCTTCAGGTTTGCGGGTGCCTACAGGTGCGTCATATACATATCAGGTGGAACTTATGGCTTCCAGCTAGCTACAACAGCCCTTCCTAATTAGGGCTCCTTCACAACTGTAATGCACCAATAAAAAAACATGGGGGGAAAAAAACAGACAGGAAAGTCAGAGGATGTAACAGCAATGGATCCCTCGGCTGGTACTCAGGAGGCCCCTGGATGCAATTCTCAGCACCACAAAGCAAGAAAGGAAACAAACAAAATAGTATTCCAAGAAGTCCAGCATCAGAGTAATGAGACAAAGAAATCATTAAACCATTTATGAATATTTCTTAGAACCAAAGAATATGAGATAAAGAAGGACCTGCAGAAACAGGCACAGGGCATGTCATTGAAAAATGTCAGAAATTGTTTTAGAAAAAAACATTTATTTCCTAAAATCTTTCTGGGAGGATAAAGCAAATCACATAAAAACACAAAGGATCAGAAATATGATCCTTCATCACTTTTAGTGATAAATATTGAATATTTATTATGAAACTATATGTGATGGAAAATAATTAAAAGTTGGATGGAGAATTGGAGTGAGCTAAGGATTCAATGATATCAGCTATAAGTTAACAATTGTCAAAGCAGACTGATGGGTACATGGGAATTCATTATATTCTTCTCTCCAAACATATTCAAATTTTTCTGTAATATAGAATTTTAGACAAAAATAAATGTTAGGAATGGTTTGGATTTCTCAGCAATGTTGTAAACAAGAAGTCAATAGAAAAAATACCTTCAAATTTCTGAAAGAAAATTATTTCCAGAAAAAATTTCAGAATAATTCCAGAACTAGAATTCTATACTAACACAAACTACAGTGCAAGGGAAGTACCCTTATAGATTGGCTTTAGATAAATAAGTAGCTGTCCACCCATTATTCTAGTAGTAAAATAGGGTATTTGAGTACAGATATAGATAGGTTTTTTTTTTTTATATTTATTTATTTGTTTTAGTTGTACACAATGCCTTTATTTTTACGTGGTGCTGAGGATCGAAACCGGGCCGCGCACCTGCTAGGCGAGTGCTCTACCACTGAGCCACAACCCCAGTCCCTATAGATAGGTTCTTGATAACAAAAACAGTTCTCTTCATATTGCTTCTGACTGCTTTCCTTTGAAGAGCTTATAGTCCAGTGGGGGATATGGATACATAAACACTAAAACAATGTGCTTATTTTCTAATAGAGCCATGCATAGTGGCCTGTGGGAGCCTGGCCCTTTGGTTTGGGAAAGAAATTATGAGGCAGGTAATGCCTGAGAATGTGCAGCAGTTTTACATACTATATAATCAGTATTAATAAAAGCACAAAGGAGTAAAAATCACAGTATATATACAATACTAGCCCAGAACCAAGCACAGAGAATGTGCAGTAGTGTTTACTGGCCTAAATTAAATTGCTCAGTGTTCCTGTGGACCTGGAATATCTAGAGTAACCAATGGTTAGTGATGAAACCAAAAAGCAATCCATGCATATCAGTTTCCTAAGTGTCAGGTTCATTGCTATGAAACAGCAGAGTCAAAAAACAAGGTGCTGGAAACTACTCTGGAGGAGAAATTAAGGATCAAGTAAATTTTGGAAACAAAATGACAAGTTTCTTAGCATCTTCAATGATCCTCCTACCAAAGGACTTCTATTCTCAGTGGTAGGAATATTCTGATTGACTCACAATTCAAAAAAAAAAATTTAACTGATATTAAATTTAGTTTTGGCTAATATTTCATCTATTTCAATGTTTCTCTTCATTTATTCATTTGCTGGTTCATGCCAAAACACACACACACACACACACACACACACACACACACACAGAGCACTTACTTGTATGGACAGTGTTTATATTAAAGTTTTTGTGTTTGTAGTCCAATGGAAGAGACAGATGCTAAAGAAATGGATGAACTTAGTTAAGCACATAAAATGGCATTTTATGTGGCATGAGGTCCCTACCATAGGAACAATCAGAAGGTCCAAATATTTCAATGCCATTAAGTCAACATCAATCTTAAAAATACTTCCTACTTACGGTAGCAATTTCAGTGCATATTATACTCATAGCCAGAAAAAGAAAAAACTAACTTAGACTACTTGCTTATTTTTAATGAAAATGCTAATCATTACTTACCCATTCATGTGAAACTCTAAATTTTTATTTGTGATGAGTCCAGGCCTATTGGCTAGACTGCCAACATTAGCAAAATGACAGAACATGTTTCAGGGGAAGTATAAGAGCATATACATTCATTTTCTTTTAACTTAAAAAAAAAAAAAAAAAAAGGAGTCTGACTCAAATGGAGCTTCTGTTTGGTGAATTAATGGATCACCAAAACCAAACGATTGTAAGTCATAATTTAACTGAAAACCAAAAGGGTAAAAAATAGCAAAGACTAAACATATAATATCCTTCTTTCTTCCTCTTTGCTTCGGGAAGGTGTGTCTTTCCTGAACTATGAATCACTGCCACAGACCTTGCAAATTTGTTCCATAAGAGGGAAGGACCAGAGCAGCAGTAATGCTCTCATTGTGGGCTTGAAAAGTGCAGTCTACAGTCATTCCCCACAGGTTGCAGAAAACAGAAACTAAGTTAAAAGAAAAATTCCACATCATTTCACTTTGCCTTTATTTAACTACTGTAGTGTCTGTAAACAGCAGACATGAGCTTGTTGCCTCCTGGCCTTCTGAGTCTTGAATTTTGTCGTGAGTAATAATATCATAGACTCTAAACATCTCAGTCCTAAAAGGTAAATTAAAGCATGCTTCATAAAATTTACAGTTTACGCTTAGTGCGTTAGCAACTATCGGCACTCTATAGGTCTAGAAATAAAATAAATAGGGTGTGAATTTTGAGCCAGAATCAAAATTAAGATTTTCTCTTTAAGACTTCACTTTATTGCTACAGAATTTTACCAAATTCTCAGGTTAATAACTGTTAACCAAGTTTTCAACATTGCCAATACATAACATTGTCTATAGTCTGTATATGTACTTTATTTTTAATTTTTTCTATTTTTATGTATTGGCATTGACTTATTAGTTTTTCTCCCAAGATATTTTTCTTTACATATATAAAACAAAAGTTGTAAATGACAGATTATTCAAAATTATATATAAATAGGTTAAGTTCCATTTATTTTCTTCTTCTCCATTTATTTTCAGTAATGATTGTTTAAAGTTATCATTATAATGAATTTATGGGTAGAATTATTATGTTTTCTCCCTTTACCCTTTTTCGGCTAATTCTGGGTACAGCAGCGACACCTAGTGGATATTTTAGTACTTCTCAATGAAAAAATCACTATCACAGTGTGATGTTGGCTTGTTTTGAGGAATGAAGTTTGCATAGCCATTGCTGAAGACTTATTTCTTAATATTGCTTTTGTAAGAAAACATGCGAATTTATAGACTCTAATATAAATAATAATAATCAGACTCAAAATTATTGAATAATGGTCAAAGTTTTTTATTGTTTTATTTGTTCTTTTTAGTTACACATAATAGAATGTATTTTGAAATATTATGTGTACATGGAGTATAAGTTCCCATTCTTGTGTTTGTACATGATGTGGAGTCACACTGGATGTTTATCCATATATGAAAATAAAAACTTAGGTCTGATTCATTCTACTGTCTTGTCTATTCCCCTTCCCCCTCTCTTCCCTTCATTCCCCTTTTTCTAATCCAATGAATTTCTATTCTTCCCTACCCACCTACTTACTGTGTGTTAATCTCTGCATATAAAAGAGAACATTCCATCTTTGATTTTTTTAGGATTGATTTATTTTACTTAGCATGACAGTCTCCAGTTCCATCCGTTTATTGGCAAATGCCATCATTTCATTTTTCTTTATAACTGAGTAATATTCTACTGTGTATAGATACCACATTTTCTTTATCCATTCATCTGTTGAAGGGCACCTAGTTTGGTTCCATAGTTTAGCTATTGTGAATTGAGCTGCTATAAACATTGATGTGGCAGTATCACTGTAGTATGCTGATTTTAAGTCCTTTGGATATAAACTGAGGAGTGGGATAACTGGGTCAAGTGGTGGTTCCATTCCAATTTTTCTAAGGAATCTCCATCCTGCTTTCCATAGTTGGCTGCACCAATTTGTAGTCCCATCCACAAGGTATGAGTGTACCTTTTTCCCCACATCCTCACCAACATTTATTGTTACTTGTATTCTTGATAATTGCCATTCTGACTGGAGTGAGATGAAATCTCAATGTACTTTTAATTTGCATTTCTCTAATTGCTAGACATGTTAAACATTTTTTCATCAATTTTTGACCGATTGTATTTCTTCTTCTGAAGTGCCTGTTCAGTTTCTTTGCCCATTTATTGATCGGATTATTTATTTTTTCTGTGTTAAACTTTTTGAGTTTTATCTATATCCTGAAGATTAATGCTCTGAGGTGCATGTGGTAAAGATTTTCTCCCATTCTATAGGCTCTCTTTTCACATTCTTGATTGTTTTCTTTGCTGGAAAGAAGCTTTTTTGGTTTGATACCATCCATTTATTGATTCTTGATTTTACCTCTTGCGCTTTAGGAGTCTTGTTGAGTAAGTCAGTCCCTAAGTCAACATGATGGAGAGTTGGGCCTACTTTTTCTTCTAGTAGGTGCAGGGTCTCTGGTCTAATGCCTAAGTCCTTGACCACTTTGAGTTGAGCTTTGTGCAGGGTGAGAGATAGGGGTCTAATTTCATTTTGCTACATATGGATTTTCAGTTTCCCTGCACCATTTGTTGAAGAGGCTATCTTTTCTCCAGTGTATGTCTATGGGGTCTTTGTCTAGAATGAGATAACTGTATTTCTGTTGATTTGTCTCTTCATCTTCTATTCTGTACCATTGGTCTACAAGTCTTTTTTGGTGCCAATACCATGCCATTTTTGTGACTATAGCTCTGAAGTATAATTTAAGGTCTGGTATAGAGATGCCTCCAGCTTCACTTTTCTCACTGAGAATTGCTTTGGCTATTCTGGGCCTCTTATTTTTCCAAACAAATTTCATGACTGCTTTTTTTATTTCTATGAAGATCGTCATCAGAAAATTTATAGGAATTGCATTAAATCTGAATAGAGCTTTTGGTAGTATGGCCATATTGACAATATTAATTCTGCCCATCCAAGAACATGGGAGATCTTTCCATCTTCTAAGGTCTTCTTCAATTTCTTTCTTTAGTATTATGTAGTTTTCATTGTAGAGGTCTTTCACCTCTTTTGTTAGATTGATTCCCAAGTATTTTATTTTTTTCAAGGCTATTGTGAATGGGATAGTTTTCCTAATTTCTCTTTCAATTGACTCATCACTAATGTATAGGAATGCAATTGATTTATGGGTGTTAATTTTATATCCTGCTACTTTGCTGAATTCGTTTATGAGTTCTAGAAGTTTCCTGGTGGAGTTTTTTTGGGGTCTTCTAGATATAGAATCATGTCGTCAGCAAATAGGGATAGTTTAAGTTCATCTTTTTCTCTTCATGTCCCTTTAATTTCTTTCTTCTAATTGCTCTGGGCAGAATTTCAAGGACTATGTTGAATAAAAGTGGTAAAAGAGGGCATCCCTTTCTTGTTCCAGTTTTTAGAGGGAATACTTTCAGTTTTTCTCCATTTAGAATGATGTTGGCCTTGGGTTTAGCATATACAGCTTTTACAACATTGAGTCATGTTCCTACTATCCCTAGTTTTTATAATGTTTTGAACATGAATGGATGCTGTGTTTTGTCAAATGCATTTTCTGCATCTATTGAGATAATCATGTGATTCTTGTCTTTAAGTCTATTGATGTGATGAATGACATTTATTGATCTCCGTATTTTGAACCAACCTTGCTTCCCTGGGATGAACCCTGCTTGATCACGGTGCACATGATGAAGGTATTTTAAGGGTGATGAAACACATTTAGTTTGTTCTTCAAATTTAGTTATATCATATTATTTCCTAAAGCAGAGCCAAATCCTGAACTGACCACAATAATAAGTCTCAGAGTAAGCCACTCATTCTTATGCACATATTACCCATGGTAAGATTCTTATTACCTATGGTAAAATTACCTAAATGTAATTTTTGCTCTTGTGGTAAGATCAAGGCACAAAGGAGAAAATAACGTATACTATCTCAGGATTGATATGTAAATGTAGTGAGCAAGAGGAGAGAATCTATGCAAATACCAACATTCTCATTTTCTTTTGCAGCAGTATGTTGAATTTGTCTGACATTCAGTTAAAGCCAGTGTGGAAGCAAGAATTCTACACATTCATGGAGAAACCAACTGCTGCCATCTAAATGCAATTGAATATTTTTCTAACACTCTCAGCACTTTTTATCCCAGCACATGTCTCCCTGCTACACTAGATTAAAGACAAACTGACAACCCAGAGAGGTCACTGTGTGAAGGTACAACTCACTCCAGCCTCCATTCAAGTTGTTCCTACAATCAGATTTGATGTAAAAATCAGGATTTAGAATGTTAGACTGTGGGAGAAAGTAAAATGGAGTCATTTGCAAAGGGTAAAACAAGAGCAGAGGCATACCTGTAGAGCCCAACGTGGAATCAGCTGTTTAATCAGACAACAGCTCAAGAAATTTCCACACAGGAAATACTCATCTGGGTGCTGTGGACTATAAAGCAGCAATCAGCAAACTACAATGGCCTGCTTTGGTACAACCTGTGAGCCAGGGATGAATTGACATTTTTAAAGGTTTATTTAAAAAGGCAACAGAGATACGTCACCTGCAAAGCCTAAAATACTGACTAGCTGAGCTGTTTTATAGAAAAAGTTTGCTGACCCCTTCTATAGAAAAAAGATTTAACCCTCAAGGCAGTTGGAATCAAGTAAGGAAACTATAACAATAGTAAGAATTAAACACAATAACAATTTTTTACCTTTACTGTAGATCCAGAGCTAAGTGTATTACACTCATTACCTTGTTTGATCTTCAAAAAAAAATCCTATCAGATAGTTACAATTATCACCAATTTACCCAAGACTTAAGCTAGTTAATAATCAAGATGTTATAAATGTCCAAATCTAAAATCCAGGTGTCTGGCCCAGAGCACTTAACCAGGCAGTTCAGGTAAACACAGGGGAATGAAAAAGGTAGAAAGTGGTAGGTGTCCCAAGAAATGTAAAAATACAAAATATGGTGGAAAAACAGAGGTTGCAGACAGCACTCCCACGGAGATGTTCAGAGAAGATCCATGGACAAGGAAACTTTAAACTGGGATTTAGCAGGGCTCAGCAGCCCATGCATGTAATCCCAGTGGCTCCAGAGGCTGAGGCAGGAGGTTCGCAAGTTCAAAGCCAGCCTCAGCAATTTAGTGTGATCTGTCTCAAAAGAAAAAATAAAAAAGGGCTAAGGAGGGCTGGGGGTGTAGCTCAGTTGGTAGAGCATTTGCCTTGCATGTATGAGGCACTCGGTTCAATCCTTAGCGCCACATAAAAATAAATAAAATAAAGGTATTGTGTCTGTCGACAACTAAAAAAAAAATATATTTTTAAAAAAAAGGGGGATGCTGGGGGTGTGGCTGAGTGATTAAGTGCCCCAGTGTTCAACCCCCAGTACCAAAAATAAAAAATAAATAAACTGGGCCTTGAAAGATGAGAATGATGAAGATACCTGACACTGCTGTGTGGGACGGCCAACTTTAGCCTGGAGGCTGAAGCACTGACAGTGTTGGAGGAAGAGGAAATGGTCCCTTTGAACAGGAAGAGAATGTGCAGGAAGAGGCTCCTTGGAGAGGAGTGGGAAGTATGGATTAGAGCTGGCTCAGGCATGGTGCTGAATGTTGAACCAAGGAAAGAGGATCTAAACACACAAGAGAGATTGAACCCTTATGACTAAACAGTCAACACAATCAGCCCTGTGCTCTGGGGAGATCAACTTCATAAGGATTACGTTGGATGGATGAGAAAAGGAAGAACTAAAGGCAGAAAGGAAAATGAGGACGCTATTAACAAAAATTGAGGTCTGAGGTTGTGAACTTCTGAACTATTAGTGAGGCAGTGAGTGGAGGAGAGAGATGTAGAACTAAAGTCCCCACCTATCAAAGCCACTAAGCAATGGAAGAGGGAAGAGTTAAATGGCCTGGCAGCAATAAGGTCACCCTGCTTCCACAAGCCCCCATGAAGGCTAAATATTGCATTTTCAATGATATGGTCATTCTAATATTTTAGACTACTGCCACCACACTGCCACAAGTGTACATATAAAGTTCCCAGTGTTGGTTCTACTGATAGAGTCATTACTTGATACTTATTTTAATGGAATTTTGCTTCAATAAAATACCAGTGTTGTGGGTTGAATGGGTCGGTAGAGGGAATAACTCCCACATCGTGGGATTTATCAGGTCTACAGGGACTGTCCTCTGAATGAGTTGTGACACCTGTACCCAAATCAACAGCTCACACTTTCTAATGTGCAGGTTTTGGTTTGGTGGATCTGTCAGTTCGTCGCTTTAAAAAATGGAGTGCCTATTCAGCAAGGGAAATAAGAGAAATAAAGTTTCATTCTCTGCCCTGGAGAAGCTGAATTTAATAGGCAAATGGAATGTATGTACCAAGTGAATATAGAACATTTTAATACAGCAACATGTTGATACGATCAGATTGTATTCCTTTGGGGGCACTTGAGGAATGTACTTATTTGAATAGCTGAATAATATGTACAGGTAATTTTGCCCACCTCCTCATTTTCTTATCCCCCCCTTACATATCCAAACTCTGCTTCAACCTTCTGGATAGAAAACTTATTTTAAAATGTTACCTACCGGCTAGAGATGTAGCTCAGTGGTAAAGCACTTGTATACCATTTGTGCAAAGCCCAGGGTTCAATCCCCAGGACCACCAAGAGGAAAAAAAAAAAAAAAGCTACTCACTACCATTGTTTCTTAATTAGCATCCGGGCCTTACAAGGACAGGTGGGTGTCAAGGCCATTCCAAGGGCAGGATGCCAAAGCCAAGTGTAGAATGATTTTCTCATCCTGAAATTGTGCATGCTTCAAGCCAAGTCAGAGAGATGAAAATGTGGATAAGAGAAAAAAAGCAAACTCAAAAGCCAAAAGAGGCTATATTAAGCTGGAAGAGTAGGGTGAGGACCCAAACCACAGAGAGGCATCAACATCAGTAGCCAAGAGGGTAAGAAGATGGAATGTAGAGGGGGTGAGCTGGTAAGCCAGGCACTTGGGACAGGAGGGCCTTGTACAGTAAATGTGCGGTACAGTCTGGCCCAGCCTGCCCGAGGGATAGATTCCACTTAAATATGATCCAGAATGGACAGCCACAGTACTGACCTTTAATATATGTTCTGTATTGGACAATGATGCCAACAAGCCTAAGTATATGCATGCTGACAAATAGTAAAAGAGTTAACGTAATCAAATAAGATTAATCAGGTATGTTCTCATAGGGCTGAGCTTTGACTCGGATTTCCAAACTCATTCCAGGCCTTCCTGCTATTGTTAATTCACCTGGCTAATTCTCAACAATATGCTCTGGGCTCCTTTCTGCCCCAATGTGGCTTTGAATCCCACGTCCCTCTGCCCTCAATGCATGAATCATCCCTGAGCCCACAAGGAAGGATTCCAGTAAAGGAAGCCAGCAGGATTGTTAGAGGAGCTATTCTGGGGGCCTTCTCATTATTCGCTGGACACCACGTAATTCACTTTGTGGATTTATAATGCAGCAGCTGTGCTTCAATTTCTCCTGTAAGGCTAGCTGCAGAGAAAAATCATCAATTAAAACAGACAAAAAGAGACCACAAATTACTTTACCAGTTACCCCCAAGTTGACAGTCTATAGATTACAATGATTACAACCAATTCTAAAAGTGTTTTGCTGGTCAGTTGTATTGCCTTGTAGCTCTTAAGTGTCTATGTGAAGACCTAAAGCAGGTGACGTTTTCGGCCCAGCTCCAGAGTTTAAAACTTATAATATACTGTAAGCTTACCTGCGGTTTTATGAGAATTTCTGTTAAGCTTTGGGGGGATTGGTCTGGATGCTGTCATTCTTCATTTTCAAAGAATACATTTTTATAATTCTGGTGTTTCCCATATATACTTCCCACTGTCGGCAACATCCACCCTGAGTTATTTATAAATTGTTGTCAAACTCACCAAACTTTTCTGCCTCATAGCACACTGAACTTGATTGAACTTTCACCATGGATGGAGAAAGCGTTAAGAGGCCCTTGGTGAGTTTGTGTGGTGTGGAGGAAATTATGGAGAGAAAGAAGGGACTAGAGAGTGGAGACAAAGGACAAAGTGACTTTGCAAGGAGCCATTCCACCATGTGACACCTCAGCAGTGTGAGCCTATAGGAAAGGAGGTGGCAGTGCCCCATACAGCAGGGCTGGCCATGGGGCCCAGTGATAGGCCCTGAAGATGCAGCAAGAGGGTGTCTTGCCTCCCCAGAATGCTGTCAAGATGGGGACTTGGGAATATGCTCAGTGGCATAGTGCTTGCTTCACGTGCACAAGACCCTGGGTTCAATCTCCAACACCAAAAAGAAAACAAAGGCAGTCAAAATACTTCTTTGCCAATGAATGAATTTTGGGCTACTGAAGGGAATCAGTGAATTCTTACACATGCCTCCAGGTAAAAGGTAAGGAAAAATGGTTTCGTCTCTGCTGTATCTGGGAGATCTGGTCCCAGTTTCGATTTTACCAATAGCCAGCCATGTGGCCCAGGGTCTTGTTACTTAGCATCTATGAGTTCCAGTTATTATGCTGTTGTGAATGAGAGAGGGTCTGAATAAAGAATGTTGCCAATTCTAACATGCCTTGGACCTCTGATCTACCAGTGTATCTGGAAGGCTCAATAAAAGTGGAAATCTGGTGCAGCAGCTCTTCTAAAGCGGCTTTTGTCTAGTCATGTCTATCTCGAGCCAAGTCCCATAGTTTGTGGGATTAACATGAGACACAGAATAACTGTGTGTCATCAGAAACAAGGAGTTTGGAAAAGACATTTCCCCCAACTAAATTAAATATCACTGCTCGAAAATAATAAATGCTATAGAAAGAAAATATCAACGCCACCACAAATCAACATCTGAGAAATAGCCCTAGAAAACATCTGGAAAATAGCAATAAGTTAACAAACCACTAGATAAAATGTTTGATTTCCCAGTCACTGATGTTACTAACTGCAAAAGCAGTTAAAAAGCCTTATGAGGAATTTTATCTTGGCACTAGACTGACACAAGAAGCCCAGCTGTTTGCACTTGCTCTATAACAACTGCCAATGCACATATTATAATCCATACAGTCTGCCGAGCCCTGGAAGAGCAAACCACACAATGTGACAGAAAGTTCCTGATTGGGCCGGAGTGATCAGGCTATAGGGACTAAGTAACAGGCAAATGCCTCCTTTTACTACAGCAGCGCACTTCCAGGGCAACTTCCTTATGAAATGGTTCTTCGTGCTATATTCATTCATTTGCGTTTACTAGAAATTTATATCGTGGTCTGGAAAGAACTTCTATTTCTAAGCAAGAGTCCCCATAAACCATACCAGATGTTGGAAGCACCATAAGACTGACCCAAAGAGAGAAAAGGGGGATTTTAGCAAGAACTGTATCAGGGATAGACAGAAAGAGGGTCCATAGATGAGTGGAGATGAAGAAAGCAGATAAAGTGCTACAGTAAATCATGTGAATCCTTCCAAATCCCTACTTCAAAGGGCCAGAGGATTACACCCATCCTACAATTGTGATTTTGAAAGAGACTAAGGTAAATTTGCAAATCAAAGGAAAAAGAAAGGAGTGTTCAGACATCTGGACAATAGGTTTATTTATTTTTTTCAACCCTGGGGTGCTTAAATACTGAGCCACATCCCCAGCCCATTTTCGTTTGTTTTATTTTGAGACAGGATCTAAGTTGCTAAATTGCTGACGTTGGCTTTGAACTCTCAATCCTCCTGCCTCAGCCTCCAGAGCCACTGGAACTATAGGCATGTGCCATTGCAATCAGTTAAGATGTTTATTTTCAATGCTACTTAGGCACTCATTGAAATCAGCAGTTCTTTAGAATTTAGAAGTCTGATTGGCTGGGCTATCATTTCATTCAAGGATTGATTAATTGTTGAGCTCCTAGTATGTATTAGGAAAGGTTCTGGGTGTAGAGGAATAGGACAAAATAATAGTGAATGAAAAGGACATGGTCTGTTGTGGAAGAAACATCATTCAGGAAATCTCATGAATAAATCATCAGTCACCACCCACAATAAATCATGGACCAAAAAATAATATTGTATGCAGAAAAGGGGTTTCTCTTTTCTCCTTTATTTATACTCTGGAAAAGGAAGGTAATCAAATAAGCACAAAAACCGATATAAAATTGCAATTGTGATGAGTGCTACAAGGAGGTGTAGTCAGTTCTATGAGAAAGATTAGAAAATTTGAACTTGATAGAGTTTCCTCAAGGAAAGAATATTTAAATTTTAATCTGAGGGATGAGTGAGATTTAATTTGATAAGCTATATGGAAGTAGGGAAGTGTTCACCAGGAAAGAATATAAAGAAATAGGGTAATTTTAAAAAAGGGAAGTAAGGAAGAAAGGAAACAGGATATTTTGGGGTTAGCTATTAGGTATCCTCCAAAAGCTCATGTAGGAGACAATGCAAGAAAGTTTAGAGGTGAAATTGGGTTATTGAAGCCAGAATTAGACAGGCAGTCAGTATAGATAGGTAAATCGAGTCAGGTTGGATCAAGAAAGCCAATTTTGAGTGAGTCCCAGGAAGTTGGAGACCATCCCTTGAGGGATTGGAATGTTAATTCCTTCAGAGCCCTTCCTCCACCCTTATCAAGAACCTGCCCCTGCCCCAACCTGTTGCCAAGGTAACCTGTCCCAGGAACAGCCCCCTCCCTACAGGGAGCTATAAAGTTGTTAATTAATGTGTCCTGGGCTGCTCCATCCTGCCCTTCCCCCTTCAGCCCATCTGCTTCTCACCTTTTGGCCATCCCACCCAGCATTTCTGGGCCTGGTCAAGAAGGAGAGAGATAAGGGGAAGAGAGCAGGAGAACAAAGGAAGCCTGGGACATATAAAAAAAGCAGACTTGCCTTGCTTCTTGGGATCCCAGGATTCCAGCAATGGCCCCCTTCTCCCTTCTGGGAGAAGTCTATGTTATCCCTTTTAAATAAACCCTGCTTTATTTGCTTGCCTTGGTGTGCTTCTCTAATGTTCAAACTTCAACATTTGGGGGAGCAGAACTTGTCACCAGTAAATGGTGGTATCATTATGAAAGCCTTAACCTAGTCAGTGCATTAATCCCCTAATGGGATTACTGGGGTGGTAACTGTAGGCTGATGTGTGGCTGGAGGAGGTGGGTCCTTGGGGCATGCCTTTGGGGCATATATTTTATCCCTGGTCTCCAGTGCCTCTGCTTCCTGGTAGTCATGTTCTGAGCTGCTTTCCTCCACCACACCCTTCCACCATTATGCCCAGCCTTACCTCAGGCCCTGAGAAGTGGAATCTTCCATCTGTACTGAGACCTCTGAAATCATGAGCACCAAATAAACTTTTGCTCCTCTAAAATTGTTCTTGTCAGGTCTTTTGGTCACAGCAGGGAAAAAGCTGACTAAAATGTAGGGTGATCATGTTGTACCCAATTTTCAGGAAAAAAGTCTCACAAGCCACTCACGTAATAGCCAATGAAGCCTTTATTCTGGCCAGGGCCACAAACTACGTCCAGCACAAAGCAGGATAGTAGAAAAATGGCACCAGCTTGTAGCAAGGACAGGGTTTATAAAGCACAGGGTTAATACGCCCTCAGGCCCTCAGGTGGAGATGGTTTAAGGGTGGGTCAATGGGCCATCAGGTGGAGATAGTTCAAGTCCAGTTTAAGTCGCCTTTGCTTATAACAATCAGACAAGACCTAGCAAGTTCAGGATGGGCAAACAAGAAATGGGGTAATCAAAGAGCAGCAAGGCCAGTGTTGAGGAAAGGAGAGCACTGACATGGAGCATGCTGCAAGATGAAATTGAAACAAAAAGATACAGTAAAACTCTAAGGGGCTCTTTCTTAAAAATTAGGGATAACATAATCAGGGTTGGTATTGAAAAGACCACTCTGGCTGCAACATGTAGAACAGTTTACAGGAAAAGAACCAACACAGAGAGATGGATCAGTAGGTTATATCTGTAATCCAGGTGATGGAGGATGGTAGTGAAACCGCTTTTTACCCGTGATGAGTTCTTGCTCCCCGAACACTGAAGAATAATGCCGAAGAAGCACTCCGAGGCAAAGCTAGAGTAGAAAGTTGTTGCTGCCTGAAGCGCTTGAAGCAACGGAGCCGCGGGAAGAACTTCAGAAGCAAACTGGAGACAAACAGCTTTTTATTCTGATAACTTTTCTCTCTGGTTCTAATAACGACTAACACACGCCAAAAACATACCCTAAAATGGCGCTGACTCGATCAGCAATTTCGGCCAAGTCACTCGAGATCACGCAACAATCCCGTGAGACTACGGGTGGCGACAAAGGCCAAATCTCCACGGCTCATAGTCAACCGCAATTCAAGCCAATCCCCAAACAGGGCTCCTGCATTTCCCCCTTTTTGTTTTAAAAGAGGTAATGCTCTAGGACGTCTATGTGCAACCAACATTTCTTACCCGTCATCGGATAATCAAGGCTGTGCCCTTGACTCCTGTCTTAGGTTGATATGTCGGCCACATGAGACTGTCCCGTGCGACTGTGCCTGTCTTAGGTTGTCCCCCTCTGGGGATCTTACCCGTCATTGGCTAACCAGCCATCCAATGGAGCCCTTTAGGATCGACTATATATGATGACTAACAGCCGTCCAAATTGTGAGGAGATGTTGCGGCTTTAAGGCAACAAGCCTTTTGGTGATGAGCCAAATTGCATAGCATATCAAATTGTTTAAACAAATCAGCTGCCCTAAGTTCCATCAAGTAACACACTGAATTCTCTAGACAAATACCCGCAAGGCATTGTCCCGTAAAGTCCCAAACAATGAAAGATCAAAATGGCCATTTGTTATAACATGTTGATGTAGGAGGCCCCATGCATGTAGAGCAGAGGCCACACTGTTGGTGAGGTTGTTTGATGTTTGAGCAGCAGACGTCTTTTTTATGTTTAGACAATGCCACCGGCAAATCTTCAGGGCCCGCTACCTAGAAACTCAAGCATCAATTATTAAAGGAAAGGCAGTGCTATTGCAGCACTGAGTCAAGAGGCGAGTTGTCAAACTACAAAATAGAATAATTAGATTAGAAAATTAAAGTTGATTTTTGTTCACATACATCGCTGGTTGAGCTTTTACAAACATAAGTTGGAAAAAATGTCATATTTAGAACAAAACAAAGAAAGACTGAGGGTAATTACTGCATTAAAGATAGATTAAAGAAAAGGTAAAGGCACTTGAGAGAAATAATTTGTTAGCTGGAACCCTTGAGTCTCTGTATACAGAGCAATTTTTTACCTGTTGAGATAATTGAAATTAATGAGCTATTAAACAAATGAAGTTAATAACAAATAAACAATCTTAAGTCAAAACACCAAAATATCAGGTTATATAGCACTAGTCATATTTGTTTGCTAAAGAGAAGTCCCAGGGACACCTATAAATCAAAATTGAAAGTACCTTCATTTATAAAATTATTTACCTAAAATGAATACTCTTAACCTAAAATGAATTAAAGTTATTTGGATCCCATATATATATATATTTTCTTTTTCATAAGCCCTTTGTTCTTTGTGACGTCACACTGGACAGACGAACAAGCATACAAACATATATTTGTGACATCACATTAACATGAAATGTAGACAAATGTACAGACATAAAGACATGTATAAAAAGAAAAAAAAAAAAAAAAAAACAATTGTGTGCACACTAAAGAGAGATCTCCTTGTCCCGGCCGGGAGAAATGACACTTAAGTTGTGAAATATTTTGAAAGACTCTTTTGAGGGAATCATTCTGTACCTTCATCTTGGTCCTCTTGATTTTGTACCTTTTTTATTAATCTTGATTCTTCAATAACTTCATCTTGATCATTTTGATGTGGTACCTGTTTTATTAATCTAGATGGTATCCATATTGGAGAGGATTCGTCTTTTGGAAAAACACAAACAGATCCTCTTCCCCAAATTAATACTGGATCTGGACCCTTCCATGTACCTGAAAGAACATCCTTCCAGTAAACCAAAGGTTTATGTTGTTGGTGTGGATTCCAATGTCTGTCTCCAGCAGAATAACCATTAGAGTCTAAAGTTAGAAAATTTAAGGTAAACAGGGCAACTGCCAATCTGTCCTTAGGACTTTTCCAATTTCCTTCTTTTTGTTTTAATAACATAATTTTCAGTGTTCGGTTTGCTCTTTCAATAATGCCCTGACCCTGAGGATTGTATGGGATGCCTGTTTTATGGGATATATTGAATTTTGCGCAAAACTGCTTGAAAGATGAGGACGTATATGCGGGGCCATTATCTGTTTTAAGCATTTTGGGGATGCCCAATGCAGCAAAAGCTTGCAAACAATGAGATGTAACATCTTTAACTTTTTCTCCAGAATGTAAGGAAGCAAAAATCATGCCTGAGCATGTATCTATAGTCACATGAATAAATCGCAATTTTCCAAAACTTGGCTCATGAGTAACATCCATCTGCCACAAATGATTGGGCATTAATCCTCTAGGGTTAACTCCGAAATGAGGATTGGGCAAATGTGTCATACAAGATTTACAATCTTTTACAATTGTTCTGGCTTGCTCCTTTGTGATTTTAAACCTACGTTGCAAGGTGGTGCTGTTGACATGAAACTGGGAATGAAATAAAGTAGCTTGTTGTAGCGCTGAAAGTATAAATACTGTTTTTGTAAGTTCATCAGCCTTTTGATTACCTTCATGGAGGGGACCAGGCAAATTAGTATGTGCTCTAATATGGCCTACAAATAGAGGTTCTTTTCTTGCCCACAAAAGTTTTTGTATTTGATAAAACAATTTAAAGGCTGGAGTATGAGGTGCTATTGGTCCTGCTAACTCTAATTTTGGGACGGCTTGTACAATATAGTGGCTATCTGAAAAAATGTTTACGGGCTGGTCCCTAAAATTTTCCAGAGCTCTTACCACAGCTTCCAGTTCCACTAGTTGAGCTGATTTGTGTGCAGTTATGTAAGTCATATTTTCTTTTTTAGTGACTACTGTAGCAGTACCATTTGAGGACCCATCTGTAAATACATTAAATGCCTTAGGAATAGGTTGATTTTTTATTACCTGTGGAAATATAATAGGATGATTAATACAAAAAGATAATATAGGGGACTTAGGAAGATGATTATCAAAATTTGCAGAAGTAGAGCATTTAGCTATAGCCCAATCATTATCATTGAAGCATAAGTATTCAATCTGTGATGATGAATAGGGAGTAATAATAGTAGCAGGGTGAATGCCAAATATTTTAGTAGAAGTCTTAAGTCCTTGAAGAATAAGTTTAGCCACCATGGAGGTATAAGATTCAATTATACTTTTAGGAGAGACGGGCAAATGTATCCATAATAAAGGCCCTTGTTGCCAAAATACTCCTGTGGGTGTATATTGTGAAGAAATAATAATCAACATCAGCGGTTGAGTTAAATCAAATCTATCACAATGAGCTCCTTCGATGGCTTTTTCTACTAATTTTAAGGCTTTCCTAGCATCAGGAGTCAATGTTCGTGGTGAAGATGGATCAGGATCTCCACGAAGGATGTCAAATAAAGGTTTTAGTTGGCCAGTAGTGAGATTTAGTGTAGGGCGAAGCCAATTAATGTCTCCCAGTAGTTTTTGGAAATCATTGAGGGTGGTCAGATGTTCTTTATTTATTAAAATTTTTTGGGGTCTAACAAAAGTATCCATGATTTTAAATCCTAAATATAATATGGGAGATCTGGTTTGAACTTTTTTCTTCTGCTATATATAATCCATATTTTTTTTTAAATTTTCTACCACATCACTGAATATATTAAATAAGATTTTTTGATTAGGGTGGGCCAATAAAATATCATCCATGTAATGTAGACACATGAGATTTGGATATTTATTTTTAATGGGTTGGATAGCCTTGTCCACATATATTTGGCATATGGTGGGGCTATTAGCCATTCCCTGTGGTAAAACCTTCCATTGATATCTCTGATCAGGGCCATTATTGTTCATAGAAGGAACGGAAAAAGCAAACCTGGGGGCATCCAGAGGATGTAGGGGAATAGAAAAGAAGCAATCCTTTATATCAAGAGTAATAAGATGGAAATTTTTTGGAATAGCTACGGGGGACTAGGAAGTCCAGGTTGAGTAGGCCCCATAACTTGCATGGTTTTATTGATTTGTCTAAGATCATGTAACAATCGCCATTTTCCTGACTTTTTTTCTTGATCACAAATATGGGGGAATTCCAGGGAGAGGTGGAAGGTTCTATATGACCTGCTTCTAATTGTTCCTGAACTAATTGGTGGGCCGCTTGTAATTTCTCTTTAGATAGGGGCCACTGAGGGACCCACACTGGCTTATCAGAAAGCCATGGTATTTTCAAAATTATTTTCTCAGTGGCCCCGAAAAAAAATATCTTTTTCCTTTATGACAATGATTTACTTTTAGGGTTGAGATTACTCTGTACTTTTTGATAATGAGTTCTTTTATGGTTAAGATTACCCTGTAGGTTTTCACATTTAACATCTGCAGGCTTGGTTGCAAGGTGTACTCCCATTTGTTGCAAAATATCTCTTCCCCATAAAGTAACCGGTAGATTAGGTAAAACATAAGGCTGAAATGTTCCTTTATGGCCTTCATCATCCTCCCATTTTAAAATTACTGCACTTTTATCTGGGAGGTTATTATATCCCAAGCCTCTTAAACTGGTTGAAGCTTTTTGCAGAGGCCAGTGCTTGGGCCATTGGCGTAAATTAATAATGGAAGAGTCAGCTCCAGTATCTATTAATCCCTCCATTTCTATTCCTTGGATTTTTATTTTACACATAGGCCTCCTTGAACAGTCTCGAACCCAGCAAGCCATGGGACTTGAGTCAGTGGAACAAAATCCTCTATTGTTCCCTTCTTGAGGCATACCCATTTTAAATGAATTATGTAAATTGGGAAGGAGAAGCAACTGAGCAATTCTATCTCCTTGATTAACAGAACTTACACTTTGGGGTGAGCTAAGCATTATTTTTATTTCCCCTTTGTAGTCTGAGTTTATTACACCTGGGGTCACTTGCAAACCTATAAGCTTTTAGGACTACGCCCGATAATAAGTCCTACAGTCCCTGAGGGAAGAGGTCCCCTGACTCCTGTGGGAATCAGTTGAACCCCCATTTCAGGTGTTAACACTATTCGGGCGGTGGAACAGAGGTCTAATCCTGCATTTCCTCTTGTTCCTCTGGCGAGGGAGTGGATGGGTAGTAGGGATTGTGTCGGGGAAGCATCTGAGTGGATGCTTGAGGATACTCCTTCTGCAATGCCCCGTACATTTGTGGGCCCCGGGGTACTGGGCCCCGTGCCCCGTTTTTTGAATTCCTGAACAAAGGATTTCCATGGATGTCAAATTTTGAATAGCATTTATTGGCCCAATGATTTCCCTTTTTACACCTGGGGCAGCGGCCTGGGGCACGGTATGAGCTTGATCTTATTTCTCTTTTGGGATTTTGCCTAGAATTTCCTGATTGATTATGATAATTTTGCCTGGAATATCCTGATTGATTATAATGTCTACGTTTAGCCTTTGTGAAATTTCGAGAGGAAGCACCTCTCATTGAGGCTGCAATCACATTTCCTGTGACAAAGGCGCCATTTATATCTTTACATAGTTGTATATATACGGAAAGATCCTTTTTAGTTCTCCATGGCCTGATGGCTGCTTGGCACCATTTATTTGCATTTTCATAAGCTAATTGAACAACTAAAGGCATAGCTTGGTCAACATCTGCAAACACACTACCTGCAGTTCTCAAAAGTCGATCAGCAAAGTCGGCATACGGCTCATTAGGTCCTTGAATCACTTTTGACAAGCTACCTTGTAGATCCCCAGGTCCTTGTACAGTTTTCCATGCCTCTAAGGCAGCTGCATTTATCTGAGCATATATATCTGAGTCATAATCTGTTTGAGCCTGTAAGTCTGCGAATTGCCCTTCTCCTGTGAGCATGTCTATTTTATAGTTTTCAAACCCTGCAGCCGCGTTTCTTTTAGCCGTTTCTATACAAAGTTCTTGGAATTGCGATCGCCAAACCAAGAATTGCCCCCCGCTTAATGTTGCTTTACATAGACTTTTCCAGTCTGAGGGGGTTAAGCTAAAGGTGTTAAGGGACTCCAGCATACTCAAACGTGAAAGGAGCTTGGGGCCCATAAGTCATTACTGCCTCTTTGAGATTTTTTATAGTTTTGAAATCTACTGACTGATGGACACTCTGTCCATTTTTCTTTTCAAATGCTGGCGGTTCCCAATGTATCTGTGAGTTGTCCTCGAGGGCGCATAAGCGATCAGAAAGACTTTTTATTTCTGTTTCTAGGGTATGCAAATGCCTAGTAATACCCTTCATATTTTCTGTAATGGATTCCACCCATGGGGGAGTAGTCACTTCCACAAGTGACTCCTCTGCCTGACGGACCTTTTTCTCGGTCTTTTTAAATTTCTTTTTCCTCATTTTCTCAGGATCACTTTTACTAGATTCCTCACCACTGCTAATTTCACTGACAGCAATATCCTGAGGCCCAGGTTCCAGTGAGAGCAAGTATCCTTCAGCTTTCGCCAATAACTTCCGAATAGCTTTAATAGCTTGGATTTTTGTCATTTTTGGGTCTCTTCTAATACTCTCTTTACTGGTCTCAGTTGGCCCAGTGGAATCTACACTTTTTTGATCACTTTCACTTTTGTCTATATACTCCTCACTGAGAACAGAGTCAGGTATATCAAGGAGTCTTTGCATAGCCTCTATCACTTGGGATTCAGTTATATTTGAACCCATCTTTAGAGACCTTTCAGTTCTTACCTGTCCGCTCCGAAGTTCCCCGTACGGGCCGCCACCTGTTGCTGCCTGAAGCGCTTGAAGCAACGGAGCCGCGGGAAGAACTTCAGAAGCAAACTGGAGACAAACAGCTTTTTATTCTGATAACTTTTCTCTCTGGTTCTAATAACGACTAACACACGCCAAAAACATACCCTAAAATGGCGCTGACTCGATCAGCAATTTCGGCCAAGTCACTCGAGATCACGCAACAATCCCGTGAGACTACGGGTGGCGACAAAGGCCAAATCTCCACGGCTCATAGTCAACCGCAATTCAAGCCAATCCCCAAACAGGGCTCCTGCAGAAAGTGAAAGGCTTTATTGAAAGGACAGCTAAAAGACTTCTCCCAGAAGGAGAAGGGGACTCGGAAACCAGGAATCCAAAGGGAGGAGAGGCCTTCTCCCTTTTATATTTGAAATCTTTCTTTTGTCCCTTTCATGTTCCCTATCTCTGTCCTGCATGGGACGGGAATGTCAAAAAGATGTGACACCGGAGGGCCCATAGTGGGTGTGAGATTCACAGGAAGGGCTTAGGGCTAGTTGATTAGCATCTCCATTTGCTGGGAGCTGTTTTCATTAGCATTCCTTAAGATGGGCCCTAAGCTTGGGAAAATTAACCGTCTTATCTCCCTTAGAGTTGCTCTGTGTTTTTCCAGGACTCAGACTGACTCCATTTTCTTTATGGACTCCATGTTCTTTATGAAACTCGATGTTAGACCCGATTTGCCTGACTACACTCACTATCTAGCTTTAAATCTGGCTTCAGTAGTTTGCCCAAGGTTGATGCAGTTGGTGGTGGAAGAGATGGAGTTTCTGAGAGGCTCGAGGAGAGTGCAGGTGAGCATGTTAAGCTGTGATTGGGGGGTTGGCTCTCAGCCCCAAGAAGCCACACTTTTCATCCAAACAAGAATTTGCTTTAATGCAAAAAAAAAAAAAAAAAGTCACTAGAAACATAATAACCAAGGAACCTTATATCTTTCCTTATTCTTGTTACACGACCCCCCCATATGAACCAACATGGTACAGTTTAGATGTGGTGTTCCCAAAAGCTCATGTGTGAGACAATGCAAGAAGGTTCAGGGGGAGAAACGATTGGGTTGCCAGAGCCTTACTTAACCCAATCAGTGAATTAAGCACCCATCCCATAGGAATTAACTGAGTGGTGTGGTTGGAGGAGGTGGGAATTGGGGCGTGGCTTTGGAGTATATATTTGTATCTGGCAAGTGGAGACCTCTCTCTCTCTCTCTCCCTCTCCCTCTCCCTCTCCTCTCCCTCTCCCCCCTCTCTCTCCCTCTCCCTCTCCCTCCTCCCTCTCCCTCTCCCTCCCTCTCCCTCTCCCTCTCCCTCTCCCTCTCCCTCTCCCTCTCCCTCCTCCTCCCTCCCTCTCCCTCTCCCTCTCCCTCTCCCTCTCCCTCTCCCTCTCCCTCTCCCCCTCCCCCTCCCTCCCTCCCTCCCCTCTCCTCTCCCTCCCTCCCCCCCCCCTCCCCCCCCCTCCCTCCCTTTCCCTCTCCCTCTCCCTCTCCCTCCCTCTCCCTCTCTCCCTCTCTCTCCCTCCCTCCCTCTCCCTCTCTCTCCCTCTCTCCCCCTTTCCCTCTCTCCCTCCCCCCTCCCCCCTCCCCCCTCCCCCCTCTCTCCCTCCCCCCTCTCTCCCCCTCCCCCCTCCCTCTCCCTCTCCCTCTCCCCCTCCCTCCCTCCCTCCCTCTCCCCCTCTCTCCCCCTCCCTCCCTCTCCCTCTCCCTCTCCCCCTCTCTCCCCCTGTCCCCCCTTCTTCCCCCCCCATGTGAGCTACTTCCCTATGCCACACTGTTCTGCCATGATGTTCTACCTCATCTTGAGCCCCAAGGAATGGAACCAGCCTCTTATGGACTGAGACATCTGAAACTGTGAGCCTCTAAATAAACCCTTCCTTCTCTACAGTTGTTCTGGTCCAGTCTTTCAGTCACAGCAGCGAAAAAGCTGAGTAAAACAAACCACTTACACTTAAAAATGTTATAGGAGGGCTGGGGTTGTGGCTCAGCGGCAGAGCGCTTGCCTCACACGTGCGAGGCCCGGGTTCGATCCTCAGCACCACGTAAACATAAATGCATTGCATTGTGCACAACTAAAGTAAATAAATAAATTTTTTTAAAAATGTCACAGGAGAAGACAATACAGGGAAATTCATAGTTGCTTTTCCCTTTTTTCTTCAGTAATCTGAAAGGAGATAGTAGAATGTGAGTGTGTTAAGAAATGAAAAAAGGGACTGGGGATATAGCTCAGTGGCAGAGTGCTTGCCTACCATCATATGCAAGGCCCTGGGTTCAATCCCAAGTACCACACACACACAAAAAAAGTTAATATTGTACATTTTGTGTGTGTGTGTGTGTGTGTGTGTGTGTGTGTGTGTGGTGTACCAGGGATTGAACTCAGGGGCACTCCACCACTGGGTCACATCCCCAGCCCTTTTTTTGTATTTTATTTAGAAACAGGGTCTCACTAAGTTGCTAAGTGCCTCGCCATTGCTGAGGCTGGCTTTGAACTCGCAATCCTCCTGCCTCAGCCTCCCAAAGTGCTGGGATTACAGGTGTGCGCCACCATGCCCAGCTAATTTGTACATTGTTAAGCTTCCATTGAAAACAAAATACATATGCATGCACAAGCTTATTTTGGGAATTTCACGTTTTCATTTAAATTGGCATTGTACATTTTAAAGATGAATGGTAAAATTGGTGCTAATAGTAAAATTTTAAAATGTTTAAATTTAAAACAACATTTAGGGGTTGTGGCTCAGCAGTAGAGCGCTCGCCTAGCGCTCGCCTAGTGCAGCCCCCGGTTCAATCCTCAGCACCACGTACAAATAAAAGCATTGTGTACAACTAAAATAAATAAACAAAATATTTTTTAAAACCCATTTAAAAGACACATAAGACATTGAGAAGACTATGGAAGAAAAAGAAAAACCTGTTTCAGTTCTTTTATTGGTACTTTTACCCTGTTCTTTTGAACGAGACAGACTGCATTTTCATTTTGCACTGGGCCTGAAAAATTATGTAGCAGGACTTGCAAGATGTGTATGTTACTGAATTGTAAGTAGCTATTAAAGTATTTATTTATTTGCTTAATTCCTACTCTATTTCACTACTCTGAACACACGGTAAGTGGGAAAGAAATGGCAAATCAAATCAAATCCAGTCTTGGGTAAGAAGAAGCTTCATTGCAGGGGGAAAAGAGCTATTGCAATAGGGAGAAATGCTCAGGCCATACAATGCCAATATCTCCTTTGTTTTCATAAGAAGAGGAGATTTGCATACGGACAGGCACACACAGGGAAGACCATGGGGGTACAGAGTAAGAAGCAGCATCCTCAAGCCAAGGAGAGAGACCTCAGAAGAACGGAAACCTGCTAACACCTTGATCTTAGACTTCTAGCCTCCAGAACTATGGGAAAATAAATTTTGTTATTTAAGCCACTCAGTGGTATTTTGTTATGGCAACCCTAGCAAATTAACACAATCTTCTTATTTTTTATTTATTTTCTCTTTTTTAATGTATTTTTTTTAGTTGTAGATGAAAACAATACCTTTATTTTGTTTGTTTATTTATTTATTTTTCAGTGACAATTATTTTTGTTTTATTATCACATACACAGAAACCTCATGGTTAAGGTCAAGATTTTATATTACAATTAGTTCTGGGTCCACTCCTCCAAAACCCTGAAGAACTCATGATTCAGGTTCCAGAGTTCTGTCATAGATCATATCCATAATTGTTATATGAGAATATCTGCAAAACCTGGATTTCCTAATTGACAATATGGACACATGAGCAAGACAGTTGTTACCCTCTGGGGCTCTTCCCACAGACAAACAGTGAAAGCATGATGGATTTTAGTATATTACTCTATTTTAGTATATTACTATGTTGTACAACCACCTCCACTACCTAATTCCAGATTATTTTCATCACCCCCAAAAGAAACTCCAATCCTATTGGTAGTCAGTACCAATTTCCTCCTCCTGCCATGCCCTAGAAATCACTAATTTACTTCCTGTTTCTATGGATTTTTCTTTCTTTTTTGTTCTTGTTATTTATTTGTTGTGATTTGACAATGAATTTTTCACCATTAAATAGATGTTCTTATTAACAGATTTGCTTTTTAGAGAAGTTTCAGGTTTATAGAAAGGTTGAGCAGAGGATACAGAGAGATTCCCATATATTCCCTCCTCCCCATCTAACATAGGTATGGTACATTTGCTACAACTAAGAGACCAATTTGATATATTGTTATTAATTTAAATTCATAATTTGTACTAGGGTTCACTCTTCCTGGGTTTTGCAAATACATAATGTTATGTACCCACTATACAGTGTCAGACAGAATAGTTTCACTTTTCCCCAAATCCCCCATGCCCCACACCCTGCTTACTGACAACCACTGATCTTTTTTACTAACCTCCATAGTTTTGCCTTTTCCAGAGTGTCATATAGTTGGAATCATACAATAGGTAAGTTTTTCAGATTGGCTTCTCTCACTTAGTGATATGCACTTAACTTTCCTTCTTATCATTTTGGGGATTGAAAGCTCATTAATTTTTATTGCAGAATAAAATTCCATATATGGTGCATGATTTATTCATTTACTTATTGAAGGATATCTTAGTTGCTTCCATTTTTAGCAATTATGAATAAAGCTGCTGCATCTATTCTGATGCAAATTTTTGTAAGTTTTCTAAATACCTGGGAGTGTAATTCCTAGATCAAGTGGTAAATATGTCTATCTTTGTAAGAAAAATTTCCAAATTATTTTTCAAGGAAGCTGTACCATTTTGTATTCTTATCAGTACTGAATAAAAAATTGATTCTCCACATCTTCTTCAGCATTTGCTGTTGTCAGTGTTTTAGTCATTCCAGTAGGCATGTAGCGATATCTCATTGTTATTTTAATTTGCAGAGCCAATAGTGACTTATGATGTTGAACATTTTTACTTATGTTTTTTTTTATTCAAACTGTTGTATTTATAATAGTAGTATGCATTATAATTCATAATAAACATATAGAGTGTCTTTTTACATAACACTGTTGTATGCAATGTATATTCGTACCATTCAAATCTTCAGTCATGCATTTAGGATAATGATATCCATCTTATTCATCTACCTTTTCTTTTTTTCTCCTCCATTCCCCCTTGCTCCCTTCCTTCCCCTCCCTCCCTTTTTTTTTTTTTTTTTTTTTTTTTTTTGTGGTACCAGGGATTGAACTCAGGGGCACTCCACCACTGGGTCACATCCCCAGCCCTTTTTTTGTATTTTTTAATTTAGAGACAGGTCTCACTAAGTTGCTAAGTGCCTTGCTGTTGCTGAGGCTGGCTTTGAACTCGCGATCCTCCTGCCTCAGCCTCCTAAAGTGCTGGGATTACAGGTGTGTGCCACCGCGCCCGGCTTCCCTCCCTCCCTTTTGACCATTATAGTGTTCCTCTAATCCTCCTATGTACCCCGACCCAACACCACTGTGAATTGGCCTCCTTATATCAGAGAAAACATTTGGTATTTGGACTTTTGAGATTGACTAACTTCACTTTTGTTTATTTATTTATTTATTTATTTTTAGTTGTTTTAGTTGTACACAATGCCTTTATTTTTACGTGGTGCTGAGGATCGAACCGGGCCGCGCACGTGCTAGGCGAGTGCTCTGCCGCTGAGCCACAAACCCAGCCCCTGTTTATTTATTTTTATGTGGTGCTAAGGATCAAACCCAGTGCCTCATACATGCGAGGCAAGTACTCTACCGCTGAGCCACAACCCCAGCCCCATTATTTTTTAATGTTCTGTTCTTTTTCTTATTTTTGCTGTGTAAATCTAGAACCATTGTCTGAGGGGACTCTGTTGGTGAACTTTCCGACACTGGAATTTCTGTTTGGTGCTATTGAAGTAATCTTTTACTTCCTGTAATCTTTGTCAAAATGATCTTTCAACCCCTGTATTTGCTCCCTCATCCTCATTTTTGAGTTCATTCTTAAGTTCCGCTAACCATTCCATTCTTGTCCCTTTTTATTTTTTGAGACAGTGTCTCCCTAAGTTGCTTAGAGCCTCACTGGAAAATTGCTGAGGCTGGCTTTGAACTCAAAATCCTCCTGTCTCAGCCTCCCAAATTACTGGGATTATAGCCATGTGTCCCTGAGCCCTGCATCTTCTTATTTTTTCAGATACTTTATATATTCTGCACACAAGTCCCTTGTTAGCTAAACCTATTGCAAATATTTTCTGCCAGACTGAATTATCTCTTTATTTTATTTTTTATTTTTATTTATTTATTTATTGTGGTACCAGGGATTGAACTCAGGGGCACTCGACCACTGGACCACATCCCCAGCCCTTTTTTGTATTTTATTTAGAGACAGGGTCTCACTGAGTTGTCTCACTGAGTTGCTAAGTGCCTCACCGTTGCTGAGGCTGGCTTTGAACTCACAATCCTCCTGCCTCAGCCTCCCAAGTGCTGGGATTACAGGCATGCGCCACCCGCGCCCGGCTCTTTATTTTTTAAATAGTATTGAAACCAGAGTTTTGAGATGAAACTAGATTCCTGGTTTCTGCTGGCAGATGGGATTTGTAGGCTACAGGCATCACCAATTTCCTTCTGGATTCTTGTTTTACAAATTTAGATTTTTTTGTTGTTGTTTTTGGTTTTTGGTCTGTTTTATTTTGTTTTGGTACTGGGGATTAAGCCCAGGGGGACTTAACCACTTATCCACACCCCCTTGCCCTTTTTTATATTTTATGGATAGGGTCTCACTGAGTTGCTTAGGGACTCACTAAGTTGCTGAGGCTGGCTTTGAACTTGCGATACTCCTGCCTCAGCCTCCAGAGCCACTGGGATTACAGGCATGTGCCACCGCACTCTGCTTGTCTCACAAATTTGAAGAATAAAATCCAGATGATAACAATAGGAAAGAGTGAACAGAGTAGGATTTATGTAAGTGAGAAGAGAGGACTACCGTCAGGGAGGGACCTGATAGTGTTACAGGGCTGGGGCCTTCCGGAAAACAGATGCAGGGTGAAGACCCCCTCACTATAAACCCTCATTCTAGCGATCAAGTCAGTAAGATTTCAGACTTGATCAGAGTAATAGGACTGAGTTTATTGAAGTGATAGGAAAAGGGGATAGGGGTCACTCTCAAAGGAGAGCAGGTCTTCTCAGAGAAGAGAGGGACAGAGTGCCTCTCCTACACTCTAGTTTTATTGGGAATCCCAGAGAAGCTTCCAGAGAGTCCCACCCAAATCCATCTCTTGACTGATGACTGACAGCTGGATGACATCAGACTTTCAAATTCCCACTGTAATGACAACTGTAGGTCACCTTGGCCCATGCTGGTTGGTTCTAACTGGATTCTGTTTGTTTGTTTGTTTGTTTTATTTTTTATGTGGTGCTGAGGATCGAACTCTGCCTCATGTGTACAAGGCAAGGGCTCTATCACTGAGCCACAACCCCAGCCCCTAATTGAATTCTTAATCATACATTCTTACAGGTTTTATGGTTAGGAAGAATTATTCTTATCTTTCAGAATCTGATCTGTGAAAAGGGTCACAAAATTATCTCCCTTCAAAGTAACTTAGGTTCCTTTCATCAATGTTATTTCCTGGCTGTATTCCCTTGCAGATAACAAGTAGTTTGCTGAGGAACGTGACATATCCTGTCCACCCAAGCCAAGCAGGGCTGCATGCAAATTCCTTCCTTGAAAGAAAGCATGTGGGGGTGAGCACAGTGGCCCCGTTTTAAAGAATTATTCCCTTAACCTCATGTTCTGTTTCTATCACTCACATCTGTCTGCCCTCTATCAGTATCATTAAAAGAACGAAAGTCTTTTATTTTTATGAAGTTGAATTATTTAACTTTTTTATATTATGTTTGGTGCTTTATGTGGTGTCTTTCCCAAATCCTCCCTCTGATTTGTTATATCAGCCAGGGGCCAATAATGGAGACAAAAACTATACCAGTTTTGCCAGCTACAGTGCCTGCAATCCCAACTACTCACGAGGTTGAGGCAGGAGGATGGCAAGTTGAGGCCAGCCTGGGCAACTTAGAAAGACCCTGTCTCAAAATAAAAACTAAAAATGCCTGGTGATATATCTCAGTGGTAGAGCATCCCTGCTTTCAATCTCCAGAAATTAAAAAAAAAAAAAAAAAAAAGGAAAACAACCCAGTTATCTAAAAAATAAGGTTTTTTTGTTTGTTTTTTAAACATCTATTTATTTGCTTTAGTTGTACACAATTCGTTTATTCTTATGTGGTGCTGAGGATAGAACCCAGGTCGTGCACGCGCTAGGCGAGCGCTCTAACGCTGAGCCACAACTCCAGCCCCTAAAAAAGAAGTTTAATATAAGCAATGGTATAGTTAAGAAGCGACATAGTGCCATAAAAGAGGATTTTGAGGAATATAGAAAGAGTACAGAATGTCCAATATAAAATAGTATAGAATCAAGGGCAGTTTCTGCATCTAAAGTCAGTAGAGAGTACAAGAGGATGGAAATTTAGAAATTCAGAAGGAGCATCTCTCACGGAGACTGAGATTCAAACCTCCGAGGAAAGGTATGATTGCAACAGGTACATTCAACCTGCTGGGGACAATGAAAGCACAAGAGCATGGGAGCCATAGCAACCTACCACCAGGTAACAGAGAAACTTGATGCAAGGCACAGACCTCAGGCGGTCCACGGGACTCACTGGCCACAGTTCAGTTCTCAAGACATGCATTAGTTAGTTGAAACCACTCCAAATATGGAGGTTCCTTAAAAACTAATAATAGATTTGCCGTCTGATGCAGCTACCCAACTTCTGGGTATACATACAAAGGAAATGAAATCAGCATATCAGAAATACCTGCACACCCATGTTTATTGTGGCACTATTTACAATAGCTGAGATATGAACTCAACTTAGGTGCTCATCTATAGAGGAATGGAGAAAGAAAATGTGCCATAGATACAAAATGGAATTTTATTTCATCATAAATAAGAATGAAATCCTGTCATTTGCAGCAAAATGAGCAGAACTGGAGGTTATTGGGTTAAGTGATATAAGCCAGACTCAGAAAGACTATATCATATATTCTTTCTCATATGTGGAGGAAAAAGTCAATCTGAATATAAGGTAGTGATTACTCGAGATTAGGGTGGGGGTGAATAAAGGGAAGCTGGATTTGATCAGTGCATACTCTATGCACATGTGGAAATATCACATTAAGTTCTATTAATATGTATAATTAATACATATTTTTTAATTTAAAAAATCAAAGACTTTGATAAGAGTTACACATCATTCTCCAACATTTAGTTCTGAGCATACTTAAGAAGAGAAACAATTTTTGTCATTCAAGTCTACAAAATAAAATAGACTTTGAGGATTTGAAATACAGACAAAAGTTAGCATGAAGCAAAGCTAATTAATGCACAAAATTAATAATAATTAATAAATCAAAAAATTTAAAAACTGTCTAAACACCTGTCTTTTTTATTTCAGTTGTTTTAATTCTCACCCATCTTTATTTATCTTTTTTTTTTTTTTTTTTTGGTACCGGTGAATGAACTCAGGGGCACTCGGCCACTGGGCCACATCCCCAGCCCTTTTTTGTATTTTATTAGTGTTAGAATTTAGGCAAAGTTTCTTACGCAGGGAATGCCATTTTAATAAAAGGGAAGTTTATTAGGGGCCACACGTGGAAGGAGGAGAGAAAAAGAGAAAATGGGGAACGGACGGGAACAGGGGCAAGCGCGAACAGAGAGCGATTTCAGTCCGGGGGTGGCTTAAATAGAGTGGGGGGTCAGAGAGCCCCCCTGGAGTGAGTCCTTGCCTTATAGGCTACCAGAGGTCAGGAGGTAGTGGCCAGGGAACCTGCTGGTCACAAAGCACCTGGGGAGGTGTGGCCTTCTTCCTGGAGGCGCAGCTTCTGCCTGGACTCCAACATTCCCCCCTTTTTGATTTCTTAGGAAGCGGGGCGTCGTGTTTCAATCTGGCTGCTTCAGAGCTGAAGTGGGGCGACGTGGGGTAGTTTTGAGGGGGGAGATGTGGGCAGGCAGGTCCAGCTGGAGGGTGGAAAAAATTTCCAGGAGATAGGCGTGGAAAAGATGAATCTGTCCAGGTATGGGATGGATGAAGTTTCTTTGAAGCCATATGTCTGTGAGGGTGTCAAACCAGGCTTCTGCAGAAAGTCACTGAGGAAGTCAGCCGGAGAGCATGTAGAAATTGTGGGTCTTGCGAGTTTGCAGGTAACACTATTATGGAAGCAACAAAAGGAAAGAAAGTGAGATGGATTATTGTCCATAGGCCTGTGTTCCACCAGGTGGGACTTACGGTGAAGAGGCCAATGGAGAGTGCGAAGCACATCACAATGAGCATCAGGTGGCAGCATAAGGGCAGGACTCAGCAGGGCTTTCTGGTTGGAAAGTCATCCGTTGGTTTTTTTTAACAGTTGATTGTCCCTGAGAAAAACTGGTTAGAGGTTTAAAACAAGAAAAACAGAGAAGATTATTTTGAGTTGGTATTGGGGACACAAGAGAAACGATTTTTTAAGGGATCAGTGGGACTGGAAGAGCAAGTATATTGAGGTAGTTGTTTGTCTTCTTTTTGTGGATCTTCAGTTGGTTGAGCAGCTGGTTTTAGTCTGGAAATATGAATCCAAGAAGTTAAATTTCCTGAGGTTTCACGAAGCTTAGCAGCTGTGGGTGTGCACAGCACAACCTGGAAGGGGCCTGTCCACTTTGGGACAAGGGAGACCGATTTTGTGTCTTGTGGAGGGGAGAAATATACCCAAGAACCGGGTGTTAATGGGAATGAAGCAGTGAGTCTACCTGGGTCAGGCAGAATGAAATCTTGGCACGTCCATAGCTGATGTCTGATGAAGGATAAAGTCAACAGGGATGAGAACTTTTATGAGAGAACACAAAAAACATAAGTACTGAATAAATGTTGATAGCATCTGGAACATGTCAATGTATACCATGGAGTTAATTTAAATTTTTAACATGTATAGAGTTATCAGGGATGTAAACACAACATTTTACTTAGGGCTGAAGTTACCTTTGCTTCTAAAATGTTCAGAAATGGTTGTGCATCTGTTTTAACTGTTACTGGATGTCTAGGATGAAATTTGTCAAACCGACTTTTGTTATGACCATTGGTAAGAGTCAGCTGTTTCTGATGGGAATCTTGGGGAAACTTGAGAGCAGATTTTCTGCTTGGTGCCTTCTGTAAGGATGGGTCCAGGTCTTGCTTGACCTTGTGGCTTTCCTCAGAAGCCTTAGGGATGTTTCTCCCTTTTTATGGACCCTCCTTTTAGCAAGAGCACTGATTGGCTTTTCCTCTATCGGTCTCATTTATCTCTCTTATCGGGAGATCATGTGACCCAGAGATGAAAGCTTTGTAGAGATGTTTCTTCTTCCCTCACAGGCAGACTCTGGGAAAAGGACCAAATACTGGTCTTCTTGGCTCTTTTGATTAATTTAAAGTTTGATCTTAGCCATCCAGTAAGCTAATCTTAAATTAATGTTTATAAACTTACAGTAGCCGGGGTCTGTGGTATCTATCTGTCTTGATGGTTCTTGAAGTTCAGGTGTTTAAGTTTTGAAGTTGATTTCTGTTAACATATTTGAGCTTTAAAGAAAGGCTGAGAGCATTTAGCTGACAAAATATTACAATTAGAACGGACTAAAGAAAGGCTGAAAGCATTTATCACATTTTAGAACAAATTAAAGACAGGCTGAGAGCATTTAGCTGACAAAATATTACAATTAGAACGGACTAAAGAAAGGCTGAAAGCATTTAACTTTTTGTGGGAAAGTAATAACTTGAATTTAGGAAAAATATTTTTATGGGGTCACACTGAGCAAGGGAGGGAGTCTGAGTATCTCAGACTTTAGAGTCTACCAGGTTAATGGGGGCGAGGTACTGGGAGGTTTCTACATCAGTCGAGGCTGCATCGGTAAGGGGTTGTGAGGTTCCCGCTGTCTTGTTACATGTGTTACCATGTTGTAGACTGCTGAGACCGTAGGAGTGAAGATTTGGTCTTTAGGAAGCTGTTGCATCAGTCTTCTAGGAATTTTACACATCTGTTTATACCTATTGGAACTTTAATCTGTTTCACTGATGATAAAAACCAACTTATGAAAATAATTAATATCTGATGGCATATTTAACAGTGAGCAATTTAACCTTGTAAATTAATTAGCTGTTTAACAAAGTTAGTTACAAATGAATAATTTCATGTCAAATATCAAAATATGAGGCTGAACAGTATTAGTTGAAGTTTGAAGGTACCTTAATTTGAATTGAACATTTTTGACTGAAATGAATTAAAGATATTTGGATCCATTATTTTAATTTTTATGAGCGCTCGGTTTGTTATTTGTGATATCACATTTACATGAAATCTGGACAGACACACGGACATAAAAACATAAAAAAACATAATTGTGCGCACTTTGGGAAGGAAAGAAAACATGTAGCTTTTGAGGTTTTTTACCTGAAGAGGCAAAGGTGAGGTTAGCAGGGAGTTTGCTGTATGAAAAGGCCCGCTGTATTAGGGCAGGAAGTTGGAGGGAGGGTCGCGTAAGCCAGTGGCTGGTCTATGTGTCGTGTCCCGTGTGAACGGGAAAAAGAGTAGGGAGAATTGAGGGAGGGAGGGTCGTGTAAGCCACTGGCTGTTAGGAAAGAAGACTTTTAGTCTTTCGGGCTGTGGCGGGGTCTGGCTCACCGGAGCCAGGTAGAATTAAAGGGAGGGCAGGGGTTCTAAGTGTCGTGTCCCGTATGAACGGGAAAAAGAGTCTGAACTAGGCATAAGGCCTGAAGAGATTTTAGGGAGAACTGAGCAGAAGCTGCCCACGTCCGCAGGCGGCTCTGAAGGCTGGAGGGAGGGTAACGGAAGTGGAAACAGACTTGGGCGGAAGAACATGGCGGATCCGCGAAAGGGGGAGGGAGTTAAGTAGCAGAGCCGGTTGATTGTGGAACAAGTGACCGCAAGGCTAAGAAGTTGCATGTTGAAACAAAGGAAGAAGTATACTCATGTTGTCGGCCGTGGGGGGGATTTTGGCCTGATCGCGAAGAAACTGCTCGGCTAAAATAGATCAGAGGAGGCAGGGTGGACCGGGTTGCCGGGTGAACAGAGGAAGCGAGTAAGGAGCGCGTTGTTGCTATAGCAGCCGCGGGCTGGGAGCGCACCATTGCAGCTGCGGCCGCAGGGGGAAGAGAAGAGAGAAGAGGGGAAAAGAGACGAATTTGTATCTGAAAGCTGAGGTTCCCAGAGAAGGGAGAGGAAGAGAAAAAGAGGGAGAGAGAGAGAAAAAACTTCGCGACTCTTACCCATCCTGAGAACAGCAGCCAGCGGTGTCCGAGAGCAGAGCGTCCGCAGAGAAAGAAAAAAATAGCAATTCCCGAGAAATTTTGCCTTTTGAATAAAGAATTGCCCCACGTTGGGCGCCAAAATGTTAGAATTTAGGCAAAGTTTCTTACGCAGGGAATGCCATTTTAATAAAAGGGAAGTTTATTAGGGGCCACACGTGGAAGGAGGAGAAAAAGAGAAAATGGGGAACGGACGGGAACAGGGGCAAGCGCGAACAGAGAGCGATTTCAGTCCGGGGGTGGCTTAAATAGAGTGGGGGGTCAGAGAGCCCCCCTGGAGTGAGTCCTTGCCTTATAGGCTACCAGAGGTCAGGAGGTAGTGGCCAGGGAACCTGCTGGTCACAAAGCACCTGGGGAGGTGTGGCCTTCTTCCTGGAGGCGCAGCTTCTGCCTGGACTCCAACAATTAGAGACAGGGTCTCACTGAGTTGCTAAGTGCCTCGCCACGGCTGAGGCTGGCTTTGAACTCGCGATCCTCCTGCCTCAGCCTCCCAAGTGCTGGTATAGGCGTGCGCCACCGCGCCCGGCTATTTATCTTTATATCATTCAATATCAACCTAGATACCACCTCTTCTGGGTGACTTTTCATTTCATTCCCAGCCTCAACACATGGTTAGTGCTCCTTCAGCTAGCAAATGTACTTGAGTTCACCCTTGTGATAAAACTTAAGCTCCTTGAAATAAGAGATTCTTTTATTCTACATTGCATCTTCAGATCATAAGATAGTTCTCAGCATGTTGTTAGCATTTCAACAATTGATAAATAAATTACTAAAAATCTGAATAAATCACTTTCTTTTCTCCATCCCAAAGTACCCTTCTTATCCTTTTGTCATGGGAATTCCTTCCTATTGTTATTTGTGTACATTGTTTCTTTTCAGGAAGAAACTGTCAGCTCCTGCTAATCTTTGCATTCATTGGATTGACAAGCACTGTGCATTGCATAGGGTAGGCATTCACTGAATATTTTCTGTATAAATGTCACCAAAATCATAAAAGGTGACTATAATGTAGTAAAATGGATTTTGTAGTTGGTTTATGAACTGACTCTGAACACATCCTTCTATAACTTCCTCAGGAGCCATACAAGAAACTTGGGGTATTAATTTATACTCATTTGATTGCAAGAAATAGAGACTCTATCCAACTGGTTTAAATATACAGGCAAGAGTTTCTACTATAAATGATACCAGTCTTGCATATCAGAATTAGGTCCATGTTCCCCTGGTGTTGAAGATTAAACACCAAAACACCAAGGCAAGTGTAAAAAGCAAATTTTATTTAAGAGACAACAGATACAAAAAGAGATGGTAAACTCCTTCAGAGAGGAGCTGGGGACCCAGAGCTGGTGCCCGTGGGAGTGGGCGTGTCTTTCATTTTTATAGACCTCAGGTTTCCTCCCCTCTCATGCCCCCTCCTCTTCCTATCTTGCCTACCTGTGACCAAAAGGCAGGAAAAGAGCCACCAGGGAGTACTCATTAGCAACCCCTTGTTTTGAGAGGAGTGATTCTCTCTGGTAACCTTGGTAACCAGTTGGTGGATGTGCTCTGGAGGTGTTAGCATTTCATTTACTGTTCTTTGAATTAGCCCCCATCTTCCCTGGATCATTCTTTTTTTTTTTTTTTTTTTTTTTTTTAATATTTTGCAGGGGGGGGGGGGGGGGGGTACCAGGATTGAACTCAGGGGCACTCAACCACTGAGCCACATCCCCAGCCCAATTTTTGTATTTTATTAGAGACAGGGTCTCACTGAGTTACTTAGCCCCTCGATGTTGCTGAGGCTGGCTTTGAACTTGCGATCCTCCTGTCTCAACCTCTCAAACTGCTGGGATTATAGGTGTTCGCCGCCACACCCGGCCTCCCTGGATCATTCATTATCTAAGCTGACTGTCCTTTGCCCGATCTCACAAGGAGTTGAGACTCTGGAGTGGGCTGAATCAGGCCTTGGTGGCTGGCAGTGGTGCTCTGTGTCACCTCTTTCTGCCAGTTCTCCACTCGCAGTGATACTTCATCCAGTCTTTAATTCTTTTTCCAGTTTTCTTCCCTGATAATAATGGAATCACAGGGAGAGGAAATTTTTTTTTTAATAATTTTTTTTTAAATATTTATTTATTTACTTTAGTTGTACACAATGCAATGCATTTATGTTTACGTGGTGCTGAGGATCGAACCCGGGCCGCACACGTGCGAGGCGAGCGCTTTGCCGCTGAGCCACAACCCCAGCCCCAGGAAATTTTTTTTTTTTAAACACAAAAGAGTTTATTTATCTGAAACTGACAAATAAAGGCACATCTCTCTATAGGAAAGAGAGGCCGAGAGAGATGTTGTTGATGTTCAAACTGTCAAGTTGAACATGGCCCCCCACAGTCCCATAATTTACATTTAAGAGAGATTCTAAACAAATTGAAATATTTTATCCTTGATTCTAAATTGAGAGTGAAGGAGCTCTGATTTACCTTTTTCAAACAAAAGTTCATGTCAATGCCTTATAATCCTATCAGCTGGAGGGTCATGCAACAAAATCATGGCTGAGAGTGACATCTGTGACTAGGAGGGCTAGGGAGCTGTGTTGGGTAGGGAAGAAAGGGAACTACTGACTATTAGGAGACAGAGGTAACCAATAAGCTATCCACTACACAACATCACCCTATTCAAGGGTTCAGTGGAGGAAACTAGGTCTTCAGGGAAACTGTATAGCTGAAGGGTTGAGCCTAAATCTGAGCATTAAGCAATCCAGTAGAGGTAGGGTAGGATCAGGTACAATGTGACTTGTGGACATGAAGGTCTTAGAGCTCATCCTAGTTATATCAGATACTACCACTTTTAAGGCTGAGGATCCTATATAGCTTCTTTGAGTAGTTTATCAGTTGGGGCTATTAGCACAAAGGGATGGGATCATCTCAGCATAACTTTTATTCAGGAATGGAGTCCCTCTGATGGACTCACTTTCCTGGTGGAAAATGAGCCCCCATATGACCCACTTTCTTATTGGAAAAAGAGCCACCAAACAAGGGAGGGGATTGGGCTTATATAGGTTATACTGAGAGGTAACTTAATTAATGAGCATGTCAGTTGGGGCACTCAGGAATTTGGAGTCATTTTAGGAGGTGAAATGGGAGGGAGTCCGGGGTCAGTGGTCAGTCCCTGGGATTTATCTTACTGAACTAGATGGAGGGCCTGGGGTCAGTAGTTGGTATCTGGAAAGGATTTGTTTAGGGAAGGATCAATGCTTTGGCCTCTTCCCAGAGGCTGCCTTTTTAGGTTTAATGGACACCTCCTCCCTAGGGTTTTTTGATCACCGGGAAAGAATGTATTAGCACAGGGTCGATGCTCTCAACATATGGCTTTCTTTCTCACTCCCTTTTCCCAGGCCTCATTATTTTGGGGTTTGTCATTATCCATATTTAATAGGGGCCAGTGTTAAAAAATTTTTTACTGATACTTCTTAAAGCACAGTAAGGAAGGCTTTATTTAGGACCACTGAAATAAGTATAGGGACTACTGCAGTGGGGTCATGACAGAGGGCAGGGAGATTTGGTTCCATTCCCAACAGAGAATGGGCAACTGAGAATTTGTAACCAAGGCAGGTGGGGCTCAGTGGATGGAAAATGACTAAAAGGGAATATCAGGAGTAAAGGGGATTCTGCCTAACCTGACTAAGAAGATTCTGGCTAAAGACAGGCCAGGGTCATCAGACATCACCTGGGGATTGGTGGAGGATGAAGATGATCAGATATCAAAAGAGGGGAATTCTTGCTAAAATGACCTGGGAGAAGTTTAAGAAGACTGACAAGAGTTTGGACAAGCATAGAATCTCTGTCTTTGTCCAACAGTCGAAGACATTGGTGTCTGGGAAAATATGGAGGCTTAAAATTTCTAGTGTTCTAAGTGCCAGAGCATTGATGAAATAATACCCAAACTGACTGCTTTGAAAGGCAGCATTTATTTAGAAGGCTAAATGTGTTCTTGTAAGTATGAAAAAATAATTTCATTATATATTACCACACCTCATACCATTTGTCATATTAATTATAGGAGATGGTGATATTGAGCTTGCGGTATATTGAATGTCTCTTCTACTATTGGAGAAATGATTAAGGAAATTAACCCCAAACTGCTGAATATTATGAGAGTTACTCTGCTGCCTTACTGTCAAATGTTAACTAACTGCCTAGAATCTTAGGGATACTTAAAATCTTGTGTGGGAGGTACTGGGATGCCACTGAACTATATCCCCAGCATTCCTTATTTTGAAACACGGTTTCACTAAGTTGCCCAGGCTGGCCTCAAACTTGCAATCCTCCTGCCTCAGCCTCTCAAATGAGTAACTGGGATTATAGGTGCATGTCACCATGCATGTCTGGGAAGTGCAGATGGTAGAATGCTGGGACAACTTGGTGACCAGCACTACCAGCTACTTTTCCTCCACCACATGTTTTTCCCTACCATATCACCACCATAGCACCTTAGGGCTATAATGCATATAAAGTTATATGTATTTTTAAGTAATAGGAAATTGGCCAATGCTATAAAAATAATTATTATTATTATTATTTTATTATTATTATTATTATTATTATTCCAGGGTTTGAATCCGGGGGTGCTTAACCACTGAGCCACATTTCCCAGCCCTTTTTAAAATTTTTTGTTTTGAGACAGGGTGTCACTGAGTTGCTCAGGGCCTCTCTAAGTAGGAATACATTCTTTATGTCGAAAATTTACGTGCAGGACAAGTGAGGTTATGCAAAAAAATATATATAACTGGATGTAGATATAGACCTTCCTCTCAACAACTGCACAAACATCTTTACTTAAGTTGGTTCATAGCGCATAGATGCTATGGAATGTTAGTTGAATGATTCCAGTAGAATTAAAGAAAATTTTAGTTTCTTTAGTTCTGTAACCCATCCGGCAAAAATTGTTCCCCATTCTAATTACTTAGAAATAAACTATGTTATCCATTTAGCTTTTACATGCCATGCATTCCTTTCAGATCAATTGCATGAATGGAAAACAAACATCACGCTTCTCTGTGCCTCCAAATCGTCTTAAATCAGAGCCTATCTATACGTTGACCACCAGATGGCGATGGAAGCCCATCCACAGACCACCAATGAGAGAAAAGAAAGGTAGGACTTTCTGATGTGGTGATGGTGGTTGTTATTTTGGCACTGGGGATTGAACCCAGTGGTGCTTAACCACTGAGCCACATCCCCAGCCATTTTAACTTTTTATTTTGAATCAGGGTCTCGCTAAATCGCTTAGGGCCTCACTTATGTTACTGAGGCTGGCTTTGAACTTGCTTGCAATCCTCCGGAGCCGCTGGGATTACAGGAATGGGCTCCTGAGTGAGCCTGGCTGATCTATCTTTTTTCTTTAAACTAATTATTTCTGTCTCTGGGTGTCGCTCAGTAGTATATGCCTAGCATGACCATGACCCTGGGTTTGATCCTCAGCATGACAAAAGAATAAAAGTAAAAAATTGTTAAGTGGAAGAGGTCTGTTGCATTTTAGGACTTCAGATAGTGGTCTTTTTATAATCCCATTTTTTTTTTTTTTTTTTTTTTTTAATTTTTAGAAACTGTAATTTTTAAATCCTTAAAAGCTCTTTTTAATTTTAAGATATGTTAACAACAAGGTATTTTTATTAACCTGTTAGATTTAGGATTTTCTGGTTCTTTCTTTAATGAAACAAAATTGTCTTGACCACCATGGCCTTGGTAAAATTTTACTAAGGAATTTTCTTGTTTTGTTTTGTAAGTTCTTGGTAATCTGTACCCTGAAGCTAACGAAGAAATAGAAAGTGCTATTCCTTACTGTGCTTGAAATATTTCTACTTTTCACACCCAACTGAGGCATACTGGAGAAAATCCTATAATGGACCTTGTCAGCTGCTGGTAACTGGAACATTGTAGCTGGACTCTAGAGTCTTTTGGGAAACCTCCCTTTCTTCCTGTGTGACTTCTATTTCTCATTCCACTCACTAATGGGTGATCTTAGGGAATGTCAACTTTCTCATCCATAGAATTATTTCTCAAATGTCTACTTCTTAATGGAAATAACATACTAATGTACATAGAACAATGCCTGGCACCTGCTAAATGCTCCAAAAAATGGGAACAGTTACTGCTATTACCTCAAACTTTTACCCTATTGGAAGGAAAGTAGACATGTGGCATTAATTATAGTGATTGTGTAGTTATTATTTGTACCTAATCATCATGTAACAAAATTATGACTGTGCCTATTTTGTATATAGATTTGTGCATATTTCCTATCAAAGTGCCTATATTTTGTGTCTGCAAAGAACTCATGTATTTGCAGACACCTCAATTTTTTGTTGCTTTAGTTAACTTGGCTGATTATACAACAACAACATAAAACACATAATCCCACAGAAAAGAACTGTTACCTTAGCCCAAAGTGTGAGTGTCTCAAAGCACATATTTTCCAAACTTCAGTTAATAGGGAAAACTAATAGATACCAGAACCACTTCCCTGTCCTGTGTTACGGAGAAGGTACACAGGTTATGTGGTGTGGTTTCAGCTATACAACTTACAGCTCCACTGGAGTTCTGTCGAAAATAAAGAGAGCATTTTAGCCTTGGAAAGTAGACATACTTCACTCATGTCAGAAATCACCTACATCCAAGAAAGAAGAGCCACCAGACCTAGAGATGGCTTTTGGATTAAGTTTGTGCAATCTACTACTGAAGTTTTTGTAATATATTTCTGTGGGGCGTCTCATTCAAAAGCAGTGAGTCTAATTTTGGTAAATAGTATAAATGTTAACTATGAGTTGCCTTAAAGCAATAAGTAAAGCTTTCTACAATGCTTTCCTCCATCTTTCCTTGCTCTAAAGTTGCCTATTCATTACAGCTGATACAATCCTCCTCTTCCTCCTCCTTTAATTCCCCATCCCTCCATGTTGTTCCCTCACAGTTCTGCTTCTCCCTGTCCTCTGCTTTCTACCTTCATGATGGAAAAGTGAGCAGCTTCTCTTATTCCCCTACCTACCAACCACACATGGAGGGCAGCTGGAGGCCTCATACTTCCATCTCTTTCCTTGGCATTCTCTAGAATGCATATTTCTTTCTTCCTGCACGTTTTTCTCATGAGAAATTTTCTCATGGAGAATTCCTGGGGAACAAAATCCTCTACTTTGTTATGTTTAAAAGGAGAGAATCCCATGGGAGAAATTGCTATTTAAAAATAACCCTCTTCCCATTTGATACTAGACATTATATGCAAGTATCCAATGATTGCATTTACCTCATAAATATGTATAATTATCATGTGTCAATTTTTTAAAAAGCTGTTTTATGAATTTAATAATAACAAATGATATATTATTTAGAAATACATACACAGACAATAAAGTTTTTGGCTTTCTTAGTACATTGTGAAGGTTTGCTCATTTATTTTTCTCCCCTTTGGGAATGTTATAGTTTTTATAACATAAAGTAATGGGAATATAATTTTACAACCATTTGTGCTGGAATGCATTGGTAATAGATGAAATAACATGCTGAATTCTGTTCTGAGAAAAATATTTTTCTTGAGATATTTGATAGCATTGACCTTTGACAATCAGCAGCACACTGCTTCAAATAAATAATGACGCTTGACTTAAAAAAAAAAAAAAAAACTCTTCAATCCCAGTTTCACATAGGTTAAGCCCTATAACCATATGAGCTACCTAGAATGTGATGACTATTAATTTTAGTGCATTACATAGCAATTGCATATGGGAGTCTACTTGATTTCTACTTTTCATTAGTGAAGAAGAAAGTTGTAACAGGAAAAACCTTCTGAACAAGATTGTGAACAAACAAAGAGAATCAACTTCATTCTTTGAATAAAATATGGAGAAATGGAAGGATCCACAGGAAGGATATTTAAATTATACTTAAGTTAGATATGCCTTTAAAAACCTTAAGGACATTCATTTTAAAAAATTGTAATTACTAAACATGTCAAACTAAACAAAATCCAAATTTCAAATAGAATCACAGGTTGTAGAATCTAGAATTGGAGGAAGCATGTAACGGAACTTCCCTCCCAATGTGGGAATACCTTTTCCAGGAATCCCAGCATAAGTACATCCATTTGTACTTGAACACATCTAACATACCAAAACTCAACCCACTTGCCCTTGTTCTGCAATATGAAGCAACAGACTTATACTCTTCAGTAAACAACTTTCTATTATTTTAAGAAGTGTATCATTTTTTCATGATCTTGTCTTCTCTAACCCAACCCCTCTAATTCCTTAACATTTCTCATATCCCAAACTGTTTTTGATTCTATTTTAATTGACAAATAATAATTGAATATATTAATGGGGTACAATGTGATATTCTGACATAGGTTACATTATGGAATAATTAAATCAAGCTGATTAATAAATCTGTCAACTCACATATGTTTATGTGGTGAAAACATTTAAAATCTACTCTTAAAACAATTGCAAAATATACAATGTATTGTTATTCATTATAGTCTCAACCTTGTGCATTAGATCAGTAAAGCTTATTCCACCTGTCTAATCACAAATTTGTGCCTTTGATCAACATTTCCCTTTGCCCATTCACACCCCTCCCCCAGCCTCTGGTAACCCTCATTCTACTCTCGACTTCTCTGAGACTGACTTTTTTAGATTCTACGTGTAAGCGAGTGCTGGGGGCCAGCCCCAGTCAGGGGGTACAACGCGAGCGCTCAGCGAAGTACGGAGGCAGAGAAGCAGCGAAGGGGAAAATAACACACCGACACGCGAGTCAGGCTGTGGAATCTTCTCTCTTTACTTTTCACTTTCTTTTAGGTTTTATATTTGGCAGCACAGAATATTTACACTTTCTTTGGTGATTTGGCAGCACAGAATTATTTACACTTTCTTTGGTGATTACATTATCCCAGACATGACTTAATTTTTAGAATAAATACAAAAAAGGGCTGGGGATGTGACCCAGTGGTAGTTCAATCCCCGGTACCACAAAAAAAAAAAAAAAAAAAAAAAAAAAAAAAAATTTCTTATTTTATATATTTCAAGGTTTTGAGGTCACTTGCACCTTTTCAAGGCCCTGTACGCGACTGAAACTGTTTTCTCTGCATACTATTTAGGCTGTCTGATAAAAGTCAACCTTCTTTGTCTGGGATTCCACAGCACTATTGTTTTTCTTTTATAGCAGTTGTTTATAAAATCTAGAAGCAGGGAAAAGAGGGAGGCAAGGCTGAAGCACTTTTTTTGCTCTAAGGGATTTATATCTACTTTAAAAGTAAGAGAAATTTACTTTTAATCACAAAAAGACTTTTAAAGCTTATTAACTAGAAATTAAGTACTTATAGAAAAAGGTTTGTGTTACTCTTTTCAAGAAAAGATAAATGTACAGAGTTAGTCTGGATCTAAATAATTGAAATAGGGATACATGGTGGCCATATATGTGAATAAAGAACTGAACAGCAGCAAGTAGAAGTCAAAGTTAACTCTTTCAACACCATATCTTTCATGAAAAAGGAGAGGGCTTTATAGAAAATGCCACAACAAGCGAGATCATGTGGGTTTTGTCTTTCAGTACCTGGCTTATTCAATTCAACACAATATCCTCCAGGCTAATCTATGTTGCCACAAATGACAGATATTTCCCTCTTTATTATAGGTTGAATAGTATTCCATTGTATATACATGCCATATATTTTTATCTATCCATTAATGAAAAATGCCTACGTAAGATTTATATCCTAGCTAATGGGACTAATGCTACAACTAACTTGGAAGTACAGATGTCTTTTTAGCATGCTGATTTCAATTCTTTTGGATATGTAGTCAGAAGTAGGATTGTTGGATCATATGGTAGTTTTATTTATTTATTTATTTATTTATTTATTTATTTATTTATGTAGTACTGGGATTGAACTCAGGCCATAGTACTCTACCACTGAAAACAGCACCCTTTCCTCTTTTTTTTTTTTTTTTTTTTTTTTTTTTGAGACAGGGTCTCACTACACTGCCTAGTGTGGCTTTGAACTTCTGATCCTACTGCCTTAGCCTCCCAAGTAGCTGGGGTTATAGGCACATGCCACTGTATACCCAGCTTTACCTGTGTTTTGGTGATCAGATCCGAGAAATCTCTCCAGACCAATGTCCCTCTGTTCTCCTCTATAATGTAGTTTTACAGTTTTGTGTCTCAAAAAACGTGAAGTCTTCAATCCACCTTGAGCTGATTTTTTAAAAAATATAGTGTATCACATATTAAATGCTTTAAACATCTTTGCCATCATACGGTGCTTTAGCTTATTGATATCATTTTTTTAATGTATAGTGTCCTCGCTAAGTGAATTAGCACGTTCAATAATATTTTTTAAATCTGCCACTTTTTGAAGAAAGAGTGGAGTTTCATATTTTTCCATGTAATTGAAGTTTATCCTTTCAAATAGTAATAAACCCTTTTTTATTACAAAACACCATTTTGCAATACAAAAATACAAAATACCATTTCTAGTGATCTTTTGTAATGTCTATAGTTTTATAAATAACAATAAATCTGCTGTCATCTCAGCTACTCAGGAGGATCACAAGTTTAAGACTAGTTTGGGAACTTAGCAAGAACTTGTCTCAGAAAAATAAGATGAGCTGGTGATGTAGCTCAGTGGTAGGGCTCTTGCCTAGCATGCTCAAAACCCTGGATTCAATCTCCAGTACCAAAATCCAAACCAAACCAACCAAAAAACAAACAAACAAAAAAAGCCTTGCTTTCTACACCAACAGTAGATCAACTTTGCCTGCTTCCAGCAAATGGCACTGGAGATCACACACAGTAATTTTGGCCTAGTGCAGCATTTCCCAGCCCCTTCATGTCATAGCATAGCTAGAAAATAAAAGGAAAAAAGATAAGTATGCTTGCAGCCAAAGAAGACCAGTCTGAGGATAACCTCACCACTTCCCCAGCTGTCCCAAGCTCTGAAGGAGAACATTTAATGTCCCAAGCTCTGAAGGAGAATCATTTAATGAACCGAAGTCTATAGTATGTCCTGGTATTGTGATGCTTTGATCTGGGTTACCTTCTTTTTAATTTGGGGACTAACATAAGAACATGTTTTTAAAATGTACTTTACAAATATTAATTTATACAACATCTATATTGGCACAATAAGAATTTTGAAGGGGTAGTAAGAAGAGTGATTTGATAAAGCTGATAAAAGCAGATTTAAAAATGAAAACTCTAATGATAAATATTATAGTGAGACAACCCATTTAAAAGTAGAATCAAGGTGAACACTGCTGCTGCAGACACAGCTGCGGTGCCCAGAGGTCTTTTCTCTGGGCTTGGCCACTGCTACCTCTGATGTCACTGCCACTAATGCAGGGAGGTCTCTTCTCCAATCCGCTGCCGCCCACACCGCTACTGCCAATGCCAATGTCTCTGTTATTGCTGCTGCCACCCAGAGGTCACCTGGACGTCTTCTTTCTGGGTGCTGCTGCCACCGCAGACACCGCTGCCACATTTCCACAGATGCAGCTGTCCCCGACACCGCTGATGTCCCCGGGAGATTGCCTGGGTGATGCTGCCCCCACAGCTGTAGTTGCAGCCACCGCTGACCCGCTGCCTGCTGCCACCAACCACCACTTTCACTACCACTGCTACCACAGCCTAGAGGTCTGCCGCAGGGGAGACTCCAGGTTTGGTTGCATGTGGCCACACACATCTTGGGACACTTCCCAGGGCCTGGGACCAGAGTGCTAGCAGGTTTACCACCACAATAGCCTCTATCTGGGACTCCGGCTGGGACCTGCAGGTCCAGTGTGGGGGTCTTCCTGCTGGGAGTGCTGGTGGCCCCTGTCTTGCTGCTGCCTCTCAGGGTTGCTCCTTTGCATGAGTGTATCCCTGGTAGTCTTCCAGCAAGTAGAAACAGCATTGAGATCTTGGGAATGCAGAGTGGCAAAGCCTGAAGTATCTGAAGCCCAGATCGGTGGGATAGTGACTGGGTTTGCGAGGGCTGATCTGGGCCTGGTGATCCTATGAGACATCAGAGACAGAGCTGAGAAACTTTGAATGCTGAAGGAGACAATTTGACTTTCCATAGAGATTTATTTTATTTTATTTTATTTTTCAATTAACTAATATCTTTACCATATTTGGAACAGGGTGTTTTTTATGCATCAGTGTGTGGAAGACAATGATATATGAATGGTGTTTTGCATTTTTGTTGTTTCTTGTGGCTTTAATTTTTTCTCTTTGTTCGTATTTTTCCTCTCACTTGTCTGTTTTCTTAGATTTTCTTTCCAACTTTTCTATCAACAGCCAATCTCTGCCAGCTCCTCTTCCACTCTACCTGTGAATTTTTGCTTCTAGCTTCTCTCTTCCTCCCTCACAAACATCACATGCTACGCTATTTCTGTTCTCTTTTCCACCATTTGAAATTGTAAACCATTTTAGCAAATTTTCTGTTTATACTATAGATCGTTATAGAATTCATCACTTTGGTTTAATGTGAGAAAGCAGTAGATGCCTTAGTGGGAGCTATTAGATTTAAGACTATATATTGTTTATACTAGATACTGTTGGTATTGGTCACACCATTAAAGGCGAGGCACTAGAAAACTTCAGGGACACTATAGGTCTACAGGGTAGAATTTGTGCTGCTTTAGATCCATACTGCTAGATGGGAAAACACACAAAAAACATGAAGAAGAAAAAAAAACAAAAAACAAGGGAATAAAGTACCCCAAACAAACCAAGAGGCTTCAACAATAGAAGCCACTGATAACATAGTAGAAGAAACGTCCAAGGAGTTCAGAATGTAGTTAAATCATCTGTGAATTAAAGGATAGTATAAGGAGTGAAATCAAAGAAAAAATACAGGAAGTGAAAGATCACACCAATAAAGAGTTAGAGATTGTTAAAAAAAAAAAAAAAAAAAAAAGCAGAAATCCTAGAAATGAAGGAATCAATAAATCAGATTACAAATTCAATGGAAAGCATCACCAACAGACTAGACCACTTGGAAGACAGAACCTCAGGCAATAAAGACAAAAAATATATAATCTTGAAAGTAGAATGCAGAGAAGATGGTAAGAAACCATGAACAGAGCATCCAAGAATTATGGGATAACATGACAAGACCAAATTTAAGAATTATCAGAATTGGGCTGGGGTTGTGGCTCAGCGGTAGAGCACTGGCCTAGCACGTGCATGACCCGGGTTCGATCCTCAGCACCACGTAAAACATAAATGCATTGCATTGTGTACAACTAAAGCAAATAAATAAATATTAAAAAAATTATCAGAATAGATGAAGGAATGGAGATGCAAACCAAAGGAAGGCATAATCTTTTCAATGATATAATAGCAAAAAATTTCCCAAACCTAAAGAATGAAATAGAAAATCAAATACAAGAGGCTTACAGGACCACAAGCATACAAAATAACAGCAGACCCACATCAAGACATATTATAATGAGAATGACTAACACAGAGAGTAAAGATAAAATCTTAAAGGCCATGAGAGGAAAAATCAAATTATGCATTGGAGGAAACCAATTCAGATATCAACTGATTTCTCAACCCAGACCCTCAAAGCAAGGAGGTCCTGGAATAATATATTTCAAGCTCTGAAAGGAAATGGATGCCAACCAATAATTTTATATCTAGCAAAATTAAGTTTCAGATTGGAAGATGAAATGAAAACCTTCCATGATAAACAAAAGTTAAAAGAATTCACAAGAAAGTGTATACTACAGAACCTTCTCAACAAAATATTCCATGAGGATGAAGTGAAAAAAAAAATGAAAACCAGCAAAGGGAGGATCTACACTAAAGTAATATTCACCCAAATGAGAAACTAAGTCAAATTAAAAACCAGAAACAAATCAAAATGACAGGGAATATAAATCATATCTCAATAATAACCTAAATGTTAATGGCCTAAACTCATTAATCAAAAGACATAGACTGGTAGATTGGATTAAAAAGCAAGACCCAACAATATGTTGTCTTCAAGAGATTTACCTCATGGGCAAAGACATCCACAGGCTGAAGGTGAAAAGATGGGAAAGAACATATCACTCATATGGACTGCATAAGCAAGCAGGGGTTTCCATCCTCAGATAAAGTGGACTTCAAGCCAAAGTTAACCAGAAGAGACAAAGAAGGACATTTCATACTTCTTAAGGGAAGTACATGTCAGCAGGACATAACAATTATAAATATTTATGCCCCAAACAATGGAGCATCTATGTACACCAAACAAACCCTTCTCAATTTCAAGAATCAAATAGACCACAACACAATAATACTGGATGACTTTAACATACCTCCCTCACTACTGGATAGATCTTCCAAACAAAAACTAAATAAAGAAACTATAGAACTAAATAATACAATCAATAATTTAGACTTAATTGACATATATAGAATATTTCATCCATCAACAAGCTTTCTTCTCAGAAGGATATGGCTCCTTCTCTAAATAGACCATATCTTATGCCACAAAACAACTCTTAGTAAATACAAAAAAAAAAAAAAAAACCAACAAGAGAATACCCTGCATTCTATCAGATCACAATGGAATGAAATTATAAATCAATGATAAAATAAAAAATAGAAGTTATTCTAACAAATGGAGACTCAATAATACACTACTGAATGATGAATGGATAGTAAAAGAAATCATGGATGGAATAAAAAAATTCTTAGAGGTAAATGAGAACACTGATAAAACATCAAAATCACTGGGATACTATGAAGGCAGTTCTAAGAGGAAAGTTTATTGCATGAGTAAATTCATTAAAAGAATAAAAAGTCAACAAATAAATGACCTAACACTACATCTCAAAGCCCTAGAAAAGAAGAACAAATCAACACCAAAAGCAGTAGAAGACAGGAAATAATTAAAATCAATGAAATCAAAACAAAAGAAATAATTGAAAAAATTGACAAAACAAAAAGTTTGTTCTTTGAAAAAACTAAATAAAATAGATAAACCCTGATCATACTAACAAGGAGAAAAAGAGAGAAAATGCAAATTACTAAAATACAAGATGAAGAAGGAAATATCACAATTGACATGTCTGAAATACAGAAGATAATTAGAAACTATTTTGAAATTTTATAATCTAATAAAATAGAAAATATTGAAAACATCAACAAATTTCTAGAGACATATGACCGACCCAAACTGAATGAGGAAGTCATACATTAGTTAAACAGATCAATTTTAAGTAAAAAAGAAAATGCCATCAAAAGACTACCAACCAAGAAAATCCCAGGACCAGATGGATTCTCAGCTGAGTGCTACAAGACTTTCAAAGAAGAATTAACATCAATAATCCTCAAAGTATTCCATGAAACGGAAAAGTAGGGAACTCTTCCAAACTCATTCTATGAGACTAATATCACCCTGATACCAAAATCAGACAAAGATACATCAAAGAAAGACCATCCCTGATGAACTTAGATGCAAATTTTCTCAATAAAATTCTGGTAAATCGCACACAAAAACGTATTTAAAAGATAGTGAAGTGCACTGAGGCAGGAGGATCGCGAGTTCAAAGCCAGCCTCAGTGGCGGGCTTTCATGAGACCCTGTCTCTAATAAAATACAAAAAAAGGGCTGGGGATGAGGCCCAGTGGTCGAGTTGGTTCAATCCCCGGACCAAAAAAAAAAAAAAAAAAGATAGTACACGATCAAGTGGGCTTCATCTCAGGGATGCAGGGTTGGTTCGACATACAGAAATCAATAAATTAATTCATCATATTACTAGACTTAAAAATAAGAATCATATGATCATCTCAATAGATGCAGAAAAAGCATTTGACAAAATACAGCACCGCTTCATGTTCAAAAGACTAGAAAAACTAGGGATAGTAGAAACATATCTCAACATTGTAAAAGCTATATATGCTAAACTGAAGTCCAGCGTCATTCTAAATGGAGAAAAATTGAAAGCATTCCCTCTGAAAACTGGAACAACAAGAATGTCCTCTTTCACCACTTCTATTTAACATCATTCTTGAAACTTTAGCCAGAACAATTAGACAGAAGAAAGAAATTAAAGGGATACAAATAGGTAAAGAAGAACTCAAATTATTACTATTTACTGATCACAGAATTCTATATCTAGAAGATCCAAAAAATTCCACCAGAAAACTTCTAGAACTAATAAATGAATTCAGCAAAGTAGCAGTATATAAAATCAATAACCATAAATCAAACACATTCCTATACATCAGCAATGAATCCACTGAAAGAGAAATTAGGAAAACTATCCCATTCACAATAACCGCCCCCCCCCCAAAAAAAAATACCTGGGAATCAATCTAACAAAAGAGGTGAAAGACCTCTACAATGAAAACTACAGAATACTAAAGAAAGAAATTGAAGAAAACCTCAGAAGATGGAAAGATCTCCTGTTGCCGCCTGAAGCGATGGCCGCTTGGAGCAACAAAGCCACGGGAATAAGTTCAGAGGCAGACTGGAAACAAACAGGCTCTTTATTCTGCCAGCTTCTCTCTCCGGCTCCAACAACACCCCGACACACTGTCCACGCTCCTCCAACAACCACAAAATGGCCCCGACGATGACCCACAATCCCCCGGGCCAAGTCCCCCGAGATCATGTAAATGGCTCCAACCCAATCCACAATGTCCCGGGCCAAGTCTCACGAGAATATGCAAATGGTGCCAACCCGATCCGCAATGTCCTGGGCCAAGTCTCACCAGACCATGGAAGGTGGTAATGCTTATGGCTCACAGCTAACCGCAATCTTAGCTATCTCCTTTATTAGGGCTCCTGCAATCTCCCATGTTCCTGGATAGGCAGAATTAATATTGTCAAAATAGCCATACTACCAAAAGCATTATACAGATTTAATGCAATTACTATTAAAATCCCAATGACATTCTTCACAGAAATAGAAAAAGCAATCATAAAATTTATTTGGAAAAATAAGAGACCCAGAATAGCCAAAGAAATCCTTAGCAAGAAAAGTGAAGGAGGAGGCATCACAATACCAGACCTCAAACTATACTACAGAGCTATAGTAACAAACATGGCATGGTGTTGGCACCAAAATAGAATAGACTTGTAGACCAATGGTACAGAAGATACAGAAACAAACCCACATAAATATGGTTAATTCATACTAGACAAGGGTGCCTAAAATATTCACTGGAGAAAAGTTAGCCTATTCAACAAATGGTGCTGGCAAAACTGGAAATCTACACATAGCAAAATGAAATTAAACCTCTCTCTCTCTCACCCTACACAAAAATCAACTCAAACTGGATCAAAGACTTAGGCACTAGAACAGAGACCATGTGCCTAATAAAAGAAAAAGTAAGCCCAAATCTTCACCATGTAGGCCTAGGATCTGACTTCCTTAACAAGACCCCTAAAGCACAAGAAGTAAAACCAAGAATCAATAAATGGCATACATTCAAATTAAAAAGCTTCTTCTCAGCAAAGTAAACAATCAATAACATGAGGAAAGAGCCTACAGATCGGGAGAAAATTTTTACCACATGCACCTCCAATAAATCATTAATCTCTAGGGTATATAGAGAACTCAAAAAAATTTAACACCAAAAAAAAAAAAAAAAAAAAAAACCCAATCAATAAATGGGCTAAGGAACTGAACAGACACTTCACAGCAGAAGAAATACAATCAATCAACAAATATATGAAAAAGTGTTCAACATCTCTAGCAATTAGAGAAATGCCAATCAAAACAACACTAAGATTTCATCTCACTCTAGTCAGAATGCCAATCATCAGGAATACAGGCAACAATGAATGTTGGCAAGGATGTGGGGAAAAAGTACACTCATACTTTGCTGGTGGGACTGCAAATTGGTACAACCACTGTGGAAAGCAGTATGGAGATTCCTCAGAAAACTTGGAATGGAACCCCATTTGACCCAGTTATCCCACTCCTCAGCATATACCTAAATAAATTAAAATCGGCATACTACTCAGGGTTGGGGTTGTGGCTCAATGATAAGAGTGCTTGCCTAGCACGTGCGTGGCTCAGGATCAATTGTCAGCACCATGTAAAAATAAAAATGCATTTAGTACAACTAAAGCAAATAAATAAATATTTTAAAAAATCAGCATACTACAGTAATGCAGCCATGACAATGTTTAAAGCAGCTCAATTCACAATAGCTAAACTATGGAACCAACCTAGGTGTCCTTCAATATATGAATGGATAAAGAAAATGTGGTATATTTATTTAATGGAATATTACTCAGCTTTAAAGAAGAATGAAATTATGGCATTTGCCAGTAAATGTATGGAGTCGGAGAATATCAGGCTGAGCAAAATAAGCCAATCCCAAAAAACCAAAGGCTGAATGTTTTCTCTAATAGGTGGATGCTAATTCACAATAAGGGAGGGGGCACTAGAGAAGAATAGAATTACTTTAAATTAGGTAGAGGGAAGTGAAGGGAGGGGTGGTCAGGGGATGTGGGGATAGGAAGGATAGTAGAACGAAACAGACGTTTTTACTTTTTGTATATATGTGACTGCATGACCAATGTGATTCTACAACATGTACACTCAGAAAATGAGAAATTATATCCCAACTATGTATGATACATCAAAGTGCATAAATGCATTCTGCTGTCATGTATAACTAATTAAAATAAATTTAAAAATTAAATTAAAAGTCAAAAAAGTAGAAATGAATTTGAAAATAATAGAGTGAATCATGCTGTCTGTAAAAATGCCATTTGCTTTGGATCAATTTGCATCCCCCCCAAATTCATATGTTGAAACCACACCCCCCCCCACCTAATTATATTAAAGAAAGGGCCTTTAAGAAAGTGATTAAAGATTAAATGAGATCATAATGGTAAAGCCAGGTATTAGTCAGGATGGCATTACTGTCACCAAAATATCTGACAAGAACAATTTAGAGGAGGAAATTTTACTTAGGCTCATGATTTTAGTGGTTTAATCGATGGTCACCCAAGGTAAGGCAAAATATCATTGTGGAAAGGTCTGGTGGAGGAAAGCTGCTCACTTCATGGTGACCAGGGAGCAGAGAAAGAGTCAGGGTGGGAGGTATGGAGCATAGGGAATTCTTCCAGGACATACTCCCAGTGACCCACCTCCTCTAGTCATACTCTGCCTATCTACGATTACCACCCAGTTAGTCCTTTCACATTAGGATGGACTGATAGGGTTATAGCTCTCACAATCCTATCATTTCACCTCAAACATTTCTGCATTAACACAGTAGCTTTGAGGGGACACCTCATGTCCAAACCACAACAAGCCATGATCTAATAGAACTGATGCCCTTATGGGAAGAAACATCAGAGAACTTGCTTGCTCTCTTCTGTCTACCTCCCACCATCTGAAGACAGAGCAAGAAGGTGGCTATCTGCAGATCAGGAGAAGCCCTCACCAGAATTCCACCATGCTGGCAACCCTGATTTGACTTCCCAGCCTCCACAAGTGTAGGAAAATACATTTCTGTTGGTTAAGGCACTTCGTCTGTTGTATTTTGTTATGGCTGCACAAGCAGACTAATCCATCATTTTCTACAACATACAATAATCAGCAAGAAGAAAGGTAATTGATAAAATAAAATACTATTGAATAAGTGCTGAAAGGATCAGTGTTAACATTGGGCATTCATTAATCCATTACAAAACAGTTTAAGTATCCAAAGGTCTAAGAAAGTACTATTGCTGTAGAAAGGGGAATGACAGGCATATTATAATCTGTACAACATTCATATGAGTGGTACCAGTGTGAATACACTATTGTTAAAGAAACACCCTTATTGTCAAGAAGGGGTATTTCCTTCCTTAACTGACTTTCAAATGTAAATGAAAAGATATCCTTTGGGACCTTGCTACTCAAAGTGTGGTCCATGCACCAGCACCATCAGCATCATCTTGGAGCCTGCCATGAAGGCAGAATCTCAGACCATCCCAAACTATCTGATCATTATCCAAAGCATTTTAACATTATCCTCAGGTGATTAATATGCACATTAAAGCTGGAGATGCACCACTTTACAACTTGTATCATCAAAAAGGAGAAGAGTACGCTTTGTTCTAAAGCATCAAAGGACTGGCTTGCCTTTCTGTTTGGTGTTAATGTACATGTGGCCTATGAGTTTCAACTCTTCTGCTTACTCTGGACTTGTGAATATTGGAACTTATGAAAGATAGAGTTTTTGAACCTAATTCATTCATATACAAATGTTTTTAAAAATTCTAAAAAGGGTCTGTCAATCCCCTCTCCTACCCTGCTGTAGTACTGGGGATTGAACCCTGGGATGCTCTGCCACTGAGTCACAACACTAGCCTTTTTTTATTTTGAGACAGTCTCACTAAGTTGCTGTTAAGGTTTAGATAGGAGGTGCCCCCCAAAAGCTCATGAGTGAGATAATTTAAGAATGTTCTTGGGGCTGGGGTTGTGGCTCAGCGGCAGAGTGCTTGCCTAGCACGTGCACGGCCTGGGTTCGATCCTCAGCACCATGTAAAAATAAAAAAATGCATTGTGTACAACTAAAGCAAATAAATAAATATTAAAAAAAGAATGTTCAGAGGTGAAATGATTAGATTATGAGAGCTGTAACATAATCAGTGAACATATCCGCTGATATGAATTAACTGGGTAGTAATTGTAGACAGGTAGGTGTGGCTGGAGGAAGTAGGCTACTGGGGGACCGCCTTTGGAATTTATATTTTGTCCCTGGTGAGCAGAGTGCTCTTTGCTTCCTCATTGCCATGTCCTAAGCTGCTTTCTACCGCCAGGCCCTTCTGCCAAGGTGTTCTGCCTCACCTCAGGCCCAGAGCTATGAAGTCAACTGATGACCATGGATTGAATCTCTGAAACCATAAGCCAAAATAAACTTTTCTTCCTTTAAATTATTCTTATCAGATATTGTTGAGACACATGACTAAACCAGTCAGGGTCACTCCAGGAGAACTGGGCTGGCATGAATTAATGACACATAGACACAGAAATACTTTTTTATTTGGGTTCTGTGATGGCCCCTCTGACCCAGCCCCCACAAAGGAGACAAGGCAGGCAACAAAGAGAGGGAGCAGGCCTCGAACCCGGGTTTTACTGGGGGAGGCTGTTGGAAAGAACATTTCATCCATATAAGGCAGAGGGGTAATGTTGCAAGGGGCAGCCCACTCCCACTCGGTAATGCCCACTCCCAGAGCTGTGCTCCTCTGCTGAGGGGAAATGGGGATCCACCTGCCTCCCAGTCAGGGAAGTCAGTCTCCACATTTTCATCACTCAAAGCTAGGGGGCGCTCAGCTCCTATGTGACAGCTCTCGACAAGATATATTGGTCACAGATACACAAAAGCTGACTAAAACAGTTGCTGAGGCTGGCCTGGGACTTGAAATCCTCCTGCTTCAGCCTCATTGAGTAGCTTGGATTGCAGGTGTGCAGGAAGAATTTTTAATTCTTCCATTTTTCTAATTTTCTTTTCTTTTCTGTACTTATTCTGCCAACTAATAGGATTGTTGCTCTTACCATGCCTATCACAATAGCACTTCCTTCCTGTCTTGTCACTCATTGTTCCTAATATGGGATGGATAATTTCTATAAAAATTAGAGCATGTCAAAAGTAACAGCCAAGACCAGGCCCACTGGCACACACATGTAATCTCAGAGACTCAGGAGATCAGCCTGAACATCTTAGCAAGACCTTGTCTCAAAATAAAAAATAAAAGGGCTGGGCTGCCTACCATGCATGAGCTCTGGATTCAATTCCCAAAACCAGTACTGGAATACTAGGCCAGAGGCCTGACTCTGCAGGATCCAACAAACCAGGTTGGGCCACTTGCCCCAAACACCAAACAGAAAATGTAATGGTGAAAAGCAGGAAAGGAACTTTAATCACTATGGCCATGTTGGGAAGGGAAACCATTAGATCAAGCATCTCAGTCCCGTCTTCTGGGTGCTGACATGACCTTTTAGGTTTTAGTAGAAGAAAAACTGGGGCAGGGAATGAGAAGTAGGTATAATTAATCAGTTTTGATCAAATGATGGTATTGTTAATCATTATCTCATTTTTGGTTCCATGAGGTGGCTCTAGAGATGTCTTTACTACTTGAGTGGTCAAGCTCCATTTGCTGCTCAGGGTTTTTATCTGTCAGACCTGTGATACTGGAAAGAGTTATTGGGTTCCCAGGAGATGACTGCTCCTGCTTAGCATGGGAGTCTTATTGTGGGATGATGTACCTGCAAGGCTCTGCTGTTCCTGGAAGGTGCCTGGAGACTTCTAGATTTCATTCCTGGGGTCTTAAACAGAATGTCATAAATGTCCCTACAAATCTTGCCTCAGCCTTGAGGGGATAAGCTAGATTAGGTATATTTAAGGCTAAAACAAAAAACAACAACAAAAAAAACCTGTGTTACCCAGTTTGTAGATGAAAACTCCTTAAATGATTAACATGCCTATGTGCAGAGCTGAGCAGGTCACAAAATTTAAGATAGTAACGGAAATAGAAAAGGAAGGCAGAGATGCCACACTTTATCCTGCTTTTAGTTTCCCATTGGGTATCTGCAGACCCAACAGTCACTGCTTTCAATAAAGGCCGCCTCTCTAATTTCCTGTTACAGTACCACAAAAAGCAAAACAAAACAAAAGAACAGTCAAATGGGAGAGTCTGAGAGAATTTCTTGTAAGTGCAGTGTTTGACTGTGGTAATTATTTGACTAGTAATTTCTTTTTCTTCTTTTAGAATCTTACCTAGGTCTTAGTTGAGACCTAAATGATAGTTAAATGACATCTATATATGATCAAATAACATAAAGGTAAGTGAAAGTAATTTTCCCATGACAATATAAAGGGTAAAACTCAAATTAGAATGCCATAATGAAAAGAAGAAACAAAGATTCACCAATGAGCAGAAGGGAAAATAATATAGTAAGTTTGTAGAAAAAAAAATCAAGAAATCCAAATCCAGGGCTGGGGTTGTGGCTTAGCAGTAGAGCGCTCACCTAGCACATGTGTGGCCTGGGTTCAATCCTCAGCACCACATAAAAATTAAAAAACACATTGTGAACAACTAAAAGCAAATAAATAAATAAATATTTAAAAAATTAAAAGAAATCCAAATCCAATTGAATTTGAATACATGTAAAAGATTCTGCATACTTCTGGGGACAGAATATACCTTATGCATCAGTGTATGTCTAATACTTGACCTACTAAAAATGCAGTGAGTTTGTAAATAGTTTGAATAAAGAAGAAATAAAAAATGTTTCTTCATATTTGGAGGGGATAACTAATAGAAAATATCACTATAAATGCCAAATGTGATTTAAAGCTAGAGCATAAAAACCTGGTGGAGGAATATGGAAAGCCAGGTTACATGGAAAAAGAACTGGACAATTCCTTCTTCAAATAGGTAGGTGTTCAGTTGTCCAAGGTTCTCATACTTCAGCTACAGCAAGTGAGTACTACGTTGAAAATGATAATTAGAGATACCTGTGTTACAGCTTTTTCTTTCCTTTTTTTGAGACAGGATTTTGCTAAGTTGTTGAGCTGGCTTCTAACGTGTCCTCCTATTGCTGGGGTTATAGGCATGAGCCACTGTACACGGCCCTGTGTTACAATTTGACACACATCAAAAATTTTTTTTTTGTGTATGTGGAAGGGATTAATTTCAATTTTTTTGCCATTGAACAGACTTGGCCTCAACATTTCCATTAACCCTGCACATCAAACCATGTGAGGTGACAAAAGAACTACCATATTTGGGCTCATGGCATTGTAATCACAATGTACAAAATACCACTTTACAGGGTTTGTAAAAGATTGGAGAGATGTCCTAAAAAAGGATCATCATCTCACAAAGTCAAAATGAATGAGTCAATTTCAGCTTAACTTTGCTCTTTAAAAGCTGTGATTCTTAACCCTTTCCTGTACTGCAGAATCACTTGGAGAGCTTGTTGTTGGGTCCTATCTCCAGAGTGTCTGATTCAATAGGTCTGGGGTTGGGCCTGAGAATTTGTATCTCACACAGTTTGAGTTCCATCAAACCAAAAAATACTAAAACAAATTCTAAATATGTAAAACTGAAAATCCTTTGAGATGCAAAATAGGATATCATAATTAGTATAACTCTATGGGGAGAAATATGAATTAACCCAGTCTAGTTTGCAGTGAGTAGAACAAAAACATTGAAGCTAAATTTGGTTTGAACTCTGGTTCTATTAATTACAGGTTCATGATTTTTACTCACCAGCCAAATGCAGGTAAGAAAAATATCCCATAGGATAATTGTGAGAACTAAGTATATGTACACACACACACATACACACACACACAAGCACAGTGCCTACTATATGGCAAGTATTCATTCAATTCTTCATCCTTTTCTTCATCCACAGCAGTTATGGAACTTTTTTGGGGGGAGGGAACTAGGGGTTGAACCCTGGGGCACTTAACCACTGAGCCACATCCCCAGCCCTTTTTTATATTTTATTTAGAGACAGGGCCTCGCTGAGTTGCTTAAGAGTCTAAGTTGCTGAGGCTGGCTTTGAAATCACAATCTTCCTGTCGCAACCTCCCAAGCTGCTGGGATTACAGTCCAAAACAACTGGCCTAGCAGTTATGGAAGTTTAACAAGACAGTGAAGTAATACTTTCATAGGGGTAATAGGATCTGTCATGCATATTCTTTAAAATGTTAAGGTAGGAAAAATCTTTTCCATCTATCCTTCTAGGTTACTACTGGGGTCCTTGTAACAAAAGGCAGACTAACAAAAGAAAGGTATATACATTTATTTATTTATTTATTTATTGCAAATTCATAAGGAAATGAACACCTGAAGAAATAATGAAACATTAGTGTTTCTACATTAGGTTTGAGGAAGTGTAGACAGTCGTGGAAAAACGTTGAGGAGACAAAAAGGGGCAACTAGCAAGTCCTGTTCAGGACTGTTCAGACTCCTGTTCAGACTCCTCTCAGCATTCCTGTCTTCAGAGCTTAAGATTCTTTTTTTCCCCCAGACGTAGGAAGGTCTTTTGGACTACTTCAGGGAAAAGTCAGAGAGTCCTTCCTACACCTGCCATTTCTCAAATCCCTTGGCTTAAAATATTCAATACACAAAAGTGTTATTGGTGTACACGCTCTCTGGTATAGCATGTCCTGAACACTGACATAAACATGCTAGAAAAATACTATTGTGAATTATAGGACAACTGGAAGCAGCTTAGATGCTAAAGACTGTGGGGAAGATTCACCATGTAACTCCACATACCTAAGGCTTCTCAAACCTGGGAGGATACATTCCAGGGGCACAAAGTCAATAGTCAATAGTTATTCCCTTACCCACATAATGGCAGCCTTTAATTCAAATTCAAAGAACCCTGGCAAGTGTTTAAGTTTTCAATTGTGTAACCTCCTTGATGAAGCAGAGTGTGATCTTTTGCTCAAATGAGGCTTAGGTTTCTGTGGAAAGCTGGAAAGGCTGTGGAATATATGTACATGGAGAATAATATAGTAGAAAATCCTAGAACTTAAAAGTATAAATACAGCCACTACAATCCTATTTGTGGTTTGTCTGGTCCATTGACGTATCCAGCATCATTATCTCATGGTAACAAAAGGAAAGATTTGTTTTATTCAGGGACTAAAACACACTTTGTGTTTTGCCTAATCTTCCAGTAAATTAAACTTCTCATTAGTCCAGAAACATCATCTCACTAGATTCCATTCTGAACGCAATCTTTCTTAGCAGTTTCATTCAGGACAGAATGATGGTGGCCTACTTAGTATTGCAAGATGCCAAGACAACTTTGGTAATATAGTCCCAGCTTGACAATTAGCATGCTGGATAGATCAGAGAGATTCAAAGATTTCACTAATATAGACAAAGCAAGCCGACTTCTAAATGCCACAGCTTCCCTGAATATCAACAGGATCAGCCAATACTTGGGGTTGGGGGGCGGGAGGAAGTTTGTCTTCCAGCTCTCCTTTACTCTATTTTTGCCTTCCATTTTCCTAGATACTTTTAAGTCACCGGGGAAAGTTTTGAATAATACAATTCTTACGGAGAGCCTCTCTTTCTTTGACAAGGAATTATACATTACCAACAAACATAGAGCTTGAATGCTGTATTTTCTCTGGAACCAAGGAGGATAAAAATTCAAAAATAAAAAACAAGGGGCTGGGGTTGTGGCACAGTGGTAGAGTGCTCGCCTAGCATGCATGAGGCACTGGGTTCAACTCTCAGCACCACACAAACATAAAGATATTCTGTCCACCTAAACTAAGAAATAAATATTAAAAAAATAAAAAACAAAACCGAAGCCAAGATTCCTCTTTGGAGGGTGGGGTGGGCCCGTTGGGTTTGGCGTTGCTCAGAGCTCAAGACATCAATCTGCAGCTTTGAATACCACTGCCGGGCTCTGCCCGACCCAGGCCCGCCGTGGCCGCTCCAGCTTCCGTCCCTGGTGGAACGGAGGCCCAGCCTCCAGCCTCCAGCGTCCCAGAGAAGCAGCTTCGCCCTGGCCGGGGCAGTCCACGCGGGACCGGCCTTGCGGCCACGAAACCCCAAACCCGCCCGCAGGGTCTGGGCCCGCCCGGCTCCAGCCTGCAGGGGGCGCTGCGGCGGCGCGAGACCCGCGCGTGCGGGGAGCGGCCTTAGGTGGGAGTCCCGCCGCGCGGCGCGGGGCGAGGCTGGGCCGGGCCGGCCAGGATCCCGGCGCCCGCGGCGGTCAAGCGGCGGCGCTGGGCTCCGCGCTGAAGCGTGGGCATTCCAGCCACGGTCCCGGGTGACTCCCTTGGTGACGCCGGGCGCGTTCCTTCCTCTTCCCCTAGCCTCTCCGGCCCCGCCTTCCCTTCCCTCCGCCCACCTCCCCGAAGCGGAGCCGCCGCCGCCAGGAGCGCCGTCATGTCGGCCCCCGCCGGGTCCCCTCACCCGGCCGCCAGCGCCCGGATCCCGCCCAAGTTCGGCGGAGCCACCGCCTCGGGAGCCGCCGCGCCCGCAGGCTCCGGCCCGGCGCCGCACCAGCAGAACGGTGAGCCGGGTGGCCCAGGCGGAGCGTGGGGCCTAGCGCCGGCGGGGCGGCCTGCGCGGCCGCAACGGGGCGGCCTGCGCCGGGAGGGGCGTCGGGGACGGGCGCTGGGCTGCGGGCACTGCGTGGGGACCCGGCCGCCGCGGGAGGGGTGAAGGCCTGGGGGTAGTGGTGCGGACGCGGGGGGAGGGGCGCCCTGGCGTCGGGGCGGGGGTCGGCCTGGGAAAGCCGGGCCGGGTGTTTATGTAATGTGACCCCAGGCCCTAAAGCGCCGCGGGGGAGTCGGCGCCCTGGGAGAGGGCCAGCCCAGGTACCGAGTGAACCCGGGCTACCCAGCCTGGGCGCGGGCGCGCTGGCCTGAGCGACCCCTTGGCTGGGAGAGCCGGCGAGCAGCCCAGGCCGCAGAGTGCGTGGTCTGTGGAAGGCTGATGCAGTCGTCAAGCCGGGTGGATTGTACCCTTCCTGTCTCAGGAAAATCGCTTTGATTTCTGAGTCCCAAGAAGCGGGCTGCCTTGAAGAGAACTTAAGTTTGCACCCAAGTTTGTGGACAAAAGGGTGTAAATATGCTACATAAGTGTAACAGTAACCCTGACCCAGTTCGGCCTCAAGATCTGTCATTGATGTTGCTTCTGCTGCTTAAGCTTTTGGAGTTTGCTTGTGGTGTTCGAAAGAGCAGGTGTCAAACGGATCTAAACGAATATTTTTCGGTCTTTTTTTTTTATTTATTTATTTTTTTCCTTCTTCTAGCTCCACTTTCAGAAATAGAAAAACGTGCCAGAGTTGGTTGGCCCTGCTTTGAGGCAAGGCCTTCATAGGGGAGCAGCCGGTGCAGCATGAAAACCGCTTTCATACTAAGATCATAGGCTTTGAATATGCAGGAATTTCAGCTGAAAAACCATCATTTCTGGGAAATCCGTTCCCTAATCTTGAGATTTTGGAGTGTTCGCGGTTAGGAGTTGGGGAGGGGGAATTCTATAGATTTGATAGTATGTCAGATGAGAACCTTGAAAGTAATTGACTGCATTGGATAAATATGTGTGCTCTGTGTTGGTAAGAGAACAAAGCTACACCAGTACTTTTCAAGTGATTGTCTGACCTAATTTATTTAATTTGCTAATGAAAATTTACTATACTTTATTTTCAGTTTAGCTAACATCAAAGTTTTAAAACTGATGCTTTTCAAACATGAAGTTTGTTTATTCATCCTGAGAAGCAGAGGTTGAATTTTTCATAATCAAAAGTGATGGTTTAGCCTTAATATTCTTAAGATCATTCATAATTCTCAAGATTACATGTTTTACTTTCAGTAGTCATTGTTTACTGTAAAGGGATTTGAAAGTGAACACCGTTGTTGTACATTTGTTCTGAATGTATATAAAAATATTAAGTTTAAGCAGTTCTTGTTCTTATAACCTTAATGTAAATTGCCTTTTTAAAAGACAACTTTGCATGTGAAGGAACTAGAATGTGATACTTTAGGAATAGGTCCCAAGTCTTTTAGAACATTGTAAATCCAAGTTTAATAGTGATTCAAGGATTGTGTCCTTCTTTGATTTTTGAATATGCATTATCATTTTGAATGAACAATTTTTAAAAGTGGAAAATATTTATTATAGCCTTATAAATTTTATGAACACTAGATGCCAAGATATTTACTCAGCCAAATAGGATGTTATATTTGTAAGAACAAATCAATGTTTTGATGCCAAATATAGCTTGATGCTTGCTTTCTACAGTTTATGATCATGGCTTTCCTTTGAAGTTGCAACAATCACTTCAGTATTTGTTGTCTGCTTATTATTTAGTTACTCGAGGTTAGGGCACAAGATAAGACAGAATCCCTCTTCTTTCCTAACTTGACCTGTATTTTGGTGACATTCAAATGGGTTCTGACTGGCCTTGAGAGATTTGATAGGAGGGAAGGGCTGTCTCTAGCCAGAGGTTAGAGAATGAACAAAAGTCTGGAAGTGTACACTTAGAAAGTGTGGTCCATGTTTAGAAACTGAAAGCCATGGAGAAGAGACAGGGAGAGGGTTGGTAAGGAAAGCAAAGTATAGAAGCTGAAAGGAGTGGTTCAAAGGGGCCAGGTCACAGAGAGGCCTTAAATGTCACAGTAAGAAATTTGGAATACTGGACTAGGGTCAGGCTTTTCTGTTTTGTTTTGTTTGTTTGAGCCCAGGAGCAATTAACCCCTGAGCCACGTTCCCAGTACTTTTTATTGAGACATGTTCTACTTAATGATCCTCTTGCCTCAACCACTTAAATCACTGGGATTATTGGTGGGTGCCACCATGCCTGGCTTTTTGGTTTTTGTTTGAAGGGGTTAGTTTAAATAGAGAAGCAACAAGATCAAATCTGTTTTTGTTTTGTTTGCTAATTTTAGGGGGAGAAAATCATAGGTAAAAATTATGCAGTCGTTTCTTTCTTGTTATTTTTTGTTTGTTTTGTTTTGGGGGGCTATACTGGAGATTGAACCCAAGTGTGCTCAATGACTGAGCCACACCCCCAGCTCCCCACCCTTTTTGTTTTTTTAAATTTTGAGACAGGGTTTTACTAAGTTGCTTAGAGGTCTCTCTAAATTGCTGAGGCTGGCCTTGAACTTGCAGTCCTTCTGCCTCAGTCTCCCCAGTCACTGGGATTACAGACATGCGCTACTGTGCCCGTCCATCATTTGGGTTTCTGATTTATTTTTCAATCCTACATCAACTACTTTGCCTTTTAATATATCTCTGTGGAATTCCAGACATGGTGAAAAAGAAATAGGTCTGACGTCTGAGTTTGAAACATCATGTAAGACAGAATGAGACCATTTACTTCGAATACTTGGTGTAATATGAAATATATTTTCTCTTTGTCTCTGGTTCTTGTCATGAGCTAAAACCCTTGAATTTCCTGAGCAATAGGAGTATCTTTTGTTTCTTACAAGATGAATACATTGGTCACACCTAATAAGGTGATTTAGGGTGAAGCCTCGGATAGCTTCTGAATGGGACTGGTTACTAGAAAAACCAAGTGATTAGAGGGTTGGAATTTTTGGTCCCTACCCACCAACCCTGGGAGAGTAGGGGCTGGGGTGCTAGCTGGAGATGAAGTTGTATAGAAACTTAATAAGATTTGATGAGCTTCTGGTTGCTGAATGAATGGAGGTGCTGGCAGGGTGGCAATGCACTCCCTCCACAGTACCTTGCTATGTTTCTCTTCTATGTGGCTGTTCATCTGTATTCATAGTTGGTTTTCGTTGTAAAAATTTTTTTTAAATAACTTTTTTTTTTTTTTCGGTGCCGAGTATTGAACTCGGGGGCACTCGACCACTGGGCCACATCCCCAGCCCTTTTGTGTGTGTGTGTGTGTTTTATTAGAGACAGGGTCTCACTGAGTTGCTAAGTGCCTTGCCATTGCTGAGGCTGGCTTTGAACTTGCGATCCTCCTGCCTCAGCCTCCCAAGTGCTGGGATTACAGGCGTGCGCCACCACGCCCGGCATAATTTTTTTTTTAATTGCTATTTTTTGGCGTGCTTTTTCTAAAAGCTCGCTTCTTTCTTATCCCTGATGCCAATCCAATAACAAGGACATGGTTTTGAGGAAAAAAAAGATTTATTGCTTTGTTAGTGAAGGAGAAACAGGGGACTCCTGTCCCAAAGGCTGTAATTCTGTCCATTAGCAGGAACAGGGGGATTTTAAAGAGGTGACTCAAAGGCTACCTTCCACATGTTCTCTGGCTGGAGTTGTAATTCACTTGTTAATTTGTGAGATGGTCATTTCTGAGATCTTCTGGTATGTCCCCGAAGTATGGATTACCTCCTTCCTATGGTGGGTGTATACTCAGAGACAAATAACTCTGCCTAGGATGGGGGAGAAAGGTAATCCTGTTTCCCCTGAGATTAGGAGAGGGGGAAATTAGAGAGGAGCAGGGAGACAGGGAGAAAGAAACCTGTTCATTTAAAAAATAATTTGCAGTGGTAGAGCAGCAAGGGTTATATTCAAAGCATAAAGTGGACCACTGCTACAATGCTGGGGCTTAAAACCAGGATTTCACAAGTGCAGGTGCTTACTATTAAGCTATTTCCCCAGGCCCTTATCTCTGTCCTTTGTAATATTCTTTTTAGGAGACTGATAAATATGTTTTTTTGAATTCAGTGACCAGTCTTGTGGGACTGAGCCCTTCAGATATAGCATCTGAACTCTTAAATTCAGGTAGATAGTGTCAGAATTGTGTTGGATTTAAGGACATTTTAGTTGGTGTCCAATAGAGAATTCCTTGGTGGGGGAATATCCCTACAAACATCTGAACATACAAGGTGGTCTGTACAGAGTGATTTTTTTTTTTTAAACAAGAAATGTTAATAAACATAAAAAAAAGATTTGTTTTTCCAAAGGAAATGGTTGGTGCAGCACTGAGAGAAATTAGAAAAAAACAAACTGAGTGGGTGGAGGTGGTCATGGCAGTGTGTGCACCCCCCACCCCACCCCTTCGTTGATTTTTGAACAATTAGAAAAACAGTCCACTTCCCTCACTTTTACAGATGATATCAAGATCCAGAAAAGTTAAGATGGGTATATTTTTCACCAAATCCTGTGTAAGCTTTGTGAGGAGCAGTTTTGTCTGTCTCTTGTTCTTTGCTGTGTGTTCAGGGGACTCCTGTCCCTGAACAGTACTTATAAACAGCAAGTTGACATTGGTAAAGTGAAGTCCAATTCAGTTCTCGTAATTCCAAGTCCAGATCCCTTTCTATTAGCAGATTCTAAGAAGTTTGTTTTTTAAAAAAATTGACATTGTTTGGGAAGGGTAAGGAACAGAGAAGCAGAAAACCAAATCTTTATTACCACTTTTACTTTTTCTTTAAGTGGAACTGCTAATATGCTTTTCCCCAACTTGTTTGAAGATATGTTTGACTTCATTGAGTCTGTGAAATCTTTTCTGTTGAGCCTTTTTCCTTGCATTTTTATATTTCTGCTGTTCAGCTTTTCATAGAGCAGAATGCAAACTTTTAGAATTATTTGTATTTTTTTTAAAAGTTTTATTTATTCATTTTAGTTGTTGATGGACCCTTTTTTTTTAAAATTTATATGCGGTGCTGAGAATCGAATCCAGTGCCTCACATATTTGAGGCAAGTGCTCTACGACTGAGCAACAACCCCAGCCCAAATTATTTGTATTTTTAAAATATTTATTTATTTTTTAGTTATAGGTGGACACAATATCTTTATTTTTATGCAGTGCTCAGGATCGAACCCAGTGCCTCATGTATGCTAGGCAAGTGCTCTACCTCTGAGTCACAACCCCAGCCCCTATTTGTATTTTCTACACAAAGTATTAGTTGAGTATTTTTCATCTTTTATTCTGCCTTTTGAAATTTCTTCCAAGGATGAGTCCTCAAACATAGGAAGATTAAGTAACAACCTGGTAATGATGTAATTCCAAAATTGTTCTCAAGTGACTTGAATTGAAAGAGTCTTTTAACTAATTTTAGGGGGATTAGATACACCCAGATTGAACCAACACACCACTGCTTCTTAACTTCAGCTTTAGGAAGCAGATGTGCTCTTGTTCAAATGAGAGTGGTGCCTTCTTCCTTCTATATGCTCTTTCTGTGATATTACTAGCAGTCTTATCATTTTAGTTGTTGATAATGCAGGAGAGGTGAGAGACTATGGGAGTTGATAGAATTTGTTATGAAAGGTATAATGAACATACCATTCACTCAACAATAACTGTCTGGTCTATCAGTTATAGGAAACACTTCAACTTTGAAAGCACATGCAAAAATGAATACAAATCTCCCTACTTTATCTGAACTAAGTTCCTTTTGATCAGAGCAGCTTCTGTGTCTCAGGTTTCTAGTCAGCATTTACAGCTTACCAGAAACATGGGGTCCTTTCATGAAGATACTGTCATGGTATTTTTTTTTTCCAGCATTAATGAACATTTTATTTTCCTCCAGAGTTTTATACAGTGTGTGTGTGTGTGTGTGTGTGTGTGTGTGTGAGAGAGAGAGAGAGAGAGAGAGAGAGAGAGAGAGAGAGTTGTTTTAAAATAGGATTTCACTATATTGCTGTATTGCCTACACTGGTCTCCCTATGTTGCCTAGGCTGGCCTCAAACTCACTTGAGATACTCCTGCCTCAGCTTCTCAAGTGATTGGGTTTACAGGTGTGGATATTGGTATGGAGCTATTTGAATACATATTTTTCCTCTATCTAAGATGATTAAGAGACATCTCAAAGATTTTTAAAAAGTATTCACTCCATATAAACAAATTTTTAAAAAATCTGTTTATTTTTTATTATTATATTGTTGCTTTAGTTATTTGTAGTATCTTTTCATCCCCTGCCCCTCAGGTTTCTGAAATTATAGCTGTAATAATTTTTGTAGACCACAGTCATTGCCACTAATAGTATTTCAGTTAACTTCCTCTTTCTAATTCATTTGTAAACTCTGAAGTATTTGATGCTTAGATTTCAAGACAGTCTTCAATGGACTTTCCTAGAGGGAGGTATCTTTATAGCAATGTAGCATATTAGAGGATATCCTATTATAGTCAGCCCTAGAGAGAGATGATTTATAATAAGCTAGGCATTCTCAGAATTATTCAGAAGGTGTGGACTAGTGAAAAGCTGCAGGCTTTGATTGAGCCCAGGTTTTGGGGGAGAAAACTACTTAATATTTCTGAGCTTCAGGGTATAATGATCTTTTCCTTGTAAAGTTGTTGACAGGATTACATTAAATGAGAAATTCTCTTTTGAGGTACCTGGTCCTAGTAGGTGCTTAGCAGTGAAAGTGTCCCTTATTCCATTTCCCTCAGAACACTATGTTATAAATACTTGGAATGGCAGAGATGATGTGGATTTTTCTTTATATACCTAAGTAGCAGCATACAGTAGGTACTCAGTTGAATTAGTGAACTTGGCTTCATATTTCATTATTGTTTTTTAAGGCTGGCCATTAATAGGAATGTATCCCTTTATTGTATTTAAGAATCAGTCCCTCTTTTGGGCCTTTCTTTATTTTCTTCTATTTTCTAGCCCTTCCTTCCACAAACCTGCCCTTGGAAGGTCTCTGCTAATAGGCCATCTACCTTTGTCAGGCAACTTGCAGGAAGGTTGTTTTAATGGATCTGAAGTTTTCTAAGATTGTAAGTCAAAACCCCTTGGTAATAGAAATGGGAAAAACACGATGAAGTAGTAATAAAATAATGCCCTGGCTAGCCAGTGGCAATATTAATTTGTAATAGGGAAAACTTATTAATGAACAAACCTTGAATGGTCAGGTAAGAATGCATAGGAATCAAAGGCAAGGAATTTAAAGAATGTCCTTTGAGAGGTGGAAAGGTACATGAGAAAGTAACAAAAGAATAGGTTGGAGTTGTTGGTGGAGGTTATTGGAAATTATCCCAAGATATTCGGACCTCATTTGAACAACAACAAAAAAGCCGCTGAAAATTGTGTGGTAGGGAATGTTGGAAAGTATTTTGGTTGTATTGGTCATGAATTACAGGGAAGTGAAAGTGGAATAAAGGGCAGTCTGTTAGAGGGTTTTGAAATTTTTCAAACAGTATCATATTGTCTGTGCCCTAAAGAAACTCATTTATTTAAAGAGATTCTGTATTTTTTTTATTCTGTGTTATGGCTAGATATTCCATAAAATACTTGTTTTTATGAATTTTCACGTCAAATTTGCTTAAAGCAGGAATAGAATCAAATTCCTTTGGTGGGAATCTAGCCTCTAAGAAGATTTTATGTCACTGAGGCAGATATATCCTTGGGGTAGATTTTGTGATTATTTGATTTTGCAGAGGAGGGTAGTGATGCTTATAGAAAACCAGAGGCTGTGTCTTGCTGGTACACGACATTATCACTCAGGCTGACTATGCAATTCCATGGAAAAGTTACCTAGACTATTTGCTAAAAACCTTTTATTTCTCAATTCAGATTGGTCCCAGTGAGTAGATAATGAATTAGAATAATCTCTTTCCCTGTTTTATTTGACATATTTTACTTGAAACTATAAATGCAAAATTTGAAATTCAGAGATTATATATAAACTAAATTATTTTTTAGTTTTTTGTACAGCGTTAGGTTATTTGGTGAATACAATCCAATTATTTTATTGATTCTAAGACACTTTTTTTGCATTTTTACTTCTGAAATTGAGGTGTACCTTAGACTAGTAAAATTGTTTTAAATGGCTTTCCGTGAAGTAAAAGATATAGTTGTGAAAACGTGCTATCGAGACCCAACATGGTAGGCTGAATAATGGGCCCCAAATATGTCAGTGTCCTAATCCCTGAAACCCTTTGCCAGCTGTGTGAATTAAGGATCTTGAGATGGGGAGTTTCCTTTGTCTGGGTGGGCCTGATATAATCACAGTAGTCATTGGAATGAGGTGCTTTGAAGATGGAGGAAGGGGCCATAAACCAGAGAATACAGGTGGCCACTAGAACCCAAAAAGGCAAGGGAAATGAATTCTCTCCTCAGAGTCTCCAGAAGAAACTAGCCTTACCCCATAACATCCTAACTTACATCATTTTGGACTTCTGCATTCCAGAACTCTTAGGAGAATAAACTTTTGTTGTTTTAAGCCACTACGTTTGTTGTAATGTGTTACAGAAGCAGTAGGAGACTAGTACACCTAGTTAAGATTTTTTTCCCCAGTGGCAGTATCAAAACACCTTAGTTTTAATGAAATACAGTAGCTTTCCTTTTGCTGTAAATGTTGTTCTTATTCTTGTACTATTGCAGAGTAAAAAGTATAAAATGCCAAAGTAAAAATATTCAGATCTATGTATTTGCTTTTGTATTACCACATAAATTATTTTACATAATGGATGCTTGTAAAGTTTCATATTCTTTCTCTGTAAGAATTGTTGATACATTGAAGAAAGTATCAGATGCACAAATATTTGGTGATTTTTTTTTTTTTTATTAGACTTCATAATTTTCAAAGTATAGCAATTGTTCCTGAGCCAGCAACCAGGCCTTGAAGCATTCACTTGTAGGGTTAGAGAACATATTTCTAAAGGAAGAGCTGAGCTGAAATCTGAAGAATGAATTAAGAGTTGGGCAGATGAAGGGGGAAGAGGGAATTTTGGAAGGTTCTTTGCAGAGGTAAGAACTTATATGAAGATTCAGAGGTGAGAAGCTGATGTGGTGGTGCACACCTGTAATCCCTTCAGCTTAGGAGGCTGAGGCAAGAAGATTGTGAGTTCAAAGCCAGCCTTACCAATTTAGGCCTAAGCAACTTAGACCCTATATCTAAATAAAATATTTTAAAAAGGGCTGGGGATATGGTTCAGTGGTTAAGCACCCCTGAGCCCTGGTACCAAGGAGGTGGGGGAGATTCAGAGATGAGAAGGCGTGGCTTGAAAATACTAGTGTGGTAAGAATGTATACGCAGCTATTATTCTAGCCTTTTCATATTCGCAGTTACTTTAGTGCTAACATTTTTTATTGGCATTATGAAATAATTTAGCTTTGAATATATGTGTGTATGCATTTATGTATATATATGTGTATATATATGTGTGTGTGTATATATATATATATATGTATATATATATATATTTTTTTTTTTTTTTAAAAAGTAAGTTTCAGGAAAGTATTACATATTCACTTAAGCCTTTAACAAAGTAAAACTGTGTTCTGCCCAGATCAGCCTCTTGAGGTGAAGTTCTTACTTGGGCAGTAGCTTCTTTTTTTATGGCAAATTTTGTGTCTTCCCACCAGCTCACCATTCTGTTTGCCTACATGTCAGCAAGCATCCTTAGTTGTAGCAGAACTAAGTGAAGGAGTGGTGAGCTATGAAGCAGGAGAGTTAAGCAGATCAAACAGATCAGCAAGGGCTTTTGTATTCATTTTCTATTTGCTGCTGTAACAAATTGCCACAAATTGATGGTTTAAAGCATGATTGTTTGTGGGTGATAAGTCCAGCTAGGCTAAAATCAAGGTATCTGCAGGGCTGGATTCCCTTTAGCAGATCTAGCAAAGAATCCATGTCTTTGCCTTTTACAACTTCTAAAAGCTGCTTACATTCCTTGGCCCACAACCCATTTTCTCCATGTTCAAAGCCAGGAACATTGCATCTCCCTCTGACTCTCTTCTGCCTCCCTTTTCTACTTTTTAAGGAGTTTTATGATTATATGAGCCTACCTGGATAATCTCACTATTTTAAAGTCAGCTGATTAAGAACCTAATACCATCTATAGCCTTATTTCTCCTTAGCCATGTAACCTCACATATTCACAAGTTCCAGAGATTAGGACATGGACTAGGTCTTATAGGCCATATTAAAGAATTTGAATTTTTCTCAATGGCCAGAGGAACCATTAGAAAGTTTAAACAAGGAAGCAGCAATCGGATTTGCTTTTTAGGAATTTTAGTGTAGTCATTTGTCTAGAGTTTAAGTTTGCAAAATACAACTAACTAGACTACATTTTTTTTATATATATATATTTTTAATTTCACCAAGTTTTCCACTAATGCCTTTTTTCTGTTTTGGGATTCAGTTCAGGATATCATGTTGAGTTTAGTTGTCATGTCTCCTGCATTCCTCTGGTCTGTGATAGTTTCTTGGTCTTTTATTTTTTATTTTTTGGTACTAGGGATTGAACTCAGGGGTACTCAACCACTGAGCCACATCTCCTACCCTATTTTGTATTTTACTTAGAGACAGCATCTCACTGAGTTGCTTAGCACCTCTTTCTTGCTGAGGCTGGTTTTAAACTTGCATTCCTCCTGCTTAATCCTTCCAAGGTGCTGGGATTACAGGCATGTGCCACTGTGCCTGGCTTTTATTTCTTATAACCTTGACAGTTTGAAGAATATTGCCTAGGTGTTTTGTTATTAGTCCTTTATTTTGGATTTGCTGATGTTTGTAATTAGATTGGGGATGAGTTATGAATTTTTAGGAGGAATGCCATGGAGGTGACATCATATCAGTGTTGCACATTAACAGCTTTACTTTTTTTTTTTTTTTTTTTTTTTTAACTGGTTGTGGTAACCTTGGGTACTTGTTTAAGTGGCTCAGGCTGTCATAACAAAATACCATGGGTTGGGTGGCTTAAAAACAAGAGACATTTATTTTCTGTAGTTCTGGAGCTTGGAAGTCTTAAGATCAGGTTGCCTGCATGGTCAGATTCTGGCAAGGGCCTACCTTTCCAACTTGTTGCTATGTGCTCACATGGCCTTTCTTTGCTATATGTACATGGAGAGATTTCTCTTATAAGGACACTAATTCCATTATGATTGTCATACCTTCTTGACCTAATCAAAACCCATTTGCCTCCCTAATTCCATCAAATTAAGTATTAGGGATTCAACATAATTGGGAAGGGGAGAACAAACATTCAGTCCATAGGGGTTTGGCCTGATTCCTCTTCTGTAAAATTATCATTTCTTTTTCCTACTGTGTTCATTAGGAGTGATTTGACTTAACTATAGCCTGTATTCAAAAGAAGGGAAATTAACTTTCACCTTTTGGAATGAGGTGTATTAAATGATTTTTGTGCACATTAAAATCATCACAGTAATTAATAAATGTTCTTGGGAAGATACTTTGAAGTTATTCTATTCTATTTTTTCTTTAAAATTTATGTATATATATATATATATATATATATATATATATTTTTTTTTTTTTTTTTTTTGTACCAGGGATTGAACAGTGGAACTTAATCACTGAGCCACATTCCTAGGCCTTTTTGTGTTTTTGTTTGTTTTTTTGTTTGTTTTTTTTGGTGCCGGGGATTGAACTCAGGGGCACTCGACCACTGGGCCACATCCCCAGCCCTTTTTTGTATTTTATTAGAGACAGGGTCTCACTGAGTTGCTAAGTGCCTCGCCATTGCTGAGGCTGGCTTTGAACTCACGATCCTCCTGCCTCGGCCTCCCAAGTGTTGGGATTACAGGCGTGCACCACCGCGCCCGGCCCTTTTTGTGTTTTATTTAGAGACAGAGTCTCACTGAATTACTTAGGGCCTCCCTAAATTGTCAAGGCTGACTTTGAACTTGGGATCCTCCTGCCTCATCCTCCCGAGCCACTGGGATTGCAGGTGTGTGCCAGTGTGCCTGGCAAAATTTTACTAATTTAACCATTCCTCACTCACCTATAGCAGTTATTGCTATAGAATTTTTTTAAACGTTTATTTATTTATTTATTTATTAGTTTTAGGTGGATACAATATCTTTATTTTATTTTTATGTGGTACTAAGGATCGAATCCAGGGTCTTGTGTATGCTAGGCGAGCACTCTACCACTGAGCCACCCCAGCTCTTGCTGTGGAATTCTAATGGCAATTTTCTTTCCTTCCTTCTGTGTTTATTATTTGAATTTTTCTGTAAGGAAGATTTACCCTGCTAATCCCATTTTAACATTTATTCAATCATATGTGTTATTGTAAACTAACAAATATGTATCTTATCCTTTGGGTTATAATTAATGCTGTTGTTATTTATTTTTGTTTTTCACATTATTCCACCTTCAGCCATTTGGAGCTTTTTCAAGTTGGCTCCTGTGTCCATTTCCCCCATCCTTTTATTTTTTGAGCAGTTATGTCATTCTGCAAATGAGTAGAATTTTATTTCTCCTTTTTAATTGATATAGTTCTTTATTGAAGTAACTAGTATAACCCATAAATTGTTGAACAGGATGGGTGAAAGAGGACATCTTGCTTTCTTCCTTTACCATTATATCCTTTACCATTATGTATGATGTTTACCTTGCGATTCTAGTAGATATTCCTTATTATATTGAGAATGTCTTCTTCTAGGGTCTGGGGATGTAGCTTAGTGGTAGAGCACTTACCTAGCATGCCTAAGGCCCTGTGTTTGATACTAAGCACTGCAAAAAGAAAGGAAGGAAGGAAGAAAGAAAAGTTATGTTTGATACTAAGCACTGCAAAAAGAAAGAAGAAAGGAAGGAAGAAAAGCTAATTTTCCTAAGAATTACTTTCTTTCTTTTTTAATATTTATTTATTTGCTTTAGTTGTACACAATGTGTTTTTATTTTTACGTGGTGCTGAGGATTGAACCCGGGCCCCGGAAGTGCTAGGTAAGCCTGTATGTGCTAGGTAAGCACTCTACCACTGAGCCACAACCCCAGGCCCCCTCCCTCCCTCCCTCCCTTCCTTCCTTCCTTTCTTCCTTTCTTTCTCTCTCTTTTTTTTTTTTTTTTTTTGCTGGTACTAGGGATAAGACCCAGGGCCTTGGTAGGCAAATGCTGTACCACTGAGCTACATTCCTAGCTACACTCCACTCCAATTTCTAGTTTAACGAGTTTTTTTTTTTTTTAAATGAATGGATATTGAGTTGTATTATATATATATACATATATGTATATATATATATAGTATCTGTGCTATTATATGGCTTTTCTTCTTAAATCTCTTAATATGATAAATTACTTTGGATGTATTTAAAATGTTGAAGCAGCCTTTTATTCCTGGTATGAACCAGATTGATTATGATGCATTTTACTTTTTTTTCTGCTATATTTTATTTGATATTTTGTTCATGAAAAAAGCTTGCAGCTAAGTTTAACCAGTACTTTCCCACAGGATAACCTTCATATTTCAGTATGCAGTTGTTTTAGTCAGCTACTTTACTGCTGGGACTAAAGGACCCAACTAGACAACTGTAGAGAAGGAAAGGTTCATTTGGGGGATCAAGGTTTCAGAGGTCTTAATCCATAGACAGCCAGCTTTATTCCTCAGGTCTCCAGGTGAGGCAGAACAACATGGTGGAAGAATATGTCAGAGGAAAGCAGCTCACATCATGATCAGGAAGCAGAGAGAGAGGTTTTCACTTGCCAGATATAAATATATGCTCCGAATCCATGCCCCAATGCCTACCTCCTCCAGCCACACCCTACCACTTCAGTTACCACTCAGTTAATCCCTATCAGGGGATTAATTCAACCCAATCATTTCGCCTCTGAACTTTCTTGCATTGTCTCACAGGTGAGTTTTTGGGAGACACCTCACATCTAAACCATAACAGCAGCAAGAGTGCTTTGTTCTTATTCCCATTTTCCTCACAGGGAATATTAAAAAATGTATACTCTATTGTTGGTATTTAATAAAATTAATATTTTTACTGTGTTATTTGGACATTCTTAACGGAAATCAGCCTTTTTCTTGCTGTCAGTAGTAGCATTAAAGAATAAATATGCTAGTAACTAGTACTGCTTGGTCTCATTACTTCAATTTATGCCGCAAGACTAGCATGTTACCCATCGTGTTTTTTTGTACAATTAGTACAAAGGTCAACACATCAAGGAAGGCAAATAACATCTTAGCACTACTAGAAAAATAGTCTTTACCTATGGATTCTTTTTAGAAGTGACTTTTCCTTCCACAGCGTTATGTTCTTGCTTCTTTTGTCAAAATCATTTGGCAGGCCAGGTGTGGTGGCACATAGCCTGTGTTCCCAGCAACCTAAGAAGCTTAAGGCAGGAGGATTGCAAGTTTGAGGCTAGCCTCACCAATTTAGCAAGACCCTGTCTCAAAGTAAGAAAGATAAAGAACTGAGGATGTTGCCCAGTGGTAGAGTGCCCCATGTCCTCCCCAGCATTAAAAAAAAAAAAAAAAAAAAAAAAAAATCAGTTGGCAGTAAATAAGTGGATTCTTTATTTTGTTCCATTCTTCTATGTGTCTGTTTTTATGTCAATACCTTAGTGTTTTGGTTACTACAGCTTTGTAGTATGTTTTGAAGTCAGGTATTATCATGCCTCCAGCTTCGTTCTTTTTGCTCAGGATTGCTTTGCTATTCAAGATCTTTTGTGGCCCTACACAAATTTTGGGACTATTTTTACTAGTTATGCAAAAAAGGTTGTTGGTATTTTGATAGGAATTAGACTGGAATCCATGAATCATTTTTGGTAGGGCATTAATTCTTCCAACCGATAAACAGGATCCTTCCGTGTGTGTGTGTGTGTGTGTGTGTGTGTGTGTGTGTGTGTTTTCAATTTCTTTAATAGTGTTTTGTATTTTTATTGTAAAGATCATTTACTTCCTTAAATTAATTCCTCAGTATTTTAATTTTTTGACGTTATTGTGAATGGGATTGCTTTCTTAATTTTTTAAGTAATTTTATTATTGGCATATGAAAATACAAATGTTTGAGATGCTTTTCTTGCTTAATTGCTCTAAGACTTCCAATACAATCTTAATAAGAATGGTGAAAGTGGACACCCTTGTTTTGTTTGGAAATAATTTAGGCTTGAGTATGTTTTTCTTTATTTGAACATATGTATAACTGTTTTGAAGCTTTTGTTTTGCTGAATTCAACTTCTGGACTCTCCTCGATTCTGGGGTCTGCCTGCTTTTTTACTGGGCATTCTGTTCTCTCCTTTGTCTGCACAGTTAGGCTGTCAACAAGGCACTTGACCCAACAAATTGTAATTGATAAGAAGTTACTTTTGGAAAAGTAAAATAAATTAACACAAAGATTTGCCTACAAATTTATTTTTTGTCACATAGTTTACTTTTAAAAATTTAAAACAATCTAAATCATCAGTAATAAAGAATAGATTAATAATAATAAATGTATTATAATAATAAATGGTTAATAAATCCATGTAATGGAATACTATTCACATTAAAAATGATGATGGAAAGACATTCATATCATAATGAAGGATTCATGTTAAATTGAACCCACTTCTTCTTTACTGAATTAGGCATATATATGCTAAAAGAAAATATTGAATGGTTATGCATGAGAATGTTAAGAGCAGTTACCTCAGGTAGTAAGATTATGTGCCGGAGTCCAGCTCTGGAAAGTTGGGGGGTGAAGACGTCGGCGAAAAGGTGAGAGATAGACCACGCAGCACACAAGTCTGGAGGCTAACTCTAACTTTACTTCTTTTACCAGAGTTTTTTATAGCCCAGACAGCACAGTCTTTTACATTACAGCTTTTGAGGTTACATAAAGAATTTCAGAGTTATACATTCTGAGGGAAACAGGATATTGTTTTAAGTACATATTACTGATTAAACTTATCTAAAAACGTAAAGAAAGCATATATTGATCAATCTTAAATGTCAAGAACAAAAAGTGTTTTTACCTAAAACTATTTTTACAGCCCTTTAAGATCACTCACAATGTCCCACACCTTGATTGCCCTAATACATCATAGCTAAACCTTGACTGAACTCAGCTTACTATTGTTTCCTATAATAACTTGTTCTGAGTTAGAAAGAAGGAAGTACAGCTATTTCTCAGAAGTTAAGCTAACAGGTAATTATCCTTTGATCAGGTGTTAGATCTAAGGGGTCTCTACCATGGAAAACTTATCAATATATCTTAAACTAATATCCTAAACTTACTTAAGATAAAAGAATCTTTATCAATCACAAGAAAGCCTTATAACTATAACTTAAAACCTTATAACTATAACTTAGAAAAGTCTGAACTATGGGGCACAGCAAGAGCCACAAGTTTAATCATTACTTACAAGCCTAATGTCTAATTATAAACCTGTTTTACTCATGTAGTAATGAATTTGCTATAGAGCTCCTGACTCAGACTTCACAATGTAAATTTGTGTGGTCAGATTTATGTTTAATAGCTAACTTTTGAGCCCCTAGTGGTCACACAGAGACATAGTGAGAATAGGGAGATAGAGTTAACCATCGCGGCGCCATTTTTGTCTTACATCGTTCCCAGAAGAGGGAGAGATGCCTTGCTTTCTCTCCCTATTATTCAGACAAGGAGCCTTGCTCACTTGTCCCAAGGAAGATGTGACAATTATGGATGAGTTTTATTTGCTTACTTTCTGTATCTTTTTAAAATTAATTATTATTATTTTGTGTGTGTGTGTGGTACCTGGGATTGAACTCAGGGGCACTCCACCACAGGGCCACATCCCCAAGCCCTTTTTTGTATTTTATTTAGAGACAGGGACTCACTGAATTGCTAAGTGCCTCGCCACCGTTGCTGAGGCTGGCTTTGAACTCACAATCCTCCTGTCTCAGCCTCCCAAGTGCGGGTAATACAGGCGTGTGCCACCGCACCCAGCAATTTAAAAATATTTTTTAGTTGTTGATGGACCTTTATTTTATTTATTTGTATGTGGTGCTGAGAATTGAACCCAATGCCTCACACATGCTAGGCAAGCGCTCTTCCACTGTGCTACAATTACAGCCCTCTTTTTTAAAAAATTTTTTGAAAACAATACCTTTTTAATTTATTTATTTTTATGTGGTGCTGAGGATGGAACCCAGTACCTCACATGTGCCCGGCAAGCGCTCTGCCACTGATCCACAACCCCAGCCTCTCTCTATCTTTTTTAATGGTGAAAGAATGTATATTTAGAATTAGCCAGCTGGACTCAGTTTAGAGGATCCCAATTTTGTTGGCAACATTAAAGCATCATAATCAGGAGCCAATTAAACATATGCTTTTCTTTTCCCATCAGGCTTAACTAGGGTATTGACTTTGGCTGGCCAACATCAGTGCTATAGAGCTTCTGCACAGCCTGTTTGATCTGGTGCTTGTTGGCCTTGACATCCACAGTGAACACCAGTGTGTTTTTGTCTTCCATCTTCTACATGGCAGATTCAGTAGTCAAGGGGAGCTTAATGATGGCATAGTGAACAAGCTTGTTTCTCCTGGGGGCACTCTTATAAGGGCATTTGGGCTGACTTCAGAGCCACAGCGTCTGGGGCCACCAGAAGGTGGGTAATGTGTGGATTTTTTTATTTTTAATTTTTTTGTGTGTGTGGTTGTGGGTGCCTTTCAGCCCTGCCTTCTTGGCTTTCAAAGCTTTTGCTTTCACTGGGTTAAATGCTTCCTTCTCTTTTGATGCCATCTTGATGAAAAGTGAAACAATAGCAATTGTTTCAGTAAGATTATAGATTTTTTGTCATTTTCTTTTAAAATAATGACCACCACATTTGTAATAAGTAAAATATATCTAACGTTATTTTTAAAAAACTCAACTACATATATTACTAATTTATTTTCTCCTCCACAACCATTGTCCCTGTCCATTTTTCACATATTGAAATAACTGTGTGTGTGTGTGTGTGTGGTGCTGGGGATTGAACTCAGCGCCTTGTGCATGCCAGGCAAACAAACACCCTACCACTGAGCTACACCCCTAACCCCACGGTAGTCTTTTAATATGTACCGCAAAATTATTTTCAATAGAAAGAAAGATCAGTTTCAATAATTATTACAAAAGAAAAGTATTGCCTTTAAAAAAGTTTAACATAATATGTACTTAAATATGTACAGTGCACTATGTTGTTATACTCTTAGAAAAACATGTTATACTCTTTAGTTCCTTCCTTCCTAGAAAACAATATTTGGAGGCCTTAGGTAAGATAGGAAAAAAAGTTGAAACAGGTACACTAGAAGAGAATGGGGAGAAAAAAAACAAGGTCTGAAATTTTTTTTTTTTTTAAATATAAAGAGAGGCAAAATCAACAGAATCATAGACAGGTGTTGTAGAACTGCACTTTTCAACATGGTCACTTCTAGTCACACTTGGAATTTGACTAATCTGAATTGAGAAATGCTTTAAGTGTGAAATATATACAATGGGGTTTGAGGAAATAATACAAAAACTGAAATATCTTATTAATTTTTAAATACTGAATGCATGTTAACATGATATATTTATCTTTTGATTAATTTTAATTATAGTTGCACCCCCACGAACAGTAGGTTTACATTCCAATAAAAATGTCTTAAGTTGAAAATACCATTAGTAGAAAATACATTTAACACATCTTACCTGCAAATATCATAGCTTAGCCTAATCTACCTTAAACATGTTGAGAACAGTTGCATTAGCCTATAGTTAGATAAAATCATTTAACATAAAACATTAAAAAGTGTCATAACATAAATAGTAATAAAGTGTTGAAGATTTCATTGTAATTTACTGAATATCTGTATCCAAAGAATGTTGGCCTCACAGTGTACTGTAGAGGATGGATTGATCATGTAGCTGAACAGAGCTGTGGCTCCCTGTGGCTGTCCTGCATGGTGAGAGTATCCTACTATGTGTCATCAGCCCAAGAAAAAATCAGAGTTCAAAATTTGAAGTTCAGTTTCTACTGAATGTATTTGTTTTTGCTCCATGGTCAAGTCAAAAAATCCTAAGTAGGGGGCCATTAGTTTTCAGATACTTTTCATACCTTTAGAATATTGAAATCATGATATTGAATAAGAAATGGTAAACCTCTACATATGATTAAATATTCCTACCCCCAAATCTCCCAGAGTAAATTTTTTTCTTGAATGGCCTGTAAAAAGTAAAAAGGCTTCCTCTGGTGGGTAATTCACTGATGTTAAATTTTAGCAGATATAACATTTTCACTATTTGTAGAAGGATGACATTTGAATAGTTTGGACATGACGATCATTTCCCTATTTTCAGATCATTTCCCTATTTTCAGTTCATTTAGCATGAATGAGGCAAATCAATAATTAAGTGGTAGATATTTAAGTAGATTTTGGATCTTCTCTTCATTATATTCTCTTTGGTACATTCTTCCAGAGCAGTTTTCTGAGACTGTAGTGCTAATAGTGTAGTTTACTGAGGCTAAAGTGAAATGAAGAAAATCCATCTTATATATGTAAGTAGGGGAAGGAGGAGAACAGTTCTCATTAGTTATTCCCAATAACTTTATTCCTTTTAAGTAAATAGATTATTTCAGGTAAACTGTAATTATATAAAATAACCTGTAAGAAAAGTAAATTATAAACCTAGTAAAATAATATCTGAATTTTGGTTTTCAGTATTCTTGAAATTATACAGTTGTGGATATTAGTTATCATTTCTAGCTTGATTGTAAATTATCTTTGTGTTGGCTATAGAATATGTATTACATGGCCCCCAAATGAAGATTCTACCACATTATTTAGTAGAAATTAAAAACAACCAGGAAATGTAAGCTTTATTCTCATCTCTTTTATACATATGTTTTTATATATTACTATGACAAGGAATACAGCAGTACTTCCTTTGTTTACTTGTGTCAGGGAATTTTAAACAGTTTATGAATTTCATTGTTATTGTTACTCTTTCATATGGCATAGATACCTATTTCCTTTCATGTAAGATTGAAACTAGATCCTAGGATATTTAAGACTTGCCCCCAAACACAAAAAAGTGGTTGGACCAAGACTAGAATTCCATTTTGGGGATAATTGTCCATTTGCTTGGCTAAAGAAGCAAGCTGGATTTAAGTGTAGTAAGGGGCAGCAGGTTGTTGGTTAAGAGCATGGACTTGAGCTGGTTTGCTTGATTCCCATCCTGTTACTTCCTAACCACTGAACTTTGTTGAACAGCTTACTTCTGAGCCTTACTTAACTTAAAAAGTGGATATGATAACACTATTTACTTCAGAGGGTGGAAGGAGTTTATGTAAAGCATTTATAACAGTGAGTGGCTTATAATATAATCTGTTTAATGATATTTATAATATTAGTATCAATAAAACTAATGATTAATGATATTTTTATTACTATTACTGTGATCAAAGATATATAAAAATGAAAGGAGGTATACAAGCATTAGAGGAAAACATGCATGTATAGTTTTATAATCTGGAATCTGGAAGGCCTATTAAGTATAATTCAAAGATATATCAAACATAAAGAATGATTTTACTACATAATAATCATGAAAGTATATCAAAAGATACTGTGAACAAAGTTAAAAGATAAATAGTACTCTGAGAGAAAATACTTACAGTATATAAAGTAGGGCTAATTTTCTTACTCTTTTAGAACACTTACAAATCATTAAGGAAAGTATGCCCTGTAGAAAAAGGGCAAATAACAAGAGAAAGACACCCAAAGGTTATTATTTAAAGAGTCTCAGCATCACTCACAGTTAATTAATACAAACTAAAATGTTTCTCACTTGTCACATTGGCAAAGATTTAAATTTATTTACATTGGGAAGGTGGGGCATTCTTAAGCATCATTGATGGAAGGCATAAACTGTTAGACTTTTTTTAAAAATATATTTATTTATTTGCTTTAGTTGTACACAATGCCTTTATTTTTACATGGTGCTAAGGATCGAACCCAGGCTGTGCACGTGCTAGGCGAGCGCTCTACCGCTGAGCTACAACCCCAGCTCCATAAACTGGTAGACTTTAAGAGAGATTTTAAACATGGCCATTACATGGTCCATTAAACATGGACCTTTATTTTATTTATCTATATGCAGTGTTGAGAATCAAGCCCAGTGCCAGGCAAGTATGCTACCACTGAGCCCCAGCCCAATGTGGCCAATTTTTAAAGCACAAAAACTTCAAATTTCCAGTTTCCCTTATAGATAACCTATCCTGCATATTGATCCCAGGAGTTAATCTATCCTCTGAAATAAATATTTACCAGTGAGGATTTAGTAAATAATGTCATATTTCTCTAATGAAATATTATATAAGCTTTTAAAAAGAATAATGCAGATTTACATATACTAACAGAAGGATAGTCAACATATATTAAGTGAAAAAAGCAAGTTGTGAACTGTTATGATCTTATTTGCATTTAAAAAAAATGTTATATATGCTTACATATGCATACATACATGGGCATACAAAGAATACAAAAGAAACCATTAACCAGGGTGTATCTTGGAGGTACAATATCAGCTACCAAAGAGAGGAGGGGATTTTTACTTTATAGTCTTCATTATTTGTATATTTTTTTAAAGCAACAAATGTAATTGTTACTTTTTTTTTTTTTCCTTTTGGGGCCTTGGGGATTGAACCCAGGGCCTTGTGTATATTAAGCTTGTGTTCTCTTGCGCTATACCCCTAGGTTGTTATTTTATAAATAGGAAAAACAAGACTGATGCAAATAGTCCTTTCATACTGGGTATTAGTTATAATGCAGCCATAGCTGCATTATAAAATCCTCTGAAACTTAGCAACTTAAAACAACAAATATTTACATTGCAGTCTCTGAGGGACATTAAATTGGGGGTGGTGTCACTTAGTTGTTTGGGATTAGGGTCTCTCTTGAGATTGTAGTTAAGTTGTTAGTTGGGCTATCATTATCTCAAGACTCTTCTGACTTTGAAGAATCTGCTTGCAAACTCACTCGAGGTTGTTGGCAGGCCTCAGTTACTCTTTGGCTATTGGCCACAGAATTCTATTCCTTACTACATCACATCTCCATAGCTTGGCAGCTTGCTTCTTTAAGACTCATCGGAACATCAGAACTCAAGACTGGGCTTATCTGGGAAATGATATATCATCATCTGTGCCATATTGGCCATGCAGACCATTCCTGGTACATTGTGAGGGAGAACCATGGAAGGTCTGAATAGTAGGAGGAATATGATCATTAGGGTTCATCCTGAAGGCTAGCTACCACAGTGGGTTTGTAATAGTATATATCTTTTGTGATAAATGGAGAAGAAAATTAATTGGGTCAACATTTAGATGGAACTGTTTAAAAATTTAGGTATCTCTTTACATAGCCCCATAAATATTTGCTTTTCATTTTCTTTTTCAGGTCCAGCACACAGTCAAATGCAGGTTCCATCTGGGTATGGATTACATCATCCAAACTATATTGCCCCCTCAGGACATTTCTCTCAAGGACCTGGAAAAATGACCTCATTGCCATTGGAGAGCCAGCGTGATGATTACTACTCTGGTCTCTATACAGTACCAACACAAAATGTGGTGACTCCTAGCACAGCAAACCAATCAGGAGCACAGCAGATGTATGGCAGGGGTCCTCCTGCCCCTCACATTGTGGGATCCACTCCAGGATCTTTCCAAGGTGCTGCATCATCAGCATCCCATTTGTATACGAGTGCCTCCCAGCCATATTCCTCTTTTGTGAATCACTACAATAGTCCAGCCATGTACTCTGTCAACTCTTCTGTTGCTTCTCAGGGATTTCCCTCTACTTGTGGTCATTACGCTATGTCAACTATTTCTAATGCTGTGTATCCTGGTGTTTCATATCCTTCTCTGCCTGCTGGTGATCCATATGGGCAAATGTTTACCTCACAAAATGCTCCAGCTATCAGGCCAGTTAAAGATAATTTATTTCCTGGCCAAAATACGGTTATCAGCCACCCATCACCACTTCCACCTCCACCGTCACAGCAGCAGCAGCAGCAGCAGCAGCAGCAGCAACAACAGCAACAACAGCAGCAACAGCAAAGTCTTTCAGGATATAATACCCTATCATGGTCAGCTCCGGGCCTTTCATCAACCCAAGACACTCTCATCCAAAACCACACAGGGTCCCTGGCTCTAACCAACAACAACCCAACAAATACTGGTAGGTTGAATGAACAGTTCACCAGAACATTGTTGAAAATCAGTGCTTTTCCTGTCAGCTTATCTATATGAAGGATAAAGATATACTGCTTGGTAGAAATTTTGGCAGTGAACTCACCATTACAATGCATTTGCTTTATTTATTGTGGTATTTTGCTGCATCTCCCTGAACCTTTCTCCCTTACCATTTACAATTAGCCACCAAGCTGTCTGCCTTTCATAGCCTGGTTCCTTCCTCAGGCAGTATTTGCTGATGTGTTTTATACCTCTGCAATAGTTGTCTTTAATGTGAATCGGGTATAGGGTAAACTGGAAGGGTATATTTTGAGGATGTGTTTTGCTGGCCACTACTTTCTTTTTGTATGAGTTTGAGTGGGGCAAGTATTTTTCCATCTAGAGCCCCATTGACGTAGAAAAAATGATGGCCTGTGACATTACACTGGCTTCCCTAAGTTAACCCCTGTAAGGGACTTTCAAGGAAGATGTATCAACACATAAAAGCTGTTTTCTCATTTTCAAATCGGTAAATTCGAAAGAAGGATGAAGGAGAAATGAGGTGCATGAAAGTACCCTGGTAGTTAGCCTCTCTGACCTTCCTAAACCAAGATATAGTTAAATGTATTGGTTTTAAAATTACATATGTAAGATGTATGGTTTTTTTAAGTGTGGTGTTTTCATATGATATTCTCATTTTAATTCAACTCATAAACTTGAATGTAACAGAGTGCTCTTGGATGAAATGAAAATGTATATGAAGAATAATCATAAAGCTGTGGGAGTTTTCTGAATAATTTTTTTAGGTTGTTTATCAGTGTTCAGATAGCCATATGGCAAAGGTGATATAGAAAGATATCCCCTCCCTGGACAATTAGGTTATTTGAAATTAGGACTTTAATATCAGATCTGACCTGTACATTCGAGTTAAGCAAATATCAAAATTATGGTGATGGATACATATTTTCCCCCCCAGGCAGTTGATATCTTAATATTGAAAACATGGAATAAAAGAAATATTAAATGTCACCTCGCCGGGCGCGGTGGCGCACGCCTGTAATCCCAGCACTTTGGGAGGCTGAGGCAGGAGGATCGTGAGTTCAAAGCCAGCCTCAGCAATGGCGAGGCACTTAGCAACTCAGTGAGACCCTGTCTCTAAATAAAATACAAAAAGGGCCAGGGATGTGGCCCAGTGGTCGAGTGCCCCTGAGTTCAATCCCTGGTACCACAAAAAAAAAAAAAAAAAAAAAAAAAAAAAAAATGTCACCTCATTTGCCTTTTTCTCTCCCCCCAACCCCCCCAAGTGATACTAGGTATTGAATCCAGGGCCTGTCACCTGTTTGGCAAGTACCCTACCACTGAGCTAACCCTCAGCTCCTTTATTTTCATTTTTATTTTATTTGGTACTGGGGATTGAACCCAAGGGCACTTAGCCACTGAGCCACATCCCTACCCCTTTTAATATTTTGTTTAGAGACAGGGTCTCACTAAGTTGCTGAGGCTGGCTTTGAACTCCTCCCGCCTCAGCCTCTTGGAGCTGCTTGGATTTTAGGCGTGTGCCACTGTACCCAGACCATCTCCTTTTTTTTTTAAGTATTTTTTTTGGCGGGGAGAAATCCTCATTATTTATTTATTTTTTTTTTTACGTGGTTCTGAGGATTGAACCCAGTGGCTCACATGTGTGAGGCAAGTGCTCTACTACTGAGCTACACCCTAGCCCCTCCTTTTTTAAAAATTTGTTTTAGTTATGCAAAACAGTAGAATGCATTTTGATACATTGTACACAAATGGAGCACAACTTCTCATTCCTTTGGCTGTACATGGTGCAGAGTTGCACCCGTAGTGTAATCATACATATATATAGGCTCAGTTTTTTTTGGGGGGGGGGGAGAGGGGGTACTGGGGATTGAACTCAGGGCACTCCACCACTAAGCCACATCCCCAGCCCTATTTTGTATTTTATTTAGAGGCAGGGTTTCACTTAGTTGCTTAGAGCCTCGCTGTTGCTGAGGCGGACTCTGAACTTGTGATCCTCCTGCCTTAACCTCCTGAGCTGCTGGGATTATAGGTGTGTGCCACTATGCCCAGTACAGCTACTTTTTAATATTTATTTTGAAATAGGGGCTCGCTGATTTGCTTAGACTAGCCTTGAATTTGTGATCCTCTTGCCTCAGCCTCCTCAGTAGCTGGGACTACAGGGATGTGATACCATGCCCAACTCCACATTTTTTTTTAATATTTATGTATTTGCTTTAGTTGTACACAATGCAACGCATTTATGTTTACGTGGTGCTGAGGATCGAACCCGGGCCGCGCACGTGCTAGGCGAGCGCTCTACCACTAAGCCACAACCCCAGCCCCCCACATTTTTTAAAAAAAATATTTTTGTAGTTGTAGTGTCTGATTAATATCATTGTACTATACACAGTTTTATACAGAAAATTTTCATAGTTTCTGGTTTAAAATAATAAACATTTGTATAATCTTTGTACCTTTATTTTATTATTTTTTATGTGATGCTGAGGCGTGCTAGGCAAGTGCTGTACCATTGAGCCACAACCCCAACTTTCCACATGTCTTTTTTTTTTTAACATGAAAAAATTACTTTATTGTGGTAGAAAGTCATAAAATCACAGCATAAACATATCTGTTCAATATGAACTTAAATAAGTAAAACATATAAAAGAAAGGACTACATGAAGTGTACATTACAAGAGTGGTTACATCAGGGAATTGAAATAATTAATAAAATTTTATCTCCATTACAGATTTCTCTATCATGTTTTCAATGATCAACATATCTTACTTTAAAATTAGGGGGAAAAGAGATACACAGGAAAGAATGTGTACCAAAATGTTAATATTTTTCTCTAGCTGTTAAAACTAAAATCGATTTTTGTTTCCTTTTCATAGTTTCCTGTAATTTTCTACAAAGGTATAATTTATTTTTATAATTAGAGTAAAAACAAACATTACTCTAAAAATAAGAGAAAAATACTGTATTACAATCATGAAGATTAATAGAGTGTAGATAATTTTTAGAGCAGTGAAAGTATTCTTTATGATGCTATAAGTAGTGAATATATGCCATTCTACGTTTTTTCAAGCCCATAGAATGTACAACACAAAAGATTAACTTAATGGACTTTGGAGGATAATGATGTTCTACTTGTCTTTTTAAGAAAGCCTATTAATACATTATAATTCAGCACTATAATTTCAGATTATTTTATTTAAAAAGTCTACTCCAAATATGCATGTTTTGGGTGCTGTGTTTAGTTGTTAACTTGGGCTGAAATTTTAACTAGTGTTTAAAAGGTATCGTTTCATTAGGCCATTTTAAAATACTCAACTGTCTCTATAGGGGACTCATTAGTAAAATTAAATAATCTAGTACAGAAATTCTTTTAAAAGTTTGAGGTGGAGTTGTTTGATGCTTGAGTGTGTGACTTTAGGATATAAAGATTACCTCCCTATTTTTTGTGATACTACAGATTGAACCCAGTGGCACTCTACCTCAGCTACAATCTCAGTTTCTTTTTTTTTTTATTTATTTTTTTTTTTTTGAGACAGAGTCCTGCTAAGTTGCTGACACTAGCCTCAAACTTGTGATCCTCCTGTCTCAGCCTCCTGAGTTGCTGGGATTACAGGCATGTGTCACCATGCCTGGTTCGTAATGTTACCTATTTTTGACAAGCTAAATGAATACCAAAACTCTGTAAACTAATTTAACATAATTATCTTTAGTTTATTTTTAGTATCTCTTTGTTTTGAAAGCACATAATTTAAAAAATTAACAAGATAAATTTTGTTGCCAAAATGTAGAATTTTACCAGAAAAATTACATTGATTAAAATAAATTATTTTGAATGTTTCTTTCTTAATAAAATTACATATGAATAGCGTAATCATAAAATTTGTAGTGTCCAATTAATGTCATTGTATTATGCAGTTTTATACAGAAAACTTTCATAAAGTTTCTAGTTTAAAAATAGTAAACATTTATATAATCTTTGTATAAAAGTCCATTATATACATGACACTAAGATATAGTCATTGATAAGTTAATATTATATTCATTATCTCTAATTGAATATGTACCTGAGGAAAAGCAAAATAAATACTGTATAGGAGATAATTTTCTGGACAAAGAAATTAGAAATAAATAAGTTAGAAAAAAAGGCACATTGAGAAAATGTTCATGAAAGATAGAAATAGTAGGGCACAAGACGTTATTTTTAGCTTTGGAAATTGGTGAGATTGCAGAGTGTAAGATGGGAGTAACATAATTTTGTTCCTTCAGAGTCCTATTCTTTCAGTTTTTCTAAGCTATTTAAACTTTCTTATCTCTTTTCAACTTGGTACCTAGCACTTCTAATTTTTTCTACATGTACTCCTCCAAGCTTAGAAAATGAGTAAGATCCATCTTCATGTTCACTTCCTGCAGAATTTGGATTTATCACTATCCCTTCTTCTGTGTGTCAGTTTCTCAGTTTCTATTGTGCTGTGACATTGGATAGGTGGGAGGAATTAATGGAGGAGAAACATATCTTTGGTCCAGTCCGCAGCCATCAAAGGTTTATAAGCAAGGTGGTACCACTGTCAGATTTGTGTTTCAAACTTTCTTCTACGAACAGGATGGTATAGACTTGTGGAGGAGGAAGAATCTAGAGCAGGAAGACAAGCTAGAGGAAATTACTACAGTTATTCAGGTGGGGCATGACAATTTGGGCTGGGAATTGTTTAGACAAAGGACAGATCACAGAGATGACCTCAAAGATTTGTTGATATAGTTTATGAAGAAAATGGAAGAATTAAAGGTGACTTAAAATTTCTGTCTTAAAGAATTTGAATGATTGGTAGTACTCTTAACTGAGAATTTATTTAATCTCTCCTAGTTCCTAAAGAATTTTATGCATAAGTACTTAAAATAGGGTTTATTTTCTGGTATTAATAAAGAAGTATTCTTTTGAGATGTTGGCGAGATATCTAATCCTCATGTATGCTATGTATGAGGGTTAGAATTCTAAGTGAACTATAAAGAACTAAGGAGCTACTAACTCAAGAACCACCTTAGTTATCAGAAAAAGACAAGATTTGTTCTTAAATCATGATATCTTTCTCAGAATATTCTGTAAACTAAACAGTACTTCAGCAATTCACTTTGCATAGTGCCAGTTTTACATATTGTTATTCTGACAAATTCCCTTTATGAAAGGAGCAAATTCTTGTTGGTATGTTTTCCTAGTCCTTAATGTTGGTAGGTCTTATCTCCATCCAGCAAATGTTTGAAAGCCAACTATATGCCAGGGTTTGTTCTAGTGTTGGGAGACAAAATAGTAAAAAGACTTGATTCTTGTTCTTATAAAGTTTGCAACCCACTTGGGGAAGTAAACATTATTCTACTACACAAGTGAATATAAAAAATTGCCATTAAGTGACATGAAGCAGAGGTTTATGGTACTTAAGAGAGCTAAGTTCAGGTGTATTTTGCCTGTTAGTCATGAAATTTAGGGAAGTGATGTTTTAGCTGCAATACAAGGGTTTAATTCACCATGAACAAAATAAATTGTAGGTGAATAAATACTTAAATGTAAAAAGGTAAAGCTTTAAAAATTCTTCAGAGAAAATATTGGAGACTACTGCTAGAGCCTTGGAGTAGGGAAAGATCTCTTAGATAATACACATAATGATAACCATAAAGGGTAAACATGATAAATTTGACTAATTTCTAATCAAAAACTCTTCATTGTTGAAAGTCAACAAAGAAAATGAAAAGACAGCTGTGAAATGGTAGAAAAAACAATTTATACTATTTTTCCAGAATATACAAATGACGTACAAATTAATATAGAAAAGACAACAACCAATAGAAATATACATGAACAGCCATTTTCACAGACGATAAAATGAAACATACTCAACTTCAATAATTGGAGGAAAGCAAATTAAAACTAGAATGGGATATCTTATACTTGGTATCAGATTGGTAAACATTTGAAAGTCTGACCATACTAAGGGATGGGAAGTAATAGCAAACTCTTAGACACTGTTGATGGGAGGGTATATTGGTCAATATTATAGGAACATTTGACATTAGTGAAATGGAAAATAACTCCACCCTAAAACACAGCTGTCCCTCTGCGGTATACTCAGGAGGAATCGTCTTCAAACTTTATGCATGTGAATTACCTGAGATCTTATTAAAATGCAGGTATTGATTCACTTGATTCACTGGGTACCATCTGACTGAAAATTCTACATGTCTTAACAAGCTTCTGTGTGAGGTGTTGCTAATCCACAGGTTACATTTTGATAGAAAAGCCCTAGAGCACACTTCTTATTTTAGATGTATAGCACATATGGCAAATAACATGCTTAGGACATGGGGTTAAAGAGACTGATCTGCTTTCTAGGATGAAAGCATCATTTCCCACAAGCTGCCCACAGAGCTTAAGGACTCGGTATTCCTTGCTGCATACCTCTACCTATTCAAGCCACAGCGTATATACACAGAAACTGCGATAGAGATACTTGTACATGTACACTAGGGACATGGTTCACAAATGCTTAGAGTTGTGCTGTGTATGAAAACAAAAAATTGGAAACAACCTAAAAGCCTTTTGTAGTGGAATGGATAAATGTATTTTTTGCAGTGGACTTCTGAACACGAGTGAAAATGATGAAATAGAGTTATATTTATTAACTCAAATGAATCCCAGAAATATAACATAGGATGCCTTAGACGAATACATGCAGTATGCTATTGTTGTAAAGTTAAAAAGCAAGCAAAAATAATGTTTAGGGACAGCTGTATGGGTGGCAATTGATTTAAAAAATAAAGCAAAGAACAGTAACCAGTTCTGGGGGGACAGGGCATTCCTTCTATGAGGAGCACATTGAGAACTTCAGAAGAATTAGGAATGTTTTATCTTCAAAGTTGGATGTTAAGTTATGAATATTTCTTTTATATGCTTTGATAGATGTGTGAACACACACACACACATGCATGTACATACACCTAATTTTACATGATTATGTCAGTTTGATCTTGCATATTCTTAAATATTTTTTATCAGTCTGTTACATTTGCAGTTTTAATGATACCAGTTATCTATCTCTGGTTTAAATCAACAGTGATGTAATTTTTCAGTGTTCTGCAAGTTGGCTGGGAAGTTCCTGTGCTGGCTTTTCCTAGGTTCCCTTTTGTGTCTTCACTTAGCTGGAGGGTTCACTAGGCTAGATCCTAGATGGTTTCCTTTACAAGTCTAGCAGTTGGTACCTACTCTTTTACTGGGGTACTCACATTTTTTTTTTTCCATGTGACTAGATCATCTTCCTTATGTGATGGTCTGTGCCATATTTCATCAGCAGAAAAAGCTGGAAGGGCTCTTGAAATAAGGTTGGGACTTGCACAGTTTTTACTTCTATAACATTCTGTGGAGTAAAGCCAGTCACGAGGTTAGCTCCAATTCAAGGGGTGGGAAAATAGACTCCACCTTAATGAAAGGAATTGCAATATATTGTGACAATGTTTTCAGTTTCCCACAATGACAGTCTTCCTAACTAAAAATGATGAAGCAATCTGCATATTTAGACTACCTTCTAACCTCCTTTCCTCTTTCTCCTACATATTTTTTGTATATTCTTAGGATATAAAATATAGACATTTTGTTCTGTCACCACATTCCTACACTGTCTCAGTCTCAGACCTAAGTTTGTTTACATATATACATCATCTTTATATGTACATACATATGTACATTTGTATTTATGTATACATATACACATATGTGTTTTTATTCAATATATAGTTACTACTTACCACTATTCTTTTGCCATGGGTTTTTAAGTTACCTCTTAGTTGGACAATCTTAGAGATTATCCTAAAGGTCAGTGTTTTTTAGCTAGGGACAATTTTGCCCCCTAGTAGACATTTGGTAATCTGAACTATTGCAAAAACTACTATGAATTATGAATATTTCATTCCAGAAGCACACTCTAGTGTTAAAGTGAGGCCCTTACTTAGTTACATGTGAAATAAGGCATCAAACAACTGAGAAGTGGTAGTTTACAATGCAAAATGAGCTCTGAACTAATGCTAGAAGGATTTATAGATTTCAGAGACCACATTACTGCTGTAAACTTTATTCATTTTCTTACCTGAGACACCATTGTATAGTAATTAATACTAGTGGTTCATTAGTAAAGAAAAGTTGTTCAGGGTTCATTTTCTTTAAGAATATAAGGAAGCTTGTGAAATGTTTTAGGAAAATTGCCATTAAAAATTATTAAAACATTTGGTGAGTTTAGAAGAGCTTTTGGGGCTGGGGTTGTGGCTCAGCGGTAGAGCGCTCGCCTAGCACGTGCGCGGCCCGGGTTCGATCCTCAGCACCACGTACAAATAAACGCATTGTGTACAACTAAAGCAAATAAATAAATATTTAAAAAAAAAAAGAAAATCTTTTGTTTGGACCACCTTCTTTTCTAAATAATACAAGGTAAATGTGGTGCTACTAAATTTTCTACAAAACTTCAAAATAAACTGTATTTTGTTAGTAAGTCTGCTTTAATATATTTCAAGTTGTTGCTGTGGATGAAATAGTGTCTTGTCTTCAGTTGCAGATTCTCTATCCTGTGCTGTTATGCAAAATGTCCAGCCTCGAAAGTCCAGCCCAGTAGTATCCACCATTTTGTCAGGAGCCTCATCAACAAGAATGCCTCCTGCTGCAAAGCACCCAACGGAACCTGTGGCCCCAGTTACTCAGCCATCAGAACTACAGCAGAAAGGTATTTGAGAAATTTGTTATTCAAATAGCTGATTTTAAAAAGTCAAACTATAACCGTAATTTATAGAAAATATGAAGAAAAGTAATTTATAATCTCAACCCAGACCCAACTTTTTTTTTGCATATCAGCTTCCAGTTTCTGTTTATGTTGATGCATTTTACATAATTAGAATCATGGTGTACAAACCATTTTGTGTTTTGCTTTTATATTTATTAAATTATACACAGTTCTTCATATATAGTTTTAGTCATTTTCATGACTAATAACCCATTGTGTTGATATATTAGGATTTACTAATTCATCATTCTATCATGTGATATTTTTCCTTTTTTTTTTCTTCTTAAGGTTGCTGTAAGTGACAGGCAATAAAATGTGTTGATTCTGTTTCTGTACCTACTCTTTTCTTTTGGCAAGTTTTTTGGTCACTTTCTATCTAGCTAAAATTCCAGAGTATTGATGTTTCAGGTTAATATGCTCTATTTTTCATTTGACCAGATATTCTCAGGAATCTGTAGTTTTTATTTTCAGAGCAACCATTATAATATTTTAAGGACCATTGTATGTAATTACAGCTTCCAGCCTTGAGTATAAAGAATGCTTGTATTATATTCTGAAACTTTAAAAAAAAAGAAAAAGCATCATAAATTCTTAGGTTGATCTTGCTGTATCTGTGAAGTGTTTATGTGGTCAAAAGAGGCCTTTCCATGAATCAGATTATACATTGTATGTTTTCTTATTTGGTTTTAAAGGAAAACCAACTGCAGTACTAAAAAGTGTTTATTGGGTCCCAAAAGTCAGTGCTTATACTGGAAATAGAATCTAGTTTTTATAAGCATTTGCCTTCAAAGTAAAGGGCTGGTATGAATATTTTGCTTATAAGGAGTAGAAAAAACTTGAGGGTAGATAAAAGCCCTAAGTAAATGAGTGGTGTTTTTTCCATATCTTTCTTGAATATTGATGGCTATTTCCTACTTCTTAAATGTTTCTTCTTTTGACCCTTTACCTTGTCCTTACTAATTCTTTCCCTCTACTGTATTTTCTTTTTGACCATCTCACTTTAAATGCCATCTGATCATCTTACTATAATTATCATTTTGTAAAGCACTCTACCACTAAACGGTCACAATTATATTTCTTTTTTCTTAGTAGAAAATAGATTTGGACATTCTAGTGTTCCTCTATTCCTCCTATGCTCACTATCCCAACCCGACTGTGAATTGGCCTCCTTATATCAGAGAAAACATTTGGCATTTGGCTTTTTGGGATGGGCTAACTTCACTTAGCATTATATTCTCTAACTCCATCCATTTACCTGCAAATGCCATGATTTCATTCTCTCTTATTGCTAATACTCCATTGTGTGTGTATATACCACATTTTCTTTATCCATTCATCTACTGAAGGGCATCTAGGTTGATTCCACAGTTTAGCTATTGTGAATTGTGCTGCTATAAACATTGATGTGGCTGTGTCCCTGTAGTATGCTGTTTTCAAGTCTTTTGGGTAAAGACCAAGGAGTGGGATAGCTGGGTCATAAGGTGGTTCCATTCCAAGTTTTCCAAGGTATTTCCATACTGCTTTCCATAGGAAGGGAGGGGGCAAACGGGTGAAGAAGAAAAAAAAAAAAAAAGATGGTAGAATGAGATATCATTACCCTAAGTGCATGTATGAAGTCACGAATGGTGTGAATATACTTTGCATACAACCCGAGATATGAAAAAATGTGCTCTATATGTGTAATATGAAATGTAATGCATTCTGCTGTCATTTATAACAACTTAGAATAAAAAATAAATTAAGAAAAAAAAAAAGAAAATAGATTTGGAGAAGGAGCTACCATTTATTGAGCACTTATGTTCCATATTCTTTGTAATTATCATCTCATTAATCCCTATATTAATCCTATGACATAGATATACCGGATTTACAGATGAAAAAAAGCAAAATTTACAGTTTAAGTACCATGCTCATATATATAAATTTAATAACTAGCAGAGCAAAAGATTTCTAAGCAAGTCCTCTATCCCTGAGTTATACTCAAAGCTAAGATTTCTAACTCAAACCTCTCTATCTTGTGTTCTTTTAAATGTGGCTAGAATTTTATCATTGTTGTTGGCTATTGACAAACTCTTGATTTACCTAAAATAAAATATTTGCTTAAGTAAGAGAAAAAATAATACTAGAGACATGTGAACTGTAGCTTTTATTCTTCCTTTTTCTTAAGTGGGAGGTTGGCCTTTTAGTGGGCTCTTTTTCTTTGGATATCTGGATATATAAGCTATAATGAATGATTGTACAAGTTGCAGTCTTCATGAATGGAGCCCCTTGGAGTTGTGCAGTGTACCATCAGCATAGGGTATGCTGTAAGCCTGATATGACTACTAAAATATTAATACAATTTGCCCTCCATAGTCTCAGGTTTCATATATGCAGATTTAATCAACCACAGATTGAAAATATTCAAAAAAGTATGTATCTATACTGAACATATACTTTTTTCCTTGCCATTATTTTATTTCTTTTTTTCTTTTTAGATAATAATGACAGTAGAGTGTATTTTGACATATACATACATGGAGTATAACTTCCCGTTCTTGTGGTTGTACATGATGTGGAGTTACACTGGTTGTGTATTTGTATATGAACATAGGAAAGTTATATCTTTCCTATTCATATCACCCCCCTTCCCTTTCTTGTCATTATTTCTAAGTATTATTTCTGAGTATTCTTAGGTCTTACACATAATTTAGAGAGGACTTAAAGTATATAGGAGGTTGTGCATAGGTTATATGTAAATAAAATACCATTTCCTCTAAGGGACTTTAGCATGCATAGATTTTTATATCACTGAGTGGGGGTGTTTCTAGAACAAATTCCTTGCAGACACAAAGGGACAACTGTACTTAAAATAGTCATTTTATTTTTTAGTTCCAAAGATACCATTGTTGAATTGTTCTCCCAAGACAACAGTTTTTACCATTATTTAGAGGGGAGACTTCACATGCTTACTCGAGTATCACTTAAAAAAATACTTGAAAAACCACTTACCAACTTGAACAATTTTCAAATAGTCATCTAATATTTTTTATCAAAAATGTAAGTAGTTATAGTTATGCAATTTTGTTGACTTTTAAAACAAACATGTTATTTATAAATGTGTCTACTGGAATGATATCCTCCATCATCTCTATAAAAGTACCCTAATAAACTCTTCTTTAACACTTATATTTTTCCTTTTTTTCTTGGAAGTTTTTTTCCCTTTCCTTGAATATAATCATATATTATTGAGCTAGAAACTCTTTTATTGTTCTGTTGCATTCTGCCACAATATATAAATTGAGATTTAAAATTTTTCTTCATTTGCTATGAACATAAGTCTCTAAATATTACAATGTTTTTCTTTTGAATGAAGCTACCATAATTTTTATCATGTAGTTGATTGTAACAGTATAAACATCATCAGTTTTGATACTATTTATATTTTTATTGGAAATACATCCTTCAGTCAGATGACTGGCCCTCCCCTGTCTCCACCAGAGCTTTGTATCTGGGTTAATATGATTCATTGTTAGAGTAGATAGGGTTCAGATTAACTTCATTCCTTGTTTACATTTTCATACATAAAATTAATTAATGAGAAACTTTATTCACATAAATAAGAATGGTATTGGAAGACTTTTCATATTTTTTAATCTTTAGTATTCTAAGTTACATGTCAGAAATTATCATTTGTTAGATTTTATTTTCCAGGTTGTAGACAGTAATTAATGTTATTTTCATGTAACAATTTAAAGTTTATAAATACCTTTAATTTTTTTTAATCTCATTTGCTCATCACATGAAACAAGCAAATCATATTTTGTCTTCCTCTTTTTCTTTGCTTACACTTCAGACTAAACCCAGGGTGTTCTATTCTAAGCTAAATCCCTAGCCCTTCTTCTTATTTTTATTTATTTATATTTTATTTATTTTTTTGAGGTGCCAGGGATTGAACTCAGGGGCACTCGACCACTGGGCCACATCCCCAGCCCTTTTTTGTATTTTATTTAGAGACGGGGGCTCACTGAGTTGCTAAGTGCCTCACCATTGCTGAGGCTGGCTTTGGACTTGCGATCCTCCTGCCTCAGCCTCCCAGGTGCTGGGATTACAGGCATGTGCCACTGTGTCTGGTTCTTACTTTTTATTTTGAGACAGGGTCTCACTATGCTGCGCAGGCTGGCCTTGAACTTGGAATCCTCCTGCCTCAGCCTCTAGAGCAGCCAGCATTACAGGTTTTTTATAAACGAGGAAACTGATGTTTAGAGGGATTAGGTGTCTTTCCCAAAGACATCTGCACTTTCTGGGAGGTTGCCAACACTCAACATAGACCTTGTGCCTTTAAGCCCAGTGCTTCTTTTCCTGCATCAACAGTTACTCAGAATATTGTGAATTTCTTTTTACGCTTTGCTAATCTAATATCTTACCATGTTCTTTCATTACATTTTATCAAAATAATCAAGCTGTGATGTAGGTTATTTATTTTATGGATGCTTTGTCTGTATAACCTAGTTGGCAAAAGCATTTCTCAAAATGTGTTAAAAGCCGGGCGTGGTGGCGCACACCTGTAATCCCAGCACTTGGGAGGCTGAGGCAGGAGGATCGCAAATTCAAAGCCAGCTTCAGCAGTGGCGAGGCACTTAAGCAACTCAGTGAGACCCTGTCTCTAATAAAATACAAAAAACAGCTGGGGAAGTGGCCCAGTGGTCAAGTGCCCCTGAGATCAATCTCTGGTACCAAAAAAAGAAAAGAAAAAAAAAGTGTGAAAACATACTGCTAGTTTTACCTTCTGGTAAATTTTTTGTTGTTGTTAAAAGGATATAGAACTTATTAACTATCTTATAAATATAATAAAGTGAGAATTATACTTTATTAATTTATATTATAATTCACACTATTATTTAATGTAATTCATTATTAGTATTACTAATAGTATGTTATATTTATACTATATTACAAATATTTATGAATAAATAGGTTGTAAAGTACCTTGTATATTTCTCATTGACTCTGGAAGAAATCCTATGGGATCTGTCTGTTCTTTGAAGTGCTAGGGATTGAGTCCAGGACCTTGCAAATGCTAGGCAGGTGCTATACCACAGTACCTCCAGCCCACATTGGATCTTTATCTGTGAGTTTTATCCATTGTCTTTTGAAAAAAATATGATAGTCCTAGAAAATTTCTATTAGTTTTATTTTTATATTAGGGATTGAACCCAGGGCTTCATGCATGCTGGGTAAGTACTCTCACTGAGTGACATTTCAGGCACTTTTTGTTGTGGGGTAGTTGGGTTTTTTTTGTTGTTTGTTTTGTTTTTGTTTTTTGGGACAGGGTTTCACTAAGTTGCTCAAACTTGTGCCATGCCATTGCACGTAGTCCCCTCTGCTTATTTTAAAGGAATTAGCATTACTAAGTGCCCTGTGTACTGGTCAGGTTGGAAGGCTCCTCGCCACCCTCTTACTAATGACTTGCCCTAGGGATGAGTATTAAGAATAGTTGAAAATAATTGTTTAATTAAATATACACAAAAACATGTTTTTAAAGTTTAGCGATGATAATATCTAATACTTGCATAGTATTTAGTGTATGCCAGATACCATGTCTAATCATTTGAAATATGTTAACTCATTTAATCCTCACAACAACCATTTGGGGTACTTATTACTGCATTTTACAGATGATATAAATGAAGGACAGAGAGGGTGGTAACTTGCTCAGAACATGTCAAAGGACACACATCTAATAGGTAGTAGAACATCAAATTGAACCCAGAGTTGCCATATTTATCTGCATTGTCATATTGCTTTTCTGTTCGGTATTTCTGTCTTATGCTTTGTTCTCATCGGGCTCTTTCAAAAGCAGTATTCTTTGACAGTAGTGGTCTGGATCTGCTTAAAGGCAGAATTATTAAGTAAATAGATTTTTATACCTTTATTTTATTTATTTTTATGTGGCGCTGAGGATCGAACCCAGCGCCTTGCATGTGCTAGGCGAGCACTCTTACCACTGAGCCACAACCCCAACCCCTAGTAAATAGATTTATCATTGCTTTACCACACCAATTTTCATATTTCTGAATTAAGAATATCCTAGTAAGACTAGTCCTGTTTCTAATGTTTTACCCGTAACTGAAATGTGTCTTTCAAGGTTTAAAAAAAAAAAAGCCACTAGGTTTTTGGGATGCCTTGGTTAACCATTTAGAAGGAGGAGGCTTTCCTTTTAGTGCTTGATAGGTTTTTATATCTCAGGGCAACATGTCACAGTAAGGTTTAGGTAAGTTAAGATCATATGTTTCCTGTGAGAAGTGAGAGAAAGGCTGTTGTCCACACAGGCATTTTTTAAGTGGATATATTTTAGGAAAGAGTGCTTACAGATATTGATATCTGAAAATTGCTTAGTATAAAGCCATTCTTTTGTGGGAACCCTAGAAAAGCCTCCCAGTATATGTACCTAGCTTGAAGACCAGCTTAGGAAAAATAACAGTTGCTCCAGACTCTTAAATTTAAATAAACCAGCCTCCACAGGGATTTGTTCTCTTAAGACCAGTTTTGATTTATTCCCAGTGTGGCTTTATCTAGGGAACAGTGAAGATATCATTTTTTTTTATTAAGCACTCCTAAAGGGTGTGGTCTTCTGGAGAATTTTGCCTCAAGGTGTTTTAATAGCATGTAATTTAATCTGTATGTCCTTTTTAGTATCACACCCTAGCCTCCTATGCTCAGGATTGAACCCAGGGCCTTGTGCATTCTGCATGCTCTCTACCACTGAGCTACAATACAGTCCAGCTCCCAATGATTGGGGTGTGATGTTTATAATTTTTCTTCTTTTTTTTAAATATATTTTTAGTTGTCAGTGTACCTTTATTTTATTTATATGTGGTGCTGAGAATTGAACCCAGTGCCTCACACATGCTAGGCAAGCGCTCTACCACTGAGCTACAACCCCAGCCCCGAGGAGGGGTGTTTTTTTAAAATACTGGGGGCTGTTAATAACAGAGCTCTTTGTCATGTTAGATTCTATGAAATGTTTCTTGCCCCTTATTTTACTAGATTCATACCTTGGAAACTCTGATTAAGATAGAATGAATTAGGGGTATAGCATTCGCTTTTCCTTTGATCCTAGGTACATTCAGTATCCCTTTGATACTAAGTACTCCATGCATGTTTCTATAGGGCGTTTTAGGCTGAGCTTGGAAGAAGACCTCATATATTTGACTTGTATCTTATGCATAGGTTCTGGCTCGTAAAAGAGCATCTGAGTATGAGGAAGGTGTCATAATCATTTATGTATCATAGAGTAGATGGAGCCTGGCGCGGCGGTGCACGCCTGTAATCCCAGCACTTGGAAGGCTGAGGCAGGAGGATCGTGAGTTCAAAGCCAGCCTCAGCAATGGCAAGGCACTTAGCAACTCAGTGAGACCCTGTCTCTAATAAAATACAAAAAAGGGCTGGGGATGTGGCCCAGTGCCCCTGAGTTTGATCCCAGTACCAAAAAAAAAAAAAAAAAAAAAAAAAAAAAATAGAGTAGATGACAAGGCTGTCCGCTGCTTTGTGGCTACAACTCCCCATTTGCTGCACATAGCCTAGAGGAGGGCACTTAAATATGAAATGATTATTATTCTGGAGCTCTTGCCATTCCTCTCTGTGTTAACTAATGCATTATATTCTTGTCCTGTTAGTATTCCCAAACCATTAGCAAAGTTTGCTTGAACCAACAAAGCAAAGGTAAGCTGAATTGTGAGCATGTTAAGATTCATGGGCTGAATTCTTGATGCTTTAATATCCAGCACCTCTCAGGTGTTATCTTTTTTCATGAAAGGAAAATTTGGGTATGTTGTGTAACCGTCTGTTAATCTAATACGTAATCTAATACCACGGTACAATCTAAAATGATTCCATACTGAGTAATATTACTCTATCTTATTCTAGGTTTGTTTCAGTGTATTAACTAGTAGCTGTGTAAAATTTCTAAAAATCATTATGTAGCCATCTCATTTGCTCCCATTTAGGCATTGGATACTTTTATGATATTTGTTGAAATTAATCTTTTTTTTTTTTTTTAATTCAATAGATCTGGAGGAAGAGAGGAAAATATTTATTTCATCATGCATATATAAACCCGCTCTATACTTTGGCACCTTTGATTAGAGTCAGTAGCCAGTCATATTCATTCACTCATGAAAAGAGTAAATTCTCTTCTGAGTTTTCTGCTGGTTGTTGGTCTCTCTTAGCTTAGTACAGTGAACAGAATTTCTTCTTATTATATAAAATGTGGTGTGGCCAGGTGCAGTGGCTAATGCCTGTAATCCCAGCTGTTTAGGAGACTGAGGCAGGAGGACTGCAAGTTTAAAGCCAGCCTCAGCAAAAGTGAGACTCTAAGCAACTCAGTGAGATCCTGTCTCTAAATAAAATACAAAATAGGGCTGGGGGTGTGGCTCAGTGGTTGAGTGCCCCTGAGTTTAATTCCCAGTACCCCAAAATAATAAAGTGTATTTTGAGAAAGGTCTTCATTTTTTAAAAAACAAAGGTCTTAAATTGAAGGATTTTTCTAGAAAACTTATTGATCTAGTTTATCACAAACTTTTTAGTATATTTAACCTAAGATCTAATATTAGTCACATTTTCATTTTAACTAGGCTTTTGTTAGAGGAACATGCAACTCTGAATTTGGAAGGTATCAAGTTTGCTTCTTATAATGTGTGAACTTATTTTATATTGAGTTTTATTTCCTCAGATGAATTTGTGATAACTGCTATTTTATCCATATTAAAAAACATTTCAGAAAAGCTAGTAGATTTTCCATGACTCTTAATCATAATGGGAGGATCAACGCTTCACTGATCTACAGTTTAACCTTTGCTTTCTTCTAAACTCAATTTTTACTTGTTAATAACTTTTTTCCTAAAATAGAGAAGAGTTATGTTGTCCATGCTAATCACAAAGGTCACCTGAAAAAACAATGGAGAGAGTATTTGGGGACAACCTTGTTATTTTGGTGATTAGGGCTTTGTTGTACTCCCAGTGTTATGAAATGTTCTTGGAAATCCCCACTAGGTTTCTGGGGTTTCTTTGTTTTGTTTTGTTTTTTAAAAGTAGAGCTGTAATATTTTTTATTACCTGCATGTTTATTCTTTTTTTTATGAAGTGTTTTCATTTTTAATTAAGATGAATTTTATTTTCCCCTTAAAAATTTTATGGATGTTAATGTTTTATCTCTTGATTTTACCAAATTAATTAATAAAAATACCCAGTCAACTTTTCTTTGAGGGGGTATGGTGGGGAGGTACTGAGGATTGAACTGAGGGGTGCTTTACCACTGACCTATGTCCCCAACCCTTTTTTAGTTTGAGTTTTGAGACAGGGTGTTGCTAAGTTGCTTAAGGCCTTGCTAAATTGCTGAGGCTGCCCAATCAACTTTTTAAAAGGGAAATAACTATATAGCTACCAGAACCAGTTATGTGCCTTTTAGTAGAATCTGCCTCCTGTTGGTGTAGCTCACAGAGCATCAGTCTTACCTACTTCAGACCACATCCAGGTAACAGAATAACACTGATATGACTGACCACCATATCTCAGGAAACCTACTTTTCTGCAATTGTCACACTTGTAAGGCCATAATTAATAAGATTTTTGGCTTTTTTGAGCATCTGCTATAAGCAGAGAACTGTGCTGAATACAGTTCTTTAACTGTCATTCTTTTCCGTTAATGGGTACTGTGTTACCATCAAGTTGGCATTAGCAGAAGGAAGGCACCAAGTATCTTAATGTGATTTGGATGTTGTACAAATTTAGTTCAGTAGAAATGATCACTGCCTACCAAGAGAATGCACAGTTCCAAAGGAAGTATACCACAAGGGCCCAATGGTCAAAGAAGGTAAATGTGTATAGAGCTTAGGAAAATTTTCAGAGAATATCATTACAGTTTCCTAAATATTTTCAGTATAATATGTGGTACTTTTTTTGTACTTAAATCAGTTAGTTCATATTAAAGCTGCTTTTACTAAACTGCTTTTTAGAGATTTCCTAACAGTTCTAGTTTTGATAATAAATTTGCTAATATTAATATGCATGCTGTGATGTTCTTTGGAATGTCAAAGTTCTTTCTCACTTTTAATGCAATGTCAAAATTTTATTTCTCGTCTTTCCTGTTGGTTTGACTCTTGTGTTTGTGCTTTCCACTTTACAGGCATGCAGTATGGTGAATATGTTAATAATCAAGCTAGCTCCGCACCAACTCCCTTGTCATCAACTTCCGATGATGAGGAAGAGGAGGAGGAGGATGAGGAAGCAGGTCTGCTTTAGCTTTACACCAGTCTTTAATCTTTTCCTACTCAAATTTTTCTTTTATTTCTATAGTCTTAGCCTTTTAAATAAAAGTGTCTGAAGATTTAACAAGATGAACTTAACTTGGTTTGGGTTATAGAAGGTGGGGTTACTTGAAATAAGGTGCTTATTTAGTTTTTCCTCCTTTGGACATCTTTATCATTTTGTAAGTTATAGGGTTAGAATCCATCATTCATGATGGTAGAGCATTTTCTTCTTTCAGAAATGCATTTCCTCCTATGTCATGTGCAAAGGAATGAGTCCTGACTCAAGCTCTTGGCTGATGATTGCTGTAGCATCCTTAGAGGAATACTGTTTTCTGCTTTGCATGATACTTTGTTCTAATGAAAATGAGCCATATGGATTTTATAATAGTGATAGAGAAAAAGGGCAGTGTTTTGTGATGTCTTCTTGTCCCTTTTTATCATGTATTTAGAAGGCCCACAATTTGTAGTTATTTTCCTGCTCACGAAGTAGTAGTTCATATCATAAAGTAGTTGTGCATATAGTTATGTGTTGCAATCTGTTTAATATCTTTTTCTTCTTGATAGGTAGAACACTGCTCAAAATTAAGCAGTTAATTCCTCCATTAATTTTAACAGTTTAAGATTGACCCAATAAGTGTGATGATCTTTCAAATTACTGTTACCATGATTCTCCTGTTTTTTTCTTTCTTTCTTTTTTTTTTTTTTTTTTTTAATGATGGAAGGCTTTGCTCTATAAACAGTTTGTTTAACCAGAAGTTTCTATTTTCTGTGTATTTTTAAAATATTCAGATCTTCATGCATGATTTGAGATGGATAAAAATAGAAAGTAGGGAGTAATTTTTTTTTATTTTAAACATATAATTACTCATTTATCTTTCAGAAATTTTTAATTTTTTAATTTTAATGTGATTTCAAACTTAATTAAAAGTTGCAAAAAAGATTAAAAGAAACCATATACAATTTATACAAGTAAACCATTTTTGCTCCACATTGTTTATAATTCTGTCTCTGTTTTTTTCCTACATCATTTGAAAGTGAGTTGTTGAAGACATTATGAACTTTACTCCTGTTTTAATTAGCTATTTTGCTGCTGTGACTATAAGACCTAACCAGAACAATTTTAGGAGGAAAAGTTTATTTGGGGGCTCACAGTTTTAGAGGTCTTAATCCACAGACAGTAGGCTCTATTCCTCAGGGCTCAAGGTGAGGCAAAACATCATGAGGGGAGAGTGTGGCAGACATAAGCAGCTCACATGATGATCAGGAAGCAGAGAGAGAGACTCCATTCTCCAGATACTAAATATATACCCCCAAGTCATGCCCCAATTCCTACCTCCTCCAGCCACACCCTTCCAGTTCAATTACCTCTCAATTGATCCCTACCAGGGATTTCATTTATCCTCTGAACCTTCTTGCATTGTCTCAAAGGTGAGCTTTTGGGGATACCTCACATCTAACACCATAACAACCCCTAAATATGAAAGTGTATATTTCCTATTCATAAGGACATGTCTTATGTAAGCACAATATAGTTGTCAGGAAATTGAGCATTGTTAATAACAATAATATCTGATACACAGCCCATAGTCATATCTCAACAGTTGTCTCAGTTATAGCTATTTTCATGGTCCAGGATCCAGTCCATGATCATGCATTGAATTTAGTTGTCATGTCTGTTGAGACTCCCACAATCTGGAACAGTTCCTTAAACTTTCATTCTTGACCTTGACATATTCAAAGAATATAAGTGAGTTATTTTGTGAAATGTTCCTCAATTTAGATTTACCTGACTTTCCTCATGATTAGTTTCAGATAATGCATTTTATTTATTTATTTATTTATTTGTAGTTATAAATGGGCAGAATGCCTTTATTTTATTTGTTTATTTTTATGTAATGCTAAGGATCTAACCCAGTGCCTCACACATGCTAGGCAAGCGCTCTGCCACTGAGCTACAGCCCCAGCCCTCAAATAATTCATTTTTGACAAGATTTTTAAAATATGTGGTGTTTTCAGTGCATCTTGTATGAGGCACCAGATGTTAATTTGTTCCCACATTGATGAGATTAACTTGATAATACAATTTAGGTAATAATCTGCCAAGTTTCTCCACTATAAAGTTGTTACTTTTCCCTCATGAAATTAATAAGTAATTTGTGGAGAGATTCTTTGAGGCAGTATAAATGTCCTATTCTTTATTAAACTCTCACCCATTCATTTTGGTATTCAACTGATGATTTTTAAACTCTCGTAGCCCTATATTGATAAGTTGGATTTGTATTATAAAGAAAAGTCATTGTATCCATTTGTTCTAGATTTGGCTAGTAATGGCTCCTTCAAACTAGCCCTGATATCATTTTCAAATATTCCTATGAATCTTTGAGCAGTTACTTTAAGTGCTCTAAGGCTACAGTAAGATATTCCAGACTCATCTTGTGCTTATCCTGCTGCAATCCTGGAATGAGCCTTTTCTCCAAGGAGTCCTGGTTCCATTAGTGGAGAAAGGTATTTTAGAAACCAAGATCTAATTGCAATATGTACAAAGCTTGACCAAAATCTCTGCAAAGATAATTGATCAGTCAGGAGATTCTTTTCTTTTTTTACTCTTTGCCATATTTGTAGTGCTGTTTGGGATAAGGAGAGGAAAGAGAAAATAGCATTTTGTGAGTCTGTTGCTATTATTATTATGTATTATACTTAGCCCTGTTGAGTGGCTATTATTTTGAAACCTGTTGTTACTAATAAGGAGCAGATTAGATATTAAATGTCCATTTTTTTCTCTCAACTTCATGAAATTTGGCTTATGCTTTTTCCATGTGTTATACAAATTTTGAAGAGCAAAACCCTCAATATCTGGTTAATTTAAAGTTGGGCAATACTAGTAAATATATTGGTCTTTTTGTTGACCCACATTGGTTGTTTTAAGGTTTAAGTGGTTCCTTATTCTTTTCCTCAACCTCAAGGATTCTGAGCTTTTCTTTTGATCTGTTCTCTTCCTCAGATTTTAGCTCTTTTTTATTATTATTTTTTTCCTCCTTCTCCTTTTCTTTTTCCAAGCTATGACATAGAACCAGTAAAAGAATGAGGAAAAAAATTCCTCGTAGGTATTACATTTGTACTTGTCCCCATTTGGCCTCAGAATTCTTGTCATCATGGTGAAACTAAGTACATCTTGAAATGTGTTGTAAGTCAGGATTGAAAAAAGAATGCCCTTGTTTATGAGAGGATATGATTAAATAGTGGGATAATTATAAAAGCTATTCATCCATCTGAAACCAGCTTCCACATTGAAAGCAATAGAGGTTGAAAGCTTTCCTAATCTGAAAATCTGAAATCTTTAATACTTCAAAGTCCAGACCTTTTTCAGCACCAACATGATGCCACATGTAGAAAATTCTACCTTTATCTCATGATGGTCACACTCAAACCCAGGCCCACTAAAAATATTATTAAAATTATCTTTTGACTGCATAGAAGGTGGACATGAAACATACATGAATTATGTTTTTAGACTTGGGCCCCATCCCTAAGATATCTCATCAAGTATATGCAAATATTGCACACTCAACAAAAAAATTGAAATCTGAAACACTTTGGGTCCCAAGCATTTTGGGTAAGGATTATTTAACCTGTATTTTGATTGGTATCAGAATTCCAAAAAAGCAAAGGCCAAATAGTTTCTGTCTTCTTGAAATGTGCCATAATTCAGGAGTGAAAAAAAAAATGCTCTTGCATATGAGAGGAAATGATTTTCCACAGGCTTATAGGAAAAGTTTCACAAAGGATTTGTGATTTGAAGGGGTGAATAGGAATAGGCCACGTGGATAAAGGAAACCTAGGCTAACAGACCATTATGTGATGTGCATAAATAAGGAAAAACTGGCATATTGGGGGATAGTGAGGCATTTATTGTGACTGTGTCGTAAGGTAAAAGGAAGGATGGTATAGGGGTATGTGAGAGATCCAGGTGAAAGATGAGTGTAAGCCAAAACTTGAAGTTCCTGAAGTACAGTGTGGAGGCATTTAGTTAGACCCTATTCTTTAGGGCGTGGGGAATTAGTGAAAGTATTTTGAAGCATGTTCAGAATGTTAACATAGAAGTTTCATAACATACTCTCTGTGTGTCTGTGTGTTTAAAATATAGTTCTGGTTGGTGTTGGCAGTGGTGGCATGACTTAATTAGAATGCATTAATCTAAACAATAAGATTTTATAATTGGGTTTTCTGGGTTTGTATCTGTACAATTTCTTTGACATTTTGACACATTGGCTTTGCACTTAGTCCTTTCTTCAGAAAGTGAATTTTAAAGTAAACTAGCAAATTTAAAATTATTTAACAAATAAAATAGAATTATTGGGTGTGAGGGCTGCATCATCTGTCACCCCATTGATAGCCAGGGTTGATTCTGCTGATATGGCTGGCTAGGCGGGTGTCCCCTTCCTCCCTTGCCGCTCCATGTGCGTCCCTCCTGAAGCTGCAGGCACGTTAGGGTTAGGGTTAGGGGTTAGGGGCTAGAAGTCCTCCCAGATAGAGGAGAACCATTCTTCGGTCAAGGGTGTACAAGTAGCTGTGCTCCCTTGCTAGAACCTCCAAACAAGCTCTCAAGGTTCATTTGTAGGAAAACATAGGGTAGTTAAGCTTCTAAGACTCCAGACACATCCAAATGAGGTGCTGCACATGGCAGTCTGCCTTTCTTAAAAAAAAAAAAAATAGAATTACTATTTCCATAATATTGATATCTTTTAAAAGTTTATAGGAGGTATGAAATGGGCAATATTTTTAATATTTACATTTTATTTGACATGAAAGAAGCTAAGTAGCATAATTAAGTAGCATTATGATCTTGAAATAATTTGATATATACAAGCAATCTTTTATCTTTGAACTTTTTTTCCAAGAATAATTACTTCTTTTTTTTTTGAATAATTACTTCTTGATATTTTCATCTTGAAGTTTTTCTTGAGCAGAATGAATACCGTAGTAGTTTTATAAGTTTTATTGAGATATAATTCATATAGCATAAAATTCAGCTGTTTAAATTTTTTAAAGCCAAGCGGTTTTTAATATTTCACAAAGTTTGTCAACCATCACCTCTATGTAATTCCTGAACATTCTTATCACCCCCCAAATAGAAACCCTGTAACTGTTAGCAGTCACATCCCATTCTGCCCATCCTGGGCAGCACACAGCTTTAAGGAGCCTCTACTCTGCTTTCTGGCTCTCTAGATTTGCCTGTGTTGAACATTCGATAAAAACAGTTCTTACATGCTTTGTTTTTTGTTTTGTTTTGTTTTTGCTTTTGTTTTGTTACTGGGCTTCCTTAGCGTAATGGTTTAATATTATGGCATGTATCAGTATTTCATTACTTTTTATTGTTGAAAAATATTCCATTAAGTATATGTATCATCTTTTATTAATCCATTCAGGAATTAGTAGATATTTATTTAGGTGGTTCTACTTTTTGACTATCATGAATAATACCACTATTGAACATTTGTTAACACATTTCTGTGTAGGTTTATATTCCATTTCTCTTGAGTGAAATTTCTGAGTCATGTGGTAACTCCATATTTAACCTCTTGAGAAATTGCCAAACTGTCTCCCAAAGTGGCTGCACTATTTTTCAGTTGCACAACAGTTCTAGTCTCTACATCCTTGCCAAAATTTGCTGTTTGCCAATCTTTTGGGTTATAACTATCCTGGTGGATGTGAGGTAGTATCTCAGTGTTTCAATTTTAATTTCCCTAATGGCTAGGGATGTTGAACATCTTTTCATGTGCTTATTGTCTTTTTGTTTATTTTCTTTTCAGAAATACCTTTGCCTGTTTTTAATTTGGATATTTGTCTTTTATTGAGTCGTGAGTTTTTATATATATTTTCTAGATACCAGACCCATGCTAGATAAATGATTACAAATATTTCCTTCCATTCTATGGGTTGTCTCTTTCTTTCTTTCTTTTTTGTACGAAGGCTTGAACCCAGGGGTGTTTAACCACTGAGCCACATCCATAGCCCTTCTTAAATATTTTATTTAGGATGTGGTCTCTCTGAGTTGCTGAGGGCCTCACTAAGTTGCTGAGGCTGATTTTGAACTGGTGATCTTCCTGTCCCCTTTTGTTTTATTTTGAGACAGGGTCTCACTAAGTTGACCAGACTGGCCTTGCACTTGCTATCCTCCTGCCTCAGCCTCCAGAGTAGATGGGATTACAGGCATGCACTATTATGCCTGGCATTATGAGATTTTTGACCTTATATATTAGCATTCTTCTTTAGTTATAAATTCATAAATAGAATGAACAAAAAGGAAGAGCCATTCTTGCCATTCTTTATTAAGAAGAATAGCATACATATGCAACAGCTTTCTATTTATCACAAAGAAGGCACTCGGTAAATATTAAAGCCCTCCACTCATTACTTATTTTATAGCTTCATATCTATTCTTTCCTTTAAACCATACAGGAACATTAAGAACATCAGGCAGGGCATTTTGAAAATCGTTCTCATTTTGCGAACAACAGTGGTGATGATTGTAACTTACTCAAAGTTATACAGCAAATACATGGCAGAATCTGATGGACCTGAACATCTTTGCCTCCAAATCATGTTCTTTTCTGAGAATAAAATGTTCCTAAACTAATAACTTTAGCTGTTATGCTGAAGTTAGATATATTAGTTGATACATCTAATTCTCATGTCTACCCAAAGTTATTCAACGAAAGATAATTATGCATATCTATTCTTTTTATAGCACAGTTCAAATCAATTTAAAAAGATAACCTCTATACCACAGGATTTTGTCATTTTGAAATAGACTTTGGTTTGTCTCAAACACAAGATTTCTAATAAAAGAAAGAAGCCATATGCATTTTCTGTATTAGACATCAGTATATATTCTAGCATGTCGACTTAGAATAATTATAGGTTCCCAATAAAATATTCACTGAGTGAATAAAAGAAATATATTATACATTCTACTGTCCACGTGATTGATCTCCAGATTTCATCATAAATTGCCACTCAACTTTTCTCATCTTACAGGTTTTGAGTAAATATAAACAATAAAAAATCTTGTAGTCTAACACATTTATTAAAGTTCCTTTCATTTATATTACCTTATTAAATATGTCAGCTATTATTTATTCCCATTCTGCAGATGAATAAACTGAGACACAGAAAAGCTTAGTAATACACTAGGAAGCAACCGAAGCCAAACAGCTGTGCTGAGTTTTAAAGTCATTAAAATTTAGTTATCTTGGGGCTGGGGTTGTGGCTCAGCGGCAGAGCGCTCGCCTCACACGTGCGCGGCCCGGGTTCGGTCCTCAGCACCATGTAAACATAAAATGCATTGCATTGTGTACAACTAAAGTAAAATAACTAAATTTTTCTTTTTTAAATTTAGTTATCTTAAAATATTGTAATACTAATAAAATGCATTTTATAGCTTGAGATTTAGTGGACATAATCTTTAAGGTGTGGGTGTATTAATACTTCTGTCAACCTAAAATGTATATTTGTGTGTTCAACAACTTTTAATAGTTTGATGTCTGTTTTCTTAAGTTACCTGTGTTTACCTGAATTTTATATCTACTCATCAGCTTCATATTCTCTCTTCTTCCCACCTTATTCTTATTAATGAACCCTTCTAATTTTTTAAAAATGTTTTTAAACATCAATCATTTTGCTTTTTTACTAGAGTCAGGAATTTTCCTAGTTCAGCGCAAATCTCTTTTTCAAAATTGCTAGTGACTGCTGTGAAAGTTTCATTTTCAACGTAGCAGGTGTTTTGGTTTTTCTTTCAGGTGTTGACAGCTCTTCTACCACAAGCAGTGCTTCTCCAATGCCCAACAGTTATGATGCCCTGGAAGGAGGCAGCTACCCAGGTAACTTGTTTTATGCTTGCTTGATGTTCATTTTCAGTCATCAACTATCAATTGCTTTCAAACATGATCATATATTGTACATATTTAGCAGACTCTGCTTTTACCAGAGAAAAGGGACATTTTCCTAGCATTCTTCCCTTAATTTAATAGTGTCATGTGACAACTATGAATATTGTTTCTGGAAGACCTGAAGAAATTTATTACTGTATTTCTGTTGCTTTTCTTTTTCCAAAAATATTTAATAGTGAATAATTTTTTCTATTCCCTTCTTAAAAAGTAACTCCTCAAGTAAATTTCATATTTGTGTTTTAATGCTTAAGTCCTTGAATTCCTTCCAACTAGCCCCTGAATATAGTCTTTGACTTTCTACTCCCCTTTTGAGTTCTGGCTACCTCTACTATGTAAATAGATTAGCCAATTGGGGCCAGGTTTCAGAGGCATCATTTTTAACCATATCTGTAAATAACTTTAGTCATTACATAAGAATACAGAAATAGTGGATAGTATTAAAGGAACAAGTGAATCAACTTATAATTAATAGTCATTTTATTATTATATTTATACTATGGTTTTCCTTAGTCTCCCGTCTCCTTTCTGACAACCTAACAAGCACCTGATCTTTCTCTTTCTCTCTCTCTCTCTCTCTTTCTCTTTGTTCCTAATGATTTCAAACTTCAGGACTAACATAACAAATAAGTCTGATATACATCTTTGTTTCTTTATCACTTCAGTAAATCTAGGACAGAGAATAACTGTAGTTGGAATGTTCTGTAATTAACACAGTACCTACTATCATTATGGTAGGAATCAGTAGAAAACTTTACTCTCAGCTTATTGAAGTCCCTTGTACTTTTTGAAGAATACTTGAATAAACTATTTAGTCCTTGTTCCTAGGGAATCAGTAGGTGTGTGTGTGTGTGTGTGTGTGTGTGTGTGTGTGTGTGCACGCGTGTTTATAAGAAGTTATAAACCATTCCAAGAGCAATCACTATTAACAAAATATCATAGGGGAATTACTTCATTCACTAAAAGATGAATACTACAACTCTCTAGTATTTTGCAAGCTCAAAATTAACTTGAAGTGAAAGGTCCCTGTGGTATAGTTTAAAGATCATGACCTTAGAGTCAGATATTGGTTCGTTTGTATTAATTCAACCAACAAATTGAACTAGTCTTACAATGAACTGTACTTTGACAGTATGTTAGTGATCTTGGGCAAATTTTCTAGCTATTTATTCAGCACTAAAATGTAGGACGTCTGTGAACATCTATAGCAATAGTATCAAGTGACTTGAAGGTTACTATATATCCAGTACTAGGATAGATCTTAGGACTACAGAAATGTATGAAGTATTATCCTTTCCTAAAGAAGGAGAGACAATTTAAACCTCTGTCTTCAAGACTCAAATGTTTATTTCTTATGCTGATGATTGTTTTCATCTTAAGGGATCCTTCTACCTCTGTTCCTATCATAAACAGGAGATCTAAGGAATCTACACTGCATTGAAATTATGACCCTTGAATAATCAGGAAAAGATAATAGTAGAATGTCAAGGAATGTATCTTCAAAGTTATAATCAATAGAGTGAATAGAAAGATGTGCTTTGTCAAGAAAATAAATTAGGTCAGATGCTTTTCAGAAAATGTTTTAGCAGAGTATGATTGCTAATGGAGAGTTCCATTTTTATTTGATGAAAATAAAATGATCACACATTATTGGGTTGACTTTAAAATGAGACTTCTAGTCAGTATACCAAAATGTTAATAATGGTTGTATAGTAATTTTTTAAGAGTTTTTGTTATTTTTCGTGTGTATGATATTTAAAATTCTTCACAGTTTTATTCAAATTTTAGTTTTTGTTTTAAATTTTAATGAGGAAAAGAACACTCATTCATTAAAAAAATTTTTATTTTGCATCTATTACATACCAGATATTGTTCTAGGAGCTGGACATTGTTCTAGACATTCTTGTTCTTTACTCCCAGTTCACCTATGCAAATAAAGCAAACTTCTAGGGGAATGTGGAAATATTTCAGTCTTTCCATGAACATTGTAGATGGCAGGGTCAGATAAAAGACCACTTAGAAAAGAGTAGTAGATGCTCTTTGTTATTGCTTTGCTTTGTTTTTTTTTTCTTCTTAGCCTTAATACTGCTGAGAGAATTAAAACAAAACAAAAAGGTAGGCTATACATATGTCTCCGTGTGTGTATTATCTGGTAGAAATATCAACTGAATGGTGAGGATGTGAGGAGAAAGGCACACTCATACATTGCTGGTGGGACTGCAAATTGGTGCAACCAATGTAGAAAGCAGTATGGAGATTCCTTAGAAAACTTGGAATGGAACCACCATTTGACCCAGCTATCCTACTTCTCGGTTTATACCCAAAGGACTTAAAAACAGCATAGTATAGTAATACAGTCACATCAATGTTTATAGCAGCACAATTTACAATAGCCAAATTGAGGAATCAACCTAGATGCCCTTCAGTAGATGAATGGATAAAGAAATTGTGGTATATATACACAGTGGAATATTACTCAGCCTTAAAAGAGAAAAAAATCATGGCATTTGCAGGTAAGTGGATGGAGTTGGAGAATATTATGCTAAGTGAAGTAGGCCAATCCCAAAAATCCAAATGCCAAATGTCTTCTCTGATATAAGGATGCTGATCCATAATGGGGATGGGGGGGCGGGGCGTGGAGCATGGGAGGAATGGAGGAACTTTAGATAGGGCAAAGGGAGGGAGGAAAAGGGAGGGGCAAGGGGTAGGAAAGATGGTGGAATGAGATGGACATCATCATTACCCGAAGTACATGTATAAAGACTCGAATGGTGTGACTCTACTTTGTGTACAATTAGAGATATGAAAACTTGTGCTCTATATGTGTACTATGAATTGAAATGCATTCTGTTGTCATATAAAACAAATTAGAATAAATGAATAAATTTTAAAAAAGAAATACCAACTGAAAAATTTGTTGGTGAAATTATTCAAAATATAGGATGGAACCATATGTAAAACAAGATTAGCAAAATATTGATAATGATTAAAGCTGGGTAATAGGCCTCTAGGGCTTATTATTCTAATCTCTCTACTTTTTGTTTAAAAAATTTGTCATTGTAAAACATTCTGAAAAGAAAGGGGAAATGCCAGAGGTTATGTTCTACCCCAGAGTCAGGTCTTTATATAGAGTCCTGATTTTCCCTTGTTTTTGCCTTGGCCAGATGTGCATTCTTCCTCGGCAAGCAGCCCTGCTCCTGATCCAGCCCCTGAGCCTGATCCTGCTCCAGCTTCAGCACCAGCGCCAGCTCCTGCTGCTCCTCAGCCTGCAAAAATAGCTAAGCCTTTTGGCTATGGTTATCCAATTCTTCAACCTGGTTATCAGAATGCTACAGCACCACTTAATTCTGGAGTACATCCCAGTAACCAAGGGTATTCTGGATTTCAGCAGTATCCTCAAGTATGTATGTAATCCTCATGTACAGACATTGCATTTCTAAAAATTTGTAAAACTTATCACTTCTAATAAAGCCCTAGTGATCAGATTTTTAAAGAGGTTAAATCTAGATAAGGACATTGCTCTGATTTTCCTTTATTGTATCTTAGTTTTCAGTCTGCAATGCACAGGTGTTAATTTTATAGATAGGGAATTAAAGTGAATGTTAAGTTTTTTTAATTCTATATTATTATGCTGGCATTCTTCATAGGAAATGACACAGGAGAACGTGGTTTAGAACTTATTCTAGTCTCTACCCTTCAGTTGAAGAACTCTTTATGGCATAGAACTGACCTGGTGAGAACCTTGGTGCACGCACAAGTTTGTCAGTTCATGTGCTCATTGACTGCTGCCAGGACTGGCTACGATATGACTTTTCTGGAGCTATCTCTGGAAGATCATATTATCTTAATCATATAAGAACAGTAGATACTTCACATTTATTGAGCGGAAATGACATATAGGGAAATGATTGAAATGGTGTAAGCATTTCAACTTATGATAAAACACTGTTAGTAGATTAACCTTATAGAAATTTTATCTTATGGTGAACTAAGAATGAAAATTTGACATAGGAAAATCATTTGTTTTTGGAATTTACTCTTAGAATTGGGGTACTGAAGGATAAAAAGAAAGAAGAAAACTAGGAGAGGCATTGAAAAATATAATAGATTTGGTATACAGTTATCTGCCTTTTTTTTGTTAGATTTTCTTTGGTTCATATGAAACACTGCATATTTCAGTTTTATCTGACTTGTACTGTAGGTGAATTCCCTACAATTTCCCATAATTTATTCTTTATTTCTATACTTCAATGAGGAGAAAACCAAATTCAAAGAAAGGATTGATTCTTGGAAGTGTTGGGCAAGGAAATAAAAAATTATTTTGAAATAGTAAGTGGTGTTCCATAATGCCCTAGGGCAAGAGTCAGCAAACTATGACCACTGGGCCAAATCTGACTTGCTCCCTATTTTTGTAAATAACATTTTATTGGAATACAGCCATGCCCGGTCTTTTGTGTAACTGTCTACGATTGCTTTGGCACCATAGTGAATAGAGCAGAGTAGTCGCACGCAAGATTGTGCCTTTCAAAGTTTTACAATATTTACTGTTCAAGCTTCCACAAAAAGTTTGCTGATACCTGACAAAAGGAGATTAAGAAGTATTTTCGTTTCCAATTTTTTTGGGGGAGGTTGTTTTAGAAAAGCTAGGAGATTGTCTTTTGAATGAAAGTAAAAATACTTGATATGTCAGAATTTTAAAAAATTATCTCATTCTATTTTGTGATCACAATTCTCTTTTATACTCTAGGGATGATACAAGAAATAGAAAAATTTGGATAAAGGGAACAGACAGAATAAAAAATTATGTTATTAATCATAGCTGAAATGAATATTATATAGCCAAAAGCATTGAGAAATAGGCTGCTAAAGATACACTTCCACATTTAATTTTTAAAACTTTTTTTTTTGGTACGGGGATTGAACTCGGGCACTCGACCTGGGCCACATCCCCAGCCCTTTTTTGTATTTTATTTAGAGACAGGGTCTCACTGAGTTGCTAAGTGCCTCGCCATTGCTGAGGCTGGCTTTGAACTCATGATCCTCCTGCCTCAGCCTCCCAAGTGCTAGAATTACAGGCGTGTGCCACCACACCCAGCTAATTTTTAAAACTTTTTATGTATCTGTATTACATAATACACATCAACATACAACTTGATGAATTTCTAGAAATTGAGCACACTCACTTAACTAGTAGCCAGAAGCATCTTTCATTTTTCTAGTCATTAGCCTCCAAAATAAGTGACCACTATATTTCTAAAACCACAGATTTTTTAAAAATATTTTTATTTATTTGCTTTTAGTTGTACACAATGCGTTTTATTCAGTGCGTTTTATTTGTACGTGGTACTGAGGATTGAACCCGGGTCGCCCACATGCTAGGCGAGCGCTCTACCGCTGAGCCACACAATCCCAGCCCAAAACCACAGATTTTTTTTTAAGAAAAATATTTTTTTAGTTGTAGTTGGACATAATATCTTTATTTATTTTTTAATTTTTTATGTGGTGCTGAGAATCAAACCCAGCGCCTCGCATGTGCTAGGCGAGTGCTCTACCACTGAGCCATAACCTGCAGATTTGGTTTTTTTATTTTAAAATTTATATAAAGAGAATTAAAATATATGTACATATACTCTTGTGTTTAGATTCTTTTGTTCAGCAATATTATTGTGTTATAGTTTTATTAATTTTCATTGTTACATAGTACTCCTTATGTGAATATGCCAGTTTATTTATCCTATTGTTGATAAGCATTAGGGTAAATTTCCAGGTTGGGGTTATTATGAAGGGTTCTATTGTAGATATTTCTGTCTGTGTTTTAAGTGAATGTATATTTCTAGGAATGGAATTGCTAGGCATGGTACAGTATCCATATATTCAACTTTTGCAGTTAATCTTGACAGTTTTCCAAAATGGAGGTTCTAATTTATAACTCATTAGCAGTATGTGAGACTTAAGTTGCTTCTTGTTCTTTTCAAGACTTGGAATTTTGACTTTGTGTATTAGACAGTCAACTGCCTTTTATTTTGTAAGTGAGGAAATGGAAAGAAAAGTGAAATCACCTGTGCAACACCAGACCTGGTTCTGATTATGCAAAGACCTTGCAGTTCAGAAGTAAGCACTCTTTCTCTTTGGCTGGCAAGGGACTTTTGCAGTAGTAAATCAAAGTCAGATTTAATGTATGTATGCTCTAAGAAAAATCACAAAGCCATGGTTTATTTTTGTCTAATATGAATTTAGAATAGTTTTTTGGACACTGCTGTTTCAGAGTTAGTGAATAGTTATGATTTAAACACATAGCTAGGACCTGTATTTTAAGTTCTTATCCATTTACTAAGATTGCAGTTTTCATCTAAGATCAGCATTATCAAACTAATCTTAAAAGAAGCCATATCTTTTTAAAGTGCCAATAAGAATTATTTTACCTTAGCTTTAAATAGCCTTCTGTAATAAAGTTGAAATTCCTTTAAATCTTGTACTGTGGGAGGGTTCTGAAATCTAAGGACTTTCTTTGTAGTAATTTGAGATATTGCTAGAACCCTGTTTGAGGGAGGGGTAGGACAAACTTATTTTTCAGGGCCAAAAATAGAAAAAAATAGTTAATGTTTATGAACAAAAATTAAATTAGAAAATTATTTTCAGCAAATGTATGAAAAACCTGATAGTGATACTGTATAGCTTTTTTTTTTTTTTTTAAGAAAAAAAAAGTGCATAATCAATTATAGAAAATGCAAATAAGGGGGCTGGGGTTGTGGCTCAGCAGTAGAGTGCTGGCTTGCCTAGCACCTGTGAGGTACTGGGTTCAATCCTCAGCACCACATAAAAATAAATAAATAAGTAAAAAGATATTTAAAAAAAGAAAATGCAAATAAACAAAAAGAAAAAAAAAAATAACTGTCAATCAATGTTCCCATCATCAAGATACAAACCTCTCTTGGGATCTGTTCTTCCAGGCTTTTTGGATGCATCTTAGGGGGAAAGCCAGGAAAGAAGCTGGTCATTCAAATGAGTTGTTTAAAGAAACAAAGGAAGTTCATAGATACAGATGTTGTTTCGGTAGTTTTTAATTTCTTCAATAGTATAACAAGAAGCCTTTTTGTATTACTGTGTGTCCTTTATCATTTTGGTAACTGTATGTCTTAAAATGAACAAATCTACCATATGTTGGACATAATTCAATGTTCAAATCAGCTTCCTCCCTACCCCCACATACCCATATTTGCTCCTTTTCGTCATTATTTTCTCAGATTAAATTTCTGTAAGTGGAATTCCTTAATCAGAGCTCCTAATTGTAAGAGTAGAATTTGTCTCTACGTATTCAGCGGCATTGATTGAATTCTAACTGTGTAGGAGCATGATTGTAGACACTGAAGGTAAAAGAGGAAGCTAAGTGAACAAAGCACTCCTGCTCTCAAGAAAGCTGATGGGAGAGCAGGGTCAGTGGACAATACGTAAATAAATCAGTGAGATAATTTCAAGTAGTTACAAGAGCTATACAGTAAGACAAGCTGAAGAAGTTTTCAGGGGTGGCGCACGCCTGTAATCCCAGCACTTTGGGAGGCTGAGGCAGGAGGATCGTGAGTTCAAAGCCAGCCTCATGGCGAGGCACTTAGCAACTCAGTGAGACCCTGTCTCTCATAAAATACAAAAAAAGGGCTGGGGATGTGCCCCAGTGGTCAAGTGCCCCTGAGTTCAATCCCCGGTACCACAAAAAAAAAAAAAAAAAAAAAAAAAAAAAAAAGAAGTTTCAGGGGTAGAAATATGGTGCAGGTGGTCAGAGAAGCCCTCATTGCAGATGTCTGAATTAACATTTGAAAGGTTGGGGGAAGCCAAGCATGGACCATTTTAGGCTTAGAAAATATGTGTGCAAATGCTTAAGGCAGGAGCAAGTTTGATGTCTTCCAGGAATAAAGTCCCAGTGGCTGGAACTCAGCAATGGGAAAAGTAATAGGTGTGAGATCGGAGAGCTAAAGAAAGACCATATTTAAATTTTACCCCATGTGCAAGGAGGAGACATTGCAGATTTTATGTAATGGAATGTCATCTAATTTACTTATTTAGAGAATTAATTTGGTTTCTATCTGAAGAATGAATTAGGGATGGAAATTTTTGAAAAGACAAAAATGGACGCAGAGAACCAAATTTTAAGCTTTGTCATAACCCAGGAAGTAGATAGTTGTGCCTTGTACTAAGGTGGTATTAGTGGAGGTAGTGAAAAGTGGATGGAGAATGGATAACTTTTGACATGCTGATGGGCTGGATGTGGTGGGTGAGAGAAAGGAAAAGCATCAAGGTGACTTCTAGGTTTTTGGCATAGCCACTGTGTGGAAGTTAAGAGTATTTACTTAAATGGTAATGACAAAGGGAGGAATACTTCTAGGCATAGGGAATCGGGTTGGCCATGTTAACTTAAAATGCCTAATAGATCCAGATGGAGATGTCAAACAGTCAGTAGTTGATCAATGGTTGATGGTCAGATGTGGAAAAATAATTGACCAGTTTATTCTTTGAGTAGAAGCCTATGTGATTTACCCATTCATATTACTAAGTGTGCCAAGAACTATTTTGTTCTAATTTTAGTATATGTTTTGTTGAAGCAAGCACCCAAGAATTATTTTGTAACCTGGCTGTGGTGGAACATGCCTGTAATCCCAGCAACTTGGGAAGCTAAGGCTGAAGGATCCAAAGTTCAAGGCCAGCCTAGGCAACTTAATGAGATACTGTCTCAATATGAAAATAAAAAGGTTTGGGGATGTAGCTCTGTGGTAGAGCAACTCTGGGTTCAATCCTCAGTATCATCAAGGAAAAAAAAAAAGGCAGGGGAGTTTGCCTCTTAAAGAAAGAAAGAATTATTATTTTATATCAGCAAAAAATATTTTTTCATAGCTATTAGTCATTTGTTTCCCTGTTTATATTCTTTCACCATTGTTCTGTGTAATCTGTAATACGTATTGTCTAATATATATTATAGTTTGGAAGGTGGACATATTTGCATAACCACAATACCACTATCACAGCCAACAAAATTAATAACTTCTAAATGCCACTTAAAATTCAGTGCATATTTAAATTTCCCCAACTATTTTAGAAATACCTTTCCACACATTGTTTATACAAATCAATATTTGTTTATATTATTATTTGTACTTGTTTAAGTGTCATGATTTTCATTGTAATTTAAAACATTTTTTTCTATTCATCATCTTTGATATAACGAAAAAACTGGGTCAATTGTCCTATAGAATGTCCCATATTTTAAACTTGTCTCATTGCTTCTTTGTATCGTTTAACTTTTCCTCTTATCCATTCATATGACTAGAAGTTATATCTAATGGCTTCATAATATTTAGGTTTATTATTTCATGCATCTATTCACTTAAGTGAGAATATGATATATTCAATGATTTATGCCTCATAATGATTTCTGGTTGTGCCACTAGGATTAATTAAAGGATCATTTGGTAACCTCTCTATCACTTTATTACACAGTTTATTACATTAAGCTTTTACCTATTGGCTTTGTTATCTATTGATAATGTAGGTATTATCTATTCCATGTGACCATTACCTGAATCATTTCAGGATTGGTAGTAAAATAGTAATCATTCAGTATATATTGGCTGGAATTCTGAAGTATATTCATATAATGGAGTGCTTGGTACCTATATGAAGAAATGTGGGAGATCTCTAAATGTAGCCACAGAATTATTGCCAGGACTTTTATTAGATTAAAAAAGGGGGGGGGCCATAGTTGGAGCAGTATATATTAATTGTATATTAATAAATATAAATAATGACAGGATTAAATTAAAACTAATAAAAATAGTTAACTATAGGTAGAGAGATTAAAAATGAAATAAAATATCTGCATATACTTGATTGTCAAGTTTTGGCATTAAAATTGTATAAATATCTTTTTTATATATAATTTATTTATTTTTTATTCTAAGATGTTGTAAATGACAGCAGAATGCATTACATTTCATATTTAAAATTGTATAACTATCTTTACTGAAACTTATTAAGTCAAGAAAGATTAAAAGCAATCCTTAAAGATTAAAAACAACATTGATAAATTGGTTACATTTAAGACATGGGAACAGAAAAAATAAGCAAAGCAAAACTCATTGAACACCATTGTATATTTCTATGGCATTGGCTCAGTTTTTTAAAACTGTTAATTGATAAAACTTGAAAACAAAGTAAGCATTTATCCTGTTTGTTCATTTCAACTGTATTCAAGGGAACCACATTCTTGATGTTGAAGGGCATGTTTGCTGAAATTTTATTATGAGGCTTAACTTTGCTAATAAGATTTAAATTTATTCACTAATTTTGCTTTGAATTTTTTAAAGTATACATTAAGTTGCCTGCTCTATTAAGTCATCTGCTATTATTGAGACAAATTTTCTTACCTTCTTGATTTTTCTTTTTGTTGAATTCCTATGTCTGGTATATGAAATTTGATTGACATTTGTTCTTTTGTTCTTTTGTTTTGTTTTGATTTTGCTCTTTTCAGCAGTATCCTGGTGTCAACCAGCTGTCCTCTGGTCTAGGAGGATTGAGTCTTCAGAGTTCTCCACAACCAGAAAGCCTGAGACCTATAAACCTCACTCAGGAGAGGAATATTTTACCCATGACTCCCGTTTGGGCTCCTGTGCCTAACTTGAACTTAGAACTCAAAAAGCTAAACTGTAGCCCAGAGTAGGTATTCATTTATTTTATGATCTTTCTTTATGTAATATACCTTAATGAAAACATTGTATGACTTTTTAAAATAATAAAAATAGCTGAGCTCTTTTCTTTTCGCCGTCATCTTCTCACCAGCTCTCCCCTTCCCCGTTCCCCTTTCCCTTTTCCCCTTCCCCCCTTTTCTCCCCTTCCCTTAATAAACCCCCCTTTTTCTACAAAAAAAAAAAAAAAAAAAATAGCTGAGCTGATGGCACATGCCTGTAATCCTACCTACCTGGGACTTTGAGGCAGGAGGATCACAAGTTCCAGGCCAGCCTGAGTAAATTAGTGAGATCCTGTCTCAAAGTAAAATTTTTTAAAAAATAGGAGTAGGAATGTGGCTCAGTGGCAGAGAACCCTTGGGTTCAATCCCCAGTACTGAAAAGGGAAAAAAAAAAAAAAAAAAAAGGTAAAAGTAATATGGCATTAATTACCTCACTAGAAGTTCATGTGAACTTTTCTATTTCACTTTGTATAGAAATAGATGTAAAATTCAGTTTAGATTATCTGGGTTATCCTCTTCCCATCTCTGTCTCAAACCCATCTCTTTCCCCTATCATCTAATTCAAGGCAAATTATTTGTGTTTGAATGAAGGGCTTCAGTAATCCAAATCTAACTAGAGTTTTCTTTTCTTAAATCTCTTTTTCACCCCTGTTTACCAGTACTAACTTCTGATAATTTTTTAGTAAGTTGGAATCTTTAAAATTGTATTCCTTCCTTCAGGCTTTGCTTGAAAAGGAAACAGACCTCACCTGTGAAATCCCAAGAATAGATTTAGGTAAATGGTTTATCTCTGATTTTTCTTTTCCTACTCAATATAGAATATGAAGACCATTAACCCCCAGGCTTATTGATCCAGCCTGAATTTAAAAACTTGAACTTCCTTCATTGAATGTTTCCTTACCTCCTGGAGAAGTTTAGTTGGCAGACTATATTTGGCAGCCTCCAAGTCTTGGTGATTTGTATGTGTGGATAGCCCAACTAGCTTCTGTCTTGGGGCCTCTCAGATCACCTCCTAGATCAAATGTCCTTGCTTCTGAAGAATAGGTTATTCCACTGGCCCAGATCGTTTTTAGAAGACATCCTCCTGCCCTGGATTTCTTCTTCTCACAAAGTAAGCTCTGATTCACAGAACATCATTGTCTTTTTCCTTGTATTTGGGTTAGGAAAAATAGTTCTCTTTTTTAGAACCAGTATTTTCCTTTTCTTAAGGCAGTAGTTTCCAAGCTTTGCAGGGGGGAAAAAACCAAACTCCTCTTTTCCACCACCATTTGTGTAGAATTCAAATATAGAAAACAAAGTGAAATTTCTTCTGGGGTTTCCTCTCCTCTCATACCTCATGCTATCACCAATACCCATCAGTTACTAAAGCAGTGCTACAATCATTTCTATAAAAGCATAGGGCACCTTGGATTTGAGATTGACAACAGCTGCCCATCCTTTTGAGTGTAAGCTGCTGTCAGGTTGATTATGGCCTTGTATTATGAAGGGTTAGGCTTTTCTTAAGTAGGGAAATAAAGTATGTATATGTGTAAGAAATCCCATAGGTAGGGGAATGTGTATATGTTTCCTGCTTGGTTATGTGTTTTGTTTTGTTTATTTTTGTGTGTGAAAATATTTCTCATCAAAATAAGACCAAGTAATTGGGAGCACAGGCTTTAAAGTTGGACAAACCTAAGTTCTTACGGAAGTTCCACTAATAAGTAGCTACAACACTGTACAACAAATTAACCTCTCAAAGTCTCAGTATTGTCAACTGTAAAAAGGAATACAGGTTAAGTATATCTTATCCAAATACTTGTGGCTTGGAGCCAAAAGTATTTCAGATTTTGGAGTTTTTCAGATATTGGAATATTTGCACAGACTTTACTACTAGAGCATCCCTAATCCAAAAATTAAGTTCTCCAATATCTGTAACTTTTTTTTAATATTTATTTATTTGCTTTAGTTGTACACAATCTGTTTTTATGTGGTGCTGAGGATTGAACCCGGGCCGTGCACGTGCTAGGCGAGTGCTCCACCGCTGAGCCACAACCCCAGCCCTATCTGTAACTTTTTAAGCATCATCTTTACTCAAAAGATTTCAAATATTGGAGCATTTTAGATTTCATGTTTTTGGATTAAGAATATTCAATGAAACTTGTATTAATAGTACCTAAATATTAAGATAAATCATTAATTCAACAAATATTCACTGAATACCAAATTAATTAAGTACAAGTCACTCTTTCTGTGTGTTGGAGGTAAAGTTCCTGATCCCCATGAAATTAGAGAACTTATATTCTGTTAGTGTAACACAGGGTCATGTGAGCGCTGGAGGGTTCTTGTCTCACACACCCAAGGAATGGAGTATACAGACCATAGAAGGTGAGAATTCAGTAGCCAATTTATTAGGAGGAGACAAGAAAAGCTCCCACAGCATGGGAGGGGTCCCAAGGAGGGTACACTGGAGGCTCTCTCTCTAGGTGTTTTTATACTGTTTTTATGAGGAACTAACCTTCCATTGGAAAGTCTTGATTGTTTTTTTCTGACTCTATCGAAAGTGTACAATTTTAATTTCTTATTCCTGTAATGGGATGGTTTAATGTGTTTGCTAACCTGAGTTTGTCTTATACTTGTACCTTAAAACAGAAGAACTGCTTGAGTTAAAAAAAATCACTGAGGTTGATTAATGATAGGATAGTCAAGGAAGCCTGGGCAACAACAGAGTGTATGGGCATCCAAACATGAGTGGAGCCTTCAGTCAGACAGCCAAATCCAAGAACAAACCTAGGGTTTTAATCTGGGATGGAGGGCTCTTCCCCCACCCCCATTCTCTGAGGTCCCCATTTCTGTCTGCCTCATTAGGGAGGATGTACTGTGTACCTTTAAATCAGTAAATATATAATATAATGTCAGAGTATTATTATGAACAAAAATCAGAATAGGGAGTAAGGGTGGAGGGTGATGTTAGCTGAGAAGTCTGTAATTAGATTTTTAACCAAGAGTTAACATTTGAGTAGGGGTCTGAATGGAGTGAGACAGCAAGCCACAGGACTTCTGGGAAGAATGTTCCAAGCTGCCCAACCAGCAAAGGAAGTCCTAAAGTGGGAACAAGCTTGACGTGTTTGGGGAACAGTGCTAAGCCTGAAGTAGATAGATCTTTCTACACAATATTATGTGCTCTTCTTAAAATGCTTTCCTGGTTTCCACTGCTGCTTACTTCTTTGGCTGTTCCTTTATTGATTCTTTCTCTGTTAACTTTAACTTATAACTTACTAAATTGTAAGTACTCATTCTGTGAAGGAAACAGCACTAGGGTAGCACTAGATCAAAATGATCTCTAACTTTAAGGGAGAAGGCAGAGAAGGTCCACAGCCAACCAAAGCAAGTCAGACTAATTGATAGCACCCAAGCCTAAGCCTGTCTCAGAGCAGAGAAAGAAGTCTTTGCTTTTGACATGGAGAGTTAAAGGGGCAAAGGAATATTCAGAAGCAGTGATAATTTTGGTGAGTCTTATGGTAAGAGTGACAGTCCAGTCAGTGAAAGGGGGACAGTGAAGCAGGAACAGCATTGTTAGAGATAAAAGAAGTCTGGCTTTTCATTCATGTTTCCTAGAGCCTTCTATTTATGTCCTACTGGCTAATAAAATAGACTCTTTTTCCAACCCCTGAATGTGTTGTGCTTTGCCACCATGAAAATGTTGACTCTTTAATTTAGGTCTTTTGACATCTGTTACATAGATGCCTGTTTAAAGTAATCAGGACCACCCTGCTTCATTTTAATTTTTTTGCTGTACTGGGAATTGAACTCAGTGCCTCACACATGGTAGGCAAGTGCTATATCACCACACTATATGTCCAGCACACTGCTTTTAGTTATAATATGCTCAAATGATTTTCAGTTATGCCCTTAAATGTTCTTAATTATCCCATCTACTTCATTGTATTTTTTTCCTAACAGCTGATGTCCTCCATGTTGTTTGTTTTTTGCAGTTCATTTCGGTGTACTTTGACAAATATTCCACAGACTCAGGCTTTGTTGAATAAAGCTAAGCTTCCTTTAGGATTGTTGTTACATCCCTTCAGAGACCTAACGGTAAAGTGACATATTTTTAAGTATTTTGAGTAATGATAAGTGCTTATGTACAAGGTATTCAAATTTTGTATTTTCTTAGTTTTCGTCATTGTTTATTTGGAGTTAGAAATAATCATTTCTGCCAAATTCAAGTCAACAAACATTTTCTGAGCAACCACTTTGTATCAGACCCTAAGCTAAGCCCTGGTAATACAAAATTAATGACATCATTGACCTTAGCCCCATGAAGAAACAAATCATTATATGTAGGACTAGAAATACATGCAATTAATCAAATCTATGTGATGTTTTCATAGTACAGTATAAGAAGTGATTCTCTCTGCATACAGTAAAGTTTTCTATAAATGATGGAAAGTCCAAGGTGCGTTTTGAAAAATTAGCCAGTTTGGAAGTAGGATCCATTATAAAAGGTAGATTAAACCTTACAAGTTCTTTATTAAGGTGATTTCCAGTTAGAGAGGAGAACTGTCTGGTTGTTCCAAAGTAAGCAAATAATAGGGAAAATCTGAACACTTTAGGTTGTGTTGAGTTAAAATTTAACCTGTTGTTTAAGTTTCTGTAGTCATTTGGTTCAATACATAGCTGGCTAGATTTTTACATGTGCTTCAAGTATTTCATGCAGATGTGTTGTGTTTAAACAACATTTTTAAAACCTCAAAAAAATATTAGCCAGAAACATTTTATTTGTACTTCACAAATTGCATTTCTCCCTCACACTTTTTTACTATTATGATTTTCTACTCTTCCTATTGCTACAGATTTCTTTTGCTCTCAGTTATCCAAAAAAAAAAACAAACAAACAAACAAAAAAACTTATTGACTGCCTATCTAATGCTAGATGCTGGAGATACAACAGGTCACTCATTTTCCTTGTGGAGCTTACTTGTCTACTAGGATGTACAGAATGGATTAAAGTGAATAAAAAGTGAAATAATTCTGTGATAAGTACCTTGAATTTATTCATTCAGTAAATACTAGTTAAGCACCTGTAATACGATTACAACCTTTATCCCTAAGCCAACACAGTCAATTTGCTATATCCATAAATAAGAATAGTTGTCTAAATACAGATTCTACATATGATACCTTCTGGAAGTGTGTACACTAAAATGTTAACGTGGTATCCTCTAGTATATAGAATTCTGGGTCATTTTTTAATTTTCTCACTTTCAGTTAATTGTATTTCCTGATTTTTTTTTCACACCTGATCTGTAGTTACTTGTGTAATAAAAATAGTGTATGTGGGCTGTACATGCTGGTGCACACCTGTAAAATCTCAACTACTCAGGAGGCTGAGGCAGGACGATCATGAGATCAAGGCCAGCCATAGCAACATAGTGAGAGACTCAGTCTCAAAATAAAAAATAAAAGGGGCTGGGGATATATCTCAGTGGTAGAGTACCCCTTGGTTCAATCCCCGGTCTGTCTCTCTCTCTCTCTCTCTCTCTCTCTCTCCCTCTCTCCTTCTCCCCCCTCATCCCACCCTTCACCCCCCTCATTTCATGTACATGCACACACACACGCACAGTATATGTGCAGAAATCTTAAATACAAAGATAATGCTTTTGTATAGATCTAAAAAAATTCTGGATGAAAAATACAAAAGAAATAAGTTAATTCAGGGATATAGAATAATCTATGATCTCTTAATTTATTCACATTTTCTTAATTTCTACATTGCATATAAAGTTTCTTTCCCAAACTAAGCATAGTATTTTTTTTTTTTTTTAAATTCACATTGTGTTTGGATTCTTGTGGCCTCAGCTCCCATTGGGACTGCTGTCACTGTCCACCAAGCACTGCCTGCTGGCTAGTAGTACCAGGTACAGTCAGACAAAGGCCTTCTTACATGGTATGTGTTTCTTTCTCACTGTTATTTCTTGAGTCTAGCTAATGAACTGTAGCTTGTATTCTTTTCTTGGCCAAAGTTTTCTTGTCAGCTAGTTATTTTATCAGATTTGGTATGACTTTGTTTTTATATTAAGATTTGTGAGGAGAGGGGAAAAAACTTGACAGCTGCTTTTGTTGCTCATCACATACTGAATGTAATAATATGCTCCAATATAAAACCATACAAAAACACAGTTCAGATTTCTATTCTATGTATGAGCAGAGCAGTGGGTGTTCTATTTCTCCCTAGGGTGCTTTTGTTACTACAATATTTTTATTTTCTTTTCCAGCAATTACCTGTGATAACATCAAATACCATTGTGAGGTGCCGATCTTGTCGAACATACATCAACCCTTTTGTGTCCTTCATTGATCAACGAAGATGGAAATGCAACTTGTGCTATAGAGTTAATGATGGTGAGATTCTTAAAATGTTTTTTAATATTATTTTCAACATTTTTTTGACATTTTTGTTTTCTGTTGACTTTTTTTTAATTCAAAGTTGTATTTGTAATAGTAGTATGCATTATAATTCATAATAAACATATAGAGCATCTTTTTACAACACACTGTTTGTATACAATGTATATTCGTACCATTCAAATCTTCAATCATGCATTTAGGATAATGACATCCATCTTATTCAACCACCTTTTCTTTTTTTCCCTCCATCTCCCTTTGTTCCCTTCCTTCCCCTCCCTCCCCTTTGACCTTTCTAGCGTTCCTCTAATCCTCCTATGTACCCTGACCCAACACCACTGTGAGTCAGCCTCCTTATGTCAGAGAAAACATTCGATATTTGGATTTTTGAGATTGACTAACTTCACTTAGCATTATATTCTCCAACTTATCCATTTGCCTGCAAATGCCATTATTTTATTTTCTTTTATTGCTGAGTAAAAATTCCATTGTGTCATTATTTTGTTTCTCTCATTGCTTTAAAAACAACTTTGGTTCTATTTTTAACGGTGAGAGTATAAGCTAGGGCACCTTTACCAGTGTGAATGGACACTCACATGCCTGTAAGTGTCTGTTGTCCCTGTACTCATTTCTTAGATCTCCTTATGATAATTGTTTTCAAATTTGCATTTCTATCTGATGTTTTCCTATGTCATAGAATATAATAAATAGGACACAAGTCTAAGAAACCAGGTTATCTGTGTCCTGGTTTCTTCACATGATTTCAGAAAATACGTTTTTGGTTGTTGTTGTTTTTTTTTAAAACCAGCTTACAGAATTGATTGTTATCATTAAATGTTCACAGAATTGTTGGCAAACATCCTCAGACATATTGATGATAAAGGTGTTTAATTCTAGGCATGTTACTAAATTCGTACTGGATTCCTATCTCTTATTTAGTTCCTGAAGAATTTATGTATAACCCCCTCACTCGATCTTATGGAGAACCTCATAAACGACCAGAAGTTCAGAATTCAACTGTGGAGTTCATTGCTTCTTCAGATTACATGGTAACTGTTCAGGGCTAACATTAGTCATGGGACACAATTGTATTGGTCATTTGATTTTCTGTTAGGTGATTAAAAAAAAAAAAAAAACTTTTAGTTGTAGATGGACAAAATACCTTTATTTTATTTATATATTTTTATGTGGTACTGAGGATCAAACCCAGGGCCTCACACATGCTAGGTAAACACTCTACCACTGACCCCAGATGTTTCATGAATTTTTATCCAAGTTTTGGATGCATAGTATCTTTTTTTAATAATGGTGAAAATTTATACTTAAAAATTAGCAAGTTCTTCCTGAATGTTATTTTATCTCCTAGAAGAATATATTATGCCACTGAAAAACTCCACTTTTTAAAAAATATATATATTTTTAGTTGTTGATGGACCTTTATTTTATTCATTTATTTATATGTGGTGCTGAGACTCAAACCTTAGTGCCTCACACGTGCAAGGCAAGCATTCTACCACTGAGCCACAACCCCAGCCCCTCCACCTGTTTTTTTATTATGTTGACTCTAAATCTCATTCTTCATTTTCACTTACAAAAATGAATTTTTGACCTAAGTCCGAGTTCATCTTCTTTGTAATATCTTCTTGTTTTTAGTATATGTATAATAACTATGTTTCTTGTATATTCTCGTTTCTAATCCTCATTGTCTGCAGAAATTCAGAGTGCTGCTAATGGAGAAAGGTGAACAGGAACAACTGATAAGCAGTAAATTCATGGTGCTTGGCTCATCTTTGTTTTTGTCATTTTTGTAGTCTTTTGTTTCTAATTTACCCTGTGCTGACTTAGGTACAATTCTTATGTCTATTTTCATGTAAACTTGCTTATGATCACTTTCAGCTTTTTACCTTTGTAGCTTAGTATGTTCTGAACTCTGTTTTAGGTTCTTAGAATTTTAATCTAGCTGAAGTGGTGAAGCAAGAAATAATCTTTAATTTTTGTCATATGGTTCATATGACCTTTGGTTGATTTTTTTTTTTTTTTTTTTTTTTTTTAAAGACTTTATGAGTTGGGAGTGTGGTCAGTGGTAGAGCATTTGCCTAACATGCATGAGGCCCTGGGGTCAATCCTCAGCACCTCAAAAAACCACACTAGTAATTTTTAAGCTTACTCCAAAAAGAGAAAATAGTATAATGAACTATTGTTTACCCATGACTGAGCTATATTTATCAACTTTTTGCCAAATATATTTCATTTATCATCCAGCCTACCCCTTCACTTTCCCTAGAGTTTATCATGTTAAATGATAATCTCAGATATATCACCCATAAATATATCAGTTTATATCTCAATGACAGGGAAAACCTTTATAAAAACATATGTATAATATCACAAGGATTTCCTTCATATTTAGCATTTAACCTATGGAATTTGGCCAGGTAACCCAGTAGCTAGTACTAACAGCAGGTCTTCAGGTTATATCTTAGCCACCATTCCTTATCTGGAATACATTTAAACCATCTATTTAACTATTACAACTCTCTAATCATGCTTAATCTACAGGGAACTTTGCAAGAAAAAAAGTTAAAGAAAGGAATGTCATTTTCATTAGCACATAGATCTTATAAATAGCAATCCTCAATAGATATTCAGCAGTAATAGTGATTAAAAAAAAAAATAGGTTGTACCCCACTAAATAAACTACTTTTTTTTTTTTTTTTCCTTTTAGCTTCGTCCTCCTCAACCTGCAGTTTACTTGTTTGTTTTAGATGTATCTCATAATGCAGTGGAAGCTGGATATTTGGCAATTTTGTGCCAGTCACTACTAGAAAACTTAGACAAGTAAGAATATTTTTTTTACTCATAATATTGCATGTATATATAATATGTAAGTATGAAGTGTTCATTGCTAATTTAAAGTGTTGGTTTTTGTTAACCTTATATTTTCCTATAAACTAAAAGAGTACTTCCTGTTTACCATAGAATAAGGATCCTGCTACTTGAGTTATGATGATTTAATGACTTTGTAATCTCAATCATAAAAATTTTAACATTTAGTAAAGAATTTAGATCTTGTCTGGCTTTCCCTCTGACTTAGCTGACCTGAACACTGGCACCCAGAAAGCCTGACTTGGCCAGAGTATCAAGAATCTGTATGAGACTATTAACATGGCTGAATCTGAAGAACATTATGTTAAGTGATATAATTAGGGACTAAAAGATAAATACCACGTGATTTCACTCATATGTGGAATATTTAAAAATTGATTTCATATGGGTAGAATGGTGGTTACCAGAGGCTGGGGTGGCAGTGGAGTGTGGAGTTGGGATTTGGTCTAAAGACACAAAATTTCACTTAGACAAAAGGAGAACATTCAAGAGATCTACCATACAGTATGGTGGCTGTATTTGTAACAATATATTGTATTCTTGAAAAACACTAAGAGCAGATATGAGATATTCTCACCACAAAAAAGATACCTTCATGAAGGAATATATATGTTAATTAACTAGGTTTAGTCAATCCACAATTTAAAATTTAAAAATGAATTTAAAATCAAAAGATTTTTTAAAATAATCTAAATGAGAGAAATATACCTATAATTTATGCCTGAGCATGGAATTTTACATAAACTACTTTCAGTTGTACTCATGAGAGAATGAGTTGAAGAAAGGGGAAGAGGAAACTGATTTTGTGCTAAATATGTTAGGAAGCCAGGACAAATCTCTTCATTTTAGCACATTAGTAATCAACTGTGTTGTGGAAATAGGAACCAAGTATAGGCTAAGTAGTTTATACATGGCTCATAATTCCTTCCTGTGTGTCTACCAATGTTAATTGTGAAGGACTTCCTCCACTAGCTTCCTCCACTTCCATTTCTCTGGAAACAAAGTTGTTTGTGCATTTCTTTTTTCATTCCAATATCCACAAGAGATAACAATTTAACATGTTAATGAGAGTGGTACACTACTACTACAGTGGTTGGTGGGTTTTTTTTTTTTTTTTTTTTTTTTTTTTTTTTTTTTTTTTAGTTGTAGATGGACACAATATCTTTACTTGTTTTATCTATTTATGTGGTGCTGAGGATCCAACCCAGTGCCTCACACATGAGAGGCAAGCGTTCCACCACTGAGCTACAACCCCAACCCACTACAGTGTTTCTTTATACATACTTTGTTAGGAGTACTTTGGGTAATTCCAAAAGGTTCTCCCCCATCTTCATTTGAACTTGGGAGTCCTTCCCCTATCAAATACTATTAGTAGTCCCTACAATCTGCGTTTCACTAATCTTGGCTTGCAAATGAAACTGATATTATTAAGATATTCAAGATTCTAAAAATTCAGATGTATTGAAAGATTTGCTTTTAGTTAATAATTTAGTTTTCATATTTTTATCATTGGCTTAGATGTTTACCTTATTTAATCACAAGTGCTTATGTCAGAAATAGCTTTAGCACCAAGTAGCAGAAGACCATACTGCATAAATATGTTTTGTCTTTTAACACCAAGGTTGTAAAAAAATTTTTTATTTGTTCTTTTTAGATATATATGACAGTAGAATGTATTTTGGCATACATACGTTGAGTATAACTTACCATTCTTTTGGGGGTTGGGGGTGTACCTGGAATTGAACTCAGGGGCACTTGACCACAGAGCCACATGCCCAGTCCTATTTTGTATTTTATTTAGAGACAGGGTCTCACTGAGTTGCTTAGCGCCTCACTTTTGCAGAGGCTGGCTTTGGACTCACAGTCCTCCTGCCTCATCCTCCCGAGCCCCTGGGATTACAGATGTGTACACCGCACCCAGCTGACTTCCCATATTTGTGGTTGTATATGATGTAGAATTATACTCCATGTTTCATACATGTATTATGTATTCATACATGAACATAGGAAAGTTATGTCCTGTTCATTCTACTGTCTTTCCTGTTCTCATCCTCCCAACCTTCCCTTCATTCCCCTTTGTCTAATCCAATGAACTTCTATTCTCCCTCGCCCCCTTATTGTGTTAGCATTCACATATCAGGGAGAACATTTGGCCTTTGATTTTTTGCAATTGGCTTATTTCACCTAGCATGATAATCTCTAGTTCCATTCATTTAATGGCAAATGCCATCATTTCATTCTTCTTTATGGCTGAGTATTCTATTATGTATATATATCACATTTTCTTTATCCATTCATTTGTTGAAGGGCACCTAGGTCGGTTTCATAGCTTAGCTATTGTAGACATTGATGGGCTGCTTCCCTGTAGTAGGCTGATTTTAAGTCCTTTAGGTATATGCTAAGGAGTGGGATAACTGGGTCCAAATGGTGGTTCCATTTCAGTAAACACCAAGTTTTAATCCCTCTCAAGGGTACAATGCTTCTGGAGGTATCACAATACCAGAATTGTTCATGGAGTAATGGAACAAGCTCTCTTCCATCTCCCTATTCTAGTAATCCACTGAACTATATTGTCCTCAGATAGAAAAGCAAGAGACTGTAGCCCCAGACAAAAATGAGTGACTTTATAAATTAGATTACAAAACCAAAAGGATAATAATATTGAAGATAGAAAGTGTTTTTTAAAATATTTGTATTTGATTACAAAGAAAATAGAAGACTTTAAAAATTAGAAAAGAATAGTAAAGGTAATAGGACAGCAACAATATAGTAATGTGGTTTTGGAAAGGTTTCTGGAAACATCTTTGAGAAAGAAGAGTTTGATGCTAGAGCAGCTCCTGCTCAATTTGGTATATTTTGATCTTGGGAGTGGGTCAGCAACCTCCACTCTAACTGATAATAAATGACCCTAAATATACAGTGACCAGAGAAATCTCAAAGAAGTGGAAATTAGTCTATGGGACATCATAAGTCTTGACTAGTACTGGTAAGCCAAATACATTCATTCTGTTCACTGAAATTCTTTTGACCTACCTTGCAGACTGAGTAGCCTGATTGATCATCTTTAGTGTTTAGTAGTAAAAATGCTTCTTGCTCCAGGCATGGTGATGCACGCCTGTAATCCCAGCACTTGGGAGGCTGAGGCAGGAGGATCGCGAATTCAAAGCCAGCTTCAGCAACGGCAAGGCACTTAGCAACTCAGTGAGACCCTGTCTCTAATAAAATACAAAAAAGGGCTGGGGATGTGGCCCGGGTCGAGTGCCCCTGTGTTCAATCCCCAGTACCAAAAAAAAAAAAAAAAAAAGCTTCTTGCTTTGAAGTACATTCTAGTTTGGCAATCTTGTAATATTCAAAAGTATTTTAAAGCATTGCTAAAAGAATAAATTACATAACTGCAGTTAACATAGTTGGTGATACTTATTGAAATATTCAACTATAAAACGAGGCATCCATCATAGTGTGAATAAGGAAAGCTTGACAGATGATGAAATGGTGATTTATTTCTTTATTCCATGGCATTGCCTTTTGAAACAGGTCTAATAGAAAAATTTTTAATAATTGATGATAGGTAAATGTTTGAATGTTCTTAACTGTGTTTTTTGTTTAAAATTTAGCACATTGAAATCTAATTTGCATTGTACTCAACCTTTTCTTCAAAAGTGTTCCTTTGTCGTTCCACCCTTAAAAGGCTTAAAAAGGATATACTGTTGTAATATTGGAACTGAAAAATTATGTTTTCACTTAAAAGAGTTTGTTTCAAAGGAAAGTTAGCAAGAAATTACCTATAAGAAAAGCATATGTAATTATCCTTAGTCATGGCTTATTATTTCTTTATTTTTTTAAATAAAATATGTTACTGAGCACTTAGGATTTTAAATTGTCAATTTTATCTTTAGGCTTCCTGGAGATTCACGGACAAGAATAGGATTCATGACCTTTGACAGCACTATTCATTTCTACAATTTACAGGAAGGATTATCACAGCCTCAAATGTTGATTGTATCTGATATTGATGGTAAGCAGTCAGCAAAATTAAATTCTTTCTAACTATAGTCTTTGAAATGGAAGCTACTTTACAGTACATCTTGTCATATGCTATGGGGATAATTTGGTGCATTTTGAAACTTGCTTTAAAATTTTTCTTGAAGCCAGGCGCAGTGGCGCATGTCTGTAATCCCAGCCACTCAGGAGGCTGAGGCGGAAGGATCACAAGTTTAAGGCCAGCCTTGGCAATTTAGCGAGACTGCAAGCAACCTAGCAAGGTCTTGTCTCAAAACAAATTTTAAAAGGGCTGGGATGTGTCTTAGTGTTTAGGTGCCCCTGGGTTCAATCCCTGGTACAAAAAAAAGTTTTCTTGGAAATGCTTTAAATTTTTTACATATTTATGTTTTTACATGTGTATATGTATGTATAGTATGTACACAGTATATGTATTTAATAATGCATTGTTTCATATTTTCCCTGTAGATGTTTTTCTACCTACTCCAGATAGTTTACTTGTGAATCTCTATGAAAGTAAAGAGGTGAGATTGATTTATTTTCTTAAAGTGTCAAACTATTTTTGTCATCTCCACTGTTTACTAGATATTAACATTTGTTTACTTGATACATTAATATTAGACAATAAACATTGGTAGGTAACACGTTTATTGACTCTTCTATAGACCCCAGAGATGTAATGATACATTACCATATTCTGAAATGTTTTAAAGAAGAACATTGACTTGCCTTCTCAGTAATTCAACATTTAATCTTTGTTTTCCCAGCTTATAAAAGACTTATTGAATGCATTACCAAATATGTTCACCAATACAAGAGAAACACACAGTGCCCTTGGTCCTGCGCTTCAGGCTGCCTTTAAATTAATGTCTCCAACAGGTGGCCGTGTGTCTGTATTTCAGACACAGTTACCTTCCTTGGGTGCAGGGCTTCTGCAGTCCAGAGAAGATCCTAATCAAAGGTCCAGTACAAAGGTATTTTATGTTTAGTTTCTCTATCATATCCCCTTGTGTTTTCTACCTCTTACAGACTGTAATTATTTGTTCTTTATTCTATTTTTCATTAGTAATGGTAATAAGCTAGCAAGAGAGCTTAACTCAAGTTATTGTGTGTGTGTGTGTTACAGTGCATTCTTCTTATTTGTTTGCAAGCCAAAAATATTTAGAAATTATTTAGTCTAATCTTTTCATTTTACAAAGGAGGAAACAGAATAAAGTGTCCTGCCAGAGGTTAAATAACTAATGGTAAAGATGTGGCATGATTTTCTGACTCCTGTGTTCCTTTCTGTTATACAAGGGAAAACTTACTAAATCTGAGTTGCTATAATTTAGCATGCTTATTCTAAAATATTTTCAATTATAAAGGTAGTACCTATTATTATATAAAACCTGGAAAATAGAGAAATATATAATTCACTAATAATCTCACTATCAAGATTAGCATTGCTTATATACAAACAAATAAGCATAATTGGGCATCATATATAAATACATATTGTATTTTTTTAGCTGGCCTTTCTCATGAATATTCTTTTTTTTTTTAATATTTATTTACTTGCTTTAGTTGTACACAATGTGTTTATTTTTACGTGGTGCTGAGGATCAAACCCGGGCTGCGCACGTGCTAGGCAAGCGCTCTACCGCTGAGCCACAACCCCAGCCTGTGAATATTCTTTGAGGTTCCTGAAACTCTTAAAAATATATATATATATTGTTAATTGGGAAAGTATTCAATTTAACTGTTCAATGGCTGGGAGTTAATTAATCGAAACTTCCTTTTACACTCTCATGTTTTAGGATAGCACATGATACTGATTTAACAGCACTTACTCTTGTCAGATTTCTTGAGTTTTTAATCTAGCATCCACCACTCAATAATCATATAATCTTGATCAAGTTATTCAGTTTTTGCCTTAGTTTCCTCATCTGTTAAAGGTAAATAATTAAAACCCTTTGAGATGTGTATTGTGATATTAAATATATATTTAATTTATAAAAAAATCTCTCAAACACTGCCGGCACAGAAAGTGCTTTTTTTCCTCTCCACATTTTCATTGGTGCATTATATTTGAACATAATGTTGGGATTTGTTGTTATATATTCATACATGCACACAATATAATTTAGTCAGTATCACTCCCTAGTACTTCCTCCTACCCTCCATATCTCCCACCCCAGGACCCCATCCTCTACTGCTCTCTCTTTGATTTTCATGAGATCTCCAGCCTGCCCCTCCACCTTTCTTTTCCTTTTTATGAATGAATAAAACTCCATTGTGTATACATACCACCTTTTTTTTTCAAATTTATTTTTTATTCTAAGTTGTTAGAAATGACAGCAGAATGTATTACATTTCATATTATGCTCATACCACATTTTCTTTATCCATTCATCCATTGATGGATACCTATGTTAGTTCCATAGTTTGGCTGTTGAGAATTGTGCTGCTGTAAACATGAGTATACATGTATCACTGTAGTATGATGATTTAAATTCTTCAGGGATTAAATACTGAGAAGTGGTACAACTGGGTCATATGGTGTTCCTTTCCTGGTCTTTTGAAGAACCTCTATACTGATTTCCTTAGTGGTTGTACTAATTTACAGTCCCACCAATAGTGTAAAAATTTTTCTCCCCACATCACCTGCAGAATTAATTACTGTTTGTTTTCATGATGGCTGCCATTCTGATTGGTGTGAGATGAAATCTCATTGTAATTTTGATTTGCATCTCCCTAATTGCTAATGATATTGAACATTTTTTCATATATTTGTTAGCTATTTGTATTTCTACAGAACTTTTAAAAATAAATATTAGCTATTGTTATGGGAAGTCTGTGCCACCAATCTAGGCCTTTTTCTAAAAAAAAAAAAAAAAAAAAACTCATTAGTTTGGTAGTAAGGCATCAGATATCCTCTTCCTTAATTATAAGAGATGCATAAAAACACGTGCATAGTTAAAACCCTCTGACTCTTACTTTATGATCTCTTGGCTCAGGTGGTACAACATCTTGGCCCTGCAACTGATTTTTATAAGAAACTTGCTTTGGATTGCTCAGGACAGCAAACTGCAGTGGATTTGTTCCTTTTAAGTTCACAATATTCTGATCTTGCTTCTCTAGGTAAGAATATGTTGTAATGATTATCTATTTACCTAAACATTTTAGTATATTATTAAATCCAAACTCTTAGTAAGCTTTCTCAATTTTGGGGGGGGGGTGGAGAGAAGCATGTGAATTAGATAAATAATATTGATGAAGATTATCACTAAACGCTAAAGCCCCATACAAATATAAAATGCCATTAGTATTTTGTTTATATGATTCTCTTACCATTCTGCTTATCTTTATTGTATATTTAATAAATACTTCTGTTTTCTCAGATTTAAATGTTATACTTTGACAACTTAAGCTTTCTCATTATTTAGATTCATAATATAGCATCTGTACTACCGTACAAGTAGAATATTACTGCTTCTAAAGAAAATACTTTCTGTATTTCTCTCTAAAGCTTGTATGTCCAAGTATTCTGCAGGGTGCATCTATTATTATCCATCTTTCCACCATACTCACAATCCTTCACAGGCAGAAAAGTTACAAAAAGACCTTAAACGATATCTCACCAGAAAAATTGGATTTGAAGCTGTTATGAGAATAAGGTGTACTAAAGGTATGATCATGTCAAATTATACCTTACATTACATATATCAAAATGAATGAGCATTCATATATTGACTACCAATGATGATGATTGTTCAGTGTAGAAGACTGGGTATTTGATCCACTTGGTTATACACTGTTAAAAGTCAATATATATTTGTGAATAGTCATTGTGCAGTTTTTAAAGATAATTTGTCTAAGTGGGTAAAAGTAATGTTTTGATTTATTTAGGAAGAACCAAAGAGAAAGTCCATGTTACAAATGATCTGAGGAGAATCAGGGGAATAGGGAAGATCTTAAATGAAAACTTTTAGGATCCTTGTCTTTATTAACTCATAATTTATGTTTCCTTGGATTTTTATGTGATTGTTTACTGTCGGGACTATGATCGCTTATTTTAAATCTAAGATGAGTTATACAGTAATCATAAATTGTTTAATTTTGTATATTAGATCTATGTCTCCAGGTCACCCATGAAACATGTTAATAAGATTAGGTATCAATATGAGTTAAATGTGTAGTCTTGCTTTTATATAACCTGCATTGGATTTTTTAATTAGTGTTTTAGAACTTCTGTCAACACTCCAACCTTACTCCCTAGTTACCCTTTTGATTCAAAATCAGAGGCATCTTTAACTTTAAAACAAAACTAGCTTGAGGTGAAGATACTGGTGTTACTTCATCTTTTTATATCAGGTTTTCTTTCTTAGGTCTTTCAATGCATACTTTTCATGGAAACTTCTTTGTGCGTTCCACTGATTTGTTATCCCTTGCCAATATTAATCCTGATGCTGGATTTGCCGTGCAATTGTCAATTGAAGAAAGTTTGACAGATACTTCCTTAGTGTGCTTTCAAACAGCCCTATTATATACATCAAGCAAAGGTAATGTTATCTGAAATTAAGTGCAGCCTGCAGCAGTAAGTCTTCTCTGTTTTCATGTTCTCTTTAGTAGAGTGTGTGTGGGGGGGGGGGGTGAATACAAACTGGGAATTAGTGGAATTTGCATTAATCCGATATATGTTCTATTGTTTTCTTTCTTTTTAACTCTCCTTTTGAATCTTCAGATAATGCTTGTGTGTGTGTGTGTGTGTGTGTGTGTGTGTGTGTGTGTGTGTGTGTGTAAAACTTGTATTCCTAGGATCCTGAATGTTTCTCGTAAGCACCTCATGCTAAATCCAGTTATGCCATCCTTTGTATTGTTTTTGCCCTATAAAATGAACTGTGTAGTAATTAAGGCATTTTCTGATATTTTATTCTATTTGTATAATTTATTGATTTATGTATTTATTTTTTGGTACCAGGAATTGAACCCAGGGGTGCTTAATCACTGAGCAACATCCCCAACCTTTTTTTTTTTTTTTTTTTTTTTTTTCCATTTTTTATTTTGAGACAGTTTTGCTAATTTGCTGAGGCTGGCCTTGAATTTAAGGTCCTTTACCTCAACCTCCCAAGTCACTGGGATTATAGGCATGTACTACCACACCCAGCTTGTACTGGAGATAATTAACCATGAGTGACATTAAAATAAAATTAGGCCTAATGTTCAACTCTGTGTAACATGTAGTATAATGTTCATGGTCTACAGACTTGGAGAGTGTTTAATTTTCTTTAAAACATGTTTTTACATTTCAGAATCCTGTTGGTAATTTAATATAGCCAAACTGGGAATTTGAATAAGATTTTGACCTGTTTGCCTTGTTTCTTTCTTAACTTGATGTATTATACAATGACAGTTACTCTCCATTTTCACTAGGTGAACGCAGAATTAGAGTGCATACACTTTGTTTGCCGGTGGTAAGTTCACTAGCAGATGTATATGCAGGAGTAGATGTACAAGCTGCCATCTGCCTCCTGGCAAACATGGGTGAGTACAAAGGGAAGGAGTAGGCAAAATATAGTTTTGTATTCTAAAAACTGGAGCTAGGGCTTTTTTTTTTTTTTTTTTTTTTTAAGCTTTGAACTCTCATTTTAAAAGTATATGTTTTACATTTTATTTACTTGCAAGATGAGTAGGACCATTCTTATATTACTAAAAACTGGTATAAACCAAAATGCCATTCAACTAATGAATGTGTGAATAACTGTGATGCATCTATACAATGGAATATAGCTCAGCATGAAAGGTAATGAACTATCAATACTTGAAGTAATAACATGATGATTCTCAGAGGCATTATGCTGAGTGAAAGAAGCAAAAGACTGTATCCATATAATTCTGTTTACATGATACTCAAAAAGGGAAAATTATCCAGTGGAGAATATAGATCAGTGGTTGCCAGGACTGGGGACAGGGAGAAGGTTTTACTGAAAAGGGGCCTATATGGGGCTATTTTTGGGGTGATGGAACTCTTGTGTATTTTATTGTGGTAGTGATTATATAGCTATGCATTTGATACATAATCACCATAGAACTTTACTCAAAGATAAATTTTACTGTTTGTGAATTTTAAAAATCCTTTATGTAATTAATATAATACTGAGTATTTGAACAAATTTTCTTTATTTATAAATTTAGACATGAAAAGAGTCTTGCTATTTCCCATACAGTCATGGAGAAAACAATGATTACTCATTTGCTGAAAAATTACAATAGGATTAATTATAATAGCACTAAAAGAGTCCCTTCTTTATGCAGTTCTGGGGATTAAACTCAGGGCCTTGTGCATGCTGGCGAGTACTCTACCACTGTAACTATAGGCTGTGCCTGGGATCGCAATTTTTAAAGTGTCATTTTACATGTGGATTTTGAATTATTTATACAATAATCGATTGCTTTTCATTGTACTTTTATTTTTTAAGTACTTGGACATATTTTAGATTATTTTAATTTAATAGATTATTTTAATAAAATGTTCTTAGAAAAAAAAAAGTTTTACATCTATATTTGTCTTCTTTAGTGTCCACATGAAAACCCAAGTTCAGTTGGCCTTCTTTTTTTTTTTTCTTTTAATTTGTTGACCTAGAATGTTTTTTTTTTTTTAATATTTATTTGTTCGCTTTAGTTGTACACAATGCATTTATTTGTATGTGGTGCTGAGGATCGAACCGGGGCCTCCACGTGCTAGGCGAGCGCTCCACCGCTGAGCCACAATCCCAGCCCCGACCTAGAATGTTTTGCAAAGATCATCGGAGATCACTAGAGATGACTTAGAGTTTGGAATTTATATTAGATGTGTAGGGGAAAAATTCTATTTTTAACATGTGCCTTCCATTTGAGTAATGGAAACATCTTAAAAGGAACATATGTTCTTTAATATCAATAATGGTTAAGTGTTTTTAGATTTAAAAGAGTCAAACAAAGTCTAAAAAGAATCTAGACTTGTTCTGATTATCAGATTTACTCAGATTTTAATTCAGAAAAAATGTGTAACGAGCAGATGCTTAAAATGAGAGTAGATGAAATGCATTTTGTTTGTTTCTTAAATAAGGTATATATACTTTATCTCTTATAGTGTTCCTTGGAATCTAATGGATCTAATAATTAAACACCTTTTCTTTTTGGTTGCTTTATAGCTGTGGATCGGTCAGTTTCATCAAGTCTGTCAGATGCAAGAGATGCCTTAGTGAATGCTGTAGTGGATTCACTGTCTGCCTATGGATCCACTGTCTCAAATTTGCAGCACTCTGCATTAATAGCACCCGGCTCCCTCAAGTTGTTTCCTCTCTATGTTTTAGCCCTTCTCAAACAGGTAGCTCTGTATATGTTGTTATATTTAATGAAGTTTTTAAAAATGATCAGAAACATATGTAAATAAATGAAGTCTAGGGGGTTGTAATCCTTTAATACTTAGAGGATTATGCACTTTGGCATTGGAAGTGTTTTGAAAAAATAAGAAAAAAATCAATGGAAAATGAAGGCAGACAAATACATTATGACTCTTGTGAAACCATATATGCTCTCTTTCTTTAATATGTGTGAATAGTTTGAAGAATGAAGTGATCATAGCCAACTCTTTTCCCTGCTGAAAAGAGACTGTAAGGAAAGGATCTAATATTTATTGAATATCTTTCCGTTGATTCAGTCACTGTAATATGTGCTGTGTACACATCATTTTATTTAACCCTCACATGATGACAGTATAGGACAGAGAAGCTAAGTAACTTACTTACATACCTATTAAATGTCAGAGCTGTCTGATTTGAAAACATACTTCTTCCATTGTCCGTGGTACATTCTTCTTTATTATTTGACCACTACCTTTATGTTTTCCTTGAAAACCTATCTATTTTCTTGTAGAAAGCATTTAGAACGGGTACAAGCACACGCCTGGATGATCGTGTATATGCCATGTGTCAGATAAAGTCTCAGCCACTTGTTCATCTAATGAAAATGATTCATCCCAACTTATATAGGATAGACAGATTGACAGATGAGGTATGCATCTTAGTGCATTTGAAATTGGTAAACTTGAGTATATTTGAGTGTCTTTATTTTATTACTAAGGTGATAATATATTATTGCCATTTCTTCCATTTCTTTTTCTTCCCTATGATAATAATACATTAAGGACTGGGGTTGTGCTCAGTGGTAGAGCGCTTGCCTCGCATGCATGAGGCACTGTTTGATTCTCAGCACCACATAAATAAATAAAATGAAGGTATTGTGCCCATCTACACCTTTTAAAAAAAAGATCTTTAGCCGGGCGCGGTCGTGCACGCCTGTAATTCCCAGCACTTTGGGAGGCTGAGGCAGGAGGATCGTGAGTTCAAAGCCAGCCTCAGCAATGGCGAGGCACTTAGCAACTCAGTGAGACCCTGTCTCTAAATAAAATACAAAAAAAAAGGGCTGGGGATGTGGCCCAGTGGTCAAGTGTCCCTGAGTTCAATCCCTGGTACCAAAAAAAAAAAAAAAAAAAAAAAGATCTTTAAAAAAATAATAATTCATTAAATAAGGACACTAGCTATTGACCTGAATAGGACTCTCAGATGTGAGTATGGAGTTTTGAAAAGAACTTTCATATGGGAAATAACTTATTTTAGGGGTTTGGTTGTACTGTTTATTACAAAGCAAAGTTGTATAATGGATATTTCTATTTATATATTGTAGATATTGGCACTTTCTGATATGATCATATTGTAGTATTTATTATTTAGTAAACTAATCTAGTATCCAAGAATAATTTTCATGTGGAAATGTGTAGAATCTTTCTTCTTCCTTGTGTTGAAGCTGCAGTCTTTTAAATTAGTGTTAATCCCAAAATAATACTATATTAGAGTTTGTGGCCATTAATTTCCACACTATGATGATAGTATTATTAGCTCCGTCACATTTTTCCTTTTCTTTTTAGGGTGCCATACATGTTAATGACAGGGTGGTACCTCAGCCACCTCTTCAAAAATTGTCTGCAGAGAAGCTTACAAGAGAAGGTGCTTTCCTTATGGATTGTGGCTCTGTAAGCATCCTTTACTTATAAAACTTCTGTTTCAGCTAGTAAAGAGGGAAACTCTTACAGGGTCTAGTTCTGTTATCGCAGAGCAAGCAATAAAAGGGAGATCAGGAAATATGATATAAGAAGTTGTTGACTGGGACAAGAAGTCAATTTATTTTAGACCTTTTGAGTTGGACATAATATTATTATCATAGATTAATAAGTTTTATTGTCGTAGATTATATGTACTTGGTAAAGAAAAGTAGAGAGATGAATTTCTGTTTTCAAGGACTTTACTATACAAATCATAAAATTCAGAGGAACTCAAGAATTTATCTAGTTCAATTTACATCCATTATCAGAAATCCTGTTAATGATTAAGAGTCTAGCAGAGGTCACCATACATTGGTGATGCTAAAGGATGTCAGAATGGTCAATAAAGCTTCAAAATGGTATCTTCTGAGCAGGAAAAGGATTTGGGTAGCCACAGAAGAGGGGGAAACTCTGGAGTTGAAATGCACAGACAGAAATTGAAATAGTGGATGGAAATATTCATAGTCAGTTATCCTGATTAAAATATTATATTCTTCCCAGGGGAATAAGTGAGGAAGAAGGTAAAATATATTTTATGAGAAGTCTTAAAATTTAGGCAAAGGAAATAGGAACTAGATTCTTAATTCTTGGATATAGGTATTCATTGTACCAATTACAGGTTTCTATCTTTTAGGTCTGTTTCTACTGTATTTGAGATAGTATATTTGACCTCTTATATATGATAATTTTGAGAGAATTAGCTATGATGGATATTATTAACTCTTAGGGAGTTTTACTATTTTGACTTTTTTTTTTTTTTTAAGGTTTTTTACATTTGGATTGGAAAAGGCTGTGACAATAACTTCATAGAGGATGTGCTTGGGTATCCTAATTTTGCATCAATACCACAGAAAATGGTCAGTGAGTGTTTATTTGATTGTTTTTAATTTTAAAAATTTTTTAAATTTGTTATTTTGGAACATTTCCATCAAACCTCCCCCCAAAAATCTTTATCTTCTGATTCTACCTTCCCTTTCTTCCCAGGCAACTGTGAATCTCTTTTCCATCTGTGAATTTGCCTGGTTTTAATATTTTAAATAAGTAGAATTATATAATAGGTTTTTTTTTGTTTGTTTGGTTTCTTTTACTTCTATAACATATTCAAGATTCATCCATGTGCTGACCTGTATTAAATTAATACTTGTTCTTTTTTATAACTGAAAAATATCAGTTGTTGGCTATTTTGGTCATTTCTGTGGGCTTTTGTGAATAGCCCTACCATGAATGTTTGTGCACAAGCTTTTGTGTGGACATATGTTTTCTGCTCTCTTGGTTATATATTTTAAGAGTGAAATTGCTGGGTCACATGATAACTTCCATGTTTAACTTTATGAAGAACTGCCATACTATTTCCCAACAAATTTAAATTTTAAGTTATTTTGCTAGTAATAAAAATTTTTAAGTAGGTCTTTATTGAATATATGTTAACCAATACCAAGGAAATGTGATGCTGCAAGCAGTTCTATGTATTAATTTTAATTATTTTAGTCATGTTTAATTAATTTAAAAGGAAGGTCTACCTTTTTCTTGGATGTTATAAATATGTGTGTGCCCTTCTTGCTCAAATTAATATAAATCCATGGTAATACTTGTCACAATCCATTGTTTGTTTATTGATTTTGTTTGTTTACTTTGACAAGTTAATCCCATATTCATTTCTAAGATTCAGCAAGTGAGGATAGTTAGGAAACATTTGAAAAGGAAGAATAATGTCAGCAGAAAAGGAAACATGAAAAATAAATGCTACTAAATAAATGGGAAGCCTTATTCTAAAGCTGTAGTTATTCAAGCACTGTCATACTGGCACAATAAGCACATTTGTGGAACACAGTATAGTGGATCAGAAATGGATCTCATTCATGAAAATGTGGTAAGATTGCATTTCAAACTACTGTGGAAAAATGGAATATTGTAAAAATAATCTTGAGACCACTGAATAATGTTAAAATGGACAAGGCCTTTGTAAGCCAGTGATCTAAAAGATTAATAAAGCATTTCTATTTGGTAATTAAAAAGTAAAGCCAAAAGACAATAAAATTGTACAATTATCCATAACTCATAGCCTGAAAAAGGGCTAACTTCTCTAGTATGAGAAGTGCTTTTACAAATCTTAAGGAATGATTCCCACCCCCACCAAAAAAAGAAGAAGAAAAATGGGTAAAAGATTTTAACAAACAATTCTCGGGGGAAAACATTATTGTAATGATCATATAAAACAATATTTAACCTCACTGTAATTAAGAAAAACAAAATAAAATAATAACAGCATTACTTTTACCGTTAGAAGAAATGGTACAACATACCAATTGTGTTTTTTTTTTTTTTAAATTCTAATTAGTTTTACATGACAGTAGAGTGCATTTTGACACATTGTACACAAATGGAGCACAAATTCTCATTCTTCTGGCTCTACATGGTGTAGAGTCACACCTGTAGTGTCATATCAATTGTGTTTTATGGACTTATCTGGAAAAAAAAATATAGTATTCAGGTTAAAATGTCATTTTTTAATTTATCCAGAAAAATATAAACAGATTTTTCAGCAATTTAAATTTCATCTATGTTTGTTATTGGACTGGAGACTGACTATAGGCAGTTGATTAGTGGTAGTGGAAATCATGATTTAATTCTAATACTGCTAAAGTCTACAAGAAAGGAAATAATTTCCTAATTATATTTCTTTTACCAGACACATCTTCCAGAGCTAGACACACTTTCATCAGAACGGACCAGATCCTTTATAACTTGGCTTAGAGATGGCAGACCATTGAGTCCAGTCCTTCATGTGGTAAAGTAAGTACTTTTATAATTTAAATAAGAACTTGTCTTTTCCAGTGTGATCTTTGGAATTACTTATCCTTAGAGAAGCTTTAAATAATATCAAAATATATCCTAGTGGTAGAGTGTTGTTACTTGATTAATAACATTTCTCAAAAGTCTTCATGTGTTAATGCTTCCTTAAATATATAATTATTCTTTTATAGTATATATTTTTAGATAAATGTTTTTTTTTTTTCTCTCTGTCAGAGATGAGAGTCCTGCCAAAACAGAATTTTTTCAACATTTGATTGAAGACCGGACAGAAGCTGCATTCTCTTACTATGAATTTTTGCTTCATGTACAGCAGCAAATATGTAAGTGAAGTAGAATAAAATTGAATAAGAAGAAAAAGATCCATAACTGAGGTAAAGCATAATCTGTCACAGAAGCACATAGGAAATTTGAAGTGAAAGCATCTGTTGTTACAAGAGACAATGCACAGCACTCTGAGGTTTTGGCAAAATGGGAAGAATGAACTTGACGGATTTTCTTCAGCCTAAATTAATGGTAATGATGATGCTGTTTCAACAAGTATATTTTGAATTGGTTTCTACACATTTCCAGTAGTGCAGCAGTACAGTGCTCTCTTCATTGTAAGCTGGCAAATTTACGTAGCTGTGTGGAATGTCATAATGTAAAATTAGATGAATTTTTTTCTTATAATTAATATAACATTTCTGGACTTGAACTCTGATGAGAGATGCCAAAAGGCAGTGGTACCGTGTTATTTGTTTATATGAATTACTTTTTAACAAGGAATGATTCGTATTCACTAAATGAATTCAACATTTTCCCTGTAAAGACAATAGGTTTCAGTACACAAACTATAGAAAAAATATATATATATAATGTACATAAATGTTACATTTGTAAAGAAAATGTAAAAATGTAACTACAGAATATGAATTGCTTAAACTGTGCTGCATTGTTGGATGACAGCTCTTTTTGTCACAGTTGGAGAATGAGGTTGACTAATGCATATTATGAATTGAGTCCACAGAAGAAACACAAACTCTTTGTAATTCTGTTAAATCTTTTATGTGGATTTATTTATGATCAGCCTACTAATTAAAAATATTTTGCTTGACAATTGGTCTGGTGGTTTTTTGTTTTGTTTTTGTTTTGGTCTGTGTTGGCTTATTTTGTTTTTTATTTTTTACATCTACAATATACTGAATTTAATTCTTGGGCAAAATGCAGCAATACTGCTTTTCAATTAGGAATACATGTGAATCAATAAATTTTCATTACTTTGTGGACATTTCCATGTACTTACTTTTTGTTCATATTCTAAAAACAAATGATGCTACTTCCAAAATATATTCATTTATGAAGTGTAATCTTAAATTGTCTTTGTCATTTAAATTAAGCATTTTTCATGCATATTTATAACAACAAAATTTTAATAACATGACTGCCCTTTTTATTTAATTGACTTAAGATTGCTGTCTGGAACTTAGAGAGTGATTTTACTCTGATCAAGAAATCTCTTGAGCTAGGGATGTAACTTAGTGGTAGAATGCTTGCCTAATATGTGTAAGGCCCTGGGCTTAATCTCCAGCACCTAGAAAAAAGAAAGAAATTTCTGATCTATGTCAGCTTATTTATGAGAAACACTATTAATGGTCCCTTAGCTTATAGAATAAAATTTCATTTTGTTCACTGTGAACATCCCTGTGATGAACTTTGGAAGGAAAAAGGCTCTCGTGTTTTGGTGAGCCATCTTTACTGGTTTTGTGGATCTCTTTGCTGTAGATAAAAATAAAAGTACTCTTACATTCCTGATGGAAATGAGCAGTTAAATGACTCACCCTAAGTGACATAACTTACTAAATAGTGACAGAGGCAACAATAAACGCCAAGTATTCTCCCCACCCAGTGATACGCCCCCCACCCCCAATCCACCCCAGGACTGTACTTGTCCTCATACCATGCTGTCTCCAGCAAGAATCTTATTAAGCATCAGTAGAAACTACAGTACCTTTAGGGCAAATAAATGCTTTTTTATTACAACAAAAACTACAGTATTTCTACTTTAAGAAAAACAAATATTTTGCCTTTAGATATTCTGTCATTCATTGAATAATTTAAAAGTACTTAATACTTGTCAGATACCATTCCAGGCACAAAACAAAATCCTTACTTCCATGATGCTGATGCTCTGTTGCTAGAATGTGGAAGGTTGAGAGAGAAAAAATTCTATATAATTTGTCAAGTGCAATGAATGTTGTGAAGAAAAATAAATCTGGGTAAGGGGGCTGAGAATACAGTCTTTCACAGTAACAGAGAAGTCTCTTATGAAAAGAGAGTGGAGCAAAGACCTCAAGCCCTGTGGATATCTGGAAGAAGAGGTTAAGTAGGAGAACTTTATGGCAGGTGAATGTGGAAGTTATCTTCAGATTGTTCCCATTTTCTCTGTGAAAGACACTGCAGAGATATTAGCAAAGAAATGGGAGTGTTAGTGATTTCATGAATTCGTCTGTAATAATATTGAGATATTGGCTAGTGGTGTTCAGTAGGATTGTCAGACAATACTGCAGGCCCATTCTGGGATGAACTTAAATTGAAACCAGTTACCATTGCTGTGTCTCTTCCATCCAACTACATTCACTGCTTGGTGGAAAGTTGGATTTAATCAGGGTTTGTATAAGAAAACAAGCCAGGGGGCTGGGGTTGTGGCTCCGTGGTAGAGCGCTTGCCTAGCACAGAGAAGCCCTGGGTTCAATCCTCGGCATTGCATAAAAATAAATAAATAAAATAAAGGTATCGTGTACAACTACAACTAAAAAATAAATATTAAAAAAGAAAAGAGGGGCTGGGGATGTGGCTCAGTGGCAGAGCGCTTGCCTCGCACATGCATGGCCCGGGTTCGATCCTCAGCACCACGTAAACGTAAATGCATTGTATTGTGTACAACTAAAGTAAATAAATAAATATTTTTAAAAAAAAAAAGAAAAGAAACAAGACAGGGCTTTGAGAAAGAGAGTGGATAAACTAAAGAAAATAGGTAATAGAGAAAAGTCAGTGAGCTCAGTGGTTTGGAGGTCTTGCTGAGGTCAAAAAGTTATTAAAGTATGGATAACAGAATGAATAAGCTGTAAAGAAAAGAAATAATAGTCAGGATATGGGCCACTTGGAATTGAGATTGCAGGGGAAGGTTAAATATTGGCAATAAGACCTGGAGTATGTACATGGGAGTGAGTAGTTGAGAAGCTCTTAAAGATAACTAGAATGGAAGAGGGCAGAACATGGAGCCCAAGATTTTAAATTAATTCTCTATTTGATTATTACAATTGTGCCCTAAAATGTCAGAAATAGTGGTGATGGGGGGGACTTTAATGACTGCAGTAAGGAATGGCAAGGCATATGATGTGGCAGGATGGCATGAGCTCGGAAGACCTGGGGAGAGAAAGGATCAAGAATAATCCAGAAGCCTACAAACAAGCAATAAAGAGATACCTTCTTGAGGTTTGGGATCAAAAGTAGCTGCTCCTGGGGCTGAAGTTGTAGCTCAGTGTGAGGCATGAGGTTCAGTCCTCACCACCACATAAAAATAAATAAAGACATTGTGTCCATATATAACTAAGAAAAAAAATTTTTTAAATAGTCACTCCTTGAAAAGAATAGTGTCCTGAGAAGACAGTCAGGTTTTAGTCAACATGTGAAGACTGACAAACCAGGATATAGGCATGATTAAATCAATTCTGAAGAAAGGTGAATAAGCTATTCCTATTACTGCTTTATGGGACAAGTCTCTTGGCCATTTGTTTTGTGAGTCATACGAATATTGGGTGAGAGGAAAGGGTATGCTTGCCAGGAGTCCCCTTTTCAATTAGTTGACACTTCATTAAAAACTGGTTCTTTACATGTATGAAAACACAATTGTAAAAAATACTTTATATAAAACCAGCAACTTGGAAAAAAAAAAAAAAAAAACAAAACTGGTTCTTTCTGAGTGTTGGTGCTGGGAATGGAAACAGAATTTCCTGGGAAAGCTTTTTTTTTTTTTTTTTTAATATCCCCAAATCTGATATTCAACACCTGGGAAAGGGCTTGACAATATATACATACTGTATTTTAGAAAAGTTTCTATACATTATGTGTGTGTATTAAGTACTATTTGATAGCTTTTGTAGATATGACTTTACTGCAGGAAACTCATGAAGTCAGGAAATGCACAGATGAGAAAAGTGTTATGTTAAGGAAACCATGAGCCCTCCTTCTCAAATTGTCTTCCTCCAAAAATACTTCTGAAGAGAGAAAAATAGGAAAACTCATACAAAGATTATCCATTTAGGATCACAAATTACTGAAAGAAAAGAGAATTCAAGGGGAAAAATAAAAGCAACACTCAAGCTTGGTTTGACACATGCAACAAATACCTGAAAAATAAAATGGTAGGAATACATTTGATAATTAATTTCCTCTTTGGTCTGAATTAAGAGACAGGATCTGTATCTTCCTTCCTGCCTTTTGATGTGTGTGAGAAGTAGGCAGGAGGGATGTATGTTTAGATGGCTTGAGCAAGGAAGGTAGCCATCATCAGGAGATACAGAAGCTGCGTTGATTCTAATGAACACATGTTATTACAAAAATGGAAGACTTTTTTTTTTTCTTTTTAGTTTCCATTAGTGAACAATAATGCACAGCTCTGTAGACTTTCATTGTTTTTAGACCAATGAGTATTACTTACTAGTAACCCACTAAGTGAGTTACTAAAGATCACAAAAATTTATATCTAGAAATGAAAATGAGTATTTACCATTAGAGTTTACTTAGGACCCTACTTGGTACCTGTACAAAGTTTATAATTTTACAAGCATGCCCAAAAGTGCATATACAGATCCTGTTTCACAGATGGTTTGCCAGATAATTGACAAAAACCACCCTGTAGTTCATTTCAAAAGAAAATGAACGTGTCATCATTGTTGGGAGAAGTTCATGGGTTTTTTATGCTATTTTTGTTTTTGGGGTATGTGTTAACTTGGGATCTATTTAGACTGCTGTAGATAATTAGTGTGTGATGATGTATATATGCATATTTTACACTATATTTTTCTATAGCAAGATTTTTAAATATTCTCAGTAGAATTAAAGTAATTATACTCATTCCTAAAACAAATATGCACAATCTATTTACCTTTTATTTTGCTTTTAACACTGTATTGATGATGTAGCCAGTGAACATGTGCTACTCCAAGTAACTTATTATAAGTAGTATTAAAGCATGTGCAGTATAATACTGGATTCTTTCAAAGTTAATAGTCTAGTTTTATATTATTAATCCATGTGTTTCAGTTCTTTTTAAAAATAAACAATAAGCAATTTTTTATGTTCCTCAGTTTTTATTACACAGCAACTTGCTTTAGTGGGAGGGTTTGTATCTCGTATCTTTATTTATTTGTTTGTTTGTTTATGTATTTATTGGCATTCTGGGGATCAAACTCAGGACTTTGAGCATGCTAGGCAAGAGATCTACCACTGAGCCATACCATTACCCAGTCCATTTGGATCCTTTTTTAGTATCTTAGCCCACTTCCCACATCTCCAAGTTCTCATCCCAAGACAGAATACAGAGCAGGAACACATTTACTGAATCTTATTTATTTACTAGAAAATTTTGTTAGCCTTTTACATTTTTTATAACCAGGTCTTTTCACAGTGACCCTTGGGAAAGTTTAAAAGCTGTACCAGTGGGGCTGGGATTGTGGCTCAGCAGTAGAGCGCTCACCTGGCACGTGCGCGACCCGGGTTCAATCCTCAGCACCACGTAAAAATAAACTCAACATGTACAACTAAAGCAAATAAATAAATGTTTTTTTAAAAAAAAAAAAGCTGTACCAGTTAAAAGGACCCTTCCTCATTTTTAGTGAATCTCCCCCATTTTTAACAAAAGGCTTTTTAAATGGATTTTCCTCTACATTCAATTTCTTCCAAGTTATTTTCCTTTAGGACTTAGATTTATGACTTGCATAGTAACAGGAAATGCCTGTTACAATTGCTTCCAATTGGAACTGGAGAAATTCGAATGGGAGAGAAGGTATTCTGTCTCTAGTCTGTCTTCCATTATCAAAAACTGATAAATAATTACTTACAGGTTCACAAATAACTAAGATACGTAGGGAGAAATTGACGACTGGGATATTTAAAGAAAGATCAAAACTTGAAGCTGAGCTATTTAATAACTAGGACCCCAAGTACTGTGTTCACAAGCAACAAGTGGTCTCAAAAATTTCTCCCCACCCCTCAATGTAGTGAACCTAAATTGTCTTTTTTATAGAGTTTATGACAGTCACTTGGGTCATAATCTGAGAAGAAATGAGAACAGAATTGGAATGTGTAAGAGCCCTAATTGAGGATAGCTAAGATGGCGGTTAGCTGAGAGCCATAAAGATGTTCAAGTATTTTCACCTGATATTCATGCATTTATCTAAGAATCTTTTTATGCCTGTGAATACTGTGACGCACCTGTAAGCTCGAGCTGTTAGCACTTGTCCTTGTTAAGGCAAAATGTATTTAACCAGGGTGAGGTTAGTTAGAGGGGTGGTTGGAGTTGGAGAGGTTGTTGGAGCCGGAGAGAGAAGTTAGAAGAAAGAAGAATAAAAGAACTTTTTCATTTCCAGTCTGCCTCCAAGTTTTCTCCCGTGGTATCGTTGCTGCAAGCAGCAATTGCTGTAGGCAGCGACAGGAATGGATGGGAGCCAGGATAACTTTATAAGGAAAAGAAGGCCATTTGATCATGGGGGCTGCCTTCATTCACTTCAGGCTTCATACATGCTGCACCTCGGAAAGCCTCCTGGACTCCTTCCCAGCTTCCCTCACTGAGCCCCGCTTGTCCTTCGCAATATGGCCTAAGCATCGCTCCCTCCTGGCAGCCTTTTCTGACCACTTCCCATCTGGGATAGATACCCCTCCTGTGTGTACCCATAACACCTTCAGCTTATTTCCCCTATATCCCCTATCATTGTGTTATAACTGAAATTCACATAGAAACTGTGCTCTCCTTATCTTAGTAACCACCATGCCTAGCTCATGCTAAGCATTCAATAATGTCAAACTGTTATTAAGTAATTCCAATTTAGAAAATGAGTTAAAGACCTATGTTATTAAGTAATTCCAATTTAGAAAATGAGTTGAAGACCTACAAACAAAGGTAAAGACTGTCTGTTGGATGAGAGTTAGTATACTATTTTACACTAGATAGAAATATAAAGAAAAACCAATAGTGTGGAAATAGTGCCAGGAGGTAGAAGATAAACCCTGTGAAAATTCAGGAGGATACCACCTGTGAAATTTCTGGAGGTTTAGTTGTATGAAGCATGTTGCTAGATCCCTTCCAATATGAAAGATACGTTGCTGCACAGACATAATGTTTGGTGGGTTTTTTGGATCTAGGGAACTACATATACTGCATTTCAGTGGGCTGCTCTAACTTATTACTAAGTAACCTATAAGGCTGCCAATCAGGGGTGCATCAAGTCATCATTCCCCAATATGGCAGATGCAGTCCATCCCTTGGAGAAAGCAGGCAGCCACCTGATAGCATGCTAATTAAATTGCACCCCTTTGATGGTGGAGCAATTTTTCCTCAATGGAATAGACACATAGTCTGGATATGGATTTGTCTGCCCTGCCTGTAGTGTTTCTGCCAACACTACCATCCGTGGGCTTACACAATGCCTTCATCATTGCCGTAGACCTCCACTACATTGCTTTTGATCAAAGAACTCAGTTCATATCACAAGAACTGTGATAGGGAATGAGAGATTATGGAAATAAAATTTGACAGTGAAAAAAATAAATTCTAGCTCTGTGCCTATTACAGTATGTTAGACTGACTCTTAACAGACAGAATACAGGTTTGGTAGTCAAACTGAACAAAATGTGAATTATAGTCCCTCTCTTAGATTTTGTCTCTTGGGGCAAGTCTTAAATTTCTCTGAGCCTTCTTATGCCTACTGGAGATAATAATAATCTCTTGGTAAGAGTTCGTGAGAATTATAATGGAACAAGTATGTAAAGTTTCTCGTGCAGCACCTGGCATATAATCAATCCTTGATAGCTGGTGGTCAGTGTCTTGACAACATGGCTGCACAGTGGTAGTGAAGATCCTCTCATGTTGCCAGGCGCAATGGTGCTTGCCTGTAATCCCAGCAGTTTGGGAGGCTGAGGCAGGAGGATCGTGAATTCAAGCCAGCCTCAGCAATTTAGGGAGGCCCTAAGCAACTTAGCAAGACCCTATCTCTAAATAAAACATAAAAGGGCTGGGGATGTGACTCAGTGGTTAAGTACCCCTGGGTTCAACCCCCAGTAGCCCCCCCCACCAAAATCCTCTCTTGTTGAGCCTGCTCTTTGCCCTCAGATCACCTTCAGTTTCTACCTTTGCTGAAATTCTTCCCCACTTAACATTGAGAAACAAATGTTGTTTTGTGCTGACTACTGCCACCTTAACTCCCTATTTCTCATAATCAATTTAATAACCACACTTAGTTTTGCTTCAGATGTTCAGATATAATATATCTATATAACAGACATTATATACACCTGTGGATACATAGAAGTAAACAAGCTGTCTTAGGCCATTATATCCATATATCATCAGACTTTAAAACTCAGTGCTCACCTATGAGCCACAGTTATGTTTTGTTTGCTATTAGGTTGGTTAAAACAAACAAATCAACCAAAAGAAAGCTGTTCCAAACTTTAAATTTATACCTGGTATCTCTTCATTAGTAGAGAGTTACAAACTTTATGCCTCTGAGGCTTTGAACATGCTATTCCTGCTGCTAGGAACATGTCTTCACCTTTTTATTTGGCTAGCTTCTTTCTTCCTTCAGTTATTAGTGTGTACTGATTCAGCCCTTCCCTCACCCCTAGCCTACTTGGTTTATCCCTTCTATATGTTCCCATAGGCCATTATACTTTTCCTATTATAAATTTATTCCACTTGTTTGCTCACTGTTCATCTTTCCCACTATAGTCTGTGTAGGCAAGAAAGTTATCATTTTTTATTTAGCCCTCTACCATTAGAGACTGGAACAGTATCTGGCCCACCCCCCATGTACTTATAACCAAAAGTGTGTATGTTTGTATTATTCGTTAATGTGGCTGCATTTTTAAGCTTAGATGTTCACATTTATTATTCTTCATTCATTCATCAAATATTTGATGACAGGCACTGTTGGTGTAGTGATGGACCATTGAACACAATAGACTACGTCCCTTGTGTCTGGACCTTACATTCTAGTTGGGGGAGACAGATGAAAAAGAAATGCATGTCAGGTAATGATTAAATGCTTAGAAGAGAATGCAGCAGAAGGGCTGGAGGCAGAAAGGAGGAATTCGTGCACCTATTACAGGGCTCTCAGGCTATGGTGATGTCTTTGGGGTTTTGCTGTGAAAGATGCAAAGCCTCTGAAGGGCTTTGAGCAGAGTTGTGCTGTGATCTGACCTTCAGATGAGTCCAGTCCTCCTACTGTGAGTAGCTGAAGAAGGCAAGGTGGAAGCCATGAGCAGTATATGAATAAATTGCTCCCCCCCCAGGCATAATTTAGGTGGAAGATGTTTGGATTAATAGAAGCTTCACTGCCCTGAAATTTGAGAATTGACCCTGACAGCTTAGATTAATCCTTACTTCAATTTTTACTACAGTACTGAGTTCTCTTTGCTAATATTTTATTTAGGATATGTTTTATCTACTTTAAGAGTAAGTCGGGTCTACAGTTTGCTTTTATAGTTCTTACTTGCTTATTTTAGTTATGCTAGTGCATTTTTATTATGCTAGTTGTATTAAATGAGTTGGGTTGTTTTACTTCTGTTTTGATGCCTTGGGACACTTTGTATAAAATAGCTAAAATTTTGGTCTTCCCTATTCTTGAAGTTTGGGTTGAATAAGCCTATTAAGCTTCTGGGCTTTGGTTCTTTTTCTGGGTAGATCATTGACCACTGTTTCAGTCTAAGACTGTTAATCTTTTCAGGGTCTCTTTTTGTAGTCAATTTTGGAGTTTTAACTTAATTAAGAAATTATTAGGGCTGGGTGCAGTGACACATACCCATAATCCCAGTGGCTCAGGAAGGTGAGGCAGGAAGATTGTAAGTTCCAAACCAGCCCAGCAACTTAGCAAGGCCCTGAGCAACTTATTGAGACTCTATCTCAAATTAAAAAATGGGAGCTGGGGTTGTAGCTCAGTGATAGAGCACTTGATTAGCATGTGTGGGGCACTGGGTTCAATCCTCAGCACCACATATAAATAAATACAAGTATTGTGTTCATCTACAACTAAAAATAAAATAAAATGGACTGGGGAGATGGTTCTGTGGTTAAGCACCCCTGAATTCAATCCCTGGTACAAAATGTTGGGGGGGAATTATTAAGAGTTAGTTTTATTTTATGAATTCCTTTATTGTCTTAATTATTCTTATTTCAGGTTTTCCTATCTTGGTAACTTTAAGGGGAAAAAAAGACAGCTTTTGGTTTTATCAATTCACTCCTTTTTAGTGGGGAAGGAGATTGCTATAGAAGAAGAGTAGAGGAAATTTGATTTGTTATCTGTTTCTACCTTTATCATTTTATTCTCACTATTTCCTTTAAATTTATTTTTGATGCTGTTTTTCAAGCTTCTTTGATTATAAGTCTGATTTATTTTCCAGCTTTTCTTTTTTCTAATAAATGCTTTAAAGACTATACATTTTCCTGAGTACTGAAAGTTTTAATCTTAAATAATTTTGTGTTCAGTTTTTAAATAATTCTCAATTCCACTAATTTTCTATTTAAACAATGAATAATTGTGTTATTTAAATTTCAGTAGTAAAGATGGGGTAGTGATGCTTTATCCTTTTGTTTGTTTCTAATTTCTTGTATTTAATTTTGTAAATATAGATTATATGTTGCAACTTTAAAGATGTTTTTGAGATTTCCTTTGAGGCCTAAGATATGGTTGTCATTGTAAATAATCCATATGTATATGAAAATATACATAGGGCTGGGCATGGTGGCACATGCCAGTAATCCCAGCACTTGGAAGGCTGAGGCAGGAGGATCATGAGTTCAAAGCCAGCCTCAGCAACAATGGCGAGGCACTTAGCAACTCAGTGAGACCCTGTTTCTAATAAAATACAAAGAAGAGATGGGGATGTGGCCCAGTGGTCGAGTGCCCCTGAGTTCAATCCCCGGTACAAAAAAAAAAAAAAAAAAAAAAAAAAAGAAAGAAAATAAAAGAATATGTATTCTTATTTGGGAACAAATTTCTTTATGACTCTAATTATTAAAAATTGAGGCTGAGGACTTGGAGGCCTAAGAGAGAAAAGGAAAAGCCTTCCCCTGTTACCATTAACATTCAGTCAGAGTGTGGGGGGGTCTACATATAAGGGACCCCTTACCTGTTCTGCCTGTTTACCCTCCATCCAGTGCTGCTGGCATCTGCAGAGGATGCTTGAGAGGATGTTCATTTCAGATGATTTTACAAATAAGACGAGGTGATACTAGTACAAAACTTGTTTAAAAACTTTCCATCCTCCTGGACTGAAGCTAGACCCCCTCTGCCAGGGCAAGCAAACAGTGCCAGCCCTCAGTGATCTAATGTCATTACCGGTCAGATAATCAGTGAAAAACTGGGTTCTGCATATCAAAGGTCATTTGAAGCCATAAGTGAATAACATCTGCAAAGGAAGGTTGTGTGAAAGCAGATGGATGAAATCTGGGGACTACTTTTATTAGAAGTTAAAGTCCTGATCTGAATGTGGAAACCCTAGCTAAGGACACAGCACTGAAGTACTGTGATGGAGTACCAAAATAATTTCGGTCCTTGAGAACATAACATTTTAAAGAAATATTTGTATAAAATAGAAAATAATGCAAAAATTTCACGATGAACAAAATGTCAAAGTTTTAAATAAAGACAGAACTTGATCCCGCACTTTGGTGATTCACAACTTGACCTCACCCTAATCCTAAGGCTATGGGAAGATTAGACAGTCAGATGATGCCAAAAGACATAGGAAATCTATGGTCAAGGTTAAAATTATGGGGTTAAAAGTTATGTAATTTCAGACTTGAATTCTGTCTATATGACCAAAATTATTTAATCTACTAAACTTGAATTTTTTCTTATGCAATGGGGATCTAGTAATAATAATAATTTTTAACCCATAAATTTTTGTAATGACTAAACAAGGTAATGCAGATAAAAAGCTTATGCCTGAGCCATAGAGGCAGAACCAGGTTTTTATGGAGCCTGAATCTTATATAATTTGGGGTATTCTTTAGGAAAAACAGGAAAAGTAAGGATACAAAATTGACATGGTAAATATTAAGAGTAAGAAAATACATCATAAATAAATTTTTGAAGCTCAAAATCCAGAAAGATAAAACGTTTTTTTTTTTATCAATTTCCTGCCCCTATACATCACTGTGATACTTTTTGCCTACACTTTTTGGGCTATCTTACCTGCTTTTTCATATGACAACAATTCCATAATAATTTCTATAGTAGAAAAGATAATTGTCTTTTCTCTATCAATTGTTTTGTTTTATATTGTTGATATTTTAGAAAGTGCCCCTTAACTTTACAACTCACAGTTAGTAATGTTGTGTCATTTCTTATGATTGTTCTTAAATTTGAGAACACTTTCAGCACATGATATGTGACTTGTTTCTAGATCCATTCATTTCTTTTTCATGAGCTGTCACTATCTGACAACCTACCACTGTAGGACACATTCATGTTACAACATAATCTTTGGCCCTATACTTTTTGTCACAATACTAACTTGGCCCAGTAGGTAATAGGAGTATTCATGGAAGCTCCCACAGGGCCATAGCTAGCAATAACTTAAAAAAAAAGAAGAAAAAAATACTTGAAAAATACTGTGAGCCACCTAAAAGCATTCCACTATACCCAAACTAAACTAAGCTTACTTTTTTCTGACTCTGGACAATGGTCATGGCCAGGGACTCAGAATTAGTAATGTGTCAATTCTTAGTATAGTCAATTTTGGGAAAACTTCCTAACATGAAGGTTTGTGTGACACAAGGGTGGTTTAGAGAGGAAAGAGATGGTGGTTTTTGCTATTCTATTCTAATTGAAATACATTACTTTTTAGAAGTAACACAGAAACACAACCAAGTGAACACATTAGTATAGACCCTCTCTCTCCCCACTGCCTTTGAAGAGCATTGGCAAGTCACAGTAAATGAATTGTACTGACTCGTAAGTTCTCAATGTGCTAGTACTATTACTTCAGAGTTTTCCATAGCACTTAATATCTACCTACTCTGTAGCACTTATCACATTCATTTTATTTGCACTCCTGTCTCACTCTCCTGCTAGATTATGCATGCAAAGGCAGGTGCTGGGCTTTATTAATCTTTGTGTCATGGTGTCTAGCACAGTCCCTGATTCAAATTAGGGATTCAGACAACAATGAATAAATAAAAACATGCTAAGTAGAAAGAAGACATATCATAAGAAAGTTTAAAGCAGTGTGACAGAGAAAATGCCCAGGAGTTGTGGACCAGAGAGGTTGGATAATTATATGCCAAGACAGGAAATGCTTGTGTGGAGTGCTACAGTGAAAGGATCAGAGGCCTTAGGACTGATGAGAAATGTGAAGTAGATATAAGAAGGACCTTTTAAAAAATAGCTGGGTGCAGTGATGCATGCCTGTGAGTCCAGTGGCTTCGGAGCCTGAGACAGGAATATTGCAAGTTCGAGGCCAGCCTGGGTAATTTAGCAAAACCCTGTCTCGAAATTTAAAAAAAATTAAAAGGGCTTAGGGTTAGCTCAGTAGTAAAGCACTACTGGGTTCAATCCCCAATACTAAATAAATAAATAAAAATTTTAAAAAGTGTGATTTTGTTTACATAAGCTATCCAGAAAGGCTAATCTAGAGAGAAAGTAGATTAGTAGTTGCCTGAGGCTGGAGGTGGGACTGGGCATAATGTAAATGAGCCTGAGGAATCTTTCTTGGGTGATGTAAATGTTCTAAATTGGATTATGGTGATTATTGTATAACTGCAAATTTGCTAGAAGTAATTTGTATATTTGTAGTGAGTAAGTAATATATCAATAAAACTATTTAAAGAAACTTCTTTTAAAAAGCAATGTCAGAGATTCAAATGTTATTCAAATGTTATGGCTATATGAGCAATGACCAAACAGACTCCATTTTGCCCGGAGACTCCATGTCATGTAAAAAATGCTTCTCCCAAGAAAACTCTGCCTCTGCCATCCTGATCCTGCTTAGCACACCCTGCTTAGAAATGCAAATGTTTCTGTTCTTATGTAATGTAAAATTGTTCTCTTTTTGGTTCCCATTTTTCTTGAAGATGTTAGTAACCAACCATTCTTTAACTTGTACTCAATTGGGGTCATTTTGACCCACTTCCCCCCTGCTTATGATTTTAGATCTCATGATGTTTGTTTATAGTCTTGAATCAGCAACAGCCACTTATGATTAATGTACTGACATGCTTTACTTATGGTATACAAGGTGCATTCAAACCCCGGGAGGGGATCAAAGGTTATAGACTTGCAGCCTGCCCCTTGACCTGCCAGCTGGTAGATCTGGACCACTAGCTGGTGAATAAAGTTTCTGTCTCCTGCTTTAACATTGACTCAGTGATTTATTGCAATCTTGCCATAATACAAATGTGAAAAGGCTGTAACTGCATAGATTATTTCTGAACTACTCACATTGAGTAATTTTCCCATTTCACCAAGAGTTCCATACATTATGGTGAAATGTGTGTTGTGTGTGCTGGGTGGCTTTGTGATGGGTGTCCTCAAGTAAGCCTCTTCTGTCTGCAGACTCCAAAGGTTCTCTCACAGCAGTTTGCTGATCCTGCCTTTGTGGCTAGATTTTGACTGCAAAATGGGTATGTCCTCCTTTTCTCACTTTCCCTTCCTCTAATAAAACTCTTTTCTTTCAGTTGGAGCACTCATTTAGAGAGAGAAAACTCAGGTGAAGTAATTTAGTTTCCCATGCGAACTTAATGTTGAACGTGTCACTACCTGACAGTGCAGATGTGTTTTGAACCACAGATGCTACTTAACACGTCAGTTTTAACATCACATTAAAAAGATGTGATGTTCCTGAATCAGGCTCGTTTGGTCTGCCAGGCAGCATGCTAGTCACTGAAAGGAATGAAGTTTATTCCCCAGGCTAGTCATGTGGACACTGGAGAATCAGTCTCCAATCTGCCTGGGGATATTTATGGGCTGTGACACAGGAAAAGGTCTTGATTGAAAGTAGGAACAGGTGAATTGGGTAGAGGGTTTACTCAAGCATGAACTGTTATCCTGATCTACAGGTCAGAGGTGTTATCTAAAGTCAACTAAAAGTAAATAAGAGCAGGTGACATCCAGAAGGTTTGTTCAGAAAACTAAGAACAGATGGCTTATTTAGGTTTCCCTCCATTTCAGTGATTAACATTTTGCTATCATAGAAACTTTTTTTTTTTTTTTTTTTTTGTGGTACTATATGCATGCAAGGCAAGCACTGTACCAACTGAGCTATATCTCCAGCCCTAATTCTTTTCTTTTTCAATTAAGAAAGGCAAGCACCATCAGGAGTGATTCACCACTTGTTGCACTGTTTGCCAACTTTGGTTCATTATCTCAAGCCTCTTGCAGATAAATAATTCAGTGTAGGTATATCCGAGATATTTCATTTTTTGAAGAACAGGTGTGACCCATGTGATATTTGGGACATACAAATTCAAACTAACTGGGTATCCTGTAATTTTTTTTTTTAAGTCCTAGTGTAAGCTGTGTGAAAGCTTGTTTTAAGTCATTCTTAAATGGCCTGTGTTTGTTTTTATGAGCACAAACTCTTTGAGGCAAAACATTAGATTAGTTGTTGGGAATATTAAGCTTCAGTTTTGTAGCTCCTTCAATTAAAAAGGTACTTCAAAATAGAAGACAGAGCCGGTGCAGTGGCTCACCCCTTTAATCCCAACGACTCAGGACGCTGAGGCAGGAGGATCTCAAGTTCCAGGCCAGCCTCAGCAATTTATGGAGGCCCTGTAAAAAAAAAAAAAAAAAAAAAAAAAGCTCAGTGGTAAAGGGCCCCTCTCTACAATCCCCAGTATAAAAGAGAGGCGTGGAGGGAGAAGCCAGTTCTGCTGTGGAGAGATTTCCCCTAAAGAATCCGAGTTCGAGCCACCCCATAGTGAACGGCAACTCTGACAAAGGTCAGGCTTCGGGCCAACCGTCGGAAGCCCCCTGTGCGCACCAGTGGGCCAAGGCCACCCGCGGCCCCAGCACCAGCCTTCCAGCCTACTGCCAAGGGGAGCTTGGCAAACACTCTTCCCATACTTTCTGCCGGATCAGGGAGAACCACATCCCGAGAGACGCTGCCGTCTCCAGATCCCGGACGCGCGCGCCCCCCAGCCCCAAGCGCCCCTCAGCCCCGCGTCTCCCTCCCGGCTGGGTTCAAGGGGAAGACTACTGTCGGAGCAGAAGTGCCTAGAACCAGCCGCGAGTTTTGAAATCCACGGCTCTCAATATGTGAGTCCTGCCATTACAAAAGCGAGAGCTGCGGGAAAAGAAGCTCTTCGAAACCCAAGACCCGCAGGAGGATCCACTTTCACTCGCGTTCTCGCCCCCGCGCACCCCTCCCCCCTTTTTTTGTCGGAGGAAAGAAAACCGCCGAGCGCTGGGTGTGCGCACCCCCGAGAAGTGGAAGCCGGGACACACCCTCTCTGCACTCCGCCCCAGCCCGGGCGGAGCGGCGCGGGGCGGGCTGGGCTGGAGCCACGGGCGCTGACTGGGACCCGCCGCGCGGCAGGATGCGCCGCTGACGCCGAGTTCCCGGCGCCGGGCAGGAGGATGCTCTCGAGGGGCCTCTGGCTGGGGCGCCAGCTGCTGAACCCCGGAGTCCCGGGCCGAGCTCGAACGAGGCCGCTGACACCGACGCCCCAGGTAAGACTGGGTACCGGGCCTCGGGGCGCCCTGGGGCAGGTGGGTGGAAAGTTTTCGGGCGGCAACTTTGGCTCCAGCGGAGCGGCCGGCGGTTCACTGCGTTGTACTGGCCCCGGCTTCACGCGCGGGGAGGCCCACAGGTGGTGGCCGGGCCTGCGACGCAGGTCGGGGCGCCCAGGGCGGGGGTCACACCCTGAGACCGAGGGAGGGAAAGGCCAGAGTGGCACGCGGGGATATCACGCTGGCCAGATCCGGGTGCGCGGGGCTGCGGCCGGGGCTGCAGATTCTCGGGACTAAGTTTCCAGAGCCGCTTTACGGTCGGCTGGTTCCTCTGGCTGGGTTTGACGGTGGTGTGGTGGGAGTGGGAGCCAAGGAGATGGTGGAGCGGGGCAGGGATTGTCCCGAGTGTGGACTGTGGTAGGAGAGTGGCATTTCCATCCTGCAAACCGCGAGAGCACCTCCCTTTTAAAAAGGGAAGGCAAGACTCGCGTCTGGTTCGAAGACCCGAGAGACGGTGAATCATGAGTGTGCTGGTGAGTAACACTTGGCCTTCCAGAGTTGCACTGTGTGGTCTGCGTGGAACCACTGCTCACAGGAGGAGGGAGGAGATGGATGCGCACTAAAACAGACACAGGAAGAGCCCAGCAAGTGCTGAGTTAACTGGGACTGTGATGGAGCCCTCTGAACCTGCTGGGAGGAACAGCCTTTTAAAAGGGGCCTTCAGGCTGCTTGTAGCTGGGGGGGGGGGGGGGGGTGGGTGAATGGTTTTTTGAGTTTTAGTTTGCCCCTCCTCCCAGTTATTAGTTTTTGATTGTTAAAAGGGCAAAATTAAAAAAAAAAAAAAACAACAACTTTTTATCTGTACAATGTGAAAGAAAAGCAAACGGGAAGCAGTGCGATTGATTCTCTTGTCACTTTCACTTCCTCCCCCCTACTATCTCAGTGCTTCAGAGTTTTGGATTAAGAAAATAAATATTTAAATACATTTTTCAAATGCTTTCCCTGAATGTTTGAAAACGAATGAAGGCCATTTTGTTACTAATACTTAAGAAATAGGAGCAAACTCCTTAAAATGTAAAATGGTAGACTTAATAAGTACTTGAGGAGAGAGGCATTTTAAAATTGTACTTTTAAGTGTGGCATTTCAGAAAGATATCGCAAACACTGAAACAACCCCTTTCACCACACACCATTTAAACAACTGATTGTTTTCTGTTAAACTCATTTAACACTTGCAGTGCCTCACACATGCTAGACAGGCACTCTACCCCTGAGCTACATCCCAACCTTTTAACACTTTGAGTAGCAAGCATTTTTATGGATCCCAGGACTGGGTGCCCTTTCTGAAATTACCAAACCCTTTTCTCTGTATTTATCATCTGATGCTGTCTTTGCAGGCCTGCCCCAGCAGGAATGTGGATGCCTTTTTAGAAGAAGTAGAGAATGATATGGTGGGACTTATTAGGCCTAATAATAGTGGAATGGTGTTGGTTAGTACTTTGGCTTTAGTTATTCACCTTAAGAAGCCCTATATTTGAATGTTTCTAATTTGCAGATTTTAAAGTCAGGTCTCCATGCTACAAAGACAATCTGCAGAACTTCAGAAGCAAAAATGCTTCCATCATTTCACCTATCTGATAAAATAACACCCCCCCAATAAAAAATAAAGCTGTCAGTTTGCCTCTTTATATAAAGCTTTAAAATCTTACTATAAAGAAACAGAAATATCTGGCCCCTTAGGAGGTTTAGCTAGGTCTACTAAACCATTTTCTGCAAATCAAACTACCTCATTACAGGAACATTTTTCATTCTGAGGTCTCACTGTTCTGTGCTTGATATGACATGACCTGTGGCTAAAGGCAAGTATTATTTCTATATTTTTTCCCACAAACATTCAGAATCCAAAAGCCAATGAAAGCAGCTTTGAAAAAAAAGTGGTTTGTACCCTGGCAGTTCATAAAATTCTAGCTTGCAAGGACTTGTCATAAGTAGCATCGCAAAGGAGCATTCCCAGTTATAATTGATCTTTTCTGAAATTAGAGTGTGTCTTATAAGAGGATTTAATAACTTTGAAAAATGTACAGTTCTTATCCTTCATGTGGTAGGAGGATAATTGTCTGCCAGTGAGTTTTGTGGGTGGAAAAAAACCAGTTTGTTTACATGGAGATGTTTAGTGTAGCAGCTTTGTTTTCTAGAGAACACATGTAGTCTGAGGCATAAGAGAGGTAGGGCATATTGCACTGTCTTTGGTGAGGCATAACCTGGTGTCCATGATCATGTACTGGTGGCAGCATCTCTGCTGTCAGCACTCTGCCTGAGTGGTTGTCAGGGCAATCCATGGCTCCTGCTGTTTCTGTGCACAGGGACACAGTTTGAGTGATGATGGTGTCTGGTGAATTATATCTAAATGGAAAGCTCTTGCCTAGTTGTGCCTTTCTTAATTTGGGTTTTCTGCTACTTAGATTGAGAAACTCCCTGATAAAATTTTATGCCCCTGACACAGCATTTGAGTTCTCACACAAGCTGTGCTTAAATTAAAAAAAAAAAAAAATCAAGTGTATTTTGCAGAGAATCTTAAGTATGAAGTGTGCTTTTTTTAACTTCCAGGAATAAAGCATATGGATGTTTTAAATCTCATCACAAGATGTTAACTTAGAAATTGTTGTTTTCATCTGTTGAATTTAATGAACATACCATTCTTGCTTAACACTTTCTATAATTCCACCTTTTGTATTTGCAGTTGGTGCATTGTATTCTGTTATACTGGTTTCAAAGCTCTTTCCTGAGGAGGGTGATTAGTTGCGTTGGTGATTGTTATTAGCACTAAAGACATTGATGCTTTGGTCTCAAAAGTAATTCTAGATGACTTTGTCTATTACATATTAAGCATTACTACATTTCCGGCACTTTGGTATTAGTGCTTTTATTAAAAAAAAAGATTTTGCTTTTTATTTGCTGTAATTAAATAGTATTTATGCTATTTTATAGCATACTGTAAGCCAGGAAACTGTGTGACTGTGTGTGTGTGTGTGTGTGTGTGTGTGTGTCTGTCTGTCTGTCTTGGCAGATACTTCATTTGTTGAATGAGTTTCCTATAAGTAGAAAACCTGAGACTAAAGTTTGGTTGATAATTAGTATTTACTATATAAACTAAATCTGCTTAGGTCATAAAATACAAATGAGCAGTGAATTTAGCTGGCGTTAGACAGCAATTGAGACATTTGAGTGCCAGCCAGCCTGGCCCTGCTACCACTTAGCTCCTTGAATTTAGCTAAGTCATTCACTCTCTTTGGGCTTGTTTTGTTCCTTTTTCCAAAAAAGGGGACTTGTCTAATTGGTCTTAAATGCCCTTTCCATCTCAAAAGTTGCCATTTTGTTATTTTATCAAGAGTTGTAAATATATCTTTGAACAAAATATTACTGGTATCAGATGGTTGTCTTAATAATTGAAGAATTACTTTTTATGAGCCTATGTATGTTATAGAGGAGCTGTTTTATGTAGTAGTTGTAATACTGTTTTCCCTTTCAAAAGAAATCGAAATTTATTTGGGGTTAGCATGTCCTTACAGAATAGATTAAGTCTCTCAAATACTTCATTCTGCCATTACCAGTGGTTTTGTCTATGAAATGTCTAGTCAAGAGTATCTAGCATTAGGACTCTAAAATCATTAAGTACTAGATATCTCAGGCTAATCTATAGGCTGTAAACCAGTACATAGTAAACAAAAGAGCATTGTCTGTCACATTATTTAGAAAAATCATTTTAACCCATTTAATTTACCATTATCAATATTGCCTGTTTTTTAAAAAGTTTTTTTTTTTTTTTTGGTACTTGTCAATGGACCTTATTTTTAATTATTATTATTATTTTTTTTGGTACTGGGGATTGAACTCAGCGGCACTAGACCACTGGGCCACATCCCCAGCCCTTTTTTGTATTTTATTAGAGACAGGGTCTCACTGAGTTGCTAAGTGCCTCGCCATTGCTGAGGCTGGCTTTGAACTCGCGATCCTCCTGACTCAGCCTCCCAAAGTGTTGGGATTACAGGCGTGCGCCACCGCGCCCGGCTTTTTAATTATTTTATGTGGTGCTGAGAACTGAACCTAGTGCCTTAACACATGCTAGGCAAGCGCTCTGCCACGGTGCTACAACACCAGCCCTTGCATAGTTTTTAAAAGAAATACCAGTTCTCTGTTCTCAGAGCTATGTGTTTAAACTTTGTGGCAAGATATCCCACACCCCAACATTTTTGGTCAGTTTTCCACATAGGCATATCTTTCAAGAAACAAGTGTGCAAAGTGTTATATAGTTAGTTAAAAGATGACATTTAAGAGGACTCAAGAGCAGGGCCCAGTGGTGCATGCCTGTAATTTCAGCGGATTGGGAGGCTGAGGTAGAGGATCCCAAGTTCAAAGTCAGCCTTAGCAAAAGCAAGGCACTAAGCAACTCAGTGACACCCTGTCTCTAAATAAAATGCACAGTAGGGCTGGGGATGTGGCTCAGTGGTCAAGATCTCAAGAGTAACCCAAGTTCAATCCCCAGTACCAAAAAAAAAAAAAAAAAAAGACTCAGAAAATTGCTGTCTAGTCTTGCCTAGCCTTGATGTTAGAATAGTTAGATTTCTTGTGAGCTGATACAGGGTTTGTGTACAGTGAAGTGCAGTCAGTGGTGTCATCTCAATGCACTGGCTACGAGGAAATGTCTGATCAGATTTTCTACCCATCTCTAGCAAATGTGAAAGATCTTAAGACATGTATTTTATATATTGATAGTATTCAGTTATATCTTCTCTATCTTCCTTTTTTCTTTCATTCATATCGTTGTCCATTTTTCTGTAATCATTTTAAAATGGGAAACAGTGATGCATTAATAAGAATTTTTTTTTTTTTTGTACCAGGGATTGAACTTGGGGGCACTCAACCACTGGGCCACATCCCCAGACCTTTTTTGTATTTTATTAGAGACAGGGTCTCACTGAGTTGCTAAGTGCTTCACCATTGCTGAGGCTGGCTTTGAACTCGCAATCCTCCTACCTCAGCCTCCCAGGTGCTGGGATTACAGGTGTGTGCCACCACGCCCAGCATAATAAGAATTTTTAAAAAATCAATGAAAAAAAATTTAAATCATTTTGGTCTTTGAATAAATACATACTTTTAAGATATTATATGTTTTACTTGGAATGGAACCACCATTTGACCTAGTAATCCCACTCCTGGGTATGTACCCAAAGGACTTAAAATCTGCATACTACAGTGATACAGCCACATCAATGTTCATAGCAGCTCAATTCACAATAGCAAAGCTGTGGAACCCACCTATGTGCCCTTCAACAAATGAATGGATAAAGAAACTGTGGTATATGTAAACAATGGAATATTATTCAACAACCAAGAATAATGAAATTATGGCATTTGCCAGTAAATGGACAAAACTGGAAACTATCATGCTAAGTGAAATAAGCCAATCCCAAAAAACCAAAGGCCAAATGTTCTCTCTGATATGTGAATGTTAACACACCATATGGGTGGGAGAGAATAGAGTACATTGGATTAGACAAAGAGAAATAAAGGGAAGGGAGGGAGGTTGGGAATAGGAACGACAATAGAATGAATCCAACATAGCTTTCTTATATTCATGTATGAATACATAGTCAGTAAAACTCCACATCATGAACAACTACAAGAATGGAATCCTAATTAGAATAAGTTATATTCCATGTATGTATAATATGTCAAAATACACTCTACTGTCATGTATATCTAACAAGAATAAAAAATTGTTTAAAAATTTTATCAATTTTTATTAACATATAGTTTGCACAAATTAATGGGTTTTATTGTGGCATTTCCATACATACATATTTTGAACTTGATCATATGCACCTTTCCTTTTCCCCCCTCTCCTACCTTTTTTGGTTTCTACATATGAGTGAACACATGATACCTCTATTTCTGTGACTGCCCAATTTCATGCAATATGTCGCCTTCCAGCTGCATTCATTTTCTGAAAATGATAGGATTTCATCCTTTTAAGAAAAAAAATTTTTTTGTAGTTGTAGATGGACAGAATGCCTTTATTTTATTTGTAATGTGGTGCTGAGGATCAAACCTGGTGCCTCACACGTGCTAGGCAAGCACTCTGCCACTGAGCCATAACCCCAGCCCAGGATTTCATCCTTCTTTATGGCTGAATAATACTTGATCTTGTACATTTACTGTATTTTATTTATCCATTCATCTGCTGACAGACACCTAGGCTGACTCCATATCTTGGCTATTTTGAATGGTATCTCAATAAACATGGATGTGCTGGTGTCTCTTTTGTATGCTGACTTTGTTGCCTTTGGATGTTCACCCAGGAGTGAGAAAACTGCATTGTGTAGTTCCATTTTTAGTTTTTTGAAAAACCTTCATACTGACTTCCATAGTGGCTGTACTAATTTACATTTCCACCAACAGTATATAAGGATTCCTTTCCCTTGCCACAACCTCATCAGCATTTATTTTTTGCTTTTTTGATATGTCATTCTAACTGGGATTAGATGAAATATCAATGTAGTTTTGATTTGTATTTCCTGATGGCTAAAGATATGGAGCATTTTGTCATATATTTATTTCTTGCACTTCCTTGTTTGTAAAACATCTATTCAAATAACTTTTCCATTTACTAATTGGATTATTTGTCTTTTTGTTAGTTTTTAAAAATTTCTTCATATATTCTGGATATTAATCCTCTGTCAGATAAATTAGCTGGGAAAGATTTTCTTCCATTCTTTAGTTTTCTCTCTTCACTATGTTGATTGTTTTATTTGCTGTGCAGAAGCTTTTTAACTTCACTTAATGCTGTTTGTCAATTTTTGCTTTTGTTTCCTGGGCAACTGGAGGCTGGAAGTGTAGCTCAGTGTCCATGAAGCCCTGGGCTTGATCTCCCAGGACAGCAGCAAGATTTTCTTGGTGGCCCTTTTCTCTGGAGAAGATTGTGAGGAAAGCTTGTAAAGATGGTGGGATTGCCTTTGTTGCCTGATCAAGAGAATTGCCATGTGTGCACTTAAGAGCTGCATGATTCTGGGGACACATTTTCTTTGCTCTGGGAAACACATAGAAGACACCAGAATTACAGCTTCAGGGACATAGAATCTAACACAGAGACTGAAGAACAGCATAGGGAAAGCAAGGGAATTTGAGGGGAGCCAAATATATTCTTCTTTTTTGTTTTTTGTTTTGAAACTGGGGACTGAAGGGGCACTCGACTGCTGAGCCACATCCCCAGATCTTTTTTGTATTTTATTAGAGACAGGATCTCACTGAGTTGATAAGTGCCTCACCATTGCTGAGGCTGGCTGTGAACTCACGATCCTCCTGCCTCAGCCTCCCAAGTACTGGGATTACAGGCGTGTGCCACCGTGCCCGGCTCCAAATATATTCTAAGTAGTTAATTGTGAAAGTGTGGCAGACCACTCTCTTTCTTGTTCACATAGAATTAGCTCTGTAGATCTTGTGTTGAATCCAGTTTTTGATGGTGTTGTCCTCTTATAGAAAGGTGATAGTACTGAAGTTGTTCGTTCTCTGCACACAGAGAAATGGATTCCTCTTTTTTCCTTCTTTCTCTTATCCTCACATGAATTAAATCTTCCTATTTCCTTGTTGCCTGTACCATCCCAACTGAGTAAAACAGAATTGGGCTTAAGGTCTGTGGGTAAAGAGGCCCATAGATCTCTTTACCCTGCAGTTTCCAATTTTGTGAACTCTTAACTGGTGTTACCTGATTGGACACCGTTTTATCCAAAGTGAATAAAAAGCATTGCAAACCAGGATATTTTCCCCCACTTCGGCAGCTCTTCAGGGGATAATTAGATTTCTTTCTTGGACTCACAATAGTGGTAGAAAATGGATGTGTGAAATCTGCACTATAAACAAAGTCCATAGAAGAGAACTTGTTGGAATAGATTTAAGGGCAAGAAATAGGAAACCATGAAAGACTATGAGAAACGGAACCAGAGCTGACATTTCTGTAGCCTGTAAGCAGAAACAAGAATGGTGTAAACATCAACCTCATATCAGGAAACTGACAGTTCTCAAAGTTTTTTTGTGGCAAACTTTAGGCAAAAAATGTCTTGCAGGCTGGCAAATATGAGCCCTCTTTAGGGCTCTTTTGATGTTTACTAGTTTAAGTAGATAGCTTAGTTTGGTTTGTTTTTTCCTTTTCCTCTTTTTTTTTTTTTGGTGCTGGGGATTGAACCCAGTGCCTTGTGCATGTGAGGCAAGCTCTCTACCAACTGAGCTATATCTCCAGCCCCCTTTTCCTCATTTTTTATATTTTATTTTTCTTGAACTGCTGCAGACACAAGTGATAATCCTATTAGGTTCAACTGCATATATCACTTTTTTTATAATGAATGCATTGCTCAAATCACATTTTGGTGTCCTAAAGATGAGTTAGTTTATTTTCAACCTCTTGGGCACAACAGTAAATAATAACTGCCCTGAACCCTGCTGGAGGAAGGAAGAGGGTTTCATTCTTTTTAACTTATCTGTTGTTTTTCTCTGTGTGATCATATGATGCTCACTTCTTTGTTAAACATTTTGGTTTTGGCATGTGAATTTTCCTAGTTGTTTTAATGAGATATTTGAAAAGGGTGTTTTTTAAGTGTGTTGATGAATAACTGCTCTTTCTAAAGCCAGTAATGTGACCATAAACCTGGGGAAAAATAATTTGTTTTGGAAAATGTATTACAAACATATCAATATAACATTGGCTTTCTAAGCCTTTGCTAGAGAATATATTTGTGGTGACATTTTACAGACCAGTAACTCATTTTTGCAACTCTGCTTTGGAAATGGTATTGTTTGTTTTGTTTTGTTTTGTTTTCAGTACTGGGGATCAAACCCAGCATGGCTGATCTAATACTGCTTTTTGTGGCTTGTCATATATTTCCACCCCTCATTGGTGTTTATGTTGTTATTCAGGCAGCAGTGTCTCCCTCCCGTTCTAAAACCCTCTTCACTCTCTGGAATTCTACTCTTCCTTCAAGTCTGAGTTCCACCCTACCCCAGTTTTGATGAGCTCTCTGCAAGCAGAATGAATTACATTGTCCTTTTCAGCCCCACAGTATTTACATCACTCAGCCATGCATTACAGTTAGTTGTGCTGGTACAGTTTTCCCACCTGGGTTCTAATGACTATTGTAGTCATAATTATTCTTTCTCCGTCTCTTATCATCTCTGCTCTGACACAGTAGGTACATAATAAAATGCTGTTGGATAGAGGAGTGAAAGGATGAATGATAAAGAATGAAACATTGCATATACAGTGCCTTAATGATGTGTTCTCTTCAGGTTTTACCTTCTCAATTTCTTCTCTTCCACTTAATCTAGTAGGGGGGAATCTTGATGCTTTCTTATGTACTTTTTGTGATATGAGGCTTGTGTAATTGATGATTTGTAAAAAGTTAACCAAAATAATCTTTATACACATTACATTTTCTATTATAAGCAAACAGTAGTCTTAAATCATATTTTGGTTATTTTATGTCAGATAAGCTTTCATTTTTAAAGAATATCTTAAAGAACATTAAATTATTGACATGATTTTACAAAATATATAGATTCTGTAAGGAAGAATGGCCTGGCATTTAAGTATTTTCTTTTTTTATAATTTTTAAATATTTTTATTCATGCATTATAGTTATACATACAATGGAGTTCATTTTGACATAATCATATATGTGTGGAATAAAATTTGCTCCGTTTCAGTTCCCAGTACTTCATCTTTTCCTCCCCTCTTCCCTACTCCTGTTTCCCTTCCCTGGCTCTTCCGGTCTTCCTTTTATTTATTTACTTTTAAGTTGGTGCTTTATATCTACACATAAAGGTGAAATTCACTGTGGTACATTCATATCTGCACATAGCATAATTTGGTCAATTTCATTCCACAGTTCCTCTTTTTTCTTGTCCCTTCTCTCTCCTTCTCTATCCCCTTCCCCCCACTCCACTGATCTCCCTTGTATTTTCATGAGACCCCTACCCTTTTTTTTGTTGCATTTTGCTTTAGTTTCTGAATATGAGAGAAAACATTGGACACATGACTTCTTAAGTCTAGCTTACTTCACTAACCATGATGTTCTCCAGTACCATCCATTTATCAGCAAATGTCATAATTTCATTCTTTTTTTTGTGGCAGAGTAAAACTCTATTGTGTATATCTACCATATTTTATTTATCCATTCTTCTGTTGACAGGTGTTTGGGCTAGTTCCATAATTTGGTGGTTGTGAATTGTGTAAGAGCCCTAATAAGGAGATAGCTAAGATGGCGGCTAGCTGAGAGCCATAAGAGGTGTTTCAGTATTTTCACCTGATATTCATGCATTTATCTAAGAATCTTTCTATGCCCGTGAACACTATGTGATGCACCTGTAAGTTTGAGCTGTTAACACATGTATACTTGTTAAGGCAAAAAGTATTTAACCGGGTTAGGTTGGTTAGAAAGGGTGGTTGGAGTTGGAGAGGTTGTTGGAGCAGGAGAGAGAAGTTAGAAGAAGCAAGAATAAAGAGCCTATTCATTTTCCAGTCTGCTTCCAAATTCTTTCCCGCGGTATCATTGCTGCAGGTGGCAGTAGCTGCAGGCGGCAACAGAATTGTATGCTATGAACATTGATGTGCCTGTATCTATATAGTATGTTGATTTTAGTTCTTTTGGATATTTACCAAGGAGTAGGATAGATGGGTCATATGGTGGTTCCATTAGCAGTCTTTTAAGAAATCTTCATACTGTTTTTCAAAGTGGTTGACTAATTTGCAGTCTCACCAACAATGTGGAGTGTACCTTTTTCCCTAAATTCTTTTTTTGGGGGCGGGGTTAAAATTCTTTTTTTTTATTCTAACTTTTTATATATGACAGCAGAGTACATTACAATTAATATTACACATATAGAGCACAATTTTTCATATCTCTGGTTGTATACAAAGTAGAGTCACACCATTGGTGTCTTCATACATGTACTTAGGGTAATGATGTCCATCTCATTCTACCATCTTTTCTACCCCTATGCCCACTCTCTTTCTCTCCCACCCCTTTGCCCTATCTAGAGTTCATTTAATCCTCCCAAGAACCCCCTCCAAACCCCCACTATCCATCAGCTTCCTTATATCAGAGAAAATATTCAGCATTTGGTTTTTTGGGATTGGCTAACTTCAGTTAGCATTATATTCTCCAATTCTGTCCATTTACCTGCAAACTGGCATGCAGGTATTTTCTTGGCTACTGAAAAAGTGTGGTATTGATTTAGGATAATTGGTTATATGTGGGGGAAGCATCACTTTTATCCCTAGGAAAGGAACTTGTCCTAATGGGATTCTCAGATTATTAAGTCATATTTTTAAAAATTTACTAAGTGCTGCTTTGTGATTGCCCAAAATTATTAATGTTAGTACCAAAAGTTTAGTCATTAAAACTTAAGTAATTTAGAACATTAATTTAAAAATCAATTATAAGAAATTATTTGTGGGCTGGGGGTATAGTTCAGTTGGTAGAGTGCTTGCCTTGCATGCACCAGGACCTGGATTCAATCCCCAGCATTACCAAAAAAAAAAAAAAAAAAAAAAAAAAAAAAGAAAAGAAAATAAATTATTTGTAAAATACAGCTCCTGGGCAAAATATAAAATAGACCTTTTAGAAAATACAGTTAACCTAAAAAAATAAAAGAATATAATTATTGAAATTAGGAAACATACATATCCTTTCAATAACAATGCCTCGATTGCTTTTCCTTTGGTGTGTGGAGTTGGCATGAGTAAGGTATCATCCATTGGTCTTCCAGTGTGGGACCCCATTATAGGAGGTCCTGCAGGGTGCATGGAAGTTTTTTGAACACTGATGATAGTTCAAATACTGAACAGGTAATCCCGCACAGTAATTATCATCAGCCATTTACTTAAGCTGCCTGGATTATAAGGACTCTAAATGTGAATAGGGACTTATTTATAAATCTATAGGGTCTATATCAGGAATGAGTCCTGGTCACAATAATTTTAGACTCTGAGGGCAGAACTGATAAATAGAAAGGCAATGGAGGTTTCATCTGTTACCAGAGTCTTTGCCACTGCTTGTACTGCTACCACTCTGACCAGCTCTAAAATTTGGTTCTGCCTTAATTCCTAAAAACTGTTTTTAACTCAAAGTTGGCTTCTAATTCCCCCACCCTGATTAGATTGGTTTACTGTGGGTTTTAGGTCCAGATTCTCATGTTTCTGATCTTCATTTTTAAGTCCAAGTCTGTCACCTTTTAATTGCCCCTATTTCCCTTGCCCTTGGATTGGTTTTGCCTTTTGCCTAAGCCCTGAGGCCTCAGTGGAGGAGTTTGGGTGGTTGGTGTCAAGGCTGAAGGCTTGTGTACAGGCTCTTAAAATCTACATGGAAGATAAGAAGGTGCTTACATATAAAAAAGAGATGTGTTCTTTCTTCAGTTGGCCCATGAGGGTCAAATAAGTATTAGAGACAGTAAACTCTAGAAGAATTCAGAGAAAGAACAAAGCAGGGTAAGGCTTTGGCAGGCATATTTTAAATGGTCAGAAAAAGCATCAGGGTTATAGCTCAGTGGTAGAGCATTTGCCTAGCAAGTGTGAGGCACTGGGTTCCATCCTTAGCACCATATATAAATAAACAAAATAAAATAAAGGTATTGTGTTCATCTACAACTAAAAAAAAAAAGGGATAACAGGAACATACCTCAACATCGTAAAGGCCATCTATGCTAAGCCCCAGGCCAACATCATCCTAAATGGAGAAAAATTGAAAGCATTTCCTCTAAAAACTGGAACAAGACAGGGATGCCCTCTCTTACCACTCCTATTTAACATAGTTCTTGAAGCCCTAGCCAGAGCAATTAGACAAAAGAAATTAAAGGGATACGGATAGGAAAAGAAGAACTCAAATTATCACTATTTGCAGATGATATGATTCTATACATAGAAGATCCAAAAAATTGCACCAGAAATCTTCTAAATCTAATAAATGAATTCAGCAATGTAGCTGGATATAAAATCAATACCCATAAATCAAAGGCATTTCTGTACATCAGCGACAAATCCTCAGAAAGACAAACTAGGAAATCCACCCCATTTACTATAGTTGAAAAAAAAAAAAATTTGGGAATCAACTTAACAAAAGAAGTGAAAGAGCTCTACAATGAAAATTACACCACACTAAATAAAGAAAGAAATTAATGAAGATCTTAGAAGATGGAAAGACCTACCTTGTTCATGGATAGGTAGAACTAAGATTGTCAAAATGACCATTCTCCCAAAAGCACTATACAGATTCAGTGCAATACCAATCAAAATCCCAATATCATTCCTCATAGAAATAGAAAAAGCAATCATGAAATTCATCTGGAAAAATAAGAGATCCAGAATAGCCAAAGCGATTCTTAGCAAGAAGAATGAAGCTGGTAGCATTACTATTCCAGACCTTAAATTGTACTACAAAGCAATAGTAACAAAAACAGCATGGTATTGGCATCAAAATAGACCAGTTGACCAATGGTACAGAATAGAAAACTCAGAGACGAACCCACACACCTTCAGTTATCTTATATTAGACAAAGGTGCCAAAAATGTTCACTGGAGAAAAGACAGCCTCTTCAACAAATGGTGTTGGGAAAACTGGAAATCCTCATGTAATAAAATGAAATTAAATCTCTTTCTCTCACCATGCACAAAACTTAACTCAAAGTGGATCAAGGACCTAGGAATTAAACCAGAGACCTTGCACCTAATAGAAGAAAAAGTAGGCCCCAATCTACATCATGTTGGTTTAGGCTCCAACTTCCTCAATAAGGCCCCTATAGCACAAGAACTCAAAACAAGAATCAATAAATGGGATGGATTCAAACTAAAAAGCTTCTTCTCAGCAAAAGAAACAATCTGTGAGGTGAATAGAGGACCTACAGAATGGGAACAAATATTTACCACAAGCACATCAGGTAGAACACTAACCTCAAGGATTTATAAGGCTCTTAAAAGCCTTAACACCAAAAAAAAAAAAAAAAAACCAAATAACCCAATCAATAAATGGGCCAAGGAACTAAGCAGACACTTCTCAGAAGATGATATGCAAACAATCAACAAATATATGAAAAAATGTTCAACATCTCTAGCGATTAGAGAAATGCAAATCAAAACAACTCTAAGATTTCATCTTACTCCAGTCAGAATGGCATCTATCAAAAAAACCAAACAACAATAAATGCTGGCAAGGATGTGGGGGAAAAGGCACACTCTTACATTGCTGGTGGAGCTGCAAATTGGTGAAGCCAATCTGGAAAGTAATATGGAGATTCCTAGGAAAACTTGGAATGGAACCACCATTTGACCCAGCTATCCCACTCCTTAGCCTATTCCCAAAGGACTTAAAAACATATTACTACAAGGACACAGCCACATCAATGTTTATAGCAGCACAATTCACAATAGCTAGATTGTGGAACCAACCCTGATGCCCATCAGCTGATGAATGGATAGGGAAAATTTGGTATATATACACAATGGAACACTACTCAGCACGAAAAGAGAATAAAATCATGGCATTTGCAGGTAAATGGATGGAGTTGGAGAAAATAATGCTAAGTGAAGTTAGCCAATCCCAAAAAACCAAAGGTCAAATGATCTCTTTGATATAAAGATACTAGCTTATAAAGGCAAGAGAGAGGGAATGAGAGGAATGAAAGAGCTTTAAATAGAACAAAGGGGGGGGGGAGGGAAGGAATGGGACAAGGAGATAGAAATAATGGCAGACTGAGTTATCCATGATTACCCTAAATTCATGTATGAAGACACAATTGTTGTAAAAATACTTTATATTAAACCAGCAACTTGAAAAAAAAAAAAAAAAAAAAAGAGCATCTGAAAGTGGTTGCCAGTAAGCAGTCTGATTGGCTGCAGGAAGTATTTCCTGTGATGTGTAGTCCTTGATTTGGCTTCCATTAGAATTTTAGGTATTACATTAAAATCTTTTAGTACAGGAACTATGCTTATTATATTAAACTGTATGTCACAAACTGATATGCTGTAGAACATATTTCCTAGGTATCATATATTTTATATCTTTTGGCATATATATCTTTGGATTAGTTTTGCTAGTACAGGTGCATGTAGTTGTGCTAAATGAATGAGGTACAAGAAGAGTGCTATCATGAGAAATATTGATCTCTACCAAGGGTTGAAGGTCCAGATGGTAAACACTGGAGGGGTTGCAGCCCCTGCCTTTGTCTCAACTACTCAAATCTGCCATTGTAGTATAAAAGCAGGTTCTTAAGTTAAGGGGCATAGTTGTGTGCCGGTAAATTTATTTTAAGAAAGGGCAGCAGATGTGGCTCATAAGACTATAGTTTGCCAACCCCTGGTCTATAGACTTCATAGTGCCGGAGTCCAGCTCCAGCAGGGGGAGTGGAGACATGAGCGGGGGTGAGGAGTCAGCAACCAAAGGTGGAGAGACAGCACACAGACACACGAGTCAGAGACTGAATCCCAATCTTTGCTTTCTCATGGCACGTTATATAGTCGTATTCTCCTTGGCAGTATACATTAACTTTTGTGGTTACATCAAAGGAAGTTAAGGAAATCACAGTCATAATATTTTAGGGAAGTAGCAAACATCTGCTGATTACATTCCAGACATCTAGTCTTTTACCCAACATATTTCAAGGTCTTGTGGAGACCATGGTCACACATTATCTGAACGCTTTGTAACCAGTCTAGGTTTGATTCATTCCTTATGAGCCATGGACTCTCTGAAGCCACTCCTCCGCACCACCTGTTTATCTGCCTGATTGAAGTTAATTTTTCCTGCCTGGTTTTAAAGCAATATTGTGTTTCTGCTTAAATTCGTTCCTACAGGGGGAGACCAGAGCCTTCCTCTAATCAGATATGCAGATCCAAAGGACCCTTTAACAATGGGAAGAATTAACCTAGAGGCATTTTCCTGCCTTGCCTGTTCTGATTTCTGAGAAAAGATCTCAGGGTGTTCTGGGGTTGGAGTCTTAGGGCCTTGTAACATAGCCATCTAAGTTTATCAAAGAAAACTCTGTTTGGGACTTTGTACTTTCACATCTGATTCCATAGAGTCCACCTTGCTGCAGTTTATACACGTAGTCTCATTCCCTAGAAATATTGTATTAGTCTTAGTGGTCATATGAGCTGTAAAGAGAATTCCAAGGACAGAAAAGACAATGACAAACCATCCCAACGCTATCTTTATGCCACATCTTCCTAGAGCATAATTGCCTTGCGCTATCCACCCTCCTCGGAGAGCCTTGCTCATCCATAGATCAAGAGAGAGATGTAGCATATTAGATTTTAATAGTAGTGATAGAGATGTTAGGACAGAAGATTTATTCAGATTTAGAAATCCAATGTATGTATAGTGGGATGAGTTAAGTGAGTACTTTAAAAAGGGTGCATCAGCCGGGCGCAGTGGCATACGCCTGTAATCCCAGCACTTGGGAGGCTGAGGCAGGAGGATTGCGAGTTCAAAGCCAGCCTCAGCAATGGCGAGGCACTTTGCAACTCAGTGAAACCCTGTTTCTAATAAAATACAAAAATGGGCTGGGGATGTGACCCAGTGGTCCAGTGCCCCTGAGTTTAATCCCCGGTACCAAATTAAAAAAAAAAAAAAAAAAGGGTGCATCATCAGGGCTGGGGTTGTAGCTCAGTGGTAGAGTGCTTGCCTCACATGTGGAAGGCATTGGGTTTGATCCTCAGCACCACGTAAAAATAAAATAAAGGTATTGTGTCCATCTACAACTAAAAATATTTATTTAAAAAAGGATACATCATCAAATCATGGTACTGTACATGGAGCTGGAATAACAAGAATCAGTTACAATGGAGTGTGAAGATGTGTGGAGATTTCAACAGTTTTTTGTAGTTAGGCTTACCTAACCATGAGCACCGCCGCTGTCCACCTCGCCACCCCTGCCCCGCCCCCACCGAGCCCTGCCCGTATGAGAGAAAGAAGAGAATGAGAAGGCTGGGACTAAGCTGTGGAATGAGTTGACTGTCTATAATTGAGGGAAGAATCACAGTTCTGTGCTGGTTTTTGTTGTTGTTGTTGTTGTTGTTTTGTTTTTAATATTTATTTTTTAGTTGTAGTTGAATGCAGTACCTTTGTTTTGTTTATTTATTTTTATGTGGTGCTGAGGATCAAACCAGGGCCACACATGTGCTAAGCGAGCGCTCAACCCCAGACCCTGTGTGCTGAGTTTTAATTATTGAAAAAGTGGCATGATGGTTGAAAGGTGAAGGCTTTGAGTAAGGAATATTCAAGAGGAAATACACCATCATAGGTGTTTATTCTAATAGGTTTATTTCTCTTTAGAATTATCATTAAGCCAGGGGTGTGACTTGCTTTTCTTCTGGGCCCAACATTAGAACTGTGGTCAGTATGTGTATGTTTTTTCCTGCCTTTTTTTTCCCCAAGCCTTTTTTTTTTTTTAAACCAAAAATGACTTTTCTATGTCTTTATTGTTTAGAATAAGCTGTACTGCTGAAACAAAAGACTCAATAATAATCAAAAGTCTATATATTAACAGACTTAAGTTTTCTCTTTTAGGAAATGGTTCTGAAATGAACTTTATGGGTCAAGCAGTAGCTGTGTTCCACACAGTCATGTAGGGACCTAAGCTAACCTATTCTGTCACTTTCTACACTTGGATTCCAAAGTTAAAAAAGCAGAGTTTTTAGTCTCTCAAGGTACTATGGGCTAGGCTTGGAGAGGAGGTATTACATGTCCAGTAAAACTTGATTACTGTGGAAGAAGAATGAATTTCAGTGGACAGTTAGCTGTATATGCCAATGTCCCCTTGGCTAGAAACAGGGTAGTTTTCTTTTCGGTATTGCAAAATTTCCAAGGCACTACTGATCCCCACTCATAAGGGGTTCCTAGAAATAGACATTTACAGGAAAACTTCATTTCTTCCTGAAAAAAAGTAAAAAAGAAATGGTAGAACATCACCATTTTTACTTTGCCACTGCAGCAGGAGCATTTGACACCTTGCTGGGCTCATTATAAGCTGCCCTCCAGGCTGTAACTTAACAGGAAGGGGGATAGTCTCACATTCTAAGCTAAGAAAGAGAGAGAAATAGCTGTCATGGTTCAGTTAGAATTTGAAGCCAGAATTCAAGTTTATGTAATGATACTTGATAAGGAAGAAAAAGATGCTGACAGTAAGGTTTGAGGGAAGGGCTTCCTTTACAGGAATTGTGATTCATAGGTAAATGAACAATAGTAAAATTTATAAAAGTTTCATGCATATTTAGTGTGTGAATTTAATGGCATTTTATAGGTTATAGTCTAAAAGGAAATCATAGATTGTTTGAAAGATGCTAATTTACTGTGTCTTAGAATAAAAGTTATGTTTGTATGTAGTATGAAACTGAAACTAATCCACTGTAGTTCAGGGCATATTAGAAAGGTTTATTAGCATAACCTTGGATAGTGTTTCCTCACCACATTGTTTACTTAATCACATCTTTTAGGCTTAGACATGTGCTTTTTTATTTTGTCAGGCTTGGATATCACTACTGAACAGTCTTAAATGTATAACTTTGCATTACTAGAGATGTTTTCCTTTACTATTACTTTTCATGATACTTACATATAATTATTGTTTTATACAATGAAATGGATAGATTGCATCTTGATGTGTATTCAAGAATACACATCCTTGAACTTGGACACTACATAATTGTCTGTGAAATGTTACAAGACTTCAATTAAAGCATTATACTATGTAATATATAATTCTACAAGTAAATAATATTATTACTGATATAAACTGTACCTGACCTGGCAATGTCAAAACATAAAAAATCATTATAGATCCTGTGTCTTTTTCTATAGGCTTATTTTCCTTAACCTACACTGCAGCACAGTAATCTGGTCTTGGTAAGCACATATTGCTTTAAAGATAGTAAAAGAAAGCCAACTTTGCAATACTAGAAAAAGGTAGTTTCTCTCAATGGGGGAGAAAAGTATAGGAATGAACGCATCCTGGCCTGGTCGTTGTATGCAAAGGATCTGTGGTTCAGTTCACCTTTGTTTCACCCATGAATGTAGGGCTCCAGAACACCAGTGTGGCACCTCACAGATTGAAAGGGAATGCAGCATCCTGGTCACAGCAGACAATAGTCCCGTTATTACTTTATATCAGGATTGTCAGACTGTATAAGGGGTGTTGTGTTTTGTTAATAGACAGTACTTTAAAAAAGGATACTGACAAGTCAATGAAGAGGGACTTGTATGAAGAAGGTGATAAAAAGATGTTGAGGATTCATGTAGGAAATGATTAAAGGGGCTCCATGTTTTTAATCTGGTGAAAAGAAAGCAAAGGGAAAGTAAGCTATTTGTATTCAAACATCTGAGACAGTATCCTGTGAAAGAAGTTAATCATTCTGTGTTGCTTCAGAGCAAGGAAACCACTCTAAAATTGGGTAGAATAGGTCAGCAGAATTCAGCTCAGTGTAAGAAACTCTTTGCCCTTTTGGCTGTTGATCAATAATAGACTACTTCTTGAAGTATAGGACTCCTGTGTTACCAGAAGAACCGAGGCAGAAGCTAGAAACCACTGGAGAACCCACCAGTACTGCAGGAGCCTGGTGCTGGAGAAGCCATGGAGAAGGTGGGATCCAGTGGAGTTTATTAAGGGATTACACCAGAACCAGGAAGCAAACCCCTTTCCTCCTTCAGTGTCCCTCCAGTGCCTTCTATTGACAAGACTTCAATGCCAGCCCACAAGCGAAAAGTATTTAAAGGCCCAGATCTGTTTTCACAGAGCAGTCAAAAGAGTACATTTAAAGCGGACAGGCAATACATTGATAACTATCAGTTGTTGTTGTTATCAGTGATGTTGGAGGGGTGAGGCAGCACCTCAGCACCAGTGCAGCACTTGAAGGTGGCTGTTGCTGTACCCAAACATGGCCAAGCCAAGGTGAAATGGGAGACAGAGCTAGACCGTGGTCAGGGTACCAGTTCAGAAGTGATAGTTTACCAGAACAGACATCAAGGAAGCATCACTTGGTTGTTCTAGGAACTTAGAATCCAACTCAAATGTGGATTGCATAAGACAGAGATCTGAAAAAATTATGAGACTTACACATGTGTGAGGAAGGTAGACTAAATAAATAGGAAGAAGAAGCCAAGAAGTAGACTTGAATAGGAAAAATTGGGACCTGGGACTGACTCACATCTAAATGGAAGATGGGTGAGGTGATCTTGATCCCTACACTTCTTTTTATCCCCAGTGTACTCTGAGGTCCCATAGGTACCCAGCTTTGATATCCATCACATGCCAATGTTTAGAAATTGATTCACTGAGATGCCTAGCTAAAAATTAGCCAGCTGCCATCCATCCCTTGCTCTTCCCACTCCTGCTTTGCCATCTGCTTTGCCCACCAAGAAAAAGTTTTAGATTGTTTATAGTGCAGTAACTACTTAGTGGGAGTGGTTTTGTTTTAGCCTTTTATTTTTATGAAATTATTAGTATTTATGTAAAAGTTTCTGGTTTTGAATATGTGTGGGGAGGTTTTGCCTGGAAGCAACATCAGCACTCTGCCCATGTCTGTTGCTTAAGCTTGGCTGCTCTGCTCTCAGGTTATGGGCCTTCTTTCCATATGAATTCACTTTATAATGAATCCAGGCAGATTCATTTAATTAGTTTATTCTATTTAGTGAGATTGTACTGCCATTTAATTAATGGAGTTGGCATTTGTGCCAGTGAGTAAGTCTTGTAATCAACAGTGGTTGTTATGCCTGCAATTGTGGGAAAACATCAAAGTCAAAGCTTTCTGGGAGAGAAATTATACCAATGGAATGTACTGGGTTAGGAGGAAATATCTTAATATTTATGGCTATTTATTTAAAGCTATTAGACATTCTTTCATAGGTGCAATAGTGACCATTAAAATTGTTAATATTATGTTTTAGTGTAGTAATGTTCTTGACTTTGAAACTTTTTAGAAAACAGCTTTGTGGTCTCTACCTGTCACTTTGCTTTCCTGGTAACTTCCATACTCTTATCTACATGGTTCAGCAGAATTGGCCATCTTAGTACAACATGACCTTCATTCAACTTTATCACCTGACCCAGGAATATGGAACTGAGTCTAGGATTCCCAACTCCACCAGCTTCCCTTTTGAGTAGTGGAGTCTTACTGAAGCTGTTAGGTAGTGACCATTTTCTATCATACAGACCAGAAAACAGTGAAAATCAATTCATAGTAACATGCAGAATGGAGGAGAATGAAATGTGGATCAAGAGGACTTCCTTGCCCCAATATTACTCTCTAGTCCCTCCATTCCCAAGGTTTAATTAAATCCTTCTATTTAGGCTCTATGAGAGACATGCTTTTGTCCTTTGGGTAAATTTCCATTCTTGCTTAAACTAAGTAGATGTTTATTCCTGTGATATAAATAATAAATATATGTGAAGTGATTCTTCAAATTTCGAAGAAAAACTTTAAGATCTTGGTAGAGAGTGGGCAAAGGACACGAGTGATTCTTAAAAGAGAAAAAAGGTAAATAAACATATGAAGAAAGGTTAGCCTCATTGGTAGCAAAGAATTGCAAAAACAATAAGACCAAAGGAAAAGATTTTCTTTTGTGGGGAGTGGTTATCAAATTGGCCAAAATATATATGTATATTTTGAAAGCATAAAGGATAGCATGGTATGGAAATTATCTAGTCTGCTAGGGAGAGTGTCAAGTGATTGTATAATTCATGGTCCCAACAGGAAGCAGATGGCCCACTCTCGATTAGGGTAATTAAAAGAGAGTTTATATACAAAGCATTATTCACAGAGATTAACCTGGGACTGGTATAGGTGGGGAAAGAGGGGCCAGGAGGACTTGGGGCCATAACCCTGAGTCAAGGGCCAAGCCAGATACTCAGAAATTATTAATCATTCCAACATTCATTAGAACTGAAATTGTAAAATTCCAAATCCAGGCTAAGACTTTAGTGCTTAATGAATGAGCAAGACTGTATATACATATTATATTCCCAGCTATTGAATTCAGCACCCCCTTTGTTTCATTAATAATAATATATAATGCTAGTTCATATTCAGCATGTGCCATACACTGTCAAAAGCTCTTTCCTACTCACTGCAGTCCTGGAAGGAAGTGCCAATATTACCACTATACTTCGATTCACTGATGAAGCAACCAAGGCCCGTACCTGACCTGTCACCTGTAAGACCTGCACCCCCAGCAGCTAGTCTGCTCTGTTGTAGAGGTATGTCTCTTACTTTGAAAACAAACAAAAGGCTGTCTTTTCAGGTTTTGATTATGTTGATTCAGTTGAAAAAGAGCTTCAAATGTTGCTAAAACTCGATTCACAAAATGAATGCTTGAATTCTATAAGAATTATGCAATTAAGTTTTAAAAGATACCACAAAAATGACCTAGTCATACTAGTTTCATGTTAAGGATATACAAGTATAAAATTTTATAAAATTTACTTTAGAGGTTCTAATGAAACAGATAATTAAATAAACTGCTGAATAAAGTTCCAAATGTACTCTTTTTTTTCTGTCAAAAGAAGCAGCAGCCAAAACAGACGGGTGGACCAATGGTACAGAATTGAGGACACAGAGACTAATACATATAATTTCAGTTATCTTATATTAGACAAAGGCACCAAAAATGTACAGTGGAGAAAGGATAGCCTCTTCAACAAATGGTGCTGGGAAAACTGGAAATCCATATGCAACAAATTGAAATTAAACCCTTATCTCTCACCATGCACAAAACTCAATTCAAAGTGGATCAAGGACCTAGGAATTAGATCTGAGACAATACGCCTAATAGAAAAAGTAAGCTCCAAAGCCGGGCGCGGTGGCGCACGCCTGTGATCCCAGCACTTGGGAGGCTGAGGCAGGAGGATCATGAGTTCAAAGCCAGCCTCAGCAATGGCGAGGCACTTAGCAACTCAGTGAGACCCTGTCTCTAATAAAATACAAAAAAGGGCTGGGGATGTGGCCAGTGGTCGAGTGCCCCTGAGTTCAATCCCCGGTACCCCCCCCCCCCCCCCAAAAAAAAAAATAAAAAAAGAAAAAGTAAGCTCCAATTTCCAACATGTCGGATTAGGCCCCAAGTTCCTTAATAAGAATCCTGTAGCGCAAGAACTATTACCAAGAATTAATGAATGGGATAGATTTAAGCTAAAAAGCTTCTTCTCAGCAAAAGAAACAATCAGTGAGGTGAATAGAGAGCCAACTAATTGGGAACAAATATTTAATACATGCACATCAGATAGAGCACTAATTTCTAGAATATATAAAGAACTCAAAAAACTACACCAGAAAAGAAAATAACCCAATCAATAAATGGGGCTAAGGAACTGAAAAGACACTTCTCAGAAGAAGATATACAATCAATCAACAAATACATGAAAAAATGCTCAACCTCTCTGGCAATTAGAGAAATGCAAATAAAAACTACTCTAAGATTTTATTTCACTCCAGTCAGAATGGCAGCCATCAAGAACACAAACAACAATAAATGTTGGAGAGGATGTGGGGAAAAAGGCACACTCATACATTGCTGGTGGGACTGCAAAATGGTGCAACCACTATGGAAAGCAGTATGGAGATTTCTTGGGAAAATGGGAATGGAACCACCCTATGACCCAGCCATCCCACTCCTGGGTCTGTTCCCAAAAGACTTAAAAACAGCATATTACAGTGACACAGCCACTTCAATGTTTATAGCAGCACAATTCATAATAGCTAGGTTGTGGAACCAACCTAGATGTCCCTCAGTAGATGAGTGGATAAAGAAAATATGGTATATATACAAAATGGAATTTTACTCAGCAATAAGAATAAAGTAATGGCATTTGCAGGTAAATGGATGAAGTTGGAGAATATAATGCTAAGTGAAATTAGTCAATCTCAAAAATCCAAATACCAAATGTTTTCTCTGATATAAGGAGGTTAGTTCACAGTGTGATTGGATGGGGGTACATATGATTAGAGGAACACTAGAATGGTCAAAGGAAAGGGAGGGCAAGGGAGGGAGCAGGGGGGGAGAAGGGGGGAAAATGGTGGTTGAATGAGATGGATATCACTATCCTAAATGCATGATTAAAGATCTGAGTGGTACTTAAAAAAAAAAAAAAAAAAAAAAAAAAAAGAAGCAGCAGCACTCACAACAGCCTCAGCTCCAGCCGTCAAGTCACCGGTTAAGACCAGGAGAGGGTTACAGGACTCGTAGTCCTCTGAAGAGGATGAACCATCTTACTAAACCATTGAAATCCAGACAGTCTCAAGGAAAACTAACAGGAGAACACTAGAGGCTCCAGCAGTGGCAGGTGAAGATCCTGTAATTAGAGGTAGACCCCCTCAAGAAACCCAAGATCTGATTCAGCTTACAAAACCAATGGAAATACTAAAAGGAGTGAATTAGAAGTGGCCAGTGTCCTACAGAAGGTCAGTTTCTCCAAAGAAGGAGAAACTGAAGATGATGATCAAGATAGCTGTTACAGCGATGTCACTACTATTAAGGTCAGATCTAGGGATTCTGTTAAATCTGGAGATCTAACCACTAGATCATCTGGTCAACATTCAGAATCACTTTGGAGATTATCAACAAGTCAAAACTTCATAGCTCATGAAAAGCAACCTTCAGTTCTGAGCTCAGGATATCAAAAAAAATCCTCAGGAATGTATTGAAAAAAATGTAAGAATTAGGACTAGGATGCAAAATGACAGCATTCAGAAATCAGAATTTGGAAACCACTCCTTATCAGCCTCCAGCCAACAAAAGACTGAACAATCCCTATACGAATCCTTTGTCAAGAGGAAATGGGGATGGTGGCTGCTTTGTCTGATAGTTACTCTTGCATTAGGGAGATTTTGGTTCCTTCTTACTTCTGAGGTAGAAACCACTGCTATTCAAGAATTCCAAAACCAGATGCAACAACTTATGAATAAGTACCAAGGTCAAAATGAGAAGCTGTGGGAAAGGAGCCAAGTGTTCCTGGAAAAACATCTTAATAGCTCCTATCCTTGGGATAAGCCTGCTGTCTTTCTGCTCACTGCTGCTCAAGATGCCCAAGAAGTGCTTAAGTGTCTGAGCGAACAAATTGCGGATGCCTATTCTTCCTTCCGTGGCGTCCGTGCTGTCCAGATTGATGGGACAGGCAAAGCTGCTCAGGACAGTAATGTTGTCAGACTTGAGGTAGATCAGCAGCTAAGCAATGGATTCAAAAATGGCCAGAATGCGGCAGTGGTACACCACTTCGAGTCACTGCCTGCAAGCTCTACTTTGATCTTCTACAAATATTGTGACCATGAAAATGCAGCCTTCAAGGATGTAGCCATAGTTCTGAATGTCTTGTTGGAAGAGGAGACACTTGGAACCAATCTAGATCTAAAGGAAATTGAAGAAAAAGTGAGAGATTTCCTCAGAGTCAAGTTCACCAACTCTAAAACACCCAGATCTTACAATCACATGGACCCAGACAAACTGAATGGGCTCTGGAGCCAAATTTCTTCCTTAGTCCTGCCTGTGCAACCAGAAAACACCCTGAAAAGGGGCATCTGCTTCTAACAGTGAAAGAAGAAAAAATCATGTCTCAGGTTCTGAGAATTTTTCAATACTTTGTATCCAGAGACAAAATTCAGAGCACTTTTTTTTTTTTTTTTTTTTTTTTTTTTTTTTTTTGTGGTACCGGGGATTGAACTCAGGGGCACTCGACCACTGGGTCACATCCCCAGCCCTTTTTTGTATTTTATTTAGAGACAGGGTCTCACTGAGTTACTAAGTGCCTCGCCATTGCTGAGGCTGGCTTTGAACTTGCGATCCTCCTGTCTCAGCCTCCCAAAGTGCTGGGATTACAGGCGTGCGCCACTGCGCCCGGCCAGAGCACTTTTTAAAAGAACTGGTTTCTTTTTTATTTTTTTTTTTTTTTGGTACTGGGGATTGAACTCAGGGGCGCTCGACCACTGGGCCACATCCCCAGCCCTTTTTTGTATTTTATTAGAGACAGGGTCTCACTGAGTTACTAAGTGCCTCGCCATTGCTGAGGCTGGTGATCCTCCTGCCTCAGCCTCCCAAGTGCTGGGATTACAGGCATGCGCCACCACACCCGGCTTGGTTTCTTTTTTAAAGGAAGTTCATGGAACATCTAAATCATTTATTCAACCTAATTATCTGTGACTTGTGAGAATCATTTCTCTGTTTCTATTGAGAGCTATGTTAAGGGTATTTAGGAGAATAAATCATATTCAGTCCCGTAGAGGATCTGTTTTGATTCTGGACTGTCTTTATTGCTGCAGTGTGACAGTGAGAGGAGTTGTTATTAGTAAGGCAGCTCTCTGATTATAACCAGAGACTTCCCCATTATGTTTCCTTTTGTACTGTTGAGGTGTGAGTTCCCTAGTCAGCTTCTGATTGTAGGAACAAAAGTAATCAGAAATTGCCTGGGTGTGTATTTAGATTTCTTACCCCCTTTGTTTTTGGAGAGTGAGGAGGAGGAAAGGGAAGAGAGGAATTGTAGAAAATGTAACAGAAGAGAAAATGTCTTCAAGATGAAATTCTTGATTCTCCCAAGGATTTTTTTTCTTTTTTCTTTTTTAAATATTTATTTATTTGCTTTAGTTGTACACATGCGTTTTTATTTTTACATGGTGCTAGGGATTGAACCTGGGCCGCGGGCCACGCCCGTGCTAGACGAGTAGTCCACCGCTGAGCCAAAACCCCAGCCCATCTCCCAAGGATTTTTAAAGCCTATATATTATGAGGTTTAATATATTTGCTCATTTGACTCTTAAGGGCATGTATATTCAGTTTATTTTAGACATAACCAGAAGTTTTTTGTTTTTTTTTTTTAATAAGTAATATAGTTTCAGAAATTGGCATGCAGTTTGTTAACCACCATCCTGGGCTATTGAAGAAGGATTTAATTTTCTGTTTGCCATTTCTTGTAGTCTAAGTCCTTTTGTGATACTCCATCAAAAATCTAAAGATTTACTATGCCCATGATAAATTTTATTAAGAGTGCCTCAAGCCAAAAAGATAGTGAACTTACCACATATGAAGAATGTTAGATGTATTTCTGTACTGCTGTAGTATTTTACTTGTAACTTTGCATCTAAACTGAGCTTTCTCAAACCTGTCAATTGCTTTGATTTTCGTAAAACCTTATAATTCTGGACCCACCTATTTTTTAATTGGCCACAGGCCTTTAAATGAAAAGATCATTTTTAGAGTTTTCAAGGCAGTCATTAACTTTATCATTTACTCTTTTGAGGGTCTCACAACCTTATTTTATAGGCTTATTTTATACATGTATATTATATGGAGAAATGTTTTTATTAAATGTTTCACTGACCCCAGTAATTTTGTATCTTTCAGGAAAAATAATCGAAGCAGCTGATGTGTAAATGACTCTAAGCTATTTTAGTAAAGAAACTTACTTTCTTGGTTTGTAAACAACAACAACGAAGCAGTTGGTTTTACAGAAGAGGAAATTAATTAGCTTCAATTAATTAAAAGACTTTAATCCTTCACAAAGTCTGATGTCAAGTGCAACTTTAGATATTCAGAATATTGGGCAAAGAACTTCAAAATGGTTGGGATTAGTATTATATTTGTAGCAAGATGTATCTCCTCTCAGTCAGTTGACACCCCCCCCCACTACTGCAAGGAAAATAGTCCAGTGTCTTAACATTTTGAAATTATTATTTGAAATGCACATAAACTAATGTATAATAATGTAGTTCTTGAAATCTGAATGGGTGACCAATGTATGAAAATGTGATAACTTGTTAAGAGTAACTTACTACAAATTGCTTACTATATTCAGAGTCTCAGGTGATTGCTACATGGCATTGACACACAGTTATTTATCTTTTATAGATGGGCAAATTTGAAACCAAAGAATGCCAAATTATTTACACAATTAATAAGTAGTGGAGCCAGGGCTTAAATCCTGGTCCTCATAATTAATCCTGTACTTGCAATAAAATTGCATTGCCCCATTTTTCTCCTCTATTTTATAAAAATAAATAAATAAACTAGACTTGGGCAAACCCAAGATTAATCCTATGAAGGCAATCTACTTAATTCTTAGATCATAAAAATGAATGAAACAAGTAACTAAAAAATGTATCTCGCTATTTGAAGGTACCAGAATTTCCATATCCTAGTTTGCTTCTGTTCACATATCCAGATCCTGTCCATTAGAGTCCAGCCTCCAGTATTTCTTAATAACTCTTCACCTAAAACTTGATTTAACTGTTTTCATTGCCACTGATTATGTTATTCAGACCACTGATTTTTATGTGACTTTTACTTCTTAATTCATTTAGACTGAACATTCTCTGAGGTCAGGGACTGTGTGTGATATTTTTGTTTTGTACTTTAATTCATAGTTCTGTATTTGAAATCCAAAGTGTGTAGTGTCGGGACCTTACACTGTCTGCCAAGGGGATGGAAAAGCTCTGGCTTTCTGGCTGCTTGCCACATTACCACGCCCTGTTACAGGATCTAGGCTAAGCAGGGGGCGTGGCTGTGAGAACTGAAACCACCTCAAGGATAGGCCAGTGGCTCCGCCAATGGCATCCGCCCATGCTCCTTATAAGTCCCTATGATCTTTCTGCTGATTGGCCCATGTCCTCTATAAGACTGTCCAATCCTCTCAATAAACCGAGTTCCAGGATTGACTGACTGGACTCCCGGTATGTTCCTGGGTCTTCTAAAGGTGGGGGAGGGAATATTGGCGGCTTTCGCTTTCCCAATCTAGTCTCTTCATTGGGGTAGGCCTCTCTGGCCTCTTTTGCTGGACAAAAGAGGTCCATCCCGGGTACGGGGGGCTAAAGACCCCAACCCCTTATAACTTCGCAACAGTGCAGATTGGTTTCTTTTTCCTCCATAGAATATTTAGTTGAAACTCTGATTAAACCTAAAGCAAATTGGGACCATCATGTAGAATTGTGCAGGTTTTGTACTTGTTCAAGGGTACTGCATGGAAGAGGTGGCATTTGCATTGTAGTTAGGTAAATTTATGATACTTTGCTGGCAAATAATGATTAATTTATCTGAGGAAGGAGGACCGAGTTCTAAATTTACTAAACATCCTATAAGAGTGCAAATTTTAGGAAAGATTTGTGTACCCAGGCACAGTGGTGCATGCCTATAATCCCAGCAACTTAGGAGGCTGAGGCAGAAGGATTACATACTTGAGGCCAGCCTGGTCAATTTAGCGGGACCCTCAATAATTTGGACAACTCTGTCTCAAAATAAAAAATACTAAAATATAGGACTTGGGGCTGGGATTGTGGCTCTCAGCAGCAGAGTGCTCGCCTTGCACGTGCACGGCCCGGGTTCGATCCTCAGCACCACGTAAATATAAATGCATTGTGTACAACTAAATTAAATAAATAAATATTTTTTAAAAAATAGGACTTGGTTGTAAGTCAGTGGTAAAGCGACCCTGGGTTTAATCTCCAGTACCAAACAAAACAGAACAAATGTTGCCGCCTAAGGCAACGATACCGTGGGAAAGAAATCGGAGGCAGACTGGGAATGACTGGTTCCTTTATTGTTCCTTCTTCATCTCTGCTTTCTCTCTCTCTTCTGTCTTCTGTCTTCTCCTCTCTGACGCCCCCAGCCTGATTAAATACTCTACACCCATCAAGCATACACATGTTACAAGCTCAACTTACATGTGCGGCACGCAGCATCCACGGGCACAGAAAGATTCTTAGTTAATTACATTAATATCAGGTGTAAACAATTAAACGCCTCCTCTTTGGCTCTCAGCCAGCCACCATCTTAGCTACTTCCTCATACAAGGCTCTTACATTTCCCCCCTTTTGTTTTAAAAGAGGGATAGCTTAAATGAATGGGTGACGACCCTCACACATTAGGATTGACTCTGCCTGTCTTAGGCGTGTACATGTGCAACCAACATTCTTACCCATCATTGGATAATCAAGGCTGTGCCCTTGACTCCTGTCTTAGGTTGATATGTCAGTCACATGAGACTTTCCCGTCTTTGACTACCAGCCGTCCAATCGAGCTAACCAATCATGAGGAGATGCTCTGGTTCTAAGGCGGCAAGCTTTGTGCTAACGAGCCAAGTTCCATTAAATAGCATACTAAGTTCTCTAGACAAATCCCTAAGTTTTATTAAGTAATGTACTGAGTTCTCTAGACAAATCAGCTGCCCTATTAGGGTTAAGAAAAGGGATACCTGTAAGGTATTGTCCTGTGTAATGTCCTAAACATCTTATAGTAGAAAGATCTGCCAAAATGTCCACTTGCTCTTGGAGAAGATCAACACGTTGATTGACAATTTCAAAATGTGGTGCTGATCTAGGAGGCCCCGTGCATGCAGAGCAGAGGCCATACTGCTGGTGAAGTTGTTTAATGCTTGAGCAGTAGGAATGCGTGTAGCAATTATGACCCCTGCAGCTGTAGCAGCAGCAGCTGTCTCTTTTATGTCTAGACAATGCCACTGGCAAATCTTCTGGCACGCTAAGACTGGCATAGGGATATACCTAGAAACTCAAGCAACAATCATTAGAGGAAAGGCAGTGCCATTCCAGCACTGAGTCAAGAAGCGAGTTGTAGGAGTGCAATTCAAACTAAAAAATAGAACTATTAGATCTTAGGTCAGGTGTTTTAGTTCTGAAGTTGATCTCTGTTCACATACATTGCTGCTTGAGCTCCCACGAACATTAGCTGGTAAAATATCACATTCAGAACAGATTAAAGAAAGAGTATTTAGCTGACAAAATATTTACATTTAAGATAGATTAAAGAAAAGCTAAGAGCATTTTAGAAAAATATTTTGTTAGCTGGAACTTTTGAGCCTCTGCATACACCGCAACCTTTTATGAATATACCTGTTGAAACAATTTAACTTTGTAAATTAATAAACAAAGTTAGTTACAAATAAATAATCCCATGTCAAATACCAAAATATCAGGCTGAACAGTATTAGTCATATTCCTTGCTGAAGAGAAGTCCTAGAGATACTTATAAATTAAGTTTGAAGGTACCTTCATTTTTCATCTGTTTACTAAAATGAATTAAAGATATTTGGATCCATTTTTTTATATTAATTTTCATGAGCGCTTGGTTTTTGTTATTTGTGACGTCACATTTACATGAAATCTGGACAGATGCACAGACATAAAGACATATATTTGTGACATCACATTTACATGAAATCTAGACAAATGCACAGACGTAAAGACATATATAAAAAAAAGAAAAACAATTGTGCACACAATAAAGAGAGATCCTCTCGTCCCGGCTGGGAGGAATAAGGCTTAAGTTGTGAATTTATTGAAGGAAAAAGCGCGCAGCTTAAAAGTTTCTTAGCTGAAAAGGCAAAGATGAGGTTCCCTTGTTGAAAAAGAGACAAACTTGCGCTGGTGCGCGGATTGATAACAAATTACTTCTTTTCCACTATGTAAGAGGGGGATCCGCAACAACTTCATCTTGGCCCTTTTGATTTGGTACCTGTTTTATCAATCTTGATGGTATCCACACAGTGAGGACTTGTGCTGTGGAAAGACACAAACAGATCCTCTCCCCCAAATTAATACTGGGTCTGGGCACTGCCATGTGTCTGAAAGAACATCTTAAATTCAGCATATGGCTCATTGGATCCCTGAATTACTTTAGACAAGCTACCCTGTAAGTCGCCAGTTCCTTGCATAATTTTCCAAGCCCTAACATTGTGGCGTATATTTGAGCGTAACCTCCAGGATCGAACCGAGTTCGAACCTGTAAATATTGTCCTTCTCCAGTTAACATGTCTATGTTACGACCTGGAAATCCTGCAGCCGCATTTCTACAAGCGGCTTCAACACAGCGCTCTTGGAACTGAAACCTCCAAACTAAGTATTGTCCCCCGCTCAATACTGCCTTACATAAGCCTTTCCAACTTGATTCTTCCTCACTAATATTACTCTCACTAGCCCTAACTGACTCCTTTTCTTGTACCTGTCCCAAAGCTTCGGCACTTTCAGTAACACTTTCCTGAACCTTAGGTCCAGTTGAGAGCAGGCATTCCCTAACTAAATCCACATTATAAACCATGGGCTTACTTTCATTATCTATTGGACGTATTTCTGCGCAGTACTCAATTTTACTGCTGTTCCATTTTCTTCTTTATTTTCGTCTTCTCTAACTATCTTTACAAATCTCTAATCCTTGAAATTTCTGAACCCATTTTGCCTCGCCCTTACTGTGAGGTTCCTCAGTTTACCTGCCGTGCCGATTCCCCATACGGGCCACCACTTATTGCCACCTACAGGAACGATACCGCGGGAAAGAAATTGGAGGCAGACTGGGAATGACTGGTTCCTTTATTGTTCCTTCTTCTTCTCTGCTTTCTCTCTCTCTTCTGTCTTCTGTCTTCTCCTCTCTGACGCCCCCAGTCTGATTAAATACTCTACACCCATCAAGCATACACGTGTTACAAGCTCAGCTTAAAAGTGCGGCACGCAGCGTCCACGGGCACAGAAAGATTCTTAGTTAATTACATTAATATCAGGTGTAAACAATTAAACGCCTCCTCTTTGGCTCTCAGCCAGCCGCCATCTTAGCTACTTCCTCATACAAGGCTCTTACAAACAAACAACAAACTCAAAAACCAAAAAATTTGTGTATTACAGTCAACTTGAAGTTTTTTCAGAGGATGAATCAAGATAAAAATGATACTTAAAGCCTAACTGAAAATAGCAATTAGATGAGAGAAAAATAATGAGCCAAATCTCTATAAAGTAGCATAAAACTTTTTCAAAAGTTACTTTTACAACAAGTTTGAAACAAAAATTAATGGGAAATGATTTATTTTTGGCAGGGACGTGCTGGGTCTCCATCCCAGGGCCTCACACATGCTAAGCATACATTGTACCACTGAGCTATACCCCCAGCCCCAAGAACATTCTTTAACAACAAGATTCTAGGGCTGTGAGTATATCTCAGTGGTAGAATACTTGCCTAGCATGTGTGAGACCCTGGGTTCAAATCATAGCACTGCAAAGAAAAAAAAAATTAAATGAGAAATATCCTTTAAATGGCTGCTTTATAACACTGTGTTTTTTTTTTTTTTTTTAACAAGGCAAAAGATTATATTTTGGAATAACAACAACAACAAAATGTTATCAGTTGCCACTTTTCTGGGTAGATGAAAATATTTACCATTTTCTATTTTCTTAAGGTGGCAAAAGAATCTTCAGCCAGGTATCTTTTTATAGTGAAGAAGGAAAGGTGAGCAATCTTTTTTTTTTTTTTTTAAATAATTTTTAATGTGTACAACTCACATACAACTGTTTGTGTGCAAAGTATATTCGTACAATTCAGGTCTTCAATCATGCATTTAGGAAAATGATATCCGTCTCATTCAACCACCTTTTCTATTTTTCTTTTTTTCCTTTTCTTCCCCTCCCTCCCCCCTTGCTCCCCCCCTTACCCTCCCTTCCCTTTGACCATTCTAGTGTTCCTCTAGTCCTCCTATGTACCCCCCCATCCAACAATACTATGAACTAGCCTCCTTATATCAGAGAAAACATTTGGTACTTGGATTTTTGAGAATGACTAACTTCACTTAGCATTATGTCTTCCAACTTCATCCATTTATCTGCAAATGCCATTAATTTATTTTCTTTTATTGCTGAGTAAAATTCCATTGTGCGTATATACCACATTTTCTTAATCCACTCATTGACTGAGGGACATCTAGGTTGGTTCCACAACCTAGCTATTGTGAATTGCGCAGCTACAAACATTGAGATAGCTGTGTCACTGTAATATGCTGTTTTTAAGTCCTTTGGGAATCGACCCAGGAGTGGGATGGCTGGGTCATAGGGTGGTTCCATTCCCAGTTTTCCAAGAAATCTCCATACTGCTTTCCATAACGGTTGCACCATTTTGCAGTCCCAAAAGCAATGTATGAGTGTGCCTTTTTCCCCACATCCTCTCCAACATATATTGTTGCTTGTGTTCTTCATAGCTGCCATTCTGACAGGAGTGAAGTGAAATCTTAGAGTAGTTTTGATTTGCATTTCTCTAATTGCCAGCGATGTTGAACATTTTTTCATGTATTTGTTAATTAATCGTGTATCTTCTTCTGAGAGGTGTCTTCTCAATTCCTTAGCCCATTTATTGATTGGGTTATTTGTTGTTTTGTGTAAAGTTTTTTGAGTTCTTTATATATTCTAGAAATTAGTGCTCTGTCTGATGTGCATGTACTAAATATTTGTTCCCAATTAGTTGGCTCTCTATTCACCTCGCTGATTGTTTCTTTTGCTGAGAAGAAGCTTTTTAGTTTAAATCTATCCCATTCATTAATTCTTGGTAGTAATTCTTGCACTACAGGATTCTTATTAAGGAACTTGGGCCTAATCCGACATGTTGGAAATTGGAGCTTACTTTTTCTTCAATTAGGTGTATTGTCTCTGGTCTAATTCCTAGGTCCTTGATCTACTTTGAATTGAGTTTTTTGCATGGTGAGAGATAAGGATTTAATTTCAATTTGTTGCATATGGATTTCCAGTTTTCTCAGCACCATTTGTTGAAGAGGCTATCCTTTCTCCACTGTACATTTTTGGCGCCTTTGTCTAATATAAGATAGCTGAAATTATATATATTAGTCTCTGTGTCCTCAATTCTGTACCATTGGTCTACCAGTCTGTTTTGGTGCCAATACCATGCTGTTTTTGTTACTATTGCTCTATAGTATAATTTAAGGTCCGGTATGGTGATGCCCCCTGCTTCACTTTTCTTGCTCAGGATTGCTTTGGCTATTCTGGGTCTCTTATTTTTCCAGATGAATTTCATGACTGCTATTTCTATTTCTTTGAAGAATGACATTGGGATTTTGATTGGAATTGCATTAAATCTGTATAATGCTTTTGGTAGTATGGACATTTTGACAATATTAATTCTACCTATCCAAGAGCAAGGTAGGTCTTTCCATCTTCTGAGTTCTTCTATGATTTCTTTCTTTAGTGTTCTATAATTTTCATTATAGAGGTCTTTCACCTCTTTTGTTAGGTTGATTCCCAGGTTTTATTTTTTTTTTTGATGCTATTGTAAATGGGGTAGTTTTCATCATTTCCCTTTCAGAGTCTTTGTCGCTGATGTACAAAAATGCCTTTGACTTATGTGTATTGATTTTGTATCCTGCAACTTTGCCAAATTCATTTACTAGTTGTAAAAGTTTTCTGGTAGAGTTTTTTGGGTCTTCTAGGTATATTATCATGTCATCAGCAAATAGTGCTAATTTGAGCTCTTTTTTTCCTATCTGGATCCCTTTAATTTCTTTCGTCTGTCTAATTGCTCTGGCCAGAGTTTCCAGTACTATGTTAAATAGCAGTGGTGAAAGGGGGCATCCCTGTCTTGTTCCAGTTTTTTAGAGGGAATGCTTTCAATTTTTCTCCATTTAAGATAATGTTAGCCCGGGGCCTTGCATAAATAGCTTTTATAATGTTGAGATATGTTCCTGATATTCCTAGTTTTTCCAGTGTTTTGAACATAATGCGGTGTTGCATTTTGTAAAATGCTTTTTCTGTGTCTATTGAGATGATCATATGATTTTTATATTTAAGTCTATTGATGTGATGTATTATGTTTCTTGATTGCCGAATGTTGAACCAGCCTTGCATCCCTGGGATGAACCTCACTTGATCGTGGTGCACTGTCTTTTTGATATGTTTTTGTATCCGATTTGCGAGGATTTTGTTGAGGATTTTTGCATCTATGTTCATTAAAGATATGGGCCTGAAGTTTTCTTTTTTGGATGTGTCTTTGCCTGGCTTTGGAATTAATGTGATATTGGCCTCATAGAAAGAGTCTGGAAGAGTTCCCTCTTTTTCTATTTCTTGAAATAGTTTGAAGAGCATTGGTATTAGTTCTTCTTTGAAAGTCTTATAGAACTCGGCTGTAAACCCATTAGGTCCTGGACTTTTCCTTGTTGGTAGCTTTTTGATGGCGTCTTCTATCTCTTCGCTTGTAATCGGTCTGTTTAAGTTGTGTATAGCCTCCGTTTCAAGTTTAGGCATATCATACGACTCAAGAAATCTGTCAATGCTTTCAATATTTTCTGTTTTATTAGAATATAAGCTTTCAAAGTAATTTCTAATTGTCTTCTGTATATCTGAGGTGTTTGTTGTGATATTCCCTTTTTCGTCACGAATGTTAGTAATTTGAGTTTTTTCTCTTCTTTTTTTTTGTTAGCATTGCTAAGGGTCTGTCAATTTTGTTTATTTTTTCAAAGAACCAACTTTTAGTTTTGTCAATTCTTTGAATGGTTTCCTTAGTCTCAATTTCATTAATTTCTGCTCTGATTTTAATTATTTCCTGTCTTCTACTGCTCTTGGTGTTGGTCTGTTCTTCTTGTTCTAGTGCTTTGAGGTGTGATGTTAAGTCATTTATTTGTTGGTTTTTTTTCCTCTTAAGGAATGAACTCAGTGCAATTATTTTTCCTCTTACTACTGCCTTCATAGTGTCCCAGAGATTTCTATTCTATGTATCTGTGTTCTCATTTACCTCTAGGAATTTTTTAATCTCTTTTTGATGTCTTCTTCAACCCCTTGTTCATTTAGTAGCATGTTGTTTAGCTTCCAGTTGTTGAAGTAGTTTTTCTTAATCCTTGTTTTGTCATTGATTTCCAATTTCATCCCTTTGTGGTCTGGTAGAATGCAGGGTAGTATCTCTATTTTTTTTATATTTGCTGAGAGTTTCCTTATGACCTAATATATGGCCTATTTTGGAGAAGGAGCCATGTGCTGCTGAGAAAAAAGTGTATTCGTTTACTGAGGGATGAAATATTCTATATATGTCCGTTAGGTCTAAATTGTTAATTGTTTTAAGTAAGCTTAAATTTTCTCTGTTTAGCTTTTGTTTGGATGATCTGTCCATTGGTGAGAGAGGTGTGTTGAAGTCCCCTAGAATAACTGTGTTGCGGTCTATTTTACTCTTGAACTTGAGAAGAGTTTGTTTGATGAAGGTAGGTGCTCCATTATTTGGGGCATATAGATTTATGATTGTTATATCCTGTTGATGAATGGTTCCCTTAAGTAGTAAGTAATATCCATCTTTGTCCCTCTTGATTAGTTTTGGTTTGAAGTCTACCTTATTTGATATGAGGATGGAAACCCCTGCTTGTTTCCGCCGGCCATGTGAGTGATAAGACTTTTCCCAGTCTTTCACTTTCAGTCTGTTGATGTCTTTTTCTATGAGGTGTGTTTCTTGGAGACAGCAAATTGTTGGGTCATTTCTTTTAATCCATTCTGATAATCTGTGTCTTTTGATTGGCGAGTTTAGGCCATTAACATTCAGGGTTATTATTGAGATGTGATTTTTATTCCCATCCATTTTTATTTGAATTATGGTCTTTAGCTTGATTTGGTTTCTCTTCTGGTTAGTATTTCCCTTAGTTTAATATCTCCCTTTGTAGATTTTCATTGTTATCTTTCTCTTCTTCTTCATGAAAAATGTTGCCCAGGATGTTCAGAAGTGCTGGCTTTCGAGTTGTGAAATCTTTTAACTTTTGCTTGTCGTGGAAGGTTTTTATTTCATCTTCGAATCTAAAGCTCAATTTTGCTGGATATAAGATTCTTGGTTGACATCCCTTTTCTTTCAGAGCTTGAAATATGCTATTCCAGGATCTTCTTGCTTTTAAGGTCTGGGTTGAAAAATCTGAACATAGTCTGATTGGTTTCCCCCTATATGTGATCTGCTTCCTTTCTCTCGTGGCTTTTAGTATTCTCTCCTTGCTCAGAATATTAGGCATTTTCATTATAATGTGTCTTGGTGTGGATCTGTTGAGATTTTGTTTGTTTGGTGTTGGATATGCCTCTTGAACTTGGTTTTCCCATTCATTCCTCAAGTTTGGAAAATTTTCTGTAATTATTTCATTAAATAAATTACTCATTCCTTTGGCTTGAAACTCTGCCCCTTCCTCTATGCCAATCACTCTTAAGTTTGGTCTTTTTATGCTGTCCCATAATTCTTGGATGTTATGTTCTTGATTTCCAACGAGTTTTGCTGTATAGTCTAAATTCTTCTCTAGGACATATATTTTGTCTTCATTGTCTGAGGTTCTTTCTTCCAAGTGGTCTACTCTGTTGGAGATGCTTTCAATTGAACTTTTATTTTGGTTTATTGCTTCTTTCATTTCTGAAATTTCTATTTGGTTTCTCTTTAGAGCCTCTATTTCCCTATTGAAGTAATCTTTTACTTCCTGTATTTGTTTTTGGAGTTCTTTGTCAAAATGATCTTTTGCCTCCTGTACTTGCTCCCTCATCTCATTTTTGAGTTCATTCTTAAGTTCCCTAAACATTTGGCATATGTAATTTCTGAATTCCATCTCTGGCATTTGACCAACTGTGTTTGCCATGAAATCTACTGCTGGGGAATCTTGATTTGTTTGTGTCACTTTCTTCCCTTGTTTTTTCATGTTGCTTGTGTGTCTTTTCTTCCTGCACTGTGGGACCTTGACTGTTTCGATTTTACCTTAATGCCTTATGTTGTTCCTGTAGTACAATGCTATCAGATCCCCTTATAATTCCTTTACACTTTAAAACCTAACACTTTCTATTCAGAAAATTCAATTTTGATCACAATGTACAGATTTTGTTAACCCAGATATTATTTCCAATTTACTCTGTATGCTTCTGATGGGGTTTTATAGCTTCAAGTATTGGATACAGAGGTATTATGTTTAAGAAGACGGAAGTGTCTTGAATTGTTCTTTCTTGGAAAGTATGAAAGGAGAGTTCTATTGAAGTGGTTTACTGGAAGTGGTTTAGTATCAGTAGAAGAGAGAAGATAGAGAATGGAGTAGACAATTAGGTGGAGAGACCAATTTATATATAAAGTAAGATGGAAAAGAAAAAAAATGATAAAAGAGTAGAAATTGGTGTAAGAGAGAGAGGAGAGAGAGAATCAGGAAAATAGAGAGTAAACTATATATAACACCGCTTTGCTATCCAGTTAAATTGCGCCAGTTCTAGAAATCCCAAGTTCTGCGTAAAGCTTGTTTTTGCCTCTGTTTAGTATGCACTGGCAGGGTGCAAATATGAAAGATGAAGGAGGAAGAAGAGATGCCAAAGTGAGAAGAAAGAAAAGAAGGAATGAGAAAAGGAGCAGAAGCAAACAATCAAACACACTGACAATCAATGCAAAAAAAAGCAAAACAAAACAAAGCCAAAAAAAGAAAAAGAAAAACAAACAAAAAACCCCGAAAACCAAAAAAACAAGCAAGCCAACCAAAAAAAAAGAAAAAAAAAAAAAACTTCGAACCCCAAGTCTCAAACAAAACGGGCCCTGGGAAGCCCCCCTCTCTTTTTCCTTTCCAGTTTAAGCCAACTGCATCAGACCTCATCCAGATAGTCTGCGACCCTGTCAGTGGAGTCAAGTCTGCACCCTAGGCCTGTGGCCAAATGGCTCAGGGGGAAGATTGGCTCAGGGCAGTTGTGTGTCAACAGATGAATGGCACCGGGAAGGGGACCCTCCAGAAGGCACCCTTTCCCCACGCCCACCCACAGTTGTAGCTTCTTGTGGCCGCTGGGCTGGCCTCAGACACGCCCTCCCCTGCTGGTTACCCGAGTCTCACCCAGGTGTGCGCTGCCTTAAGAGCGCTGGGGCTCCCTGGATGTCTGCAGCTGTTGTCTCCTCCGTCTTTTCCCCTTTGTCTGGGTCAGCCACTGTACTTCTCAAAGATGGTGGTGTTCTCCTCCCTTTCAACAGCAGCTCTGCAGACCTTTGTGTCAGTCCAGAGCGTGCAGGATCGGCTTGGCAAGCAGTGCCAAAGAGCTCCACGTGGACACCACCCACGTCTCTAGGCCTCTTTTTATCCCTCCTCCTGGATCGGTTTCAAAGCCGCTGGGTGGATCGTCTCCTTGCCGAGATGGTATTGGCCGCTGCGCCTGCAGCACAAACAGCGCTGCTTTGGACTGTGGACCACTGTGACTCTGCCCCTGCTGTTGTGGTCCGGAGAACCTTGTATTTCGCTGTCCAGAGGTGCAGGAATGTCTCGGCTCCCTTTCAGTTGCAATAGAACCGTGAGCAACGCGCTCAAACTTCCTACTCCGCGTCCTTCACCAACTGCGTCCAGAGAGCACCTCCCTCCTGTCGGCCATCTTCCCTCACTCTCCAACACTGTGTTTTAAGGGTTGCATAGTTACTGTGATCAAAAGCTTAACCTTTTCTAAGAAATAGGCCCATATAAAAACAGATACACACTTCTGCTGGAAGCTTTGTAGAAAATTAAACTCAAAAGTACCTTTTTATATTTCCTAAGTAGTAACTTTGCTGCCTTGGTTGTACTGAAAAAAAATTCTCACAGCAGAAAATAAAAAACTTGTTAGATATTTTAGTTGATAGATTTGAAATGATTAGAAGCAAAAACCCAAAAACCCAAGTGGTTAATGACTATAATATGAGCTAAAGTACAGAAATCTTAAAGCTGCATCTGTTATCTAATGAACAGATCTAAAAAGATTCATTTGTCTAAGGAGTTAGTTTTAATTGCTTAGTTCAGCAGGAACTTTACCTTTTCAGCTGTATAAGTTGAATTACAAATTATTGATGGCCTCTTGATCTTAGTGTCCTAACAGAAGGGCAAGGTAGAATTAATTGCAGGTGAACTGGCAAAAATATATATATATTTTAAGGTATCAAGTGTTTCTCACCTTTAAAAATATTTCTGTTAAAAGATGACACATGGAAATCAGGATGAAATTTTGCAACCTGTAGCTGTTTCTCATTTTGCTATGGTGGTGATGTGTATTGTCAGGAAACTGTTTATTTGGGCAGCATCTGAGAAGTTTCTTTTATTTCAGTGAGAAAGAGCACCATGTCTGTCACTAAAGTCAGTGCATTTTACTTTGTGTCAGCCAAACAGACACTTTTGTGTTTTCTGTGGAGATTTTGATGTTTGTATTCTTAAGCTAAAATCATCAGCATTTAGCAAAGTTTGGTGTTGAACATGGCCATGTTAAAGAATCTCATTTTAGTGCCATGCTCCCATCGAAGAGTCCTCTGCTATTTTTATCTCTTACAAAGGGTTACATTTGTTAGTTTCAGTCCAGGCACAAATCTCTCTCCTTACACATTGACGTCTTTCTGTTGGGTTGTAAGTGTGAAATAAGTCATCCTGGCCTTACTGTCATGGCTGTGAAGAAGACAAGTACCTGGTTCTGTGTCTACAAGAGCTTTCTACCACTCACTCCACTAGTTCCTAGACATTGCATTTTAATCCTGTTTCTGTTTATTTATTAGTTACTGGGGATTGAACCCAAAGGCACTTTACCAATGAGCTACATCTTCAGCCCTTTTCATTTTTCATTTTGAGACAGGGTCTTGGTAAATTGCTTAGTGCCTCACTAAGTTGTTGAGTCTGGCCTCGAACATTCAACCTCATGCCTTAGCCACCCAAGTAGCTGGGATTACAGATGTGTACTACCAGCCTCCCCCCACCCCAACCCCCATAACTCCTGCTTTAAATAGTTGTCTACCAGTTTTAATAACTCAAGATTTTTGTGAGGACTGAGTAAGATATAAAGAATTAACTCTCTGCTTCCTTGTTGACCTGTTGCTTTCTTCCACCATGATATTCTGCCTCTTCTGGGGCCCAGAGCTATGGAGTCAGCCAACTATGGACTAAGACCTCTGAAAATGTGAGCACCAAATAAACTTTTCCTCCCCTAAGATTTTTTTTTTTTTTTTTTTTTTTTTTTTTTTTTTTTTGTCACAGAAACACAAAAAGCTGACTGAAACAGAAAATGATACTGAGAAGTGGGATCATTGCTGTGACTAACCTGACCCCCCTGACCCCACGTGGTTCAGAAACCTTTGGGGCTGCTTTGTGGGTGAAGGAATTTTTGAAAAGTTTAGAGATACAAGCTGGGAAAGCTTTAGAATATTGTAAATGGAGCTTCATAGGTGATTCTGATGGGAAGACCAGAATGCTGATAGGACTGTGGACAATAAAGACTAGGCTCTTGAGGTCTCTATAAAGAAAAGGAGGACTATTGGAAATTGAACTAGAGGCCATTCATGTTACATTTGGCAAAGAAGTTGTCTACATTTTGCCCATGTCCTGAGACTTTTTGTGTGGTTGAATTGACAGGTGATGGATTAATTCATCTGGAGGAATTTTTGGCAGGAAAATTTGGAGGAAATTTCAAGGCAGCACAGCATTTACATGGTGGCATGGATATTACTGACAGCTTTTAGCCAAGTTTACTGTGTTAATCAGAAACAGAAAGCAAAGAATAAATATTTGTAAAACTTGAAGTTTTGCCAGTAAAGTGCAAGTAAAACTGGGGCTAAGGTTGTTAAATACATTATAGCCACTAAAGACATGCTAAGTACTTTACCCAGAAACAATAGTAAAGCTGATTTGAGGGCATCTCAGCAATTGGCAAGTCCATACCCATCTCAGATTCAAAGGTTTACAAGTAAAAAGTCCTTTGAGAAGAGGCCATGGGGGCATCCTGCTTTCACAGAGGGTTCCAGGAAGATTTTTCACCATGCTCAGCTGCCCAGGAATTCAGATGCTGCTACAACCATTGTTCCAAGAGGCCTGGCTGTTGCTCAAGATGATAAGACCTTGGTGGCAACCATATGATGTTGGTTCTGTATGCCAAAGTTAGTGGGTCATGGAGGCTTCCTCCAAGATTTTAAAGGAGGGCCTGGAAGGCCAGGCACAATGCAGCAGGGTTGGAGTCCCTGCAGACTGCCCTTGATAGGGTGATGCATGAAGATAAGAGAAGGAAGCCAAAGCTACAGTGGAGAAACCCCTTTCCCAGAGCAAAAAGATACCAGTAACATGGAACATCTGCTGAGGAAAGCTGCAGGAATCAAGCAGACACAAGCCAAGAGAGATGCCATATTGGATATAACCAGCAAGGCCGTAAGCACAAAGGTAAATAAACCCTTTGAAGAGAACATCACAGTACCACATGCCCCAGATGATAGATGTGGAACTGAAGAACTTGTTTGCCCAGCTGAATTTTGGTCTGTCTTTGGTTCCATTTCTTCTTTCTATGCCCCTATTTCTCCCTAACGGAATAGACATGTTTACTCTGGGCCATTATATATTGAATATATGTAACTTGCTTTTGATATTTACAGGGGCTCACAGTGGAAGTTTGTCTTGTGTCTCAGAGGAGACTTTGGCCTTTGACTTTTGTCAATGCTAAAGTTGTTAAGACTATGGGATTCTTAGAAATGGAGTAAATGTATTTTGCATTGTGAAATGGGCATGAACTTTTGGGGCCAGGGGTGGAATGTTATGGCATGGAATATGTGGTGTCCCCCCAGATCTCACGTGTGAGACAATGCAAGAATATTCAGAAGTAAAATGATTAGATTATGAGAGTTGTAACCTAATTAATGGCTTAATTTACTCATATGGATTAACCAGATGGTAATTATAGGCAGGTAGGGTATGTCTGGAGGAGGTAGGTCACTGGGGGCATGCCTTTGGGGTCTATATTTTGTCCCTGGTGAGGGGAGCTCACTCCCTATCCAATTCTTGATTGTCACATCCCAAACTCTTTTCCTCCTTCATGCCCTTCTGTCTGTATGTTCTGCCTCACTTTGGGCCCAAAGCTAAGGAGTTAGCTATGGACTGAGATCTCTGAAACTCTAAGCCCAAATAAACATTTCCTCCTTTAAAAAAAATTGATAATTAAACATGCAAAGTCAGTGCAATAGGATTTTTCATTATCTAATTTTGAAATTTATCAGGAAAGAAATAGAACAGTCCAGACGTTTTTGAAAAAGGAGCAGTGTTAGAAGCAACTTGCTCTGACAGATGTTATCTAAGGCAAACACAATTAAAACAGCGTAGCATTGATCTAGGAATATCTCGATGGATCAGGAACTAGATGACAGAGTAGAGAAACAAGTATGTACTAATGGGAATTTAGTATATTATAAAAGTGAAATTTCAGATCAGTAAGAAAGGGGACAGTGGTTTGGGGGTAATTGATTGTCCATTTGGAGAAATAGAGAAGCGTAAATTCCTTTCATACATTCACAAAATTTCACATGAATTAAAGAACCCAATATGAAAACCTAGAAGTACTATAAGAATGTATAGGAAAGTACAATCTTTATGAACTATAAAATAAAATTGATAAATTTTATATTAAACTTATTACACCAATTACATCATAAAGTTGTTAATTTTTTTTGTAGTTGTAGATGGACAGCATGCCTGTATTTTATTTGTTTATTTTTATGTGGTGCTAAGGATTGAACCCAGTTCCTCACACATGCTAGGCAAGCGCTCTGAGCTACACTAAGCTACAACCCAAGCCCCATCATAAAGTTTTAAAGGTTTGTGTGATTATTAACATATTTGTGAAACTCTTACTAAACATAATTTTAATGGTTACATAATATTTCATAATGCAACTGTACCATTGTTTCCATAATAGTTTTCAGTTACATTTCAGTTTTTCATGTAAAATTCTTTAAGTCCTTGAGTAAATTTATGTTTTCTAAAAGATGATATGGATTGAACATCCCTTAACTGAAATGCTTGGGACAAAAAGTGTTTCAGATTTGAGGCTTTTTATTTTGGAATATTTGAGCAGTTTTTGCTATTTGAACATACCTAATCCCAAAACCTCAAATCTGAAAAACCAACATGAATGTTCTAATAATTTTGCATTTGGAGCATTGGGGATTTTCAGATTAGAGATGCTCAATCTATACTCTGAACTGGTTTAGATAATAAAATTAGAAGACCTAGATACTTTTCTTTCTTGGAATTTCATATTTAATATTCTGATTAAGTTGAGGAAATGCCTTTCTACATTTGTTCTTTTTTTCTTTCTTTCTTTTTTTTTTTTTTTTTTTTGTACCAGGGATTGAACACAGGGGAGCTTTACCACTGAACTACATCCCCAGCCCTTTTTACTTTATTTTGAGACAGGGTCTCACTAAGTTGCCAAGACTGGTGTGGAATTTGTGATCTTCCTGCCTCAGCCTCCAGAGGATCTGGGATTAGAAGTGTGGACCACCATGCCCCGCTATGTTTGTTCTTTTTGCAAAGTGACTTATGATATTACATTTTATAATTGTTTGTAGTTACCAATTTATTCCCCCACTTTTTTACTGTGATAAACCATCAGGAAAGATTTTTAGATTTAAGTAGTGGAATCTTGTTTTCAAGGTGTGTGTTAGGATGAAACCTAAAACATAAAGCATAAAGTGGGCACCCATGATAAGTGGTGTTGGGGTTCCAGACTCTGGTCTGTCTAGCCTTTCCTCTGGAAATCCCTACCAGGTTTAGGTCCCCTCTGCAGTTTTCTTGAAACTTGCTTTGAAAACCATTGATTGATGGTAACATTGCCAATGTGAAAAAAACAGAAATGGGTTGTTATTAGAGTAACAGACCCAATGACATTCCCAGGACTTAAACACCAGTCTTTAAGATGAATATATTGTGCTTTTTGCAGTTGTGTAACCATGTTGGTATTCTTCTGATTGTCCTCCAAAGGATCACTACTGATGTACTCATGAATTTCTTTGGAAGATAGAACCTAAAGTGTAAGGTCTTTGTTCTCTTCTTTTGCTTCAAGGTGAAGATTATTATGCCTGCCCCAGGTGTTCCTCCTTGTGTGAATGTCTCCAAAGAACTGTCTTTGCCAGAGGGCAGAGAGCAGAGCTGGTTTAGCTCCCTGGTTTAGCTCCTTAACTGCATTGTGGCATTTACTCTCTGCCCCCAGCAATAATTCTCAAGGAAGTCTGTTTGCAGAAAAATACTTGATCACCCTAACCCAGCACATGTTTGGGGCATCAGTATTTGTTCTCCCGCCATAAATCTGGATCCTGTGCCAGATACCTCAGCTCACACCCCACTTGCATTACTTTTTTTTTTTTTTTTTTTTTGGTACCAGGGATTGAACTCAGGGGCACTCGACCACTGGGCCACATCCCCAGTCCTTTTTTGTATTTTATTAGAGACAGGGTCTCACTGAGTTGCTAAGTGCCTCGCCATTGCTGACGCTGGCTTTGAACTCGCGATCCTCCTGCCTCAGCCTCCCAAGTGCTAGGATTACAGGCGTGCGCCACCGCGCCCGGCTCCACTTGCATTACTTTAAAGCAGTAGAGAAAGCTTTTAGGTTTAGCAACCTTGGGCATAATCCTACAAATAACTTGCATGTTAGTCACCTTCTGAACTATGATTGGAAACTGAGGTACAGATATGGACTGTTGTTATTTATTTATTTGTGGTACTGAACCTGGGCATCCTACCACTAAGTTATACCCCCAGTCCTTTTTTATTTTTAATTTTTTTTCTTTCTTTTTTTGGTACTGGGGATTGAACTCAGGGGCACTTGACCACTGGGCCACATCCCCAGCCCTTCCTTTTTTTTTTTTTGTATTTTATTAGAGACAGGGTCTCACTGAGTTGCCAAGTGCCTCGCCATTGCTGAGGCTGGCTTTGAACTTGAGATCCTCCTGCCTCAGCCTCCCAAGTGCTGGGATTACAGGTGTGCGCCACTGCGCCCGGCTTTATTTTAAATTTTGAGACAAGGTCTCACCAAGTTGCTGAGGCTGGCCTTGAACTTATGATCTTCCTGCCTTAGCCTCCCAAATTGGTGGGATTATAGGTGTGCACCACTTTGCCCCATATATACAGACTGTTTTATTGAATTGAGTCTCTTCACTGGTGTTGTTCCCATGAATTCCTAGGTGAGGTTTAATTGCAGCTTGCTGCAACTAGCATATTTCTTTTTTTTTCCAAAAGGAATTTTTTGAACTATGACTTATGGCAATAGAATATATTTTGACATATTATACATATATGGAGTATAACTTCCCATTCTTATGGTTGTACAATGGTGTGATGCTTTTTTCTCTTGAACCTCCTGATCACTAAAATCTATGAAGGCAGGGTTTCCGTCCTGCTTACTTTTGTATCCCCAGTGTCTGGCACAAGGCCTGCACAGAGCAGGGGCTCACATATCTGAATCCCTGTGACCATAGAGGAAACCTCCTATTGGTTTCTTAGCTGTGGCCTTTACTTAAAACTGCTTTATTGCGGGCTTGGTGGCCCATACCTGTAATCCCTGTGGCTTGGGAGCCTGAGGCAGGAGGATTGCGAGTTCAAAGCCAGTGTAAGCAAAAGTGAAGCACTAAGCAACTCAGTAAGACCCTGTCTCTAAATAAAATACAAAACAGGGCTGGGGATGTGGCTTAGTCATCCAGTGCCCCTGAGTTCAATCCCCAGTACTGAAAAAAAAAAAAAAAAAAAAAAAAAAAAAAACCTGCCTTATAACTTAGATAAGCTGTTAGGAGCCTCTTTTTGTTTTTCCCCTCTAGTTAAAACAGATCCAAAAAATTACCATTAACCAATTTGTCTAATGGTAGCTCCCTATGTTGTTCTTTCTGTTGGAACATAAAGCTACCCAGGAACACCGTGTTGAAAAGGGGGATTTATTGGGGTGCCATGTGGGGAGGGGTAGGGAGAGGAAGGGAAGGGAAGAGGGGTAGGGAATGGGAAAGGGGCACAACAAGAAGAGCGCAGAACAAGGGAGAACAAGGGCCGGTTTCAGTCTGGAGCAGGCTTAAATAGCGAACTGGTGGTCCAAGGGACCCCTGGAGCGAGTCCTTGTCCCTATAGGCTGCCGGAAGTCAAGAGGCGGGGAGGGCACCTGAGGGCTGGCTATTCGGAGCTAGCCAGCCTGAGGCACCTGGGAGATGTAGTCTTTTCTCAAAGTACCTGGGGAGGTGTGGCCTACCTGGGAGGTGCAGCCTCCCTGCCCAGAATCCAACACTTTCTTTTTTTTAAACTAAGGAGAAATACTCAATTAAGTGTAATTCTTATAGATTATCTGGGTTTTTTTTTTTTTTTAATTACTTTGTGAGGAGAGTATATTCTGAAAAGCTCATTTTCTTTAGGAAGGCTATTAGAATTATGCTGAGAATATCATTGTAAGTCTTCACTTTTTCTTTTAATTTTTAATATTTAATTTCTTTTAATTCTAACTGTAAGTTGTAACTATCTAATCCTCAGTTTCTTTACCTATTAAAAAAATAAAAATAAAAAACCCTTCAAAGATGTTGAAAAATTGAGGTACACTGAAAGTATCTAATGAATAGTAAGGTGCTTACATTTGTTGTTGCTGTGTAATTGGTTTCCTTTTACTTTTTGCTTATAATGTAAGTCTTTTATACTACGGTTTAAAAATATTATTTGATTAGAACAAATGAAAACTACATCTAATGTAATTTCCATGTCTTATCTTGTTGTTTTATGGGATTCTGAAATTGAGTTTTATTTTTATTAGAAGGCCCCTGTAAAGGAAAAAAGTTTTTTTTTTTAAAAAAAATTTAGGTTTGAGCTACAGATGTAGCTCAATGGTAGAGTACTTGCCTAGCATGTGCAAGGCCCTGGATCCAATCTTCAGTACTGGGGGAAAAAAGTATTTAAAAATTTAGTTTTTATTTTTATTGGATTTATAATAAATATATCCTGAGTCAAAGATGTGTACAAGCTGGACATGGTGGCACATGCTTGTAATTCCAGTGACTTGGGAGGCTAAGGCAGGAGGATCATGAGTTTGAGGCCTGTCTCAGCAACTTAACAAGGCCACAAACAACTTAGCAAGACCTGTCTCAAATAAAACGGGATGTGACTTAGTGGTTAAGTGTCCCAGGGTTCAATCCTCAACACCAAAATATGTGTACAAATTACTATGAAAAATAATAGGCCTCCATGCACTTCCTAGAAGAAAGTACTTACTATTCTTAGCTAATAAGTTTTGCTTACCTTCATGGCTCTAAGTGATGTGCTTACCTTGTTATGACTTGATATTTCAGTTTTAGACATTTTCTGTTGACCTGTATGGAAGATGAGGACTTGGCTCTCTTTACTTCTGCCTGAGCCTAGTCTCCTTTCTTTCTTTTAAAGTATTAAAAGCTTAGCTCAGTATTCAGGCTTTACTTGGACTTGACTATGTAGATGCTATTCACTGGTGAGCAACATAGAAAACAATGATCGCCTTTCTTTTCTCTACACTGTATGTTAAGTCCTGAAAGTTTGTAGAATCACTACTTTATTCATGGTGGTCAGAAAGGTCTTAAAGATGCTCCTGGTGCATGTTGTCTCCATCATTGTGCTGTGTAAGCTGCCTGGTACCGAAAACCGGGAGGAAAAACTCTCGGAGGCAGAGTATAGCTTTTGCTACTTTTACTTCTACTTTCTTAGAGCTTAGAGAGGGAAAGAAAGATTTTTCTTAGAGAGGGAAAGAAAGATTTTTAGAGAAAGACTAGAGCTTCTTTCTTCTCTCTTCTTTCTTCCTTCTTCTGTCTTCTGTCTTCTGTCTTCCTCGGGAGCCTCGGCCTAACTCTGACCAGTCATTACTTCTTCTATCTGGTTTCTCTTCTGTAACCGCTCTGCCTACGTTCTGGCCGCTCTGATTCTTCTGACCGACCGAGTGACTGCCCGGCTGACTGAATTCTCCGTTCTCCTAACTCGGACCGCTTTCACCCGGTTATATACCTTCAGGTTTGCGGGTGCCTACAGGTGCGTCACATACATATCAGGTGGAACCCATGGCTTCCAGCTAGCTACAACAGCCCTTCCTAATTAGGGCTCCTTCATATTCCTTCCCTTTAGTTTAAAAAGGTGCTTTTGTTCTATTTTCTCTATTTTATTTTCTCTATTTTCTTTTATTTTCTTGTCCCTACCTAGCTTTTCACCTTTTATTTTTGAAAGGGTGGATATTTGAGCCCTTTTTGAGAAGGTGCTGTGGCTTTAAGGAAGCCTAATGCTGAGGAGCAGCTAACGCACCTAGTTAAGCACAATTGCATAAGCGGCTTTGACTTTTTTTTTTTTTTTTTTTCCTCTTCTTTATTTTTCTTTATGGCTTTCTTGCCAAAGCTCAATGGCTTTTTTTTTTCTGCATGGTTTTTACCATGCTATTTAATTCTCTATTTTCTTTAAGCTCATGGCTTTTTTCTTTATACTAAAGCTCAAGGCTTTTTCTCTATATTTTTTATAGCTTTTGGCTGGCTACTCGGCTTCGGCTTTTGGCCGGCTACTCTGCTTCAGCTTAATTCTTAACTGGCTTCAACTGAGTCAGAGGCTATGCTCTCTTGTTTACTACTCTTTTTGCTGGTCTCAACTGAGTCTGAGGCTATACTTTTTCGTTGCTCTCCTTATTTCTTAGCTTTTCTTCTCTGCCTGCCGAGCCCCGGACGGACCACCATTTGTAAGCTGCCTGTCACGGCCAGCCACGGTGCCGCCACGGGAGGAAAATTCTCGGAGGCAGAGTTAAGCTTTTACTACTTTTACTTCTCTTAGAGCTTAGAGAGGGAAAGAAAGATTTTTCTTCTTAGCTTAGAGTAGAGTAGCTTAGAGTAAAGAAAGATAGAGCTTAGCTTTTCTTCTTAGCTTAGAGTAGAGTAAAGAAAGATAGAGCTTAGAAAGAAAGATAGAGCTTGGCTTAGAGAAAGACTAGAGCTTCTTTCTTCTCTCTTCTTTCTTCCTTCTTCTGTCTTCTGTCTTCTGTCTTCCTCAGGAGCCTCGGCCTAACTCTGACCAGTCATTACTTCTTCTATCTGGTTTCTCTTCTGTAACCGCTCTGCCTACGTTCTGGCCGCTCTGATTCTTCTGACCGACCGAGTGACTGCCCGGCTGACTGAATTCTCCGTTCTCCTAACTCGGACCGCTTTCACCGGTTATATACCTTCAGGTTTGCGGGTGCCTACAGGTGCGTCACATACATATCAGGTGGAACCCATGGCTTCCAGCTAGCTACAACAGCCCTTCCTAATTAGGGCTCCTTCAGTGCTGGCCTAGGTTGGGCCTTTTAATTTGGAAACATGTCTTGTGGTTCTGGGACAGTCTTTTGTTGTTGTTGTTGAATTGATCATTCTCCATTCTTTTTTTCCCTAGTTGAGCTTCCTAGAACCCCCTTTATTTGGATAGTGGATCTCTAGGACTCATCTTCTACTTTTCTATTGTCCTAATATTTTTTTCTCTTAGATTTTTATTTCTTGGTCTTTTGCTTCTACTTCCTGGAAGATTTTCTTAACCCAGTCTATTAAATGTTTGTTTGAAGTTTTCCTTTCTGCTATTTAATTCTTTAATTTCCAAAAACTCTTTTTTATTTGCTGAATTCCCTCCTTGAAGAGGCAGTGGGGACAGAAAGCCTGGAGTGGCGATGTGTACCTGTAATTCCAGCTACTCAGGATATTGAGGCAGGAGGAACATTTCAGTCCAGGATTCAAGACCAGAGTGGGGCAACATAGCAAGACTCTACCTCAAAAGGGGGGGAAAAAAAAAAGATTTTATACACAAACACAAATTTTAAAAATCTTCTTCTTGCTTTATAGAGGCTATGTCTTTTCTCTTAGCTCTAAAGATATTAATGAGAGATTTTTCTTCCTGCTTATCCTTTGTTTACTCCAGATTGGTTTTTGGTCTTATTGCTCTTGCTCTTATGTTCTATGTGTGGTACTGAAACAGTTGATTGGAAACTATACAGATAGATGGAGTTTACCTGACATAGCCAACACCCTTTGAAATGTAGGTGCATTTTTCCTAATCTGCATTCATTTTTTTTTTTTTTTTTTTTTTTTTTTGTACTGGAGATTGAACTCAGTGGCACTGTGCCTTGCTTCTGCTGAGGCTGGCTTTGAACTTGTGATTCTCCTGCATCAGCCTCCTGAGCCGCTAGGATTACAGGGGTGCACCACCATGCACAGCTGCATTTCCAAACTTTAAAGTTCTGAGTGCCAGTATCAGTTTACAGATTATTAATTAAATGGGCCATCATTTATTTTCATTATTTATTGTGGTGCCGAAAGTGCCCTAGATTTGGCTACTTGGGACCCCTCAATTTGACTCTTGCATTTTTTTTAAAGAGAAGGCGTTCTGTTTGTTTTTTTTTAAATGCCTTTATTTTAATGTAGTGCTAAGGATCGAACCCAGTGCCTCACACATGCTAGGCAAGTGCTCTGCCACTGAGCTACAGCCCCAGTCCCTCTTCATCTTTTTGATGTCTTCATGTACATTTTTTATTTTATTTTTTAATTGCAGTGTTAGAGATCAGACTCAGGACCTTGCACATACTAGGCAAGTGTTCTGCCACTGAACTACCCACCTACCCCTTCCTGTCATTCTTTGAGTACTTCCTTATTTCCTGGTGCAACTGGATATTTCAGGCTCATTTTCTATTTTTCCTGCCCCAACCTTAGAATTAGCTTTTCCTCCAAAGAGCCAAGGTTTCTTGTGATGGTTTCTGGTATTTGGAAACAAATACCTGGTGTGCTGCTTGCTACCAGTTGTAGCACTAGCTCAGAAGACCAAAGTAGTAAGTAAAATAATGTGTATTTAAGATATTATTTCTTTGTATTTTATAGCATGCCATATACTGTTGCCGCCTGCAGCTATCTCTGCCTGTAACAACGATACCCGCGGGAAAGAATTCGGAAGCAGGCTGGAAAATGAATAGGCTCTTTATTCTTGCTTCTTGTAACTTCTCTCTCTGGCTCCGACAACCTCTCCAACTCTAACCACCCCTCTAGCCAACCTCACCCGGTTAAATACTTTTTGCCTTAACAAGTATACACGTGTTAACAGCTCAAACTTACAGGTGCGTCACATAGTGTTCACGGGCATAGAAAGATTCTTAGATAAAGGCATGAATATCAGGCGAAAATACTGGAACACCTCTTATGGCTCTCAGCTAGCCGCCATTTTAGCTATCTCCTTATTAAGGCTCTTACATTTCCCCCCTTTTGTTTTAAAAGAGGGATAGCTCTAGGGCGTCTACATGTGCAACCAACATTCTTACCTGTCATCAGATAATCAAGGCTGTGCCCTTGACTCCTGTCTTAGGTTGATATGTCGGCCACATGAGACTTTCCATGGATGGGTGACGACACTCACCACATCCGGATTGACTGTGCCTGTCTTAGGTTGTCCCTCTCTGGGGATCTTACCCGTCATTGACTACCAGCCGTCCAATCCAGCCAACCAGACATGAGGAGATGCTTCAGTTCTAAGGCGGCAAGCTTGTGTGACGAGCCAAGTTCCATAGCGTATCAAGTTCTTTAAACAAATCAGCTGCCCAAAGTTCCATTAAGTAACGCACTAAGTTCTCTAGACAAATACCCGCAAGGCATTGTCCCGTGCAATGTCCCAAACATAGAAAGATTTATCAAAATGTCCATTTGTTAACACATAGATCTAGGAGGCCTCGTGCATGCAGAGCAGAGGTCACACTGCTGGTGAAGTTGTTTGATGCTTGAGCAGCAGGGATGCTTGTAGTGATTGCGATCCCTGCAGCTGTAGCAGCAGCCGTCTTTTTTATGTCTAGACAATGCCACTGGCAAATCTTCAGGGCCTGCTACCTAGAAACTCAAGCATCAGTCATTAGAGGAAAGGCAGTGCCATTCCAGCACTGAGTCAAGAAGCGAGTTGTCAAACTAAAAAATAGAATTATTAGATCAGATAATTGAAGTTGATCTCTGCTCACACACATTGCTGCTTGAGCTCCCACAAACATAAGCTGGCAAAATATCACATTCAGAACGGATTAAAGAAAGACTGAGGGTATTTAGCTGACAAAATATTACATTTAAGATAAATTAAAGAAAAGCTAAGAGCATTTTAGAAAAATAATTTGTTAGCTGGAACGCCTGAGCCTCTGCATACACAGCAACCTTCCATGAATATACCTGTTGAAACAATTTAAATTAATCAGCTATTTAACAAATAAAGTTAATTACAAATAAACAATCCCATGTCAAATACCAAAATATCAGGTTATACAGTATTAGTCATATTCTTTGCTGAAGAGAAGTCCTAGAGATACTTATAAATTAAGATTGAAGGTACCTTCACTTTTTAATTGTTTACTCAATTTGAATACTCTTAAATGAATTAAAGTTATTTGGATCCATTTTTTTTAATATAATATTAATTTTCATGAGCGCTCGGTTTTTGTTATTTGTGACGTCACATTGGACAGAGGCACAAACATAAAGACATATATTTGTGACGTCACATTTACATGAAATCTAGACAAGCGCACAGACATAAACATATATAGAAAAGAAAAAATACAATTGTGTGCACACTAAAGAGAGATCTTCTCGTCCCGGCCAGGAGGAATGAGACTTAAGTTGTGAATTCATTGAAGGACTTTTTTAAGGGAATCATTCCACAACAACTTCATCTTGGCCCTTTTGATTTTGTATTTGTTTTATTAATCTTGATTCCGCAACAACTTCATCTTAGTCCTTTTGATTTGGTACCTGTTTTACTAATCTTGATGGTATCCATACTGGGGAGGATTCGTGCTGTGGAAAAACACAAACAGATCCTCTCCCCCAAATTAATACTGGATCTGGGCCCTTCCATGTGCCTGAAAGAACATCCTTCCAGTAAACCAAAGGTTTTATGTTGTTGGTGTGGATTCTAGTGTCTGTCTCCAGCCGAATATCCTTTAGAATCCAAAGTTTAAAAATTTAAAGTAAAAAGGGCAACGGCCAATCTGTCCCTAGGATTTGTCCAATTTCCTTCTTTTTGTTTCAAAAGCATAATTTTGAGTGTGCAATTAGCTCGTTCAATTATACCTTGGCCTTGAGGATTATACGGAATACCTGTCTTATGGAGTATACTGAATTTTGCGCAAAACTGTTTGAAAGATGAGGACGTATATGCAGGGCCATTGTCTGTTTTAAGCATTTTGGGAATGCCCGATGCAGCAAAAGCTTGTAGACAATGAGATGTAACATCTTTAACTTTTTCTCCAGCATGTAAGGAAGCAAAAATCATGCCTGAGCATGTATCTATGGTCACATGAATAAATTGCAATTTTCCAAAACTTGGCTCATGAGTGACATCCATCTGCCACAAATGGTTGGGCATTAATCCTCTTGGGTTAACCCCATAATGTGGATTGGGCAAATGTGTCACACAAGATTGACAAGTCTTCACAATTGTTGGAGCTTGATCTTTAGTTATTTTGAAACTTTGTTGTAAAGTAGTAACATGAAATTGAGAATGGAACGAGGTAGCTTGTTGGACTGCTGAAAATATAAAGATTGTTTGAGTGAGGGCATTGGCCTTTTGATTATCTTCATGGAGAGGACCAGGCAAATTAGTATGAGCTCTGATATGTCCAATAAACAAAGGTTCTTTATGTTCCCATAGAAGGTTTTGAATTTGAAAAAACAATTTAAAGGCTGGAGTATGAGGTGCTATTGGACCTGCTAGCTCCAATTTAGGGACAGCATGTACAATATAGTGGCTATCTGAAAAAATATTTATGGGCTGTTCTTTAAAACTTTCAAGAGCTATAATAATAGCTTCAAGTTCAAGTAATGGAGCTGATTTATGGGCAGTAATAGGAATCATATTTTCTTTTTGAGTGACTACTGCAGCAGTACCATTAGAGGACCCATCTGTAAATACATTTAATGCCTTAGGAATAGGTTGATTTTTTATTACCTGTGGAAATATAATGGGATGATTGATACAAAAATATAGTATAGTGCCGGGGTCCAGCCCCAGCAGGGTCGGGGGTCTTCCTGGTCAAGGGGTTGTGACGGGGTAAACAGCGTCGCGATGGATGGACAGCAACCACACAGACTCAAAGGCCAGTGTAGAATGCTGACAAGTTTATTGATTTCACACACAGTTTTTATATATTTTTTAGAGCATATCATGCCAAGAATGTGGTTCGCATAAGACGCATAGAATTCTTTGTACAGAACAGGTTTACTGGAAAAAGTGATTGTATAAGATAATAACACCCCCACCACATCCCTTGCTATTGTTCTAATTTAATGTCTAAGCTATGAACATAATCAGCAAAGTTGATCTTAAGTTTCTATTTCGTCATAGTGCTTAGCTCTTATATTTCATAATAGTAAGCATATTAGACCTTATGACTCTATTCTTCCCTAAGTTAAACTTTTAAGTTCGGGTTAGTCAAGAGGGCAGTGATCTCAGTGGTTGCTATGGCAAATTTCCTTGTAGATAATTGTTATATTGTTTAGCAAAGCTAATCTTACTAAAGCAGGATCACAAGCACCAGAATCTAACATTTAACTTATGCCTATGAATACTTTTACCCCTCTACCATATAACATTTCCTGATTCTGGATCTAACTAACCCATGGGACACAAGAGAGGGTCTCTGTAGTAGGAAGCACTATAATTTTATTCTGTTTCTGATTACTAACAGTGAGACTATGTGCTTTTTGCAAACTCATGACTGGAGAAACAGGTGGCTCTGTGACTGTTCTCACATAACAATATGTGCTTATAACAATCACCCCAGGAAGTAGACACATCACACGGTGGTAGAAGATTATTTACTGTCCGTGGTAGGGAAGGGGTCATGGTTTCTAATATTTTATTAATATTCTCAGAAAATGCTGTAGAATTCCCCTCACCCCCAGCAATCACCACTAGAAAATTTATTGAGTATTATATTATTAAGAAGATATTGCAGAAAAGGCACCAGAGCCTTAGAGGCATACATCTGGCATATTCCTGAGATGATGAGGCCTTGCAAACATCATTCTCCCAGTGGATCCTTGTCAAACACTGGTTGGGTTGCCAGGTGCCCCCCGCAGTATAGGAGACTTAGGAAGATGGTTATCAAAATTTGCAGAAGTAGAGCATCTAGCTATAGCCCAATCATTATCATTGAAGCACAAATATTCAACCTGTGATGATGAATAGGGAGTAATAATAGTAGTGGGGTGAATGCCAAATATTTTAGTAGAAATCTTAAGTCCTTGAAGAATAAGTTTAGCCACCATGGAGGTATAAGACTCAATTGTACTTTTAGGAGAGACGGGCAAATGTATCCATAATAATGGCCCCTGTTGCCAAAATACTCCTGTGGGTGTATATTGTTAAGAAATAATGATCAATATCAGCATTCAAGCAAAATCAATTCTATCACAATGGGATCTTTCAATGGCCTTTTCTACCAACTTTAAAGCTTCCTTAGCATCAAGAGTCAATGTTCACGGTGAAGATGGATCAGGGTTCCCGCAAAGGATATCAAATAAGGGTTTTAATTGGCCAGTGGTGAGGCTTAATGTAGGGCAAAGCCAATTAATGTCTCCCAGCAGTTTTTGGAAATCATTTAGAGTGGCCAAATGTTCCTTATTTATTAAAATTTTTGAGGCCTAATAAAAGTATCCATAATTTGGAATCCTAGATATAATATTGGAGATCTAGTTTGAACCTTTTCTTCAGCAATGTTTAGTCCATATCGTTTCAAGTTTTCTGATATATCACTAAATATGGTGAATAAGACTTCTTGATTAGGATGAGCAAGCAAAACATCATCCACATAATGGAGGCACATAAGCTCTGGGTATTTGTTCTTGATAGGCTGAATAACTTTATCTACATAGATTTGACATATAGTGGGGCTATTAGCCATTCCCTGTGGCAAAACCTTCCAGTGAAATATTTGATCAGGGTCATTATTATTGATAGAAGGAACTGAAAAAGTAAACCTGGGGGCATCCAGAGGATGTAGAGGAATAGAAAAGAAACAATCTTTTATAACAAGTGTTATAAGATGGAAATTTTTAGGAATAGCTACAGGATTAGGAAGTCCAGGTTGGGTAGGGCCCATAATTTGCATGGTTTTATTGATTTCTCTAAGATCATGTAACAATTGCCATTTTCCTGATCACGAATATGGGGGAATTCCAGGGAGAGGTGGAAGGTTCTATATGTCCTGCTTCTAGTTGTTCTTGGATTAGTAGGTGGGCCGCTTATAATTTCTCTCTAGATAGGATCCACTGAGGGACCCAAACTGGCTTATGAGAAAGCCATGGTATATTCAAAATTGTTTTCTCAGTGGCCCCTAAAAAAATATCCTTTACCTTTTTGATGATTTCTTTTAAGCTTAATAGGGTTAGGATTACCCTGTAGATTTTTATTTTTAACACCTGTGGGCTTGGTTGCGAGGTGTACTCCCATTTGTTGCAAAATATCTCTTCCCCATAAGGTAACTGGCAAGCTGAACAAAACATAAGGCTGAAATGTTCCTTTATGCCCTTCATCATCCTCCCATTTTAAAACTATAGCACTTTGTGCTGGGGTGTTAGTATATCCCAAGCCTCTTAAACTGGTTGAAGCCTTCTGCAGAGGCCAGTGCTTGGGCCATTGTTGTAGATTGATGATGGAAGAGTCAGCCCCAGTATCAATCAGCCCCTCCATCTCTATACCTTGAATTTTTATTTTGCACATAAGTCTCTGTGAACAATCCTGAACCCAGCAAGCCATAGGTCCCGAGCCAGTGGAACCAAATCCTCTATTGTTCCTATTTTGAGGCATACTCTTAAATGAGTCATGTAAACTGGGAAGGAGAAGCAGCTGAGCAATTCTATCTTCTTGGTTAACAGAGCAAATGCCTCAAGGTGAACTAAGCATAATCTTAATTTCTCCTTGGTAGTTTGAGTCTATTACACCAGGAGTCACTTGAAAACCTGATAAGCTTTTAGAGCTTCACCCGAGGATAATTCCTACAGTTCCTGAGGGAAGAGGTCCCCTGACTCCCGTGGGAATCAGTTGAACCCCTATTTCAGGTGTTAGCACTATTCGGGTGGTGGAACAGAGGTCTAGTCCTGCACTTCCTCCTGTCCCTCTGACAAGGGAGTCAATGGGTAAGACGGATTGTGTCGAGGAATCATCTGGATGGATGTTTGAGGATATTCCTCCTCTAATGCCTCGTACATTTGTGGGCCCCGGGGCATTGGGCCCCATGCCCCGTTTTTTTAATTCCTAGATAAAATGTTTCCATAAATATCAAATTTAGATCTGCACTTATTAGCCCAATATTTTCCTTTTTTACACCTGGGGCAGCAGCCTGGGGCACGATATGATCTTGGTCTTATTTCTCTTTGGGGATATTGTCTAGAATAACATGATTGATTATAATAATTTTTACGTTGAGCCCTTGTGAAATTTTGATGGGAAGCACCTCTCATTGCTGCTGCAATCACATTTCCTGTGACAAAGGCGTCATTTATATCTTTACATAATCTTATGTATACTGAAAGGTCCCTTTTAGATTTCCAAGGTCTGATAGCATCTTGACAATATTTGTTGGCATTTTCATATGCCAGCTGAACGACTAATGGCATAGCTTGATCAGCATCTCCAAACACTCTACCTGCAGTTTGCAAAAGTCGATCAGCAAAGTCAGCATATGGCTCATTAGGTCCCTGAATTACTTTAGACAAGCTACCCTGTAAGTCACCAGTTCCTTGTAAAGTTTTCCATGCCTTAACAGCTGCGGCGTATATTTGAGCGTAAACTCCAGGATCATATTGAATTTGAATCTGTAAGTCAGCAAACTGCCCTTCTCCAGTTAACATGTCTACGTTACGGTCTGGAAATCCTGCAGTTGCATTTCTTCTAGCTGTTTCTACACAAAACTCATGGAATTGTGACCTCCAAATCAAGTATTGTCCCCCACTCAATACTGCCTTACATAAGCCTTTCCAGTCTGAGGGGGTTAAAGTTAAAGTGTTAAGGGATTCCAGCGTGCTCAACGTGAAAGGAGCTTGGGGCCCATAGGTCATTATTGCTTCTTTGAAATATTTTTATTTTTTTGAAGTCTAGGGATTGGTGGTACCTCTGCCCATTTTCATTTTCAAATACTGGCAGATCCCAATGTCCCTGTGGGTTTTGACGTTCGAAGGCGCGTAAGCACTCAGAAAGGCCGTTAATCTCTGCTTCAACGGCGCGCAAATGCTCAGAAATGCCCCTCATGGTTTCTGTAATTGATTCAACCCATGAGGGAGCAGAGGGCACAAGTGGTTCCTCTACTTGACGGTCCTTTCTGGTCTTAACTGACTCAGCGGAGGAGGCTGTGCTTTCATGGTTATTTGGCTCCTCCTCACTACTATTAACATCCTGAGTCCCAGGTTCAATTGAGAGCACGTATTCCTCGGCTATTTCTAATAAATCTCGGATAGCTTTAGCAGCTCGGATCTTCATCATTTTTGAGTTCACACCAATACTATCCTTACTGTTCCTAACTGACTCAGCGGAGGCTATGCTTTCATGATCACTTTCCTCCTCACTATCAACTGAGTCAGATAAATCAAAGAATTCTTCCACAGCCTTTATCACTCAGGTATTAGTTATTTTCGAACCCATCTTTAGAGACTTCTCAGTTCTTACCTGCCAATTCCGAATGCCCCGTACGGGCCACCACTTGTTGCCGTCTGCAGCTATTGCCGCCTGCCGCAACGATACTGCAGGAAAGAATTCGGAAGCAGATTGGAAAATGAATAGGCTCTTTATTCTTGCTTCTTGTAACTTCTCTCTCCGGCTCTGACAACCTCTCCAACTCCAACCACCCCTCTAGCCAACCTCACCCGGTTAAATACTTTTTGCCTTAACAAGTATACACGTGTTAACAGCTCAAACTTACAGGTGTGTCACATAGTGTTCACGGGCATAGAAAGATTCTTAGATAAAGGCATGAATATCAGGCGAAAATACTGGAACACCTCTTATGGCTCTCAGCTAGCCGCCATCTTAGCTATCTCCTTATTAGGGCTCTTACAATATGCATTTTATATGATGCACACATGCTACAAGTTTTTATTAAAACCAACAATTCTAATGTAACATCAAAGCTTACATTCTCATCTTCCCCATTTCCGTATATGTTTAACTAACTTCTCTAACAGTGAAGTATCTGTCTGCTATAAGTTCAGTACATTTAATCATTTGTTCCAGCAAAATACACAGAAAATAGTTTCAAAATCACTATTCCATGTCATTGCAAAAAGTAGACTTGTCCATGAAAGCTCCATATTTGTTTATAGTTCATTTTTAAATAAAATTTACGTGCAAAGAAATAATACATCCCCTGTGCACACTTTTATAAGTTTGAAAATACATTAACTTGTGTGACATAGCCCTCTAAAATATTTCTATTACAGTAGGAAGTTCCCTTGTGCTTTTTCTCAGCAGTTGCAAAATTTGAAAGTAGTGATGTACATAGTACATGGATATTAGGACAATAAGAGAGTCAGGAGAAAACATTTTAAAGCTATGTTTTGTTCTTTTTATGCATTTGCTTGAGAGACCACTAATGCTATATTTTTTCTTCATTTATTTATAGATAATAATAGTTTCCTTCAATGTTGAGAGTGCCAGTGTTAACTTCAAGACTAGAGCAAACTGACTATGAATGTACAAATACAAATGCATACATACATCTTTCTTATGTATATGGGTGGTGAAAGAGCTCAGTTTTTGTAATACCCAGCAGTATTTTAGGAATCTTATATAAATATTTCCCACATAATTAAAAAAAAATAGGAGTTTTCCCTGAAGATTGGAGGCAGTATGCAAAGGAATCATTGGAATAATAAGAAACACTGTTGTCCAAAAGTTTGCTGAAAAGCAAGTATGGGGAAAGATACTCATTTCACTTTATTTCTGATTTTCCCATGGAATTAGGTAAAGCAACTAGGGAGACTTTAAGCCCCACTTGGTGCAGTCTCTGGCCTTTCAGGAATCTCTGAGACGGAGTGATTTCAGGGGCTAGGGTTGTAGCTCAGTGGTATAGTGCTTGTCTAGCACACATGAGCCACTGGGTTCGATCCTCAGCACCACATGAAAATAAATAAATAAAAGAGGTATTGTGTCCATCTACAACTAAAAATATTTTTTAAAAAATACTGAGTGATTCCAACACTGAGTGGTTATTTCAGTTCACTCCAGGTACTCTGGGAGGTGTGTCCAACTTCTTTCTGTGACTGCATATATGATGATCAGCTGGTAAAATTCCAAAATATTTTTAGCAGAATTTATTTAGAACACTGATGTGAATATTATTTTTTTTTTTCCCCAGAAGAGACTAAAAGCCAATTTGAAAATTGGCTCTATAGTTCAGACAGTTTGACTATTATAAGGTTGCCAATACACTGTACACTTATATCTCTTACTTTGGATCTAGTCATAAAATAAGCAATGATGCCACATTCAAGGTTTTAGTTATTTGTAATTTTTATTTTGTTATCCTTAGTAATATAGTATAGTAAATATTTTTTCCATGTCATTTAGCTCAGTTACTCTCTGGCACCATATCGAGATACAAAGTCAGAGGGAAGAATTTAAGTCTGGGTAAATTTCAGGGGTGCTGCCTTTCTGCATTTTGAATGCTATAGTCCAAGGATAATATTGTCAACACTCCAAAAGTTCTTGTCAACTTGAATTATTCCCAGACAGGAATAATTGGCAAAGTGTTGTTCAGTCTCACAAGAGAAGAAAAGCCTGAGGAAAGAGCTATAGCCTTACTTTGGGTATAGCTCAGTGCTTCCATTTATATTTAATGACTCCTTTTGCATGAAGGTTGTCACTTTTCTAAATTCAACAGATCCCTGAGAGTTTCACCATAGGAAACAGCCTGTGTGGATATTGGGTACTTAGTAATTATCTGTCTAAAGAATTGCCTCATAGAGTTTCTGTGAATTGTTGAGAAGTGTGGCTCTCATTTTAGGGTTTTGGTGGGGTCCAGTTTGCACATGTTCTTAGAAATGTCACAGTAGACCTAGTAGCTATTGGCACGAGATTCCCAAACCTTTCCAAGAGAGCTCCTGAAGGGTACCTGGGCCTTTTGTCAGATTACATTACAAAAGGGAAGGAGAGGCAGCCCCTAAATGATCCCTGGAGAGAACACTTCAAGAACACACAGCAGCTCAGCCTGAAGTGCAGATGGACGAGGGAGAGACCAGGAGGACAGGCTTCCCACGTTGGGGCAAAGGCAGGGGTGGTGAGGAGGGTTGCTCCAGGACACAAAGCACTATCACTCTGGTAACTTCCCACCCCTACTTGCAAGTAGATACCTAGTGACAGAATGGACCATAATTGTAGATATGAAAGAGGGTCTTTTGGAGTGAATTTAAATCTCAGGAAAATTAGGTCAAATTATGACCTGGGCCTTTGATATTTCATGTTGCCAGTGAGGCCTGCTTAAAAGGATTGTTTAAGAACTTCAAACAGACATCTCACGAGTTCCTTAACTTTGAAAATACATGTAGGCAGTTGTTCTTTACATAGTCAAATGTTTAATTTTATTTTGTTCTTTGAATTAATGTTGAAAGAAATAATTGTGAAATTACTTCAATGCATCAAAATACATTCAGCTGTTCAGAATATAATCGGTTAGCTATTTTGTATCAGCCAGGAATTGTGTCAGAATAAATAGACTGGGTATTAATCATCTCTGAAGGATGCTTAAATTTTAATTTCATATGAAAAACTTATTGACTGTCCTTGACACTTAATACTTTTTTAAAAATATCACTTCATTTGGGGGAAAAGGTGAAAGTGGAGAAGATATTCTTAACAATGATATTTAATTAAATTTTATGGTCTGAGAACAGAATTGAATATCATGGCTTACAGAATAGAATTTGAAGCCTGGCTTAATTAAGTGTTAAGCTTTGTTTAGGTTTGAATGTCAAATCAGGTGAAACTCATTTTACACAGTTTCCATTCAAAATCCCCTTCCATTCCTTCTATCTTTGTTTGATCCTCCTCTTTGACCTCTTTGCCTATAGATGTTGTATAACTGAAAACATTTGAGGAGTTATGGAAACAACTAGAATGGCCAAGAATGGCTGTGTTTTCTGCAGCTAAAACTGAACACCACTGGCTGGGTAATTTATAAAGGATAAAGCATTATTCAGCTCAACCTCTGGAGGCTAGGAGGTCCAAGGTTGAGGGACAACATTTAGTGAGGCCTTCTTGATGGTGTGGATCTCTACAGAGTGCCCAGCTGGCTCAGGGCACCACATGACAAGAGGAGCACATTCCAGAGACCGAGCCAAACTGGCTATTATAATATATCCACCCTCAAGATGACCTTTTAACTCATGGATCCATTCATGAGGGCAGAGCCATCACAACCTCAGTGCTTCTTAAAGGGCCTACCTGGTCCCACCTTTTAATACCTCATGATGGGGATTAGATTTCAATTTGAGTTTTGGTGGGACATTCAAACAATAGCATAGCTTTTACTCTTTTTTCTGAAGTTAAATATTTTTAGCTCTGAAGGGTGTGGGTTTGGAGCATCTAAAGCCTTTCTGTGCAGTAGAGTTGGAGGAAGTCTATCCAGAAGGTCCTGGGATGTGACTCCACCTTAGAATGTTCTCTGCTGGATCCTGCCAGTGATCTTGAGGACTTAGAAGTTTGGTTTTATCAGTTCCCTTTGACAGTTCAGCCCTAGTGATTACTGAGTTGTGCTGGCAAAACTTACACCTCTCTAATATGAATTATATCCTAAGTGTTGTATGTCATATGCAGGGCTTTGCTTTCCTAGGATGGAAGTATCTTGGAAATGCAAATCAGTCAAAGTTTCTTGTGGGATGGGACATGTAGGCTGAGGATCAACCTACTTCCATCATAGGAGATGAAGATTTTTAGTGATTAAATGAGAGAAGTATATGACATTGATAGAAATCTTAGTTCTAACTTTAGTTCTAGCATTACCTGTGCTACCATTGCAATTCTTTCACTTTTTTGGGCAGTGGTGCCCTCTGAGAAATTAGGGATAGAACTGGGTTCATGAGTGTTGCACCTCAGATGTAGCATTTTCTTTCCTTATTGATGCTCAATGCCTGTAACAAATCCCCAACTTTCCAGGAGATTATGCATATCCTACATTTTCCACTTTGTGCTTTTCTCTGTTGTTTTGGTAAAAGGTGGATTCATGGATTAGGAGCCATTTTAAAGACCTAACATAGTCAACCATCTGAAAGCCTGGGGGAACACACCGACTTAAATGTGATTTATGTAGACAATTAGACATTCCTGGGTTCCTGTCAGCTAATGGTAGAGTAGATCTGATAGGGAGCTGAGAAAAACTTTGATTCCTGAGCTTAGCTTTGAGAGTAGGATCTAGTTAGGATGGGCTAGAATTAAGAGGCCCACAGCCCCGCCATGGGGCAAGTTGAGGAGATTTGTTTTTATTCTGTCTTTTAATGTAATAATCCTATAAGCGTGTCTCATCTCTGAGGAGGTTTTTTTCTCTAAGGCTGACCTAAATATGTTGGGGGAATCTTGTTTGCTTCCTAGTGGGTGCTTCCTTTCTAACTTGTTTGATGTTGTTCCCTACTATTTTGTTAAACCTGTGAAGGACTTGAAGTTACCCCACTTGTAAAGTTATGTGAGGTGTGTGTGTGTGTGTGTGTGTGTGTGTGTACATGCATATAAGTACTGCAGAAAAATGAACAACAGTTTTGCATACCTAGATTCACAGGCAATGTGATGAGAATCAATGGACTTTGTATGGATGGCAGATAAAAGACAGAGAACAATATATTTTGCCCATTTGTACACAAGAGAGAGGCAGCCATCAAAAGAAGAGAGAAAAACCTTTGTTCCTTTGAGATAGATGGAAAGAATTATGGGTTTTTATTAACCTTCTTGAGCATAAATACATTTTTCCAAGGGCCAGATAAGCATCACTCATCACTGTCTGAGAGTGATGAGGGGTTATAGGACCAGATGTCTCCATGGTCTGTACTTCTGTAAATACCAGGGAGGTAGCTCTTATCGGACCCTCACTTTGTTTTTCCTAAATAAAACACAAAGTGAGAGAGATGCCTGTTGGGTAAAGCCAAGAGTACATATTCAGGAGAGAACGTGGGCTGTCCCCAACCCATTGGTATGGGTGTTAACATTTATATAGGAACGTTACTAGGGTCTGGACTAGAGGTGGAGCCAGGGTGGAGCCACATAATTTCATCAGTTTTCCCTGCATTTGCGTGTTGCCCTCAGGTTTCAAGGGCATGAGTCAAGGGTGCAATCCAAGTTGCCCCCATCTTGTAGCCTATGGGCCTATTCTAGACTGTAGCCAATTGGCAAACATTTTTGGGGAGTGCCAGGGATTGAACTCAGGGGCACTTGACCACTGGGCCACATCCCCAGCCCTTTTTTGTATTTTGTTAGAGACAGGGTATCACTGAGTTGCTAAGTGCCTCGCCATTGCTGAGGCTGGCTTTGAACTCGCGATCCTTCCTACCTCAGCCTCCCAAGTGCTGGGATTACAGGTGTGTGACACCGCGCCTGGCTTACCACTTGGCAAACTTGTAAAGATCAGAGAAGTTTTATCATACATTTGGGTAGTGAAAGCAGTTAATTAGACATTTGGCTATGGATCTAATTCTCAAGGGCATGCAAGAAGTAAGACTTCTAGAGAAAGTGAAGCAAGGTTTCTCTACCTTCTTTACCTTGTCATAAATATTTTCATGTCTCAGGAGGCAGGGACTTTTTCAGGAATACTGAGAAATCCAGGGAGGTTTTATTTTCCCAAATCTACTGAGGATACTTACCCAATTCTGACAGCCCCTATTATTCATTTATATAGATCTTATATAGATCTAGATGGATAGATATAGTGACTTAATAGAGATTATAAGAGTAATTCCATTGGTTTGATATCATATGAGAGAAGAAGTGAGGATTTCTTAAAATTAGGGTCACTGTGATTCAAATAGAGCCCACACACTAAGCCTGCATTTCTTTTACTTTCTGTTGAAAAGAGGCTGATGATTTGAAGGCTATTATTATTATTATTATTATTTTTTGGTACTGGGGATTGAACTCAGCGGCACTAGACCACTGGGCCACATCCCCAGCCCTTTTTTGTATTTTATTAGAGACAGGGTCTCACTGAGTTGCTAAGTGCCTCGCCATTGCTGAGGCTGGCTTTGAACTCGCGATTCTCCTGACTCAGCCTCCCAAAGTGCTGGGATTACAGGCGTGCGCCACCGCGCCCGGCTGGCTATTATTTTTTATTGGTATGGTTCATGCTTGTGAAAAGGAGCAGATGGCGAACTGGGGCATTTTAAATTCCACTCCTAGCTAAAACTTATAAGAACAAATGAAGTACTATGATTATGCTGAATTGATCAAGTGACTAAAATGAAAGAACATTTTGTAAAAGAATTTCTCTTGATATCCTTAATTGTACTTGTGATATGAAAAATTTAGAATAACTCACTTTAAAAAGAGATCATTCATAATATTTTTGTCTCTTCAGTTTCATTGGTCTTATGATATATTGGTCTGCTTAGTCTGCCATAACAAAGTACTAAGATTGGGTGGCCTAAAGATAGATATTTATTTCTCACAGTTCTGGAGACTGGGAAGTTCAAGGCCAATGTGCTGGCCAATTCTGTTCTTAGTGAGGGCCCTGAAGGCCCTCTTCTTGGCTTCAGCGTCACCACCTTCTTGTACCATTTCATGGTGAGAGTGAAAGTTCCAGCGTTTCTTCCTCTTCTTTTAAGGACACTAATCCAACCATTGGGGGTTGGGGGGTTTCCCACCCTATGATTTCATCTAAATCTAATTATATCTCAAAGAGAGACCTCCTAATACAATCACACTGGAAATTAGGTCTTCTGTGCATGAAGGGAGAACACATTTCATCCATAACAGAAGATATGAAGGTGATTTCTAGTAAAAGATGGCAGGTTTAACAAAGGCATCACTGTTTCTTCTTGGAATCCTAACAGAACAGCAGTACAGAAATAAGAGATGTAAGCCCACAAAGATAAAGAGATTGGGGAAAGAACCCCAACAGAATATTAGAGTAGAAAGTGTAAGATATGGAAAATGACAAACCCCTAAATAGTGTGGCCTGGAAAGAGGGAGTGAGGAAGGCCAAACATTAATAACATTGACCCCTCCCCAATACATCCCTTACCAGTGATGAAGACAATCCCCAGGAAGGAGATATCCACCAAGCCTAAAATGGCAGTCTCTGGAAGGAGGCCAAAACCTTGATCCTTCCCCAAATAAATCCTTTCCCAGTGATAGTACAATGGGAGCCTGAAGAGAAAGAGATAAGAACTGAACGCTGACCCCCCCCCAGACCCTTTATTCTCCCCCAAGTAAAACCATTGCCCAGTAAAAACAAATTTCAAATTCTCACAACCTGTTTCTTGAGTGCCCAAATTGACACCATCTGTCAATAATTAAATCACCTCTTAGTGTAGCATATATAAGCACAGATTCCTCCTTTGGCCAGCAGCTCATTTTCCATCAGGAGGTGCATGACTCCACCACTGAATAAGGCTTTGTTGATCCATGAAGTTTGCACTCGGCGCAGTCATTTTGTGCTAACAGAAAGCAGAGAGACAAATAGTAACAAGCTCTAGTCGTTATTGTTGCTTAATAAAACATTCAAATTTAGTGGCTTTAAATGAACACACATTTATTATTTTACAGTTTCTGTGGGCCAGGGATCCAGACATGCTTCAGAGGTTTCTTCAGGCTGAAATCATGGTGTTGACTGGAGCTGTTGTCTTTGCAAGGCCTCCAAGTCTTCTGTGGTTGTTGGTAGAGCTCAGATCCTCAGAGGGGAATGGGCACGGGCCTTCTTTCTCTGGCTGTTGACCTGATGTTGCCCTGTGTTTTTTGCCACCTGGTCCTCCCCAACATGGCAACTCACATTACCAAAGTATGTGGGCTGAGACAACAGAGCAAGTCCATCAAAACTCAGTCATTTCTTACCAGACCATGCAAATGACATCACTTTTTCCTTATCCCACTGTTAGAAGCAAATTATTGGGTCCTGCCCATGCTTGGAAGGGATACAAGGATGGGGACATCTGGATTACTGAGAGCCATTCTTTTGTTTTTCAAATTGAAATATTGAGATAATTGCAGATTCACAGGCAGCATATAAGAAATAATACATATCTGTATACTTTGCTCATTTCCCTGAAGGTAATATTTTGCACATTGTAGTATAGTATCACAACCAGATTTTTATATTGACATTGATATAATTAATCCATCAACATTATTGATGTTTCCAAATTTTACTTCACTTTTGTGTTTTTACTTCTATACAATTTTATCACATGTGTAGGTTCCTGTATCCACTACCACAGTCAAGGATCCTTCATTTAGAGGACCGTATTTGAAAGCTATAGATAGCAGTCTTCCCAATGATTCACATTCCTTCATTGTGCATCCCATTACAATATCAGCTCAGAGTCCAGAATTGTGTCATCTGAATCTGTTCCAGGCCTTGCATACAGTACCTTGGGTACAGTCCCTCTCCATCTTCAATATTGTGATATGGACTGATTATTTGCGTCCCTGCAGAATTCATATGTTGAAACCCTAATCCTCAATGGGATAGTATTTGGAGATGGAGCCTTTGAGAGGGTAGAGCCTTCATGATTGAATTAGTGCCCTAATAAAAAGAGAGGAGAGCTTTCGCTCCCTCTCCTTCTTTGCTATCTCAGGACATAGCAGGAGATGGCCATCTGCAAACCTAGAGGAGAGCCCTCATCAAAACCCAATCATGTAGGCACCATGTTGACTTCCCAACCTCCTGAATTGTGAGAAATTTGTATTTATAGGCTACCTCATCTATAGTATTCTGTTTTAGCAGCCCAGATTTAGACAGTATGTGAAACTAAAGAGACAAGTGATCTGCCTCTCACAAGCTCTAGGTTGTGCTTGTGGTTTTTATCTTGTTCTTGCTTGGTATGTATCCATCTTTTTTTCCTGCCTGCCTGTCCTGTGGACTTAAGCTCCAGCATCAGACATGAAGATATCAGCCTCATAGAAACTGTATGGCCAACTCCCACAGTTGCACAAGGCCAGTCCTCTATAATCTTTGTGTAGTATCTCTCTGTCTCTCTAAGTACACACACACACACACACACACATAGTATTCTCTGGTTGAACCCAACTGATATATAGTGTAGAAAGCTAATCCTTAGGTAGCAGTGAGAAAAGCCAAGAATTGATCAGCTTATATCATTAAACCTTTGAATTCTATAGAATAAGTACCTCCAGAAAGATGGGGTGAATTGTAGGCTGTCAACATCAGGACTGGTTGAAAATCTGTTTAAGAAGTTTTTAGACTTCAAACTCCTCACTCTGTACTACTGGGCAAGTACCTTCTCTTTAGCTGTAAGGAATCCCAACTTTTTATTTATTTGGATTTGGGGCATCAGGCACAGTTGTTAACTGGCATATTCTGTGGGAAACAGGAGAGAGTGAAAGTTAACTAGTGAAGCTGAGACTCCAGCCATCTTTCTTTATCCATGTTGCAGATGCCAGTCCCCAGGTTTTTATCCTCCAAGCAGAATAGGAGGCCTCTTATGGGGAGTCTGGCCAAACCAAAAGAAGAGACTTGAGGGTGCTGGCATTGTATAAAATCATGAATGATATGATTGTTATAGATATGAACTTATTTGTTAGGTCTCAACAAATTAAAACAAATAGGTAATTTAAAGGTGATTTTAGGACAAGTATACTCCTTAGAGAAAAATAATCTTCCTTTGTTGTGAAAGACTTTTCCTTCCAAGGGCATATCTGGGAAGGGTCACCATATGTAGTGCTGAGGGAGAGGGGACTCTTAACCAGCAACACCTTCAGTATTAACAGTGCTGGTGACAAGTAAGTGACAGGAGTCATCAACTGAGTACTATTCTTACCACTTAGGACAAGAAAAGAAAGTACTTCCACCATAGTAAGTAGTAATTAGAAAACTGGTGACCACAGAGAAAGCATAGGCCAAACCCATAAATTCAGAAAGGACACGGTATGTAAGATGATGAGTGATACATCTGCAATGCCTTCCAGTTCTCTCAACATTTGTGGAGTGAATAAATGTATGAATATTTTGATAACCTGTTTTTTTTGCCATTAGTGCATATTTCTTAATTGCATTTTAATTAAATTATTTCCTATAACATAAACAGCTTTGCTTAAATGATAAATAACTACCTCTAGAGGTAGTCAGGGAGTATTCTACATGTTAATTTTCCTCCTTTATGTTATGGGACAAACTTTTATGTCTGTGTTACTTGCACTATTCTAATGTATCTGGCTTCTATGGATATTGAAAGTCTTACCAAGAATTTTTCATAATACTTCACTTCTGGTAGATACTCAGTGCCACTGTATTGTCCATGGCCTGAGCCATTTATTATTCAGCAGAATAACCAACTGTGAGGAAATAGCTGCTCTAAATCTTGTCATTTCCCCTTTCATCCAGTCAAGGTTTCCTTTGCTTTCATTTGGACCCAGTGCTTACCTTAAGCATGTGTGACTTAGCCTACCTTGTGGGACCTTAGGAGAGAGCTGACTTTATTTTAAACCACTGAAATTTTGAAAAAGAAGAAAATGAAAAACTCTGACAATTTTACCACTTAGAAATCGCCGTATTCGTATTTGGTGTGTTTTTTCCTTCTAATCTTTTCTCTCTGTATAAGCATGTTCAAGTGTACAAATATGTTCTTAAAAACATGTACCAAAGTAAAAAATATAAAATAAACTTTATGTAGATTTGTTTCCTTCTGTGAAAGCAGGAACATGTTATAAAATTGCAAATGACACCTCACCTTTTAGATACATTTTGTGAATATGAATTGCCAAATTTTCATGGGCTTTAATTTCTTACTTATAACCAAATATATGAATTTTTATTGGCCAAGGTCTAACCATTAGTTTTGTATTAAATATTCACCCCCCTCTGTATCTGTTTCTTTTATTTCAACCATGTTTTTGTGATCTCTGCTTTGTAAAACTTAGCATTTTGACTTACCCATCTTCACTTAATTTTATAAAATAATACTGATATGCAAAATAAGTCCTGATTTGCCTCATTTTTGACTTAGATGCTTGCAGAACTGAGCTGTGGCTGGCATAGGATCTAAGTGTTTATTCCTTAACTTGTTTTTACCTGTGGTAATGTTGGTGTTTCATAGGAAAACTTTTCATTCTGTTTTGTGCATTGCAGAATGCAGATCATCTCTGGCCTTTTTCACTATGTGTTTGTAGCACCCAACAGTCAATATGACAATCAAAATAACTCTCCACACATTTCCACATGTACCCTGCCTGGGGCAGGAGAGGAGACCATGGCTGCTTTGCTGATGCACTGAAGTCCAAAGTTCATGGAAAAGTAGGTTAGAAGTGAAAGTGCATAATTATGAAAGCACTGTTTTTTTAAATGTACGAATTGAAATATTACCTTTTTGTATTTTTACACAATTATTATAACACTGTAGAGAGTTTTGGGCCTACATTCTATAAAATATCATTATCATGAATCATTCCTCATATCGTTAATATTTTTTTTTTTTTCCAATGACACATATAAAGAATACTTTTTTATTCCAGTGATGCACAGTGGGTTTGACATTCAGAAAATCAATTATTATAATTGATTTAATAGATTAAAGAGAGAATATAATGTAATAATTTCAATATGTGTAGAAAAGGCATTTGATGAAATTTGATGTTTAAAACAAAAGCACATTTAGAAAACTAGGAACTGAAGGGAATTTCCCTTTTTTTGTTGTATTTATAATAGTAGTATGCATTACAATTCATAATACACATACAGAGCATCTTTTTACATAACACTGTTTGTATACAAAGTATATTCGTACTATTCAAGTCTTCAATCATGCATTTAAGATAATGATATCCATCTTATTTTACCACCTTTTCTTTTCTTCTCCTTCATCCCCCCTTGCTCCCTCCCTTCCCCTCCCTCCCCTTTGATCATTCTAATGTTCCTCTAATCCTGCTATGTACCCCGACCCAACACCACTGTGAATCATCCTCCTTATATCAGAGAAAACATTAGGTATTTGTATTTTTGAGATTGACTAACATCACTTAGCATTATATTCTCCAGCTTCATCCATTTACCTGTGAATGCCATTATTTTATTCTCTTTTATTGCTGAGTAAAATTCCATTTTGTATATATACCACATTTTCTTTATCCACTGATCCACTGAGGGGCATCTAGGTTGGTTCCACAACCTAGCTATTGTGAATTGTGCTGCTATAAACATTGAAGTGGCTGTGTCACTGTAATATGCTGTTTTTAAGTCCTTTGGGAATAGACCCAGGAGGGGATGGCTGGGTCATAGGGTGGTTCCATTCCCAGTTTTCCAAGAAATCTCCATACTGCCTTCCATAACGGTTACACCATTTTGCAGTCCCACCCGCAATGTATGAGTGTTCCTTTTGCCCCACATCCTCTCCAACATTTATTGTTGTTTGTGTCCTTAACAGCTGCCATTCTGACTGGAGTAAAATGAAATCTTAGAGTAGTTTTCATTTGCATTTCTCTAATTGCCAGCGATGTTGAGCATTTTTTCATGTATTTGTCGATTGATTGTATATCTTCTTCTGAGAATTGTCTTTTCAATTCCTTAGCCCATTCATTGATTGGGTTATTTGTTTATTTGGTGTTAAGTTTTTTGAGTTCTTTATATATTCTAGAAATTAGTGCTCTGTCTGATGTGCATGTACTAAATATTTGTTCCCAATTAGTTGGCTCTCTATTCACCTCACTGATTGTTTCTTTTGCTGAGAAGAAGCTTTTTAGTGTGAATCTATCCCATTCGTTGATTCTCAATATAAATTCTTGTGCTACAGAATTCTTATTAAGGAACTTGGGGCCTAATCCGACATGTTGGAAATTGGAGCTTACTTTTTCTTCTATTAAGTGTATTGTCTCTGGTCTAATTCCTAGGTCCTTGATCCACTTTGAATTGAATTTTGTGCATGGTGAGAGATAAGGGTTTAATTTCAATTTGTTGCATATGGATTTCCAGTTTTCCCAGCACCATTTGTTGAAGAGGCTACCCTTTCTCCACTGTACATTTTTGGTGCCTTTGTCTAATATAAGATAGCTGAAATTATATGTATTAGTCTCTGTGTCCTCAATTCTGTACCATTGGTCTACCAGTCTGTTTTGGTGCCAATACCATGCTGTTTTTGTTACTATTGCTCTATAGTATAATTTAAAGTCTGGTATGGTGATGCCACCTGCTTCACTTTTCTTGCTAAGGATTGCTTTGGCTATTCTGGGTCTCTTATTTTTCCAGATGAATTTCATGACTGCTTTTTCTATTTCTTTGAGGAATGTCATTGGGATTTTGATTGGAATTGCATTAAATCTGTATAATGCTTTTGGTAGTATGGACATTTTGACAATATTAATTCTATCTATCCAAGAGCAAGGTAGGTCTTTCCATCTTCTGAGGTCTTCAATAATTTCTTACTTTAGTGTTCTATAGTTTTCTTTATAGAGGTCTTTCACCTCTTTTGTTAGGTTGATTCCCAGGTTTTTTTTTTTTTTTTTTATGTTATTGTAAATGGGGTAGGTTTCATCATTTTCCTTTCAGAGGCTTTGTCACTGATGTACAAAAATGCCTTTGACTTATGGGTATTGATTTTGTATCCTGTTACTTTGCCAAATTCATTTACTAGTTGTAAAAGTTTTCTGGTAGAGTTTTTTGGGTCTTCTAGGTGTATTATCATGTCATCAGCAAATAGTGCTAATTTGAGCTCTTCTTTTCCTATCTGGATCCCTTTAATTTCTTTCGTCTAATTGCTCTGGCCAGAGTTTCAAGTACTATGTTAAATAGCAGAGGTGAAAGGGGGCATCCCTGCCTTGTTCCAGTTTTTAGAGGGAATGCTTTCAATTTTTCTCTATTTAAGATAATGTTAGCCTGGGGCCTTGCATAAATAGCTTTTATAATGTTTAGATATGTTCCTGTTATTCCTAGTTTTTCTAGTGTTTTGAACATAAAGGGGTGTTGTATTTTGTCAAATGCTTTTTCTGTATCTATTGAAATAATCATATGGTTTTTATCTTTAAGTCTATTGATGTGATATATTATGTTTATTGATTTTTGTATGTTGAACCAACCTTGCATCCCTGGGATAAACCCCACTTGATTGTGGTGCACTATCTTTTTGATGTTTTTGTATTTGATTTGCCAGAATTTTGTTGAGAATTTTTGCATCTATGTTCATTAAAGATATTGGCCTGAAGTTTTCTTTTTTGGCTGTGTCTTTGCCTGGCTTTGGAATTAATGTAATATTGGCCTCATAGAAAGAGTCTGGAAGAGCTCCCTCTTTTTCTATTTCTTGAAATAAGTTGAAGAGCATTGGTATTAGTTCTTCTTTGAAGGTCTTGTAGAACTCGGCTGTAAACCCATTAGGTCCTGGGCTTTTTCTAGTTGGTAGCTTTTTGATAGTGTCTTCTATTTCCTCGCTTGAAATTGATTTGTTTAAATTGTGTATAGCCTCTAGTTCCAGTTTGGGCAATTCATACTACTCTAGAAATCTGTCAGTGCCTTCAATATTTTCTTTTTTTAAAAAATATTTATTTATTTGCTTTAGTTGTACACAATGCAATGCATTTATGTTTACATGGTGCTGAGGATCGAACCCGGGCCGCGCACGTGCTAGGTGAGCACCCTACCGTTGAGCCACAACCCCAGCCCTTCAATATTTTCTATTTTATTAGAGTACAAGTTTTCAAAGTAATTTCTAATTGTCTTCTGTAAATCTGAGGTGTTTGTTGTGATATTTCCTTTTTCATCACAGATGTTAGTAATTTGAGTTTTTTCTCTTCTTCTTTTTGTTAGCATCGCTAAGGGTCTGTCAATTTTATTTTTTCAAAGAACCAACTTTTAGTTTTGTCAGTTCTTTGAATTGTTTCTTTAGTCTCAATTTTATTAATTTCAGCTCGGATTTTAATTATTTCCTGTCTTCTATTGCTCTTAGTGGTGATGTGTTCTTCTTTTTCTAGGGCTTTGAGGTGTGATGTTAAGTCATTTATATGTTGGTTTTTTTTTTTCCTTTTAAGGAATGAATTCAGTGCAATGAATTTTCCTCTTACTACTGCCTTCATAGTGTCCCAGAGATTTCTATTCTATGTATCTGTGGTCTCATTTACCTCTAGGAATTTTTTAATCTCCTCCTTGATGTCTTCTTCAACCCCTTGTTCATTCAGTAGCATGTTGTTTAGCTTCCAGTTGTTAGAATAGTTTTTTTTTTGTTTCTTGTTTTGTCGTTGATTTCCAATTTCATCCCATTATGGTCTGATAGAATGCAGGGTAGTATCTCTACTTTTTTATATTTGCTGAGATTTGCCTTGTGGCATAATATATGGTCTATTTTGTTGAAGGAGCCATGTGCTGCTGAGAAGAAAGTGTATTTACTTACTGAGAGGTGAAATATTCTATATATGTCCGTTAGGTCTAAGTTATTCGTTGTTTTAATGAGGCCTAAAGTTTCTTTATTTAGCTTTTGTTTGGATGATCTATCCATTGGTGAGAGAGGTGTGTTGAAGTCCCCTAGAATAATTGTGTTGTGGTCTATTTTACTCTTAAACTTGAGAAGGATTTTTTTTTGTTTTGTTTTTGGTACCGAGGATTGAACTCAGGGGCACTTGATCACTGGGCCACATCCCCAGCCCTTTTTTGTATTTTATTAGAGACAGGATCTCACTGAGTTGCTAAGTGCCTTGCCATTGCTGAGGCTGGCTATGAACTCATGATCCTCCTGCCTCAGCCTCCCAAGTGCTGGGATTACAGGCATGTGCCACCGTGTGCCAGGCAGAGAAGAGTTTGTTTGATCAATGTAGGTGCTCCATTATTTGGGGCATATAGATTTATAATCGTTATATCTTGTTGATGAATGGTTCCCTTAATCAGTAAGAAATATCCATCTTTCTCCCTTTTGATTAACTTTGGCTTGAAGTCTACCTTATTTGATATGAAAATGGAAACCCCTGCTTGCTTCCGCAGCCCATGTGAGTGGTAAGATTTTTCCCAGCCTTTCACCTTCAGTCTATTGATGTCTTTTTCTATGAGGTGGGTTTCTTGGAGACAGCATATTGTTGGGTTGTTTCTTTTAATCCAGTCTGACAATCTGTGTCTTTTGAATAGTGAGTTTAGGCCATTAACATTCAGGGTTATTATTGAGATGTGATTCGTATTCCCATCCATTTTTATTTGTTTATGGTATTTAACTTGATTTGGTTTCTCCGCTGGTTTGTACTTACTTTCGTTTAATATCTCCCTTTGTTGATTTTCATTGTTATTTTTCTTTTCTTCTTCATGGAATATTTTGCCCAGGATGTTCAGAAGTGCAGGCTTTTGAGTTGTGAAATCTTTTAACATTTGTTTGTCTTGGAAGGGTTTTATTTCATCTTCGAATGTAAAGCTTAATTTTGCTGGATATATGATTCTTGGTTGACATCCCTTTTCTTTCAGAGCTTGAAATATGCTATTCCAGGATCTTATATCTTTTAAGGTCTGGATTGAAAAATCTGAACATAGTCTAATTGGTTTCCCCCTACATGTAATCTGCTTCCTTTCTCTCATGGCTTTTAATATTCTTTCCTTGTTCAGTATATTAGGCATTTCCATTACAATGTGCCTTGGTATAGATCTGTTGTGCTTTTGTACATTTGGTGTTCGGTAAGCCTCTTGAACTTGGTTTTCCCATTCATTCCTCAAGTTTGGAAAATTTTCTGCTATTATTTCATCAAATAAATTACTCATTCCTTTGGTTTGGAACTCTGCACCTTCCACCACCCCAATCACTCTTAAATTTGGTCTTTTTATGTTGTCCCATATTTCTTGAATGTTCTGTTCTTGATTTCTTACCATTTTTTGCTGTGTATTCTACGTTTTTTTCCAGATTGCATATTTTGTCTTCATTATCTGAGGTCCTTTCTTCCAAGTGATCTAATCTATTGGTGATGCTTTCAATAGAACATTTAATTTGGTTTATTGCTTCTTTCATTTCCAGAATTTCTGTTTGGTTTCTCTTTAGAACCTCTATCTCCCTATTGAAGTAATCTTTTGCTTTTTGTATTTGCTTATGAAGTTCTTTGTCAAAGTAATCTTTTACTACCTGTATTTGCTCCCTCATTTCCTTCTTGAATTCGTCCTTGAGCTCCATAACCATTGGATTATGTATTTTCTGAATTCCTGCTCTGACATTTCATCTACTATGCTTGCCAGGGAATCTGCTAAGGAGGTATGTTGATTTGTTTGGGACATTTTCTTCCCTTGTTTTTTCATATTGCTTGTGTGTCTTTTCTTCTAGCACTGTAGAACCTTGACTTTTTTGTTTTTACCCTAAGGCCTAATGATGCTCCTGTTGTACAATGCTATCAGCTCCCCTTATAGATACTTTATACCTTAAAACCAGACATTTTATATTCAGCTAATCACAATTTGGTCACAATGTATAGAATTAGAGAATTTAGATATTGTCTCCAATATACTCTGAATGTTTGTAATGGGGTTTATAATTTCAGATATTGGATACAAAGGTTATGATATGTTTAGGAGGAAGGAAGTAAGGATATTGCGTCCCCCCCTTAAGAAGTGTAAAAATAGAAATCTATGGAAGTAGTTTAATCAGCAGAAGAGACAGGAAAGGAACTGGCGTGAACAATTTAGTGTGAAGACCGATGTATATTTAAGCCAAGCTTATGCAAACATTGAGAGAAATAAAAAATGTCAGGGTAATAGGAATTAGTGAAAGAGAGAAGAGAGCGTGAGTCAAAAAAATGGAGAGGAAACTATATATAACATTGCTTTTATGTATTATTCAGTTGCCCCAGTTCTGAAATTCCTAATTCCTGTATAAAACTTGTTTTTGTCTCTGTTGAGAATGCAGGGACAGGGTCTAGATAAGAAAGACGAGGGAAGAAGAAAAGAGGGAAGGAAAAAGAGAAAGAAAGAAAAAAATAACAACCGACAAGTCTCAATTAGGCAGCCTTTAGGGTCTAGGCGAGGGAAGAAGAAAAGAGAGAAAAGAGGGAAGGAAAAAGAGAAAGAAAAAAATAACAACCTACAAGTCTCAATTAGGCAGCCTTTAGGGTCTAGACGAGGGAAGAAGAAAAGAGAGAAAAGAGGGAAGGAAAAAAAAAAGAAAGAGAAAAAAATAACAACCCACAAGTCTCAATTAGGCAGCCTTTAGGGAAGCTTTTCTCTTCCTCTCTCAGCTTGTTAAATTAGCTGTCCTGCAGATCAGTTCTGGCTAATGTGGAGAATTTGTGGGTGGAGTCACGTCTGCATACCTGGTTAGCGAGAAACAATGCTGGGGATGGGGCTTTAGGTGACTGGCACGGAAAGTTGATCCGGCCAGATGGTGTCTACTCTCCGTGCTCTTCCACAGTTGAAGAGTCACAGGGGGTCGTCACGCGGGACTCAGATACGTGTTCCCACACTGGCTGTTGATGGCCCTCCCAGTTGTGGGTTCCTCCTTGTCTGCTCGCCAGTTTCCACACACTGCTTTCTCGCCCTTGTTCCTTCTTTCTGCGTCTGCTACAGCCACAGTTAGAAAAACACGGCTGCAATCCTTCTCCGTGTCTAATTTTATGCTTTTCCTTCCGCGCTGCTTCCGGGGCTTTGCCCTACCGCGCTGTTGCCGCTGGCTTCACTGCTGAGGGTCATGCTCCGCGGGGTGTGGATTGATCTGGAGTTGCTGTCTCACTGTCTCCCAGCTCTGGCTCTGTTCCACACCGCCTGTGCTCTGGGCAGTGCTGCCGAAGCCACGTGGCAGTAGGCGCTGCTATCAGCTTGTCCTGCTCCCGCCCCAGTCCCCGTATTCAAACCATCCAGGAGTTGAGCATTCTCAGTCTATATAAATTTGCTGAAAAGCTATCTGTCTGCTTTCTTGGATTCATTCCACGGAGCAGCCCTGAAAGTGCCCTCCTCTAATCCGCCATCTTGGATCCCCCCCAACCCCTGCCATTAATATTTTCTTGAAGACAACTTTTTTGTGTGTGGTGCTGGGAATTGAACCCAGGACCTCACACATACTAGGCAAGTGCTCTACCACTAAGCGACATCCAAAGATCTTTGAAAATAATATTAATGGATGCATAATAATCATATTCATAATTTATTGAACCCCTTCACTATTATGGACAGTTGAATTCCAGTGTTTTGCTGTTATAAGTAATGTTGCAGTTAACTTCTTTATAGAGGTATAATCTAATTAAGTATTTATTGGGCCCATAATAAGGAATATACAAAGATTTTATTTTTCCTAGTTTTGATCTATTGTTACATCTAGTTTAGTTAAAGATGCTCTCAAAACGAATGGGGAAGATCAGAATAAGAGTAACTTGTTGTTTCTTGCAAAAGCCTGGGAGGTTTTGTTTCCACACGTAATTTCTTGTCATTTTATGAACAGCAAATATCTTTGGTCCCTGCGTGTGTCCCACTGCCCACTTCTTTTTTGTGTGTTTCTGTTTTTTTAGACCTTTATGCTTTTACATAGTAGTTGGGTTAAACTGATAAACTTACACATGCATAGAAATCAATTTCAGTTCACAATTATCTCTTTTCCCTCCTCCTTCCTCTAGTCTACTAGACTCCCTTTTACTCATCTATTCCCACTGCCCACTTACTTCTATTTCAGTTGTAGTTGTTATGATGGAGTTTCTTGCAAATCCAGGCTCACCTTCCATTGTTGGAGTTCCATCAAACTCATACTACACCCAGCCTTTCTGCATTCTGCTCCACCAGCATCTTCCGCAGTACAGGGACTGGGAGTTTGCTGAGCCACTGCACCACGTGCAGCCTGGAAGGGATATGAGTTAAAGTCTGTTCTTCTTTGCTCCACCTGCCACCTCAACTTCCCCTGCAGGGGTGGACATGTCTCTCAACTAGCTAAATAAACCTCCAGGCTCTTGTCTTTCAGAAGGACAATTCTGGGAGATATTCTCAAAGTTTCACGTAGGTACTGGTAGAATTAGTTCCCTGTTTTCTATGGTGGTTACCTCAGTAATGCTCTTCTGTTGGCTTTTCTTCATTCCCTGTCTTGTGCCTCCCATTCTTTTACTGCTTCATAGGATCACCTCTCAAATAAATTAAACTCAGATGCTCATCTTTGGCTCTGCTTTTGGAAACCCAAACTAAGAGTCATGTAATAATCATGATTTTTTTTTTTTTTTGCTTCTTTTTAAATATATGTGATTTACCTTTACTTCAGTGGCAAGTGAGAAAACAGCCTGGTTAACAAATTATAATCACCCATACAAATAAAGAATGTTTATTACACATTTTCTTTATGATGTTTTATAATTAACAAAGTCTTTTTCTTTGAGAATTCCAGTTAGTAAAGAGGCATATTGGTCCTTACATTATAGATGTTGAGACTGAAGCTCAGAAAGACTTAAGTAACTTGCTCAGAGAGCCAGAGCTTCATCATTCTTCTAACTATAAGCCATAGGAAGTCTTAACAGTGTAGGTGATTTTTTTCTTTGTTTTTACATGAATAAGCTGAATTGGTTGGAAAGGAAGAATGGATGAAGAGAAAGATGAAAAGACTATGGTGTATTTGGTTTCATAAACTGTTCTCAGTTATACTGTTGCTTAGAGTCTAAGCGGTGCAAAAAGTTTATATTACTCCTTCTCCATTATTATACGACAAATTTGAGAAGAGGTGGTGATTGCCCTAGTTATTTTTAATATAAATGCTACAAGATAAATGAAACAAAGGCTGTATAGAACTTGGAAATGCTTAGAAGAAAAAGTTCATGAATTTAAGTTGGCAGTGTTGAATTATATTACCCTGAGAGAAAAGGAACATAATGTTCAACTGTAGCTGCACACAGAAGAAATAAAGCCAATTTTATTGCTCAAGATTTTACACTGTAATAAAATAAGGGGCTGAGTACATTAAATAGAGCATTATCATTTTGCACTTGTTCTTGCTTAATGCCAAATCACAAAATTGTAATGTCATAAGCAGAGTTATTACCCAGCAATAGTGCACTCAGCCCTCTGTAATTGATCCATAGAAGACATGAACATAAAATAATGTGTGGATTTTATGACATTATTAATAAATATGTATTTCTCAGTTACAAAAGGTTGTATACTTATTGAAAAAACAAGCCATAAAACTACAACAGTTTTAGAAAGTAAAAGACACGTCTTTTCTCTATATTTCTCCCTCCCTTCCCACACCCTGTGGTAACCTCTAATATATGCTTTTTGTTTTAAACAAACAAAACATTTTAATATAAAAGCTGATGTTTCTGAAATTTGGGATAAAATGTAAAATTAGTTGGCAAAGAGTTTTGAGTGGATGGGAACTAAAAGTATAAAGCCTACTGAGAATGATTCTTAGGAACTTTGGGATTTTGATAAGCAATCTGACTTCAGGGATATTTCACTTCTAGTAAAAATGCCAGTATAATTTAAAATTGATCATCTGAGTCACTTTAAAAATGAGTTAGATTATAGTTTTGATGAAATGTGCTCACTTCTAGACTGAACCATGTTCTTGCCTCTCAGGGACCCCCATTCCATCCTGTGCTTGATCCTCACCATACAGTCTCTCTATACCTGTCTCGGGGAGTAGGGCCTGTGTTGTTTCTACCAGCACATTTCCAGGGTCTGGTACATCATACAGCAAATATATTAAGTGCTTAATAAATGGTTTGGGAGGAAGGGAAGGAGGATGCAGGGTGAGGTAGGGACCCCTCATCATTCTGAGGAATTCAATTTTTCTACTTGGGAATAGTCAATAAAATCTTCAGGATCTCTGTCCTAGTCTTTTCCTTAATGCTCCTCCCAGACTGCATTGGCCCTTAGTACTAAAGCTCACTGCAGATTGAGTTTTAACCTTTTCTTATTGTTCTTTCAGTTATAAAAAGTTCCCTGGCTCAGAGTTTCTATTTCTGAGGTGATACCCCAAATGCAATTTAGATTCTGAAACTGTGACATTATAGTGGTCCCCCCATATCTGAGGTTCCACTTTCAATAGTTTCAGTTACATGCAGCAATTGTGGGCAAAAAAATATTGAAGGAAAAAATCCAGAAATGAGCAATTCATAAGTTTTAAGTTGTGTGCTCTTCTGAGTAGCATTACTTCTTTCTTGATCAATTTTACAATTCTCACCCATCCAAAATTTTTTCTAGAAATTCTTACATTACAGAGAAGTTTGAAGATTTTTATAACAGAAAATATGTAAGAAAATTCTTATTTTCTTCTTTAGTGATTATAACTGAGTTACTTTTAAGAATAGTATATGGCTTCAGAGAAGACGTTTAGTAGATTTAATATTTAAATATTTAACATTCAGAAATTCTGGCTTTAGTACATAGATGGTATCATCTCTGTTGCTACACAAATGAGTGGTTTGGGTTCTGAATACCTAAAGTTGTGAAAAATCTTTTGATAAAAGGATTTAAACAAAGGCAGGGGGCCTGGTGACTTTTATGTCAGACTGACCTGGGTGTGAACTTGGACCCCAAACATAGGCCCTGCAAGCTACTTATCCTTCAGAGCATTATTGGTGAACTAGCATGAAAAGTGCCTACCTCATGAGGTCTACTGGAGAATTAAATCATATAACAGGGGAAGTGCTACTACATAGATCTTCCGTAGATGGTAGGTCCTTTCTCAGTGCTAGGGTTACAGTTCAAGCAACATGGTATATTTATATTTTCCTGTACCTCTCCTGTATTGAAATTCATTTTGTTGCATCTTAAACAAGAAATCTACTCTAAGGACACAAAAGTATCTTCTAGAAGAGAAAGTAGAATGCCCATCTTCTGGAGGGACAGGAACCAGAACAGCAGGAATTCCTGTGTCTCTCTGGGATACCACTATAAGATGATTCAGTGACCCTGGTCACTCCTCATTTCTCCAGGTTTTCAAATTGCTGGGAGAATTTGGCCCAGTTTGGGTCAGTCATCCTGGGTCATCTGAAGAGGCAGGCAGAGAGGGGGGCTATTGGGAAATCACTTGTAGATAGCACTGCTGCCCAAGTCCATGTTCTTTTTATAACATTTGAAGTATTTTGGGAATATGTTTTTATTTTAACTTATAAAACTTTGGCCCTAAAAGGTAGAAAGCTGAAAAATAGATTTATTTGTTCACTCATTTATTCATTCAGCAAATATGCATATTTGGTGTGTGTGTGTGTGTGTATGTGTGTGTGTATGTGTGGAGATTGAACTCAGGGCCTTGCACATGCAAGGCAAGCATTCTGCCACTAAGCTATATCCCCAGTAAAATTTTCAAACAATTTGAAGTAGTGATATGGAATACATAAGTGAAAAACTCTGAAATAGAAAGGAATAGCAGTAAATTTCCATGGAAAAGTGCTTATACAATTGGCCCTCCGCATCCTTGGGTTCTGCATCTAGAGTCCAACTATGGATTGAAAATATTTGAAAAAACATTGTATCTATTACTGATAGATTGTACAGACTTATTCCCTTAATACAACAACTATTTACCTAGCATTTACATTGGACTAGTAATCCAGAGATGACTCAGATACATGGAAGAATATGTGGATGTTATATGCAATTACTACATCATTTTATACAATAGGAGGGACTTGAACATCCTCACATTTTGGTGTCCACAAGGGGTCCTTGAACCAGTACTCCATAGATACCCAGGGATGACTATACCATACTTGGCTGCTATCATTAAATGACAACCCCATTTTGTTATATCTAATGTAAACTTAAGACCTTAATAGTTGATATTTTCTTAAATTATAGCTGTACTATATGACATTGTACTTATCAAACAGATATGTAGTTAGTTATCAGTTCAGCTTTTTAGACTTAATTATACTCTTAAAGTGGTGTCTGAATGCTTTGCCTAACTCATTTTCATTTGTAAGCGAAAATAGTGGATTTCCAAGGAGAATTCTATTTTAAGGAAGTCTCAGTAACATTCATATTTGCAGGTGGTGCTGAACAAGTTGAAATGTATTTGCTGCATTTTATTAAGATTAAAACAGGCTGTTTTTTTTAAAATTCTACCACAAAACAAATTTTAAGGATATTTGCTAAACATTGAGAATTGAATGGAAAAAAGAAGGAAGGACTGTGGAAATTGACATTTAAAAAAGCTAATGTTAGGATCCTGGGAAGATGGCCGATAGGATGGAGGTACGCTCTGGACATAGTTACTAAAAGACGCTTAGTGGGAAGTTTGAGCGCATTACTAGCAATTCTCTTGCAGCTGAAAGGGAGCTGAGACATTCGTGCACCTCTGGATGGTGAAATACAACTATCTCCGGACCATGACGGGCAGGGTCAGAGTTGGAGCAGTCCACAGTCCGAAGCAGCTCTGTCTACGCTGCAGGCGCAGCTGATGATAACATTGCAAAAAGGGGACGATCCACACAGCGGCTTTGAAACCGATCAGCGAGGAAGGATAGAAAGGAGCCTAGAAGCATGAGTGGTGTCCACGTAGAGCTCTTTCACACAACTTGCCAAGCCGATCCTGCACGCTCTGGAGTGACACAAAGGTCTGCGGAACTGCTGTTGAGCGGGAGGAGAGCACCGCCATCTTTGGGAATACAGTGGCTGACCCAGACAAGAGGAAAAGACAGAAAGGAAGAACAGCTGCAAACATCCAGGGAGCCACCAACACTCTGAGAACAGCGCACACCTGGGTGAGACTCGGGTAACCAGCAGGGGAGGGCATGTCTGAGGCCGGTGCAGTGGCCCCAAGAAGCTACAACTGTGGGTGGGCGTGGGGAATGGGTGCCTTCTAGAGGGTCCCTTTCCCGGTGCCATTCATCTGCTGACACACAACCTCCCTGAGCCACTCTTCAGTTGGGCCATTCTGCCACTGGCAAAAGGTGCAGCCTTGACTCCACTAACAGGATCGCTGACTGTCTAGACGCGATCCAATACAATTGGCTTAAACTGGAAAGAAAAAAGGAGGGCTTCCCAGGGTCTGTTTTGTTTGAGACTTGGGGTTCGACTTCTTTTTGTTAGTTTGCTTGTTTTGTTGGTTTTCTGGTTGTTGTTGGTTTTTTTTTTTTTTCCTTTGTTTTGGTTTTGTTTTGTTTTGCTTTGTTTTTTGCATTGATTGTCAGCGTGTTTGTTTGCTTCTGCTCCTCTTTTCTTTCCTTATTTTCTTCCTTCTCACTTTTGCATCTTTTCTTCTTCCTTCATCTTTCCTATTTACACCCTGCCAGTGCATACTTAACAGAGGCAAAAACAAGTTATACACAGAATTTGAGATATCTAGAACGGGCGCAATTGAACTGTATAGTAAAGCGGTGTTATATATAGTTCACTCTCTATTTTCTTGACTCTCTCCTCTCTCTTACACCAATTCCTACTCTTTTGTCATTTTTTTTTTCTTTTCCATCTTACTTTATTTCTTCTCTCAACAGCTGCATAAGTTAGGTTTATATATAAATTGGTCTTTCCACCTAATTGTTCACTCTATTCTGTTTCCTCTGTCTTCTACTGATACTAAACAACTTCCACTAAACCACTTCCATAGAACTCTCTTTTCGTACTTTCTAAGAAAGAACAATTCAAGATACTCACTTCCTTCTTCCTAAACATAGCACCTCTGTGTCTAATACTTGAAGCTATAAATCCCCATCAGAAGTGTACAGAGTAAATTGGAAACAATATCTGGGTTAACTAAATCTGTACATTGTGATCAAACTTGGATTTTCTGAATAGAAAGTGTTAGATTTTAAAGTGTAAAGGAATTATAAGGGGATCTGATAGCATTGTACTACAGGAACAACATAAGGCTTTAAGGTAAATTCGAAATAGTCAAGGTCCCACACTGCAGGAAGAATAGACACACAAGCAACATGAAAAAACAAGGGAAGAAAGTACACAAACAAATCAAGATACCTCATCAGTAGATTCCATGGCAAGCACAGTTGGTGAAATGCCAGAGATGGAATATAGAAATTACATATTCCAAATGTTTATGGAACTTAAGAATGAACTCAAAAATGAGATGAGGGAGCAAATACAGGTAGCAAAGGATCATTTTGACAAAGAACTCCAAAAACAAATACAATAGGGAAATTGAGGCTCTAAAGAGAAACCAAACAGAAATTCCAGAAATGAAGGAAGCAATAAACCAAAATAAAAGTTCAATTGAAAGCATCACCAACAGAGTAGACCTCTTGGAAGAAAGAACCTCAGACAATGAAGACAAAATATATATCTTAGAGAAGAATTTAGATTATACAGCAAAACTCGTAGGGAATCAAGAACATAACATCCAAGAATTATGGGACAACATAAAAAGACCAAACTTAAGAGTGATTGGCATAGAGGAAGGGGCAGAGTTTCAAGCCAAAGGAATGAATAATTTATTTAATGAAATAATTACAGAAAATTTTCCAAACTTGAGGAATGAATGGGAAAATCAAGTTCAAGAGGCTTACCGAACACCAAACAAAATTACAACAGATCCACACCAAGACACATTATAATGAAAATGCCTAATATACTGAGCAAGGAGAGAATACTAAAAGCCACAAGAGAAAGGAAGCAGATTACATATAGAGGGAAAGCAATCAGACTATGTTCAGATTTTTGAACCCAGACCTTAAAAGATATAAGATCCTGGAATAGCATATTTCAAGCTCTGATAGAAAAGGGATGTCAACCAAGAATCTTATATCCAGCAAAATTGAGCTTTAGATTTGAAGGTGAAATAAAAACCTTCCACAACAAGCAAAAGTTAATATTTCACAACTCGAAAGCCAGCACTTCTGAACATCCTGGGCAACATTTTTCATGAAGAAGAGAAAAATAACAATGAAAATCAACAAAGGGAGATATTAAACTAAGGGAAATACCAACCAGAAGAGAAACCAAATCAAGCTAAATACAAATAAAAATGGATGGGAATAAAAATCACATCTCAATAGTAACCCTGAATGTTAATGGCCTAAACTCGCCAATCAAAAGACACAGATTATCAGAATGGATTAAAAGAAACGACCCAACAATTTGCTGTCTCCAAGAAACACACCTCATAGAAAAAGACATCAACAGACTGAAAGTGAAAGGCTGGGAAAAGTCTTTTCACTCACATGGCCTGCAGAAACAAGCAGGGGTTTCCATTCTCATATCAAATAAGGTAGACTTCAAACCAAAACTAATCAAGAGGGACAAAGATAGATATTTCTTACTACTCAAGGGAACCATTCATCAACAGGATATAACAATCATAAATCTATATGCCCCAAATAATGGAGCACCTACATTCATCAAACAAACTCTTCTCAAGTTTAAGAGTAAAATAGACCACAACACAGATATCCTAGGGGACTTCAACACACCTCTCTCACCAATGGATAGATCATCCAAACAAAAGCTAAACAAAGAAACTTTAAGCCTCCTTAAAACAATTAATAATTTAGACCTAATGGACATATATAGAATATTTCATCCCTCAGTAAATGAATACACTTTTTTCTCAGCAGCACATGGCTCCTTCTCCAAAATAGACCATATATTATGTCATAAGGAAACTCTCAGCAAATATAAAAAAATAGAGATACTACCCTGCATTCTATCAGACCATAATGGGATGAAATTGGAAATCAACGACAAAACAAGAAACAAAAAAAACTATTCTAACAACTGGAAGCTAAACAACATGCTACTGAATGAACAAGGGGTTGAAGAAGACATCAAAGAAGAGATTAAAAAATTCCTAGAGGTAAATGAGAACACAGATACATAGAATAGAAATCTCTGGGACACTATGAAGGCAGTAGTAAGAGGAAAATTCATTGCACTGAGTTCATTCCTTATGAGAAAAAAAACCCAACAAATAAATGACTTAACATCACACCTCAAAGCACTAGAACAAGAAGAACAGACCAACACCAAGAGCAGTAGAAGACAGGAAATAATTAAAATCAGAGCAGAAATTAATGAAATTGAGACTAAGGAAACCATTCAAAGAATTGACAAAACTAAAAGTTGGTTCTTTGAAAACATAAACAAAATTGACAGACCCTTAGCAATGCTAACAACAAGAAGAAGAGAAAAAACTCAAATTGCTAACATTCATGATGAAAAAGGGAATATCACAACAAACACCTCAGATATACAGAAGATAATTAGAAATTACTTTGAAAACTTGTATTCTAATAAAACAGAAAATATTGAAAACATTGACAGATTTCTAGAGTCGTATGATTTGCCTAAACTGGAACTGGAGGCTATACACAACTTAAACAGATCGATTACAAGCGAAGAAATAGAAGATGTCATCAGAAAGCTACCAACAAGGAAAAGTCCAGGACCTGATGGGTTTACAGCCGAGTTCTATAAGACTTTCAAAGAAGAACTAATACCAATGCTCTTCAAACTATTTCAAGAAATAGAAAAAGAGGGAGCTCTTCCAGACTCTTTCTTTGAGGCCAATATTACATTAATTCCAAAGCCAGGCAAAGACACAGCCAAAAAAGAAAACTTCAGGCCCATATCTTTAATGAACATATAGATGCAAAAATCCTCAACAAAATCCTGGCAAATTAGATACAAAACATATCAAAAAGATAGTGCACCATGATCAAGTGGGGTTTATTCCAGGGATGCAAAGCTGGTTCAACATTCGGAAATCAATAAACATAATATATCACATCAATAGACTTAAAGATAAAAATCATGTGATCATCTCAATAGATGCAGAAAAAGCATTTGACAAAATACAACACCCCTTTATGTTCAAAACACTGGAAAAACTAGGAATATCAGGAACATATCTCAACGTTATAAAAGCTACTTATGCAAGGCCCCGGGCTAACATTATCTTAAATGGAGAAAAATTGAAAGCATTCCTTCTAAAAACTTGAACAAGACAGGGATGCCCCCTTTCACCACTGCTATTTAACATAGTACTGGAAACTCTGGCCAGAGCAATTAGACAGACAAAAGAAATTAAAGGGATCCAGATAGGAAAAGAAGAGCTCAAATTAGCACTATTTGCTGATGACGTGATAATATACCTAGAAGACCCAAAAAACTCTACCAGAAAACTTTTACAACTAGTAAATGAATTTGGCAAAGTTGCAGGATACAAAATCAATACACGTAAGTCAAAGGCATTTTTGTACATCAGTGACAAAGCCTCTGAAAGGGAAATGATGAAAACTACCCCATTTACAATAGCATCAAAAAAAAAAAAAAAAAAACCTGGTAATCAATTTAACGAAAGAAGTGAAAGACCTCTATAACGAAAATTATAGAACACTAAAGAAAGAAATTATAGAAGAACTCAGAAGATGGAAAGACCTACCTTGCTCTTGGATAGATAGAATTAATATTGTCAAAATGCCCATACTCCCAAAAGCACTATACAGATTTAATGCAATTCCAATCAAAATCCCAATGTCATTCTTCAAAGAAATAGAAAAAGCAGTCAAGAAATTCATCTGGAAAAATAAGAGACCCAGAATAGCCAAAGCAAACCTGAGCAAGAAAAGTGAAGCAGGTGGCATCACCATACCAGACTTTAAATTATACTATAGAGCAATAGTAACAAAAACAGCATGGTATTGGCACCAAAACAGACTGGTAGAACAATGGTACAGAATTGAGGACACAGAGACTAATACATATAATTTCAGCTATCTTATATTAGACAAAGGCGGCAAAAATGTACAGTGGAGAAAGGATAGCCTCTGCAACAAATGGTGCTGGGAAAACTGGAAATCCATATGCAACAAATTGAAATTAAACCCTTATCTCTCACCATGCACAAAACTCAATTCAAAGTGGATCAAGGACCTAGGAATTAGACCAGAGACAATACACTTAATAGAAGAAAAAGTAAGCTCCAATTTCTAACATGTCGGATTAGGCCCCACGTTCCTTAATAAGAATCCTGTAGTGCAAGAATTACTACCAAGAATTAATGAATGGGATTGATTTAAACTAAAAAGCTTCTTCTCAGCAAAAGAAACAATCAGCGAGGTGGATAGAGAGCCAACTAATCGGGAACAAATATTTAATACATGCACATCAGATGGAGCACTAATTTCTAGCATATATAAAGAACTCAAAAAAACTTAACACCAAATAAACAAATAACCCAATCAATAAATGGGCTAAGGAATTGAGAAGACACCTCTCAGAAGAAGATACACGATTAATCAACAAATACATGAAAAAATACTCAACATCGCTGGCAATTAGAGGAATGCAAATCAAAACTAAGATTTCATTTCACTCCAGTCAGAATGGCAGCTATCAAGAACAAAAGCAACAATAAATTTTGGAGAAGATGTGGGGCAAAAGGCATACTCATACATTGCTGGTGGGACTGCAAAATGGTGCAACCGTTATGGAAAGCAGTATGGAGATTTCTTGGAAAACTGGGAATGGAACCACCCTATGACCCAGCCATCCCACTACTGGGTCTATTCCCAAAGGACTTAAAAACAGCATATTACAGCGACACAGCTATCTCAATGTTTGTAGCTGCGCAATTCACAATAGCTAGGTTGTGGAACCAACCTAGATGTCCCTCAGTAAATGAGTGGATTAAGAAAATGTGGTATATACGCACAATGGAATTTTACTCAGCAATAAAAGAGAATAAAATAATGGCATTCGCAGGTAAATGGATGAAGTTGGAAGACACAATGCTAAGTGAAGTTAGTCAGTCTCAAAAATCCAAGTACCAAATGTTTTCTCTGATATAAGGAGGCAAATTCACAGTATTGTTGGATGGGGGTACATAGGAGGATTAGAGGAACACTAGAATGGTCAAAGGGAAGGGAGGGGAAAGGAAGGAGCAACGGGGGAGTAAGGTGGAGAAAAGAAAAAAAAGGTGGTTGAATGAGACAGATATCATTTTCCTAAATGCATGATTGAAGACCTGAATTGTACGAATATACTTTGTATACAAACAGTTGTATGTAAAAAGATGCTATATACGGGCACTATGAATTGTAATTATTATAAATTAAAAAAAAGAACACACGATAACAGTAAAAAAAATAAATAAAAAAGTTAATGTTATGTGTTGTAGTAAAAGATGAATGTTTCCATTATGTGGTTTTGCTAGAGAGTAGCTCAAGATTCCGTTTTCAATTCTAATCTGGCCATTATTTCTAAATTTAGTTTTTTGATATTTAAAATATTTTTCTAAATGACTATATTTATTCCCAGATCTTAATTCTTTATTCTGTGACAGAAGATAAGCAGTGTTTACTGGCATAAGCATTTTGGAAAAAATGACAAAAGAAGTAGTTTAATATTTTTTGTTATCAAGGATGAATCAAATAATCTCAATTATTTGAGCATGAAGTGGCAGGCTGCATGATTTAGGAGAATTTAAAGCATACAGGCTTTACTTCTCAAATGGAATCTACCAAGGAGTTTAGGAAATAAATTACTTTCTCTTTGTGTTTCCATAGCACTTTTTCAAACTTGTTAGAGCAACTGCTGCTTCATATTGTAGATATTTAATAGTCATTCATTCACTAAATAGAAACTTTCATGAGCATCCACCATCTACCATGCATGGTCCCGTGTGCTGGAGATGAAGTAGCAAATGTAAGAGACAAAATTTCTGCTCTCTTGAAGCTTTAGTAGGGAGTGCCCAATAAAAAAGGGAAGGATCTATTTAATTTTAGATTGAGATAAGAAGTAGGAAAACGTGAAAACAGGGGCAGGGAGAGCACTGGCTGGGGTAGTCAGGGAAGACCCTTTTGAGGAGGCCACATTTGAGTGAGGCCTGAACGATAAGGAGCCAGTGGTTCAGAGACTTGATGGAAGGGTATTACGCACTGAGGAAATGCCATGTGCAGAGTTCCCGAGAGGAATGAGGTCGTATTTAAGAATGTATAGCCAGGCTCCGTGGCACACACCTGTAATCCCAGCACTTGGGAGGCTGAGGCAGGAGGATCGCGAGTTCAAAGCCAGCCTCAGTAATGGCGAGGCACTTAGCAACTCAGTGAGACTGTCTCTAATAAAATACAAAAAAGGGCTGGGATGCGGCCCAGTGGTCGAGTGCCCCTGAGGTCAATCCCCAGTACCAAAAAACAAAAAAAAAGAATGTATATAAGGAACACATTAGAAGGGCAGGTTGCCTGGAGAGCACAGAGTGAAGGAAAGAAACAAAGAGAATGAAATCAGAGAGGCAAGCAGAGTTCAGAAGGCAGTTATTTAAAGTTTATTCTAAGTGGTAATGGTAGGATACTGAGTTTTTAGCAAGGGAATAACAAGATCTGATGTGTGCTTTTAGAAGATTACATTAGCTATTATGTGGTGCATAGATTGTAGAGGGTAGGAGTGGAAGCCAGGAAACCATTTAGAAGGTTATTAAAGTAGCCAGAGAGAAACACTGGTGACTTAGATAAGGGTGGAATCTGTGGAAATGGAAGAAATTTGAACAATTTGCAGTTTATTTTGGAAGTAGAGCTGATGGCGCTTGCTGAGGGATTGTTTGTTTGTTTGAAAAGAGAGAGGAATGAAGAAGGGTTCCTTGGTTTGGGGCTTGATCGGATGGGTGGTACTATTTACTAAGATAGGAAAGAGTGGGTAAAAGACTGATTTGGGAGAGAATGATTTCTTCCCTTCTGCTAAATGATATTTTCTTGAGGGAGAGAGAGAAAGTGAAGTTCAGAAAGATTATAAATGTGGGGCCGGGTCCTATAGGTAGGAGGAGGACTCTAAACCAAGCAATCCGAGTCTGAAATCTGTGCCCTTTCTGTTTGACTCCGTGGTTAGGATTATAGTGGATTAGAATGTAGGAGGAAAGAATTCAAAGCAAAGGAGACATGGGCAAAGGTGGAGAGCCAGCAAGGTGTGAACTCCAAGAAGAAAATGTTTAGAGCATTTTGACTTTGAAGGCCTAGCACAGTGACCTCCAACATGTCCAATGAATTGTTTCTCCTCCGAATGACTGTTGCATATGTAATCTGCCCCAGACAATTTAGCATCTTTTTTTGCATCCAAGGTCATATTGTTTTCATGGCTGGCTGAGGGCTCACATATCCTGCTCAGGGTGTATTCCCACTGTGCTCCCACACTCATATATTCACTCTGCCCCTGTACGTTGGATCATTTGCCATTAGTTTGCATATTATGGTTTCAGTGAACCACCTTTAAGAAAAAAATCTCTTCTAAGCTTAAGTAGATTATTATATCAGTTTCCTTTTTTCCCCTAAGAAAATTATTGGGCACCAGTAAATCTAAAAGAGCATCTTACTATAAGATGTGTTTTTTTGTATAGTTATTTTCAGAAGTGACTAAGTAGGGTTGATTTTTTTTAAGTGTTTTTTTTTTTTTTTTTTATTCCCTGTAAATCTTCTGTCATTACCATTTTTGTTGTTGTTTGTTTGCAGTGCTAGGGATTAAACAGGGCCTCATGCACTCTAGGCAAGTGCTCTACCACACTGATCTATGCTGCCATAACTATTGCTGGTTTTTTTATTCACACCATCTTACTAGTGTCAGGGTGTGGTGGCCAAGAGAATGTCAGGCCTTCATGCTTAAACTTCAAAATAATGACTATGAAACAAATTATAGACAATAAAATATAAGGTTATAAAGTAGAGATGTAAGAGGCAGATGTAAGATAGAAATTTGTACATTGTATTTTAGGAAGGTATCCAAATTCAAATGTCAAATTATAAATTCATAACATCAGAAATGACCAAAATGAAAAAATACTTATTTAAAAAATAAAGTTTAAATAATTCAAGCTTCTAGTTGAAGTCTTAGTTTTGCATTTATTTGAATAGGACATAATATTTTTTATAAGGAAGTTTTTAGAGACTGTATCATTAGATATGCCTGCAGTGCAATAAATGTAAAGCATTTTATGTATTGGTTTGCATGACTTGAATAGAGTCACCAACTGTGCTTTCCCATGGGACTCTCAGCCTTCTATCATCTCAGACACCCAGGCATCAAAGCAAGGAAGACAGTTTTGATACTACCATCTGGCTAGACCTCAAAGTGCTGATTCCTTTCCTTTGAAATAATTATTGACAATGATTGGCTTAGGTTAGGAGCAAAAAATTGCTCTGTGTTCTTAGTTGAAAGGTACCTCCCTAAATTATTTTTTCTCTGGGGCCTTTTTGACTTTCATGACCATACTTTCTCATTGTATTGTACCTGTCCCAATCCTACTACTATAAACAGTTATCACAAGAATAATTTACATCTCAGTTATGGAGTCCAGTCCAAATTTAGCTGAAATTCTTGAAATATAGCATTCATACAAGAAATGTATGATCCATCAGCTTAATGAGCTTTCACAAAAATGAACCTGCCATGTTATTAGAATCCAGGACACCTGTAATATGTGACTTGAGAGGCTGAGGCAGGAGGATCACAAGTTTGAGGCCAGCCTGGGCAACTTAGTGAAACCCTGTCTCAAAATAGAAAATAAAAAGGGCTGTGGATGTAGCTCAGTTGTAGGATACTCCTGGGTTCAATCCCTAGTAAACACACACACACACACACAAATGATTAGAACCGAGGGCAAGAAACAAAATATTACCAGCACCCTAAACAAAATATTACCAGGCTCCCACATTCTCCCTATTAGTCACTGCCTATACCTGAGATATAACCACCCTCCTGACACCACACTTTTCTCTGTTTTGGAAATTTATGTAAATGGAATCACACACACACACAGGATTGAACCCAGGGGCGCTTTACCACATTGAGCCAACCCCCCCCCCCAGTCCTATTTATTTATTTATTTATTTATTGAGACAGGGTTTTGCTAAGTTGCTGAGGCTGGCCCTTGAACTTACAATCCTCCTACCTTAGTATTCCAAGTCACCAGGATTGCAGATGTGTACTCAGTGGAATCTTATAGCATATACTCTTTTGTGTCCATCTGTAGCTTATTATGTTTGTGCAAACATCTGTGTTGCATTGTTACACTGTTCCAACTGATAAATATACCATGATTTATTCATTGTATTGATGTTGAAGAGTCATGCAATTTGCAGTTTTGCTTATTCTGAAAAGTAAGTGCTGCTGTGAACATTCTTAGATCTTTTGATGATATGTATTATTATTTTTCTTGGTTTATACTTAGGAATAGAATTTCTAGGTCACTAGGCATTTGTATGTTTAAAAATACACTACCAGTTTTTCAAAGAGGTAATTTACATTTTCACCAGCAGCATGCAAGAGTTCCAGTTTGAGCATAGATTTGTAGTCAAATTCCTGGGATTGGAATATGATTGGCCCAGTAGGGAGCAAGTGGCTGGTCTATTACAGTGAGGGGGCAAAGGTCACATAGTGCAGGCATGGTTTTGGGGGGCCCACAGCTGTTATACTCTTGGTGAAAGTAGACACCTTTAAGAAAATAATGGCCTGCATGAGCTAGGTAGATACCCTAAAAGGCTTCAACCACAGATATACAAATTAGATGTGTGGGGAGAGACTCTGGGTTAGAGATAACTGCTTCAAGTCATCAGCAAAGTCATGTAGTCAAAGCTCTGTAACCAGATGATGTCACCCAAGGAAAGTCTGTAGAGGAAGACAAGAAAGGGAGCATTTGGTGAAACAGGAAAACAGCAACACTTAAAAGACACACACACAAAAAGAGCCAGAGGCAGTGGCGCATGTCTACAATCCCAGCAGCTTGGGAGGCTGAGGCAGGAGGATTGCAAGTTCAGAGCTAGCCTCAGCAAAAGCGAGGCAGTAAGCAACTCATTGAGACCCTGTCTCTAAATAAAATACAAAATAGGGATGGAGATGTGACTCAGTGGTCTAGTGCCCCTGAGTTCAATCCCCAGTACCAAAAAAAAAGACCAAAAATAAAAGAAAGAAGGAATCTATAAAGTAGGCTGAGCAGGTGTGATCAAGATCCAAGATAATGTAGCATCATAGAAACCAAGAGAGAGAGAGTTTTTCAATGAGGAGAGTGATCAAAAGTGATTAAAAGTCAATGATTTTCCATTTGATCTAGAGATGAGAAGTTGGTGGCTTTTTGAGAGTAATGTTAGTGAAGAGATGGTGCAGAATTTCAGATTGTAATGGGTAAGGATGTGTGAAAGCTAAGCAAGTAGAGATGGCAAATGTGGCCAACTTCTTCAAGCCATTCAGCTAATGAAGGAAAGGGGAGTGGGCATAAAGTGAGGGCAAGAGAAGCCTGAGCATGCTTACTGCTTATGGAAAGGTCTAGTTGAAAAATATCCAGAAAGTGAGATCCCTAGAGTGGCAGGGGGATGGGTAGAATTCCAAGCTCAGGTGAAGTGTATTAGACTTGGACACAGACTTCTTCCATTGTAGCAATAAGCAAGCAGGGAAGGATTATTGGTTTGATGGCATAAGTTTTAAACAGACTGGTGATTGCTCAGAGCATAGTAGGTGCTTCATGAATATTAGTTGAATAGTTGACTGAATGACTTCATATCAACAGGCATTATTCACTGCAGTTTCATTTATCATTTCTCTGTGCTCAGATCTCTAGTGAAGGGATCTGTTATGTTCCAAGCCTATGACAACAGGGTGCACAATAGACTGTAATTACATGGATGCTAAAGAAATCCATATGTGGGACCTCTATGTAGTTCTTATTTATTTCCTACTATGAAACTTACCTTTGTCATGGACAGGTCTTCAAATAGTTGTGCTGCATTTAAAAACTGTGACTATAAACAGGGGCACTGATTTGAATAAATGTGAATAAGCATACAAAGAATATTCAGACACTAGATACTAGTGTACAGACTATGAACATGTATGTATGTATAAGTACATATCTAAATATTGCTTCAGTTTGAGAAAATAGATAATTGTTTTGATGGTATGCAATAATTGTATTTTGAAAAATATTATGACTACATTTTTAGAGTTGTTTTCAGACCTTGAACCATATTATTCTGTTTTTTTTGTTTTTTGTTTTTTTTTTTTTTTTTTTTTTTTTGTGGTACGGGGGGATTGAACTCAGGGGCACTCGACCACTGGGTCACATCCCCAGCCCTTTTTTGTATTTTTTATTTAGAGACAGGGTCTTACTGAGTTGCTAAGTGCCTCGCCATTGCTGAGGCTGGCTTTGAACTCGCGATCCTCCTGCCTCAGCCTCCCAAAGTGCTGGGATTACAGGCAGGTACCAGAATAGCGCCCGGCTATTCTGTATATTTTTAATGGTAAGAATTCATCCTTTCGAGGGGAATTTGATAATTTTGAATAACCATATGTTATAGGAACTAAATCTTATCTGGTTTTCACTTTGTCTTAAATCTTTTTAAAGTAAATTACATGATCCCTTGATATGTGTGGAATATGATTGAGCAACCCCTGAAAAGAGCAATAATAATGGAGTTCTTGTGGATGGCAGAAGGGGAAAATTGTAGCACTGTTGTTATTGTCGAAAGCTTCACACTAGTGCCAGATGTAGTATTTTTGTAGCAGAGTAACTAAAGTCATGCTAAAAGGGTGTGTATTTAGAAGTACACTGTTTTTTATAAATTAGTTTTCTGTATTAATGTATCACTCTTGCCATTCAACTAAAAATTTCAACACAAACTATTCCCGACTTACCTTCAATTATGTAAAGTATGCTCAACCCTGCTGTTGTCCTCCTGAGTTGAAAAAGTTCTGTTTCTTTTTTAAACTCATGCTGCCCCATCTTTTTCATTTTCAGCTTGAACTGTACTTCTCTATAGGCTGTACTTTCTGTTTCTCCCTATTTGACATTTTCCTAATGCATCCAGACAGTAAGGTTAGATGGTGAAAAGCCAGTGTTCTTTCTTTAGGAATAAAAATAGTGAATTTTTTTAAAAAATGAAATTTTTTCTAACTCATTCTCTGACATTATTTTCAGTTAAATGGCATGTCACAAAGTTACTAATAGGCTCCCAGCTAGATTACGCTACTGAAAATAGGGCCAAAGGGGTGAAGCTCAGTGGCAGAGGATTTGCCTCTCTGAGTAAGGCCCTGGGTTCAATCCCTAGTACCACACACAAACAAACAAAACTGAAAACAACTTATAATTTGTTAATGTTCAAGGGAGCATTAACATTCAAATTTGACTGAGTAGGTTAATTTATTTTATAAATAACTGATGCTGTCCTGGAAATGTGATCCCCCTAACTGGATCAGTAAATGACAGATTTCTCAAGATGGGTCCTGAAGTAGGGATACCCTGAAAGCATCTGAGTTTGGGTGAGTCACTCTTGAAGTGGTTCAGTGCTGCACAGGTCCTGGGAGTTTGCGTATGATTTCTAGAAGGATCTTTTTTTTTAATATTTATTTTTTAGTTGTAGTTGAACATAATACCTTTATTTTTTTAATTTATTTTTATGTGGTGCTGAGGATCAAACCCAGGGCCATGCATGTGCTAGGTGAGCGCTCTACTGTTGAGCCACAACCCCAGCCCTAGAAGGATCTTTAAAATGATCCCTCTAGGAAAGGATTGTTGTAGGAAAGAAAAGTGTGATAGTTTCTCTTGTAAGCCTCACTAATTTATCTGAGGGATGCCAATATTCTTGGAGTTTCTAAATAGGAATTTGTAAGGGATACATGAGTTTTTGTACTTTTTAAAATTATTTGTATGTCCAGTTCCCCTAAGGAAGCATTATTTCCTACTGGCATGCAAAAAATGGTTTATTTAATATTTGATTCCTTGTTAATAAATTGCTTCTCTCTGTCTATGATAATTTTGGTGTTTGTTTAAATCTATTTTTAGAATTTTTAAATTTTGAAATAGTTGCACAGAAAAGTTGTAAATGAAGTCAGAATAATGTTTTGTTTCTGAACTGTTTGAAAATAAGTTGACAGGATTCCAGTTCTTCTCAAATATAAGAACATTCTCCAGTTTAACCACAGAACAACCATTAATATCAGAAAATTAACACTGACATATTATTACTACCATCTAATTCTTTGCACCATTTAAATTTTGCTAATTTTTCCAATGATATTTTTTATTGGAAAAAGTTCAGAATCACAGTTGAATAGTTGTCATGCCTTCTTCACCCTGGACCAATAGCAGTCTTTCCTTGACTTTCACAATTTGACTTTTTAATAGAGTGCTTATTTTGTAGAATGCCTTTGTTGGGTTTGTCTAGTGTTGCCTTGTGATTTGATTCAGGTTTTACATCCTATCAGTAGTATTTAAAAAGTGTTGCATGTATTTTCATTGCATTACTTCAGTTTGCTCCATTACTTATAATATTAATTTAATTACTTGGTTAAAGTGGTGTCTACCAAGCTTCTATCTGAAGTTATTGACTTTTCTTTGAGATTAGTGCTTTTATGGAAAGGCATTTTAAAACTACATAAATACCTTTAAATTTGTTCTCTCAGTTAAGTCAGAATAGATTCGTGATTTCCTCTTTTTTTTCCACTAGATTATATATAATCTGTTACTATCGTTATTTATTTGAATGCTAGAAATTATTCCAGATTTGATCACTAAGACCCCCTTCTGCATCCTCTTGATGGGTCACCCACCATTCACTGAGTACTGCCTTGCTTTCTAGCATAGCAAGATGCTCCAGGCTAAACTCATCCTTTCAGCCCCAGAATTAACATTTCTTCAAGAAGCTCTGGTTCCTCTTGAATGAGAATGTATTGGGGAGCAGGGCAAAGTGGCGCACACCTGTTCGTCTCAGCAACTCGAGAGGCTAATGCAGAACTGCAAGTTTGATGCTGGCTTCAGCAACTTAGTGAGACCCTTTTTCAAAATTAAAAAATATAACGGGCAGAAGATGTGGCTCAGTGGTAGAGTGCCACTGGGTTTAATCCCCAGCATCAAAAAAAAAGTTATTGTGTAAAGATCTAGATGATAGATGTGCTTATTGCTAGATGTTTTACTGCCCAAAGACTCTCAGAAAGAATGTGCATACACACGTATATGTAATATTAACATGTTTATAAAGATATAAACTTTAAAACATTTATACACACATATACATTAAACATTTGCTTCTTTAAAAGTTTAATTTTCATCTCTTTATATTTATCTTTTAGTAAGCTTTTTCGCTGCTATGACTAAAAGACCCAGACAGAACAATTGTAGAGGAGGAAAGGATTATTTGGGGGCTCATGGTTTCAGAATCTCAGGCCATAGAAATCTGGCTCCATTCTTTGGGGCTTGAAGTGAGGCTGAACATCATAGTGGAAGAGTGTGGTGGAGGGAAGCAGCTCACATGATGATCAGGAAGCAGAGAGCAAGATCTCCACTTGCCAGACACGAATATATACCCCAAAGCTATGCCCTATGCCCCACCTTCTCCAGCCACACCCACCCACCTTCAGTTACCACTCAATTAATCCAATCAGGGGATTAATTCACTGGGTTAAAACTGTCATAACTCAATCATTTTTCCTCTAAACCCTCTTGCAATGTCTCACATATGAGCTTTTGGGGGACACCTCACATCCAAACCATAACAATTTCTTTGTAGTTTTATGTATTAAAAGCCATGAATTCTACCAATACTGCCAATGCCAAGCCAGCACTACAGGTTCATTCTCCTTTTCTCCCTTTTATGACATAGCCCTTTTCTTTGACAGTATAAATCAGGCTTCCATTATTCTTCACATATCTGCTTAGTCAGTTTTTCTATATGTGGCCATCCCTCATCTCTGCCACCATTCTTCCCCTATATACAAGCTTTTCTCACCCTCTCTGACTCCAACACCCTATTCCTAACCTATCTCCCATGCATATCTCATTTAGGCTTTTCCAGACTACACTAATTGCCCTTGGACCACCCTCTGCTGTGCATAAACTCCAGCCCCAGGCTGGCTGCCCTGTGTGGATACCTTCCACACCATACTTGGATACAGAATGCCCACATCAGCTGCCCACCCCCTGCCATGAGTGTCCTTCTTAGAATGAAGCCTTAGATTTAAGATGTACAGTAAATCCTAAGTTCTGTACCTGTCACACTGTGATGAAACTGCACAACCCAAAAGTAAGCATTCTCAAAATTCCCAAAGGCAAAGAGCACTTTCCTGCAAAGTGAAACCAAGTAGAGATAGAGAAGATAAATCAATAGAAGCCAGAAGCAAAAGAATATCTTCAAAGGTCTGAAGGAAAATAACAGTCAGCCTGGAATTATTTATCCAGATAAACTGTCAGTTTCAGCAAACAAAGACTAAGAGACTAAAGTGTCCTTACTGAAAGATCTTAATGTGTTATTTTTTAACACATTAAAAGATAAGATGTCAGAAGAATGGAGAGCAAAAGAGTTAGATGACTTCCAAGTGAATTTAAGAAACAATCATTATGTAAATCAGTAGTCATGATGACAATTTGGTAGTTCTAAAAAATAGAAATGATTTCTTCTTAATTTGGACTAATACATTCTAAAATCCTAATTGTTCAGCAGCAGAATAGAGATGTTAACTTTATATTCTACAACCAAGAAAGAATGTCTCAGAACCTAATAGGAAAGTACTAAAAGGATATAGGAAAGTGTGTATACTTCCAAACTGATAGAAAGGCAAGTGAAAAGACAAATTTTTGGAATCCAAGAAAGGAGAAAGAAAAGAAGCAAAGAAAAATCAGGATATATAGCACAAGATAAGGAGGTAGATACCCAAGTTTATCTGACATCCCAATAAATGTAAACAGATAAAATTCAACAGTTAAAAGAACAAAACTGTTGACTATAACAACAGAGACAGGTTTTCCTACCCACAGGTTCTTGTTGAAGGCACCCACAGCCACTTGCATAGCCATGGTGAACAAAATGGTAACACGGAAGGAATGAAAATATGGAATAAACACAGAATAAAGAAACTGGTAAAATATACACATGAAATGAATAAGAATCATTTAAAACCCTGTTTTACGTGCCACTTATGGTACAGTGCTTCAGTGGGATATAGGAGGCAAATCAAGTGGAGAACTGGGACTCATCTGCTTTGTAAACTCCTTGGTAGATAATTGTTCTGCTTTGAAGCTTGGCCTTGGGTTCATTAGTTTTCTACCCTGTGGTGCATCATGATTTTTTGCAGAACTTCACAGCAAGCTCCAAGCTTTCATGATTTCTTTTTGCTTCACAAAAGAATGGGGAAAAGAAATCAAACAGCTATATAGCAGCTCTCTCAATAAACCGTTCTCACTTGCCTGCAGATTTATATTTTCAGTGTGCCTGACAAAATCTGCATTTTGTAGCATACACTAAGCAGTTATCTTAATTAATACTTTAGTCTCTCTAAGGTACTACATGAATCATCACTGTGGAAATAAATTTCTCTTTGGTCTGGCAGCCCAAGAATAGTAGTTCTTCCACAACATGATTGAAGCAGAACAGAAACAATGATGCAGACAGCAGCACCTGGCTGGTAACCAACAATAACCCCCACAGGTTGAGCCCCTTTGTCTTAGCCAGCCCCCTTCATAGCCCTCCCAATAAGCCCTGTGCATTTAAGTTGGTCATTCCTTCAGACTGACCTCAACAGGACCCCTGAAATTATATTCGTGTATAAATATCTCGTCTGCCCTCCCTCCCTTCTGTTCAGCAGGGACATATTTCTGAAAAGAAATAATGAAGGATTATAGAGAAAGGGAGAAGAATGCAAACTGCTTTTCTTGTCCTGCTGTGGCCTTTCAGAATACATATTGAAATATTAGAGTAAACTGGCATAAAAAGGCATTATTTACAGTTAATAAATTGGCTGTAGCATTATGTCAGTATGGTTTCTTAAGAATTGTTTGTAATAAATGTAGTTAGTTCTTTGTCCTCTTGGTCAGATCACTTGTGCCTGGTAGCTGCCTTTTACGTGGTTTTCAATAGTTTGAAATCTGGTTTTATTTTATTTTATCCTATTTTATTATTTTACCTTTACTTATTTCCTCACCAGTGCTTTTCCTTTCTTTACGTACATCTTACATGCCATTCTCCTTCTCCAGAAAGAGTGGAAGCTGGTTTTAAAGCTACTATTTCTATTGATCCAGGACTAGTAGATCCCACTGTTCCACTGGGGTAGGTGCACAATAGATAACATGGCCAGGTATAAGTCTGCAGCTCTTTTACCATGGGGTGGCAATACAGTGGAGTAGTTAAAAGGTTGGGGCCTCCTCACTACAGTACTTGACTCTGATCACTTCTACTGTGAGACATCAGATTAATCTCCCAGTGTTCCCGTACTCTAGCAGTGAAGATATGGGAAATAAGATGTATGTGGACATGTCTATCAGCTTTATGCACCATTGCCATCTTGGAAGCCACCAAAATCTCTTTAGTAGGTGAATGGCTAAATAAACTGTGGTATGTTCAGACAATATATTATTTAGTACTACAAAGAAATGATCTATCAAATCATGAAAAGATAGGGAGGAGTCTTGTTGAGTCAATTCCTAAGCCAACTTGAAGCATAAGAAGTAAAATCAAGAATTAATAATGGGATGATATCAAACTAAAAATCTTCACAACAAAGGAAACAAGAGTGTGAAGAGAGAGCCTACAAAATGGGAGAAAATCTTTACCACGTGCACCTCAGATAGAGTATTAATCTCCAGGATACAGAAGGAACTCAAAAAACTTAATACCAAAAAAACAAATAACCCAATCAATAAATGGGCAAAGGAACTGAACAGGCACTTCACAAAATAAGTATGAATGGTCAACAAATATATGAAAAAGTGTTCACCATGTCTACCAATTGGAGAAATGCAAATTAAAAACTACACTGAGATTTCATCTCACTCCAGTCAGAATGGCAATTATCAAGAATACAAGCAACAAAAAATGTTGGTGAGGATGTAAGGAAACAAGTACGCTCATAGATTGCTGCTGGGACTGCAAATTGGTACAGCCATTATGGAATGCAGTATGGAGAGTACTCAAAAAACTAGGAATTGAACCACCATTTGACCTGTTTTACCATTCCTAGACATATATCCAAGGGAGTTAAAAACCAACATAACAACAATATCAGAGCCACTTCAATGTTTATAGCAGCTCAATTCACCATAGCTAAGCTATGGAACCAACCTAGGTGCCCTTCAACAGATGAATGGATAAAGAAAATGTGGTGTATATACACAATAGAATGTTACTCAGCCATGCAGAATAATAACTTTGACATTTGTCAGTAAATGGATGGATCTGAAGAATATCATGTTAAAAGCTAAATAACCAATCCCCAAAAACCACAAATCAAATGTTCTCTCGATATGTGGATGCTAACACATAATAAGGGTAGGGGAAGGAAGAATAGAAGTTCATTGGATTAGACAAAGGGGAATGAAGGGAAGAGAGGAGGGAATAGGAATAGGAATGACAGTGGAATGAATCTGATAATAATAACTTTCCTGTGAACATACATGAATACTCCACAGTGAATCTTCACATCATGTACATCCACAAGACTGGGATCCTAATTAGAATAAGATATACTCCCTGTTTGTATAAATGTGTCAAAATATACTGTCATGTAAAACTAAAAAGAACAAATAAAATTAAAAAAAAAAAGAAAAGATAGGAAGAAACATTGATTGTATATTGCGAAGTTATGCCAATCTGAAAAGGCTACCTACTTTATGATTCTAACAATATGACATTCTGGAAAAGGCAAACCTATGGCAATGATAAAAAGATCACTGGTTGCCAGGGGTTACAGGAGAGGCAGGAATGAACAGGCAGAACACAAGAGGATTTTTAGGGCAGTGAAACTATTCTGTATGATATTATAATGATGAATATATATCATGATACATTTGTCCAAACCTGTAAAATGTACTACACCACGAATACATTGAGGTACACCAAGGGTCAACTTTAAACAGTGGACTTTGGGTAATGATGGTGTGCCAGTGTACGTTTGTTGATTGTAATAAACGTACCACTCTGGTGCAGAATGTTGATAGTACTTGAGGCTAGGACGGAGTAGGGATATGATATATGGAAACTCTTAGTCCTTTCTGCTTAGTTTTTCTGTGACCTGAAAACTGCTCTAAAAAAATAAAGTGCAAAAAGACAAACAGGCCTCTTGAATCCATTCCCTCTGGCTTGAAACTACTATAATAGTGGCAATCAGTGGTTCCAGTTCATCAAGCAAAGACATAAGGGAAATCAGGTCTGTGGAAGAAAAAGAGACAGTTCAGGAGGTGTTGGTTGAGGATCTTGAACTTCCAGTGAAGAGAGCTGGTGGACCTGTCTGGGCAGGGGGCACCAAAGTGGAAACTTGTATCTCCAAAGATGCTAAAATGTGTGTTACTGTTTGATTTTGTACTTTGAACTTTATGAAGATTTGTTTGTTTGAATTCAGACTACCACGAACCTGGCATAGGATTGAGAAAAACAACATGAAAATAAAGAAAATATTCCCAAAATAAGTGGAGTTTTTTGGTTTGTTTTGGTACCAGTGATTGAACCTAGGTGCGCTTAACCACTGAGCCACATCTCCACCCCCACACTCCCCCCCCCCCGCCCCTTATTTTTTGAGACTGGGTGTTACTAAGTTGTTGAGGCTGGCTTTGAACTTACAATTCACCTGCCTCAGCCTCCTGAGCTGCTAGGATTATAGGCATGCGCCAACACACCCGGCCTCCAAAAAGTTTGATACATTATTAGGATCCTGGAACTATTGATCATTCTACTATCTAACCTAAGAAGATAAAAATGTAAACAAGTATTTATATGCAAAGATGTTAGAATTTTGTTGTAATGGTAAAAAATTTAATAAAGTGAATAGAAAATAAACTGGAAGATATCCATCAGTGCTAATGAATAGTTCTAGATGATGGTATTATACTCATTTTTGTTGTCTTTTTCACAAATGCTCTAAATAAGCATATATTCCTTTCTGATGAAGAAAATAGTGATGTTAGAAGTAGTAAATGGAAATGTCCAACAGGTAAGTAATAATTGCTGTTACATGCATAGAATAAGAATTGAAAGAGCTATTATTTTATGAAAAGTTTTTAACGAGGTAAATAGATACTTACAAAATGTAATGGTCATCTCTCCTTTGATCATATGACTCTGTGAGCTAAGCCATCTGTAGAAAGTTGGCATAAAAAGTCAGGGGTTGGTAGGATTGTGAATACATGTTTTCTCTATTTTTCATTTTCCATAGTGATTTTTGATCATATGTTTTCCTCCTCTTTTTTCTACTTTCCTTGAAAACATTTGTTCTATTAATTTTTTTATCCCATTAGAAACTATACATATACTATACTATTAACTATACTAATATACACATAAACTTAAGTATAACTTTTTTTCATAGTCTCAAGTTTTCATTATCTTTGCCCTTCTCCTAAACATGGCAAGAACCTTCACATGTTCTAAGGATCCACTGAATATAATATGCCAAATCTTATTAAATTCCTTCCTCTTTCTTTTAATGTGATGCTGGGGATCAAATTCAGGCTCTAACATATGCTAGGCAAGCATCCTACCACTGAGCTACATCCCAGCTCTTCATTTAACACAAAAATTTTATTTAAAATTTCTTATAGTTCATAGTTTACCAACATATTTTACAACTTTGTATGTGCCTTAGCAAAGTACCATAGACCAGATGGCTTAACAAGAGAAATTAATTTTCTTATACTTCTGAATAGTAGAATTCAAGGATCCAGGTGTCCCAGAGTCTCTCTGTGCCTTGTCAATGGCTGCCTTCTCCCTGTGTCAGCACATGGTCCTTTCTCTTTGGGTGCACATGTCTGTGTCCAGATCCCTTTCTCTTTCTTATAAGGAACACAAGTCATGTTTCATTAGGGACCTTACCATAGCCCTTCACTTAATAACCTCTTTAAAATATAGTTATGTTCTCAGGTACTAGGGGTTTAGGAGTTTGTATGAATTAGGAGGGGGCACATTTTGGCCCCTAACAGTGTTATCTTGCATTCTGCTTCCATCTGGGTTTAGTTTCCTTCTAACCAAGAAGTTTCTTAGTGAAAGATCTGTGGGAAAGAAGGTATAATCCTGCATATCTAAAAATTCGTTCATTTCCTTCAGCCTTAAGTAATTTTCCTTAGTATTGCCTTCTAGGGTAGTTATTTTCTTCCTAACAACTTGAAGATTTGCTACTTCGGCGTGTAGTTCCCAGACTGCGCCCAGGAAGCACACACTCTAGTGGCAGGAAATAAAGCAGCATTTTTGCTGATTTCTCAGGGGTCAATGGCCAGGAGTGGGACAGCTAGGTGAAATTTAACTGTATGTTTAACTTTGTGAGAAACTGCCAAACCTTTTCCAGAATGCTTGTACCATTTTATATTCTCCCAAGCAATGTATGAGAATTTGTTGCTTTTTGTATTCTCAAACTTCCTGCCACAAACTTCTGTGTTCTCTGTCCCTGGTGAAATATTGTTTGAAATATTAGTTTGCTTACTTAATCCTATCTACAATTTATCTGGTCCTAATGCAGGTTTTTTACATGTATACTTTTCATTTCCAGGAATCGTGCTTAGTTGATCAGAGTCACTCATTTTTAAAACCAATTCTCCCTTTTATCTTTGTGAAAGCCCTAAATATAATTTATGTTAAAGTCAGTTTTGGGTAACTCTTAGTTTTGTTTTAGTTAAAGTGAATTAGCCTTCAAAATAATATGTTGTTTTTTCTTAGCATTTAATTTCTCATATTTTAAAATTCTGGATTGCAGACTCTTAGTAAGTTTGTCTTTCATTCTCTATTTGTCCGTTCCTGGCCAATAATTTCATATTGTTTTAGCTGGACTCCTGTGGTCTGAGCACAGAAAAAGTTCTTAGATTGACAGCCTGTGGTCCCTGTCCTGGGATGTTGTAGCAGTATGACTGGAGATGTCACAGATCAAGCCATAGAATTGATGGAAAGTTTGGCTTGGTCTCATCATGGGCCACTCTTAGTGTCTGCTATCCCCAAAGAGTCAAACTCTATTACTCCTACTCTTTGATATTAAAAGATAATTTTCATAAATATCACAATTCCCATAGGAATAAGTATGATCTATTTCTACCTATAGAACATTTCTGACGTGTGGGGTTTTCCATCACGCCAACAACCAATTTCCCAACTCCCCAGACACAGGCTGGGGATCCTACAATTCAATCCTGGCACTGTCATCAGATCCCTCAGATGAAGACTCAGTGCCACAAAGCTGCCCCCATTTCAGAAGCCAGTCCCAAGTCCTGGGTCTCTTGTACTTCAGACCCACAGTGTATGAACCCTGCGTCTCTTCTTAGATTCAGTTGTTTGCTACAGTAGTTCACAGGACAGAGAAAAATACTTCTCGTACATTTTCTGGCTTGTCTTAAAGGATATTATGAAGAATTACAAATGAACAGCCCAATGAAGAGGTACTTAAGATGAGATCCAGAAGGGCCCAAGCCCAGGAGTCTCTGTGCTGTGAGGCAAGATACCCACTCCCTGGCACATGGACATGTTCAACCCAGAAGTCCTCTCACCCTTGATAACTAAGGGGCTTTTATGTGGGTTTTGTCACAAAGGTATTACGGATACATTGATTCGATTTCCAGTCCCTTTCCCTTTCAAGGTTGGGGGAGTGGGACTGAAAGTTTGAGGTTTCTAATCAAGGCTTGGTCTTTTTGGCAACCTGCCGGAGCTGTTGAGTTATGAATGGGGCCGAGTTCTAAGCTACCCCCCTTTTGGGCCCTAAAAGGGGGTTTCTTCCTGCCCGCAGGAAAAAATGCAACTTACCCAGCGAGGATGAGCTTAAGGACAAAAATAGCTGGGTATCTACCTCTGTCTGGTGAACAGAAACCACGCCACACCCAGGGAGCTTTGTGTAACACGCAAGACGCCGAAAAACTCGGATTTATTGACCAGGCACTGAACTTAAATAGGCCTAGAACTAACCAATCAGCCAGCAGGGCGGTTCGGTCTCTCACGCTACGTCATAGCCACACCCCTTGGCTTAGCCCCGGTCCTACTAGGGCGTGGTAAGCAGCCAAAGCCCATCCCCTTGGCAGACATGAGTCCCAACAATTCCCCTTTTTTTGTTTTATTTAAAATGGGGTCTCTCCATTTTATATAAAAATGGGATGTCCCATCTTGTAGGGTGTCCAACTCATTAGAGAGTATGCCCATCTAGGTCGACTTCTCCTCTCTGGGAAAAATCTTACCTGTCATTGGCTATCACTCTAGCACTTTAGGTGGACATACCTAGGGCCAGCAGGTGGCCAAGGGGAGCACACGGGACATGACAGTCACCTTTGGGAAGGCTTGACTGGATGGCATACCTCTGCATCCTGTTAAGGACCGTGGCCAAGCCTATAGGGCTATAGCTCAGCGTGACAGTAGACTACCCAGCTGTATTAATCTGGCTAGTTCTATAGGGCTAAAAGTGCACACAAAGACAATGACAATCAGGGATTTCACCAAAAAGAGAAAGTCCATCCATTTAGCTTAGTTTAAAGGAAGTCTTTTGGTATAAAGTCTGGACAATTGTCACAGGAATGGGACTCTTCTCTTAGAGTCCAAAGGAAGCCGTCCAGCATAAAGTCCAGATAATTGTCATAAGATATAGCGCTCTTCTCTCAGAGTCCAAAGGAAGTCGTCTAGCATAAAGTCCAGATAATTGTCACAGGAATGGCCCAGTCCCTCTTCTCTCATCGCAGAGGGTTGAGATACTGACAAAGAAGGAGTCCAATATAGTGTTTTTGATGAATTTTGGAATGGATGTGATGAGAAGTTTAATCACAGTAGGACAGGAGATTTGTCACGGTGTTTTCATTTCTGTGGAAAAAAGAAAGGATCACTCCTCAAGAGCTTGTGCTCCTGGGTAGTCATTTTGGTCGGATTGGCAGTATTTGAGATCTCTGGCAGGCACCCATATAGGGTTCTGTTCTCCCATTGGGAAGACACATCCAAAACCTCTGCCAGCACTTATTAACGGATCAGGACCTCTCCAGACTCCAGTTAATGGGTCTTTCCATCGGACTCAACTTTTACATAAGGCGTTTGGTTAGACCAGTGTCTTTGAAACGCAGACAGAGGCTGCTGTTTGGAAAAATTTAAAATATTTAAAGTAAGCATAGCTGTTTTTAACTGGTCATGGGGGTTGCTTCCCCCATTTTGTTTTATTAATTGGTCCTTTAGGGTTTTATTATGTCTCTCTATGATGGCTTGTCCTTTTGGGTTATATGGGATCCCTGTGGTATGCTTAATATGCCAAGTTTGGATGAACTTTTGTAATGATTTGCTCACAAAACAGGGTCCATTATCGGTTTTAATTTGTTTTGGCAATCCAAGAATAGCAAAGCATTGTAAAAAGTGACTTTCAGCATGTTTAGCCCTTTCTCTAGAGTGTGCCGTGGCCCAACAAGCATGTGAATAAGTATCTATGGACATAAATATATATTTTAATTTTCCAAATGGCACATAATGGGTTACATCAGTTTGCCAGACAGCGTTGGGCCGTAGGCCTCTGGGATTTACCCCAGGGGACTGGAGAGGTGGGACTTGTAAGAAGGGCAAACAGGACTTACATGTTTTTACAATCTTTTTTAAATCTTTTATAGGAACTAAAGGAAATTTATTATGTAGACCTCTCCAATTTAAATGAGTAAGGTCCTGAAGACCTTGGGCTAACTGAAGGTCTTGTTGATATGGGCCTGTAACTGTTAATACACCTGTGGTGGCCAAATGGTCAGCGGCCTGATTTCCCTCAGAGAGGGGCCCAGATAAGCCTTGATGTCCCCTAAGATGTTGGAGGAAAACAGGTTCATTACGCCCCTTTAGCAGGGATCGAACCTGGATCATCAGAGGGGTGATAGGATTATTACCTATCTTTATATATGAGGCATTTAGAGTAGGTAATAGGTTAATTACATATAAACTATCTGAGAAAAGATTCATAGGCTCTTGGACATGGGTCAAGGCTAATGCAACAGCATATAATTCTTTAAATTGAGCAGAACCAGTAACTGCTTTAAAGTATTGTGTCCTTTGGCCTGAGGACGGGTGAAATACTACAACTGCTGACCCTTCTTTTCCTCCATCTGAGAAGACATTTACTGCCTTGGGGAGTGGCTTGCTGGAAAACAGGATGGGGGGAGTCCCCTCCAGTTTGGGAAAAGAAGAGGTCCATTTGGTTGACCCGTAATGACAGTCAACTTTTCCTAGAAATCTTTCTAAAGCATAGGAGACTCTAGGGTTGTTTCTCTGTATCCATTCAAAGTCTGACAAACGGTAAGGAATTGTTAAAATATCTGGGTCTTTTCCATAATGCCTCAATGATGTATCTCTCCCTTTTATTACAAGATCTGCTAATTGATCTAATTGGGAATAAACTCGAGGTGCTCCTCCCACAGAGGAATGTATCCATTCTAATGGATTTCCCATCTGGGTGAGCACAGCTGTAAGGAGCTTAGCACCTGAGAAAATCCATAAATATAAAGGTTGCTTTGGTTGGTATCGAGCCAATTGGGTTGAATTGAGGGCATCTTGGACTTTTTGTAATATTGACAGATGACTTTCTTCTAGTAAAATCACATCAGAGGGGGATTTTCCCCGTAGCAACTCAAAGAGAGGTAATAAATCCTCAGTAGAGATATGAAGCCATGGTCTTAACCAGTTTAGCTCTCCTAATAGCTTTTGTAACTCTGCCAAGGAATAAGATTTTTGAATGACTAGTTGAGGTTTGAGAGGACAAACCGAGTCTAGGCTAAGTTTTGTCCCCAATATTTTAAAGGGAGGAATAGTTTGTATCTTATCATTGGATATGTGCAATCCTCCTTTTTCTAAGAGCTCTCGAAGGGTTAAGTAAGCAGAGTTTAGTTGTTGGACGTCAGCAGCTCCTAGGATGATGTCATCCATATAAACATATAGGGTGAGCTGTGATTTTTTCATTAATGGTGACAGAAGACATGAAACATAATATTGACAAAAGGCTGGGCTGTTAGCCATACCTTGAGGGAGAACTATCCATTCATATCGCTCATCTGGTTTTTGGAAATTGAGGGGACCGAGAATGCAAACTTTTCATAATCATCTGGATGAAGAGGTATTGAAAAATAACAATCTTTAATATCAATAACAATTAAGGTTAAATATTTTGAGATAGAAGGGATCCAGGGGAGGCCACCAGAGGTGTGCCAACAAGGAACATCCTATCATTAATTTTTCGGAGGTCTTGTAACATCCTCCATTTCCCTGTGGCCTTTTGTATAACAAAAACAGGACTGTTCCATGGGCTAAGAGAAGGTCTAATGTGTCCTAGGGCTAACTGTTCTTGGACAATTGCCCTCAAATGGTTTAGTTTTTCAGTAGGAAGGGGCCACTGCTCGACCCAGATTGGGGGGCCATCTCGCCATTGAATGGCAGGAACTTGGGGAGCAGTGGCCCTTAGGATTGGGGGTGAGACCCTATTTGATGATTGGAAGTTTTTCTCTCCGTATCTTTAGTTAATATATCATTTTGAAGCTCTCTATGGGTTGTAGTAATGTACACCTCAGCTTCTCCTAGGATGTCTTAACCTAATAAATTAGAAGTTAATCCAAGGGCCACAAGGGGACGAACTTCCCCTTGGTTTCCGTCTATATCTCTCCATTTAAGCCAATTTTTGGTCTCTTCTGAATGAGTGTTTCCACCTACTCCAAGTAACTGAGGCCCTGGAATTAGTTCCCATTGGGGTGGAATCTCTTCCTTCCTTAGTATAGTACGATCTGCCCCAGTATCAATTAGGCAACGAAATTTCTTTCCTGATATATAAATATCCATCTTTGGTCTAATCCCTGGAACAATAGGAACTGTCCAATGGACCTGAGGGGGACTGTGAGCAGGGGAACCTCCTTGGTGTAACGGGGCTGGAGGCTGCCCCCTCAGGAGTTTAAAGGTTTCCCCTAAATATCAAATTTAGACCTGCAATCTTTTTTCCAATGATATCCTCTTTTACACCTAGGACAAAGTGTTCTAGGGGCAGCTGGACTTTGAGTCTGGCCAGGGGAGCATTCTGGAGGTCGACCATGGCCATTGGGGCAGTCTTTTTTAAAATGGCCTTGTCGTCCACACTTAAAACAGGCTCCTTTTCCATTTAAAACTGTTGCTAATACCTCAGTGTGGGCATTGAGAGCAGTGCTCAATATCTGAGATTGGTAAGTTGTCGAACCCACATCTTTGGTGGCAATAATCCATCTCCCCATAGATCTATCTTTTAACCCAGCACAGGCCAGTTTGTGATCCGCGGTCATTCCTTCCCAAACTAACATTTTGGCAAATTGGTCCCTCATCGCACCAGGTGGGAATTTCCTTTGAAGGCTTTTTTCCACTCTCTCAATAAATGTGGCTAGATCCTCATTAGCTTTTTGAGTGATTCCAGCTATAGGAAGCTCTGTGGGGCCTTCCTCTAGCTTCTTCCGTGCTGCCAGCCCTAAAGCTCGCACCTGTTCTTGGTACGGAGCTTGTAATGCTGCTTGTTGAATTCCTGTGGCATATTGATCACTAGTTCCTGACAGCATCCCAAAGGTTATTGGTATGGGAGGATTTGTAGTTTGGTTCCTCTCAGCCTGCATATGGCATTCATCAGAAAAATATGCACACCATTTAAGGAATAACGGTCCCGGGAGCACAGCTTTTGTTAAATCTTTCCAATCTCTACTCGTACAGGCGTGATGAGCGAGATTTTGTAAAATGCATTCTGCCCATGGCGAGTTTGGACCATCTTTCGCTACAGCCTTTTTTAATTCTTGAGTCTCCCAGGGATACCAAATTTGAGGTTTGTCTGCTCTCGGATTTAAATTAACTGGAAATGCCATTACAGGTGAAAGCCCACCAGAGGGTGCTAGCGCCTCTTGGTATAGCGGTGGCGCAGAAGGCTCAACAGGGGCTGGCTCATGAAATGGCGGATCCCGCTCACAAAGTAGTGAGCCACGTGGCCGGTGGCCTTTGTCCTCAGGGCATTTGTTAGAGATCTCTAAAGGAGGGGCTGTAACTTCTAATTCCCTGGAGCGAGATTTCTCTAAATTCGCGGACCGGGAGGGGCTGTTTAATTCTCCAGACGGGGAAAGATTAGATCTTTCTTTTGTTTTTTGTAAGAGCGAGCATGCTTTTAGGGCGGATAAAGCTGGATAAACTCCCGGAGGCGGGACTTCCCCATATTTAATCTCTCTGTCTCTTAAAATTTGTTTCACTTCGTCCCACGTTTCCCAAGAATTAAATTCAGACTTTGGGAGCCAGGGAGCCGCCCGTATTAACGAATTCCAAATTACCTCCGCTTGGCTATCAGATATTTGGAGACCTTGCTTTCTTAAAATACACCGCCACGCCTCGAGGGCTGGGTCTTGCGATTTCCTGAATGTTAATGCTTGCCCCATAATAAAGGGTATTTTTTCCAGAGAAAGAGACGCTGCGTCTCTAACCGTGTTAAGCCCACCGATAATTTTTTCTCCGCCCCGTGTTGAGCGCCAACCTGCCGGGGCTGTTGAGTTATGAATGGGGCCGAGTTCTAAGCTACCCCCCTTTTGGGCCCTAAAAGGGGGTTTCTTCCTGCCCGCAGGAAAAAATGCAACTTACCCAGCGAGGATGAGCTTAAGGACCAAAATAGCTGGGTGTCTACCTCTGTCTGGTGAACAGAAACCACGCCACACCCAGGGAGCTTTGTGTAACACGCAAGACGCCAAAAAACTCGGATTTATTGACCAGGCACTGAACTTAAATAGGCCTGGAACTAACCAATCAGCCAGCAGGGCGGTTCGGTCTCTCACGCTACGTCATAGCCACACCCCTTGGCTTAGCCCCGTCCCGGTCCTACTAGGGCGTAGTAAGCAGCCAAAGCCCGTCCCCTTGGCAGACATGAGTCCCAACAGCAACCAACCCCCATCCTGAAGCTATCTAGGATTCCAAGAAGAGTTGCCTCATTAGAACACAAGAGGCGCCAACCACCCTGGAAATTATAAGCATCTTAGAAACTCTTTGCTAGGAACTGAGGACAAAGATAAATTTATTTTATTAGTGGTATTGAGGAATGAACTAGGGGTGTTTCTACCACTGAACTTCCCACTGAAGTGCTCCTAGTACTGAACTTATTTTTTGAGACAGGGTCTCATGAAGTTGCCCAGGCTGGCCTTGAACTTGGAATCCTCCTGCCTTATCCTCCTGAGTAACTGGGATTTCAGGCATCAGATATTTATTTCTTATTATGACACAGTAATATAAAAATGAACATGGGTTAAAGAATTTATTCTACAGTTAGGATATGAAGAAACCAGATAGATGTTATGTCTGATTAAAAGAAAAAATAAAAAACAATAGAAATTCATATGGAGATAGGAATGTTAAGGTGAACTGCAAATGGAGATAAAACTGGTATTTCCATAGAGGGAAAGTCATTACATCACTACCAGACTATAAAGGATTTACGAACCTATAAAGGATTTATGAACCTATCAATCAGTTATCTATAGTTTACAAATAGTTGCAGATGGCTCCAAGCTAATAAAGAAGGACTTGGAAAGCTGTGCTATGGACAATACAAAATTTTCCACCGAAACATATTTTTCTGTAGAAACCAGAACCCAGCTGAGCCTTCCGTTTTGCTTTCCACTGTGTTTCTCTTTTGCTTTTGATACTTGGAGTCACATTAATGTCTTTTCAGAGCATGGAGCAGAGGAGGCTCTTATATGTGAACTTATCCCACCATCTTGAGTGGATATTGCATCTTTAATTAATAAAAAGATGTCTGATCTAAAATATAATGCAGAGCCGAGGATGGTGGTGCATGCCTGTAATCCTGGTGACTCAGGAAGCTGAGGTAGAAGGACAAGTTTGAGACCAGTCTTGGTAACTTAGTGAGACCCTATCTCAACAGAAAAAATAGAAAGGGCTTGGGAGGTAGCTGGTAAAGTGCCCTTGATTTCAATTCCCCAGTACCACAAAAATAAATAAATAAATAAATTTTTTAAATGTGACATAGATCTAGAAGCCAATCAAAATCTTATTCATTGGCCCCAACATGTGATCATTATATATCTCTCTACTAATGCCTCTGTCAACCTAAAATGAATGACAGACCAACTGACTCTCCAAAGCAAAGACTTTATTTGGGATAGCAAGGTACTGCAGTCCAGGATAACCATGCTGTGGCAGACCATAGGCACATCCAAGGGTGTCGGGGGAAAGGGGCACTCTTAAAGACAAAAAGGAGAGATCTACATAGGCCATTTTGAAACAGAGACCTTTGGTTGCAGGGGCTTGTTGCAAGAATCGGGATCAGCTCATGTCATTGTCAGGCAAGTGACTTGTTAAAGTGGCTCATGTGGGATTCTGCAGTTTTAAAGAATTCCTTACACAGTTTTCATTATAGGTATACGTGTGTGGTGACCTTTCCTGGCCTCCTGCCTCCATTTTGTTTGGAGTTGACATAAATGACTGCATCTTGGTACTGAAAGTTTTCACACCTGTCTTCCTTTACTGTGAAAGCTCAAAGAGATCTCTTCCACATTAATATTTTCCTTCCCGTCTTCTTCTAATGATAACCCTGGCTCATTTTTTCATTGCCAAATCTATTCTCTTCTTTTTCTTACAACCTATATCTTCTTGAGCCCACCTTTGCCTGTCAAGGATCACAGCCACTAGGGTATCGTACAGTTGGGATTCCAGCCTGGTTCTGACTGCAAAACCTATGTTCTTTCCAAGGACCATCATCAAACTCAGAAGGAAGAAATGGTATTAAAGTTGGATATTGAGAGAAAGACAGGATTTTGTTAGGCAATAGTGGACAGTAAGTCACTTTAATGAGTTAATGGGTAAATAGCTCATTTGGCTGAGGCCCAAGTTCTTGCACTAAGTGCCTGTGAGGACACAAAGGTTTGGAGGTAATTGGCCCATTATATACCTGCTGGACTCATAAACTGTACTTGCTACTTTGTACTCTGTTTCATTTTATCTTCGTATCAGCTCTGTAAGACAGATGCTGTTGTTCCCATTAGTATCTGAATCTTTGTATCCCCCAAAATTCATATGTGGAAACCTGATCATAAATAGTGGCCTTAGTAGGTGAGGACTTTGGGAGCTGATTGGGTCATGAACTCATAGCCCTTGTAAATGAGATTAGGGCCCTTATAAAAGAGCCCCAGAGAGTTTTCAAGTGCCTTCCACCATGGGAGGACACAGAAGGCACCATCTGTGAACCAAAAAGAGGCCCTTACCAGATTCTGAATCTGCCAGTATCTTCAGCTTTGCTTTTCCATTCTCCAGAACAGTAAGAAATAAATTTTTGTTTTGCGTGACCCACTCAGTTTATGGCATTTTATCATAGCAGGATACATAGACTAAAATACCCATTCAAGTCTTGAGAAAACAGAAGCACAAAGAGGTCAATTGACTTACCTGTGATCTCCCAGAAGATAAGTGGCTGAATTGAGTTTAGAACCTGCCTTGTCAATTCTAACATCACAGTTTTTTCTACTTTATATAAGTAGAAAGAAGGCTAAGGGGTTTTAAGTTCAGCTGTGAAATGATTAGAATTTTATTTAGCAAAGATATATGATAAAAGAGAAGCTGAGTCATCTTTGGCTCTGATGTCTGGATATCATTTGAAGGCAGCAGCTCTTGACCAGGCACTAAAATCTGGAATTCAAAATTCTGATTCCATGCCAAAATTGAGTATAGTACCCTGAAGGGTGTGGAGGGTCTACCACAGCCCAGCTACTCAAAGTGTGGTTCTTACACTTACAACTTCAGTATAACCTTGGAGCTTATTTTTTAAATTGCAAATTTTCACATCCCTACATCAGACCTATCAGGGGAAAAAAAAAATCCCTGAGAATGGGACTCAGGAATCTGTTTCTTTCTTTCTTTCTTTTTTTTTTTTAATATTTATTTATTTGCTTTAGTTGTACACAATGCAATGCATTTATGTTTACGTGGTGCTGAGGATAGAACCCGGGCCACGCACGTGCTAGGCGAGCACTCTACCGCTGAGCCACAACCCCAGCCCAGGAATCTGTTTCTTTAATAAGACCTCCATATGATTCTTAAGACATGCAAAAGCTTGAGAAAGCCCTGCTATTTTTTTCTGGCCACTCTGCCTTTCAGCATTTTCTGATTGTCAGGTAGAGTCTTTTAAAATGACTTCCTCAATAGTAACCAAGAAACATCACCATTACAGTAAAAGCTGAACACTACTGTGATCAGGAGATAGATCATTGGCATCCAGGAACATGATGCACACTGTCTTTAGCATTATGCAGACTCTTGCATAGGATTTAATGCATATAAAGGTGGTAATGTCCAGAAAGAAGTCTGAAAGGATACGTACCAAACCACTAACTAAAAGCGACTACCTCTAGGGAAAGCTGTGGGATTGTGGAGAAGTAAAGGGAGGGGCTTTAATTTTACACCCCCCCCCATGTTTCTGTATTTGACTTTTATACATGCAGAATCATTTGTATCATTGAACTTTTTTAAAAATCTCAATAATTCTGATGTGTTTGCAATGGATACATTTCTCTGTTTTATGTGGTTTCACTAAAAGTAAGAGCATCACAATATTCATTATCCAAACTTGGAGACTTCTTATGTGTGTTTATTTATCGGGAACTGCATCTATTTTAAGAAGTAATCAGCAATCAGCTTTTTTCTTTTTCATCTTGGTAGTGAGTTAGAATTTTAGAAATAAAATTCAAATGAACAGCCTAAAATTAATGTGACAGATGATGTTTTGCTGCAACTAATTGCCTATGATGTGTTTAATACTAGAAATATGTATTTGAATGTTTTGTTTGATGTACTGATAAGACTCTTGATTTTGAACATAATGAAACATCATTTGAGTCAGTATCATTATCTTTTTTATTTTTGTTAATAGTGTATATACCTTATTTTTAGTCAAAAATTTTTTTCTGCTGTGATCAAAAGACCTGAAAGAACAGTTTTAAGAAGAGAAAAAGTTTATTTGACAATCACAGTTTCAGCGGTCTCAGTCCATAGATAGATGGCTGGCTCTGTTGCTTTGGGCTCAAGATGAGAAAGAATATCATGGTGGAAGAAGAAAGCAGCTCAGGACATGGCCACCAGGAAACTGAGCATTCTGCTCTCCAAAGGCAAAAAATACACCCCAGAGGCATATCCCCAGTGACCTGCCTCTTCCAGCCAAACCAACCTGCCTACACTTACCACCCAATTAATCCATATCAGAAAATTAATGTACTGATTAAGTTAAGGCTGTCATAACCCAATCATTTTACCTCTAAACCTTCTTGCATTGTCTCACACATGAGCTTTGGGGGGGGGGGTGCACCTAATATCAAAATAATAACATACCCTGACCACTGGTTTATTATATTAATAATGTACCCTCAAATCCTGAAAATTTGAGAAATGTAATTAATAAAATAATTCTTTATTGCATAATTACAAGTTTACTGCTTATAAACTATTAGAAGACAATGCATTTTTAAAAAATGAATTGGCTGGGCGTGGTGTGGCGCATGCCTGTAATCCTAGCATTTGGGAGGCTGAGGCAGGAGGATCACAAGTTCAAAGCCAGCCTCAGCAATGGCGAGGCACTTAGCAACTCAGTGAGACCCAGTCTCTAATAAAATACAAAAAAGGGCTGAGGATGTGGCCCAGTGGTCAAGTGCCTCTGAGTTCAATCCCCGGTACCAAAAAAAAAAAAAAAAAAATTGATATGAAATAGCCAACAGGTTGTGACTATACTAATTCCTTTGGCCCAAATTCTTTGAGTTCCAAATGCCTATGAATCAATTCTTTAGTTCTCTTCCTACTACCACAGTATCTTTGCTCACACAGTGCACCGTGATGTCAGTTGGCCTTCATTGAACACTAGTACAGTTGTAAACACAAAAACCAGTGCAAACCCTAAATATAGGTGCCATGGTAAGGTGACCATTCAGTCGTAGACTCATCAATGCTGTCCAGTAGAACTTTCTGTGATGAAGGAAATGCTCTGTTTCTCTGCTTATGGGGGAGCCAATAGGCAAATTGAGCTTTTGAGCATTTGAAATGTGGCAGAGGTCACCCAGGAACTGAATTTTTTAATGTAAAGCCTAATTTAATGTTAATGTGACTATATGTGATGACTTGTAGCTACAATATTGGATGGCCAGAGCTGGAACAATGTTTATCAGACCCTAATGTGGGGTGGGGTTGTGGCTCAGTGGTAGAGTGCTTGCCTAACATGTGCGTGGCCCGGGTTCAATCCTCAGCACCACATACAAATAAACACATTGTGTAAAACTAAAGCGAAATTAAAAAAAAAAAAAAAATAAAAACCCTAACGTGCATGGGAATAGCTTAGGAATCAGATGTTGAAATTCAGATTCTAATTCCCTAAGTCTGGATTGAGTCCAAGATTCTTATTCTAATCAGCTCCAAGAGCATACTGATGCTTCTGGTCAGGAACTATACTTTGAGAATTAGGTAGCTAGAATGCATATGCCTATATATTTGTTGTAGATTATCACCTAAAAGGAAACTCCAAGTTTCTAGTAATTCTGGGATTTTCAGGGTTCCTCACACCCCAGTTTGTGTTCTTCTTACAGCATGTACACTAGCAAGCTTTACAAATGTCAGAAAGATTTAGTGAGTGTTAGCTTTCTGTTACTGTAACAAAATAAGTAAATTTATCAGGAGAAAATGTTGATTTTGGCTCATAGTTTTGGAGGTTTCAGTGGGTTGGACATGTTGCTTTTGGGTCTCTGGGAGCACAGTACATCATGACAGGAGTCTATGGGGGAGCAAGCTGCTCACCTTATGGCCAGGATTTGAAAGAGGAAGAGACAGAGTCCCACAATCCCCTTTTTGGGTATGCCTCTGATGACCTAAGACCTCTCTCCCTAGGTCTCACCTCTTAAAGTTTCCACTACTTCCCAGGGGTACTAGGTGGATGCATGGGCCTCTGGGGAATACTTGTCTAAACCATAGCAGTGAGCTTTGTTCTAAGGGTTTTTTGTTTGTTTGTTTTTGTTTTTTGGTACCAGGAATTATATCCATATCATTGAATTATGTCCCAGCCTTTTTATTTTTTATTTTGAGACAGTGTCTTTTTAAGTTGCTTAAGGCCTAAGTTGCTTAGACTGGTTTTGAACTTGTGATCCTGCCTCACACCTCTCCAGCCTTTGGAATTACAGGCATGTGCCACCACACCCAGCTTTCTCAGTGGTTTTACCTGGGCATATGTGGGAAATTGAATTTTTCGTTGTGCTTATCATATAAGATTAAAATAATTTCCTAGTAAAGACATTTATTTAAGCTTTCTGACTTTTTAAAAAAGAAAATAATCTTTCTTACAGGTTTTGTGTGTGAAGCTGCATGAAAATCTGAACTACTACCCAAGGCACCTTTATAGCACAGTGGAGCCACCTGATGGTAACCTTGCCTCTCTCTTCTCTGATTCATGAACTGATTTCAAATAAAGTGGGAGTGGAGAGGTTTGAGCAAAACCGACTTTTCCTGCACCTCCACCTGTCCTACTGCCTCTAGGTTCAGTTTTGCTCTTTTCTGCTCCCAAAATATCTCTAGTGATGTCTTTTGGCAAACTGACACCCCAGCAATCAGAGGAGTTACAGATGAGTGGGCAAGTTTCTGCTCTCCAAAACTTAACTCTTACTGTGTAATGTGAAGACTTTTTTTTTTTTTAAATATTTTTATTTATTTGCTTTAGTTGTACACAATGCGTTTTATTCAATGCATTTTATTTGTACGTGGTGCTGAGGATCAAACCTGGGTCGCCCACACGCTAGGTGAGCGCTCTACCGCTGAGCCACAATCCCAGCCCCAATGTGAAGACTTTTTAAGCAGATCATTACAGTACAGTGTGGCACAAGCTACAGCAAAATGTTACAGAATGGTGGGGCCTGTGTAGACTGTAGGACATTGAAGGCGCTATCCAGCAAGGCACAATTTTATGGGAATTCAGAGACTTTCTGCCTTCTTCCTTCCATTTCTCTTTCCCTGACTCTACCCAACACCCACCCCCCAAACTGGGGATGGAACTCAAGGTCTCACACTTTCTAAGCAAGTGCCCTACCACTTAGCACCATCCCCTGCCCAAATTCAGAGACTTACAAATTATATACTTAAGTATTCCCTTTAGAATTCTTGTATTTTGAAGTTTTTTTAAAGTCTATTTTATCAATTCCTCTATTTCCATCTTTTTTTTTTTTCCTCAACAGAAATTATAGTTCATTATAGACACGGTCTTCCCTTGATAACACTGACTTTGCCATCCAGAAAAGAGCGCTGTCAATTTGTAATCAGGCCCATGTTGTCAACAGTTGGTTCATTCCTTCAGGACATACAGAATGAAGACAAAGGTGTCAAAACTGCAGCTGTCTTCACAGCAGGTAGATACATGTGTGTTTTGCAACTTTGTCCAAAGGCTTCTCTCTATTCTTTTGACTTTGTTTTGGTTCTTTACTTTTCTAGACAGAATTCCATTCTTTAATTCATTATATAATAGGTGGTTGGCCTTTACTGAGTCATTTATTGTTACATATCCATACTATTTAAAAATGTAACTTCATTAAATGTAAAAAAAAAAAAAATCATGGAATATGTTTCATGTAAATGTCAGTTACTAAATAAACTTAACCTGAAATTGTTTTCTCTTGAAAAACTTCTAGTAATTTAAATTTTAAATTTCCAAGAAAAATTTGAACAATAAGGAAATGAAATGTAGCTTAAGTGATTAAAATAGCTAGTGAATAAAAAAATACATAAATAGTATATTTATCTTTGTTATAAAGCAATTATAGCCTAGTATTTGTTTTGTTTGGGGGTTTTATTGTTTTGTTAGGAACTGAGCATTGAACCCAGTGGTGCTTTAACACTTCCCTACATCTTCAGCCCTTTTTTTTAAATTTATTTTTTATTTATAATATTAATATGTATTAGAATTCATAATGCACATATATAGCATCTTTTTACATACAACTGTTTGTATACAAAGTATATTCGTACGATTCAGGTCTTCAATCATGCATTTAGGATAATGATATCCATCTCATTCAACCACCTTTTCTTTTTTTTTCCCCCCCCTCCCTCCCCTTTACTCCCTCCCTTCCCCTCCCTTCCCCTCCCTTCCCTTTGACCATTCTAGTGTTCGTCTAATCCTCCTATGTACCCCCATCCAACAACACTGTGAACTAGCCTCCTTATATCAGAGAAAACATTCAGTATTTGGATTTTTGAGATTGACTAATTTCACTTAGCATTATATTCTCCAACTTCATCCATTTACCTGCAAATGCCATGATTTTATTCTTTCTTATTGCTGAGTAATACTCCATTGTGTGTATATACCACATTTTCTTTATCCATTCATCTACTGAAGGGCATCTAGGTTGGTTCCACAGTTTAGCAATTGTGAATTGTGCTGCTATAAACATTGAAGTGACCAGCCCTTTTTTTTGAGACAGGGTTTCGCTAAGTTGTTGAGGCTGGCCTTGAACTTGTGATTTTCCTGCCTGTGATCCTCCTGTCTCGAGGTTGCTGGGATTACAGGCATGCACTACCATGTACCAGCTCAGCCTGGTTTGTTGTTGTAGATGGAAAAAATACTTTTATTTTATTTATTTATTTTTATGTGGTTCTGCTAAGGATTGAAACCAAGTGCACCATACATGCTAGGCTGCATTACAGCCAGAGCCCTGTAGTGGGTTTTTTTTTTTAAGTTGTAGATAGAACACAATACCTTTGTTTTATTTATTTATTTTTATGTGGTGCTGAGGATCAAACCCAGTGCTTCACACTTGCAAAGTGAGTGCTCTACCACTGAGCCCCAGCCCCAGCCCTGTATATGTTTTGTGATAAAATTCATTCTGAGGAAAAAACTATACATATATATTTTAATACTAGGAGAAGTGATTTATTATTTAGACCTTTTAAATTTAGGATGTGGCTGTTATGTTCTCATAGTTTGAAATGGTATTAGACCAGCTGCCCTAAAATAAGGAATAATTTGCCCCAGCCCAACTTTGAGAGCTACAGATACAGAAGAGTTAATTAATCTGCAGCTATTTTATTTTGTTTTATTTATTTATTTGGGGGGGGGGTACCGGCGATTGAACTCAGGGACACTCAACCACTGGGCCACATCCCCATCCCTATTTTGTATTTTATTTAGAGACAGGGTCTCACTGAGTTGCTTAGCACCTCACTTTTGCTGAGGCTGGCTTTGAACTCACGATCCTCCTGTCTCAACCTCCCGAGCAGCTGGGATAATAGACATGTGCCACTGCTCCTGGCTTGCAGCTGTTTTATTATAATATTAAATGCTTAGTGTAAACTTATTTAAAAGTTAGATTAACTGTTGCAGTGTTTAAAAGGAAATGAACATTTTTCTTTCTTATCTAAGTTTAGAACCAATTAAGGGATAGATACAGAAGTTAGAAAAATAAAGATTAAAGAATTTATTCATTCAACAAATATTTGTTGAGTACCTAACTATGACCAGGCACTGTTCTGGATGCCAGAGGTAGAGAACAAGAGAGTTAAAACTGCTACCCTTTGGAGCTTGCATTTTAGGAGAAAAAAGAAATAAGATAAAGCAATAAATTATACATTATATTAGATAATTGTTATGGAGAGAGAAAAGTAGGGGGTGGGAGTGTGCAGGAGGGTGGGGGCCTCAGAAGGTCATATCTGAGTGAAGACTGGCAGATGAGGAGCCTTGTAGATGAGTGGAGAGCTTGAGGTAGGAGCAGGCTCCTCTGTGGCTCTAAGGAGGGGGCTAGGTAGAAGGAGAAAGGACTGTGAAGGATTGGGAAAGGCTTGTCAGTTGTTGTAAGGACTTTAGATTTAAGTGGATGGGGAGCTTTCTGCCTGCTAAAACATGGACCAGAAAATAAGTTTTTTTAGCCTATAGCCATAGTACTTCTCAGTACTTCATCCCTATACTAGACAGACCCCCTCCCCCAACCACCCACTCCCAAGCCTGGGACTCCCTGTGCTTTCCCCACAGGGTAGGCTTGCCTTCCTGAGCTTCTAGGGACAGGCAGATGAACACCTAAAACTCACATGGGGTTGACTCTGAGCAGCGCTTGCCTGGTGGTAGGTGCTCAGGAAATATTTGTTAAATGAATGAAACAAGAGAGGTAAAAATAATGATCCATGTTTTCCCTGATTTTTTTCCAAAAAATTAATTTGAATACCTTTGAAAGCAGAAAGCAGAAACTAAAACTTTTCTCTATGAGATTGAGGAAAAGGGGGTTCTTTGGACCTAGAGAAAACACTTTTTTGGAGACTGAAGTGGATAGTGCCCAAGAATCCGTGAAAAATTCAATACTGTTATTAGCTTTTTAAAAATGTTTTTTGTCAATCTTGTGCTGTTCTTACATTTGCATAAAGGATAATGTAGTATCTCATCTGAGAAACCATATCCAGTTGATTTCTTTTTATAGTAATAATTTAAGAAGCCAATTTAAATGTAAAATTTAGATATAAATTTTTAAATGACACTTGGAAAGTCAGATAAAACAATTAGTGTTACTTTTTTTTTAAAGGAGACTCTGTGGGTGGAATTTGCTTGTGTTTAATTTGGGCTTGAAAAGAGTGTTCTGAGCTTGTCACAGTTTTGCCCATTGTGTGGGCTGAATTATTTGGCAATTCTTGTGAAAATGATCTCACTCCAGCTGATGAACAGGAACCCAAACAGCCAAATTCTAGAAACAGACCCAGGTGTTGACTTGACATGCTGCTTTATAGAACAAAAGAACCACAGAGAGTCAGATAGGAGGCAGGCAATCAGGTTCGTCCTGATTTTACTAGCAGTGTTCATGTTGGTACATATATTAATGTCGTGGAAATAGCTGTGGTTGAATGCAGCCAAGCAAACATCTGGCCAGGAGAAAATATACATCCGGCATTTTCCTGGACTTTATTATATATAATGTAATATATGTGGACTATTCTGTAGGAAAAAGTGGTAGAAAGAGAAGTCCCTACCCAGCACCAGTTTTCTGCTTATTGCTCAATGAATTTTCTTTCTTAACACCTGGGTTACACTAAAGCTTAGTTTAAAAATAAAATAAAGATAAGCTATATGAGAAGCTGTGCAAAATCACATTGAGGTTAAAGTTTCCAAGAGATTTATTTTTTTCTGACATGTCCCTAGTGCTAAACTAAAACTCTTGAGACCAAGAGATTTCTAAAATAAAAGTGTTTATTAAGCTGATACAGATACCTGTCAGAAAAAAGGACCAGATCCTAGGACAGATGTCTATAATAAGTACCAGCAGTAAAACTAAGAGAGCAGTTGGAAAAGTGTCTGCTGGGTCTGGAACTATGAATACTTTTATAATAAAAATTTGGAAAAGGAAGTTTAAGTTATTTAGGTTGAACCAACATTGACTGTAGAGAAGAGGGCAGGATAATATGTGGTAGCTGTAGGTGGTCAGCAGTGATAGGATTTAAATCAAGGTTTTAGTATATGTTCAAGAATATGAAAATCTTCCATTGGTTTCACCTGCTGCTGTTAACAGCTCCTCTGACTCTAGGAGTGCTCTGAGCCACATCCCCAGCCCTTTTTATTTTTCATTTTGAGATGCTGTCTTGCTAAACTGCTAAGGCTGGCCTCAAATTTGCGATTCTCCTGCCTCAGTTTCTCAGGTAGCTGGGATTATAGTCATGAATTACCACACTCAGTGGTTTTGTCTATTTATAGCATGCTGGGAAACAGCTGGAGAAAACAGACCAGGATTGCCCGGGAGCAAACTGGCGGCTATACCTCAAGGTAGTGACAAGGAGGTCAAGCTGAATCCCTACACACCCACTAGACATTGCCTCCTTTACCTCCCCAGCCTTGCTGAAGAGTTCCAACCTCCCCTGATTCTTTGCATGAACTTTGCTGATACAGTTTCACCAAGGACATTTACCTGGGTTCCAGTCCAGCAGGCACAGTGGGCGAGGAGCACCTGCCTATTTCTTTTGGTTCCATGAAATGAGAGCTGAAGCAAGGGAGAAATTCCCTCAGTGACAATGGTGTGAGTTTAGGGGAGTCATTCAAAAGGCAGATGTCCACTACTATATTGTAAAAACCTGAGTTAGTCGTTTTCTGTGTGTTGGCAAATGGTTCTTATTGTCTAAAACAAAAACTTATTTGTGCATTATGCCTTCTCTTTCAGATGGCAGTGAGATTCCAGCCTCAACCTTAATGGATGTTTTACTAATGAAAGATTTTAAACTAGTCATTAACAAAATAAAATATGAGGTACAGTGTTCCCAGAAAGGTAAGACACACGGTTCTTGAGCTACCTTACTTTTCCCTTTAGCTGTGACTTTTACAGGGAGCTAAGCAGAACTTGTTAAAGACAGAATTCTTGGTGGGGATATAGCTCAGGGGTAGAGTGCTTGCCTAACAGGCCTGGGCCCTAGGCTCAATCCCCAGTACTGCAAAACAAACAAACAAATAAAACGCAGAATTCTCTGAGGTATTCTATGATGGTGACTTTTCTCTTGCCACAAGCAGGAGAATTTTCCTCTCATATTTCACTGTGAGAATCTGGTAAAGCTCCAAGAGGTAAAACTTACAAAAGTGTGGGCATGACCTCCAAGACTGGGCCTGTTGAGTTTTTAAATCTCAAGAGTTGTTTACACTGAGGCTTCAGCAGGTTTGCAGTTTAATTCAGGTGTTTCTACTCTGGTATCATCAGTTCCTTGCAGGTTTCTGTTCATGGGTCTCTTCTCCTGTGCTGTGATTCTCTGTATCTACCTCTCTTCTCAGTTTGGGGGACAGTGGTTTGTCCTTCAACCTCAGTTCTCTAATAGGGTTTGTGTGAGTGTGTGGCAGGGGTGTTCTGGGGATTGAACATAGGAGAACTCTACCAATGAGCCATATCCTACCTCTTTTTATTTTTCATTTTGAAACAGGGTCTTGCTGAGTTGCTAAAGCATTGAAGTTGTGATACTCTCGCCTCAGATCTCCAGAGTAACTTTTTTTTTTTATTTTAAAAAAATTGTTAATTCCAATCAGTTATACATGACAATAGAAAACTCTTCAATTCATTGTACTCAAAGGGAGCAGAATTTTTCGCTTCTCTGGTTGTACATGAAATAGAGTCATACCATTTGTGCAATCATACATGTACCTATGGTAATGATGTCCATCTCATTCCACCATCTTTCCTACCCCATTGCTCCTGTCCCCCTCCCCTTTGCCCCATCCAAAGTTTCTCCACTCATCCCATTCTGCATTATGGATTAACATCCACTTATCAGAGAATACAGTCAACCCCTAGTTTTAGGGGATTGGCTTATTTTGTTTAGCATGATGTTCTTCAACTCCATCCATTTACCTGCAAATGCCATAATTTTATTCTCTTTTAATGCTGAGTAATATTCCATTGTGTGTATATACCACAGTTTCTTTATCCATTCATCTATTGAAGGGCATCTTGGTTGCTTCCACAGTTTAGCAATTGTGAATTGTGCTGCTATAAACATTGAAGTGGCTGTGTCAGTGTACTATGCTGTTTTTAAGTCCTTTGGGTACAGACCAAGGAGTGGGATAGCAAGGTCAAATGGTGTCCAGAGTAACTCTTACAGATCTAAGAAGAGTTGTTGATTTTCATTTGTTTAGCTTTTTATTTACTATTAGGATGAAGTGAGGACTTTCAAGTTCCTTAAATGCCAGTTTGGAAACTGGAAGCCTTAACCAGATTTTTTTTTCCCTTTTGGTATGGGGTTTGAGCCCAGGGTTTCTTTACCACTAAGCCACATCCCGTAGGTTTTATTTTTTATTTTGAGATAGGATCTGTAAGCAAAAATAACCAACATGGTTTCAGCACCATTATGAAAATACAAATAACTGGGATGGAAGACCTCAAACAGATCAGCAAGCTTTCTTTTCTTTTCTTTTTTATTCCAATTTGTTATACACGTTTGCAGAGTACATTTCATTTCATATTACATATAAAGAGCACAATTTTTCAAGTTGCTGGTCTTTTTATTTATAGATGGACACAATATCTTTATTTTATTTGTTCATTTTTATGTGGTACTGGGGATCAAATCCAGTGTCTCACGCATGCTAGGCAAGCACTCTACCACTGAGCCATAACCCTGGCCCCAGCAACCAGCAAGCTTTCTTTTATTCTTCAGCAGAATCAATCAATCAGGCGCTGAAGGGGCTTAATTTTGGGGTACGAAATGGCCCACCAGGAACTCACTGTACTGGGAAAAGCTCAGAGCTCCATGTTCACTGCTTATCTTCTTCCTCTGGAACCCACTGTTATCCAGAGCTTCACTATTTGCTTTTCTCCTTCCTGGACTCATCTGCAATGGGAAAGGGTAAAAGTCCAGGGCTCAGTGTTACAATATCTGCCTCTTCCCATCCAGGATCCATTGTGATTGCTTTTTCCTGGGGATGGGGAGTGGGGGGGGGGAGACATTGTTACTAGGAAAGGATTTACTGGGAGAGGTTTAATGTTGGCTAATTTCTCTCTCTCCACCCAAGCCATACCAAGCCACATTGTCTTTCTGTTTTTATACACACCCCCACCACTCCTGTCTTTTTTTTTTTTTTTTTTTTTTTTTTTTTTTTTGGTACTGGGGATTGAACTCAGGGGCACTCATCCACTGAGCCACATCCCCAGCCCTATTTTGTATTTTATTTACAGAGGATCTCACTGAGTTGCTTAGTGTTGTGATCCTCCTGTCTCAGCCTCCCGAGCCACTGGGATTACAGGCATGCACCTCCGCCCCTGCTACATAGCTGTCTCGTAGGAATATTATTTTCCATAACCCTCAGGATCTCCCTAAATTGCTGAGGCTGGCCTTGAATTTACAATCTTCCTGCCTTGGCCTTGTTACTGGGATTAAAGGTGTGTGCCACAGAGCCCTGCAGGAAGTCTTAATTTTTTAAAGAGATTTTCTTTTCATTTCTTGCAACAGGTTGAACATCTCTAATCTGAAAATATGAAACCCTCCAAAATGCAAAACTTTTTAAAATATTTATTTATTTGCTTTAGTTGTATACAATGCCTTTTTATTTTTACATGGTGCTAAGGATCGAACCTGGGCTGCACACGTGCTAGGCGAGTGCTCTACCACTGAGCCACAACCACAGCTCCAAAATGCAAAACTTTGAGGGCTGATATGACATACATTGAAAATTCCACACTTGACCTCTTGTTAAAGGTTGCAGTCAAAACACAGGTGCACCAGGCAGGGGTATAACTCAGTGGTAGAATCACTTGCCTAGCATATTTTCAAGATTTCTGTTTGGTTTCTTTTTCAATCTCTATCTCCTTATTGAATTTTCCATTCATGTCCTGTCCTGAATTCCTTAATTCATTCAATTGTTTTTCTGTTTTCTTGGAATTCATTAATCATTTTTATAATCATTCTTTTGAATTCTTTATCTGGTATTTCATCCAGTTCAATATTTGGGGGGTTAGTTGCTGGTAAATTATGAACTTTAGGAGGTGTCATGTTATCTTTTTCATGTTTCTTATATTCCTGTGTTGGGTTTTATGCATCTATTAGAATATATTTCTCTTCCACTCTATGTGTAGGCCTCTTTAGGACACAGCCTTGGGTTACCAAAGTGTCCCAGAGTGATCTAGATTGAGGTTCCTTTGTATGTGTGGTATCCACAGCCTTTGTGTTTAATGCTGTCTGTTTTTGCTATGGATGTCCATGAGTGGGACCTGAAGACCCATCCCTAGCCATTTCTACTTATGGCATGGTCATTAGTCTGGGTTTTGTCTTTTCTATTGTGTGTATTAAAGTACTGCTTAAGTTTGAGTGTTGTTAATTTGTGTGTGGAGCAAGGTGTGCTGTCTTTTGGCTGAGTTTAGTTCAGTAGCAGTCTCCACCCCTGAACTTGTAGTGTCCCAATTGGTTCCTAGCACCTCACAGAATAGGGGGAAACAAACAATAGCAATAACCAATGAAAATGATATATAGCATTAAAATAAATGCCAGGTTCCTCCTATGATATCTATAATGTTAATTACCACAAAAATTCGGAATGTTGTGGTCAGAGATTGCTGACAGCAAAAACTGTAGGTAACCATGAACTAGATCTGGCATAGAAGCAAACTACAGGGATCAACTATGTCATCCACAGCAGTAATAACTGAAATAGCATAAATGGTGGGGGCAGGAGTTATATAAACTAATTAATTCTAAAAGATTATAGAAATACAGTTAATTAAGAGAAAAGAAAATGTGATAGGAAGGTAGAAAAGAGTTTACAATTTCAAAAGTTCACAGACAATGATCTGTGTGCGTGCGTGCGTGCGTTGTGTGTGTGTGTGTGTGTGTGTGTGTGTGTGTGTTTTGGTGTTCTTGCTGTGCTGATTGGTTCATGAACATGTATACATATATATATTTTTCTCATTTATAGCACTTTTTTTTTTTTTTTTTTTTTTTTTGGTACAGGGGATTGAACTCAGGGGCACTCGACCACTGGGCCACATCCCTAACCCTTTTTTGAATTTTATTAGAGACAGGGTCTCACTGAGTGGCTAAGTGCCTTGTCATTGCTGAGGCTGGCTTTGAACTCGCGATCCTCCTGCCTCAGCCTCCCAAGTGCTGGGATTACAGGCATGCGCCACCACGCCCAGCTTCCATGTAGTATTCTCATTATGCATATTTATACCTTTAGAAAGTGTTCTATAAGTCTTAACTATGTGTCCCCTCACCCCTTCTTTTCTCTCTCTAATTTTCAGTTTGGGAAGTTTCTGTGGAAGTTTCTGTTGATATATGGTCAGGCTCACTGGTTCTTTGCTCCCCAGCATCTAGTCTACTTATGAGCCTGTCAAAGATATTTTTCATTTGTTATATTGGTTTTTATTTCTAGCAATTCCTTTTGGTTCTTTCTTAAGAGTTGCCACCTCTCCATTTATATCCCTCGTGTTCTTGTATGTTGTCCACTTTTTTATTAAAGACTTTACCCTATTAATCAGAGTTATTTTAATATCCTAATGTGATAATTCAAAAATCTGTGCAGTGACCTTCCTCTCCCCAAATCCCAACATGGAATATAAGCTTTGGTCCAGGTAGCTAATCCACAGTCTCCAGTTCCTCCCCGCTCATTAGAAGACCCTTCTCCCTGCTGTGTGTTGGAATGAGCCCCAGGGGCCAGTGGGCCCATATCTAAGTGTTCTCATGTACGAGATGCTTCACCAAACACTGAAAAAGAGACTTCACCCATCTCACAGGGTGAATTAATGGGGACATAGACATGATTGGAAGGAAAATTACAGAGGAATTTTATGGGATTAATTGAAAATTAAATTTACAATATAAATTTAAAGTTCAAAAATTATTTAAATGATTCTTTCCCTAAAATATTGGCAAATTTGGATTTAAAAATTCAGAAGATGAAAATGAAATCCACATGAAAGATACTTACAAAAGGGATAAACAGCCACGAAGAAAAAGAACAATTATCTCATGTTTGACCTTTGTTTTGTTTTGTTTTGTTTTGGTACTGGGGATTGAACTCAGGATCACTTAACCACCCATAACACATCCCCAGCCCTTTTTTATTTTGAGAAAGTGTCTTAAGTTTCTTAGGGCCTCATTAAATTGCTGAGACTGGCCTCAAACTTGTGATCCTCCTGCCTTAGCCTCCCAAGCTGCTGGGATCATTTGATCTTTACTAGGCGATGCCACAAATGCTATGCCAGCTTAGGCTGGTTATAACATATGACGTATATAGTGCTTGTAGTTGTGAAAAAAGCAGGGCCAAAGGCACTTGTCATGAACTTAGAAAATGATTTTTTATTTTGAAGCATTGTGTGTTATTCTTTTTTATTTGTTCTTTTTGTTTAGAAAAGCATTTTAAAGATTCCTTGACCAAACTCCAATCAGGCCTTTCCAAGCCCTCTTCTTCTTCTTCTTCTTTTTTTTTTTTTTTTTTAATTTTTAAAAATCTTTTATTTATTTATTTTTATAATAGTAGTATGCATTACAATTCATAATACACATATAGAGCAACTTTTTACATATCACTGCTTGTATACAAAGTATATTCCTACTATTCATGTCTTTAGTCATGCATTTAGAATAATGATATCCATCTCATTCTACCATCTTCTTTTTTTCCCCCCTTCATACCCCCTTTCCCCTTCCTTTCCCCTCCCTCCCCATTGACCTTTCTAGTGTTCCTCTAATCCTCCTATATACCCGACACAACACCACTGTGAATCAGCCTCCTTATATCAGAGAAAACATTCGGTATTTGGATTTTTGAGATTGACTAACTTCACTTAGCATTACATTCTCCAACTTCATCCATTTACCTGTGAATGCCATTATTTTATTTTCTTTTATTGCTGAGTAAAATTCCATTTGAATATGTACCACATTTTCTTTATCCATTCATCAACTGAGGGACATCTAGGTTGGTTCCACAATCTAGCTATTATGAATTGTGCTGCTATAAACATTGAAGTGGCTGTGTCACTGTAATATGCTGTTTTTAAGTCCTTTGGGAATAGACCCAGTAGTGGGATGGCTGGGTCATAGGGTGGTTCCATTCCCAGTTTTCCAAGAAATCTCCATACTGCCTTCCATAACGGTTACACCATTTTGCAGTCCCACCAGCAATGTATGAGTGTGCCTTTTTCCCACATCCTCTCCAACATTTATTGTTGTTTGTGTTCTTTATAGCTGCCATTCTGACTGGAGTGAAATGAAATCTTGGAGTAGTTTTGATTTGCATTTCTCTAATTGCCAGTGATGTTGAGCATTTTTTCATGTATTTGTTGATTAATCGTGTATCTTCTTCTGAGAAGTGTCTTTTCAATTCCTTAGCCCATTTGTTGGTTGGGTTATTTGTTTTTTTGTAATTAAGTTTTTTGAGTTCTTTATATATTCTAGAAATTAGTGCTCTATCTGATGTGCATGTATTAAATATTTGTTCCCAATTAGTTGGCCCTCTATTCAACTCACTGTTTCTTTTGCTGAGAAGAAGCTTTTTAGTTTGAATCTATCCCATTCATTTATTCTTGATATTAATTATTGTGCTACAGGATTCTTATTAAGGAACTTGGGGCCTAATCCAACATGTTGGAAATTGGAGCTTACTTTTTCTTCTATTAAGTGTATTGTCTCTGGTCTAATTCCTAGGTGCTTGATCCACTTTGAATTGAATTTTGTGCATGGTGAGAGATAAAGGTTTAATTTCATTTTGTTGCATATGGATTTCCAGTTTTCCCAGCACCATTTGTTGAAGAGGCTATCCTTTCTCCACTGTACATTGGTGCCTTTGTCTAATATAAGATAGCTGAGGGGCTGGGGTTGTGGCTCAGCGGCAGAGCGCTCACCTCGCATGTGCGCGGCCCGGGTTCGATCCTCAGCACTATGTAAAAACATAAATGCATTGCACTGTGTACAACTAAAGTAAATAAATAAATAAATATTTTTTTAAAAAGATAGCTGAAATTATATGTATTTTCTCTGTGTCCTCAATTCTGTACCATTGGTCTACCTGTTTGTTTTGGTGCCAATACCATGCTGTTTTTGTTACTATTGCTTTATAGTATAATTTAAAGTCTGGTATGGTGATGCCACCTGCTTCACTTTTCTCTCAGGATTGCTTTAGCTATTCTGGTCTCTTATTTTTCCATGAATTTCATGACTGCTTTTTCTATTTCTTTGAGGAATGTCATTGGGATTTTGATTGGAATTGCATTAAATCTCTATAATGCTTTTGGTAGTGTTCTATAGTTTTCGTTATAGAGGTCCTTCACCTCTTTCATTAAGTTGATTCCCAGATACTTTATTTTTTTTGATGCTATCGTAAATGGGGTAGTTTTCATCATTTCCCTTTCAGAGGCTTTGTCACTGATGTACAGAAATGCCTTTGACTTATGGGTATTGATTTTTATCCTGCTACTTTGCCGAATTCATTTACTAGTTGTAAAAGTTTTCTGGTAGAGTTTTTTAATTAGGCTTTAGTCTTGGTCTATATAAACTGCAGACTCTCAGCACAAGTGATTTTATGCACATATACATGTCTGCACACCCTCCCTCTACCAAACTTGAACAAACATTGCAGTTTCTGACAGCTCAAGGCCTCATCTCTAGAATAACTCCAGCTTCCTTAAAATGCCTACCTGGAAGACCTCAACACTGTCAGAAGAATTTGGTTTGTTCCCACCAAAACCTGGTGATAGGCCAATAGGCCCCTGAAGCCCCTCTTAGAGCAGTTACTTTAGAATGCTTGCAGTTTTAAACCCTTCTCTGCCCCTTAGAGGTGTACATCTACCACCCAGACCTGTCTTCTCAGGACCTGAGAGCCTTCTTTGAAACACAGGTATTCGGGGACTTGCTCCAGGGCCTCCTGTCATGTAGATACAATTTGTTTCTCCTCTGAATAGGTGCAATGAACAAACCCCATGGCCTAGTCACATTTACTCCTATCCTCTTTTTATAAATTTCCACTTTTCTGACTGCTCAAACCCCTGCTGTTTTCCCTCCCTATTCCTTTATTCTTTCTTTAAAATATCTAGTAACCTCTATCAAAGTTGAGTTCAGATCACTTAGTGGTCCCCTTCCCTACTGCAATAGTTTTTTTTTTTTTTTTTTTTTTTTTTTTTTTTTTTTGTGGTACCAGGGATTGAACTCAGGGACACTTGACCACTGGGTCACATCCCCAGACCTTTTTTGTATTTTATTTAGAGACAGGGTCTCACTGAGTTGCTAAGTGCCTCACCATTGCTGTGGCTGGCTTTGAACTCGCGATCCTCCTGACTCAGCCTCCCAAAGTGCTGGGATTACAGGCGTGCGCCACCGCGCGCCCGGCCCCTACTGCAATAGTTTTTAATAAAATCTGTCCTGGGCTAGGGATATAGCTCAGTGGTAGAGTGCTTGCCTAGAATGTGCAAGGCCCCAGCACTGCAAAAGAAAATAAATGTATCTTTACTTCATTAGTGTTCAGTTCTATTAATCTTTATTATACTCTGTGGCTTTGAACAAAATCATGCCTGTCCATATCTTCCTTTTGCATTCAGACTTTTAATTGTCGATGTTTTTCATGGTAAAGAACTCTTGAGTCTTGTATGGACCTCAGAAGGCTACAAGGCTAGTTTTCATCCCTCCGTGACAACTTTGGCCTAGAACACGGGAGAAATTAAAAACCACATCAAAATATTGAAGAATTGGGTGCCAATGGAAGAAAAATAACTCAGGAATTATTGGCATGAATGGAAAACCAGCAGCTGATACTGATCTGGGAACATCAGTCTCCCCATGTGCAGCTATTTTGTGCTCCCTGGCAGGCAGATCTATCTGCTCTTCCTCTTAGTAGCATTGGTGAACAGAAAGGTATCATCACAGCCTTATTTTATGTGGATTTATAAAACCACAGAGGAGGAAAGATGTGAAATCCATAATCAAAAGAGTTCTAGGTTAAAAACTCTGAAACTGGGACTCCTGTGGTGGTTGAAAAAAAGTAATTTTGCCTCTTCTCATCTGAAAATGGACCCTTGTAACAAGAGACAGATTAGGAAAAACAAATAGTAGTTTATTAATATGTACATTTCACAGAGTGATTCTCAAGGAGGTGGCTCAGCATTCCTGCCTATATAGATAGTATCTTCAACAAAGAACATGTTTTGGAAAAGTGCCAAGACAAATGAAAAGGGACATGTCTTGAGTCTTTTAGGACAGCAAATTGTGGGAAGGCTAGTAAGCTAGTTAATGGTAGATAAAAGCTAGTAAGATTTGCCATCTCCAGGCTGAAAAGGTCTACATTTGTCTTTAGTGACCCACCTTTGTTCTGTCTGGTGGAGTGGGGAGAAGAGACCTTTGTAAGTCTGTGGCCTATATTTTGGCAGGCAGAGGTGTTGCCCTGAGGAACTGTTACTGTTCAGGGGCAAGAGGCTAGATTCTACTGCTGCTACTCCACAGATGCTGAGTCAAGTTGGCAAGACAATGGGTTTTATTCAAAGCCAGCTTTGGAGAAAGATAGAAGAAACTTTTTTTTGTTCCAAATCACCATCTTCAGAGAATTCTAGGGCAAGAAAGCTTTCATTAAGAGAACCCAGAGTGTGGGACAAAAGGCCAGGGCAGGGGGTAGTTTCTATTCTCAGTGTGAAGAGGTTGCTTTTGATTTTGGAGGGAGACCAGAACACTTTTATTGGGTGCTTTTTATATGCCTTCAGCTTAAAATAATCCTTAAGGCAAAGTGGCATATTTTGGGGATGGCATAATTTTGGTCTCCTATACTCATTTTTTCCCCCAAATGCATATGTGAATTGCCTTTCAGTTCTACATTTATTGACTCCATTTGCTGAAAGAACATAGACTTGATCGGCTTTTCAAATGTGTATTTTACCTTTGTTTACATGTCTGTACACTAGCTTCCTTCCCCTGTGGATCCTGACATAACTGTTGGAAAGATGGGGACAGAGTGGGATGTGAGGTTGAGCTTGGGTGTAAAAGTGAGCCCATGACCCCATAAACTCACAAAGGTGAGGTATTCCTCTTACTCTTCCTTATGTATATACATATATATATATATATATATATATATATATATATATATATTTTTTTTTTTTTTTTTTTTTTTTTTTTTTTTTTTTTGTGGTACTGGGGATTGAACTCAGGGGCACTCGACCACTGGGTCACATCCCCAGCCCTTTTTTGTATTTTATTTAGAGACAGGGTCTCACTGAGTTGCCAAGTGCCTCGCCATTGCTGAGGCTGGCTTTGAACTCACGATCCTCCTGCCTCAGCCTCCCAAAGTGCTGGGATTACAGGCGTGCGCCACCGCGCCCGGCTCCTTATGTATATTTTTAAAGCAATAGCAAAAGTCATGTTACAAAAGACAAACATAATGAATTTTAAACCTACTGTCTTATAATTTATCATTACAGATTGCCTTATTAGGACCAACTAATCAAATCATCTGAAATAGAATAGACCAACACCAGATGCCTCCCTAGGAGGTGGGGTGTGCAGATAGCCAGGCCCTGGGACTCAAGATTGGTTCCCTGGACTTATACAGAAGGAAACAGTGTAGTGACTGCCTTTACTTCCCTTTTTTTCAGAAAAACCAAGCTGTGGGCCCATGCCTGAGATGGAAAGTGTGAAATCCTTGGTTCATAGACTGTTCACAGTCCTGTATTTAGAAGAGTCTCAGAAGAAGAGAGAGCAACAGTTGCTGGAGAAAATTGACCACCTGAATGAACAGCTGCAGCCCCTAGAGCAGGTCAGGAAGCTTCATAGCCTGTATTTGAAAGTAACACCAACTATTGGGGCTGGGGTTGTGGCTCAGCAGTAGAGCGCTTTAGTACTTGTGAGGCACCACATAAAAATAAGTAAACAAAATAAAGGCGTTGTGTACATTTTCAACTAAAACACGGTATTTAAAAAAAAAAAAAAGTAACGCCTACTATTATTAAGTGCCCCTCACATGAGCATTTTTCTGAATGCATTACATATCCTCAGTTCCTCCTTTTAATTCTCATGAGTCTGAGTTCAGTTTTCTTCCTCATATGCAGATGAGGAAACTGGACAACAGAGATATACAACATTAGTTGTCCAGCATGAACGTGAACTCAGGCAGTCTGACCACTGAGCTCCCTGGAGAGGATCCGCCCTGTAAATAAGTAGCATATGAGCTGGAATGCACTACTTGGAAGTGTTACCTCACAGGCCCTTGTTCTGCTTAAGAATTGTGCCTGGAAAGTTAGCAATGGCTTCCTGACACTTGAGGTTAATCTGTGATGAAAAAAAGAATAACTGATTTATTTGCAGAGTGAGGTGAAGAAATCTGTTTAAGGGGATAAAATCCTGTTTTTAATTTTTTTAAAAAGTGGGAAGGTATATGTGTATCTTACACATAAATAAAGCTTCTTGAGATATAAGTCATTTTTAATAGTGTTTAAGGGTATTTAGGGGATGCCATACTTTCATTTTATTTTTCTGGATTGCTTATGCACATTTTCATTTTTTGCTTTTTAAAGATATAAAGAGGATACTTTTCCTGTTGCCCTTGCTTTGAGCTACTATATTCCCACCTATGAATCATTTTTTATTTTCTCTCTACATATTCTTACCTTTCACTGGAACTCCCTCATTCACACATAGAAGCCTCATTGTAGTCACATAACACCTTGATGCAATGTGGGTTAATTTTGGCCTTTTACATTAATAAATGAATCCACACCAAGTCTCATGTACAAGTGTGCCTATGGATGAATTCCTAGAAGCAGAATTGCTAGGTCAAAGAAAATGGGCCTATAATTTTAACTAGGTATCAAAGGATGATTTTGTATGCCCTTTTATACTAGGGTTTTGGTTTTGTTGTTGTTTTCACAAGCAGATATTGCCTTTAATTTTAAAAAGAACTATTAATGAACCGATTTGGAAATGAGGAATTAATGTGATGTTTTATAAATTATTTTTGCATATACCTGATCTTTTCAAAGTACTGCAGGTATGCACAGTTTCAAATATTGCTTCTTGCTTTTTCCTCTTAAATTGATGCACCTATAAACTGAATTAATGGTCTCCCCCCTCTCCACCCCCTCTAGGTGAAAGCTAGAATTGAAGCTCGCTCTGAGGCCAAGATCAGCGGACTCTTGTGGGCTGGATTAGCTCTGCTGTCAATTCAGGGTGGGGCATTGGCCTGGCTCACCTGGTGGGTGTACTCCTGGGATATCATGGAACCAGTCACATACTTCCTCACATTTACAAATTCCATGATCTATTTTGCATATTTTATAGTAACTCGACAGGTGAGTAGTTAGGAAGTAAGTTCAAACATTTTGCAAAGGATTTCTTATCCAAGCTAAGCAATAAAACCTTTACTGAGTTACTGCTATCTGGGTTTTCATGAGCTGGTGAATTTTTATTGTTTTCACCAGACTAGGTGGTGACTTACAGCACAAAGAAACTATATACAATCTATAATGAATAACACAAATTCCTCCATTGGGATAATTTGTCCTGTTTGTGTTCTTCATGCCTTCATTCATAAAATAAAATTGAAGTTGTATTGCAAAATACAGAGTAACTCTTGGTGATTTTGCCAAAAATCTCCCTTAGTATGTTTTCCCTCTTCTTAATTTCTCTTACCAACTTGCTTGCTTATGAAAGGAACAGCTGATCTTAAGACTAAATATTCTAGTTGTATTAGCTTATGTTTGCTCTAGTGGTCACTGCAAATATTTTTATTCATTATGATGCCTTCCCTTTGCTTTGGTGTTGCTGAGTCAAACAATCTTTCTTGAAGAGGCAGTATGTTCATTCAACACATGCTATTTTCTTTTCTTTAGAATTATACTTACACAGTGGTTAGCAGTAGGCAATTCCTTCAGTTCTTCCATAAGAAATCACAGCAACAGCATTTTGATGTGGAACAATACAACAAGTTAAAAGACGACCTTGCTACGGTATCTTTTTGCAAATACATGTTATGGCTGGTTATGTTTGGGACCCAGGACTGAGGGAGGGAAATTCAATTGTTGGGTCCTCCTCACAGGTTGTATAGAGATTTCTGTGTATAGTGGGACTGGTCCACAAAATGGTTGACATATCTGATATTAACTTCACATTCTAACTTTATTCTTCTTTACTCTACATGGGGATAGTTTTAAATGTATGTGAAAATGTCTTATGAGTTTGAGATAGTAAAATAAAAAAATTTCACTAGAAATCTGTTTCTAAGCAAATAGAACGTAGAAAGATAAACACTATGATGGGAATTTTAAACTCTAAAGGCATTTATTTATGTTTCTTTCCCTTCAAGTAGAAGAATCATTATGGTATTCCTCTTCTCACCCCTTCCCCTCTTTAAGGTGAGGAAACGGGGTTAAAGTCACTTACCCAGGTGTACACTGCTAGAAGGGCAAGGGAACCTATCAAACTTCAAGCCTGTCAGTTATTTAGTGGTTTTTCACCATCTATTTCTTAGGCAGCTTTTATCTCTGGCCTCCCAATGTATTAACTTTATTCAGATGCACTTCTCAGCACATAACTGGATTTTTCACTTTTCTTAGTGATTTTTTAACAAAAGTCTTGGTAAAAATGTCCTCCATTACCCATATACTCAAAAGTCACAAATCATGTCTTTTGTTTTATCTGTGTCTTCTAAACTATCCACCCTTGAAATTAAAAAAAAATACTAGAATATTGTAAGCCAAAATTGAAGAACTTTTAAAAATATTTTATTTCATATTATCATTACATAGGCAAATATAATGATTTTTTTTTTCATTTTGTAGATTCCCTAACATTTTAAACAATCCAATCCAAGGCTAAGGAATCTTCTTCCAGCTATATGGGACATGGCATTTAAGATTCAATATAACATAAAGTATTTATTATTTTTAGGTAATAAAGTTAAAAGAAGGGAAACTTATAGGTCACAGGAGATTTTTTAGAACATGAACTGAAAAAAAACATTACAAAGGGAATGAACTAATATTTTAAAGCATAAGAATGAAGTAGAAACCATAAACTCATCTTTTAAAAAAGGATTCATATAAAATTGAAATAACTACGGCATTTGCACTAACAGTTTAAATATCTTGGAAGGAGACATTAACTATGTAGAATTCCAGGCATGAATGCTGGTTTTTCCTCCCCTCTGATTATGTGCTTCTGCTTTCTCCCACAACAGGCTAAAGAAGCCCTGAAACGTGTGCGCCATTCTCTCTACTTGAAGATGCAAGTAGAGGAACTCAGAGAAAAGAATTAATCTCACATTTTTAAACACCATTGGAGTTTTCCATTATGTATTGATTTTGTAATTTCCAAACTGGATGTTTTTGAGTTTCATAGTTCATTTCAATTTTACTGTCTAATCTTTTTTAGTTAATAAATTCATGTAAAACAGAAGCATTTGTAGAAGTTCTCACTTGACATTCTTTTTTTTTTTTTTCCTATCTCATAATAAGGTTTAAATTCATAACCTAAATTCGGTTATGTGCAGATTCAGGCTCATCATCCCAAGTACAGAACACACCCCACAGCCCCACTCCATTCTTGGTGTGTAGATGTTCGTAACTTGTTATTATAGACGGCCTGTCTGCCTCCTCCAAGCAGCAGCTGCTGCATCAGCTAAAAAGCCTCACCACCCTGACCTGTGTCCATCCCTGTGTGGAGGCAAAGTGGTCTGTGTGCTTGGCATCCACTTTCAGTCTCAGGCTTTGTTTGGAATTGATATGTCATTAACTTTTTTTTTTCATACTCAGTAATTGGAAGACCTTTATCAAAACGGTATGTTTGTCTCTAACTGCCATTGGTATTTTCTGAATTGCACTGAAATACAAGCTAAGTATTGCTTTTGAACTAGCAACTCACATGTTTCAGTTCTCAAAGGCCAAACATTTAATCATCTTCATCCCAATAGGTTACTAGCAGAACAGTATTATTCAAGTTTCATATACTAATAAGAACTGAGCTTTAAAAGTAATATGTTATTCTGTTTATGTGACAGTCAGTAAATGAGTCTGATGATGGTTGGACAATGTATAGTAACTGGAAGTGGAAGACACTGCCAAAATCAGGTTTTGCAGGTGTTTATCCTATGGTGCCTATGAATTACTGTGAACTGTATTCACCCTCAGAAGTCCATAAACTAGTTCTTGAAGGTTATTTTTTTTAAATGGGAGTTAAAGTCATATAAAAATGCAGTTATTCCCATGTAGATGAGATAGTAAACATATATGACCAAGTAAAACAAGTCCACTACAATTGCACAAATAAGAATATGAATCAGAAAATTTTGATAAAACATGAATTTCAAGTATCTTATCAAGGAAAAATAATTACCAAATTCTTAGGTTTCAAAAATATTATGCAATAAACCTTTATAAAAAAGTCACAAAATACAAGTTGTATCAGCTAAATATTATTGGTAACCTTGTAGTTTACTAAAAATATATATATATTTTCATGTATAGTAATTTCCTGAGGATTTCTTTTCAAACCCTTTTACCATGTACAACATGATTTAAAAAAAAAATTTTTTTTAAAAAGACAACTCTCTACTGGGTATTAAACCTTTGAAACATTTTAAACTTCTCCAATTTAGTGATGCTTTTTTATGTAAAAAGGCAAATATATACAGAATACATTTAATAAGGCAAAGTCACCCTTACTTACTAGATTTTGGAGAGAAATGCAGCTTTTTAGTTAGCATGGAGGCAAAGCAGGGAACCTGCTTCTTGCCAATTGCATTTGGATCTTTGCAAAAGTCCACTCGGCGCTGAGAGACCTTCCTATTCACTAGAGTGAGGAGTTCTGTGAACTCTAAGGAGGAGCCATATTTTCCTAGCATCTCACACAGATCTTGAATGTACCATGAGCCATTCACAGTTTCTCGATGAGAATAATATCCTAAAAAAAAGAAGAAGAAAAAGGGCATGTAGTTTTCTCTCTTTCAACTCGAAGTTATTGAAAAATACCTTTGTAGTTGGATGCACACCTATAATCCCAGAGACTCAGAAGGCCAAGACAGGAGGATCACAAGTTCAAGACCAGCCTGGGCAACTTAGTGAGATTCTATCTCAGATGGAGCTCAGTGGTGAGAACCACTGAATCCAGTCCCTAGTACTGGTGTGGGGTGGGGTGGGGCGGAATAAAAGCACTTTTATGACTCATAGTTTACAGAAGTGTGTATTCCAAATCCTTGGAAAAGACTAAGTTGTGTACATGATAATGGTTTTAAATTTTTTCTGTTGACTATTCTCATAAGAAAATATATTAATTGTATATTTCTATTTTATTGTTATTTAATTTTTGTAGTAATGAGGATTGGTCCCAAGACCTTGCACATGCTAGGTAAGCACTCTATAAGAGCTACATCCTCTGCCCTTTTTATTTTGAGACAGGTTCTTGCTAAGTTTCCCAGCTTTCCTGGAACTTACCACCCTCCTGCCTCCATCTGTAAAGTAACTGGGATGATAGGCATGCACCACCAGGCCCAGATAATTGTAGTTTTATATAAAGTCACACATAATTTTCTCTATTTCCTAAAAAAACCCCAAACTCAAGATGGTAGCCAGTGATCTTAAGGTGCAAAAAGCCAAAATTATTCACTATAATAGCAAAGAAGTATAGCTATGAAATATTCTTCAGCAATGCTTTCCATGGATATTACCACAATGGCATTACCACCATCAATAAACGAGAGCAGGCTGCTATACTTGGTATAATTAGACTTGTTGCTTTGCTCACCAGCACTCAGGAACGATTAAGGTATTTTACACACCCGTTTACTACTCTATGCCATGTGTTAGATCACTTCTGTGTCTTTGTTGGGACATGGTGGTTGATCCTCAAAGCCCTGATCCAGCTCAAAGCTGAGACTTTCGGGAACTTATCCAAGACAGCCAACTGTATGTTGTAAAACCCTCACTCACCTTCTGCAACAGAGTAGCACATAAGGAAGTCTGCTCCAGCAGGCAGCGTGTACATGGAGGCTGCGTCCACCTCAGTGACATTGTCGAGCTTATCCATCGGATGGTCCACGACATCCAAAGGAGTGACTGGCACATCGTGCTGGTTTCCCCGACACGCCTACAAAACAGAGGAAGAAACCACCTTCTTTATCAACAGTTTCTTTCCCTGTGCTTAACATTTAGAGCAAATATATATAATTCAGTACCTCTCATATCTGTAACTGAAACCACACTATGAATAGTTGAAAAACAATACGTTCGGGTTTAGAGGGGATAGAGGAAACTAAAGCTGACGAAGTTGTTTCCCTTATATTTCCTTCAGCTGATGTTTAAAAAATAATTAGTATCCCCAAGTACACACCAAACTGTTTAAAGGTATATACTGTAGAGGAGGAAAACGCATGTTACAGTTTTACAATTTCTTACACATTAACCACATCTATAGCACCAGAGTCACCTTCTATTAAATGTTATAGTATTTACCTAATTTTAAAATCAGGTTATTATGTTTCCAGATGGTATTTTCCTTGCCTGGCAGCCACCACACATTGTCAGTAGTCAAAATGATGCCCCCTGACCTGAGAAGAACCTGTCAATGTACCTTTCTTTGATTCCTACTTTTAAGTGAGGTTACAAATCTGCCTCCACTAATTCTGACTCACTCAGAAGCTAACCTTAAATTCTACTCTTAAGTATTATAGGCTTACTGTGTCCCACTCCCCCAAATTCATGTTGAATTTCTGGCCCCAGTATCTCAAAATGTGCCTATATTTGGAGACAGGGCCTTTAAGGGATAATTTAGAATGAAGTTATGGGGGGAGGGACTCTAATCTAGTATGATTGGTGTCCTTTAAGAAGAGATGATACAGACATACACAGAAGAAGGCTCACATGAAGACACAGGGAAAAGACAGCCATGTACAAGTCAGGGGAGAGGCTCAGGAGAAACCAACCCTGCCAACTCCTTGATCTCAGTCTTCCACTCTCCAGAACAGAGGGAGTAAAGTTCAGTTATTTAAGCCATAAAGTCTGTGGTACTTAGTTATGATAGCCCCATAACCTATATAGTGACCTAACAAGATTCTGTCGAACCATTTAAAATGCATTAGTTAATTCTGAAATAGCTAAATAATCACAATCATCAAACAGTCCTGATTTCAAAGTTATCACATAAACAGAAGATCCCTCAAATCCCACTTTTACAGATAGTATTAGCTTATTTTCAGATCTTAATTTCTATTGTCTTACTAAATATAACACAAAATAGCAATAACTTGATGAAATCACATGCCAAGCTGAGTGCAGTAAAAACAGCTGGACTTTACAGGGGGGTTGTGACATGCCTTATTAGGTCATTTTATCCTCACAACAACCCTATGAGGCAGCTGCCACTATTATTCCTGTTCATACAGAATCTAAGATAAAGCCAGGCATGGTGGCACATGCCTGTAGTCCCAAAGTACTTGGAAGGCTGACATGGGAGAATTCATTGAGCTCAGGAGTTTGAGGCCAGACTGCAGCATAATGAGACCCAGTCCTGAAGAACAAAAACAAATTTGAGGTGGAGAGAAAGAAAATAACTTGGCTCTTTTGTGGGAGGGCTATCATCCTATAGTAGCTCGTTATTTATTTCCAGTTCTCTTTTGTTTATATAGAGTTGGCCACGCTGTTTTGGGGTTTTTTTTCCTTGATTTTTCTGTTCAGGGCCATCCTCCTCAGCTCATTACTTACTGGTGTCCTTCAAGTTTTACACTCATTTTTGATTCCATGCCCTCTAGGCCATTCATGAAAATATAGAAGTACAGCACTGGAACGTCAGGTTTCCATGTCCCCCACCCCAAGTCCTACCCCCCTTTTTTATTAGATACAGGGAAGTGAACCCAGGGACACTGAGCAACAGCCCCAGCCCTTTTTATTTTGAGACAGAGTCTTGCTAGGTTGTGTAGGACCTTGCTAAATTGCTGATGCTGGTCTTGAACTTGTGATCCTCCTGACTAAACCTCCAGAGTTGCTATGATTACAGGTGGGGTCATCAAACCTGGTTGGTTTTCCTTTATTTTATTTTTTTTCTCCTCCAAAATTACTGATGTACCAAATGATATTATTCATGCCTAAAAATATTTTTGTCCTTAAATCCAATATGGCAAGGAGAAGATAATCCTGGATTTAGCAGGGCGTGGTGGTGCATGCCTGTAATCCTAGTGGCTCGGGAGGCTGAGGCAGGAGGATTGAGAGGTCAAAACTAGCCTCAGCAAAAGCAAGGTGCCAAGTAACTCAGTGAGACCCTGTCTCTAAAATTATAAAATAGGGCTAGGGATGTGGCTCAGTGATCGAGTGCCCCTGAGTTTAAAAAACATCCTAGATTTAGGGAAAATATGAAAGGTTGTGGCAGGTTAGACTAGCACTCTCTATTCTTATATTCTCTCCATAGTCTTACATACTCTCCAGCTCCCATAGACCAAGCTGAGTCTGATCAGGCTGCTTTGCCTGGTCCACTTCAACCAGCAGATCCTTTTCCAATGATGCTTCCTCCAAACCAAGTTTGGCCAGAGAGTGGCATATATTCTGTGCCATTTCAAATATCAATCCAAACACCATTTCATTTGTAATAAAGACACTGACAGTATTAAGAAAGAATTATCACTAACAGGTCAAAGTGCAATTCTGATCAACCAATTACTGAAGAAAGATACTTTCAAAATTGGCTTTTCTGGAGCTGGGATATGGCTCAGCGGTAGGGCTCTCACTTAGCATGTGCGTGACCCAGGTTCGATCCTCAGCACCACGTAAAAATAAATGCATTGTGTACAACTAAAGCAAATAAATATTTTTTAAAAATCGGCTTTTCTACAATCACATGTACCGAACTATAGATTTACAATTAAGAGAATAAAATGATCAGTCTTACCTGAATGATAAATATCTTGGGTTTTCCAACCAAGCTCTTACATTTGTCTCCTTTGAACAAACCAGTTAGTGTCTGAATATCAATTTTGGCATCATATGCATAAATGTGATTGCCTTCGCCATGGCTTAGGAAGACACATAAAAAGCAATCGGCATCTACATGGCTGGAGGTTGACACTGTGAAGGACCCCAAAAATGCATATAGAATTGAGCACAAGGGTTTGTTATCTACACATAAAAATTAAACACTAGAAGAAAGATAGTCATGACGAGGGGGACTTGGTATTCTTTTTTTGGTACGAGAAACTGAGCCCCAGGGGCACTTTACCACTGAGCTACATCTCCAGCCCTTTTGATATTTTGAGACAGGGTCTCTCTAAGTTGCTTAGGATTTCACTAACTTGCTGAGGCTGGCTTTGAACTTGTGACCCTCCGGTCTCAGCCACTCGAGTTGCTGGGATTATAAGCGTGTGCCACTGTGCCCAGCCTAGTATTTTTTAATAAATGTAAAGTATCTGTAATGAAATAATTTATTTTAATCTTTAATAGGATAATTTATACCAAACTGTATCTGATTTTAAAAATCTGAATTACTGCAGTTCAAAGAAATAGATTGACCAAATTTCATTAGCTTTTCTTAAACACAGAATAATGATGCATAAAACATAAAGAAGTGATGATGGCATCTTCCTTTAAGACTGAAATTATTCTGACAATAAATTAAAAGTTTCTTTTGAGTCAGCAGAAACTTTCCTAGAGCAGACTGGAAAGACCCAGAAACTTCCTCTCAACAACTGCCCACATGTGGCTGCACCTCTAACAGGTAAGACTTTGTAGCACTGAGGGCTTCCAGAAGAGTTAAGATGTGAGTTAATGAGCAAAGTGGAAACCTAGTAAGCAGCGAGTTAAAATGATTTGCAATTTAATTAAAAAACTCTGAAGAAAGCTGAAAGGAATCAATTCAAAATGAGCTTTCTGAAGCCCCAGTATCTGCAGGATTGCTTTTAGACTTTCACTACTGAATTTAGAGTTCATTTCATTCATTTCTAGAATAACAGACTGTCACTGGTGATATGCTATATATAAACTTTAGAAGCAAAGTGATTTGTAAGGTCTCTGGAGCTAGTGGATGACACAGAGACGCACAACCAAATCCCATAATCCATACTAAATCAGTAGTACTTTTTTGCCACATAGTTATTTATATTTGTCTTTACAGACAGTATAAAGTACCCAATCCCATCAGAGATAGATGAACTATTTTATAGCAAAACTACCTACCCTCATGAATTCTGAGCAGCAGTTCTTCTGCTTTAAGATCATTAAAGCATTTCACTTCAAATCCTAGATCTGAAAACCTGGTGATATATTGAATTGAATATTAGCTTATGAGCTTTTCTTACTTGTCAAATACTCTTACTTTTGAAGAGTCTACACATTTTTTATGACATATGAATCTTCTTTAGAAGAAAAAAATAACATGATGGTTATCCCTGATCATCCACTATCACAAAGGCTTTACCATAATGACAGCCAATTCAATTTCTAATATTGGCACCTACCATGCAAAAATGTTGATAACAATGCAAAGCCTGCTAACATTTAATAGAACAGGAGAAGGAAGATAACTCAGGCAAGATTTTTAGGGAAGTGCTATTTGGGGGGTAATTTGTTACGTGGCACTGGGAATTGAGCCAGCATTTCCTGCTTTATGGACTGTGGCCAAGTAAGGCCTTTGATCTGTTATCAGAGCAGATGAGTTACGACAAGTTCCATTATCACTTAATTGTGTCATCTGGACACACACAGCAAACTATACCTGCGAGTAAGGTTCTCTCTGTCTGCACTGGTACCCCGCCTCTCCGGCAATGTCAAGTGCCAGAAGAACCTCTCATGATTGAAGATCAGAGCAAGTCCTCTCCTCTTGTGGTCCATTTTGTACTTCTCTGATGGATCAAACATTTCACTGTTAATGAAAAATTTAGAAAGCCATCACTTCAAGTCATATTAAATAACAAGCCCTTCTAAGGCCAAGGTCAATGTGCAGACAGATGTCTGCTGCCTCTCCCTGTCAGGCTGAAATTCCACTGGTGTCCCCTGGCAAAGGCTGGACTGGCAAGAAAAGTGCTGAACTACTTCTGGACCCATCAGTAGGCCATAGCTATGGGCCATCCTGAATACCCACCCCAACCACTCGGCTTTGATGTCTTTCCCCTTAGTTTAGGCAACAAGGACAACAGCCTAGTTCAGGGGCAAGCTCTAGCACTAGGCTCATATCATATAAATTATTGAATATTCTGAACATCACTCAAGGTCCTCTGACAACTAGGGGCAGCAACTAACCCTCAGATCTATAAATCAACTCCCCAAATGCTAAAACTTTTATTATATTCAGTTCTATGTATGCTCTAGCTCCCAGATCCCATTCTTGCTTTGATCTGTGCAGGATGATCATGACCAACAAAGGAAGGGAATAAAACAGACCCCCTTTGAAATTAAAGGCTTTAAGTTATTTTAACTTCTGGACTTCCTCATGCTGAGGACAAAGGCCAAGGAAATTTAGGACTGACATGTTCTCTGATAAACAGCCTACCTACATTGACAAGTATATAACACCTGTTTCTATAAATTGTAACTGTGTTTGTAGGACTGGCAGAAAAGCAATCTAGGTGTTTCTCCCCAGTTTGAGCAAACCGCATACAATTCATTTTTCCTTTTTCCATCCTTTGCCTATTTATTATGCGGGTGGCTGAATCCAGCCAACTGGATTCCTTGGCTTGGCTGCCAGTAACAAGACATTTATTTGAGAAGAGCACACTTTTACCTTTTATAGTAGGCATCTATTTCTGTCATGTTTTGTTCCCCACCTGTAAAATATATATATATTTTTTTGTTAATTATTATACTTATTTTACTTTTCAACTTATGGTAGAAAAGCACAGCAGGAACTGCCATCCCCTTTCTGACTTATAAACTTTAAGACCCTTGGAAGAGAAGGAAAACTGCTTAGTAATAAACAAAGCAGCTAAAATAGCACAATGCTTTCTCACCAACTCTTACCTGCAAAATAACCAATCTTATACACAGAAATGGAGAAAACATTCCACAAATGCATCCACACACAAAATATGCCTAGAGTCACACAGTTCTGTGATGATGGGACTCAAATGAAATATGTAATTGTTTTGTTATATAGAAAATGTTTTTATAAATATTTTCTGAAACAAATTGAATCATATCGAAGAACAAAAATCCAGGTTGTAGTCAACACTAATTACCCTTCTAGGTGGAAGACACAAAAGTCTAGGTGGAAGAAAGGAAGGGTAAGGCCTGTAAAGGCTCAGATCCTGGATCACCTGAATGAACTTCCGTACTGATAAAATGGGATACCTGCCCTACTCCCCTCTCCACTCCTGATCCCACTTCCACACCCTATGGGCAGCTTTTCACTGCATCCTTTCCCACTCCCTGCTCTCTGCTGTGTGACAGAACTTTCTCTGTTGATGTAACTGTTCTACATCTGCAGTGACCCATGTGGTAGCCACTGGCCACGTGTGGCTATTAAGCACTTGAAATGCAGCTAGCACAAGTGAAGAATAAATTTTCTCAATTAACTTAAACTTATTTTACTCAGGGACTCATTGTGTTACAGAGGCTATCATTGAACTCCCAGGCTCCAGGAAACTACCTACCTCAGCCAGAGCAGCTGAGACTATAGGAGCTACAGGCTTGCAACAATGCACCCAACTCTCAATTAATTTAAATGTAAATAGCCACTTGTGGGCAGTGGATTCAATGCAACAAGTGTAGCATCTTCTACAATAATGCCCCACCCATCATGCATCTGTTTTTATCTGATAATAGCATAAAAAGGAGAAAGAATGAATATACAAAAATCTTACCCTGTAGAAAGATGCACCTGTTGCCTGCAGCAGAAGGACCCTAAGGCATGGACTCCCACCCACTACCTCCTAGCCTAGAGGGTCTCACCAACACCTAATTATACTAACCTCACTCCCCCCCCCCAAACACCCAGGGAGTAAAAATTAGGTGGGGAAGGAATTTGGCTCAAGTTCCCTTTGGTATCCCCCTGGAATTTACCCAAGTGATCAGATCCAAAGAATACCCCACAAAGGCATTCATCCCCCGTCCCTAAGTCAGATTTTTCAACCTGCATCAGAATTCCTGGTGTGGATGTTTCTGGGTCCAAACCACAATTTATAGAATCAGGATCTTGGAGGAATGGAATGACAATCTGCATTTGTAACAAGGTGAGTTTTACACCAAAATTTAAGAGCCAAAAGCAGCCTCTACCTTATCATCTCTACTCTTCCAAGATGTCTTTCAGGGCAGTTGCTCACAGATAAGACAGCTTTTCAATCTGACCCTCACCACAGAGAACCAGGTACTTTCTACTCCACATACTGCTCTGTGGAAATAACAGAGGACTTTGTTTCTCCCACATTCAAAAGCTGTCTAGAACCTACCTTCTTTAGATAACCTCACCTCTTATCTTTTAGCCAATTACACTACAAAGACATTGATTTACTTTCAACTAAGCAAATGAAATCCATGTCAGAAAGCCAACCATCTTGCTCATACCCAAGAATTCTGCACAGCTTGGAAAGTACCCAGTCTTGGTGTTGGTGGAGAAGGAGGCGGCAGACAGACCTTGTAGCTCATCTGCCCAAGTATCTACTGACTGCTGACTCTACGGTGGCTCAAAGTGTACCTGAAGGAAGCTATGCCAGATGGCCAGTCATCAACTAACCCAAGTCCCCAAGAATGAAAGTTCTGGAGATAAATTCTTGACTGGCTATTTAAAGCTCCTGTTTTTCAGAATTCTTTAAGAAGGAACTTCACAATTCTTCCTAACTAGTATAACTTAAGATGTGGGTTTCAGTTGTCTTGAATATATATATATATACCCCTCTTTTTAGTCAAGACCTACAGATTTAGGAACTGCTAGTTTTAAATGCTCAAGAAAATCTGTTTAGCCGGGCATGGTGGCACACACCTGTAATCCCAGCACTTTGGGAGACTGAAGCAGGAGGATCTTGAGTTCAAAGCCAGCCTCAGCAAAGGCAAGGCACTTAGCAACTCAGTTACACCCTGTCTCTAAATAAAATACAAAAAAGGTCTGGGGATGTGACCCAGTGAGTGTCCCTGAGTTCAATCCCTGGTACCACCAAAAAAAAAAAAATCTGTTCAAAACTGACATTTACTTTCAAGGTTAACAAATCCAACAATCTCAGCAAGGGATTTTTTTTTCTTTTTAAGTTTTTTAATGGCCAAGTACACCTGTAACCCAGCAACTCAGGAGGCTGATGCAGGAGGATCTCAAATTTGAGGCCAGCCTGAGAAAATTAGTGAGACTCTGTCTCAAAACAAATAATAATAATAAATTGGGTGTGGTGGTGCTTAACTGTGATCCCAGTGGCTTGGGAGGCTGAGACAGGAGGATTTTGAGTTCAAAGCCAATCTCAGCAAAAGCAAGGTGCTAAGCAATTCTCAGTGAGACCCTATCTCTAAATAAAATACAAAATAGGTCTGGGGAGGTGGCTCAGTGGTTGAGTACCCCTGAGTTCAACCCCCAGTGCCCCCCAAATAAATAAATAAATAAATAAAGGCTGGTGATGTAGCTCAGGTGGCTGGGACAGTAGTCATAATATAATAATGTTTTCTGGAATCTGTGGTAGAGCACCCCTGGATTCAATCCCCAGTACTGTGAAAGAAAGTAAGTTAGCTAGTTGTTGTTAATTCTACAGATGTAGAAAGAAACTTGGCTTTGGAAACTTTGGTTCTGACCCAGGTTCACTTCAACCTTCACTTTAATTTAATTTTATTTTTTTAATACTGCCTCAGCCTCCAGCCCCTGGGATTACAGGCCTATGCACCCCACCCCACCCCTGGCTTTAATATAAACAGCACACTGTCCTGTAGTACCAAGTAATAACCAGGGCCAGTGGCAGATCTAGTGAGCAGTCAATCAGCCATAGAGACAGACATATGTCAGGATCTAAGTTCCAACACATTTCCAGAGTTGAAAAACTTTAGCCACAGATTCCAGAGAACATTAATACATCATGACTACTACCCTGGCCACCCTGAGCAATAAGAACAAGCCATCAAGATTCCAAGAAGGCACACTTAACAAACATCCTTATACTATCTATGCATTTTTTTAAATGCCTAAAACTATAAATTACTTTATTGACAAGAAAACAAATCTTAATGAGATGCCCTATATGAGATTTATAAATTCCTGTTCATCTGTATCTATTTTATCAAAAATGTGTCCATCATTAAACCTTTTCACTTCTTTTCTGTTCCACCATTATGTAACTCCTGCTCCTTGTTCCTTAAATCAGATTAATTTTTCACGAATTAACCCCTCCTTTTTTCCCTCACCCTAATTTCATAATGGCTTCAGATAAGTCTACCAGCTACCATTTGTCCATGGGTTGGCACTTGAGATACCTTATCTCACCCAGCCACTTAGCCACAGGGATCAGGGAAAGTAGGACAGGTATGTCCAAGGTCAGGGCCCTGGAGTTAGGATTGAAAGCCTGGTCAAGGTGGATTTCAAAGTTTCTGCAGCATCACCAGGCTCCCTCCCACCAGAGATGGACATATACCACCTTCCCAAACTAGATGTACATTCTGTCGTCTATGAAAACCTACCCATATTCTCTATCAGCCACCTGTTTAATAACTCTTCATTAAATAAACCATAAATAAACTTACTGGAAAAGGCATCCGGAGGAGGAAGGAAGCAGGTGAGAAATCTGAAGAAAAGGACCTGGGGAGGGTTGCAGGGAATAGTGCCCAGGCATCCTGGACCCCTGCTGGCTTCCCACTGAGCTCCTGGCTCCCCACCCCTCATCTCTCCGTTCAAAACCTGGAGATGGCCACTAGACCCTGCCTGGTCTGTACAGTCCAAGTCCACTCCCCCCACAACCGCGGTGACTATTACAGCTTGCCTCTGGAGTAAGGCTTCCTTTGTGCAGCAAAGAAAGCTCTGAAATAAAGACCCTCTGCAAGAGACTCTTGGCGTTTCCACCTTTTTGAAAACAACCGCCAGGCTTGAAGTTTCTAAACTTTCCCAATAATAAAATAAGTGAGTGACAGAAGAACGTCCTGAAGCACGATTTGCAGTTGACTACTCTGTAAAGAAAAAGTAACTGTGGTTGTCATCCAAACCGTCAAACAGTAGCAGTTTCCTGGAAGCAGGAGACAGAGAAGCAGTGGAGCCCGCTAAGGCCCGGCCCTGCCTCGGGTTAAGCCCAGGCAACCCCAGGGGCCTCTGCCCGGGCACCCGCGGGCTAACGACGCTCCCGAATTACCCGTATGACCACTTCTTTTTGCTTCAAAGTGAACAAACGAAAGTCAAAAGTTGACCTCCAAAGTCAACTTTTCACCAGGCCAGGCGTCGGGTGTGCGGGCCCGCAGCCTTTTAAAGTTTAAATGGCCCCGACGCCCGGAGAGGGATCCAGGCAGAGGACAAAGGCGGCAGCAACACGCCCCGGCGCCGCGGTAGCGGCTGCGAGGCGGCGGTGGCCCGGACCCCAGGGGGTTCCCTGGGCTAAAGGCAAAGCGGGCCCCACCGCACCCGAGCGCTTCGCCCCCGGACCCGCAATTACTGGAGGCCGTCCAGCAAAACCGGAGAAGCCCGCGAGCCCCTCGGGTCTGCACACGCGCCCCGACCGACCGGCACCCCCTCGGCGCCCCGCACCTACCGGCAGGGCTGGGACCGCAAGACCCCAGAGAGCAGCTCATAGCGCCGGCGCGCCGCCAGCAGCCCGAGCGGTCTAGGCTTCCTGGAGCCGCGGGTCTCGCGCCCGGCCCCGCCCCGGCCCGCCCGGCCCCGCCTCCGCCGCCCCCCGCGCTTCCCTCCGAGTTGAAGCGGCCTTTGGTCACTTCCCGTCAATCCCAGCCCCTGCGGCTGCAGGGCGGGGAACTGCGAGGGACAAGTTCTCACCAGCTGCGAAGCCCAGAGGCTAACCGGCCCTGCGGAAATGCCCGTGGCTACCCTGAGGACCCAGGACGGCCCCGGGCGGCACGTCCGGGCCTCCGCGGACCTCCTCTCAGCTCGCCCTCCCCGCAGCTTCTAGCGTTTGCTCTTCCAGGCTCCCTCTAGGTAGAGGGCGGCGTCTGTTCTTGTTCACCTAGTAGCCCTTTCCCCAGAGCCATGACTTTGTAGGGCTTGTAATAAAGTATTTTAAATGCTTTTTGTACAATGGATGTGGAGTTAAATATAAGTAGAGGCAACTGTGGGAGGGCCCACTTTTTTTTTTTTCCTACTGGTGCATTACGGTTGTACATAATGATGGGATTTGTTGTTATATATTCGTACATGTACACAATATGACAATATTATTTGGCCAATATCACTCCCCAGCACTCCCCCTCCCCCCTCCCTTCTTTCTACTGATCTCCCTTTGATTTTCATGAGACACCACACCCAACAAACACCTTTTTCCTTTATTCCTCTCTAGCTTCCACGTAAGAGAAAACATACCACCCTTCACTTTCTGAATTTGACTTATTTTGCTTAACATAAAGGCTTCCCGTTTCACCCATTTTCCTGTAAATGACATAATTCATTTTTCTTTATGGGTAAATAAAACTCCATCGTGTATATATGTCACATGGTTCCATTGTTTGGCTAGTATGAATTGTACTGCAATAAATATGGGTATGCATGTATCACTATAGTATGATGACTTTAATTATTTAGGATAAATACCAGGGAGTGGTATAGCTGGATCATATGGTGGTTTCCTGCCTAAGTTTTTGAGGAATAGCCATATTGATTTCCATAGTGATTGTTCTAATTCACAATCCCACCAACAGTGTAAAAATGTTCCTTTTTCGCCACATCCTATCCAGCATTTTCTTGTTTGTATTCTTGATGACTGCCATTCTAATTGGAGATGAAATCTCAGAATGGTTTTAATTTGCATTCCCCTTATTACTAATGATGTTTGAACATTTTTCATATATTTTTTTGGCCATTTATATTTCTTCTTTTGAGACATGACTGTTTAATTCATTTGCCTGCTTATTAATTGGGTTGTTTGGGGCTTTTTTTTTTTTTTTTTTTTTTTTGGTGGTAATGTTTTTGTGTTCTTTATATGTTCTGGATATTAACCTTATGTCAGAAGAGTAGCTAGCAAAAATTTTCTCCCATTCTATGGGTTCTCCTTTCACATTCCCAATTGTTTCCTTTGCTGTGCAGAAACTTTTTAAATTGATGCCATCCCATTTATGAACCTTAGCATTATTTCCTGAGCTTTAAGGGTCTTATTGAGAAAATCATTGCCTATGCCCATATACTGGAGTGTTGACCCTACATTGCTTCTATTTCTATATTTTCTGGTCTAATTCCTAGGTCTTTGATCCATTTTGAGTTGATTTTTGTGCTGGGTGAGAGATAAGGGTCTAGTTCCATTTTTGTACATATGGATAAACCAGTTTTCCCAGCACCATTTGTTAAAAGGCTGTCTTTTCTTCAGTATATGTTTCTGGCACCTTTTTTTTTTTTAAATATTTATTTGTTTTAGTTGTACACAATGTCTTTACGTGGTGCTGAGGGTCGAACTCAGGCTGTACACGTGCTAGATGAGCGCTCTACCACTAAGCCACAACCCCAGCCCCTCTGGCACCTTTTTCAAGGATCAGATGACTGTATCTGTGTAGATTTGTCTGACTTCTCTTCTGTACCATTGGTCTACGTCTGTTTTTATACTCATGCCATGCCATTTTTGTTACTATAGCTCTGTAGTATAATTAAGGCAACTATATTTTCAAGTCTGGCTTCCATGGAGAGAGCTATGCAGAATTTGAGGGAAGAGTTTGTGTCCTCACAAATTAAGTGCCACTGAAAGAGTGTGCATATTATGTGATGTGAATGGAACAAATTTAATTTAGCTCCTCCTTGCATGGTTGGCTAGCTATTGTGTAAGTTACTTCAACTAACAAATCTTTCATGTGAGATGAAAAGATGCCTTATATTTTTGTTAATTTCTGTGCACCTTGTCATTAAAATAGTAACTAATTTAAGACAAGAGGAGATTAAAATGTGTTAAGTCACCATTTCTAATACATTTAATGACCATATGGGATACTTAAGGGATCCACCTCATAAACGTTATACTATTCTTTGGGAGAGAAATTAAATCTAACTTGATGATAACTTGTCCTACACATGTTTGTGTTTCAAAAGTCTTGGTCATTAGAGTATGAAAATAAAGGATTTTTATGCAAACCAAGTCATTTACTGTTCAGAGGTCATATAGTGGTGCTTGGGTTGTTCTTTGCTGGAAAAGCCAATGTCTCCCTGGGTAGGAAGTCCTCATTAATAATTTGAACTAGCAGCACAAAGTTGATTCGCCCCAAATTGCTCTAATTCATCTCCTCCCATTTTAGATTGATGCAAATCAACAGATTACCAGCTACCATGTTTCTTCAAATAATTTCCTCCTAAAGGTAAAAGGAGTAGTAACAAAAACAGCATGGTATTGGCACCAAAATAGACCTGTAGACCAATGGTATAGAATAGAGGACACAGAGACTAACCCGCATATCTACAGTTATCTTATATTAGACAAAGGTGCCAGAAATGTACATTGGAGAAAAGATAGCCTCTTCAACAAATAGGGCTGGGAAAACTGGAAATCCACATGTAACAAAATGAAATTAAACTTCTTTCTCTCACCATGCACAAAACTCAACTCAAAGTGGATCAAGTACCTAGGAATTAAACCAGAGACCTTGTGCTTAATAGAAGAAAAAGTAGGCCCGAATCTCCATCATGTTGGATTAGGCACCAACTTCCTTAATAAGACCCCTATAGCACAAGGATTAAAACCAAGAATCAATAAATGGGATGGATTCAAACTAAAAAGTTTCTTCTCAGCAAAAGAAACACTCAATGAGGTCAATAGAGAACCCACAGAATGGGAGCAAATCTTTACCACAAGCATTTCAGATAGAGCACTAATCTCTAGGATATATAAAGCACTCAAAAACTTTCATACCCAAAAAACAAATAACCCAATCAATAAATGGGCCAAGGAACTGAACAGACACTTTTCAAAAGAGGATATACAATCAATCAACAAATATATGAAAAAATGTTCAACATCTCTAGCAATTAGAGAAATGCAAATCAAAACTACTCTTAAGATTTCATCTTACTCCAGTCAGAATGGCAGCTATCAAAAAATACAAACAACAATAAGTGTTGGTGAGGATGTGGGGAAAAAGGAACACTCATACATTGCTGGTGGGACTACAAATTGGTACAGCCAATCTGAAAAGCAGTATGGAGATTGCTTGGAAAACTTGGAATGGAACCACCATTTGACCCAGCTATCCCACTCCTCGGAATATACCCAAAGGACTTAAAAACAGCATACTACAGGGACACAGCCACAACAATGTTTATAGCAGCACAATTCACAATAGCTAAATTGTAGAACAAACCCAGATACCCTTCAATAGATGAATGGATAAAGAAACTGTGATACACACACACACACAATGGAACATTACTCAGCACTAAAAGAGAATAAAATCACGGCATTTGCAGGTAAATGGATGGAGCTGGAGAAAATAATGCTAAGTGAAGTAAGCCAATCCCCAAAAACCAAAGGCCAAATGATTTCTTTGATATGAAGAGGCTGACTCATAATGGCGATGGGGGGGACTGGGGGGTGGGGGAGAGCATGGGAGGAATGAAGGAACTTTAAATAGATCAAAATGGAAGGGAGCAGAAGGGAGTGGGTAAGGGGATAGGAATGAGGATGGAATGAGTTAGACATCGTTACCCTAAGTACATGTATGAAGACACGAATGGTGTGAAAATACTTAGTGTAGAACCAATAACTTGAAAAATTGTGCTCTGTATGTAATATGAAATGAATGGCATTCTGTAAGCATGTATAACAAATTAGAATAAATAATTTAATAAAATAATAATTGTGGAAAAAAGGTAAAAGGAGTTTAGAACTTGTGTCAAGATGGTCTTTCAGGATGCTAGTTCATCATCTTATTACTGGCTTACTGAATAATTTTTTTTTTCCTTTTCCCAACAACTTGTCCTTGATTCATTTGGCCCTTTTGGGGTGTAGTAAAGAAACTTAGGTTCCATAAGTCATTGTCCTAATAACTTACTATGCAATGAAGACATGAAATATCAATATTTCCCTCCTATGGTGGTTGTGATGATTGGATTCAATGGCTGCAAAATACTCCAAACAGTATTTACCATGTGGAAAGCTCATGAAGAGTGGTTATTGTTTTATCACCATCTTATTATACTCACTGAAAGAGTAGCTTTCTTGTTTGTTTGTTTCTTCATTACGTACCAGTGATGACATGGACTGGGGACTAAACCTCCAATATAGGGGCCTTGGGGACACACTTAAGATCCAAACTATAGAGTGTGGGGAGACCACGCTGCGACTGCAACCCCAGCCACACTCAGGGCACACCAGCGTGAAACTGGTGATAAAAACCAGCAATAACAGCCGGCGGAATTGGTGCTGGGGGACCACGGGAGACCACGGGTGGACAACACCAGTTCGAATCCACACTCGGCCAGACGCAACCCTCAGCAGTAGGGCCCCGAGAGAGAGCAGCGCAGAGACCGGCTAACAGCAAGCAGGGGCACAATTGGAGCGGTCCACAATCCAAAGCAGCGCTGCCTGCGCCGCAGTTACAGTTGCGGCTTCCCGGTGCCACCTCGGCAGGGAGACATCTGCCCAACGGCTTTGAAATCCATCGGCAAGGACACGGGAGTCTGCGGAGCTGCTGTTGACTGGGAGGAGAGCACTGCCAACTTTGAAAGGTGCAGTGGCTGACCCAGACAAAGGGGAGGAGACGGAGAGTGACGGCTGCAGCCATCCAGAGACCCTCCAGCTCTCTGAAGACAACGCACACCTGGGTGAGGCTCCGGTGGCCAGCAGGGGAGGGCGTGTCTGAGGCCAGCGCAGCGGCCACAAGAAGCTACAACTGTGGGTGGGCGTGGGGAGGGGGTGCCTTCTGGAGGGTCCCCTTCCCGGTGCCATTCATCTGCTGACACACAAACCCCCCTGGGCCACTCCTTCACTGAGCCCTTCAGCCACTGGCCTAAGGTGCAGCCTTGATTCCACTAACAGGATCGCAGACTGTCTAGACGTGATCCAATAACAATTTGCTTGAACTGGAAAGGAAAAAAGAGGGGGGCTTCCCAGGGCCCGTTTTGTTTGAGACTTGGGGTTCGACTTTTTTTCCTTTTTTTTTTTTTCTTTTTTCTTTTTTGTTGGTTTGCTTGTTTTGCTGGATTTCGGGGAGGTTTTTTTGTTTGTTTGTTTGTTTATTTGTTTGTTTGTTTCTTTTTTCTTTTTTTTGGCTTTGTTTTGTTCTGCTTTTTTTTTCCTTCCGCATTGATAGTCAGTGTGTTTGTTTGCTTCCGCTCCTTTTTTCTTTCCTTCTTTTCTTCCTTCTCACTCTTGCATCTTTTCTTCCTCCTTCATCTTTCATGTTTACACCCTGCCAGTGCATACTAAACAGAGGCAAAAACAAGTTATACGCAGAACTTGGGATTTCTAGAACTGGCGCAATTGAACTGGGTAGCAAAACAGTGTTATATATAGTTTACTCTCTATTTTCTTGATTCTCTCTCTCCTCTCTCTTCCACCAATTCCTACTCTTTTATCATTTTTTTTTTCTTTTCCAACTTACTTTATATATAAATTGGTCTTTCCACTTAATTGTCTACTCCATTCTCTTTCTTCGCTCGTCTACTGATACTAAACCACTTCCACTAAACCACTTCAATAGAAATCTCTTTTCATACTTTCCAAGAAAGAACAATTCAAGACACTTCCTTCTTCCTAAACATAACACCTCTGTATCCAATACCGGAAGCTATAAAACCCCATCAGAAGCATACAGAGTAAATTGGAAATAATATCTCGGTTAACCAAATCTATATATTGTGATCAAACTTGGATTTTCTGAATAGAAAGTGTTAGGTTTTAAAAGTGTAAAGGAATTATAAGGTGATCTGATAACATTGTACTACAGGAACAACATAAGACTTTAAGGTAAAATCGAAATAGTCAAGGTCCCACAGTGCAGGAAGAATAGACACACAAGCAACATGAAAAAACAAGGAAAGAAAATGACACAAACAAATCAAGATACCTCATCAGTAGATGTCATGGCAAGCACAGTTGGTCAAATGCCAGAGATGGAATTTAGAAATTACATATGCCAAATGTTTATGGAACTTAAGAATAAACTCAAAAAGGAGATGAGGGAGCAATTACAGGAGGCAAAAGATCATTTTGACAAAGAACTCCAAAAACAAATACAGGAAGTAAAAGATTACTTCAATAGGGAAATAGAGGCTCTAAAGAGAATCCAAACAGAAATTCCAGAAATGAAAGAAGCAATAAACCAAAATAAAAGCTCAATTGAAAGCATCTCCAACAGAATAGACCACTTGGAAGAAAGAACCTCAGACAATGAAGACAAATTATATATCCTAGAGAAGAATTTAGACTATACAGCAAAACTTGTTAGAAATCAAGAACATAACATCCAAGAATTATGGGACAGCATAAAAAGACCAAACTTAAGAGTGATTGGCGTAGAGGAAGGGGCAGAGTTTCAAGCCAAAGGAATAAGTAATCTATTTAACGAAATAATTACAGAAAATTTTCCAAACTTGAGGAATGAATGGGAGAACCAAGTTCAAGAGGCATACCGAACACCAAACAAACAAAATCTCAACAGATCCACACCAAGACACATTATAATGAAAATGCCTAACACACTGAGCAAGGAGAGAATACTAAAAGCCACAAGAGAAAGGAAGCAGATTACATATAGGGGGAAACCAATCAGACTATGTTCAGATTTCTCAACCCAGACCTTAAAATCAAGAAGATCCTGGAATAGCATATTTCAAGCTCTGAAAGAAAAGGGATGTCAACCAAGAATCTTATATCCAACAAAATTGAGCTTTAGATTCGAAGATGAAATAAAAACCTTCCACGACAAGCAAAAGTTAAAAGATTTCACAACTCGAAAGCCAGCACTTCTGAACATCCTGGGCAACATTTTTCATGAAGAAGAAGAGAAAGATGATAACGAAAATCAACAAAGGGAGATATTAAACTAAAGGAAATACCAACCAGAAGAGAAACCAAATCAAGCTAAAGACCATAATTCAAATAAAAATGGATGGGAATAAAAATCACATCTCAATAATAACCCTGAATGTTAATGGCCTAAACTCGCCAATCAAAAGACACAGATTATCAGAATGGATTAAAAGAAACGACCCAACAATTTGCTGTCTCCAAGAAACACACCTCATAGAAAACGACATCAACAGACTGAAAGTGAAAGGCTGGAAAAAATCTTATCACTCACATGGCCGGCGGAAGCAAGCAGGGGTTTCCATCCTCATATCAAATAAGGTAGACTTCAAACCAAAACTAATCAAGAGGGACAAAGATGGATATTTCTTATTACTTAAGGGAACCATCCATCAACAGGATATAACAATCATAAATTCATATGCCCCAAATAATGGAGCACCTACATTCATCAAACAAACTCTTCTCAAGTTCAAGAGTAAAATAGACCACAACAGTTATTCTAGGGGACTTCAACACACCTCTCTCACCAATGGATAGATCATCCAAACAAAAGCTAAACAAAGAAAATTTAAGCCTCCTTAAAACAATTAATAATTTAGACCTAACAGACATATATAGAATATTTCATCCCTCAGTAAACGAATACACTTTTTTCTCAGCAGCACATGGCTCCTTCTCCAAAATAGACCATATATTATGTCACAAGGCAACTCTCAGCAAATATAAAAAAATAGAGATACTACCCTGCATGCTATCGGACCATAAAGGGATGAAATTGGAAATCAATGACAAAACAAGGAATAAGAAAAACTACTCCATCAACTGGAAGCTAAACAACATGCTACTGAATGAACAAGGGGTTAAAGAAGACATCAAAGAGGAGATCAAAAAATTCCTAGAGGTAAATGAGAACACAGATACAACATATAGAAATCTCTGGGACACTATGAAGGCAGTAGTAAGAGAAAAATTCATTGCACTGAGCTCATTCCTTAAGAGGAAAAAAAAAAATAACAAATAAATGACTTAACATCACACCTCAAAGCATTAGAAAAAGAACAGACCAACACCAAGAGCAGTAGAAGACAGGAAATAATTAAAATCAGAGCAGAAATTAATGAAATTGAGACTAAGGAAACCACTCAAAGAATTGACAAAACTAAAAGTTGGTTCTTTGAAAAAATAAACAAAATTGACAGACCCTTAGCGATGCTAACAAAAAGGAGAAAAAACTCAAATTACTAACATTCGTGATGAAAAAGGGAATATCACAACAAACACCTCAGATATACAGAATATAATTAGAAATTACTTTGAAAACTTGTACTCTAATAAAATAGAAAATACTGAATGCATTGACAGATTTCTAGAGTCATATGATTTGCCTAAACTGGATGTGGAGGCTATACACAATCTAAACAGATCAATTACAAGCGAAGAAATACAAGATGTCATCAAAAAGCTACCAACAAGGAAAAGTCCAGGACCTGATGGGTTTACAGCCGAGTTCTATAAAACTTTCAAAGAAGAACTAATACCAATGCTCTTCAAACTATTTCAAGAAATAGAAAAAGAGGGAGCTCTTCCAGACTCTTTCTATGAGGCCAATATCATATTAATTCCAAAGCCAGGCAAAGACACATCCAAAAAAGAAAACTTCAGGCCCATATTTTTAATGAACATAGATGCAAAAATCCTCAACAAAATCCTGGCAAATCGGATAAAAAAACATACCAAAAAAATAGTGCACCATGATCAAGTGGGGTTTTTTTCCCAGGGATGCAAGGTTGGTTCAACATTTGGAAATCCATAAACATAATACATCACATCAATAGACTTAAAGACAAAAATCATATGATCATCTCAATTGACGCAGAAAAAGCATTTGACAAAATACAACACTCCTTTATGTTCAAAAACACTGGAAAAACTAGGAATATCAGGAACATATCTTAACATTATAAAAGCTATTTATGCAAGGCCCCGAGCTAACATTATCTTAAATGGAGAAAAATTGAAAGCATTCCCTCTAAAAACTTGAACAAGACAGGGATGCCCCCTTTCACCACTGCTATTTAACATGGTGCTGGAAACTCTGGCCAGAGCAATTAGAAAGACGAAAGAAATTAAAGGGATCAAGATAGGAAAAGAAGAGCTCAAATTAGCACTATTTGCTGATGACATGATAATATACCTAGAAGACACAAAAAACTCTACCAGAAAACTTTTACAACTAGTAAATGAATTTGGCAAAGTTGCAGGATACAAAATCAATACACATAAGTCAAAGGCATTTTTGTACATCAGCGACAAAGACTCTGAAAGGGAAGTGATGAAAAACACCCCTTTTACAATAGCATCAAAAAAAATAAAATGCCTGGGAATCAACCTAACGAAAGAGGTGAAAGACCTCTATAAAGAAAATTATAGAACACTAAAGAAAGAAATCATAGATGAACTCAGAAGATGGAAAGACCTACCTTGCTCTTGGATAGGTAGAATTAATATTGTCAAAATGTCCATACTACCAAAAGCATTATACAGATTTAATGCAATTCCAATCAAAATCCCAATGTCATTCTTTAAAGAAATAGAAATAGCAGTCATGAAATTCATCTGGAAAAATAAGAGACCCAGAATAGCCAAAGCAATCCTGAGCAAGAAAAGTGAAGCAGGGGGCATCACCATACCGGACTTTAAATTATACTATAGAGCAATAGTAACAAAAACAACATGGTATTGGCACCAAAACAGACTGGTGGACCAATGGTACAGAATTGAGGACACAGAGACTAATACATATAATTTCAGCTATCTTATATTAGACAAAGGCGCCAAAAATGTACAGTGGAGAAAGGATAGCCTCTTCAACAAATGGTGCTGGGAAAACTGGAAATCCATATGCAACAAATTGAAATTAAACCCTTATCTCTCACTGTGCACAAAACTCAATTCAAAGTGGATCAAGGACCTAGGAATTAGACCAGAGACAATACGCCTAATAGAAGAAAAAGTAAGCTCCAATTTCCAACATGTCGGATTAGGCCCCAAGTTCCTTAATAAGAATCCTGTAGCGCAAGAATTACTACCAAGAATTAATGAATGGGATAGACTTAAACTAAAAAGCTTCTTTTCAGCAAAAGAAACAATCAGTGAGGTGAATAGAGAGCCAACTAATTGGGAACAAATATTTAATACATGCACATCAGATAGAACACTAATCTCTAGAATATATAAATAACTCAAAAAACTTTACACTAAAAAAAAAATAACCCAATCAATAAATGGGCTAAGGAATTGAGAAGACACCTCTCAGAAGAAGATACACGATTAATCAACAAATACATTAAAGAATGTTCAACATCGCTGGCAATTAGAGAAATGCAAATCAAAACTACTCTTAAGATTTCACTTCACTCCAGTCAGAATGGCAGCTATCAAGAACACAAGCAACAATAAATGTTGGAGAGGATGTGGGGAAAAAGGCACACTCATACATTGCTGGTGGGACTGCAAAATGGTGCAACCGTTATGGAAAGCAGTATGGAGATTTCTTGGAAAACTGGGAATGGAACCACCCTATGACCCAGCCATCCCACTCCTGGGTCTATTTCAAAGGACTTAAAAACAGCATATTACAGTGACACAGCTATCTCAATGTTTGTAGCTGCGCAATTCACAATAGCTAGGTTGTGGAACCAACCTAGATGTCCCTCAGTAAATGAGTGGATTAAGAAAATGTGGTATATACACACAATGGAATTTTACTCAGCAATAAAAGAGAATAAAATAATGGCATTTGCAGGTAAATGGATGAAGTTGGAAGACACAATGCTAAGTGAAGTTAGTCAATCTCAAAAATCCAAGTACCAAATGTTTTCTCTGATATAAGGAGGCTATTTCAAAGTATTGTTGGATGGGGGTACATAGGAGGATTAGATGAACACTAGAATGGTCAAGGGAAGGGAGGGTAAGGGAGGGTAAGGGAGGGAGCAAGAGGGGAGGGAGGGGGAGAAAAGAAAAAGAAAAAAGAAAGGTGGTTGAATGAGACAGATACCATTTTCCTTAATGCATGATTGAAGACCTGAATTGTACAAATATACTTTGTATACAATTGTATGTAAAAAGATACTAAATATATGCACTATGAGTTGTACATATTAAAAACTATAAAAATAAAATTAAAAAAAGATCCAAACTATAGCAGTACTTATTTCAGAATTATAAATGTATGGTTTTAGATTTTTAAAGCAAGAGACAACCACAGTAAATGGTTAAGTGCCTAGGATTGGAAAGCAAGCTGCACTGGGTTCTAATCCTGGCTCCATTTTATTAACTGAGACATTTAACCTCTCACAGCTTCAAATTCTTCTCAGCAAAATGAGGACCTAATCTATTCCAAAGAGTTTTTGAGATGGTAAATGTCAAACTCCTAAATCACAGAGCCAACAGTTAGCTTTCAGTATGCTAATTACTTTTAGCTACTAAAAATTACTTAGACCACTTCTCAAACTGTGACCTCTGAAACAGCAGTATTAACATCACTTGTTAGAAATGCACATTCCTGGGTCCACCTCAGACCTATAACATCAGGAACTGGGGGCCAGCAATGTATTTTAACAAGCCCTTCAGTGATGTACTCATGTTTGAGAACCAGCTAACCTAGAATCTTACCATGCTCTCTCATCCTTCTCAAAGAAGAAAATAAAAACAAACAACAATAAAAACTCCATTTTATTAAAATAATTCGGATTAATTAAGAACCAAAAGCTTGATTCTTCCTATATCTGAATAGCACTTTTGTTGAATTTAGCAAAACTGAAGGTCTTAGAGCTTGTCACTCATCCTAGCAAGGAAATATATGGAATAAAATTGAGATAATTCTAAAATTTAAATTTTGGTGTTTTTTTGTGTTCACTAACATTCTAATTTTTTTCTTACAGAAATCATAAAAAAATTCTATGATTCTTATTCTTACACTTAGGAAAATGTGAAACCAACAAAGAAATTTTTGTAAAGTTGTCTGCAAGGAGATTTCGAAGGATGCTATAGATATTAAGTAAGTGTGAAAGGCTGGAAATTTAGCTCAGCGGTAGAGTGCTTGTCAATCATTTTGAAGCCTGAGTTCAATCCCCAGTCTGGCAAAAACAAAAAAGAAAAAAAAAAGCCTGAAGCAAGAAATATTACATGACTACAGCAAATATACAAAGACAACACTACTGATTTTTAGTTTATTAGTACTGCTAATATTAATATCTACTTTTTTAAAATATACTTGTTGCACTAACTTATTCTTGCTCTTTCATAATGGGTTTGTAGGGTTAAACAATAAGGAAAAACAGCAAATAAAAGGAGTTTCTTCAATCATAGCCCCAGTAGTTTTAAAAGACTTGAATGAATACATTGTAGGTAATTTCTGTGAACTCTGAACAATGCATCATAGTATACATGGAAGGATTTTCATTCTAATCTCAAAAATTACTGAAGTGAATCCAGGCACGGTTGTATATGACTATAATCCCAACAGGTTGGGAGGCTGAGGCAGGAGAATCATGAGTTCAAAGCTAGTCTCAGCAACTTAGGCCCTAAGCAACTTAGCGAGACTGTCTCTAAATAAAATATTTTTTAAAAAATGTTTTTTTAGTTGTACATGGACACAACATCTTTATTTTATCTATTTATTTTTTTATGTGGTACTGAGGATCAAATCCAGTGCCTCAGGCATGCAAGGCAAGCGCCCTACCACTGAGCCACAACCCTACTCCTAAATAAAATATTTTTTAAAAGGGCTAGAGATACAGCTCAGTGGTTAAGTGCCCCTGGATTCAATCCCTGGTACAAAAAAAAAAAAAAAAAAAAAAAAGTTACTGAAGTCAGTTCACTAAACAATTATTTTTATTTAAAGATTCCATCATCTTCACTGTTAAGACATTATCTGTTTTGTACCAGTATAAAATTATCATTTTACATCACACCTCCTGATAATATTCTATTTCAAAAAATACTGGCAGAAATAGCTACATTTTCAATTTAGGGAAAATTAGATACAAGTTAACAAAACAAATAATATTTATTAGTATTACTAGTCCAGACAAATCCCTCTTTAAAGGATGCCTGATGGCTGGTGCAGTGGCGCATGCCTGTAATACCAGCACCTTGGGAGGCTGAGACAGGAGGATCCCAAGTTCAAAGCCAGCCTCTGAAACTTAGTGAGGCTTTAAGCAACTCAGTGAGACCCTGTCTCTAAATAAAATATAAAAAACCAAAGGCTGGGAATGTGGCTCAGTGGTTAAGCACCCCTGGGTTCGATCCCTTGTACCCCCCCCCAAAAAAAAAAATGCCTGTTCCATATGTGTTTAATTTCCTCTTGCCCTTATTTATCTTAAATCTGTCTTCACTGCGCTTCTCTGTGCTCAGTTTTCTCCATCTATGAAATTGTTTTATTTGTCCCTGAAAAAAGTATATATAAATATTTTAAATTGATACATTATTTGGAGGCAATATATTTTATTACTTAAACACATCAATATTATATTTTTTGCAAAGAGCTGCTCAAATTTGGTTAGGGTTTTAATTTTTTTTTTTTTTTTGTCTTTTTTATGAATTTAGTCTGGGAACGGGAAAAATAGCAACACTGAAATCTAAATATTTGCCCTGGATTCAAGTTGAATATAGTACAAACTTATGTTGAGCTTAATACACACACACACACACACACACACACACACACACACAAATAATTATATATATATATATGAATGTATGTGTGTGTGTGTGTGTGTGCACGCGCGCACGCACGTGCATATGATAACATACATAAAATTTTCTAGCTTTGTCTACTGGAATGTCAAGAGGCAGTGATGTCCCAATAGTAAGAAGCACATCCAGTGCCCAGATCTTGGTTTCTTCATCCAGTACTAATCACATCTAATTCTGCTTAGCTAGCAAGATCAGGCATAGTGAGTATGTTAGAGTCATAGGCCAAGATCTTGGTTTCAAAATACTAACAAAAGGAACTAGGTTCCTTAGAGAAGGGCAGATTCTAGGGCTGGGGCAAGGAATATAAAGGATGAGCCCAGAGCATCTTGTAGTGCCAGAGAGTAAGGCACTACAAAATCAAAAAATCAAAAGGATCTGTCAAAGGGACATAGCAGCCAACCTAACACAATTCCCAATAACCAAGATGGAACAATTGAGCAACAAAATATCACCCAAAGTATAAAATAAATACACAAATCTACACTGATACATATAATTGAATCAGTAAACAAATTGAGGTGGAGGGGAGACAAATCTTTCCTATAATATTCCAAGTACTACATTCAGATGCTCCCCTTTCTAGGAGGTTGAACATAATCCTGCCCACCCCCTACTGGACTTGCCCGCAGGACTGGACTTGGTGACTGGCTCCCAAAGAACAAAAGTATCAAAAGTATCAAAACAAAACAAAAGTATCAAAAGCAGTAACTTACAGTAGAGAAACCCAATGTCTTACCTAAGACCTTAGCTGAATGTCCCAATTAACACAATAAGTCGGTAGCATGTAACTCCAGATAGAATGCAATGTGAAGGACCCTTTACCACTGTAGTATTCTTCCTAAAAATCCATAACCCCAGTCTAATCATGAGGAAAATATAATATAAACCCAGAGGGACGGACACTCCACAAAACACCTGATCAGTATTCCTTAAAACTGTCAAGGTTATGCAAAACAAGAAAAGACCGAGGAACCATCACAGACCAGAGGCTAATTTGGCATCATGACTCATGCCTAATGCAATGTGGTATCCTAGATTGGACCTATAAAAGAAAAATTACATTATTGGAAAATATGAAGCATACAGTTACAGTAATTACCAATATGGTTTCTTAGCCTTGACAAATGTTTGGTTATAGAAAATGTTAATAACAGGGAGAACCAAGGGAAGGACATAGAGGAACTCTCTAAACTATCTTTGCAACTTTTCTTTAAGTCTAAAATTATTCCAAGATAAATTTATTTTTCAAAAATACAAAAACTAAATGCATGATTGAAGACATGAATATATGAATATACTTTGTTTTCAAACAGTGTTATGTAAAAAGGTGCTCTATATCTGTACTATGAATTGTAATGCATCTATTGTTATATATACAACTTTGAATAAAAAAAGAAAAAAACACAAAAACTGTTTCTATTATTTTAAAACATGTAAAAACTATTTCTATTATTTTTTGTAAATTTTATGATCATGAACTAAAAATTTTACAGATACTTTGAGTTGGTCCTTGCACTTGCCTAGCATGTGTGAAGCCCTGGGTTCAATCCCCAGTACTGCAAGGGGGGAAAAAAGTTAAAAAGAGATAATGGCTGGCAAAAACTGTACCTTCTCAAAATTTTGAAATAAAGTATCAATCAAATGGGGCTGGGGTTGTGGTTCAGTGGTAGAGAACTTGCCTTGAATGCATGTGTGAGGCACTGGGTTTGATCCTCAGCACCACATAAAAAAAATAAAGGCATTGTGTCCACCAACAACTAAAAAAAAAAAAAAGGAGTTCTAAACACTCAAATTGAAGCCCAGTTTGCTCATTTAGCCACAAGGCGTACAACTGACGTGTCTAACAGGGTATACATCTTTTAGCAGAATGGCTGCCACCATCTCAAGTTTGTAACACGTTCAAAGTTAGGAATATGGCCCTTTCTCCAGAATATAATTTTCCTTCTGCCCAATTCTGTCTATAATGACTTACAAGGGAACATCTCTGTGCTATCCTTTTCTGACTTTCTAAGCAATGTATTTTAGTAAATTTGGCCACAAGTTACCCAAAGAATATACATAGCTTGGGGTCCAGGGCTAGGGAAAGTCAATAGTCAGTGCTAAGCAAAGAACAGTATCGGAACACAGCTGAGCATTCCATGGAGTCGAAAAGTTTCCAACACAGACATAGCTGGACGTGTGGCCCACACCTGTAATCCCAGCAACTTGGGAGCCTGAGGCAGGAGAATCACAAGTTTCAGATGAGCCTCAGCAACTCAGTGAGACCCTGTCTCAAAATAAAAACAACAATAAAGAACATTCCTAGACATTTTCAGAAGCAGCTTAAGTTTTCTAAGATTTACTCTTAAGTATGTTAATAATTTTCAATGTAAATAAGAGATCTATAAATGGCAGTTCTTTGCATCTTGCCTTTTTTATCCCTTTTGATTCCACAATTAAAGAATTAAAGAAAAAAAAAACAATATGGAGAATATTTTTTTTATTAAGACCACAATTCAGAAAAGTTAGTATTTAAAAAATATTCCAGAGTTTACTATGAGGAACTAGTTACTAGGTAATAAACATTGAAATATAACAGTATATAATGTTTTGGTGTGTTATGCTAAACAACTTTTCATTGTTTCATTAAATCCATCTTCTCTACATTTGGGCAAAGTTTATAGTAAATGATGACCATTTGTTGTAAGGGCGGTTGGTTAAATGGGAATGGCTGTGCTTCTGAACCTTGCTCATGTTACATTCTTAGCATCACAAAATACTTAGATATTCTGGGTTTGCTCCCTAAGAGGTTACTGCTAATAGTTCCAATTTTATAAGAGAAATAGACAAGGAAATGTTGTCTTTGTAACTGGTGTGGCTCATTTATATGCTTAGTTGGCTTCAGTGAAACAACACACGTGTAATTAAAATAGAGAAAGAATAAGGTCAGTTCCTTTCAGGAATAAATGTGTATTTAAAATGTCATGATAAACAAATAATATTTTAAATGAAGATTTTCCCATATTTTCAAATAAGATGTTGAATAGACCTTATGATTCATTTTTCATTTGATCTCTTTTGTTTTTGTAAATGTAGTTGTGATAATTGAGTTACATACTCATTTCAAAAATTTTTCCCTTAACACATACCTGTTTTTGAGATTGATGAGAGAGATTGTCCACTAAGGCAGCAATGTCCAGGAAGACACCTGAGAAGGCAGACACATCCTCCGTTCTACCTCCCCCTTTTATTTATTTATTTTTTTGCTTTGAGGTTTTAACATTACAATATAGTCTTATAAGGTCTTAAACTGACCCTTTCACAAAAATAAGGCAGCTTATGTTGTGAAAACAGTTCCATTTTTTTTTTTTTTTTTGGCAAAGGTTACATTCTCCCATCCTCATTTGCCACCGAATCTCAAAATCTTCTTTAAAGATCAGTTTTTTCTTCATAACGACACCAACATGCAGCTCGTTGGCTGTCCAGGTACGGTTTGCAGCCTAGATGGATAACACTGTCAAACAAGAGCTCCACTGTTGTTTCACATGCTGCAAAAGAGGAAAATGTGATTACTGTTGGGCAATTGCAAGACATTGATTTTTTCATCTGTTACCTGTTAAAACACAAGCCACTCACATTCCTAATGCGAATCCAAACAACTTAGGTGAAAGTCACCTCAAATTACTCACACTAGCAGTATATACCTGTGGACTTTCAGTTTTAGTCTCTTTTTCTTTATTCTTCTTCTTCTTTTTTTTTTCCTTTTTTTTGGGGGGGGGCATTTAACTATTCAAACCGATTTTTTTGTACTAGACAGGTAATGAACTTTACTAAAACACTGATCAGTCAATCAAGGTTAACTTTCTTTTTATCTGTCACTAATAGAGATTTCTGATAACTCCTAAATTTGCATTTCAAGGAAAAGATTTTTTTTTTTTAATTTTAAATTTTAGTGCTGGGAATCAAACTCAGGGCCTCACCCAGGCTAAGCATACACACTACCACTGAACTATACCCCCAGCCCTGGAAAGATGTATTAGGTGCAGAAGAAATAAAGTTTAAAACAGAAACTTCAAAACATGTCATTATGGCCAGGAGCTTCTAAAAAAATGATAACGTATCATTTAAGATGCTTAAAGTACACCTGTAATCCCAGTCTCAGGCAGCTGAGACAGAAGAATTATGAGTTTGAGCCAGCCTGGACAATTTAGCAAAACCCTGTCTCAAAATAAAAAAATAAAAAGGGCCAAGGGTTAGCTAAGTGGTAGAGAACTCCTGGATTCAATCCCTAGTACCGTGATCACAATAAAACAAAACAAAAGATGTTTAAAGTAAATGGAACCCAGTCTCTTTCTGTACTAATAACTAATTTGGCTTAGTAGTCAGTAGACACAGGAATTCAAGTGCTTCTGCCTTGGTAGGATTAAAAAAAAAAAAAAAAAAAACTATAAAAAAGGTAATGGAAGCAAGACATTGTGGCACATTCCTATAATCCCAGCAATTTGGGAGGCTGAGACAGGAAGATCACAAAAATAATGGCCAGCCTGGGCAACTTAGGAAGACCCTGTCTCAAAATTAAAAAAACTAAAAGGGATGGGGGTGTAGCTAGTGATAGAATGCTCCTAGAGTCAATCCCCAGTACTATCACACACAAAAAAGGTAATTTATTTACTTTTCTTATTTAAGAAACCTGAAACATCCAAATGCGATTATTTCAACATGTTATATTTATAAAGATGTGGCACAAGATGGCTTTTGTGTTCAAATACTTTCAGTTTTAAATATTCATGATGGTAAGAAGAATCTTTTTATTAAAATCTTAACACTCTGTTTTTAAAATTCTCCAAAAGATTATGCCATTAAGGAGCACAACCAACCAAGGAAATATAAAGACTAGACTATTAAGGAGATTGAAAGAAAATTGGTTTCATCATTTAGCCACATTCCTATGTCCTTCTTAGAGAACAGGAAATGCATCCATCTATCTATGCCTTAGCTGTGCACTAGTTTACCTTAGCCAAAAGCATGCAAGGGCACAGAGGCGGCAAATTCAAGCTTTACCTGGTGCAGAGATTTCCTCCTGTACAGTTATTAAGATTTAGGGGTAAAAGTTATGAGTATTTAGGGGAATACTCTAAAATAAAACAAGTCTCATAGTCCAATAATCTAAATTCTAACTTGGGATAACTTCTTTCTGAACTTCAGTCTTCTTCCTTGAAAAATAGGGATAACACCACCTCCCTCTTTGGATGTTTGTATCAAATGGAAGCATGAGTAAAGTATCCAGCACAGTGTCTTAAGGTAAATGATTAAAAATATTAGTTTCCTTCCCTGCCCCTTCTCATTGCCCTTTCTCTTCTGATTTCAGTGTATGGCACATTCTTCGGCTTGACAGTAGAGAAATCTTATACCTATTACTACCACTACTACTTGAACACTGATTTACATTTCTACAAATATTTCAGGTTTCCCTTATGACAGCTCTATGAGATAGGTGTATATTATCATCCTCTTCATTTCATAAATGAGGATACCAAAGCATCTTTTCCCTTTGCTGATTTTGCTTTGCATCCCTTTACCATAATAAATCACGGTGTGACTATGACTATGTGAGGAGACCTGTTGAGTTCTCCTAGCATATCACTGAACCTGGGGGTGGTTTGGGGGACCTCCCAACAAGGATACATAAGAAGACAGATAAGACTCAAATCTTCTAGAATGTCCTTCTCCAAAATCAGCATCCTCTGCTCTCAAATTCACTAGTGCTTTCATCTGAATGTTTGTGTTCCTCTAAAAATTTTTACGTTGAAATCCTAACTTCCAAGATGATGAATTAGGTGGTGAGGCTTTTGGGAGATGAACAGTCAAGAGGGTGAAGCCTCCCAAAATGGCATAACTCCCCTTAAAAAAGAGGCCCCAGAGAGCTGCCCAATCCCTTCCACCATGTGATGACACAGTGAGAAGGTGCCCTCTAAGAGTGGGACCTCACCAGAAAATGAATCTGCCAGTAGCTTGACCTTGTACTTCTCAGCCTCCAGAACTATGAGAAATGAATCTCTGTTGTCTGTAAGCTACTGGCTCTATTGTAGTTTATTATAGCAGCCACAGTGGACTAAGACAACTAGATTCAGGGTTTCAATTTAGGTTCTGAATGATTAAAGCCATATTCCAGGGCACAAGGTAGATGAATTCTTCTCTCTTTCTGCTTCAGACACCCTCCTCCAAGTTTTCCCAGCACTTTTTACTTCTGTGACTACAGTACACTCATCCCCAAACCACCAGAGCATCCTTACCCTGAACATGCTGAGTTAGTCCTAGTGTTTTCTGCACATCTCGGCAGATCTTGGAGAGGCAATACTGGAATTCCTCATCACAGTCATTCTTGCTCTTGCCACAGGTCTCATAGCACCTGTCATGTTGGTTACAGCACTTTGTCAGGGAAGGGATACCAATGTTAAGCTGCAAGAGGCATTTAGCTGGATTATTGTTAATGAAATGCAAACTCCTCTCCTAAAGTACTACATTCAAACAGACTTAAAAGAAGTAAATGACAGTGACTGCTGTGTAGAAAACTCCCAAACCCATTTCTGCCTATAAATGTGTCCCATGTAACAAACTTGCCCATTACTTTTACCCAGCCCCACCAGTGTCTCCATCACTCCCTATTTTTCAATGTTCCCTATTTTTCAATGTTAGAATAGTTAGTTACCCACCAGCAACAAATACAACTTCCTACTGTCCAAAACATAAATATAATTTTAAAAGAAAAAGATAAGGTCAAAGACATTGAAGGATTTCTCTAAGAGTTAGGTAAGTTTGATTTCTGAGTATTTTCAAGGTGTTTTTTTTTTTTTAACCTCCTGACAAATAAAATGTGCTTTTCGTGAAATGTCACAGAAAATTTTAAATATCTAGAACTCAAATACTGGTTGTTTCCTGAGATTTAGGTATTTATCCATTCCCCCCAAACACCACTACTTTGAATTTACAATTCTTATCTATTTTAAATAATTCACAAAACTTTTTGTGTAGGAATCATTCTCATAAACATTTTTCTCCTATAATTATGGGCTCAGGTCCAGTCCCCAACAACTGCCACTTAGCCTTGCTTTTATATAGAACACATGCTTTATTTATATTTTCCCCTAGTATTACTCTTGTATTTTAAACTTTAAAATCATGTTTGTGACATTAGAAAATATAATTTAAATATATTAATGTAAACAAGATTAATTTTATACCATTTAGTTTTTCTAGGAGTTAAATGTTTTGCCAAAAAAGAGTGTAATAATCCTAATCACTATTACAACAGGCAAAATTATTTGTGAGCCTAAGAACGTACAGTCTTATATTGGCAAAATTATTATAAAAACCACCAGTCATAACTTACCAAATAAAAAAACATTACTTACATGAACACCAAACAGTGGAGAGCCACATCCATTTGGCGGGGAGGGTTTATAACCATAACGTGGAAAAGGCTTAGATCCTATAAAATATAAATGGTTTCATAATTAATTTTCAAATATAACAGAAATAAAATGCATAGTTTAAAAGGTCTTCAATGTACTTAGTTTTGGAAATATTTAGCATTTAATTGGATGCCAACATAAGTGATTATGTCTTTATTTTGATAAACACTAAGAATACTAATTTATTGTTATTTCTCCTGTGATGAAGAATGTGGAAGGAACATATACAAAGGTGCACATATATACACAGACACATACAAAGCAGTTCATAAAATGCAATTACTATTTATAAACCTACGCTGTGCAAAACATACAAAAACTTACCCTTTAGAGATTTTTAGAGATTTCAAAGGTATGTGCCAGGTTGGGTTCATGTGTATAAAAGATAAAGTCAGCCTATTTTCCTATGCATTTCAACACTGGAATTATTTAGGATAAAATCTTGTAAGGCAAAAATTTCTTCAACCCTTGAAAAATGCTCCACTACACACAAACCTCAATAACCACTAACAGGTTTAATGGGGCAGAGCCTAAAGCTAAGGAAGACAGGGCCATTCAATGTTCACTTAATAATTTTAATACCATCATAAGATATTACAGGACCATACATTCTGCCCCCCACTCCAGCCAACTGTTTCATGAATATTACAGCTAATGAAAAAGTCAAGCAGGCACTTGGGGAATTATATTCTCTAGCTATGCTATAATCCCTAAGTAGCACCAATGGCTCAGGAAAAAGGAGAAAGATGACATTATCAAACCAATCTTAAATTTTGAAGGGTACTTCAGAAATACCTCATGTAATACAGAAATCACTTCGAAATACCAGATAGTCACCAACTGTCTCCTTGAATGTTTCCCACAGTCCTACATCAAGAAATAACCTACTCCACTATGAATGGCACCGATTGTTAACATGTTCGTTCTTCTGCCTTCTGATCAATGCTACTTGCAATACTCTTCCCCTTAGAGAAATACAAAATAAGTCAATGATAATTATTGTGGTTTGCATATGAGGTGTCCTCCAAAAGTTCCTGTATTAATTCAGGAATATTCATAGGTAAAAAGACTGAATTGAGGGCTGGGATTGTGGCTCAGTGGTAGAGCGCTTGCCTAGCACGTATGCGGCCCGGGTTTGATCCTCAGCACCATGTAAAAATAAAGACATTGTGTGCAACTAAAACAAATAAATAAATTTTTTAAAAAAGACTGAATTGTGAGATCTGTAACCTTACCAGTCCACCTTTTTGAATGGATTGAATGGTAACTGTACTCTATTCATATTATTAATCCATGAAATGGATTAATCCACTGATGAGGTTACAGCTTTCATGATCTAATGATACCACCTCTGAACACTGCCAACACATTACTCTTTTCAGGGGACACCTCATATCCAAAGCACAACATACTTCAAAGTTGAATACTTAGGAGAGACATAAAGTATTCCACTAACTTTCATTCAAGTAGCATTTATTGCTAGGAGATTTAAATAAAGAGATGGTTACCTTCCAAAAGTAAAGCAAGGAGGGAAAAAGCAATGCTTTCAATAATCAGCCATCAAAATAAGTAACTCACTCAAAGTAATGATTGAAAAATGGGTTGAGTTGCTAAGAAGTTTCATGCTCAGTTGAGATGACCAAGAAGCTTCAAGAGAGTACAACCTCATGAAGAAACAAAGCAACAGCCTGTTCCACCCATTTTGAAGAAAGACTGTGTATAAAAGAGAATGATTAAGATAAGTCTAGAAAAGAGAGTCTGATGACAGAACTTGGGTCTAGTTTTTCAAGCCCCATTCAAGAAGAGGGGTTGTTTGGGGGGCTCTCAGAAGATGAAGGTAAATGCCTCAGGCTATCACAGATGAGTCATGATCCTCAACTCTTATCTCCTGAGTTTAGTCCTTCATTTCTAAGAAAACTGTTCATGATCTGGCTTCCCACTCAAAAGGTCTTACATAAGGAGATATATTAATCACCTGGATGTCTAACGGGTCTCTAAAGTTGTCCCTTCTGACATTCGCCACATTCTCTTCTCAGTTAGTGGCAACTCCATACTTCCAGATGCTTACAGAAAAAATCTTAGCCATTCTTGATTCTATTTTCTTTTACCCCACATTCAATTCAATATACTTTGTTGGTTCTACCTTCAAAATGTTCATGATCTAACTAATTCTCACCAACTCCACTAATGCCATCCTATTCCAAACCACCATGGATTACTGCCATAATCTCTCAACTTTGGTTCCCCACCCTGTACTACTCCCAACCATGGTCCAATCAATCTTAGCACTGAATCTGAGTGATCTCACTAAGTTATACATTAAATCAAGTTTTTCTTCTACTCACAATCCCTCCAGTGGCTTCTCATCCTATTCAGAATAAAAACCAAAGTCTGTAAAACCTTAAAGACTCTATATATCTGGCTTTCTATGACTTCTGACCACATCCCCTTACTTCTCTCTCCATTCCATTATATCTGATCCTTTGCTGTTTCATAGAAACTCCTGGTTTGCTCCTGCCTCAGGACATCTGAACCTGCTATTGCCCTATACAGATGTTCTTCCTCCTGATATCAGAAATCTGCTCCTTCATTGCTACAGTCTCAAATGGTGGTGCCCCTGCCAAACTCATATATGTTGAAGCCTAATCACCAATGTGAAGTGGTGCCGAGAATAGGAAGTGGGATCACTGGAAGATAAGTAGTTCATGAGGGTAGAATGCTCATGAATGGAATCAGTCCCATTACTAAAAAAAAAAAAAAAAAAAAAAATACAGCCCAAGAGCTGCCTTGCTCCTTCACCCATGTCAGGATACAGCAAGAAGACTCCATTCTACAAAACCAGGAAGTGGTGTCCCTCACAAGACACTGAATCTGTTAGTACCTTGATGTTATACATTCCAACATCCAGAATTGTGAGGAATATATTTCTATTATTCATAAGACAAACAGCTGACAACATTTTCTTACAGTAGCCCAAATACACTAAGACATTTACATTCTCAGCAAGGCCTTTGGTGACCATATCATTTGTAACACATATGACTTCTAAAAAGGTTAGCCTTTTTAAAATGTGGCACTCCAGGGGCTGGAGTTGTAGGTCAGCAGTAGAGTACTTGCCTAGTACATGTGAGGCACTGGGTTCGATTCTCAGCACCACATATAAATAAGTAAATAAAATAAAGGCCCATCAACAATCAAAAAATATTTAACAACAACAAAAAAATGTGGCACCCCAAACTGAACATCATTAGATATGATGGACCTATCACACCCCCTGGATTTTTGGATTTTTATTTATTTATTTTGCATTTCTGGGGATTAAACCCAGGGTGCTTTACCACTGAGCTATATCCCCAGCACCCTCTCCCCTTTTTTTGAAACTAAATTGTCCAGTCTGGCCTCAAACTTGTCATCCTCCTGCCTCAGCCTCCCCAGTCTCTGGCATTGTAACTTCCTATTACCCTTTTGAGCCAATTAAAAAAAAAAAAAAAAAAAACCTCATATTAATAGAGCCTGAGGCAGCAAGACAGCACATGTTTCAGCTCTGCCTCAGAACTAACATCTGTGAGAGAAGGAACAAAAATAACATTAATTTTTTCTAAAATGAACTTTTAATATCTACTGCTAGAGACTCAGTCCTTTAGCAATTTAATTTTTGAGCCTAAGTAACCCATTAGTCCATTAACCCATTAATTGCAGAAATGGATTAATCCATTCACAAGGGGAGAGCCCTAATTGTCTCTTAAAGGTTCCACCTTTTAATACTGCATCTCATCATGGGAAATAAATTTCAACATGAGTTTTGGAGGTGACAAACCATATTCAAATCATAGCAGGGAGAGGCTGTCATATTCTTAAGAAACCCTTTACAGTGCCTCAAACATTATCAGAAAGTTCTCTCTTGTCAGGGGTTTTAACAACCAACTGTTTAAAAAAATGTTTAGAAACTTTTCTAGAGATACACATTAAGCAATAGGTCACATTGTGAATCTGAAGAGTACAACAAACACCTAGCATGTTCAGAAAGTCTGGAAACAGAAAAAATAAGATGTTTATGATTTATATTTCTCAGGTTAGCAATTAGACTTAATGCTTCAAATTTAGAAGTGTTTTCCCTAAAAAGATGTCTGGAAGTTGGTGGTGGGGAGGAAGGATTGAGCTTACTGTATGAAAGTGATACTGCTTTGCCTATGTGTTCAACTTTTTAGACACCTGGTAAGTTCCCCCTCCACCTACCAGTTTACAAATTTCTGGCACCTCTTCCTTTTCTGTTCAATCAAGACTATCATCCTCAGACAACTGATACTGGCCTAGAGTTTTGAAGGCACTGTCTCAAGTGCCTTCTTTTCCCTTTTTTACCGGGAAGATATTTCCCTCAATGTTCACCAACAGCAGTACTTCTACATTTTCTTCCCTTGATATTTTATCTAAAGCCATATAGTTTTCTTCTATTTCAATTCTATAAAGTGTTCTTGACATTTTGATGAAGTGTAATGATAGTGATACACATATGTGTTATATTAACACACACAGACATGTTCTCATTTTGTATATATTTCTCATTTTAAATATGAGAATGATCAGAAGCAAATGAAAGCAAGGGGAAAAAAAGCAAATAAACACACACACTCTAAAGGAATAAAGTGACAGAGATGTACAGAGTATCAACAGGTGAAAACAAAAATGGAGGCTGAGGGTTCAGGAAAATGTTATCTCAAACGGGGAGTGTTTATAATTGTTCTGAGGAAAAATGATAAAACTGGGTAATAAAGATTCAATATCTACTGATTTGAAACATTAGATAATAACACCGTTGTGGCTTGGATAGGAGGTATCCCCCAAATGTTCATATGTAAGATAGTGCAAGAATGTTCAGAGGTGAAATGATTAGATTATGAGGGCTATGAACTAACAGTGGATTAATCCTTTTGATGTATTAATAATTTGAAAAGAGTAATTTACTGGATGGTAACTATAGACAAGTAGGGTGTGGCTGGAGGAAGTAGGTCACTGGGGACATGCCTTTGGGAGTTATCTTTTGTCCCTAGCATCTTATTTTCTCCCTCTTCTCCCTGACTGCCAAAAGTAGAGCAGCTTTTCTCCACCACACCCTTCCACCATGACATAGCCAGCAGACTATGGACTGAACCTCTGAAATCAAAATAAACTTTTCTTCTTCTAAGGTTGCTCTTGCTAGGTGTTTTGGTCACGGTGACAAAAGCTGACTAACACTAACACTATAAAATAAATACTGGTAAAACTGGTTCCCTAGTATAAACAACAAAAAGGGCATGTGTGTTTAGTTTTTAGTTTCTTTGGAAGCATCCTGCTAATTTCACTTCCTCAGAGAGGCTCACCCCATTTAAAATAACACCTGCTCCCTTTCATATCCACTTTACATACAGAAGTTGGCTTTATTTTTCTTTCAGGCATTTATCAACCAAATTAGCATAACAGTTTGTATGAGGACAGGAACTTTGTCTTGCTCACCTAGAAAATGCCTGGCACATAATAAGCACCCACGAAATTACTTAATTAAAAAAATGGGAAATATTCTTTGCTGAAATTAAAATATTCTTTAGCCATAGCAAAAAAAAAAAAAAAAAAAAAAAAAAAAAAAAAAAACAAAACTGCTAGTTTCCTGAAACATTTTAAATTGTTTTAAAGTTCTAAATTCACCTTCATGTTGAAACAATTATTTCTGAACAAGTTATATATTATTTGTTACAGTTCATTTGGACACCAAAATTATAAATTATTATTAATTTAGTTTTAAATGTTGTTGTAAGTGGTATTTTAAGCTGCTGAACATTTAAAAGTTTAGCATTTCTACTGGTGCCAGCTTTTACAAAGCAAATAAAAACTCAATAACAGAAGAAAGGAAATAAGAGTGAAACCAAAATACCACAATGTACTGGAGCCACTATCCCCTAAGCTTTATACATACATACATAAAGCTAAGAAAATAAGGAGATAGATAGGAGGAGGAATTAAAAATGAATAAACCAAAGCTACTGGAACAACTGCATGGGAGACTTCATTAATTTCACTTTTTGAGTTAAGCAGTAGCTCCTTTTCTTGATGTCTTATCATGTGTTTAGACTGCTGAAATCTAAATATTTACATGTTCTGAGACAACATTAGTTCTTTTCCATATACTATTTCCTAAATTTAACGTAAATACCCCTAAACAGATTGACTCTTTTCACCTGAAAGAATATGAAGCAGATCAGAAGCAGGAGGGGAAGGCAGCTAGGTCACACACACAAAGATCTTACCATTGTTTTGTAGGAAGCATAATGGTAGAATCACAACCTGCATTCACAAACATTGGAGACTTTAAATTCATGATCATTAATCTCCACAGGGTCAGTATACCTCTTTATTTTTCTAGTCCATTCACTTCCCTATTTTTCTCAAATTCCAACATCTTTGTTCCCATCATCTCAGCTGATGACCGTGAACACCTACCCACTCGACATCTGTGCCCATATCTTCTACCTTCATCCTATTAACGGGATGGCTATCTGTTCTTGGCCAGCCCCTCTACATACTAAAACCCATACCTTACACTTAACCAAGAATAGACTGCAATAATTCTCTCTTCAAGTGTTTCTACTTTCTATTCAATAGTTCTCAAAAGCACACAAATACCCTATTATCTTTTCTAATGCCCCAAACTATTCTTTTCATTTTGGCTAATGGCAACTCTGTCCTAGGTGATCAGGCCAAAAATTGTGGTATCATTTTTTTTTTTTAAACCGGTATTCACACCCTACTTCCAAGCCGTCAGCAAAATCTACCTTCAAAATATATCCAAAATCCAACCACTTCTCATCACCTCTATTGCTACCAACATAAACAAAACCACCACCACCCTTTATCTAGACTCCCTGCACGCATCACCCGGTTTCTATTGTGGCTCCCCACCCCACTTGACCCTTTTAATTTTCAGTAAAACAGCCAGAGGGATCCTGTTAAAATATATATATCTGAGAGTAGAGGAAGGCAAAAGCAGGAGGGAAGAATGGGATGTTTGAAATCAAACACCTTGTATGTGTAATTTTGTCAAAACAAACCAAATACTATGTATAATTATAATGCTCTAATAAAAAAATTAAGACAAAAAAAGTAGAGCAAGCAGATCAGGGAGGGAGGAGGAAAAGGAAAAGGAAGGTACTAGGGAATAAGATTGATCAAAATATATGCATATGCAAATATGGCATAATGAATTACACTATTATGTATAACTATAATGCACCAATAAAAATTATTTCTGTAAAAAAATTAAAATAATTCCAGAAGGGAGGGTAAAATGAAATATACAAAAAATATACACGTCTATAATCCCAGCATCTGGGGAGGCTGAGGCAAAAGGATCCAAGTTCAAGGCCAGCTGGGCAACCTACTGAGATCCTGTCTCAAAAAAACAAACAACAAAACAAAACACAGGGGGGAAAAAAAAAAGGTCTAGGGATGTAGTTCAGTGGTAGAAACCCAGTGATTCAAGACCCCTGACTTCAATCCCTCGTACTGCATAAAACATGTGTGTATGAGTGTGTCTCACTTAATGAAAAAATGACTTATTCATAATTTAAAAATATTTTTATAAAACAATAATTTTTTTCTATTTTCCAAGGGAAACAAATTTTTTCTTCCTCAAATCTTCTCAGGTATCAAGGGGAAAAAATTAAGAAAGGGTGGTAACTATCAAATTTGTTCTCCTAAATTACCTTACTTTAATCTCAATAAATCCTTTTTTTCCACCCAAAGGTGGATGGCCAAAAGTAAAGGAGCAACTCTCCATAATGCCAGTTCCATAAATAAAGCAAGCATTGCTGAATGCACAAAGTCTTTGCACTTTAATTTGACCACCCTCGCCCTACCATTAACTCCCCTCATCCTGCTTTTTTTCCTTAAAGCTTCCTTGATCTCTTTATTACAACTGAAAAACACCCCTTAATCCTTATGCTCCCCTACCTTTGGGATTTGTCTGTTTGGTTCTGATTTGGTCTCATGCAAAATCTAAGAAAGGTTGAATCATTGTTCCAGGAAGATTTCCCAAGTAACAGTAACAGCAATTAGAAGAATCATTTTCATTGAGTTGGAATTGTCAGTATGTTGGCTCTGAATCACATGTCCACTGAAAATACATTACTAACAGACAAAAGGACCTGACTCTAAACTCCAAATGGCAAATTTTTTGAGGATGATGGAAGATGAAAACAGTGAACGTAAAAGGAAAGATTAAGACAATCTTTTAGGGGCTGAGGTTGTGGCTCAGTGGTAGAGCACTTGCCTAGCAAATATGAGGCACTGGGTTCGATGATCAGCAACAATAAAAAAAAATAAATAAGGTAAAGTTATTGTGTTCATCTACAACTAAAAATATTCTTTAAAAAAAAAAAAAAGACAATTTTTTTTTTTTTTTTTTTTTTTTTTTTTTGTACTGAGGATTGAACTCAGGAGCACTCGACCACTGGGCCACATCCCCAGCCCTTTTTTGTATTTTATTAGAGACAGGGTCTCACTGAGTTGCCATGTGCCTCACCATTGCTGAGGCTGGCTTTGAACTTGTGATCCTCCTGCCTCAGCCTCCCAAGTGCTGAGATTATAGGCGTGCGCCACTGCGCCCAGCTAAAAGACAATCTTTTAACAGAAATAGTATCCATTCAACTTCAGAGATAATTTAAATGTAACTAAACTCTACTACTCTAAACTAAGTTTACCAAGACCACTCTTTCCAAGTCTTCCCTATCTCTGTAAATGGCAACTGCACACTTCCTTTGGCTGGGGCCAAAACCTTCAGAGTCATCTGTGACTGGTCTTTCTGTGCTGTTCCCTCTGCCTGGAATGCTCTTTCTTCAGATTATCTCAATGTCACCATGTCCACTTTCATATTTTTTCTAAAATATTCTCTTATCAGTGAGGGCTTATCTGAACATCCTGTTTAAAACAAAACTGCTCCCAACTCTGCCACTGCTGTCTTCACAGACTTACTGTTCTCAAAACATTAGCATAATACAGGCCATATTTGTCAGTTTTCTGATGGTCTCTCCCCACCAGAACAAGCTCCACAGACAGGGATCTTGTCTGTTTTGTTCACTGCTCCATTTCCAATTAGTAGAATGACACCTGACACAATCAGGACTCACGTATTATTTGTGTACTGAGTAGAAATGACTAAGTAAAATCATAACTTTTGCCTCAGGAATGACTATCATTTAATCTTTATTTGTTTACTTGTTCCAATAAGCTCTACAAGAACAAAAACACTCTTCCTGATCCATACTGGTGGTAACATTTAGGCATAAATTTTACAAGCAATAAAACAGGTCTCAGGGGCTGGGGTTGTGGCTCAGTGGCAGAGCACTTGCCTCACAGGTATGAGGCACTGGGTTCAATTCTCAGCACCACATGAAAATAAATAAATAAAATAAAGGTATTGTGTCCATCTACAACTAAAAAAATTAAAAAAAAAAAAAACAAGTCTCAGTACCTCTTCAACACTTTAACGCATACAAGATATAGCTCATTCTTTATTTTCATTAACATAAACCTAGAAATTATTTGGAGAATTACAAGCAGCAGGTGGCATCATCATTTTACATGATATAGGTTTTAAGTTCACCCATACATACAATCTAGTTTTACCTACTCTACTCTTTACCATTAAAGTGATGAAGTTTTCTTTTTTTTTTTCAGATACCAGCATTAACTAGACCCATACTTTGTGCTATCTTAACATTCTGAATTTCCAAACAGAAGTCCCAATGCTTACATGAACTACTAAAATATTTAAGCATTCAAAAAAGTCAAGTGATTAAAATAAAAACCAAAAATCTCTGACTAAAGTGAGTTTGTTATTACCCACACTGCCACAAAACGTCCTCAAACAGAATTAAAGTTTTTGAAAATGAAATAAGTGAAAAATAATATTAATATTGACCAACAGGAGGGATCAGTGATATCCAAAGAAAGAGAACTGTCAAAGTTTTACTAGACTATTTTCTAGAAGTTATCCTAACTCTCTCTCAACAACTGAATACACTAGAAATCTGTTCAAAGGTCGCGATTTATTTTCTGCAGCTTTGCAGAAAAAAATAAAAACCACTTAATACCAACTCTCAAAAAGGTGAATATGGCATGATTTTTAAAATGCTCGGCTAGCTTTGCATGTTCAGCTGACTCATGTACCAGCGCCAAAATATAGAGCTAAAATCAGTCTGTTCCACTCAGTTCCCAGGATTCATACGTCAGTAAGTGCTTAGGCAATTTCGTGCAATTGCCGGGGGTTAAAAAAAAAAAAAAAAAAAAAGTGGCAATGAAAGAACAGAGTACACAGGAACAGGACGCACTCCCGCGACCTTTCTTCTATCCTCACAACAGGAGTGCGAACTTGTATCCAGGTCACGCAGTTACAAGGATGGCACGATTCTAGCAGTGGTTAATTTTTTCCACAGCCGAAGGGCTCCGTCAAGGTCTGCCATGCATCTGTCACTCTCGCACTTCCACGACCTAGCTCACCCCAATTCCCCTGGAAGCGCGCGCCTCGCCGGGCCAGGGTACCCTCTCACCGTCACTGCACTTGTACTGGCAGAGCCCGTCCTCGCCTCCCAGGAGGTCCAAGGCGGCGTTCAGGTACGTGTCTATCTTGTGAATGCCGTTCCGGATGGTCTTCAGGGTGGCCCTCCAGTCGGTGGTCTGATCCTGCTCCTGGCACCTGACAGGGGCGGCCAGCAGGAGCAGGAAGACAAGTGCGGTCCGGGGGAGCAGGGCCATCCGCTCAACGCGGGGTCGCGTCCAGCCCCGGCCCCTCCGGTCTGCGGAGCCCCCGGACGCCCTAGGCGGCAGCGGCGCGGGCTCCGGGCTCGTCGTTTCCCGGCGTCATGCCCACGCCTCCTTCGCGGCTGGCTGGCTGGCTGGCTCTGGCCGCCTTAGCACAGCTGCCCCGAGGAGGCGGCTCGGTCGCGGAGAAGCGCAGCTCGACTTGCCAGCTCGGAGCCCAAGGCCTCACGTGCGCGCCTGCGCCGGAGCGTGGCGCGTCAGCGGCGCGAGAGCGCGCGGTGGCGGCCTCAGCGCCCACGTGGTGGCCCCGGCGCGCTCCCGAAGTCTTCCGCCCTGGCTGGTGGGAGAACTACCTGAGCGGGCTTTAGAATACCTGTGCCCGGGCCTCTCCCCAGAAAGTAGTCGGATTACACTGGTCTTGGATGGCAATAGACATTACTACTTTTTTTTTTTTTAATATTTATTTATTTGCTTTAGTTGTACACAATGCAATGCATTCATGTTTATGTGGTGCTGAGGATCGAACCCGGGCCGCGCACGTGCAAGGTCAGCGCTCTGCCGCTGAGCCACAATCCCAGCCCCACATACTACTTTTTAAAAGCCTTCCGGGTGGTTGTACCGGGTGGTCACAACCGTGTGGTCACTGTGGGGACTGACCCCATAGACTCGCCTGGGCTGTCGGGGTTCAGCTCCGCCTCCCCGAAAGACAAAATTTTCTGGGTGTGGACAACTTGAGAGAAATGAAATTCGGTGCCCTCTTGCAGAGAGTGATGCCAGGGTCCAGCTCAGTTCCGGGGAGTGCGGTTGTCACACGGTAAAGCCTGGCTTTGCTGTCCCTGGTCCTCACCCCGACCTCCTGACCTCTGTGCCTGTGGTTGGTGGAGCTGAATCTAATAGTTAGAGATGTCAATCCAAGTCCACAGGGGTACGAATGTAACCAGCATAGCTAAATGCTGGTTTGGATTTTCTGAAAGAAGGAAATGGTTGACAGTAAAAACTACAAGTTTTTTTGTTTGGGTTTTGTTCTGTTTTGTTTTGTTTTGTTTTGCTTTTTGGCCGGGTAAGGCAGATTGAGTAGCCTACACGCGCTCGCTCGAATATAGTAAAACAAAATAAAACTTAAAGAAACCATGGTTTTCCTAGGCAAAGTATTTTGTAACTTGATAGTTCTAGTGACATTTCTCTGCATTTTTCCCAGGCACTGTTCAGGATCCATAAATAACGATTGCAATACTTTTTACCGGAGCTATAAATATCTGATTCTCTTATTATCTCAGCAGTTTCCAAGAACTTTATAGTAGGATCCAGGCAATGTTGCAATTGTTGAGAATAGGTGTGTTCTTTCTAGTTTGGCATTTTGCTACAAGTTTTCCAACTTGTAGTCAATGTGCAGAGATCATAAGAATTACATACCTTTGTTGAATGCTGCTTCTGTGCCATTTGGGCATTTCATATACATGCCATTTAGAGCCCTTTTATAGGACACAGTTTTACCAGTTTTTCCCACCAAGGGATTTCAAGGTTTTTTTGTGCCCACTCAGCTCCTAAGCCAGGTTCTTTGATCTTGAACTCTGGATGAAGGGAAGGGTGCGCTTCTTTTTTATTTATTTATTTATTTATTTTTGGTACCACTCAGGGGGGACCACTGGGCCACATCCCCAGCCCTTTTTTGTATTTTATTAGAGACAGGGTCTCACTGAGTTGCTAAGTGCCTCGTCATTGCTGAGGCTGGCTTTGAACTCTCGATCCTCCTGCCTTAGCCTCCCAACTGCTGGGATTACAGGCGTGCGCCCGGCTATTTTTTTTTTTTAACAGTGAACAAGCCCAGGTGAATAAAAGTCATGTGATAGCCATCCAGTCAACCAAAGCCTCCCAATGTGCCATAAATCTTTTTTTTTTTTTTTTCACAGTACCTTTCAACACATTTAGAAAGAAGGGGAGCAGCCTCTGCTGTGAGGACACAGATTTATTTATTTAGTCTTCTATGTCTGAATTCTCTTTAGGGATTAAATTCTCAAACACCAGTTTCTCTGATTGATGGAACTACATACTTTTTCTCTTCTAGACTGCAAACTCTTATCTTCTCACTGAGCTCCCAGAGGTACCACAAATTAAAAATATACCTTCTTCTCTTCCCCTGTTCCTTTTATTTCTGCAATCAATGGCAATACCAATCACCTCATCCTCTAAGAGAAAATCTAGTGACTACCCTAGATTCAAATCCCTCTCCTACTACCCTGCTATCTACTTTGTCCCTAGATGTGGTCTTTTCACTCCTTAACATCTTGAATCAGTGCCATCCTCTATCCCTACTTTAGTTGTTACCTTCATCAGTTTTCATTTGGATGCTCCAAGACTCTTCTGTCTTCCCTATCTCATTCTAACCCCATCTCCTACACATCTTCCTCACTGCCTTCAGCTTGAACTTTCCTTTTCCTTCAGTGGTCCCAACTGTTTGGCATTTGCCCTTTTTGGTATGTTCTTTTCTCCTTTTCTAGCTCTTCACCTGCATCCCCTGGGTTCTAGACACACTGACCTGCTCTCTGTTCCTATGTGTGATTGACTCTTTAAGCTGCAAAGCCTTTGCATTTGCATCTGCCTGGAAATTCTTCCATGATTCAGATTAAGCTCAGAGGCCCACTCTGACACTTCAGGCAGATTCTCTTGAGTTTTTCTTGCTATTGTTCCTTGCAAAGTGCAGCTTCAGAATTTATTTTCTTGTCTGCCTCTTAAGATGGTGAGCTCAAAGACCAGAGTTAACCATAATATGATGGTAGAACGCCACACCCAGTGAGCTCTGTTCTCTGAGTACCTTTAGTGAAGTCCAAGTTAACTCAGAGATGCAGCAGTGGCAGAGGGTATAGCAACATCCTCCAGTGCCCTGCCTCTGCAGTACAATCTATGCAAGGATAGTGGGCTTTTTCAGCAGCAGTAGAAGTATCTGATGGAGCAACCTCCTGTGGTCTTTGAACATTATTTCTAAATGCATAGACTCCAATTCCTTGGCTCTCTAGGAGATTTTGTGAATAAAATTATTATTTATATTATTATTATTATTTACTAAACCAGTTAGATTGACTTCTGTAGTCTGCAATTAGAGGAGTCCTGAGTCAGATCTCTAACCTGGGCAAACTCTGAAGTCAGGTCATTCCAGTACTGCTATACCTGATATCTGCCACATGGAGCCACTTTGGAGAGCTGTCCTTTAGGACCTCACCTTGGTCAACTCTGCTTTGAAGCCCCCAGTACTGGGTCCCTGTGCAGACTCAGTTGGTCTGTTAAGGGGCCAAGATACCAATGCTTTCCCAGTCTGCAGCCTTTAGTACTTTTTAATACTAAAGGCTTAAAAATACAGACATCTTCTAAGGTGCCAGAACTGTTGGGTCAGGACAGGATGGTTTTAAAACACATTCACAAATTCTTTGTGCATTAGTCAGCTCTTTCACTGCCATGATCAAAAGACCTGACAAGAACAGTTTTTGAGAAGGAAAAGCTTATTTGGGGCTTAGGATTTCAGAGGTCTCAATCCATAGACAGACAGCTGGTTCCACAGCTGGCCCCAAAATGAGGCAGGATATCATGGTAAAAGAGAGTGGTGGAGGAAAGAAGGTCAGGTCGTGGCCATCAAGAAACAGAGAGAGCTGGGCGCAGTGGCACACGCCTGTAATCCCAGCACTTGGGAGGCAGGAGAATCGCGAGCCAGCCTCAGCAATGGTGAGGCACTTAGCAACTCAGTGAGACCCTGTCTCTGATAAAATACAGAAAAGGGCTGGGGATGTGGCCCAGTGGTCGAATGCACCTGAGTTCAATCCCTGGTACAAAAAAAAAAAAAAAAAAAAAAAAGAAAGAAAGAAAGAAAAGAAAAAAGAAACAGAGAGACAACGCTAGACTCATCAGGGGGAAAATATAAACCCCCAGAGACACATCCCCAGCCACCACATCCTCCAGTCATAACCCACTGCCTAGAGGTATCACCTAGTTAATCCCTATCAGTGGATTAATGTACTGATTAGGATAAGTCTCTCATAACCCAATCATTTCACGTCTAAACTTTCTTACATTATCTTACACATGAACTTTTGGGGGACCCCTAATATCTAAACCATAATACTCTAACACACTTCCCATCAAGAGATGGATTATGGGGTCTGGGGTTATGGCTCAGTGGCGGAGCATGTGTGAGGCACTGGGTTTGATCCTCAGCACCACATAAAAATAAACAAATAAATAAAATAAAGGTATTGTGTCCATCTACAACTAAAATTTTTTTAAAAAATTCTTTTATGGATTATGTCCCTTCTCTTGAACCTGGGAATCTTGAACCTAGATCTTTATGGTAGAGTGATGAGAATAACTTCCAAGGATAGGTTAGAAAAAAGTATACAGGTTTTGCACTTTCTCTTGGGACATTCATCAGCTGCTGTGTGAGAAGTCTGGCAACCCTGAGTTGGACTCCATTTTTGGACTTCATGTGGAGAGACCACATGGAGATATCTGAGGAGTACCAGCTGACTCACTTCTCCCAGTCCAAACAGACAAGAAGCCCTTGAGATAACTGCTCCATCCTTGTCTTACTGCAAGTACACAAGAATTGGAAGGGAAGCTGTCCATCCAAGCCCAGATGCATGCTACAGTGATACAGATACCTCAGACTCATGAGCAAAAGAGCAAATAATTATTATTTAAACCACCATTTGAAGGGGCCTCCTTACATGTCAATAGATGACCAAACACTCTCCTGCATTAGATGACAAAGGAATTTAAAATCTGAGCAGCAGAGCCGGGCGCGGTGGCGCACGCCTGTAATCCCAGCACTTTGGGAGGCTGAGTCAGGAGGATCGCGAGTTCAAAGCCAGCCTCAGCAATGTCGAGGCACTTAGCAACTCAGTGAGACCCTGTCTCTAATAAAATACAAAAAAGGGCTGGGGATGTGGCCCAGTGGTCTAGTGCCGCTGAGTTCAATCCCCAGTACCAAAAAAAAAAAAAAAAAAATCTGAGCAGCAGTGGGGAGGTGAAAGTGGGAAGTTATTGTTTAATGGGTGTGAAGTTTCAGTTTGGAAAGATGAAATAATTCTATAGGTGGAAGGTGGTGATAATTATACAACAATTTGAGTATATTTAGTGCCACTGAACTGTACACTTAAAAATGATTAAAAAGGTTGATGAAAAAGGTGTATTTGCCCAATCAATAAATTAGCTAAAGAAATAAGCAGACATTCATAGAAGATATCCAATTGATCAACAAATGTTCAGTATCTCTAGCAATTAGAGAAACACAAATCAAAATCACTCCAAGATTTCATCTCATTGCAGTCAGAATGGCAATTATCAAGAATTCAGGCAACAATAACTGCTGGCAAGTATGTGGGGGAAAAGGTACACTGATTCATTGCTGGTGGGACTGCAAAATGGTGCAATCACTTTGGAAAGCAGTGTGGAGATTCCTTAGAAAACTTGGAATGGAACCACCATTTAACCCAGCTATCCCACTCCTCGGTCTATACCCAAAGGACTTAAAATTAGCATGCTACAGTGATACAGATACCTCAATGTTTGTAGCAGCTCAATTCACAATAGCTAAACTGTGGAAACAGCCTAGATGCCCTTCAATAGATGCATGGATAAACTGTGGTACATATAAACAATGGAATATTGCTCAGCCTTAAAGAAGAATGAAATCATGGCATTTACTGGATAGAGTTAGAGAATATCATGCTAAGCAAAGTGAGTCAATCCCCAAAAAAACCAAAGGCTATTTCTCTGACAAGTGGATGCTGATCCATCATGGGAGTGGGGGGGCAGAGGGAAGAATGGAGTAACTTTGGATTGAACAGAGAGGATGGAGGGAAAGGGAGGGGATGTGTATGGGGGAAGATGGTGGAATGAGATGGACATTATTACCCCTATGTATGGGTATGACTGCATGAATGGTGTGACTCTACATCATGTACAACCAGAGAAATGAAAAGTTGTGCTCCATTTGTGTTAAAAAATAAAATTAATTAATAATAAAAAATAATTATTTGATGTTATATCTTTTTTAATAACAATTTCATAAAAAAGGGAAAAAAATCTGGGCAGCAGCTGATTTTGGAATATATGTAGAAATGAGGATTTCTATTATTAAAACATTTGGGCTTTGTCCAAGACTGGAACCCAAAGTTGTCTTAAAGGTAATATTTATGTGAGAAATACACCTCTGTCTTCAAGAGGATAATAGATGTGCTTTAAAACCAAAGAATAAAGCCAGCTAATGATTATTCGTTGAGCACCCTTTGCGGACTAAGCATTACAGCTGCAGTCAGGAGGAAGGCAGGCAAGGGCTTTCTTTCAAGTAGTTGGGGCAGGGGTGTGGGGAAGACGTAGGAAACCAATAAAAACAAATATTTCATTTATGGGGGAATGAAAAAATGCTATGTTGAGATTAAAGCAGGGTGATGTGATAGAGACTGGGTACTTACTATGGCCCTAAAAGGATGTACTGTCATTAACTGAGGTGGGGAGAAGCAGGATTAGGGAGGATCAGTCATTAACTTGGGGTTGGTCGTATTTCTTTTGAAATGACCTTAGATATCCACATGGAGGTGTTAAGTGTTCCATTGGCATATAGTAAATAGTTTGAAGTTCTAGGGAAGGTCAGGGACAGAGATGGATTTGTGAGTCATTAACCTGTGGGTGGGATTTATTTTTTTATTTTTTAAAACATGACACTTTTATTGGTACATAATACTTATTTTTTAAAACTAGCTCAGTTTAAAAGTTGTCTGTTTTATGATGAATCTAACATTCAAAAGTGTTAAATTCATTATTAAGAATTTATAACAGGGGCTGGGGATATAGCTCAGTTGGTAGAGTGCTTGCCTTGCATGCACCAAGGCCCTGGGTTCAATCCCTAGCACCCCTCGCCCCCACACAAAAAAAGAATTTATAACAAAATGTATCTGTATATAGTCTGACCTCATAGTTGAATAACAATTAATACACTATACAATGACATCTTATCAGCATATACTATCGCAATCAGAGACACAAATGTAGAAATAATAATGTTAGTTCTAATTTTGTGTGTTCTAGATTTTAATTTCTGCAATTTATAAACTCAACTGTTCACACAAATTTAGAGTTGTTTGGGTTGTTCATGTTTGATAAAGAGCTTTTCTCTAATAAATTTTTTATAATCTTTTCTTTGAAATATGAGAAATATATGGAATCTCCTGAGTTACATATGCAGCTTATACATTCTTTAAAAAAGTCATTTTAAAATATCACAAATTAATCATATATCCATAGTACGTTCTTCCTATTCACATAATTTTTAAGCAATATTCAAGCATGCTTGTGTTACCTATTTTGTGTTTTCTATTGTAAAACAATAGACTATTACTCAGCCTTGAAGAATGAAATTATGGCATTTGCAGGTAAATGAATGGAGCTGGAGAATATCATGCTAAGTGAAATAAGCCAATGCCCAAAATCCAAAGGCCAAGTGTTTTCTCTGATATGTGGATGCTGATCCACAGTGGGGGTGGGTGCTAGGGAAGAATGGAGGAAAATTGGATTGGACAGAGGAGGGTGAGGGTAGGGGAGAGGGTGGGAAGGAAGTAGAATGAGATGGACATTGTTACCCTATGTACATGTATGATTGTACAAACAGTGTGATTCTGCATCGTGTACAGCCAGAGGAATGAGAAGTTGTGCTCCATTTGTGTACAATGTATTTCTTTTTCTTTTTTTTTTTTTTTTTCGTACCGGGGATTGAACTCAGGGGCACTTGACCACTGGGCCACATCCCCAGCCCCCTTTTTTTTTTTTTTTTTTTTTTTTTGTATTTTATTAGAAACAGGGTCTCACTGAGTTGCTAAGTGCCTCACCATTGCTGAGGCTGGCTTTGAACTCGAGATCCTCCTGCCTCAGCCTCCCAAGTGCTGGGATTACAGACGTGCACCACCACGCCCAGCTTTTGAAGTGACTTTTCATCAGAAAATTTTTTACCAACTGTGGCTTTAAAACATTTGGTAACATCTTCTAAAACACGAATCCATTCTTTTGAATCCCAGGCACTGGTAGAGAGAATAAACAGATGCCATCAATTATTTTGTGAAGAAGTTGTGCACCCAGCTGGGGGGCGGGATGCAGAGCTTCTGCAATGGCTTCAAGGGCATCCCTGCTCCCAACTCCATCCCTGTACAAAGTTCTAGGGTTGGGATTTGAAATGGAGTCTAGATGACCATAAGGAAGAGGCTAGGAAAGGAGGTTGAGAACAGCAGCCAGGGTGAGAGTCCAATGTTGCTGAGATGAGGACAGTTAAGTGACTATGAAGTTTTGCTACCAATTTTTGATTCCAAAGGCTCAGTCCCTTTTCCCTCTCTGAATTGTGGAACCAATCCCAAGATGGAGCACTGATTGACTAATGCAGGGTATTTAATTCTTGGCCAAGAAATGCAGGAGGAGATAAACTCGGAACTCAACCCCACCTTGGGTTGGGGAGGTTATAGATATGGGGTAAAAGAAATGAAGAGGAGGGATAGGCTAGTAAAGGGGAGGAATATTCATGTTTTCTGAGTATGAGTGGAGAATGTCCAGGAATTTGGATGTCACATCCTTTGCTCCTTTTGTGGTTCTTTCTGGTTGTTGTCATGGCAACTGTCAACTGTCCTGGTGCTGGGGGTGTGTCATTCAACATGCAGATGAAGCTATAATGAAATTAGAGGTTGTCTGGCAGCCATCTGAGATCCAGCTATTTTCAGACAACCCTGCTGAGGAGGAACTTCTGGACTTCAAGCATACTGTCCTCAAAGATAAGCAAGACTAGGGCCAGGTAGAAATTCTCCTACATCCCCTAGTCAGATTAGGGAAGGGTAACAGGTGACACTATGGACATCAATGGTTGTGTTGTAGTGTCTGTGGAAAGCTCTAGAGAAAGGGTCAAGGGGAACTTACAAAATGAGGGAACAAAGACAATTATTTTTTGAGAAATCTTAATACTTAAACAGCAAAGGGCTGGGGATGTATTTCAGTGGCAGAGCACTTGCCTAGCATATGGAAGGCCCTGGATTTGATACCCAGCATGCAAAATCTAAACAATAAAACAAAACAAAAAAAGAAGCAGAAAAATGAGTCAAGATCTATGAGGTCAGTTATTACCCTGTGATAACTGGTAATAACTGCCCTGCCAAACATTATACATAAGTATACAGTTTCATTTTCATACAATTCCATGTTACAGATGGAAAATGAGATACAAAAAAGGGTAATAAATTGCCTGGGATCTAACTTAGCAGGCAGTAAAGATAGTGTTTGAACCCAGGATTATGTGAGTGACTTCAGTGTCATTCAACTACCAAAACTTCTTACTATCGGTATATCACTCCTGCATAAAGGATAATTAAATTACCTTTGCTGATAAATAAAACTTGCAGGCTGAGGGTGTAGCTCAGTGGTGCTGAACACACACAAATTCCCCCAAACCAAAGAACAAACAAACCAATCTTGTATGCTTGACCAAAATATTTATTTAAGAATTATACAGCAAAATTCCAAGATGGCATAAACTTTAAAAAAAGACCTTTAAAAATATGCAAAAACATTGCCTTCATTTTCCTCTAGAGTAGTAATAATTACATAGCTTCATTTCAATTAAAAACTCCCAAGAGAATAAGAGCAGAAAGATCACCAAAAGAGCAGATTATAATTTCAGACATTGTGCTGAGAAATAAAAGATCTTCCCACATGATAGCTAATCCAGTCAAAATAATTGGCCACTTTGGTGTAAACACCTGGGAACTCTGGTTTTCCACAGTTTTCACCCCAACTCACAATGCCCCAAACATAAGTCACATTATTGACATCCGTACAGACTAAGGGGCCTCCAGAGTCTCCTTTACAGGCATCAATGGAACCATCGGGTGTACCTGAGAAAGAGAAAAGCACATATTTCCACCTGTTTGTCAAGGTCACCATGCTGACTTCCCTACTTCCTCCACCAGTGAATGTAATGACTAGTTTTCTCGTGCTTTCCTAAAAGGCAATAACAGGGACCTTCCCTCCCTAGAGGTCCCTGCAAGGCTTGCAGAGTTGGAGAGAGGCAGATTGGGAAGCCTTCTATTCATTCCCTAAGTTAGCGTGTTCTTCCTGCCTCTGTTCTCTCTCCAGCTATCTACTGCCATTACAACCTGAACGTTGCATCAAACATTGGGTGGGAAAAATAAAAGGAATACTTAGTGCTTACTGAGTGCTCAATAGACATTAGTCATTCATCGTTTTAATCCTCACCACAATCCTACCAGGTAAGTATAGTTAGAGGTTATTTCCTCCATTTTATAGATGAATCAAAGAAGACATGAGGAGGTCACTATCTTGTCCAAGGCGACACAGCCAACAAGTGGCAGGGCCTGGACTTGAGACAGCGACAGCTTGTCTTTTTTTTTTTTTTTTAATTAAATTTATTTATTTTTTATTCTAAGCTGTTAGAAATGACAGCAGAATATATTACATTTCATATTATACTTATAGAGCACATTTTTACATATTTCTGGTTGTATACAAAGTATATTCACACCATTCGTGACTTCATACCTGCACTTAGGGTAATGATATCCATCTCATTCTACCATCTTTTTTTTTTTTTCTTCTTCACCCTTTTGCCCCCTCCCTTCCCCTCCCTCCCCATTTTAAGCATGACACTTGCCTTGTGTCTGATGACTCCCCAGTAGGTAAGCCCTTGGAGATTTGGTCTTTGTCTTTTTTGTTTGTTTATTTTGTTTTGTTTTAGTTGTACACAGTGCCTTTTTGTTCTTACATGGTGCTGAGGATCTAACTGGGCCCTGCACGTGCTAGGCAAGCCACGCTGAACCACAACCCCAGCCCTGGTCTTTGTCTTTCAAACTTGAAACTATTCATTCATCCTGTGTTTGCTGACTGGCAGATTTTGTGTTACTCATCCATTTGTCCACTGTAATCCTGAACCCCATTTCAAGATGGGAGGGCACTTTCTTCTTACTCTTGTGAACATTTTTAAATCACAGTTTTGAGTTTGTTCACCAAGGGTTCATGTGCTGGGAGCTTGGTCCTCAGTGAGGTGATACTAAGAGGTGGGGCCTAGTGGGAGGTCCTTAAGTCAGTGAGCAGAAGGGAGTGTCCTCAGAAGGAATTAAGGGGTTCTCCTGGGACCCTCGAGTTAGTTCTCCAGAGAGGGCTGTTAGGAAAGGAGCAAGCCCAGCTCTCCTTCCTCCCTTTGGCTTCCTGATTTTTGACGTTATTTTTCCCTTCTGTCACTTCAGAACATGCCCCCACCATTGTGGTGCCCACTCCCCTATGAAGTTCTTGCCAGAGCAGAGCTACTGTCAACATCAAAACGTGAGCTAAATAAACCTTTTTTTCTTTATAAGAAACCAGTCTCAGGTATTTCATTAAAGTAACAAAAAAATGGACTAAGACAATATGTATCTCAGATAAATCACTTGGCACTTACCTGCACATTCCATTTCTTTTTCAAAGAAGCGATTTGGGTAAAATCTAGAGCAGTTGCCTATTAGGTTAACTTCACCCCACCTGAGTGAATAGACCTTTTGGTTATCTAAACAAAGTGAGAGAAAAAAAATAGAAGTCACAAATGAAAAGTCTAAATAAATACTCTTGCAATTTAGTAAACCATTAGGAACATGAGTGATTACAGAAGTTCTTTAATACATATATAAACTTTTGAAGACAATTTTTAAGCATATTTAATCAGATTCTCCTTATATCCCTAGTTTCTGTAATTTTTTTCTACACTTGGATGGATAGTGGAAGGGAATTATTGGATATACAGCCTGAAATCCCACTCATCTGATACAAAGCTGATACCCAGAGATGATTGCAGATGGTTACAGAGTTCAGTAGGGGAATTGGATTGGAATTAGTGTAGTGTCTTTTCACATAAATACCTCCCATCTTCTCATAGTTTCTTATTTCCTTTATAGTGCTTGTTGGAGTGAATAACTTTTTAAAAAGTAAGAATAAAGAAAATACATATGGAGTTATTAGTGTGTATGTATTTTTGTGTGTCTGAGGAAACACATCTCCTAAGTGATTGGAAGCAATTGGCCTTTCAATCACTTAGGATTTAGAATTTCCTTTATATTTACATGAAAGTTTTCTTTGGTCTATGGAAGCAGAAGAACTAGGTGCTGTCTAAGAAAGACCAGAAAAACATAGGAACTCAGGGTAATGTGCTTCAAAGGTGAGGAGTGAATCTTTGCCCATCACCCTCCTATTTTTTACCCTGATGGATACTGAGAGATAAAACAGCCAGGTGCAGTGGTGCATGTCTATAATCCCAGTGACTTGTGAGGTAGAGGCAAGAGGATTACAAGTTCAAAGCCAGTCTCAAGCAAGACCCTCTTGCTAAGCCAGCAATTTAGCAAGACCCTGCTCCAAAATTTAAAAATGAAAGGACTGGGGATGTAGCTCAGTGGTAAAGTTCCCCAGGGTTCAATTACCAGTATAAAAACAAACAAACAAAAAACAAGAATGGCAGAATGTTGATAACTGTGGAAACTGGGTGATGAATAATAAGGATGTGTTATATTTTTCTTTCTACTTATGTGTGTCTTTTTAAATGTATATGATAAATGGGATTTTTAAAAATAGAGCAAATATAGGGATATGTGTTAGAATATGAATCTATAAAATCAATGTTATTAAGTTATTTAGGATTTCTGCCAACAAAGAAAGGTAAAAGGTGAAAGGGAAGATAAATTTTAAGGTTAAATCTTCCAGATGATGGGAAACATGTTAGGTAGTTTAATTCTTATTTCATCTAACTTCTAATTCAGCAGTTCATTCTAATATATATTTTCCAATTGTCCACATGTCTTATTCATAGGAGATATCCACAAAACTCTTAGAAGCTCAAAGAATGAAATTCTCCTTTTCTTTTCTTCTTCTCTTTATGAAGGAGTGGGGTATGGTGAATGGGAAGGAGACGGGAGGAATGTAGTGATCTGTGAGTGATTCAAAACATATGGAGACTGTCTCTGCAAATCTTTGTTTGTTTGTTTTTCTATTTCTCACAGTATTGAGGATGCTAAGAAAGCACTGAGCTACCTCCCCAACCCTTTTTATTTTTCATTTTGAGACAAGGACTTGCTAATTGTAAATTGCCTAGGCTGGCCTTGAACTTGTGATGCTCTTGCTTTAGTCTCCTAAGTAGCTGGGATTACAGATATGTGCCACCATGTCTGGCTACTTTTTTATTTTATTTATTTATTGGTATCAGGGATTGAACTCAGGTGCATTTGAACACTGAGCCACATCCTTAGCCCTATTTTGTATTTTATTTAGAGACAGGGTCTCACTGAGTTGTTTAGCACCTCGCTTTTGCTGAGGCTGGCTTTGAACTCGCCATCCTCCTGCCTCAGCCTCCCAAGTCGCTGGGATTACAGGCATGTGCCACTGCACCACGTTACTTTTTTATTTTTTTGAGACATAATATTTATACATCTTTATGGGGTACATTATGGTAATTCAATATATGTATACAACGTGTAATAATCAAATCAAGGTAATAAGCATTTTCATCTCTTTAAATATTTATCATTTTTATGTGTTGGGAATGTGGTACTCTTCTTTTAGTCACTTAAAGTATATCCTAGATTGTTTTAGCCTATAGTCAGTCACCCTGTGTGCTAAAGAAGAACCAGAAGTAACTCCGTGTTGGTGCCCCTTATTGAATTTCTTTACATCCTCCCTCTTTCCTTGCCCTTCCCAGTCTCCGTTGGCCAATATTTCATTCCAATTTTGTAAACCCTTTTATCTTCCACCCACATCTCTTCAACAAATCAAAAAAGTCCACTCTGTGTGTCTCTCTATCTCTATATTTTTTTTCCTTGAATATTCACCCCTCAATGTTAACTTCAGGATCACAGAGTATGTATGTCCTTTGAACATGTGGATAAGGACTAGTTACATAATTTTCAGGATCCAGTGAAAAATGGAAATGTGGAATGGGACCCCTTCAAAAGTTATTATTATCATTATTATTTTGCAGTACTGGGATTGACTCCAGGGCCTTGCACAAAGTAGGCAAGCACTCTACCACTGAGTTACACCCCAGCCATTGAAAAATTTTAATTTTGAGACAGGATCTTGCTAAATTGCTCAGAGTGACCTTGAAATTGCAATATTTTTTTGCCTCCTTCTCCTGAGACCCTTCAAAATTACTAAGAATTTCACAATGGTGACAGCAGAGCAGTAAATCCTGCATGGGGACCTTCTGAGCACAGGGTGCTGGGCAATTGCCAGGTGGCAAGCACAGGTAGCCGGCTCTGGCTGGATGCTTACTTTTCTGGTTATGATACTGTTTCTTTCTGAGTACTAGGAAATTAGCTCCTTTGAATTTCTATTCTCATTCATTTCCAACCCCTGGATGCTGATTAATTAATTATAAGACATATACCTTTTTCTCGACCCCAGCCAGAAACGATGCATCTATCCTTAGGTTGGAATAGATACGGAGACCAGGGAACACAGGCAGGGATGGAATGAGACAGCTCACATTCTTTTTGGTTATCATGTTTTTTCACTTTGATCAAAGCTATGTCATTTTGGAAGGTGGCTCCATTGTAGTTTTCATGGATAATAATTTTATCCACCGTTTCAACAGCTAACTCAGTGTAGTTAGGCTTTATCCAGTTAAGTAATGCTGTCCATATTTGGTAATAATGAGCTTTACTGGCTCTATAACAGAAAGGAAAAGGGAAATAAAATAAATTGAAAAAAGTATGTAAATATGGAATTTTGACATTTTATATTCTTCCTTTAAGGACCTTTTTGATTCATTCTCTCTCTCTCTCTCTCTCTCTCTCTCTCTCTCTTGTCCTTGTCGTTATGAAGCATTGTGACTAAATTTACTTAGGGCAGAATTAGGTCAATGGCAGATGAAGAGCAGAATAATCCATCCAACTGCTCAATACCAGGAAAATTGCTCTCTAACAACTTGAGCTATCTGCTACTGGAGTAGGTGCCCCACCACTACAGGTGTCTCACCAGAGACTGGATAGCATCTTGTCAGAAACGTGGTTGAGGAACTGGAAAACAAGACTGCAGGTTCTTATTACTCTGCCAACCCAGAGGTTCTCAGGGAGAGCACCTCCACAGTAGTTTCCATCCTCACCCTTCAGACAGACTTCATCATCATATTGCATTGTATTTATCTGTTTGACCACCTTCCTTCCTACTACACTGTGCTGCTTGAAGTCAGAGATGACCTGTAGCCCTTGTGGCTATTATTATATCTGGAACATGGTAGCTTTCTAAAAATCCCCCTGCAATAGTGAAAGAGCTAACTATTACTAATTATTGTTATTATGCCTCACTCTGTTTTCATTACCAATTTTCAAATCATGCATGAGTTAAGCAAATTGGTCCCCTGCCATTATTTTTTTCAAGGAAGAGTACAGAACACTTTGGCAAAATATTATAGCTTAGGTGTATTTTTTAAGAATTAGGTGCTGAAGAATGAATAACCTCATAGCCTAATGTTTCCCAACAATAAAGTAGTTCATAAAATAGACTTCCCATAAGCAACAAAACTTATTTAAACAGTTTAGTGAAAATATTCTAAAAATGTATTATGCATTTTGTCATCTGCTTTCTCAAACAGCATAAACAGAAGAGAATTTATCCTTCTATAATGATGATTCAGGTAATCCCCTTACAGTTAAGTGGTGGTGTCCTAGGATAGACTGAGATGTTTGGAAACTTTTATTTATACTTAATGTTCTGAGAAGACTGTCCTCAATGTTAACTTTGGTTGTATTATAGGATAAGAGGTCCTGAATATTGCTTAAAGGCTAATTCCGTCTATTCACTCAATTTCCTCAACAAATACTTAGTGTGTATCTACTGTATAAACATCACTATGCCAGGCACTGGTATGTAGAAATGGGAAAAATCAGAATCATTTATACTTTCATGGAGCTCAGCATCTAGGGGAAGATGCAATATTAAATGGATAAGCACACTGATTCAGCTAGGTACTCTACTATGAAAAGTGAGAGAAGTAGACAGTACATGGGCTTTTAAGAACTTACCAAGAAGAAGGGAGTCAGGGAGGTTTTTCCAAGGAAGAAAAGGTTGACTTGAGATCTGAGTAAGACTAGCACTCAACTGGGTAAAAAGAGCAAGGAAAATCAGGGGAAACAATATATCAAAGATCCCTTTGTAGTAGGGAACAAGTGATGTTGGACAGCTCAAAGTCCAGAGCAGGCGGACCAGAGAACAGGAGGTAGTGCTGCAAGGCAATATGAGATTGGCAAAGGCACCGAGGGGCCAAATCACATGGGGCCTAATGGGTCATGTTGTCATTTGTTTAGATTTTTACCCCATGAGGAAACCAAAGTCATTGAATTTAAGTGGTAGGTGACTGAACCCAGGTATGGAAACATTACCCTAGCTGCACAGTAGAGAACAGACTGGGGGGGGGGGGGGGGGTTGGACAGAAGGAATGTAGGAAAGGCAATTAGGAGGAGACTATTATCTAGATGAGAGGTGAAAACAGGATAACATGGAGAAGAAAATAAGTTTTGAGAATTAAATAATTTAAAAATTTAAAATGCCATCTAGGCTTGGTGAAATAGTACCTGGACTGTGTATAGCTGAGAGAGTGAAATAAGATCTCTGCCTGTGTAACCAGACATATGGTGCTGTTTGCTGAGACAGGAAACACTAGGGCTCTAAGACCATATTTAGGGAAATAGCACATCATGAGCCTAGTCTTGGACATTTTGAATTTGATGTACTTTTGATATAGCTAAGAAGTGTGGATAGGCAGGTGACTACAGGGTCAGTGGTTGGAGGAGAGCTACAACCTGTGGCTATTTAGTCTATGTAGAGTGGTATTTTATTTATCTATTTTTTATTGAGACAGGCTTGCTCTATGTTGCCCAGGCTGGCCTCAAACTTGCAATCCTTCTGCCTCAGCCTCCTGAGTTACTGGGATTACAGGTGTGTGTCACAGAAGCTGGCTAGAGTGGTATTTTAAACCATAGATAACTTTAGGAAGAAGAAGTAAGTAGAAAAGAGGAAGTCAGGCTAAATGAAGCTTCAATGTTTCAGTTGAGTAATGATGGTTAAGCACAGAAGAAGCAACCTCCAAAGACAGCAGAGAAGGTGTGGTCAGAGAGGCTGGTAAAAATAACCAGGAGAGTGCTGTGTCCCAGAAGCCAAGAAGAATAGGGTCTTTAAGAAGGAAGATAAGAGATTTGTTCCAATCTATGAAGACTTTTATGAGGTTCTTGAACATGTTTAATCATTCAGCATGTATGTTATCCCTTCCAACTTTAGGTCACTTGAAGATTTGCTAAGCAGGCATTCATCTAAGTTACTGTCAAATATATTGAACTTTATATTATCCTTCCTTTGCTAACTGACTAGACATGGAGCTTTAGGCAACTACATAACTTCTTAATCTCGGTCCACTTATCTACAAAATGGGAAGAATAATATGTACTTTTTGGACTGTTGAGAATACTAAAGAAGATAAATATATGAAAGGACCTGGCTTAGTACCTGGTCTGTAAGAGATGCTCAATAAATAACATTTTATTCATTCTATCAGAACTGTGGCAAGAGTCTCCAAGTTGACATTGATTTATTAATCAATACTTCTTGGGTATTGCAATCCAGTCATTCTTTTAGACTGAACTGTATCTGTCTTATATGTTGAGGCCCTAAGCCCTAATGACTATTATTTGGAGAAAAGGTCTTTGAAGAGGTAAGTTAAATGAACTCATAAGGCTGGGGTCTTAATCCAATAAGACTGGTGTCTTTATAAAAAGACAGAGACGTATGCACAAAGGAAAGACCACATAAACACACAATGAGAAGAGGGCACCTGCAAGCCAAGGACAGAGCTCTCAGGAGGCACCAGCCCTGCTGGCACCTTGATTTTGGACTTCCAGCACCCAGAACTGTGAGAAAAGAAATATCTGTTTCTGAAGACACTTATTCCATGTTATTTTGTTGACAGCATTATAAAACTAGCCATTTATAACTTGCTTTCTTGGACCTGCATCAACTGGTATTTCCCATTTGCAGGTAGTTAGAAGACATGTTGTCACATGCCAGTTCTGAATTTACATAATGCCCACCCCACTTCTCTAACCTGAGAATTTTAAAACACTGTCAAAGGGAGAAATAATATGACTTATTCTTCAGAAAGCAAGTCTCCTCCAACCCCTCTGGTCTTCAGTGATGCACAATCCATCAGCTAGAATCTGCTGCAGCTTAAGGAACTTCCAAACAACAAAATGCAATGTGAGTGGTGCCCCTGCGTAGAGTAGTGCAGTGACCTTTCCTCCAAAATAACTTTGAGTCATGGACCCCTGTAAGCAATTTATCCAGACTCACAGAGCAAGCCAGCTGGTGCTGGAGCAGTATGTGAGATAATTAGCACTGAGCTTTGAATATTTCCTTTATTGCCAGGAACACACATCAAATATATTTAAGGCTACATGGATTCACAAATGTTGTGTGTTGATAGGAGTCAAGTCAGCTCTTTAGACATCTTTGTTGAGGTGACACTAGAGAGGATATCTGGTTAGTATTACCCCTTTATAAACTCGCAGTCATAAACTCTTCCAAGAGTTTTGGACCTAGCACCATGGAAATGAGCCAAGTGAAAGTAATTTTGTACCTAAGGGCTTGATCTGTCTTTACCAGTGGGATCAGCAATTTGATCTGGGGAGAACACAGTAAGTTTTGAGAGATTGACCTCTGAAGTACTGATCACAAATACCAAAAAGCATTTAGCAGTTAATAGAGGAAACCTAATGATTTCTCTGATATGCTTTTATTTATCATCTATCACAATCTCTATTACTCATTTTCATTGTTTCAGGAAATCAAAAACATACTGAAGACCTTTGTTTTACCTGACACAATGTGCAGCGGTCAGAATCCAACAGCCACCAATATAAATTCCCCCACAGTTGATTTTTTTGTCTTCTTTAATTGCCACTTGCCATGGGAAGTCTCCCTGTATAAAAGACATTTGTGTGGTCACTGCCATTCTACCAGATAATGGTGCCAACAGGTGGCCATACGATATTTCCATCATAGGATACATCATTCTCCATCCTTCCCCCAGGCTGTTCCTGGGAAGTAAACTTTCCATGCAGACTTACCATTTGTGCCAGTCTTCCTCCAACCACTCGTTTCCTTCTAGTGTGTATGTTTCTTTTGACTCCACAGGATAGTTTAGGGAATAATGACTTTATCCGTTTTCTTTCTTCAAGAAAGAAAGAGATTGTATCATTATGATTTTGAATCTATTACCTTGTGGACATATTGATTGACATTACCTTTATTTTCTTTGCCACAAAAATAGAAAGATCACATCTAATTAAAAAAAAAAACAGTCCAGATTCATTAGCAAATTATTCTCAATGTTAAATTGTACTAGTCACCTTGTTTTAAAATTCTGGCTTAATATTAAAATTAGCTTGGTTCTCAGAAGTTCTGTCTAAAGGTTGAGTAGAAAGAAGCTGGCCAAGGTGTTAAACATATGCCAGGTTCTGGCAGATGAGAGATGCCACATGTTCAAGCATTACTAGAGTGATAGCTTGGGAGGGGGTCATGTTCTGAAATTATCAGAATAAGCTGACAACATGGAGAACTGCATCTTAACTCTCTCATGGCTTTTGGTTTCTAGAGGCTGTTGATATGGAACTTTCTTCAATATATAATGTCAGCATTATGATACTACTATTGAATACTTTGTAGATGTCAGGCCCCGTGCTGAGCACTTTGTATATAGTTCATCTCATTATATTAATGCTGAAAGGTAATATGCCAGGGGAACCCTGGACATCAGGCCACATCTGACACTGGAAAATGTTTCCCTATTCTGTCTGTGAGAAATTAGACACCCCACATGTGTCACTGAGGAAACATGGTAGAGCAAAGCTTAAGACATGAGCTTGTAAGAAAATCATGACAAAGGAAGAAAGTAAAAGATGCTCTCTTTATTCTATTTGCCATGCTGTGAAATTTTTGTAAACATGTTTCTCAGCCTTAAATGAGAAAGGAAACTGTATGTAACTATTTTTCAGTGTTTATAGCAGCACAATTCACAATAGCTAGGTTGTGGAATCAACCTAGATGTCCCTCAGTAGATGAGTGGATAAAGAAAATGTGGTATATATACACAATGGAATTTTCCTCAGCAATAAAAGAGAATAAAATAATGGCATTTGCAGGTAAATGGATGAAATTGGAGAATATAATGCTAAGTGAAGTTAGTCAATCTCAAAAATCCAAATACCGAATGTTTTCTCTGATATAAGGACCTGATTCACAGTGGTGTTGGGTCGGGGTACATAGGAGGATTAGAGGAACACTAGAATGGTCAAAGGGGAGGGAGGGGAAACAAGGGAGCAGGGGGAATGGAGGGGAAAAAAGAAAAGGTGGTTGAATAAGATGGATGTTATTATCCTAAATGCATGATTGAAGATTTGAATGGTACAAATATACATTGTATACAGTGTTATGTAAAAAGATGCTCTATATGTTTATTGTGAATTATATTGCATACTACTATTATAAAAAAAAGAAATGAAAAATTAATGGAAACATGTGGGTAAATCTAAAGTAAAATGGACTGTACAAAACAAACAAAAAAAAATTTTTTTTAAGCCAGGTGCCATGGTGCACACCTGTAATCTCAATGGCTTGGTAGGCTGAGGCAGGAGGGATCCTGAGTTCAAAGCCAGCCTTTGCAATGGCAAGGCACTAAGCAATTCAGTGAGACCCTGTCTCTAATAAAATATAAAATAGGGCTGGGGATGTGGCTCAGTGGTTGAGTGCCCCCGAGTTCAATACCGGGTACCCCCCCAAAAAAAACAAAATTAAAAAAATACATACATATATATTTTAGTTGTAGGTGGACACAATACCTATATTTTATTTTTATGTGGTGCTAAGGATAAAACCCAGTGCCTCATGCGTGCTAGGCAAGTGCTCTACCACTGAGCCACAGGCCTAGACCTGGTCTTACTGATCCTAAAAACTGGGTAAGGGGTATAGTGTGATGGTGAAAATCTTAAGTTTTTGCTTGGAATTTTGAAATAAGAGAGATCTCATTGATTAAGGATTATGAAGTAAGGTTGGGAAATATCTGAAAATTAATGTTATTATTATAGAAAATAAAGAGCTTTTGTTGAAAATCCCTCTTGATTGATATCTGTGACTTTGAGATCTAAATCTTTCACTCATTGGTTAATTTAAAAAATTGTTAATTGATTTTGGTGCCTGGTAATTCAAAGTTGAGTCTTATTGAATTTCATTTTTAACTCTTCATAAAACAGGGAACTATTTTATTATTCCCAATTGTATTTGAGGTTCAGTATCTCACCTAAGATTATCTAGCTAATAACTGACATTAAATTGCAAGCTTAAACCAGTGGACCACCAGTAAAAAAAAAAAAAAAAAAAAAAAAATATATATATATATATATATATATATATATATAATGTTGTTAACTTACCAGCATTCATATCTGCAGTCAAAATTTCTACTTCATCTATGATAAAACAAAAAGTTTCAATGCTTGAAGTTATTTTTATAGAGAATATCAGAGCATTACAATCATTTAAACTTTTATAATAATTTCATCTTAAAATTTGTCCTCCCTTAAAAAAGGCACTTTTTTTTTTTTTTTTTGTAACAGGGATTGAACCCAGGGGCACTCAACCACTGAGCCACATCCACAGTCCTTTTATTTGCTATTTTATTTAGAGATAGGGTCTCGCTGAGTTGCTTAGGACCTTACTAAACTGCTGAGCCTGGCTTTGAACTCATGATTCTCCCACCTCAACCTCCCAAACTGCTGGGATTATAGGCGTGAGCCTCCGCGCCTGGCAATAAGGCACTTCTCACAGGGGTAATATACACAAATATATCTCATTGGTTTAGTACTAGGTGTTGCTAGCATTAGGCATCTGGAATGCAGAAGTCAAAAGGAAAAATAAAATTTCTTAGACTTAGACTTCTGCTTAAAATTATTCAGGATTTTTCCCTCTTCACTCTGCCTTCCTAGAACATTTCTATGCACAAGATTATGATTTCTTCGGCCTGAGGATCAGAAGGCAGATTCCTTCTAAGACATTACTCCACTTTGGATGAGGACATGACAGCCTAAGAAAGCAATGTTACTTTGCTGCAGCAATTCCAAGTCTTTTCCTGAGATTTCCCACATTCTCTTTGGGTCAGGCATACATATATCTGTTATGCCACACAACTAAGGTGTTTCCTGGGACAAGAGAGGCTCTGCTCAGGAGCATTCATAAAAGCACACCTATGAATATAAAAGACTCAAAGGAAGGTAGGGAAAGTCCATTGTAGCTGAGGTATACTGGGTATCAGAAAAGTAGCACAAAACTTCAAAAGAACAAATGTGAGAAAAACAATTATTTCTTTGGTAACACAAGAGCCATGGATTTCTATTCAACATATCTCACCATGAATTAACAAATGGGTAATAGATTGTAAAAGGTGAACATGTCAGAGTATTTTTTTTCAGTTGTTTTATTTTGACAATTCTTATTACATATCTAAGTATGCTCTTGCCCCAAATTGAACAAATTAAAAATTCATATTCCGTATACTTTGAGAAGTATTTTACGGTAGGTCACTCAATTGTTCCTTGCAGAAAACACCTACTAACATTATACACATTTTACAAATGAGAAATGAATTTGCAAACTGTTATCGTGGCAGAGTATTCTATGCAGTGATTTAAGAGAAAGAGATTAAATGAATACATAGCAACATGGAAGGATCTCTAAAATGTAATGCTTTCAAGAAGAAAGAAAGGAAGAATGAATGAATGAATGAATGAATGAATGAAAGAGAGAAAGAAAGTGTGAGATCCATAACACAATTCTATATGAGTTAAAAAATGTATGCTCATGCCAAATTATATTGTTATGTTGTGTGCATGTACAAATATGCAACAACAAATCCCATCATTATGTACAACTATAATGCACCAATAAAAAATGGGGGGGGATGTTATGCTCACAAAATAACAATGCACATTAGAGATGAATGCATATAAACAAAATAACATATACTTTAAGTCACATTAAAATGTTTGACTATGTGAGGAGGAGAATGGAAGTAAGGTACAGGGATAAAGCCAGAGAGGGCATGGCTGGAACCAATGATGATGATGTTCAATGAGCTGAGGAGAATCATGAACTCATTCCTTTGCCACTGAAGTCCAAAACTGGGGAGGTAAGTGACAAAGAAAGGAGAGTGGGAAGAAAGAAGGAAAGGAATGAATTAGGGTGAGAAAATAAAAGAACAGCGTCAAAGTGGGTAAATGACAAACAAGTAAGAAGTAATAGAAGGAACTAATTGAGAATAGATATTCAGAGAAAGGGGTGATCTTGAGCTACTTTGTCTCCCAGGAATCCTAAGAAATCTTGAGGACCATGAACTTTTGGTAGTATGTGAGCTGGAGGCTTTGAGTCATTTTATCTGAATACCTAAGAAAATGGTGGCCCCAAAGAGCTGGAGGCTTTGGGGACATCTGCTTATGTAAATGAATATATTAATTTTCTCTGGTGTCAATTTCTTCAGAACTGCCTTGGTTTTGAGAAAAAATTAAAGTACGGGGAGAAAGGTATTTGGCAAAGGAGAAATGTGCAGGGAAGGTCCACTGTGAATGGTTTTGGAGCGAGCAGTCCATGAGACTGAAAGTTTATCACACTAAATGAACAAAACCTTTGTACCAGCCTAATGTTAAATCTGGATTGCTGGCAACACCTGGTCATAAAACAATAGATTCTTAGTTTTATTTCAATATTTTAGTGTCTCAAAATTTTAATAAACTTTTTTTACCTTGAGCTCTGGGTGTGAAGCCTGAAGAAAAACAAAAAGCAAAATCAAAAATATTTACTACAGCAAAGGATTTTTTTTTTTTTTTTTTTTTTTGTGGTACCGGGGATTGAACTCAGGGGCACTCGACCACTGGGCCACATCCCCAGCCCTTTTTTGTATTTTATTAGAGACAGGGTCTCACTGAGTTGCTAAGTGCCTCGCCATTGCTGAGGCTGGCTTTGAACTCGCGATCCTCCTGCCTCAGCCTCCCAAAGTGCTGGGATTACAGGCGTGCGCCACCGCGCCCGGCTAAGGATAATTTTTAATTGAGAAGAAAACCCCACACCATATTATTCTATAACTGTCCCTCTATATATTATAACATATATAAGGAACACCTTATTATTCATTTGTAATATAAATTTTTTATTATAAAAATAGATTTACCTTGAATTGAAGGATGTTTAGCTCCTAAAAGCAAAATAAAAAACTTATCATAGCAAAGACACCAGTTCATTTGAATAAAATATACACAAATCATTATTTCAGAAACAGGATAAGAACTGAAAATTCACAGTTATAAAAAGGTTAAGAAAAAAAGCCAGACAGTATGCTATCTTACTTTGAACATTAATAATAAATCACAAAATTTTCATCTTGCACTTAAACATACACCAATTTCACCCAGCAAGGAAATCATTTTAACTGAAATTTTAAAAAGCTATTAGTATTTGAGATCCACTTGAACCCATACTCAACAGCAAACTTCCCATTCAATTATATAAAATTTGTAATTGTTTTAACATATTAATAGAATAATAAGTGCAATCAAGATATAATCCAAACCTCCCTTGATTTAGTGATTATGACCGGGCCACTTGAAGTGGAAGTCAATGAACATATTAATTTTATATCTCTGCTCTCAGTTCTCTTCCTTGGAGGGGAACATTATAACCCCTAATGAACTACAAATAGCACAGCTCATCCCAAAGGGTAAACTGAAGGACTGACAATGACAGTTGACTAAGTGTAGTTTTGATATTGATTCAAGAAATTTATATGAAAATAAGCTTTATATTGTAGTTACTTTCTTGCAGGAGGATACCCCACCCCCACCCCAGTAAACAAATTGTGTCCCTTGACCTTAAACTTTAGAGTTTAGAGTTTTAAATTGAAGGAGGGGGAGGGGAAAGAAGAGAAAGAGAGAAGGAAAAAGCCCAAACTACTCTCACATTGAAGAAGGGAGATGACATTGTACAGCCTAATGATTCACTGTCCTACCTGAAAACCTTTTCTTTCTTCCTCTCTCTACTAAGGATTGAACTGAACTTAATAAACATGAAGGCATTTCTGCCCAACTGCTTTGAAATTTTAGATAAGGTAATCTGAGAAGGACTTTAAAAGAAATTATATGATTTGAAATCCTAAAAACAATGTTTCTTTTCTTTTTTTTATTGTAATACTGTGGAATTGAACCTAGGCACTCTATCACTGAGCTAAATCCCCAGTCCTTATATGTGTATATGGTGTGTGTGTGTGTGTGTGTGTGTGTGTGTGTGTGTGTGTGTATGATATATATGTAATTCTGAGACAGGATCTTGCTAAATTGCCAAGGCTGGCCTCAAACTTGTGATCTTTCTGTCTCTGCCTCCCCAGTTGATGGGATTACAGGTGTATACCACTGTGTCATGAATATTCTTTCATTTAAGAGCTGATCTCAATGGAAAACTAAATAAAATCTCAGTAAGTCTCATAGTAGCATACCAAGTAATGTCAAAATATAATTAATATCAATTCATTTATTTACACATTATTTTCAACATTTACTTAATTTTTATGCATAAGACACTTGTTCTGGGACATTTGCACTATAAAAATAGATTCTATTTTCAAGATGTCTACTGTTAAGGAAAGGAAAGAGAGAAGGAACAGTGGAAAAGTGCCCCCAGTGGTGTGCTGGTGCTGCTTTGGGCCAGTCTGAAGAGCTCCTTGTACCCAGGGCTTCCCGACTCATGTTCCATATCAATAGCTTGAAATCCCCCATGGTGGAATAATTATACCACAGAAATTGGCAAAAGTTATATAAAACTAGGCACACTGCCACTGAGAGGGAAACAAAAGCTTCCCTCTCCCCGCCCCTCTGAAGCCAGTTGTTAAACATTTACAGCATGGATAAGTTCCATAAATGGGGTGCAACCAACCTCAACTGCTCATTTACCTTGAACCCCCATCTAATCAACTGGCAAATCTATTGGTTCAACCTTTAAAATATATCCAGAATCTGACTGCTTCTCATCATTTTTGTTCCTACCCTCCTGTCCTGGTCACTCTCATCTCTTCTCTGCAATGATTTCCTAATGGGATCCCCATTTCTTCCCTTTTCCTTATATAGCCAGAAGCCAGAGTAATCTTGATCTAAAATTTAGTAAGATCATTTCACTCTGCTCAAAGTCCTTGTTTTACTCTAATAGGCCTTAGTTGATCTGCCCAACACCTTCTACCCCACCTCTCCTAGAACTTCTCTCTTAATGTCTCCTTACCATCACTGGTACCACCTGTCATACTAGCCACCTTTCTGCTTGTTCCTCAAGCACACTAGGAAAGTTCCTGCTTGGAAACACTGTACTGTGTGTTGCTATGCCTGGAACATTCTTCTGCAGACACCTGCATGGCTGGCTCCACCGTTTCCTCCACATGGTTTTCCAACAGTAACCTCAGTGAGTCCTTCTCAGGCTACCTTATCTAAAATTTCAAAACTTACCCCCGATAGTTTCTATCCTCCTTCCTTGCTTTACTTTTTTTCTTAGTACCTTTTATTTTACTTATTCTCTTATTTATTGTCTTGCTTCACTCACTAGAAGGTAAGATCCATAAAGGGGCAGGGATTTTTAAAATGTCATTCACTATTATAACCTTAGTATCTAGAATAGGACCTGGTACACATAGTAGGAACTTAATAAATAGTCATAGAGTAAGTGAATGAATATAATCACTTAAAGAGATTTTTTTTCCTCAAGAAAGCATTGATGGGAGTAAAAGTCAATCTGTGTTGTACAGAACAAGTATATGATATTTTTACCATTGGAACTTGTCCTGAGTACAAACTCATTGCTTTGAAACTTGATAAATAAAGGGAGAGTATTAAGAATTATCCTGCTTTTTGAAATAAGCCAATCCCAAAGAACCAAAGGCCAAATGTTTTCTCTGATATGTGGATGCTAATTCACAATAAGTGGGGGGAGGATAGGGAAGAATAGAGGTGCTTTGGATTAGACAGAGAGTAAAAGGAAGGGAGGGGTATGGGTATAGGAATGATAGTAAAATGAACTGGATATTATTATCCTATGTGCATATATGATTACCAGAGCAGTGTAACTCTACATCATGTACAACAAGAAGAATGAGAAGCTCTACTCCATTTATGTATGATGTATCAAAATACATTCTAGTGTCATGTATAACTAATTACAACAAATAAAAAATAGGGAAAAAAAGAATCATCCTGCTTTTTTAAATGGATGGAACTAGAGATCATTATGTTAAGCAAAATAAGTCAAACTCAGAAAGCCAAAGGTGTATACTTTCTCTCATATATGGGTGGACGCTAAAGAGAAAAAAGGAGAAGAAAGGTGGAGGCTGATCTCATGAAACTCAAAGGGAGATCAGCAGAGAAAGGGACAGAGAGTGGGAGGTGGGGAGGCAGTGGGGGATGTGCTGGAGAGAGATATTGGCCACATTATACTGTTACGTTGTGTACATGTACAAATTTGTAGCAACAGATCCCATCATTATGTACAACTACAATGGACCAATAAAAACTGTGGGGAAAAATAGAATTTAAAACATTATCCTGCTTTTCTTCTATGAGTTACATTTTGTGGAAATAAAATGGTTGATGAAGAAAAATTTTTTTCCTGTATAATTTCAGTTAATAAACATAGGAAGAATAATAAAATTTAGAAATTGACATTTTATAGCCCTTACCGATAAAGCAGATGTAGGCAACAATTACAAAGGCTGCTAAAATCATTAGGTGAAAGGTTTTGGAGGAACATTTTTTTAAAAAAATATTTATTTATTTATTTACTTTAGTTGTACACAATGCAATGCATTTATGTTTACGTGGTGCTGAGGATCGAACCCGGGCCGTGCACGTGCAAGGCGAGTGCTCTGCTGCTGAGCCACAATCCCAGCCCTGGAGGAACATTTTAATGGCGACATCAAACTTATCCAGGGATTGATCTTAGCATTACTAGAAGACAGATAAGAAGACAAAAGCCATCAAGAATTCTTGCTTAAAATATTAAATTTTGCATCTAACCAAGTCTCTGTAAGTCCAGAATAAGGAGTATCCCATAAGCAAATGACCCAACTTTTCTTAAAAAAAAAAAAAAAAAAAAAAATCAATGGTATAGAAAAAAAAAATTGGGTGAGGAAATAGGATAGGTGGCTTAAAGAATAAAGCAGACCTTAAAAAGGTGAAAAACAGGGGCTGGGGTTGTGGCTCAGCAGTAGAGCGTTTGCCTAGCACATGTGAGGACCTGGGTTTGATCATCAGCACCACATATAGATCAATAAAATAAAGGTACTGTGTCCAACTACAACTAAAAAATAAATATTAAAAAAACGTGAAAAATAAATGCAACATTCATGTTCTTTTGGATTCTGATTTGAACACATTAATTTGAAAAAGATTTTTTGAGGTAGGAAAATTTGAATATGACACTTATTAAATAATGATAGGGAATCATGGAAGATATTAAATGATAGGGAACCATTATTTTTAGGTATGCTAATGAGAGAATGGTTTAATATACATAGTTTTTTCATTATTAGATTTGCAAATAGGTAAAGTGACATGATATCTGAAATTTACTTTAAAATACTCCAACAAACAAAGAAGCTGGAAGCAGATTAGTAAGACTTCAAACTATCAGTGTTGCAGCTGAAAGATGCGTCCATAGGGAGCTATTTTAAGACTGTCTTTATTGTGTATGTGAGTTTTTTTTTAATAATAAAATGTTCTGCAATAACAAGTAGATATTTACTAGGTGAAAATATGAGGTAGTTCTTCAAATGCCCATTCAGTAATGTTCTTACTGTTCCACTCACCTGTGGTCATTTAAGTTAACACATTACTAAAAAAGAGTTTCAGAATCTGTGAATTGGATAATGAATGAAAAGTTATCACAAAAGTAAATTACCTTCACAGCCGACTTCATCTTCTCCTGTAATGCAGTCCAGCTCACCGTTGCATTTATACTTGCGTGGAATGCAAACACCCGACTTACAAAAGAAACTATGACCACGGCACCCTGTACAAACACAAGTTGGAGAGGTCCCTTCATTTCTTAAAATTGGGTGAGGTGGTGCATGCCTGTATAATCCAAGCAACTTGGGAGGTTGAGACAGGAGGATTGCAAGCTGGAGGCCAGCCTTAGCAACTTAGTGAGACTCAGTCTCAAAATACAAAATAAAAAGGGGTGGAGTATAGCTCAGTGGCAAAGTGCCCCTGGTTTTGATCCCTAGTACAAATGTAGAAAAATGAAAAAATAAAATGAATGAGGTCGACTTTTCAATTCAAGAATAAATTTGTTTTTACCTTTTTAGCCAGAAGAATGTATCAGAGGATTTAAAAGCTAGATTTATGTCTACCTTTACAGCACAGCTCATCGCTTTGGTCACCGCAGTCATTTATCCCATTGCAGGCTTTCTGCTTAGAAATGTATTTCCCATTCACGCACTGAAAGGACTCATTTGTTGGAGAATCTGTAAAGCAGGAATCATTTTTGTGAAATTTAGTTATGGAGTTGTGGCATAACATCCTTACCACCTTTTTAGGTCATTAAGATAAAAATCAGATCTCAAAAAGGAAAATAAGATATAAAATGTATTAGTAGTGTCAACTTAGTATATATGACCAATAAGGAAAATAAATGCCAAAGCTGGCTTATAGTGGCCCTTTCATTATTTCTGAAAACCAGATTGTAGAAGTCTGTAGTCCTGAGACGGGGGTGTTCAGGAATAGAAGCACTAGCTGAAATGGCAAGCGCTGGTTCTCCCAATTTCTCTCCTGCTACTACACTAACCTCACCTCCACTCCCAGGACACTTGGGCAGTGCCATTTACATTTTCTAGATCATTTTTTTATTGATGCCTTATAATTGTACATAATTTTGGACATCATTGTTACATTTTTGTACATGTACATAATTTGGGTCAATTTAATTCCTCAGTACCTCCTGTTTCCCATCCCTTCACCTTCCCCAGTCCTCTTCTTCTACTCTACTGACCTCCCTTCTATTTTCATGGCCCCCACCTTTCTTTTCCTTTTTCCTCTTGAGCTTCCACATATGACAAAACATACAACCCTTGGCTTTCTGATTATGGGTTATTTCATTTAACATGATGCTATCATGTTACATCCATTTTCTGCAAATGACATAATTTCATTCTTCCTAATGGCTGAATAAAACTTCATTGTGTATATATATCACATTTCATTTATCCATTGATCTGTTGACAGATACCTAGGCTGGTTCCATAGTTTGGCTATTGTGAATTGAACTGCTATAAACCTAGGTATGCATGTATCACTGTAGTATGATGACTTTAATTCTTTTGGATAAATACGGAGGAGTTTATAGCTGGGACATATGGTGGTTCCTTTCCCAGTCTTTTGAGGAACCTACATACTAATTTCCATAGAGGTTATGCTAATTCACAAACCCACCAACGGTGTAAAAGTGTTTTATCCCACATCCTTGTATTTTAACTGCTATTCTAACTAGAGTGAGATGAAATCTCAGTGTAGTTTTAATTTGCATGTCCCTACTTGCTAAAGATGTAGAATTTTTTTTCATATATTTATTGGCCATTTGTATTTCTCTTTTTGAGAAATATCTGGCTCATTTGCCCATTTATTGATTAGGTTATTTGATTTTTTTGGTGGTATGGTTTCAAACAACTTTTTTTGTTTTTTTAATTGTGGATGGACACCACACCTTCACTCCATCTATTTATTTTATGTGGTGCTGAGGATAGAACCCAGTGCCCTACACGCTTTAGGCAACTATTCCACCATTGAGCCACAACCCCAGCCCCCAGTGGAACGTTTTTGGGTTCTTCATATATTTAAATATTAATCTCTTGTCAGAGGAGTAGCTGACATCCTATAGTAGAATTCTCCCACTTTGCAGGTTCTCCACATTCCTGATTGTTTTCTTTGCTGTGAAGAAGCTTTTTAATTTGATGCCATCCCATATGATAATTCTTAGTACTATTTCCTGAACTTCAAGAGTCCTATTGAGTAAGTACCTTTTATATATATATATACATATATATGTATATATATATATATATATATACATATATATATATATATATGAATGTATTTAGCACTGAAAAGGGAAAGATACAGCTTTGGTCTTTAATACCATACACATGGCCAAAATATTCCAGCATCAGTTTGGAGGAGCAAAACATCCATGACTGCCTGGAAACTGAGGTAGTGATATGCTCACTTAAACATCTTAAAGGAATGTATATAGCCTGGAATTATTTTTTTCTCTAGCCATAGTTTTTATTGGTACATCATATTTGTACATAATGATGGGTAGGCTGGAATTCTTGAAGGACATGCTCTTTTTTTTCTCATGCTTGACTGACTTGTGTTGCTATAGTAACTTTAATTCCCATGTTCAAGGAAGCAAAGAGGTGTCTGGCAATTTTCTTCCCATATAGGAAACTGGAGGCAGGTAATACTTGAACAGCAATAAGGAATGACAGGAGAAAATGACCAATTTAGGCTCTAAAACCTCAAACGTGATATCATTTGACTCAATGACTAATAGCTGGGTATCAATCATTGGCTTGTTTATTTAGGCATGGTATGAACAATCTTCTTTTTTTTTTTAATATATTTTTAGTTGTAGATGGACACAATATCTTTATTTACTTTTATGTGGTGCTGAGGATTGAACCCAGTGCCTCCACATGCAAGGCAAGTGCTCTACCACTGAGCAACAGCCTCAGCCCCGGTATGAACAATCTTTTTTTTTTTTTTTTTTTTTTGGTACCGGGGATTGAACTCAGGGGCACTTGGCCACTGGGCCACATCCCCAGCCCTTTTTTGTATTTTATTAGAGACAGGGTCTCACTGAGTTGCTAAGTGCCTTGCCATTGCTGAGGCTGGCTTTGAACTCGAGATCCTCCTGCCTCAGCCTTCCAAGTGCTGGGATTACAGGCGTGCGCCTCTGCGCCTGGCTGACAGGTATGAACAATCTTGAAGGAAGTTGTAAAGTATCAGGCAAATACTCCACCAACCTGAATTCTGTGTGTAACACACCACACCAGCTAGACCCTGGGAACTTTTGGTTTTCCTTTTGGTAAAAGTACATTCGGCCAAACTGGTCTCTAATCCGTGACAACGGACATGCAGACATTCAGTGGAGTTCATTTGGAGATTTTCAGGAATATGAAACCTTCCTCGAGTACTTAAAGCACCTCTGCAAACAGAATAAATAAAACATGATGGTAGAACAATTAGTACATTTATAGACTTATACTAGAAAATAAGGGCCTAGAGTAATTTCCTCTCATTTTTTACATATGAGTTACATATGGGCAAAACCTTAAGTTCTCTGAGCCTCAATATCTTTACCTGTGAAAGGGAATGTGACTACCTCCGTGAGGTTTTAAAAAATTAACTAAACTATCAATTTAAACTGATTAGCCAGGGTTCAAAACATGCAAAGCACTCAGCAAAGATTGGCCTCCTCTTCCCGGTTTCTTATAAAGGAAGAAAATACTCCTGATATTTCCTTCCAATCTAAGATACACTGTTCCTGGAATCTCTCTTTTGCTTGATTTTTCTCTGTGGGAAAGGGAGTAGATTACTTTGATTGGAAGATTTTAGAAATATAATCAGGCCTGGCTAGCTCAGCTTTTCACCTATCCCTTTTTGGAGTTTCTTTGCCTGCCACATGGTGCCAGGCTTACCTGGTTGGTTCCATCACTGCTTAAGATCTGGAAATTAAGTTGGTTTAATTCTAGCAGATCCATTTGCTTTTACATTAAGCTACATCTCAATTCAGCCTCAACAGAATTATGGTGGTATTCTGTCATCTATATACCAGGGCTTGGATGTCTCAATTTGTTCAGAATTTATGCAGAGAAGAACCCTCCTCAGTTACCCAATATCCTAGAGATGATTTACAATGAACTCTTCTTCCAGGACATGCAGTTGCACCTTGCTTCTCTTTAGAAATGAACAAGGAAAGTAGGTTCAAATTTAAAAGTTGAGCAAAGATGCAGCAGACAAATGGAATATAAAATAAAACAGAATTTGGCAATGTAAACATCAGACTATAATATTAGAGTGAAAGGCCCAGAGAACAAGAAGGGTTATTGTAATCATTTCAGATCCCTAATGATAAAAGTAGTCATGAAATTGTCCATGACAACAAGAGCCATTTGGAGCAGTTTGATAAGCAAATAATCTAAACAACCTGAAAAACTCACAACCTAAAAATATCTAAAAATACTACAAAAAATATAATAAATGCTCTCAATGAGCTCTTAAGGAAGTATGGGAAATCCCCCTTAGATAAAATCAGAGAAGTCTATCCATGAACAAAACATGAAAAGAACAAAATACTGATGAACCAAAGCTAAGAGTTTACCATTATTAGGTTGACCCACAGGTGTAGGTACAATGGGTGTAGGTGTTGCAAATCTGCAATATCTCATGGTTCAATTTATAATAAGAGACTCTCAGTAATGAACTACCAAGTATAGTTTAGGAAGAAAAAAATTGAGTCCAGAATTAAGTGTGAGATGTAAGATGGAACAAACCAAATAATTGGTATTACACATGAAGTAAATCCTAGTGAGCATTGACTAAGCAACAGTAATAATAATTTCTTAGTATATAATGATGGTGATTAACTTCAGGTACATATAAAAATAAGGTGGAATTAAATATTGGCAACTTGATGGGGTAATTACATTTCTCCCATTATTCCTAAGAAGATAAGGAATTCCTAAGTCAAGGATTTATGGTATAAATTCAAAGCTAACCACTGAAGAAATGGAAATAGAATGTATAATTTACAAACCAAGTACAGGAGCCAAGGTGGAAGATTAAAAAAAAAGTTGTCATAATATTATCATCATACAGGGACATTCTCCGACCACAATGCAATTTAATAGGAAATCAAGAACAAAAAGTTAACCAAAAGCAAATTAATATGAAAACTTGGAAAGTTAAAAGAGAGAGAGAGGAGAGAGAAACTTCTAAACTGAATATGAGTCAAAAAAGAAAATATGTTGAAAATTAGAACTTATTTTGAACTGAATAATAAATATCACTATGAAAGCTTATAGCATACAGATAAGACATTACCTAAGAGGTAAATTTGTACTTTAAATGTTTACATTGGGAAAGCAAGAAAACAAATAAGCATTCAGCTCAAGAAATTAGAAAAAAAAAAACATAAGAGTCAAAACATAAAAACATAAAAGTCATATGTAACAGCAAAGATCAATGAAGTTGACAATAAGGAAACATGAGACCATTTACAAAAGGACCAAACAGACAAACGTCTGAAAAGTTGATCAAAGAAGAAAGAGAAAAGACATAAACAATATTAGATGAGAAAAAGCAGACATAATTCTAATGAGTAGAGATTAGGCAGTAACGACTGTGAAATTCACCAAAGGGTTCAATCCAGATAAGTAGGTCTATAGGGGCTCTGTGCTCACAGCAGGGTGCCAAGTGCTAGGCAGACCAGAACACATTTAGTCCTCATCCCAATGCCCTGAGGTGGGTAATAAATCTTCTCAAGTTACACGTAAGGAAATTAAGGCGCAGAAAGATTAAGTCATCAAAAAGCAAATAGTTGGAACAATGAAATCAGCGCTGAGAAAAATCTACTTATACTCACTGTTGAAATCCAAGGTCAAGGCAGGCCACGTTGGCTTCTGTAATGTCCCAGCTGCTTTTACATAGGAACATTTTCTCATCTTGGTCTACAAGCTTTACTTCAACAATTCCATCTGAATCTGTATTTCCATAATTTAAGGAAACACTAAATTTTCCTACAATAAAAAAAAAAGGATGAGCAATATTTAGGCTCCCACTTTTCCCCTTTAAATGGAAAAGAGCCTTTACAATATTAAAATACCAAAAAAAAAAAAAAACCACACCCCAATATTAAAATATCTAATTTCAAATTAACTTTGGACACCATGAAGATTTTAACAAATAATAAGCAATGATTTTATGAGTGTTTATTATGTGTCAGTGCTTGTACTACCCAGTTATACAGAAGATCATTAAATCATCACATTGGCCCTATAAGGATGAAGCCCAGCCAGGTGTGGAAATCCCTGTTACTCTGGACACTGAGGTGGGAGGACTGCAAGTTTAAGGCCAATCTAGACATCTTAGTAAGTCCTCATCTCAAAATAAAAAAGGGCTGTGAATGTAGCTTAGTGGTAAAGCAACTCTGGGTTCAATCTCAAGTTTCCTAGTATCACACACACACACACACACACACAAAGGTTAAGCACCAAAGGTTAAGCCCATATTTATCCCCATTTTTCTATATGAGGAACCTAAATCTAAGAGCAACTAAGTTACTGGCTATACCATAGAAATTTCTCTATTCTTACTCTGAAATCCACACTCTTAGAAGACAAACAATTAATGAAAGTAAAGAAAAGTTTTGTGTATTCTCAAATATTTAAAGCATTTAATACCTCAAGAGAAGAAAATCTGACACTGATAAAATATGATTGACTATTGCCATCTTCTTCTCCAATGGGTAATAGAAATGGGCTCAAGCAGGGAGTTTTCCAGAGTACCTCACTACCTTAACTCAGCACCACAAAATTATATAGGACACTGTGAGCTGCTGTACACCAAAGTACCTTTGAAAATAATGTTTTGCCCAGTGCAGTGGCATGCACTATGTTGTCACCTATTTGGGAGCTGAGACAGGAGGATTGCTTGAGCCCCAGAGTTTAAGGCCAGCCTGGACAATATAGAGAAGCCCTGTTTCTCAAAATAAAAAGAAGGACATTTTAAACATTCCTTTGTTAGTTCAGAAGTACCAGTGATAACTTGATATCAGAAGGGAATGAGCCTGAGTTTTGTTGTTATAGTTAAAATTTAATGAGCACTTTATGTGCCAAGCACTGTGTGAAGAGCTAGCTTTACATGCATCATTTTATTTAATTGCCACAAGTCTTGTGACTTAGGAACTTCTATTATTCACATTTTACAAGTGAGGGTATTGGGGTCCAGAGAGATCATACAGCTTGTCAATAACCGAGGTGGGGCTTGGAGGAATTTGAAACTCAATCTGATTACCTGGGAGATCCCTAATCTATTTTCTTTTTTAAACTCCCCCCACCATACTTGGGATTGAACCCAGGGGTGCTCTACCACTAAGCTGCATCCTCAGCCCTTTTTATTTTGAGATAAAGTCTTACTAAGTTGTCAAGGCTATCCTTGAATTTAATGATCCTCTTGCCTCAGCTTTTGAATCACTGGGATACAGGTGTGAGCTGCTGCACCTGCATTGAGATCCCTAGTCTTCAACACTCCTCCGATTGTATATGGTGAGGTCCAGGCTCCTCATTACACTAGGCCCCTGATGGAGTGTAGACAAGCTCCTTGGCCTGACCTGTCAAGTTTGCTAGGTTGAAGTATATCCCTATGTCAGTTGTGTTTCAAGCTCCCCATGGAAAATCAGGGCCAGTGGATTCTGGATGGGGTTGGGGGGTCAGATATTAGAAGAAATGATCGAGGCTGAAGGTCCAAAGGAGGAGGTGAGGACTGACTAGACTACCCATCAGTTTTGCACTGGGTTCTGAACCAACTGGATGGCCCTGGGAGTAATCCCTTTAACCGAGTAGAAGCAAGAATGGGGACGACTCTAAAGGACTGTGCAGCTCAGCTACTATTGAATTAATTACCATCACCTCAATTACTATGGAAGGTCTACAAAATTTTGAGTTGTCATCATAATATTTCACAGAAAAGCATTTTCTAATAAAAAAGGAGAGTATATAATTGCCTTCATATCATAGAATAACTTTACAACGAGGCTTTTCCAACCTTCAGCTCTGCATGTTCCGTTATTTAAAAACTTTGCCGCTGGCTGAAGACACTCAAAACTCTTTTGATGACAGTAAGTCGGGTAGCTTTTCCCATTAGTCGAACACACTGAGGTGCCATTCTTTGGGCATTGATAAGGGAGTTTACAAGCACAGATCCCATCAATGCACTTCTGCCATGGTTGGCAGAAAACTTTATTGCAGGAGCGATGTGTGTATTTTTTCAGTAAGCACTTTTCCTCCACCAGATCTTCCTGAGATGCATCTGAGGTTGAAGTGAGCTATAAAACACAAAATAAACATTAACTAAGCAACTAACTAAAGTCTTCTGTTTGAAGATGAAGAAGTGAAGAAAAAGAACAAAACAGTTCACCCCATTGTACAGATGAGGATGGGACAAACCTAATTTCTAGCCCCAGTTTAGAGTGCTTACAATTACATAGCTTTGGGCAAGTTACCCTTGTAAACATGAATTTCCTTCTCTGTAAATAAGGGCAATAATTTTGCAAAGTTTATTGTAAGAATTATAAATAACATGTGTACAATAATCCAGAAAATTCCCTGAGCAATAGGAGTCTATAATTTGCTCCACGCAGGGGTTGAAGGTAGGTCCTGGGTTGTGATGTTGACTGAATAAATGATGCTAGATCAGCTTTCCCCTCCAATCAGCAGTATCAAAAATATTATGAGAAATCTATATTTACAACTGATATCTTTACTGATAAATGTCTCCCCATGAATTCTGCATGATGTTCTTAGTGTAGTATTGTTTCCATGCCATTAAAATCAAATGAAAATTTTAAAAAATGATAAAGAATGATGAATAATATTATCCCAGGAAGGATAAATAGCTGAATTATTAAAATATTATTTGTGTGTTTAAAATTTTGTTTTTTAAGGCATATTTATTTGTACAGCAGTGAATTTATTATTTAGAAATAAATATATGCACATATACTGGCAGTACACGCTCAAAATTTTCTAGCAATTATTATTATAGCCTAGTCATCTGGTTCCATCTCCTTCAGCTGCTGTTGCTTAGGATACCTGGGCTTTTTCTTTTTTTTTTTCAACCCTTTCTTTGGTATTTGCAATAAAGTAGCTTTTTGTGTGTGTGTGTGAACTTTGTCTTTTTTGTACAGTGAAATAATTTTAGATAGTTAATCAATAGAAAACAAATGAAATAAAACTATCTCTGTTCCGGGTTTTATCAACCCCAGTGTACAGCTACTTAGCTGTACATCAGGTTTCTTTGTCACCTTCCCTTTTCTTTTTTCACCTTTAACCTACAAACAATGGAAAAAAGATGATCAACTATGACCAAAGTTGTCATATAAAAAGTCCATCACTTTCCCTTTTGGGGGGACATTATTAAAAAATTTGTTCTACTGCTAACTGGCTGTGATTTGGGGTAAGAGAGTTTTCTTTCTTTCATTCTTTTTTTTTTTTTTTTTTTTTTTTTTTGGTACCGAGAATTGAACTCAGGGGCACTGGACCACTGGGCCACATCCCCAGCCCTTTTTTGCATTTTATTAGAGACAGGGTCTCACTGAGTTGCTAAGTGCCTTGCCATTGCTGAGGCTGGCTTTGAGCTCGCAATCCTCCTGCCTCAGCCTCCCAAGTGCTGGGATTACAGGCGTGCGACACCTCGACCGGTGAGTTTTCTTTTCTGATCCTGTTACTTTTTTTTTGTTTTTTTTAAAGGTATTGGGGATTGAAACAGAACTTCCTAGACAGTGCTCTACCACTTAGCTATACCACCACATCTACAGCCCTTTTAATTTTATTTTGAGACAGTTGCTAAATTGCCCAAGCTGGCCTCAAATTTGCAATCCTCCAGCCACAGCCTCTCTAGTTGCTGGGATTATTGGTGGGCACATTGGTGGGGTTCCTGTTTTCTCTTTTACAAAACATGGAAAATACAGATAATGTTCTCATAGAGTTACATTGAGGATCAAATGACAAAATACATGAGAAAGCACAGACATTTAAGATTCTATATAAATTCTAATATGATGGTGATGGTTTTTGTGGTAGATTGCACATAGCCCCAACATTTCTCTACCCTCCTTTCTTTTTCTCTTCTTTCTTTATTATTTAAGGGTTAATTTTTATAGCATTTGCATTTTTTAAAATATTTATTTATTGGTTTTAGTTGTACACAATGCGTTTATTTTTATGTGGTGCTGAGGATCGAACCCAGACCACGCACATGCTAGGAGAGTGCTCTACAGCTGAGCCACAACATCAGTCCCCCCACCCTTTCTTTTTATTTTCTTCCTCCTCCTCCTCCTCCTCTTTCTCCTCCTCCTTCTTCTTCTTTTGGTACCAGGAATTGAACCCACAGGCACTCAACCACTGAGCCACATCCCCAGTACTTTTTTATTTTTGAGATAGGGTTTTGCATATGTGTATATATATATGTGTGTGTGTGTATATATATATGTATGTACATATATATAATAAACCACATTTAAAGGATACTATCTAATGAATTTTGGTAGTAGTCACCTATGAACAAATCTCCACCGATATAGAATATATCTGCCATCCACCAAGATTCCTGAGGTCCTTTTCTGTCAATTCTTCCTTCAGTCCTTACCCCAGACAGTGACCACAGGTGATTTTGCAATGCATATAAATGGGACACAGTTTGTAATAGTTTGTGCTTTGCTTCTTATAGCATTATGATTTTGAGATTCATCCAAGTTGTGGCATTTACAGTGATTTTTTTACTTCTATTCCTGAGTAGCATTCCATTATGTAAATGTACCAACATTTATCAATTGTACCAGGTGGGACCTGATGGGTCAGAGGATAAGGGAATAAATTGTACCTCAGGTGGGACCAAATTGTACAATTTGGCACATTTATAAATGTACCAAAATTTATCAACTTTACTACTGATGGACACTTAAGCTGTTTCCAGTTTTTTGGCCATTATCAATAAAGTTGTCATGAATGTTCACGTATAAATTTTTGTATGTACACTTACATCCATTTCTCTTGCCTAGGTATATGCTTGCACTCCTAAGAACCCAACAGTTTTTGAAAGTATGCATATTCTTTTATATATAATGCATATCCTTGTCAAGACATTTTGTTATCTATATTTTATTTTATCCCTGCTAAGTAGTGTGTAGTTTTAACTGTTACTTAAAGTTTTCAACTAATTATCATCTTTTTAGTCTACCTTGCTTTTATATCCAACAGAAAACTGGCACTACGAATTTTTAATTTTTAAGGGATAGTCTTCAGTATTAATTAGATTGTTTCTTGGCCTTTCCATCATATATTAGGGATTTAATTTTCCAGATTGTTAAATAAGATACTATCTATCTATATGTTTTCCATCCTCTAAAATATACTTGTGGTTGTCTCTACTGTTATCTTTGTTAGCATGTTTCCACATTAAAAAAAAAAAACTATTTCTGTGAATTTTTCTGAGGAAATATAAACACATTATATTTAATGCACCAACATTATTTCTTAGCTGTGTATTTAATATGTGTTCTTAACATATAAAATCAATGACTGAACACAGATGAGATACAAGGTAAAACAATTAGTGAATGTCAAGATAAATACTATGGAAATAATAAGAGAAATGATAGTACAACATATAGAAATGTAGATTCAGAAAAGCACACACGTGAAAAGGGGAGTCCTTTTTGAAAACTATTATTATGTTGGAATGATAAAATAAATATCCCTCTTTTCCCAGGATCAGAATGTTGTTGGAAATTGTGGGAGTACAGACACATGTGCTGGCAGGTAGGATGGGCTTTTGCACACTGATCTCTAGTCTCTGAAAAACAGGAAATATTGTTTTGGGAAATCATTGACCTAGTTATTGGTCTTTTTTTTCATAATAAATGTAAGGTGTCTGAAACTTTGTTTATTATTAATAACATTTAATTGATTTTTAAAATAGGAAATGTAGAGAATGTTCAGATGGGTTTTAAAGGTCCCTGGAAAAGTTATATTTTATTTATTCCCTTATCTTCTGACCCATCAGGTCCCACCTGAGGCCACCACTTGTCAGTTCCTTGTGTCTTTCCAGAGATCATCATGTATATGTGAGTTCATATATATATATTTTTTTTTGTACCAGGGATTGAACTCAGAGGCACTGGACCACTGGGCCACATCCCCAGCCCTTTTATGTATTTTATTAGAGACAGGGTCTCACTGAGTTGCTAAATGCCTCGCCATTGCTGAGGCTGGCTTTGAACTTGCGATCCTCCTGCCTCAGCCTCCCAAGTGCTGGGATTACAGGCGTGCGCCACCGCACCCGGGTTGTGAGTTCATATTTTACTCTCCAATCCCATTCACTAATACCAGTGCAATGTGTAACCAGCCTACTAAACGGATTTAGATTGTTTTCAATGTTTTGCAATTATAAATAATGCTGTAAGGCATTTCCTTATATAAACACATAATTTCCCACATGACTAAGTATATTTGTCAGATACTTAACTGGGAGTGAAATTACTGAAGCAAAGGGATGAGCAATTTTAATATTGAAAGGTATTGCCTAATTTCTCCCTACAGAGGTGTTTTATGTTTGTTTGTTTTTGTGGTACTGGGGATCAAACCCAAGACCTTGCATATGCTAGGCAAGTACTCTACCATGGAGTTATATCCACAGCCCTTTTTAAAAATTTTATTTTGAGACAAAGTCTTACTAAGTGTCCCATGATGGCCTGGAACTTGTGATCCTCCTGCCTCAGCCTCCCAAGTAGCTGGGATTACAGGTGTGTACCACCGTACCTGGCTACAGAGATTGTTTTAATTCACATTCCCATCATCAATACATGAGTGCCTATTTCCTGTGCCATTAACTACAGAGTGTACACCTTATTACACTTTTTTATCTTTGCTGATTTGATATGTAAAAATGTTATTAGAGTATACTTCTATTTGCATTTTTCCCTGTGAAAGTGCTCAAATTTTAAGAGATTCTTATTTATTTCTCCACATACTAACTATATCTTTTGTTGATATAAATTGGGTTTGTTTTTTTTTTGTAGGAATTCTTCTTTTTTATAATTGATACTTTTATATGAAAAGCAGGTACTCTATAAATACAGAATGAAAACAGTACAAAGTGTGATAATATGAATGGTTTCCTTCCATACACAGAGACATTTGTATCATCTATACCATTACCATTGTCTATTCTATTTATCATCCTGGACCTCTAGACCTGGTTAATACACCTTGAAAATTTTCTCAAATCCCAACACATACAGTCGCCATCCTTCTGTTTTTATGAATGACCTGTATACACATGCAGAGCTATCTACTCCTATGATACACTTAGTTGGGCAAGACTTCAAAGGTTTTTGTTTGGTTGGTTTTATTTTTATTTATTTTTTAAAAATATATTTTTATTCTAATTTATTATACATTCTTGCAGAGTGCAGGGATGGGGGGATGAGAGGAATGAAGGAATGTTAAATAGAACAAAGAGGGGAGGGAAGGGGAGGGGGCAAGGGGATAGGAATAATGACAGAATGAATGAGACATCAATACCCTAAATACATGTATAAAAACACAAACAGTATGAAAATACTTTATGTAAAACCAGTGACTTGAAAAAATGTGCTCTTTATGTGTAATACGAAAGGAATTCTTTATGTATTAAGGAAATCATCACTTTGTCTGGAATATGAGTTGTCAAAATTGTCTATTGACAAATGGTAGGCCTAGTATATTTGAGTGGCAAGAGGAATACACAGAGGGATCTTGCCTCAGGAGTAAGAAATAATTAGCTCTAGATTAAGCACTGTTTTGATGCTACCTAAAAAAGCAAAAAGCAAGATGGGGAAAGGATCAACCTGTTTCCAACTTAACTACATCCCAGAATGAAGCTTAGTGTATTTATAGGAACAACAACAACAACAAAAAAAAAATGCAGCACCCCAAAACATAAAATTAACATCTCACATCTAATTAAAAGTACTAAAAATGCAAAGAAGCTGTAAAATATGGCCTGTAATGAGGGAAAAATCAATAAATTGAAAGATACCCAAAATTCTAACAGAGATTTTAGATTTAGCTGGCAATGATATTATTATAACTATATCCATAAGTCCAAAAATTTAAACAGAGACGTAAGAGATATTAAAAGATCCAATTTAAATTCTAGGGATGAAAAACTACAATATCTGAGATTAAAATGATACACAGGAGGGAACTAACAATGGATTCGACATTGTAGAATATAAGATTAGCTAATTTAAAGACATATCAATAGAAACTATCCAGAAAAAAACCCCACAGAAATACAGTGGTCTTGGCAGTGATTTTTTTGAATGATAACAAAAAGCAGAGACAACGAAAGACAAAATAGAGAAGTGGGACTACATCAAACTAAAAATCTACTGCACAGCAAATGATACAATCAACAAAATGGAAAGCATACGAGATGAGAAGCTGGGTATGGTGATCAGGATGCTGAAGCTGGAGGAGCCCAAGTTTGAGGCCAGCCTCAGCCATTTAGAGAGCCCCTACCTCAGAATAAAAACACAAAAAAAGGCTGGGGTATAGCTCAGTGGTAGAACACCCCTGGGATCAATCCCAAGTACCATGAGAACATATCTACAGAAACAAAACAAAAACAGCACAACACTACCTCCTTTGAGTGAGAGAAAATATTTGCAAACCATACATCTGATAAGAAATTAATACCCACCCAAAATATATAGGGAATTTATTCAACTCAATAGAAGAAAAGTAAATAACTAATTTTAAAAAACGGATAATGAGCTAAATAGACATTTCTCCAAAATAGGCAAAAAAAAAAAAAAAAAAAAAAAAAAAAAAAAGTGGCAACAGAGATATAGGTGCCCACCATCCTTAATTATAAAGTACATGAACATCAAAACCACACACCAAACATCACGAATAGTGACGAAGACAGGGAAGTCTTGTACACTTGTAGGAATGAACGTTGTACAGCCACAATAGGGAAACAGCATGGAAGTTCCTCAAAAAATTAAAAACAGAACTACTATATGATTTCATGATTCTGTTTCTGGGCATATCCAAAGGAATTGAAACCAGGTCTTGAAAATGCACATTCATGTCCACTGCGGCTTTAATGAGATAGCCAAGACATGGAAGCAACTTAATGTCTATCATTAGAGGAATCAAGAAAATGTGATACAGACATACAATGGGATACTAGTTGGCCTTGAAAAAGAAGGAAATCGTGCCATTTGCAACAACATGGATGGGTCTGGAGGACATTAATCAAAGTGAAATAAGCCAGACAAAGAAGGACAAGTACTACATGATACCACTTACATTAGGAATCTAAAATAGTCAAACACCTAGAAGCAGAGAATTGTGGTTGTCAAAGGTTGGGAAACAAGAAAGTACTAGTCAAAGTGTATAAAGTTTCAGTTATGCAAGATGAATAAGTTTTAGAGATCGGTTGCATAGCATAGTACCTTAGTAATATTGTATTGTACACTTGAAAACTTGCTAAGAGGGAGAGTTTTGTCAAGAGTTTCTCTGCCTCTGTGCCTTTCTCTCTCTCTCTCTCTCTCTCTCTCTCTCTCTCTCTCTCACACACACACACACACACACACACTCTCTAATAAATAAAAAGAATGAGAGAAAGTTTTTTGAGATGATGGCTATGCTTTTGGTGTATATTGTTCTAATCTTATCATGATGTATACTTTATCTTCAAACTTATCAAATTTATGTGTATTAAACATGTACAAGTTACCACTCAAATAAGGACAAGAGAGTACCAAATATGAGTTTTCAGTGATCAATACCATTGAAGCCATTTTTCTTGTTGTTGTTGGTGATGTGGTTCTGGGGATTGAACCCAGGACTTCCAGCATGCTAAACACATGCTCTATTGTTCAACTACACCCTCAGCCCACAGAACCATTTGGAAAGTCAGAGGACTGCTAGCCACAGGAGAAAAGAAAGTGAACATGCTTTTAAAAGACTTTGATTTATTTGGAAACTCTCCTGAAGCCAAAAGAACTATTATCCATTGTCCATGAGATTAGAAACCAGACTAACAATTCAAGGAAATAATGGAGCAAATTGGGCTATGGAACTAGTGGCCAGGCCTGGGTCCTGAATAACGTCCCTGATTGCTGATGTGGATTTGACCAAATATCATCTGAAGTATTTCCCTAAGGACTTATAAAGGAACAATGGCTGGGGATTTGATTGGTGTCCTTACTACTCCCGGGACACTTACCCTAGTGGTATCTATATGGATTTAGAAGGTAAAGTAAAGGTAAGGTAAAGGTAAAGTCCTTGTCCCTGAACATCTTTCAAAGGATGGAATAAGTCATATATGCCAGAGTACCCATTATGGGAGGGACATCACTCTTCAGTGAATACAGAAATTCACATGCAATGGACTATTCGAAAGATGATTTATTAAAAAAAGATGATTTATAGATATGTAGTTATGTGTCAAAAATAACTCTAAGACAGGGCCCCATTGATAATAAAAGGAGTTCAATCCAGAGGCACCAGAACTGGAGAAGATTGGCGACCTGACTTCACTATTATGTCAAGAGCTACTAGAAATTTCAGGTATTAATTAGTATTCGGGGACATTTTTAATGATTGCATAGAAGGCTTTCTCTGCCAGTCTGAAAAGGTTTCTGAAGTTGTTAAAGACTTACTGAAGGAAATAATTCCTAGGTTAGGGCTATCCATGTCTATTCAAAGTGACAGTGGGGGAGTCTTTATGGTAAAAATAATTCAAGAAGTGTGTAGCAACTTAGATGTTTATTGGAAATTATACACTTCTTGGGGACTTCCATCTACTGGCAAAACTGAAAAGGTGAATCATACTCTTTGTTACAGTGTTAATCTTTTTTTTTTTTTTTTTTTTTTTTTTTTTTTTTTTTGGTACTGGGGATTGAACTCAGGGGCACTCAACCACTGGGCCACATTCCCAGCCCTTTTTTTTGTATTTTAGTAGAGACAGGGTCTCACTGAGTTGCTAAGTGCCTTGCCATTGCTTAGGCTGGCTTTGAACTCGCGATCCTCCTGCCTTAGCCTCCCAAGTGCTGGGATTACAGGTGTGCGCCACCTCGCCCGGCTACAGTTTTAATCTTAAATGTCCCCCAAAGACCCACGGGTTAAAGGTTTGGTCCCTAGCCCATGGTGCTATTGTGGATTGGTGAAGCCTTTAGGAGCTGGGCCTAGTGGAAGGAAGTTAGGTCATCAGGGGTGTATTAGTCAGCTTTTGTGTTGCTATGGCCAAAAGAACAACTTTAAAGGAGGAAGAGTATTTTGGCTCACAGTTTCATAGGTTCAGTCCATGGTTGGCTGACTCCATAGCTCTGGGCCCTAGGTGAGGCAGAACATATGGCAAAAAGGGTGTAGTGGAGGAAAGCAACTCAGGACATGACAACCAGGAAGCAGAGAGAAAGCTCCACTTATTAGGGACAAAATATAAACCCAAAGGCATGCCCCTTGTGATCTACTTCCTCCAGCCACACTCTACCTGCCTACAGTTACTGCCCAGTTAATCTCTGTCAGTGGATTAAATCCACTGATTAGGTTATAACTCTCAAAATCCAACTCTTTCATTTCTAAACATTTTTTGCATTGTCTCACACATGAACTTTTGGGGGACACGGCATATCTAAACCATAATAGGGGACACACCCTTGAAGGGGCTGTTGGGACCCTATGGATTTCTCTCTTTTTATTTCTTGGCCACCATGAGGAAAACAGGTCTCCTCCACCAGGTGCTCTCTAGTACTGTGCTACAATAGGCTCCAAACAGGTCTATTGTTGTTCTTGTCAGGTCTTTTGATCACAGCAAAACAAAAGCCAACTAAGACACACTCAGTAATGGTGAACTGAAACTTCTGAAAGTGTGAGGCAAAATAAATCTTTCCTCCTGGTAGGTTGATTATCTCAGATGTTTTGTCACAGTGGCAGAAAGCTGACTAACACAGTCTTAAAAAGACCTTAGCTAAAATTTGCAAGAAACCAATTTAACTTCGGAATAAGCATTATCAGTTGCCTTGTTTCAGGTGAGGGTGGCCTCTAGCAGTAAGCTCCAATTTCACTCCAATTGAGTTCCTGTGAAATGAAGCCTTTCCTATATTCTAGAGAAGATTTGGGAGTCCCAGAGGAAACCAATCACTTCTTAGCCTTCAATAATCTTTCCCCATGTCTTTGTCCATAAATATCCCCAAACATTATTTCAGGGAGGCAGATTGAGACTTGCTTTTTCATCTCTGCACTCAGCTGCCTTGTGAGTAAACTCTTCATCCTTTCAAAACTCATCATTTCAGTAATCAGCGAACTGCACAATGGGCAAAACAGATCTGGTGGGCTAACATTCTTCAATACTGAAAGCAATTTAATTCTATCTCACTGCCAGTTCACCCCACTCATTTAAGTAATCCATCTCTATCAAGGTGTTTTGATTTTTAAAAAGGGGAGAGGTGTGTTTTTAATCCTTTTGGAAGAAACCTGCCTCCAACTCTCAGAATTACAAAAATTTCTCCCCAATGTATATATTTTATTTCACTTTGAAAACATAGGTCTATCTTTAAACTATTTGAACAGTTAGCTTGTCTCTGTACAAACTCCTTTCAAAAATTTTTACTTCCCAGAAGGTAGTATAAAAAATTTTACTTTCTTTCATAAATTAATATTTTAAGAAGGTCTGAAATTTTCACAAATTTGATATTAACCTTTCTTAAACTGTATTTTTTAAAGGATTTATTTTTGGAAGATTCTTCAATATAAGCCCTTTTCTTTAAGTAGAATATCATTATATTTATTTATTATTTTTAACTTGTTTTTGCTCCAGGAATCAAAAAGGGACCTGAAATAGTTCTTATTTAAAAAAAATAAAATTTCTAATTATAAATACATATATTTTAATAAAATGAATAAAATTTCTGAATTCTGAAATTTAGAAATATAGAAATTAGAAGATAAAATCACCAGCAATTCTGTTACCTACAGATGCTGTTAACTATTTTATAATATACCACAATAACTTTTTAATTGTCATATATAAGTTTTATATTATTTTAATATTTTTTTTCTTTTTATATAAGTAGTTATAATTCTGTGCTTGTGTGCATTTGTGATTTGTCCTCTCAGTAAAGTCCTTTGCTATGTGAAATTTATACCATTTTTTTGGCAAGTAAACACATACAAATGGTTCAATTTATGAATTTTTAATTTTATGATGTTATGAAAGCCATACAAATTCAGGAGAAATCAGTACTTTTCCTTGGGGTGGTGATATGGTAGAATACACTTGTGCAGTGCTGGGCATTGGCAACCAGCCAACGCAACCACAAGGCACACAATGCTCTATAGTGTTGCCAGTGTTGTTTGGATGTTGTGCTTTGGCATCTCATCATGTCTACAAAGTGTCCATCATTTCAGCATGGTACTCAGTAAATTACATGAAATATTCAACACTTTACTATAAAATAGGCTTTGTATTCGATGTTCTTGCCCAACTACAAGCTAATGTGTTTCCAGCACATTTAAGGTAGGTGGGGTTATACTATGGTGTTCAGTTGTATTAAATGCATTTTTACTTATATTTTCAATTCATGATGGGTTTATCAGGACTTAACTTCATCATAAGTAAGGAGTATCTTATTCAGGATATTCCATGTTGTGATAGTCCCTTCTTTTGAATTTTCAAATATAATTTAGATTTTGTTTATTATTCTCCTGTTGATATATTTACAACTTTCTATAACTTTGCTAACAGGCTACTGAACAGAGATTAGTCTTACTATTTTCCTAGCACTATGCCTTATATATAGAAGGAGTGTAGTATATGTTTATTGATTTAATATAATGACAGTAAATTATACCCTTGTATTAGTAAAATTCTTGTTCGGTTCACTGTCTATGTGCTTATTCAAGCATATAAAAAGAATTATTTTCTTAAAACTTTTATCAAAAGATTAGCATAAAATACTTGCTAATTACTATGTACTAGCATTCTTGGTGATCAAACTATGTAACATTTAAGTCCAAATCAGATCTTTTAAGATTTTCTCTGTTTTTATAATCTTTAAAATAGTTTGTATAAATATTGAATTACTTACCTTGCAAAGACTTAAGTGGAAGCACAAAAGTAACAAAAGAACATGAATAAACTTCATGTTGGAGGTGTCCAGGGTCTATGTCTCTGCTGAAGACTCTTGTCCATCCCAGGGAGTCTTTTGAAATTTAATTTTTAACCTCTGAAAAAATATTTAAAAAGAGCAATCCTCCTAAAGAGATTTGTACTTCTGAACCCTTACAGAATTTGGCTAAAATCCAAAGAGTTTTACCGTAACTGAAATAAAAAATGGCCTTCCTAGCAAATAGCAGAGGGAGGTGACCAATAGAAACTTCCTCCTCCAGAAGATTGCCCCACCTTGTTAAAGAACAAATGCCTCAATTCTGTTTTCTGGGGAGACAACAATTACACTGGAAGCAAATTTCTTGTTTTTTTGGTAAAATAAAATTAAAATTTTTTTTCCCTTAAGGATGAAGACATGGAAATGGTAAAAATAAAAGTTTATCATATTGAAAACTATGCAACATATGAGCAAAATTCTTAAAAACACAGCTCTTTTATTATATGTTCATTGTGTTGTAACCAAGTTATATTTACTGAGCACAGGAAAACTTTTTGAGAGTGAGCTTGGGGGTATAAGAATATTATTAGGGCCGGGCACAGTGGCACATGCCTGTAATCCCAGCACTTGGGAGGCTGAGGCAGGAGGATCTCAAGTCAAAGCCAGCCTCAGCAATGGTGAGGCACTTAGCAACTCAGTGATACCCTGTCTCTAATAAAATACAAAAAAGGGCTGGGGCTGTGGCCCAGTGGTCGAGTGCCCCTTAGTTCAATCCCTGGTACCAAAAAAAAAAAAAAAAAAAAAAAAAAAGAATATTATTAGGGATCAACACCTATAGAAGGAAGGGTGGGGTAGGAAGCAAGAGAGAGCAGAGGAAGAATTTCTATGCAGGTTCAAAAGAGCTTTGGCCTACTGGTAAAGCAAGTGTGTGATCTGTTAGTGTCCCTGGGTCTGACAGAAATGGCAGGGTCTTTATACCTGGATTTGCTTGGGGTATGATGGTAACCTGATGTGGGAACCAAGAAGGGCCTACTCTAAGGTGAAGCAGTTCTTTGTAGCTGAGGAAGACCCTGAGGGATGTGATAATTGTTTGCTGTCATGAAGTGTCTTTTTGCTGTGCTGAGGATTGAAATCAGGGTTTACCACTAAGCCACACTCCCACCTCTAGGAGGAGGTGTATTCTGACCATACTCTTCACAGCCAGGTAGCAAGATCTTCCTTGAAGAGGGATCTAGAAACTCATTTCTGTGTCTTTGAAAATCTTGTACTTTTTAGATCTACTTTTCATATATATTCCAAGCATGGCTCTTTCAAAATTCCTGTGGCCCTCTTTACCTGAACAGAAACTTATAAGAGAGAATTAGTGGGAAAACTATAGGCCCTGCTCTTGCGGTTGATCTTGGGGCTACAGTTGATACTCATCCTCTGTCTCCTCCCTATCCGTTCCAGAGTCCCTTCACCCTGAGCTTCCACCTTTGCTGGTCTCAGTGGCTTACTTGATGACATAGTCCACAACCTCTTCTAGGAGTTGTCAAAGTCCCCGGTTAGCATTCTTTTCTCAGACCAACTTGCTGTTTCTATTCCTTTACTGTCACAAGAGGCACCCTGGCAGATCAGGTAGATTTCACATATATTCCTCCCTGTTCCAACTGTAACTCCAGTATCCCTGCTTCTCTGAATGATCAGGGTCAATTACCCCTGTCAATATAGTGACTCCTTTTTTTTCCTGCTAGTCTCTAGACACAAGGATCCCAATGTGCACAAGGTAGAAGCTTTAGGATTCTTACTGTGCTCCTGGTGAAAGTATGGTTCTTTGGGGATCAAGACCTCTAACCCTGCAGAGTCTATACTGTTGGGGTCAGGAAGCACAGAGCCCCCAGTTGGTCTTTAGGAATGGTCATTTCTACTTCTAGCCCTCATATGTTTCTAGACCCATACATCCTTCCTAGTGGGAATACAATGTTAATAAGTCTGATTATATATACATATTGCTATAGGATAGCACCCTGTTCTTATAGGCTACTGCCTTTAAGTAGCACCCCAGCTTTGCATTCTGTAGGCCACTCCAATGCTATCCCAACTTAGGGTAGTGTGGTATGTGATATGACTAGTGGATTGCATGGTCACAAGCCAATTCTTGCATTTCTTTTGCTATCAAGTGTGCATTCTCATTAGGCAGGGTGTTATGTGGGATTTCCCTGCTGGAAAATTAAGTACTCTATCACCATGGAACTAACTTAACCCCTGCAAGAAGAAAAAGCACACCCATTTTGAGATGCACAGCGATAAGGTGTAAATTCTTTGGGTGAGAACCATAGACAAGGGAGTGTAAAATAAAGTGACAACATCAATTTCTCTTTAAACAGAGAGGAAGTGCAGCTCCCATAAAGGCAGGGTCCCAAATGGGTAGCTTCTGAGTTGCTGTTGTCTAGAAGTTTATATGGTATTGCTGAAGGTGACCTTTAAAGCTATTGGCTGTTGACTTTTGAGGAGTTTCTTCATCCAATCAGCATGAGACACTCAATGATCAGGATGCTGATCATGGATCAGGATGTCCACCAGCTTGTTCACATGCTTGGCTCATCAGATGCTTTGTACACAGAATTGTTGCAATGGAGGTCCTAATGACAGCTCCTGTTCTCACCATCTCAAATATATGTCCATTCCTGTGAGAACATACCACTGGCCATTCTAAGATTAAAAGGATCAGATGTAGTCAGTTTGCCACCAAGTGGCTATTTGGTCTCCTTGATAAAATTGTGCCATCTTGTGGGCACAGCACTGGGATCTTGATGTTGGTTGGAGCATTTGTTGATGGCAGTAGCTAGATGATCCATGGAGGTTCATGCTACAGATTTCATGGGTCACCTCCATCCCTGATTTCATTGTCACTTCATTCTTGTGCTCTTCATGCCAGCACTGGGGTAACTGATGACAGAATGGTTAATACCAGACTGGCATTTTCAAAATTATTTACTGACTTTTCTCTAACAGATGCATCAGTGAGCATTAATATGTGTTACAAAGATTTTTATACTTCCTGCTGACTCTCATGTATACATCCATATTTCAATCCCAGAATTTTTTGTTCTTGATCTTCAAATATTTTTCATTCTACAAAACAAAGATGGTCAGGCAATTGCCTAAGGTTCCATATGTAGTCTGACCCAAGTCTACTTTTCTTTCCATATGGAGTATGATCAAGTGTGCCCCCCTTAAGTTCTGTCTCTTAGGAGGTCTTTTCCTCACCACTGTTTTTCAGAAGTACCTGTGTGACTGTACTACAGATGCTGCCTATTTTTGACTTGTACCTGCATACTGAGCAAACCCACCTGTAAACCAATTGCAAGTTTTCCTCTCCTCCTTCAGTTAGTTATATCGGATTCCCCATTATAGCCATGTGTGTGAGCCCTAAGGGAGGAGCATGGGTGCATCCATTTGGATGACCTCCACATAGGTCTGGGATACCTGCTAATGTACCCTGCTTGTGGCCTCTGGTCGTGTTTGTGTTTGGTTGTGGATGTAACAATACATTTTTACAGCTGGGTATGTAGCTCACTGGTACATTTATCAAGCATGTACCAGGCCTATAAGGTTCCAGCCCCCTGAACTGCAAAACATAAAAATAAAAAATACATTGTTGTTATATCTGCTTGACCTTATGCTTTATAAATCTGTGAGCACTGAAGTATTCAATCGACAGAAGGCAGTTCTGGCCACATGGTAACATAGTGTCCCATGATCCTTTTTTCCAGTCTTAGCAAGTTTATATCTTAAAGCGGTTCCTGTGAGCTGAAGAGGGGCATGGGCATTTATCAGGGACCAGAAGTGCACAAGTTATTTCTCAATGGAGTATAATTCTCTATTGCAGATGGTATGGCTTGTTCCAGAACTTCTAATCCCACGTTTCTTCAAACTTCCTGACCACACAGAGATAATAAATAACCTTAGTAAAAGTCTTTTCCTTATTATTGCAATTCTTACCAAGAATGACAACCAAAGTCCTGTGCTAGTCTTGTCAACAAAAGCAGTCTTAATAAATGGTTTGCTGTAACCTCCTTCTGTGTACTTAAAAAAAAATCTGTAAAAACCAATATCCCTCATATGACACCATTTGGGGAAATGAAAATTCTATGTGGTTAGAATTCATTACTACCATATGATCATCTTCATTCTGTCTCAAATAAACTGTTTTCATATTCAGTATGCTTTGACTTGCCTTCTAGGTTCACAATACTTGATTACCACCTGTGTTTTACAAATATGACTTACAATCCAATGTAGTGAATTTTGAAGACAAAGTGGGAGAAAATTCTAAGCCTCGGTAATTCTGATTAAGAACAAAGAATCATGATGAGGAACCCCCAATTAATAAATGCAGCAATGGCTCCAGCAAAACTGAAAAAGCACTTAACTACAAATCATAGTAAAGGAGAAGATATAAATACTATCCAGCTCAGAGGTGGAGCACATGCTTAGTGTACAAGAGGCCCTGAGTTTAGTCCCCAGATCCACAACAAAACAAACCCCAAGGGATCTGAACCCCCCATACACACACCAACTACCACAGCACCAGCGATTGAACCCAGATCCTCATGGTAGCAAGAGCTACATTTTTATTCGGAGACAGGGTTTTGCTAAGTTGCCCAAGTTGGCCTCAAACCTGTGATCCTCCTTCCTTAGCCTCCAGAGATGAAATACAGAAAAGCCACCACACCTGGCCTGAATTTCTGACTTACAGAAATTGTGCAAAGTGATGTTTGTTGTTTTAAGCAATTAACTGTTGGGGTAATTTATTATACAGAAAATGTACTAATACAGATTTTGATTCTTAACAGGATGCTTGAGTTGAAAAATGAATTATAGGAATACTTTTCAGAAAATAGAAGGCCAGGGCTGGGGATATAGCTTAGTTAGTAAGAGTGCTTGTCTCACATATACAAGGCCCTGGGTTCAATCCCCAGCACCACAACAAAACAAAACAAAAAAAACAGTAGGCCAGATTTTGTCAAATATTTTGAAGATGAAGAATGGCTGCAGAAACTAGCTACTTAGCAGACATTTTTCATCGCATGAACTAGTTGAACAGGTATTTTCAAAACCCTAGAGAAAATATTTGGACTCATAATGATAAGATTCCTGGGTTTAAATAGAAACCAAATTGGAAAAAATCATATTGCAAAAAGAAATCTTAAAATGTTTCGACTGCTGCTAGGACTTGAGAGTGAGGAAGCCTCAAGTCTTATGAAAACCACTTTGGGAGGACTGCAGAACAAAATTGAACAGATTAAACAGTATCTTCATTTTCCTTTGATACACTGTTTGACTGGAAGACTGCCCCTTTTCCTGAGCTCCTTATCAGCCTGAGCACTTGACTTTGACAGAAATGGAAGAACTTTATAAGTTTATGACTGTAAACAGATGAAATGTACTGATTTTCCCTTCTCTAAGCTCTGGTCTTCTGTGAAAGAAAAGCATTCTGTCATTCATTAGGAAAGGAATGATCATTTTGCCATACTTTTCAACTTTTTATTTGTATGAGAAAGCTTGTTTGTTGTTATTGAATGACTATTATGAGTAAAGACAGAAACTATCTCATTTCAGTTGAAAATGAAATCTATGTGCCAATTTCAAGTTAAACTCAGAATTGAGTGTAAATACAACAGAAGACAAGCAAAGATTTCACACAGAATAAATACATGTCATCATTTGCATTTAAAAATGACTCTTATGTATATCTAGGCCTATAAATACAAATCAACATTCATTAAAATAAAATTGTAACTTTTACCAAATTAAAAGAAAAAGCTGAAGTTTCCACTCCCATTTAATTTGCATTAGAGTTAATATTCTCTGTGAGTTAATAGCCTCATTAGCTTATAGAATAGGCAAATAAAACAGATTCACAGAAAAACATCATTCTGTATCCAAAAGAGCAGAGATATACAAGAATGTAAATGTACTCAATACCACTGAACTATACATTTTAAAATGATGATGGTAAACTTTATGTGCATATTACCACAGTTAAAACAAGAGCACTGACAATTATCTGATCATTTTGTTTCTGACTTGCTTATCATGCTATTTTGTGTGATGTGTGTGTGTGTGTGTAGTTTTTTTTAAAGGGGCTCTGGAGTCAGGAAAATTATTTCAGGAGTTCCTCCAGAGTGAAAAAATAGAGATTGGTCTAGCGGAGGGAAATGGAACTTATCCAAGCAAAAGGAAGTGATTAACAAAGGCAGAGAAAGAATATCAAGGCAGCAATGCTGGCCTGATGGGACAGAGGGATGGTATACAGCACAGGGGGGAAATAAAGTTAATTATATAGAAGTCTCACTTGATGGAAAGATTTTACTTAGACTTGTTGCTAAGGGAAATGGGGACTATCATGGGAATGGTATAAAGAAACTTAGTTCAGTATGTCATCAAATGCAGTACAGATGGGAGGAAGAAGTTGAGCTTGAAAGTATTTGAGATAACAAAGATGCTCATAATGTGAGAAGATGCTATAACTCACTGTTATTATTTCTGAATATTTGAACTCTCGTAGAATTATATTGGATGATTCAGGGCCAAATAAGACAAGGAAGCATGAGTGTCAAGAGGCCTATAAATAGCTGATGACAAATACAAAGCTACTTTGAAAGAAAGGAAAGTAAATTGATAGCTTTGGATAAAATAGACTGCAACCAAGGCTGGGGTGGGGTAAGGAAGGAGGAGAGTGCTCAAAGGTCTGAGTTCAGAGATTAGAAACCAGGAGTATGATGCTACCATGAGTACATATGGGGAACTGGAAAGATGAACAATTCGGGAAAAGGATAGAGTGGAGGTAGGAGGGACAATAAAGGCCTGAGGATAGTGAGAACCAAAGTTCTAGTTTGTTCTTCTTACTAGCTGGTGAAGTTATTTCACTTCTTTAATGTCAGGTACTTATAAAGTGTTTAAGTAACAGGTGATCTTAAAGGTCTTATACAAGTTCAATGGTTTTTATCATACTGGAGTTGGAGATAACAGTGGGACACCAATGGAAATAGAAATACTAAACTTAATGTTAAATGGCACAAGACAAAATAGAGCAGGGCAGCCGGGCGCCATGGCACATGCCTGTAATCCCCAGTGGCTCAGGAGGCTGAGGCAGGGGATCGAAGAGTTTAAAGCCAGCCTCAGCAACAGCGAGGCACTAAGCAACTCAGTGAGACCCTGTCTCTAATACAAAAAAGGGCTGGGGATGTGGCTCAGTGGTCAAGTGACCCTGAGTTCAATCCCCGGTACCAAAAAAAAAAAAAAAAAAGCAGGGCAATTTGAATAATTCTACATCTATACCATGTACAGAATTTAAAGGGCATTTATCAAATCTGAATTAAAATTCGTTTTATGTAGAGGGCTATTAGATGCCCGCTATATTTTAGTGTAGACATGCTGGGATCCCTAATATTTCCACAATAAAGTTTTCAAACCGTCTTTCAAAATTCCATTTACAATAACGCTCTGAAATAGGGTACCAATCTCCACCTTCTTTCAAAGAAGGGGCAGCAAATGTGTCAAATAACAAGGAAAGGTCTCAGAGGTTTAACGCACAAAAGAGGTCAACCAAATATAATAAATAGAGATCACTACCTTTATTAGTGAGGGAATTTTAGTCAAAGAGGGGATTGTGTCAGATATCAAAAGTTTAAGGAAAAAACGAGGAGAAACTTCTATTTCTCCTATCCGTGCTCAAACCGTCGTACTTGGTGAATGAATAAACTATACTGTACAAAAGATTAAAAGCTGGGTTTGGCTTCTTGTCAGGTAACAATTTCTTTAAACCCATACACTTTTCTTTAATAAAACCAGAGGACAAATGGACAGGCACAGTTCAGCCCACAGGGTGTATATTTCAAAAGATCCGCAACAAGGGCCTCCAAAGAACGCAAACATTCCCTCCAGCTGCGACAGGTTCTGATATGGCCAGACCCCCCTCTGGGCAGAGCGCGGCCTGGAACCGCGGCCACACTACTAGAGTCGGCGACAAAACGGAGGAGCGAGGTTGAAGACCATCGTCCAGCTTGAGGGGGAAGAGAACCACTCCAGAGGGCAAAGACTGAAAAAGCCCTACCTCTCCTAACGCTTAAACGCCCGACTTCTGGGAAGAGGAGGCGGATCCCGAACTCCGGCTATCTCCAAGGGCAACACCACGGCAATATTTCCGGTAACGTCATGACGTAATGGAGGCCGTTTCGCTTCATTTCCGCTTTCTCTCGCTAAGCAAGTTGGTCCTACTGTCGTAAACTACTGGTTGGAGTTAGATATTGTCGCTTCTTTTCCGGCTTTGAAGGCTTGTTTAGAAAGGCGTCAGTGTCGCTGCCTCTTTCCGTGACTGGCTCTTTTTGCTAACCAGTAATTCGAGTTTATATATATATTTTTAACTCTATGCCGTACGGTGGCCGAGGAGGTTCCAGCTCGCCGGAAGTATCCTGCGGGTGGGTGTGAACGCAGAGGCCCGGGCCAAAGGTGCACGTGGCGGCGGTGAGTGGTCAGAGAAGCTAGAGGATCTGCGAATGTGGGAAGCGGAATGCAGCCGCGGGAGGGAGGGAGGAAGAAAGGGAATGCGGTGTGAGGACCTTGCTTCCTACTTGAGGAGGAGGTACTAACCCCGGGCGGCGAAACTGGTGTATGGTCCCGCGGCGCTCAAAGGCCATGGGGAGATAACACTGGCAGTGTGGACGAAATGTCAAGGATGTTGATGTAATCGTCCCGTTTTATGGTGTTCTGATCGAGGTGCAGGGGTGTTAGATGTGTATTCAGAGACCACAACGGTCAGAAGGTTCTTACTGTTTTTTCCACCAGGTAGGAAAGATCATGTCTTTTCGAGGCGGAGGTCGTGGAGGCTTTAACCGAGGTGGTGGTGGTGGCGGATTCAACCGCGGTGGCAATAGCAACAACCACTTTCGAGGTGGAGGAGGCGGCAACTTCAGAGGAGGCGGCAGAGGAGGATTTGGACGAGGGGGGGGTGGCCGCGGAGGTTTTAACAGAGGCCAAGATCAAGGACCTCCAGAACGTGTAGTCTGTACGTCGTCTTCAATGTTTAGCCCGTTTGGGGAAGTGGGGTTTGGGTTTATGTTATCAGCAAGTTTGAGTGATAGGTGCTGAAGGATAGATCCAGCAGCTCACAAAGGGAGTTTGCAGCTTGGTGTGGGAGGTGAGTCTGTATGGAAGGTGCTGAAAACTGACTCACAGTGGTATTGTAGTTGAAAGATACTGGAGAATGTACTATGGAACTTGAGCTTGGGCTGAAAGGATGAGATTAATGGACAGTAATGGGTGCTACCCCTTTTTGCACATGAGAAAGTTGATTCAGAGTTAAGTTTCTTTGTTAGGGTTATAATTGAAAAGAGTCTGACTAAGAATGGGTGGATCCGTGTGCTGGATGGTTTAAAGGGGGCCATGGCTCAAGGCAAAGGTCCCGCCCGCAGGCTGTTAGAACAGTCCATACATGAGCCATTGAGGTCTTGATTTAGGATGACAACAGTGAGGAAAAAATAGAAGGGTTAGGTGGGGAAGATTTCAAAGGAAAAACATAAGTAGAACTTGGCTGATACTAGAAATGAGAGGTTCTGGATTTTGAGCTTGGATAGGAAAGGAGAGTTAATTTTGCAGGCATGTGATGAGTGTTTTATTTGGGGTAATAGTTACAAGTAGAGTTAGTTATTTTGGGGCTGTGTACTTGCCTGAAAATGATTAAGAATCATTGGTAAAGAGGTGGTAGTGGGAATGGGTTCTAAGAAAGGAGGGAAGAAAAGACAAGAATGGAGACTGATTCACATTTAAGAGTTGGGGAAAAGAGAGAAAATCAGGAAAATAAAGCATAGTGTTTGATGAAATTGGAATAGTTTATAATAAGATTACTTACGGTTGATGGTCTCAGTGTGCCAAGCACTATTCTAAACTCTTGATATTTGTTATTCCACTTATATGTTATTATTCCCATATTAAAGAGGACACTAAAGCAGAGAGAAGGTGGAGAAGACCTTTCCCTAGGTCACATAGCTAGTAAGTTGTGGAGCTGGCATGTCAGCTCAGGAAGTCCACACTGTTAATGACTGTGCTCTTCTGTCTCAGAGGAGAACAGGTATAGTGAAATTTCAGGCAGTTAAGAAATCAGAGACATTGGCCAGTATCATTTGAAAGAGTTTCATAGCTGGGCGCGGTGGCGCATGCCTGTAATCCCAGCACTTGGAAGGCTGAGGTAGGAGGATCGCGAGTTCAAAGCCAGCCTCAGTAATGGCGAGGCACTTAGCAACTCAGTGAGACCCTGTCTCTAAATAAAATACAAAAAAGGGCTGGGGATGTGGCCCAGTGGTCAAGTGCCCCTGAGTTCAATCCCTGGTACCAAAAAAAGAGTTTCATAATTAATATTTTCTTGTCCTATTTCAGTGTTAGGCGAGTTCCTGCATCCTTGTGAAGATGACATAGTTTGTAAATGTACCACAGATGAAAATAAGGTGCCTTATTTCAATGCTCCTGTTTATTTAGAAAACAAAGAACAAATTGGAAAAGTGGATGAAATATTTGGACAACTTAGAGATTTTGTATCCTTTCTAATTGGATGATCTGGTAATTTCACTGACCACGAATTTATTATCTGCCCCCCTCCCTGTAGTTAAATAGTCATTAAAGTTAACTTTTTAATTAAGACAGCATTGCTAGGCGTGGTGGTACATGCCTGTAATCCTAGTTACTTGGGAGGCTGAGGCAGGAGGTTCTCAAGTTTAAGGTCAGCCTGGATAACTTAGACTGTCTCAAAAATATTTTTTAAAAAGGGACTAGGGATGTAGCTTAGTGGCAGAGCACCCCTTGGTTCAGTCCCCCAAAGTAAAATGCATACATACATGAATAAATCAGCATTAATTCAGGTTGGATCATAAGGAGAATGACTAGGGGAGAAAGCATTCATTCATATGTCCTGAAATAAAGCCCTAGAAAATGACTTTCTTTTTGGAAAATTCTAGAAATTATGGCCATTTAGATAAGTGCCACAGGATTAAATTGGTTGCATTGGATATGATGGTGCTGCTGGAATGGTATGGTATGTTTTGTTTTTTAAAAGAAAACTTCCATTTCCTCTCAGGAATCTGTTTCTTCTCTTTTCGATATATGTGTGTACCTTGTAACCTTGTTTATAAAATGATAAATGAATTCAGAAGATTTAGAATCTTCATCTTAATTTTTTATTCCTTAATAAAATCAATAGTATTTTTCAGTTAAATTGTCAGAAAACATGAAGGCAACTTCCTTTAAAAAACTACAGAAGGTGAGTGAAGCTTATAATACTTAGGATTCTTGGTTTTATAAGGGAATGGCATACCTTTGGATAGTATACTAGTGAAGTTCTTAGCCTAGTAAGTCCCAAGTTTTCAATTCTGCAAACATAAGAAATGTTTGAATATTACTTTGAATTTACCATCAGTGGTGTATTTGTTGCTTAATTTAAGTTTTTATAGGGGACAATGGGACAAAATGGGTTAAACTGAAAATGTTCTATATTACAAACATTGAGCTTACTGATCCTTTCAGAATGTATTCCTTGCACATATTATAACTCCAGAGGATTTTTTTTTAACTTATTAAAAAGTTAAAGGGCTGGGAATGTAGCTCAGTGGTAGAACATTTGCCTGGTACAGGTGAGGCCCTGGGTTGATCTCCAGCTTTCCCTCTTTCCCAATTAAAAAAAAAAAGCTACATGAGCAAACATTCTAAGTAAAATGTTACATTGTAAACATCTGGGAAAAGATGGGTATTAAAGTATTTCACCAGTGTTTTCATAACAAGATGTTGTGCAGGAAATTATATAGGTTCCCATTAGAATCTTTATAGTGGGACCAGATTTAGTCTGTAGGCCTACCTGAGACCTGAAAGTTGACTGGGAATGATTCTCAATACTGATGGCACTTCAGAGTTATCTAAGAGGGAGGTTTTAAGATGTCCTTTTAGGTCTCATTCCTAGAAATTTGACCCAGTTGCTCTTAGTGGGGACAGATTCAAGCTCCAGTATAATTTTGATGTAGTTAGACATGCACTTGGGAACCACTGGGCAATCAAAGAGGATGAAATACAGTCCAAGTAAATTTGCAAAATCTCAGTAAACAACGTTAAGTATTCAAAAAAGGTGGAGTTATGTAGTGGGCATAGAACCTCCAAGAGGGATGGGGAAATATGTGAAGTAAAATTGGTGAGATAGGAAGGCTCATGATTACTCTAGGTCATCACAAAGAGTTCAGATTTTAGCTTTTTTTTTCTTTTGAATTAAATAACAAAATTTAACTTTTTTTCTTTTAAATTATAGGATAATAACAGTTAAATTTATTCTTAAAAAGGCACTATGGAAAAATAGAAAACACATTGGAAAGGGCTCAGTACTTTTTGTGAAGGGGCCCAGTAGGTTGTTGCAGTAGTCTTAGAAGAGATATTTTTGGCTAGGGTAAAGACAGTTGAAATGGAGAAGAGTAGGTGGATTTAAGAGAAATGTAGGACATAATATTAACAGGACTAGCTATTGAGGTTGAAAAAGTTTTTAAAAAATCATCTTTCAGCTGTTGATTTCAGCATGTTTGTAGATGGTGGTACCATTTACTGAAATGGACAACTCTGGAAAAGGGAGAGTTAAGGGGAGATAATGAGTGGTTTTGGACATAATGAGTTTAAGGTGCTTGTGAAATAGTCAAATGGTCAGGAGTTTAAAGGAAGGGTGTGAACCAGAGATGAAACTTGGAAGTTGTCAGTGTATAGGCAGTTTATGAACCAGTCTAAGAAGAATGAGAAGAAAAAAAGCACCCATGAAGAGCTTTAGGGTACTTCCCAAATGTAAACGTTCTAGTGGAGATGAAGAAATATTATTTTCTGCAGAAAGGGAGGCAAACCACAAGCATGTTTTAAAAGTGGTATCTCATGAGAATGGAGTGTTTACAAGAGGGAGTTGCTCAGCTCTGGCAAAATGCTGTAAAGTCTTCTTCGGGTTTAGCAACATGGAAGTCAAGGAGCCAATGGAATGGTGGACCCAGAAGCCAGATTGGAATAGGAAATGAGATGGAAGCTATGCCTTGTTGCCAGGGTGTCCCTGGAGCTGAAGAGCCTAGAAAGAAATTGCTGAGATAGGCTTCTCATCTAGCAACCTGGGGGTGAGGTGGGGGAGTACCTATTAGAGTCGCTTGAATGGATTCAGATCCCTGCTGTTTCTTACAGTATTATTTATTTGAGGATTTACTATTTCATGTATGTGTGTGTGTTTGTGTTTTCCTAAATCACAGGTACTAAGTTGGGCACAGTGTATTTCTTTTGGTTTCCAGATCCAGTGTTATCTATGTTTTAAGTTCAGGGTTTCTTTATCCAACTTGGGATAAAGTCTGAAAACCAGTGCCACCTAGTTGAGCTTTCTGTGATGATGGAAGTTCCTGCCCAGTACTGTAGCCATTAGCCACAACATAGCTGTTGAGCACCTGAAGTGTGACTTACATGATTCATGAATATAATTATTAGTCTCATATTTTAATCATTAAATAGCAACATGTGGCTAGTGGCTGCCAGACTGTCTGGACAGTGTAGATCTAGACACTAGTTTTGAGATGATGGGCCACAAAGAGAAGGGTAACAAAGGGGACATGTAGAGAGGGCTACAGGTGTTATTTTAACCAATATATTACAGTTTTGAAGCCTCCATTTGTGTTTTGTGTAGAAGACTTGGGAGAGAACATGCTTCCTTAAAAATTTCATCAGCTCCAAAATGTCCTTCTTAACTCCAGATAGAGGATGGGGTTAGTTTCTGTATATTATTCATTACTTAATATGTTCAGGAAATATTGATTTGATTTTTTTGTTAAAGCCTTGAAATAGCTGGTATGCCAATGCTTTATTTTAAATTTTATGTGTGTAATGCTTATTAAGTGCTTTATGTACATTAAAATCTTTGCTCAGAACTATACAACAATAAGTGGTAGGAATAGGATTTGAACCTAAGCAGTTTTGATTATATTCTGTTGTCCACCAGGCTATCTTATGAATTATTTGTATTAAATTTCCAGTTTTATATAGACCCATTTAAGTTGCTGCCACTGCAAAGATTTTTACCTCGACCTCCGGGTGAGAAAGGACCTCCAAGAGGTGGTGGCCGGGGAGGCCGAGGAGGAGGAAGGGGAGGAGGAGGCGGCGGCGGCCGAGGCGGTGGTAGAGGTGGTAAGTTACTTATTGGAGAAAATTTCTAATGAGATTTCATAGCCACAGCTGATTCATGTGGTACATTTTAATTTTGTATGTAGGCAAACTTCCCTTGTATTTATTTATTTTAGTAATTCTTTCAAATATTGGCAGATTGTCCATAGTAATAATGCTTTGTTTCAGCTAACTTAAAAAAGAAAAAAACCCATAACAGTATACTTTTGAGCAATTTTTTAACTCTTAAGTTATTTTATCTCTTGGTTTTCTTGGGGAGTTTCATAAAGTACAGTCATTTGTTACTTAATGACAGATGAATTTTGCAAAATTTGTCATCAGGCAGTTTTTTGTTGTGTGAATGTTGGAGTATGCTTACACAAATCTAGATAGTATAGGTCAGTCACTCAGCATGGCTTCTTGACACAGTTGAGATGGTAAACATGAGATGTATGGGGCTAATGCTGGTGTAAGATGGCATTGTTTTACAGTAAGTTTTTTTGTAAGTAGGAGTACACTATAAAATTACAATAAAAATATAGTAAACACACAAGCTAATAACAGTTGTTCATAAGCATTATCAAGTATATACTAAGTTGTGTTGCCGCCTGAAGCGCTCGGAGCACCGGAGCCGCGGGAAGAACTTCAGAAGCAAACTGGAGACAAACAGCTTTTTATTCTGATAACTTTTCTCTCTGGTTCTAACAACTAACTCACGCCAAACACACCACTAAAATGGCGCTGACCCGATCAGCAATTTCGGCCAAGTCACTCCAGATCCCGCAACAAAATCCCGTGAGACTACGGGTGGCGACAATGGCCAAATCTCCCCGGCTCATAGTCAACTTCAATTCAAGCCAATCCCCAAACAGGGCTCCTGCATTTCCCCCTTTTTGTTTTAAAAGAGGTAATGCTCTAGGACGTCTATGTGCAACCAACATTCTTACCCGTCATCGGATAATCAAGGCTGTGCCCTTGACTCCTGTCTTAGGTTGATATGTCGGCCACATGAGACTGTCCCGTGCGACTGTGCCTGTCTTAGGTTGTCCCCCTCTGGGGATCTTACCCGTCATTGGCTAACCAGCCATCCAATGGAGCCCTTTAGGATCGACTATATATGATGACTAACAGCCGTCCAATTGTGAGGAGATGTTGCGGCTTTAAGGCGACAAGCCTTTTGGTGATGAGCCAAATTGCATAGCATATCAAATTGTTTAAACAAATCAGCTGCCCTAAGTTCCATCAAGTAACACACTGAATTCTCTAGACAAATACCCGCAAGGCATTGTCCCGTAAAGTCCCAAACAATGAAAGATCAAAATGTCCATTTGTTGTAACATGTTGATGTAGGAGGCCCCATGCATGTAGAGCAGAGGCCACACTGTTGGTGAGGTTGTTTGATGTTTGAGCAGCAGGGATGCTTGCGGCGGCCGCGATCCCTGCAGCTGTAGCAGCAGACGTCTTTTTTATGTTTAGACAATGCCACCGGCAAATCTTCAGGGCCCGCTACCTAGAAACTCAAGCATCAATTATTAAAGGAAAGGCAGTGCTATTGCAGCACTGAGTCAAGAGGCGAGTTGTCAAACTACAAAAGAGAATAATTAGATTAGAAAATTAAAGTTGATTTTTGTTCACACACATCGCTGGTTGAGCTTCTACAAACATAAGTTGGAAAAATATCATATTTAGAACAAAACAAAGAAAGACTGAGGGTAATTACTGCATTAAAGATAGATTAAAGAAAAGGTAAAGGCACTTTAGAGAAATAATTTGTTAGCTGGAACCCTTGAGTCTCTGTATACAGAGCAATCTTTTACCTGTTGAGATAATTGAAATTAATGAGCTATTAAACAAATGAAGTTAATAACAAATAAACAATCTTAAGTCAAAACACCAAAATATCAGGTTATATAGCACTAGTCATATTGTTTGCTAAAGAGAAGTCCCAGGGACACCTATAAATCAAAATTGAAAGTACCTTCATTTATAAAATTATTTACCTAAATTGAATACTCTAAACCTAAAATGAATTAAAGTTATTTGGATCCATATATATATATATATTTTCTTTTTCATAAGCGCTTTGTTCTATGTGACGTCACACTGGACAAACAAACATACAAACATATATTTGTGACGTCACATTAACATGAAATATAGACAAATGTACAGACATAAAGACATGTATAAAAAGAAGAAATATAAAAAGAAGAAAAAAAAATACAATTGTGTGCACACTAAAGAGAGATCTCCTCGTCCCCGGCCGGGAGAAATGACACTTAAGTTGTGAAATATTTTGAAGGACTCTTTTGAGGGAATCATTCTATACCTTCATCTTGGTCCTCTTGATTTTGTACCTTTTTTATTAATCTTGATTCTTCAATAACTTCATCTTGATCATTTTGATGTGGTACCTGTTTTTATTAATCTAGATGGTATCCATATTGGAGAGGATTCGTCTTTTGGAAAAACACAAACAGATCCTCTTCCCCAAATTAATACTGGATCTGGACCCTTCCATGTACCTGAAAGAACATCCTTCCAGTAAACCAAAGGTTTATGTTGTTGGTGTGGATTCCAATGTCTGTCTCCAGCAGAATAACCATTAGAGTCTAAAGTTAAAAAATTTAAGGTAAACAGGGCAACTGCCAATCTGTCCTTAGGACTTTTCCAATTTCCTTCTTTTTGTTTTAATAACATAATTTTCAGTGTTCGGTTTGCTCTTTCAATAATGCCCTGACCCTGAGGATTGTATGGGATGCCTGTTTTATGGGATATATTGAATTTTGCGCAAAACTCTTTGAAAGATGAGGACGTATATGCGGGGCCATTATCTGTTTTAAGCATTTTAGGGATGCCCAATGCAGCAAAAGCTTGCAAGCAATGAGATGTAACATCTTTAACTTTTTCTCCAGAATGTAAGGAAGCAAAAATCATGCCTGAACATGTATCTATGGTCACATGAATAAATCGCAATTTTCCAAAACTTGGCTCATGAGTAACATCCATCTGCCACAAATGATTGGGCATCAATCCTCTAGGGTTAACGCCGAAATGAGGATTGGGCAAATGTGTCATACAAGATTTACAATCTTTTACAATTGTTCTGGCTTGCTCCTTTGTGATTTTAAACCTACGTTGCAAGGTGGTGCTGTTGACATGAAACTGGGAGTGAAATAAAGTAGCTTGTTGTAGCGCTGAAAGTATAAATACTGTTTTTGTAAGTTCATCAGCCTTTTGATTACCTTCATGGAGGGGACCAGGCAAATTAGTATGTGCTCTAATATGGCCTACGAATAGAGGTTCTTTTCTTGCCCACAAAAGTTTTTGTATTTGATAAAACAATTTAAAGGCTGGAGTATGAGGTGCTATTGGTCCTGCTAACTCTAATTTTGGGACGGCTTGTACAATATAGTGGCTATCTGAAAAAATGTTTACGGGCTGGTCCCTAAAATTTTCCAGAGCTCTTACCACAGCTTCCAATTCCACTAGTTGAGCTGATTTGTGTGCAGTTATGTAAGTCATATTTTCTTTTTTAGTGACTACTGTAGCAGTACCATTTGAGGACCCATCTGTAAATACATTAAATGCCTTAGGAATAGGTTGATTTTTTATTACCTGTGGAAATATAATAGGATGATTAATACAAAAAGATAATATAGGGGACTTAGGAAGATGATTATCAAAATTTGCAGAAGTAGAGCATTTAGCTATAGCCCAATCATTATCATTGAAGCATAAGTATTCAATCTGTGATGATGAATAGGGAGTAATAATAGTAGCAGGGTGAATGCCAAATATTTTAGTAGAAGTCTTAAGTCCTTGAAGAATAAGTTTAGCCACCATGGAGGTATAAGATTCAATTATACTTTTAGGAGAGACGGGCAAATGTATCCATAATAAAGGCCCTTGTTGCCAAAATACTCCTGTGGGTGTATATTGTGAAGAAATAATAATCAACATCAGCGGTTGAGTTAAATCAAATCTATCACAATGAGCTCCTTCGATGGCTTTTTTCTACTAACTTTAAAGCTTTCCTAGCATCAGGAGTCAATGTTCGTGGTGAAGATGGATCAGGATCTCCACGAAGGATGTCAAATAAAGGTTTTAGTTGGCCAGTAGTGAGATTTAGTGTAGGGCGAAGCCAATTAATGTCTCCCAGTAGTTTTTGGAAATCATTGAGGGTGGTCAAATGTTCTTTATTTATTAAAATTTTTTGGGGTCTAACAAAAGTATCCATGATTTTAAATCCTAAATATAATATGGGAGATCTGGTTTGAACTTTTTCTTCTGCTATATATAATCCATATTTTTTTAAATTTTCTACCACATCACTGAATATATTAAATAAGATTTTTTGATTAGGGTGGGCCAATAAAATATCATCCATGTAATGTAGACACATGAGGTTTGGATATTTATTTTTAATGGGTTGGATAGCCTTGTCAACATATATTTGGCATATGGTGGGGCTATTAGCCATTCCCTGTGGTAAAACCTTCCATTGATATCTCTGATCAGGGCCATTATTGTTCATAGAAGGAACGGAAAAAGCAAACCTGGGGGCATCCAGAGGATGTAGGGGAATAGAAAAGAAGCAATCCTTTATATCAAGAGTAATAAGATGGAAATTTTTTGGAATAGCTACGGGACTAGGAAGTCCAGGTTGAGTAGGCCCCATAACTTGCATGGTTTTATTGATTTGTCTAAGATCATGTAACAATCGCCATTTTCCTGACTTTTTCTTGATCACAAATATGGGGGAATTCCAGGGAGAGGTGGAAGGTTCTATATGACCTGCTTCTAATTGTTCCTGAACTAATTGGTGGGCCGCTTGTAATTTCTCTTTAGATAGGGGCCACTGAGGGACCCACACTGGCTTATCAGAAAGCCATGGTATTTTCAAAATTATTTTCTCAGTGGCCCCGAAAAAAAATATCTTTTTCCTTTATGACAATGATTACTTTTAGGGTTAAGATTACTCTGTACTTTTTGATAATGAGTTCTTTTATGGTTAAGATTACCCTGTAGGTTTTCACATTTAACATCTGCAGGCTTGGTTGCAAGGTGTACTCCCATTTGTTGCAAAATATCTCTTCCCCATAAAGTAACCGGTAGATTAGGTAAAACATAAGGCTGAAATGTTCCTTTATGGCCTTCATCATCCTCCCATTTTAAAATTACTGCACTTTTATCTGGGAGGTTATTATATCCCAAGCCTCTTAAACTGGTTGAAGCTTTTTGCAGAGGCCAGTGCTTGGGCCATTGGCGTAAATTAATAATGGAAGAGTCAGCTCCAGTATCTATTAATCCCTCCATTTCTATTCCTTGGATTTTTATTTTACACATAGGCCTCCTTGAACAGTCTCGAACCCAGCAAGCCATGGGACTTGAGTCAGTGGAACAAAATCCTCTATTGTTCCCTTCTTGAGGCATACCCATTTTAAATGAATTATGTAAATTGGGAAGGAGAAGCAACTGAGCAATTCTATCTCCTTGATTAACAGAACTTACACTTTGGGGTGAGCTAAGCATTATTTTTATTTCCCCTTTGTAGTCTGAGTTTATTACACCTGGGGTCACTTGCAAACCTAATAAGCTTTTAGGACTACGCCCGATAATAAGTCCTACAGTCCCTGAGGGAAGAGGTCCCCTGACTCCTGTGGGAATCAGTTGAACCCCCATTTCAGGTGTTAACACTATTTGGGCGGTGGAACAGAGGTCTAATCCTGCATTTCCTCTTGTTCCTCTGGCGAGGGAGTGGATGGGTAGTAGGGATTGTGTCGGGGAAGCATCTGAGTGGATGCTTGAGGATACTCCTTCTGCAATGCCCCGTACATTTGTGGGCCCCGGGGTACTGGGCCCCGTGCCCCGTTTTTTGAATTCCTGAACAAAGGATTTCCATGGATGTCAAATTTTGAATAGCATTTATTGGCCCAATGATTTCCCTTTTTACACCTGGGGCAGCGGCCTGGGGCACGGTATGAGCTTGATCTTATTTCTCTTTTGGGATTTTGCCTAGAATTGCCTGATTGATTATAATAATTTTGCCTGGAATATCCTGATTGATTATAATGTCTACGTTTAGCCTTTGTGAAATTTCGAGAGGAAGCACCTCTCATTGAGGCTGCAATCACATTTCCTGTGACAAAGGCGCCATTTATATCTTTACATAGTTGTATATATACGGAAAGATCCTTTTTAGTTCTCCATGGCCTGATGGCTGCTTGGCACCATTTATTTGCATTTTCATAAGCTAATTGAACAACTAAAGGCATAGCTTGGTCAACATCTGCAAACACACTACCTGCAGTTCTCAAAAGTCGATCAGCAAAGTCGGCATACGGCTCATTAGGTCCTTGAATCACTTTTGACAAGCTACCTTGTAGATCCCCAGGTCCTTGTACAGTTTTCCATGCCTCTAAGGCAGCTGCATTTATCTGAGCATATATATCTGAGTCATAATCTGTTTGAGCTTGTAAGTCTGCGAATTGCCCTTCTCCTGTGAGCATGTCTATATTATAGTTTTCAAACCCTGCAGCCGCGTTTCTTTTAGCCGTTTCTATACAAAGTTCTTGAAATTGCGATCGCCAAACCAAGAATTGCCCCCCGCTTAATGTTGCTTTACATAGACTTTTCCAGTCTGAGGGGGTTAAGCTAAAGGTGTTAAGGGACTCCAGCATACTCAACGTGAAAGGAGCTTGGGGCCCATAAGTCATTACTGCCTCTTTGAGATTTTTTATTGTTTTGAAATCTACTGACTGATGGACACTCTGTCCATTTTTCTTTTCAAATGCTGGCGGTTCCCAATGTATCTGTGAGTTGTCCTCGAGAGCGCATAAGCGATCAGAAAGACTTTTTATTTCTGTTTCTAGGGTATGCAAATGCCTAGTAATACCCTTCATATTTTCTGTAATGGATTCCACCCATGGGGGAGTAGTCACTTCCACAAGTGACTCCTCTGCCTGACGGACCTTTTTCTCGGTCTTTTTTAATTTCTTTTTCCTCATTTTCTCAGGATCACTTTTACTAGATTCCTCACCACTGCTAATTTCACTGACAGCAATATCCTGAGGCCCAGGTTCCAGTGAGAGCAAGTATCCTTCAGCTTTCGCCAATAACTCCCGAATAGCTTTAATAGCTTGGATTTTTGTCATTTTGGGTCTCTTCTAATACTCTCTTTACTGGTCTCAGTTGGCCCAGTGGAATCTACACTTTTTTGATCACTTTCACTTTTGTCTATATACTCCTCACTGAGAACAGAGTCAGGTATATCAAGGAGTCTTTGCATAGCCTCTATCACTTGGGATTCAGTTATATTCGAACCCATCTTTAGAGACCTTTCAGTTCTTACCTGCCCGCTCCGAAGTTCCCCGTACGGGCCGCCACCTGTTGCCGCCTGAAGCGCTCGGAGCACCGGAGCCGCGGGAAGAACTTCAGAAGCAAACTGGAGACAAACAGCTTTTTATTCTGATAACTTTTCTCTCTGGTTCTAACAACTAACTCACGCCAAACACACCACTAAAATGGCGCTGACCGATCAGCAATTTCGGCCAAGTCACTCCAGATCCCGCAACAAAATCCCGTGAGACTACGGGTGGCGACAATGGCCAAATCTCCCCGGCTCATAGTCAACTTCAATTCAAGCCAATCCCCAAACAGGGCTCCTGCAAAGTTGTATGTTCTATACTTTTATATGACTGGCAGCACAGTAGGTTTGTTTATACCATCATCACCATAATTATGTGAATAATGCATCAGTTTACATTGTCACTGGGCAATAGGAATTTTCCAGCTCCATTGTAATTTTATGGGACCACTGTGTTATATGTGGACCTTTGTTGACCAGAATGTCATTGTGCACTATATGACTGTATAAGATTATCTTAACTGAAGTTTAGTTTCTTAGATAACTGTCATTGTATACTGACTGTATGCTGAGAGCTGGTCTTACTCTTAATATCCATGTACATTCTTTCAATACTTAGCAAAGATTTTTGAGGTAGGTGATGTTCTGATTTTATGTATGAGGAAATAAAGTCTCTTAGAAGTTCATTTGCCATAATCAGTTGGCAGACCCAGAATTGAAACCCATGGGTTTTGATGTCACGCCGACACCTGTTTGCAATATAGGTGCTCATTGACTTGTAATGGGGTTACACCCCCGTAAACCCAGCCTAAATTGGAGATTTCCTAAGTTGAAAATCCACTTAGTATACGTAACCTGCCAAACATCATTGCTTAGCAACACAGTATGCTATCGAGTATCTGTTGAAATTTCAAGGTTTATTAGCACCCAAGCATCATCTATGGTACATATGCAGCTTGGTTAAACTTCTACATGATATTTACTATAGTATCCCCAGAGCAAAACCACCCATACCTGCCACCATTTGTTTTTAGAATAAATAGTTTTAATCAAACTATCCTTAGTTCAATTAAAAGTATTTACCATAACCAAAAGCTAAGGTAAGGACTGGGGTTGTAGCTTAGTGGTAGAGCACTTGCCTAGCATGTGTGAGCCACTGAGTTCAATTCTCAGCACCACATAAAAATAAATAAAGGTCCATCAACAACTAAAAAAAGTGTTAAAAATGTTTTTACAAAAAAAGCTGAGATAATCATACATTTAACAATAGTGCTAAATCATACTTTAACAAGTTTTTCTGATTCATAAAGATAGAGTCCTATCTAAATGTGATGTCTGGGGTTTGCCCTCCTGCCTGATTGGAAACTGCTACAGTTTCTCCATTTTTATCTTTGAAAAGTTTATGTAAGATAAAATAGGTGAATCTGCGTTTGTTCTTATTAATAGCAATTGTATCTTTGTTGGCTTATCAGAAAGTGAGAAGCTTCAGTTATTTAATAAATATTTCCCCTTTTAGGTGGATTTAGAGGTGGAAGAGGAGGTGGTGGCTTCAGAGGAGGAAGAGGGGTGGTGGTGGTGGTTTTCGAGGTGAGTATGAGAAAAATGTCTTTAATAACTGAATTTTTAGGATTGACATTGTCTGCCATTTTTCTTTTTTAAATTTTCTCTCTGCTAGCAAGTAAATTGAACATTGTGGTATTCTTTGCTTTAGACTAATTTTTGGCTTCATTTTATATCCTTTTTTCTCTTAATTTTTTCCTACATTTCTAACATTTTGCTGTATTTTTAATTTCAAAAATCAAAGAAAGGTATAGTATTAATGACAGTTACATTTGGTAAGGTAAATTTACTAAAACTATAGGACTAATGCTGATTTTAAATTTGAGATTTGGTTAATACTATTTTTAAAAAATCTCTTTTTCTATTCCATTAACATTTTAATTTTCTCTTGACCAGGGAGAGGACATTAGATGTAGCATCTGACAGACTTCATCAGTTGACTTCTGCTTTAACTGCATGATCTGCTTCTACTCTGGATTGGAAACTGGTGTCTTGAGCAAGTCTTGGAAGATGTGGTCATTTTATGACAGTGGAACTGATGTGTCAGTGTTATGCATAAATGAGTGCAGCAGAATGATCAATTTAGCTCTGAAAGAGCTTAAATAAGTCTTTATATTTTGTATAGTGCCTGGTACTCTGTGGGTGCTTAATAAATGGACAGGAGTTTTCATTTGAAGCATATATGGATTTTTTAAATAAAATTTTTTATCCTTTAAATTATATAGTGTGTTTATTGAACCAAATCTAGTTTTTGAAATTCGAAGGAACAACTAGAGCTTAAACCCAATGAATTACAAATAGGAAAAAACAAAACAGGATTTGCTTATATAAATTACCAATATTCTAAAGAAACAGACTACTGGAGCAGTGCTTTAAGATTATTTATAAATTAGTACCTCTTTCAAAATGTTTGCCTTTTGTGTATGAGAACATTAGCATCTTTTATTTCCCTTTTTTAATGTTTATTTTTTAGTTGTAGTTGGACACAACACCCTTATTTATTTATTTTTATATGGTGCTGAGAATTGAACCCAGGGCCTTGCATGTGCTAGGCGAGTGGTATACTGCTGAGCCACAACCCCAGCCATATTTCCCTTTTCTTTTTTGTGTTAGTACATAGAGTAAAGCAGTTTCTCTAATTGCAGTTAATAATTTTAAAATCTTATGAATCTATTGAAATTTGAATAGCTCTGTTCAAGTGAGAACTAGTTAAAGAAATTTCTGAAGAAATGCTTAATTTTTCTCATTGAACACAGATACATTATTAACAGTTGTAAATGTTCTAAGTTTTTCTTTTTTTTAAAGGACTGTAAAAGGTTTAAGGTATTATTCACCATAAATGATTTAATTGCCTATCACATGTTCATATTCTTGGTTAGGGATATTATAAATGAAATTGGTTTTAGTCACTATTGTTAGTGTAGTAGAAACAACCATGGTAGTAAGTTAGACTACTTGACATGGAACCATTTACCAACTATCATTTGAGATTTTTTTCTCCCTCACTTGTTATTTCTCAGAAGGAAATATTTATATTGTTAAGTTTTATATTTATATTGTTAAGTTTTCTAGCATGAATGCTTAACTCTTTAATGCTCATTTAAGTAGCATGTAATTGCTTATTATCAGTATTTTGGGTTTTACTTATCCTTTTTAATTAATGGAATTAGAGCAAGATTAATAAACATATAGGCCATAAATGATACATTGAAAATTTCTCTTTGATTCGAAGAGGTGGTTGTGCATAACAGGTCAGGAAAGATGGCTCGTTGATTCAGAGTCCTTGGGATGAGATTTTGAATATTAAGGACAGTTTTTACTCTTGATTTGTAAATGGTATTAGTACCAGAGGGGCAATGGCATTGACCAAAGGACAAGTAATAGTGTTACCACAGAGGTTTTTTTTTTTTCTTTTCTTTTTAGTCTTTTAAAAAAAACTAAAATGGCAATAATGAAAGTAACGTATGCAACGTAGACAGAACCACTTAAAGAGATTTCGTCTTTTACCTTAGCTATATCTTGTGGTCATTGACAATTTTCAAACTTCTATTTTCAGTCTTTTTCCTAAGCAAGGAAACAACCTTAAAATCCAACAACCATAGGCTTTTCTAAGAGTTCTTCAAAGGTATTATTACTGTTTCAGAATTATTTGAAAATATTTTGGTATTTTGGAATACTGAAGATAATTTTTCTAGTATAGATACTCTGCTGAGTATTGCTTTACATTTATAAGAATTTGAGTGCTAGTAGCTAAAAGATTGGGAACAGATCAATCAACCTGTTCTGTTTATATGAGGCAAGATTATCTTGAGTCCTATTATCTTGGGTCCTTCTTATGTGGTTCATCGAAGTGAAATAAGTAAACGGACAAATACAGCCCTCTAGTGGTTCTGTTACATGCTTGCACTATTAATTTTGGTGCATCTAAGCATTTCTTTGAAGTTTATTTGATTTAAGTTCACTATTAAGAATTAGATTTTACTGTTGTAGTGGCAAAAGTATGAAAAAAAAGAGTGATACCTTGTCTTTTGTTTAGCAGTACGTGTTCAAATTATATTGCAGCTTGTTTTTCAAATTATAACATGATAATCCAGAATATTAGAATTGACCTTTACAAGATGAATGACTGAATCCAGATACTATTGATTACTCATGTGCATATCAAAGTGGGTAATTTAACAGAGTTAGATGGTGGAGTAGATCCATGTTATGAAATATATATCTATTAATAAATTAGGTTTATTGGCCTTGAACTTATGGCATTTATGGGAACACAAATTATGTAATACATATATAATGTTTGTGTTCATATATACATACACAATATATGTTTATATACATAGATCACACTTTTGTTTAAAAGGGGGAAAGTGGGAGAAACCTCAGACTCTTGTATAAACATGTTTGTATAAGCAAAGAAAATCTTAAGAATGTACACCAAACAATATTGGTGCCTAAATTTAGGGGAGTGAGATTTGGAAGTATGGGGGAGATTACTTTTTATCCCTAATTATTTAAATTGTTAAGGAAAAAAGGGAACTGAAATGGAAAATCTCAAAAGGGTCAACAAGAAAACAGGGTCCTTAATCTGAGCAGTAACAGAAGACTAAATCTGGCTTGTAGATTTCAGACAAAAAAGTTAAGTCAGCTCCTGCACTGGTTTTCTGAGTTTATTATTGAAATAGGATGTGTGTGTTTGATAATCTGCTTAAATATAAGACTGATGCCCAAATTGTTTAAAATGTGTGGTACTTGGTATTTCTTTGTTTTGATAATAAGCTTTTCCCTTGCTTTGGGAATTAAAACCCTTTCCTCTTTAGCCCAATTATACTTGTTAAGGGAAGACCTCTATGAAAAGGTCCTTCTTTGAGGTCTCTCAGTGGAAATGATTGGTCCTGAAAAATCTTTCCTTGTGGGCCCTTGAAACAGTTCATAATTATTGAAGGCTTATTATGAAGGCTGTCTCAATATCTTCCTTCCAAAAATGCTAAAGAATAATTTAGGTAACAGTTCAGATTCAAAAAATGAAGATGGCTCTGTCTTTTCGCAGACTGAACACAACATTGTTGCAACTTACTTGATTCTGGCAGGTATGGATGTTTTCTGCATTAACCTTGCTTTCAATGGGTGGAAGCAAAGCAGAGTTTCAAAACAAGGTGATAGGATTGGCTTGCTTATGAGGAGTATTGTCCTCTGTTTCTGGGCTGTAAGGATCAAAGAGGAGGACATAAGTAAATGTCCCAGGATAATTTGATAAATAATGTGAGATAGTGAAGTGGGGCTTTCAAAAATTTCTGTAGAATAGTTTTTAAATGAAAATCAACCATTAAATTTGGTTATTGCATTGTCAAATTAAGCTTATAGGGGGAGAATGTGTGCTGTGACAAAAATGTATTTTTATATCATTTACTATTCCTAGACATAGTTTTCATAGTTTTCTTGGGAGTGTAATCTAGCTAAAGGTATAAAAGTTCTCGAAGAAAATGTCCTGATAAGAGAATAGAAAGTAGTTTTGTCATTGAGGACAAAGTTTGAACATTCAGCTCTTTCCAGAATGTTGTACTGGAAACTCTTGAGCTTTGGATTCATCTTTTAGTATCTTTGAAACTGAGACCACGTTTCTTCACTTTTTGCTCTTCCATTTTCTTATCTGTAAAGTGAAGATAAGAAACTTCTTATTATGGTTGTTGTGAAGAGTAAAATTAAATGACATATAAATGAACTATTTAAACTATTATGGTTGTTGTGAAGAGTAAAATTAAATGACATATAAATGAACCTAAATGACACATATACTAGGAGGGGACAACAATTTCTTTCCACATACACACTCATTGATCCAAATACTGATTAATATAATGGCATATTTGCAGATAAATTGTTGGGGGAAAATAACAGTACAAATTCTTTGATTATCTTTTTTATATATTGGCTTCGTTATGATGTAACATACTGACCAATTTCCAACTTTATAGTCAGTGGCAAGTTTTAGAAGTAACTGTTCATTATTTTTTGAATTGACTTATGAAAATTTTCAAGCATGTTCCAAAGTAGAATGAAAAGCATAACAAATATCCCTGTCTAGTTTATTCTGTATAATTGTTTGGTTTTCCCTTCATAATTAATAATTAGAGTTACAATTTCTTATGTTAAAAATTGTGAGTTCCTTAGTTACTTTTAGTATTTTCAGGGATATTAATTCACTAATTTGGATACTTTTAGTATGTTAAATCTTGGAAAAATTCTATTTTTAATTTTTTGTTGCTGCTGCTGCTGCTGCAAAAAGACAATCTCATTATTGGAATTACATGGAAATGCTTGGTGTACAAGCTTTGGGTTTAATTTGTTTTTTTGTAGATGACCAAGAAAAGCTATACAAAATTGATCTGTTTACTAGAGTAGCATGCAAAGGAAATTTCCTAAGAAAATGCTCTATCTGGTTCTTATCCCTGTAACATAATAGTAATGTTTCTGCTACACATGTTATCATTTGAATACTTATTATTTACCTCCTGTTGCTCTTGTTCTTTATATGTACTGAATAATTCATTCTATAGTAATTCAGTAAGTCACTTTTTAGTTTTATTTCTCCTGTTTATACAGATGAAGAATTTAAGAAAATTACCCAACAGAGACATCTACTAAGTAGCTACACTTGGATTTGAACTCAGGCATTTTGGTTCTCTAGCCCTCACTTATATAACTACAAGGGTCATTTATGTTAAGGACTACCATGAGTATGTGTTGTTTAAGTTTTTGGTAGATGAACTGAAGGCAGCCTATTTAATCTCTACAAATAGATTTTGTTCTGCCCCTGTATCAAGCATATATTGTTCTTTAGATCCCCTGATTTTCTTCCTTTAACAAAGCCTACTTAAACTCCTAAACAAAATCAGAACTATGAGGAAAATGGTGCAAAGCATTTATTTGTTACTTTTACCAAGAGCCAAGCTTTTTTTTTTAACTTTAGATTTAATTTTAAATTTAATCTTTCGTTTAGATTTTAGGTCCTAGAAACTTAACAACTTTCATTGCTACCGATGTTCTTTTAATTTACTTGAACACTCTCCCCAATTAAAGGTGTGGTGAATTTAAGGATCTGAAATCACTCACTATGAGTGATTTGTAAAATGAAAGCTGAAGAAGATGGCTGAGTACTGGGCAATGAAGTAATGTAAACTGAGGAGATAGGGTGCCACTGAAGGGTTTTAAGCAGGAATCACGTGATCTGATTTGCATTTCAGCTATAATGGTAGCTAAGAGACTATGTAGGAGACCACTGCAGTGTTTCTGAAGAGGTGCTAATGGCAGAAGGGAGTAGACTATTCAAGCTGGAATTGATTAGATGTGGGGACTAGGAGAGAAAGAGCAGGAGCTGATGACTCCTAAGTTTGGGGGGCTGCTGAGTAAATGGTGGCACTTTTCACCAGATGGGAAAATGCCTGAGGAAGATCAGGTTTGGGGCAGGAGGAGACAACTGGGTTCAGTTAGATATCCAGTTAAAAGCTTGAGTTGCATGAGACTGATATTGGATAGAAAGAAATCACTCAGAGAATGTGTTGAATGAGAAAAGAAAGGAATCTAGGACAGATAGTTGGACAGTACATGTATATTTAATAAGGTAGAGCTGAAGAAAGAGGAGATAGATTAAGAAGGCCCTGCCAATGAGATTGGAGGGAAGTCAAAGAAACCAAAGGGGATGTTTCAAGAGGGAAGGATGATCAATCTCAGAGTGATGCTTACTAAAGTGTAGACTGACTCAGAAACGGGCCCTAACAAGATCTAACTGAAGTGATCAGCTAGCTACCTACTCATCAGAAAGCCCTCCTAATTAGGAAAATAAAAACAGTGCTTAAGACAGCCACAGAGAGAATAGATAGAAGGCCAAATTGTTTATGTAATACACCCATTATATCTAAGACTATCCCCAAAATATAAGTACTTTATTTTGATTGTGTACTTGTTAGGCAGCAATTTACTACACTATTTTTTATCTGACTTTAAAAATCATCAGATTTGTAGGTAGCCCAGAAAAATTCTCCATCCCCCCCCCCAGTATTTCTTATATGCATGATACAATAATGGATGCTAAAAATGAGGCCAAAAAGTTATCAAATTTACTATTGAAACCGCTTTTTACCGTGATGAGTTCTTGCTCCCCGAATGCTGAAGAATAACGCCGAAGAAGCACTCCGAGGCAAGTGTAGAGTGGAAAGTGGACAGCTTTATTTAAAGGATAGCAAAAGACTTCCCCCAGAGGGAGAAGGGGACCCGGAAACCAGGAATCCAAAGGGAGGAGAAGCTTTCTCCCTTTTATATCTGAAATATTTCTTTGTTCCTTTCATGATCTCTATTTCTGTCCTGCCTGGGACAGGAATGTCAAAAAGATGTGACACCTGTGACACCAGAGGGCCCACGGTGGGTGTGAGATTTACGGGAAGGGTTTAGGGCTAGTTGATTAACATCTCCGTTTGCTGGGAGCTGTTTCATTAACATTCCATAAGATGGGCCCTAAACTTGGGAACATTAACCATCTTATCTCCCTTAGAGTTGCTCTGTGTTTTTCCAGGACTCAGGCTGACTCCATTTTCCTTATGGACTCCATGTTCTTTATGAAACTCGATGTTAGACCCGATTTGCCTGACTACACTCACTACCTAGCTTTAAATCTGGCTTCACTATCACTGTGTGTTAATTATGCTTGAGGGAATAATAGAAACTAAGCTTAATTAAAGGAATAATAGAAATTAAACTTAATTTATTAGTTGTGGTCCATTTATTAAATAACTTTGCTACATGTCACATAATCAAAGAATATATAATTCATAAAGGGCCTGATAACTACCTGAGAAGACAAGGAATACATAAAAGATAATATACCATTGGGAGTAAGTATAAGTACTCTGGGAATTTAAGGAGGAGCATATACAACATACAACATACTTTCTACTGTGGGTAGAAAGTAGCTTTAAGGCAGAATTGGATTTGATCTGAAATCGGAAGGATGTTAGCATTTGGATATGTGAAAGCAAGGAGCAGGGTGTTTCAAGTGGGGAAGGTATGAGTTGGGATTTACAACTAACATGACGTATTTGATAAATAATTAAAACGGAGGGCTTGTTTGAAAATGTGGAACTTAAAGAGATAATAACAGATCTCAGCTGTCGCTGCCTGAAGCGGAAGTCGCTTGGAGCAGCGAACGCCACAGGAAAATTCGGAGGCAGGATGAAAATGAAAAAAGGTCTTTTATTCTTCTTCTCTCTCCAGCTCCAGCAATCACTCCAAATGCTCTAACTCCAACCACCACCTTCTTCTTCCCCACACACACTAACGAACCTCACCCAGTTATATACATATAGCTTTAACAAGGACACGTGCTTACAGCTCGAGCTTACAGGTGCGTCACGCAGTGTTCACGGGCATACAAAGATTCTTTGAATAATGTATTAATATCAGGTGGAAACTAGAACATCTTTTATGGCTCTCAGCTGACCGCAATCTTTAGCTATCTCCTTGATTATAGGCTCCTTCACTCAGCAAAGAGTCTGTCATATCAGGCTGGGGAGTTTGAATTTTTATCCCACAGGCAGTGGAAATTATTGGAAATTTTGAGGAGGAGAAGATACATGATTCTATATTGTAGCAAGCATATTCTGATAGCAGTATGGAACAAAAAAAGAACAGGAATCTGGAAGAAGAGTGTAAAACTGAAGTTGGAAGTTTCGACTGCAGTACCAAGATACACTTGGAATTCCTACTTAGCTGATCCTTTTGTGTGTTGGTGCTTGGAACCTTCCCTCACTCTTCAACAATAGCTGGGGATTGCTTACCAAGTAATTTCCTTCATGGGAAACAACTCTATTCCTGTTTGTTGCATAACTCTCCTTTAGTTGCCAAGAGTCGGGTAATGGTTCTAGCTTCTCTCCAATGAAATCTGCTTCTGCTTCTCCTCCACCGTTAAATCCCAGTGCAGCACACTTCTGGAAAACTCATGCATTCCTTGCAGCGTATGGGTGTTGCTGATCAGGTTAACATGCACATCCAACAATATCTCATTGTAGAATTCATCAGCTCTCTGATCAATAAGTTTTGTCATCAATCTACCTCAGTTCAGTTTATTCTGGGGCACTGAAAACATTGAGTTCTAGACTGCAAGGCTGAGACTTAGATCTTAGAGTGTAGAATCCTGGCTAGAGTGATACACCTGTGATCCCAATGGAAAAGAAAGTTGACTCCACCTTGCTGTCCAGATAGTCAAGTCTTGCAGTGTGCATTATTCTATAGGTGTATGTATGCATGTGTATATGTGTGTGTTATATGAAGAATTCAGATTTGGATATCCTGAGTTTCAAGACATTTGGAAAAGTCACATGACTTACACATAGTAGATGTTTAATAAGTGATTAATGTCAATGAGTTAAATAAAAAGAGAAAATGTGAAACAGGTGCATGTGTCAGGGCTGAAAACAGTGACAAAAGTGCTGTTAGGATAGAATGATAGCCGAGGCTTTAGAAAGAAGAACTCCAGTCTTCAGGAAAAGGGAGGAAGTTAAGCTGCCAAAAGGAAGGAGGTGGCAAATCTACCTGCATCCTAAAAATCAGCAGGGATGGCATCATGAAAGCCAAGGGGAGAGTTTCCAGGACAGTGAGATCAATAGAGGTGACATTAAAACCAAATTTCAGCCAGGTGTGGTGGTGCATGCCTATAATCCCAACCACTCGGGAGGCTGAGGCAGAAGGATCATGAGTCCAAAGCCAGCCTCAGCAATTTAGCAAGGCCCTAAGCAACTCAGTGAGACCCTGACTCTAAATAAAATACAAAAAGGGCTGGGGATGTGGCTCATTGGTTGAGTGCCCTTGGGTTCAATCCCTGGTACAAAAAGAAAAAACAAAACCAGCCTTCAGTGCTGGCTTATGCAATCAGCAGATTCTTTGTTTACGCTTTCTTATTTCTATTTCTCAGCAGGGATGTGAAGATGTGACAGTTTTAAGAACATCAAGAACTCCCCAAATCAATGACTAGTGTGGATTTACTGTGTTTTTTGGAAAGGCTTATATATTTAATGTGGATTTTATTTTAAACATTCAAATTAAAAAAATGACTTTTTTTTTTTTTTTTTTGTTCTCAGGTGTGATAAGTATTCTCAGCAACCTAATAGTTCTGGGCATCTTCATTAAGTATAAGGAACTTCGGACACCTACAAATGCAATCATTATTAACCTGGCTTTTACTGATATAGGGGTCAGTAGCATTGGCTATCCCATGTCTGCTGCTTCAGATCTTTATGGAAGTTGGAAATTTGGATATACAGGCTGTCAGGTATTTGGAGATCTTTGGAATAAAAGCAAAATAAGGTAGATCAAAGAGATGTAAATTTAAATGTCTTTTGAAAATCCCAAGAATTTAAATTAAATAAGAAATTGCAGGATAATAGATATGGTGCTTTTATGGAAAACAGCTTCAAAAGCGAATAAAGACACATTCACTAAGAGGAGAAATAAAATCACTCATCACCATTATATATTAAAAATTCTTGTGGTTTGGGTTGTGGCTCAGTGGCAGAGCACTTGCCTAGCATGTGTGAGGCACTGGGTTTCGATTCTCAGCACCACATATAAATAAATAAAAAATAAAGGTCCATTGACAACTAAAAATAAATAAATAAAAAAAGTCTCCCAACTCAAAGAAACTAGATGAAAAAACTAGTATTCAACTGGAGAAGCAGTGATAATCTGCATATTCAAATAAAAATTTACAAATCGCAAATTGAAAAGGAAATACTCTACTTTCATTTGAAACAAAATATTTGGTACCAATCCAAGGAGTGTAGTTACACTATAATGTTGTTGATATGTTTCTTGTAGAAAGTCCTCTGTAAGAATTATTATTAAATGTATTTACCGTATTTTTACTGAAAAGGAAATGAATTAATATTAATTTGCATTAGGATAGTAGAAAAAATATGACATATATTCTATTTTTAACAGTTTACTATTGCAAGTCATAAAATTATAGAGAATACTAGATGCCCACAAATGTACCAACTAGTTTTGTCAAATTTTAGTGTTTTTCAACCTGTGTTTATAGTTGTTATTCTTTTTCATGATATAAAACTTCAGAGATACTGTTGAAGGCCACTGCATACCATCTCCAATCTTATTCCTTTCCCTCCCACGAGCGTTTTCTTTACTGTATATTTTTGTATACATAAACCAGATACTGTCCAAACGGTTTAAGTTTTGTGTAAATGATATCATATTGCTGGTATTATGCAATTTTCTTTTTTTTTTTTTTTTTTTTTTTTTTTGGTACTGGGGATTGAACTCAGGGGCACTTGACCACTGGGCCACATCCCCAGCCCTTTTTTGTATTTTATTAGAGACAGGGTCTCACTGAGTTACGAAGTGCCTCGCCATTGCTGAGGCTGGCTTTGAACTTGCGATCCTCCTGCCTCAGCCTCCCAAAGTGCTGGGATTACAGGCGTGCGCCACCCCGCCCGGCTCAATTTTCTTTAATTACTGTTGTTTTTGAGATTATCCATGTTGATGGATGTCTGTAAGTCACTTATTTTAACTACTGTATAATATTCCATCATATGAACATAGCTCAATGTGCTTTCTCATTTCCTGCTACTAAGCATTTTTTCCCAATGTTTTTCTTTCACAAAGCTTCAAAAAACATTTTTATACATGTTTACATCTGCAACATGTGAGAGTGTCTCTAGACACCCTGCTTGGGGGATCGAGGGTTAGGTTGTAGAAATATCTTCAATTTCATTAGATGTGGCCAGATTGCTCTGAAAAATGGTCATTCCCATCATAAGAAGTTCTCTTACTCCACACTCTCCTCAACACTTGGGATTGTTAGACTTTTAAATTTTCATCATTTTTGTGTATGTGAACTTATAATTTGTATTTCTTTGCATACTTAACTATAGTTATATTATATATCTTATATCATCGACATTCAAATGTAAATGAGCTTATATGAGTAGCCCACTCATCATTTGACCATTTCCATTGAATTTACCTTTCACCCCTGTTGAACCCTTTTGAATGCTAAGCTTTTGTTAGTTTATATGTATTATACCCTAGTTAATGGCTTACTTTTCACTTTGTTTATAGAATATGTTGTGTAAATGTTTCACCTTAAGTCTTAAAATGAAAATAAATAAATAAATAATGAAATCTCAAACACTTTCCATAACTGCTTTTATTAAAGCAGTTACAATTAGATAACAGTAGATGTACTTTAAAATAGTAAATGAAAAAGCTTTAATGTATTTTAAATATGTTCTAAGAATGAGACAAAAATTTAAATGTTTCTTGAGAGGGTGTTAGAATGCTGGATTCTTTCCCATTTTGATTTTCAGATTTATGCCGGATTGAATATCTTTTTTGGAATGGCAAGCATTGGATTGCTCACGGTGGTGGCTGTGGATAGATACCTGACCATCTGTCGCCCTAACGTAGGTATGGCACAGCCTTTTCTCTGCTTTCTCAGTGAAGCCATTCATTACCTATGTTCCCTTTAAAATGTAAACATCACAGTGGTTTGTAATCAGGGTCATTCTTATTTCTCTGGCAATCCTTATTCAAGTTTCAATGTCTTCCATCTAGATTTAAAGTAAGAGCCAAATTTCCTAAGACAGCCTGTGAGGCCCAGCAGAGTCTGGCCTAGCTACCTTTCCAGCTGTGGCCAGGGCCACCCTCATTCTGGTATACTGGCCAGGCCCTTTTCTCTCTCTGATGTCTTTGTATATGCTGTTTTCATTGGCCTGAAAAGCTCTTCTTGCTCATCCTCTGGCTGATCCTTTTTATTGTTAGGTTTCAGCTAATCTGTGGTATTTTTCAGAATATGAATTCATGTGAACGGGCTTTGAGTGAACTAAAGTGCTCTGTATAAAATCTTGATAAATTTTGAATCTTCAGTGAAAACAAAGTGAGTCCCATCATTGCACACGATGCTAACGTTTCTTATGCTTATTGACAGGAAGAAGAATGACCACCAACACTTACGTCAGCATGATTCTGGGAGCCTGGATCAATGGCCTGTTCTGGGCTATGATGCCCATCACAGGGTGGGCCAGTTATGCCCCAGATCCTACTGGGGCTACCTGTACCATAAATTGGAGGAACAACAATACGTAAGAGACATGTCTGCACCTTATAATCAAATGCTTCAACTGTATACGTTTTCTGACCCTGACCCTTCAAATTAAAGCTCATACTGGACTGGGAATGTGGCTCAGTGGTAGAGTGCTTGGCTAGCATGAGGGAGGCACTGGGTTCGATCCCTACCACTGCAGTAAAAATAAACAAGTAAGTTCCAGATTTAAGGTCGGATCACTTTTCTCATACAGAGTGTGGCAAAGTGCTTCTTTGGTAATGATGATGTGATCCAAGCAGGAGTAAAAATTGAAGGATGAATTATGTTCCTTTGCAAGTAAAGTTTACCTAGTTCCCTTTGCCCCCCCCCCCCCATTCTTTCCTTTTCTCCCTTCCTCTGCCCTTTTCTAAGGCAGCCATGGGCATACCAATCACCCTGCCAATGTTTGCTCATCTCAGAGTTAGGACTGTGAGCAAAGCGTTAATGAAGCTCTAGAGCAGGCTGCTCTGGCAGAAGCCCAAGCTGCCTCCTGCTGTCTTCCCAAGTTGATCTGGTGTTCAGGCACATTCGGAGAGCTTTGTAGCAAAAGTGCAGTCACTACAAGGCTTTGCCTAGGAGTTAGTGATGCTCCTCCACATTTTCCAGGGTAATAAGGATACTGTAGTTCATTAAGGGAAATGAGAGATGACTCCAAAAAACAAATAGAAAATTTCTAAATCTCCATCTACAACTTTTTTCTGAAAAGAGTCAAAAGAACAATTATTTCAGCTTTATAGGCCAGATTGTTTCTGTTGTAGCTATTCAACTGTCATCACACTGTGAAAGCAGTCGTAGATGGTATGCAAATGAGTGAAAGGGGCTGTGATCCAGTAAAACTTTATGTATAAAGATAGTTGAACAGCTGGCATGACTCACAGGCCAGAACTTGCCAACCCCTGGTCTAAGTTAACTGAAAGTCAAATATAATTCCTAACCTTTTTAACAATAAGATGACTGTCACTATTATTTCTGATAAGTTATCTCTTTTCTCCTTCTCCCGTTTAGGACACTAAATTAGTTGTCATTGCCTTTTCCTATTTCCAGATCTTTTGTGTCTTACACAATGACAGTGATTGCGGTCAATTTTATTGTGCCCTTGACAGTGATGTTTTACTGCTACTACCATGTCACTCGATCCATTAAACACCATGCTGCTAGTAACTGCACTGCGTACCTAAACAGAGACTGGTCAGACCAGGTAGATGTAACAAAGGTAAGATGTCAAAATTCTTAATAAGTTGTTTTGTAATAATACATAGTTGAAATCGAGTCTCATGACTTGCCCCAGTCTCCTTCCCCCCACCTCCATTTTCCATTCCCAGGTCTTTCTTGCAGTGGTTTCCAAATGATGTGCTTATTGGCTCTTTGGATATTTCTGTTGGTTATCATCACTGGACTTGCAATTATGGACAAAGAGGATTTATTTCTCTTAAGTCACCAACCTGCCCCACACCTCCCCTCCACCTTTCTCTTTCCTTATCTGTCAGTATGTTAGCAATGTTTGGTGACATTAAGAGGCTTTCTCCCTCCTCTCAGTGTGTCCAAACACATTACAGACTAGATTTGCTTCGCCTTCTTCCTGGAGGCATCTTTCTTGGTTCACTTGAGCCCCTCGCCCTTCTCTGAGGTGGTTGCTCTCTAAGACCACTGCTCAGAAAGCCTTCTTCTTCAGCTCTCTCTTCCTTACCTTGTTTGTCTTTGTGGTGTTATTTTTTTGGTGGAGCCCATTCTCCAGTAGATTGCTGAAGTTTCAAGGGAGGTAAAAATTCTAAGACTATGCATAATGAAAATGTCTGATTCTTTTATCGTATTTGACTATATTTGCTTGGTCTAGAATTCTAGGTGCAAAAATACCAATCAAAGAATTTTGAGGGCATTGCTCTATGGAGTCTCGTAGCTTTCTGTGTTGCTATTGCAAAGGCCATTGACGTGCTGGTGACTGATTCTTCGTAGTGATCTGTGAGTTCTCTCTGGAAGCATATAGGATCTTCTCTTTGGTTTTTGAATTTCATACTGATGTGCCTTGGTGTGGTCTTTCCTCATGCAGTACTGTATACCTGATGAGTACTTTCACGTGGAGACTCGACTCTGCCTCTTTTGGGAGATTTCTTGTATTATTTTTCTGGTTTTCCTCTCTCTTTCCTCTGTTCTCTTTTCCTAGAAATCCATTTATTCGGATATTTAATTTTCTGGAATTATCATCTGATATTTTCTTAATTTTTCTTTGCTAGGTCATCTCTGTTTATTGGTTTTGTAGCTGTTATTTGTGTTTTTCTGTTTCTAGTTTCTGTAGATTTCTTCAACCATATCCAGATCTGTGATGAAGTTGAGAATAATAAAGCCCAAGTTTTAAGTGAAAAATTTAAAGGTGCACCAAAAAACTCAATAATAATAATAATAATAAATTGTGCTGAGTGTGGTGGTGCACCTATAATCCCAGCAACTCAGGAGGCTGAGGAAGGAGGATCATAAGTTTGAGGCCAATCTCAGCAACATAGTGAGACCCAATCTCAAAATAAAAAATAAAAAGTGCTAGGGAGGTAGTTCAATGGTAGAGTTCCCCTGGGTTTAATTTCCATCAAATAAATAAATAAAAATAAAAATAGTGTAATACAAGAATTAAAAAAATCAAAATTAGTGTAAAAATTATATTAAACAATTCACAATAGCCAAACTAGGTGTCCATCAACAAATGAATGGATAAAGAAAATATGTATATATACACAATGGAGTTTTATTCAGCCATAAAGAAAAACAAAATTATGTTATTTGCAGTAAAATTAATGGAACTAGAGACCGTTATATTAAGCAAAATAAGTCAAAAAATGGCCATATTTTTTTTCTCATATGTGGAAGCTAGAGAGGAAAAAGGAAAAGAAAGGCTTGTTGGGGGGAAATCTCATGAAAATCCAAGGGAGACCAGTAAAGAATAAGGATTCTGGGGAGTGGGTGAGATGGGGAGGGAGGGGGGAGTGCTGAGAGTGATATTGACCCAACTATATTGTGTGCATGTATGAATATATATATTTCTTATATATGTAATAAGAAATCCTACTATTGTATTAACTGTAGTGCAACAATAAAAATGTGGAAAAAAATGAAAAAAATTTATAAAACCAAAATTCTAAGACTGGAAAAGATGAACCCTAAAAAAATTACACTGAACAAACTAAAATTTTAAATAAACATCTGATCCTGTACTTATAGAACTCACTTCTCCCACCTCTCTCTAAATCCAGGCTGACAATATTATTCTACCTTTCCATGGCATTTTTTATGTTTCTACTCTCACTTTTATAGATTGTACAAAACTGTCTTTTTCTAGATAAAATAATTATTTTATACACTGTCCTCTTTTAATAACCTCCTCTTGTTGTATAGGTATATGTTCTATTCTGTGATACATTCTGTATATATTTATATTTTTCTTCTGGTCACTACATATTTTTATGGTGTACTACATTCCTGTTCTGTTATTTTCTCTGCCTGTGTGAGAGTTTCTCATTGTCTGGTAGTCAGTACTGTCCCCTCATATGTAAGAGTGGTGCACTAAAAATCTGACAATAAGCTCAGAGGTGCTCATTAGAGGGTATTTCTGACTGTACCTCCAAGTTTTTCATCCTGGGCCAGTTAGTTTCCAAAGAGACAATTCTTTCATGTCCCTGAGTAGGCGGTCCATGTCTGTCAGTACTCTCAAGCCCAGTGCTGGGAGAAGGCAACATACAAATAACCCTCTTCTTAGTTCAGTACTGCAGTGCTAGCTGAGTCTGGGCTCCAGGAGTCCTGAGCTTTCCTGCATTAGCCATTCTTATGCTGAGCCTCTAGGGTTCTTGTAGGGAGAGGAAGAGGTAGTTACTGAGTGGACTGAATGGACCTGCAGAGATTTGGGAGTCTAACTGCTTCTTTTTGCAAATTTCAACCATTTCTCCTGTTTTGAGTTCCATGTGCACCTCCACATTCAGAAATTTTTGGTACTTTAGAATATTAGACTTCTATAATTCTGTAGAACGGATTAGTCTGTATTTGGGCTTCTCTCATTGCTATTTTAAAAAAACAACAACATTTTCTTGCTTATTTTTTTAATCATTCTCATGCCTGGTAAGTAATCTGCCATTTGTCCAACAGTTATTGTTTCCATTAAAACAAACAAACAAACGATTATCTAATCTCTGATTTTGTGTCCTTACAGGTTTGTGTCTTTTAAAATCTGTTTTTCTTCATTGTAGTAAGCAATCAGAAGGGAGCAATGTAAAAAATATGTTTTTCATTTAAACAAAATGCAAAGGAACTTCTTTACAAAATTATCTGCACTGTATGTAAAATATATTCAACTCAAATGCCCTATGGTAAAATCCACTAAATTCAAGATAGGACTTTTTTAAATTTCCAGATTTAGTTTAGAAAGTTTCTTATTTTTGATTAGTAGATAAGTACAGTGAGGAAGTGTATTCATCAGCCTTCTGTTGCTGTGACAAAATGCCTTAAAAAATCAACATAAAGAAAAAAAAGATTTATTTTGGCTCATACTTGGCTTCATTGCTGTGGGTTTGTGGTGAGGCAGAATTATCATGTCAGGGAACATGTGCTAAGCAGAGCTGATCACCTCACAGTGGCCAGAAAGCAAAACAGAGAGAGGGGGGAAGGGTCCAGGGACAAAATATACCCTTCAAGGGCACACCCCAGTGACTACCTCTTCCAATTAGGCCCTATCCACTAAAGTTTCTACCACCTCACAATAGTGCTACCAGCTGGGAGCCAAGCCTCCAATACATAAGCCTTTGGGGACATTCCAGATCCAAACTAATAGCAGGGAGGGAAAGAAGGAAGGAGAGAGAGAGAGAGAACAAGAGAGAGACAGAGAAGAAGAAAAAGTAATGTCGGGAGTTCATAGCACAATCACCTGAAGTGTGCTGGAGTGGGTTTTCATCTTCCATCAAAGCCATCTTTTGTACTTTCCTGAGCACACCAGAACAAAGAGGGCATCCTTCACATTTCTGTCCCATTCTTAAAGGCAGTGGCGTATATTTATGAACATACCGATTCGCCAGACTCTCGTTATCACAAATGACTTCAGACACCTTTGTTAGGAACAGTGAAGGCAAATACTCAGCTATTTCTTTTATGTCATCAACAACATAAACTTATTAAATTCCAACAGGTAGATTTTTTATGCTATTTTAGATATATTAACTATTTAAATATTTTAGATGTTGGGTTTAGCAAATATCTATTTCTTTTTCAGATGTCTGTGATAATGATATTAATGTTTCTGGTGGCATGGTCCCCTTATTCCATTGTGTGCTTATGGGCTTCTTTTGGTGACCCAAAGAAGATTCCTCCTTCAATGGCCATCATAGCTCCACTGTTTGCAAAATCTTCTACATTCTACAACCCTTGTATTTATGTGGCTGCTAATAAAAGGTAAGTTAGCTCTAAATTGTTTCTGAATAAAAGAAAATTGACACAAAATAATGTTTAAGAGGTAGTAGGGAAGCCAAGCATGGTGGCCACATCTATAATCTCAGATACTCAGGAGGCTCTGGCCAGAGGACTGCAAGTTCAAGGCCAGCCTGTGAAACCTAGAGAGATCCTGTCTCAAAATAAAATTTAAAAAGGGGACAGGAGATGTAGCTCAGTTGTAGAGTGCCCCTAGATCCAATCTCTAGCACCCGGGGGGAGTGGGGGGGGGAAGCAGGGGATAATATTCTAAAACTTTTCAAGAATTGACAAAAACTAGTGTAAGTTTATTTGGCTTACTCAACCAGAGCAGCATCTATGACCTTAAATGCCCAAAGTTCCAGTTTTGTAACAGACTCTTCCCACTTGGTGGCAGAGATGATCTTGGCAATGCAAGACTCAAGTTCTACCAGCTAGGTATCCTCAAAGGCAAGCTTTATCCCAGAGAGATTTCTGGCAGAAAAGTCCCTGGTTGGTCATTGGCCAGCTTGTTTGGGGTGGTTAACCCACTCCAATACATGGAATAGTGGTCTCCAAAGGAAAGAGCGATTCTAGTACCAGAAAATAGACCAGGCAATGTTGGCCCTTATTTTTAGTAGGTAGCATAGTTTTATGCTTAACAGACAGAAAACATTTTCAAATGCAAGAGAAATATCCAGTGTTAACATGAAGGACTTCGGGAGTGAGTAGTCATCCAGGGTAATAGTGAATTCCTCCTTCCTCCCTTTTTTGGGACTTTTAGCAAGGAGTTCCTTTCCTGCCTTTTCAGTGAAGTTTTGACTATTTCATTTCCTGTTACTGCTGAAAGATGGACCAATCTACTATGCTTAAATATTTGGCCAGAAAAATCTCAGTAGAGGTCAGATAATTGGATCCTGGGAATAACAATGCTGTTTCTATTAAACACATGAATTAATGCATATGCTAGGGAGAACAGCTGTAGCAGCAGGTATGTAAAAGAACATACAAAATTTAAGACCAAACAGACCATATCAAAAGAATAAAGAGCACATTTAAATTCAGAATATGCACACTCATACATTGCTGGTGGGACAGCAAAATGATGCAGCCGATATGGAATGCAGTATGGAGATTCCTTGGAAACCTTGGAATGGAACCACCATTTGATCCAGCCATCCCACTCCTTGGTCTATACCCAAAGGACTTAAAAACAGCACACTACAGGGACACAGCCACATCAATGTTTATATCAGCACAATTCACAATAGCTAAACTGTGGAACCAACCTAGATGCTGGTAGTTCTTTTGGAGCTCAAGCCCCCCACTCAAGCCCCCCTGCCTTAAGTCAACTGGCCTTTGCTCAAGAACATGAAATACACATCTTTAGTTCAAATAAATAACCCATTGCACTTGAAATTTGAAGTGTTACTTTAAATATACATAATTATTGATTTTATTAAATGTCTTCAATGTATAGTACAAAATTGATCTTTATTTGTACCATATACCCTATACATTTATAAAGGCTCTCAATAGTAGATGCTAAAGTCGAAGGCAGAAATATATTTGGAAATGTCAGTTCACAGTAGTGGTACCTTAGTCGTATTTGAAAATGCTTCAACAATTCCAGGTTCCTATAAATAAAGCCACTTTCTTATTGTAGGTTTCGGAGGGCGATGTTTGCCATGTTCAAATGTCAGACCCACCAAACAATGCCTGTGACAAGCGTTTTACCAATGGATGTATCTCAAAGCCCACTGGCTTCTGGAAGAATCTGAATAAGAGAAAATCACACTAGCAAAGCATTGTATTTGTGGATTTTTTTAATACTTCAATTTTATTTTCAATACAAGCCCATTTAGATCATCTGCAGACATAGATAATTGTCCTGTTAGACTGGCTCATCATTCTGTTTGTGCCTTGGTGGCTGTAGTGCATATGTCTCTATTTCTTTATATGTGAACTCATTCCTCAGCTCCTTTGATGAATCTAGACACAAGTGATTAGAATCCTATTTCTTTCTTCTTATCATGTCATTCATTACACCAGACTGATGACTTACAACTTTCCTGAGTTCTCCATTAGCCACTATTTTAATATTATAATAAATTAATAATAATAATTTATAATCCTTAATAAATTATTACTGAAATGAGTGGTTTAACTTTCAAATCTAGAATATAATCAATTTTTATCATTTTAAAACTTAAAAACTTAGAATCAATTATTGACAACATTATTTAACAAAAATAATCAAATAAACATTAAACACTATTATATTCAAATCATGTTGGTCAATGCAAATATATAGTTTATCTAGCAATGTGATATCTGTTCTTTTTTATGTATTTTTCAAATTTTAATTACCATTTTCCTGAATATGTATTTCCATGTTTGCTGCTAAAATTAAGTTCAATCTGAGTGGGAATTTTTGTATATTTGTTCTTTGATGTATTCTTAGCATGTAGATCCATTCTGTCTAGCGCATATAAATAAATATCTGTTGAATGCTGAATGAATTTGCAAAATTTGTCATTTTAAATGAATATTAATAATAGCACAATATAACATTGTTTAAATAATGGGCCTCTAAATTGCTTCCAGTTTTACTTTCATGTATGCACTATTGGGAACATTTTATTACAAATATCTTTTTTTCTCCAAGAGATTATTTTATTTGAATGTTTCTCCAGCCTAGAGTTATTGGATGCAAACATAAAATAATATTACTGTGGCTAGCTTACTGTCTGGAAAAGAATTAATCTACACTGCACTGATAATGTGTAACTGCATTTTTCACTAATTTACACTGCACTGATAGTGTGTAACTGCATTTTTCACTGACTGCTGATAGTGCTATATTGTTTTATTTTTAAACTATGGGTTATCTATTATAACTTAAATTAATTTTAAGTGCTAGTGAGCCTGTGTAGCTTTGCCTATTGTATTTTCTTATCTTGATTTTGTTTTCTTTTTGTAAATTGTCTAACACCCTTGGTTGCATACTAAGTAAAAGCTGGGTATTAGTTTTATATATACAATTCTCTATGCATGTGGAATGGTAAACGTTTTTGACAATCTGCTAGATTAGCCAGGTGTGGTGGCACACACTGTAATCTCAGCTACTTGGGAGCCTGAGGCAGAAGGACAGCAAATTCCAGGACAGCAGGCCTGGGTAATTCAGTAAGATCCTGGCTCAAAATAAAATTAAGGGCTGGGAATGTAGTTGAGTGGTAGAGTGAAGCCTAGCAGGTACAAAACCCAGAGTTGAATCCCCAGCATAGCAAGGACAAATAACAACAACCTCATAATTTATCTCCCTACTCTTCACCTTTCCCCTTGTAATCCATAGATTAATTTCATAACTAATCTTTTCAAAAGAAAATTTACCATCCTTCAAATCTTCAGCTCAAATATTTTCAATTGCCTTCCTTGTAAGTATAAATCTCTCAGCTGGATTTTCAAGACCCTCTTCAACATGGCCCCAAAGGGACTTTTTAGCTTTTTGTCTTTCTCCAAAAGCCAAATTAAAATTTCTAATGTTCATAGAGAGCTCAGAATGTTTTGTGCCAGTAGTTCTTTGCTTATCTGTCTCCTATAGCTGAGCCATTTACAGAGAAAGCCCAGCCATTAAGTGGCTGAGACAATATTTGTTATATTATTTAGAAAATTGATTCCAATTTGCAAAACCTTGGATTCACTTCCAGCAATAAACAAAGGGTAATGGTGCCTTAAGCATAAAGGACTTCAACAATGTGACAATATTTTAATACTACATCAACCAATCAATTTTCTTATATAAGTTGAGGAAGATCTGGGTTTGATTACATAGCTCCCCTAGCCTCTTAGTTTATAATTTGATGTTTTATATTCAAACAGATTTTCCATTCTCAATTGGGTGTGATTTACTTCCATGTAGGTCATAACATCCTCGAAATTAATGACTCAAAAACCATGTGGTCACTTGGTAATTAGAGCTCTACCTACTGCCATTTCTTCCTCCTTTTGTCTGAGTCACCACCTATTACTGTGTCTGACTCGGAATGGGTTTGACTCTGAATCCCTTCCTCTTCTTCATTGCCTCACCTAATCATTTCTCTCTTCCTAAGGTTCCCTGAAGCTGCTCAGTGCCATTACTGGCACAGCAGTCCAAGTTGAAGCCACACAATTGCTCACCTGGACATTACCACAACTGTCCACCTGAAGCCTCCTTCTCCCTTCTCATTTGCTGTCAAAACCTTTCCTCCCTCGGTGGCCATACAATTCTACCTAAAATGATGATCTAATGTGTCACTCCCAAGCCTAACCTTTTGCTTCTGTTACCTACAGGCTGAGTGTAAGTTCTTTCAGAGGGAATCTAAGGTCCTTCCTCCATAACCGGGTCCTGTTTTACCTCTCCAGCTTTATCTTTCTCTCTCAGTTTTAACTTCCTGCCTTTAGAATCTTGGGCCTGAGCCACAGAAGGTGCTTGCAGTTCTTTGAGGACACCATACTGTTTCTTTCTTCCCCCATTTTGTTCCTGCTATTACCTCTGCTTGCGATGCCTCTTTCCTGATTTTCTCATAATACCTCAAAGTGCACCCTGTAAGGGCAGCTCAGGTGCCACCCACCATGAGAAGTCTTGCCTGACCTTCAAAGGCTGGATTTGGTGATTTTTTGTGCTTCTTTGTTACTCTGCCTCTCTTAATCATGTGAGTTCTTTATGTATAGTGATGATGCTTACTCATCTTTGTGCCCCCAGTACTTAGTTGAGCTTAGTACAGAGGAAGTGCTCAATCATATTTAACGAATAAATGAATTGTACAGAATCTGAAAATCAGTGTTCAATTTAGCAAAGTTTTTCAGACTCTACTATTCCTATATGAATTCTTTGTTTATTCGTTCTTTTTAGTTATACATGAGAGTAGAAGCCATTTTGACATATTTACAGAAGCATGGAATATATCTTGTTCTAATTCAGTCCCCAGTACTTTTCCCTGCTTCCTTCCCTCTATTAATCTTTTTGCCATTTACCCATGTTTTTTTAAATTAATTTTTTGTGGATGTACATGATGGCGAGATTCACTGTGGTATATTCTTATATGTACATTGAAATATTAAGTTTCAGTAATGTTTCCTATAATATTCTTGTTTTGTATAACTGGTTTATTTTTTTTTTCAAAGTTTTTGCTTTAAAGATGATGGACAGGGGGATAGGGTGGCTCAGTGGTAGCACACTTGCCTGGCATGTGTGAGGCACTGGGTTCAATTCTCAGCACCACATATAAATAAATAAAATAAAGATCTATCAACAACTAAAAAAATAATAATAATAATAATAAAAAGATTATGGACAGAACCATGTGATATGAAGATTAAGTCCTTGGTTGTCCCTGCAGATTCTTCATTTTGTATATGCAGAGGGAGTTTTTAAATTAAATAAAATTTTTATTTTCTGCTAGAGTTTAATATTGCTAAAAGACATGGAAAATGATATTCAAATATGGTTTTGATGCTCCAAACTTGGGAAACTAGCTTGGACTAAAATATGTTCTTGAACAGAGATCATTGCCTCCATTAAAAAGGAACATGCTGGGATAAACCTTATGTTCACTGAGATGATCTGGAAGAATCTCAGGACACACTTTCACTGGAGACTCAGTCCTGACACATCAGGGGTAGATTGAAGAGCTTTCCCTAAAAAATCTATGACTAAGATTTGGTATTCTTTGTTTTTGGAGATAACCAGTATGTGGCAACATTGATAGGTTTATTCTAAATCAATTTTATGCCATGCGCTTCTATCTTTAAAACTAAATTTTGCAGAACAATGTTATACATGATGGTAAAAAGTAAACACAAAGAATATTTACAATGCACATGTAATTAAGCTACAGAATTTTGTAGCTTTTGCTAAGACATTATTACTAGTGCTGGGGATGGAACTCAGGGCATTGCACATGCGAGGCAAACACTGGACCACTGAGCTATAACCTCAACCCAACACTGAATTTTTTTCAACATTAATGGTGTTAAATTGTATTGACAATTGTATTGATAGGAAAGGCACTTAATGGGCATTTCCTTGCAAATTTAGATATGGGCAACTATTAAAATTGTCCTGGCAGGTTTGATTTTCGTTCTCCTTAGAATGTGTAGCTTTGGTGAAACCTTATTCAAAGCCTGGGTTTATTGATCCCCTGCAAGATACACTTGAAGGTTAAGTAACTACAGATCTCAGCTAATCCTTTGTAATCTGCTGTTACTAAATGACGGCTCGAATTCCTGGCACACCAGTTTCTGAATGTTTAGGATTTAGTTTTTACCTTTTGTTCAAATTACCTCTGGAAGAAGCCATGCTTCTTTTTGCACATCTGTGCATTGTACTCAGCTTTTTGGAAGGTGTGAGCTGTACGTGTCCTTCTCAGTGCACCTGTGATATTCATGGCAAAGATGACGACTCAGGTTCAAGGTATGCTCCTCTCCTTGCTACTAAAGGTTCTAAATATTCCAGGAAAAAACCTGAAGAAGTTGGCCTTATTTTGAAAACAAATTGTTTGATTTTCAGAAATCAGAGAAAGTTTAATTTACATACACTTTGGTTTAATTGTGTTAATACTGACCACCCACTGCTTTATTGTTTTCATTTTGAGCAGTGTAACTCATGTAAGCCTCACATGATTTGGAATTCCCAAACACACTGTGTTACAAAAATATTCATTATACTCTTATTCATAAATGTTGCTTTCAGGAGGTTAAGACATTTAAATGTGTGTAGAGAGCTCAGGCCTTAATTCTACTCTAAGAGGGCTGGGCTGGGAGGGCTGTGGGATGTGTGCATATCATAGGCTGTCAGGGTGTTTTTCCTGTTTCTTCTGATGATTCTTCATTCCAACAACTGGATAAAAGAAAGGATAATCATAAATGTGAAGTCAGAGAGGTTCATAATTAGAATTTTTCATTTTGACTAATGAAATGGACCAAGTAATGATTATAGGACTTCACTGAAGTTATTTAATCTCTAGGTTACTTTAACACCTGTGCAGTAAGAAGAGGAATTTATGTATAAGCAACACTTTCAGATATAGGTTAAATGCAAAACAGAACTCTTATTAGCTAAATGAAGTAGATCTTTTTTGTTTTGGGAAATGGTATTTAATAATAAAATCAGATTATTTGTGATTTGGTGGTTGAAGTAAACAGTGAGTCTCTTAGGCAAAGTAATCTATTTAAAAAAACAGCACCAGGGCTGGGGTTGTGGCCCAGTGATAGAGCATTTGCCTTGTATGTATGAGACACTGGGTTCGATCCTCGGCACCATATAAAAAATAAATAAATAAAATAAAGATATTGTGTCCATTTACAACTAAAAAAAAAAAAAAAACAAAAACAAAAAAAATGGCAAAATAAAAAACCAACCCAGCATCACTTTAACCAAAGAATAATAATAATTAAAACATATTTGTGAGTAGTTTGTCTTGTTAATGTATTAGCTTTACTTAACTTAATTCATGGTTATCTTTTTGAGATATTCACTGGGTGCTTAAAGACAATGAAAAATATACAAGTTAAAGACCTATTTGCCCAGGTATAAACAGTAGCTAATGATCAGGCCAGAGTACTATTTGGAAAACTTTCACAGAAATGTTTCCTTCCCCAAGGTGGCCCCATTACCAGTGGCTTTACATAAAGTGCAGAATATTATGCCTGGCAACATACATACAAGTAATTAGTTCAGCCCCTGTCATTTTATTATTTTATTTTTAATTTGTTCTTTTTTCATATACATGACAGTAGGGTATATTTTGACATATTGTACATACATGGAGTACAACTTATTCTAATTAGGATCCCCTGTCATTTTATAAGTAAAGAAATTAAAATGACAGAGATTAAATGACTTGTCCCAGGTTGCTGATGTAGACTGGCTGATCCTTGTGGTTCCCTGTCTAGGCTGTTTTCTATTATGGCACATGGAAATACTCATTGGGTAGGACTGCTATTATTGTAGAATAAAACAGCACTGGAATTTGTGATAAAATAAATTAGAGATAAGGAAGAGGCATCCTCAGAGAATCCCAATGATTCCACAAGGTCTTCTCCTAAGGTTTTAAAAGGGAGAAGATGCTTAGGATATTGTAGCTTTGTGCTTCTTGTGTCTGTTTAGGTTATGGGCTGGCTTTCACAATGAACTGATTTAATGGGATGTGTTTTACTAAATGGCTACTTTATTGTTGACTTGCTAAATACATAGCATATCATAATTTAGACGACATTTTGCAAAGCTATTATTCACTTCAGATGAATATATGATGGAAGAAAAATGGCCTTTTTTTTTTTTCAGGCTTAAATGAATCTAGGTTCTCAAATTCCTCATACTTGAAACTCACACATGGGACAGACTTGTTTTTCTGTGCCTGTTTTACTTGTGCCAATAAACAAGACCACAATGTGACTTGCTCAAGGTCACTTAGGTTAGAGAGTGCCAAAAGGAATAAATTCAGTTTCTGATTTATTCGTTAGGTGGACAGCCACTGTCTTAAAACAGAGCTCAACTTTAAACGTTTAGTGTAAACACTTGCTCCCCCCACAAAGTAATCCTTTTAAGAAGGGTCAGTTTATGATTTTAACAGGGTATTCTTTTAACATGGACCATTTCCTAAAGACATGCACTTTGGAGGTGGACAGAGCGAGTATGAAAGCTGGCTCTGTAACTTACTAGTTGGGTGACCTTGGAAAGTCACCTAATGTTGTTGGCCTCAGTTATTTTAAATATAAAATTGGATTGTCGTTAATAGCAGAAAACACCTACTGAGGGAGCTCAAAGAACAAGGAAGAAAGTGTGAACTGAGTGGGTCTCTGTGGCTCAAAACTGGAGATGCTGGTGACAGACAAGTAGTAGAGACTGTGGTTAAGAGAACAGACTTCATGGGCAAGATGGTGCACACCTATTATCCCAGCAACTCAGGAGGCTAAGGCAGGACGATGGCACATTGGAGACTAGCCTTTGCAACTTAGTGAGACCCTGTCAAACAAAGAACAGAAAAGAAAAGAAATTCCTACTGAGTGCTTATTATATGCCAGGAAGATGTAGAATTTTGTATCTCATTTATTTATTTATTTATTTATTTATTTATTTATTTATTTATTTATTTATTTTTGCAGTGCTGGGGATCAAACCCAAGGCTTTGTATGTGCTAGGCAAGTGCGCTACCATTGAACTATACCCTCAACCCCTTTACATCTCTTTAAATTAACCATTGTAACAGTGCCATATGGAAAAATGAGGCTGTGGGTCTGGTGAAGTGGCTTTCCTTGGCCACAGAGGAGATGGCAGGGCTTAGAATTGAACCAAGATTAGCCCAGACCAGGTGGTTGTGATGATTAAATAGAGTTGCACAGGTCTGGCATGGAAATAATTCCATTAAAAAATCATGTCAGACTACATGAAATTGCTGATATTTGATCATTATTTACTAAGAAAATGGCCATTTCGTATGGTGTAACATAATTGTTGCTGCTGTCATAATGGTGAAGAGAAAGAAGAAGATAATGTATTATTAATGAACAGGTTAGCCAGAATGCACAGGTATTTTGTGGAAACCAAGTAGGGAATGAAAAATTGATACATTTGAAGTAGGGATTATTTTCTCAAATGGGTCTTAAAAAGTGGGGTCTCCCTGCATTACTTTTTTTTTTTTTTTTTTTTTTTTTTTTTGTGGTACCGGGGATTGAACTCAGGGGCACTCGACCACTGGGTCACATCTCCAGACCTTTTTTTGTATTTTATTTAGAGACAGGGTCTCACTGAGTTGCTAAGTGCCTCGCCATTGCTGAGGCTGGCTTTGAACTCGCGATCCTCCTGCCTCAGCCTCCCAAAGTGCTGGGATTACAGACGTGCGCCACCGCGCCCGGCTTCCCTGCATTACTTTTTCAAAAAAAAAAAATAAGTAATAGCAAATATTTAATATTTATGATTAAGCACCAATTATCATCAATATTTATAAAGTCAAAATACAAGAAGTCTATAGGAAAAATAGAAAAACAATAGAAATGAGTTGTGGAGGATGATGTAGAAAAAACTGAGAATGAATTTAATTTAAGAAGATAATCTGAAAGTAGATATTGTTATGGTTTGGATATGAGGTGTCCTCTAAAGCTCCTGTGTTGATGCAAGAATATGCAGAGCTGAAATGATTAGATCATAAGAGCTGTAACCTAATCAGTCCATCCTCGTTTGAGGGGACTGACTGGGTGGTAATTGCAAGCAGGTGGGGCATGGATGGAGAAGGTGGGTCACTGGGGCATTCCCTGAAGTGTTTCATTTCTCCTTGAGGCCCTTTCCCTTTCTCTCTCTGCTTCCTAGCCAGTCATGAATGGAGCAGTACGTCCTGCCACCATGATGTTCTGTCTCACCTTGGGCCCAGAGCATGGTGTTGGCCCACCATGGATAAAATCTCTGAAACAGAACCAAAATAAACTTTCTCTCTTCTAAGTTGATCTTGTCAGGTATTTTAGTCAGAGCGCTGAAAAACTGATCATTACAGACACAGGTAACATAATTGATACAATAATATAGAAAATAGATTCAATAAAGTTGATCTAATTAATATAAATCAAATTCTACATACTAAAAAGCAAAGTATCTTTTCCTATTATCCATGGAATAATAATAAAGGACCACATATTGCCCCAAACCATAACTAAATTACAAAACAGGAACAACATGAACAACATTCTTTGATCGTAATCTTGCGTTACTCTTTGACACTAGGTTGGTACTATGTAATGACCTGGATATGAACCAAGTCCCTATGAACCTCCCTGTGGATACCTCAAAGCTTCGCATAGAAAAAACTGTCATCCGCACAATTCCAGCTGAGGCCTTCTACTACCTGGTGGAGCTCCAGTACCTCTGGCTGGCTTACAATTCTGTGGCCAGCATTGACCCCAGCAGCTTTTACAACCTAAAGCAGCTGCATGAGTTGCGCTTGGATGGGAATTCTCTAGCCAACTTCCCTTGGGTGTCTCTGCGGGACATGCCCCATCTGAGGACCCTGGATTTGCACAATAACAGAATCACCAGTGTGCCAAATGAGGCGGTCAGGTATCTGAAGAACCTCACCTACTTGGATTTATCAAGCAACAGACTAACCACATTGCCACCCGATTTCCTGGAGAGCTGGTCTCACTTAGCTAAAATGCCTTCTAGAAGCCCAGATCTTTTACCAAGAAGAATTATTCTTGGTGAGCTTATAAGTCTCTGGGCTTTTTGTATATGGATACCTTGCTACACATTCCTTTAGTGGTCCAGAACCTACTGGATTTGGTTTCTTTGTATTTGCATTTATGTGTGTTGTACTGGGGATGGAGCCCTGGATCCTCATACATTCAAAACACTTGCTCTATCCCTACGATACATCCCCAGCCCTTAGTTGCACTTTTAAAAAAATAGTTCTTTTTAGTTACACATGACAATAGAATATACTGTGGATAATTATAAAAGCATGAAATATAATTTGTTCTAACTCAATCAGTCATTAGTATTTCCTCTTTCCCTCCCTTCCTCCCACCTCATTCCCTTCCCCCTACTGATCTTTCTGCTATTTACTTATTATTTTTAAAACATTTTTAATTAGAGTTTTGTGGATGTACATGATGGTGAGATTCACTGTGAGATTCACACTGAATATATATGTACATAGGAAATTTAGATCAGTTTCATACCACTGAGTTTTCCTATCTCATGCCACAGTTTTAATAGATCCAACTGCTTTTCCCTCTGTAAGATGTATTGTGGGTGTATGTGTGTATGTGGGTATGGCGTGATGGGGAGAATGGGCCTCAGATACAGAGAGGGCTTCAGGTTGAGAGGCATAATCCACCAACCTGCCCTGACTCTTGTGAACACACTGATCTCCATACTCGGCCACACTCAACCTTCTGTTCTGTTAACTTTTCAACCCTTCTCCAGGTTCCTTAGGAGTTGAAGAAAGCCAAAATTTAAATTAGTTATGGAGAATAGTTTCCAGAAATGTGGAGACACCAGTTGTTTCATTGGCATGGTGAAGGCCTGATTGAAAGCAATGAACAAAGGCCCTTCTCATGGCTATTTTTTGGACAGTGAAGTCTTATATATTTTTGTTTGAGACATAAGCCTGAAGCCTTGATCAAGCAGTTTGATTTGCCAAAATTTTGTTATACTTTTCACCCAATAAGTTCTAAATTCCCAGCTTATGTCTTCATAAATACAGAAGAAGCTGTATTTCTCAGGAGGATGAAAGAACTTCCGGGTCATTGGCCAGTAAAATGTCTTGTTAACAAAGATGTGAAATGTGTGCCATGCAGCCTTGCTGACCACTATCACATACTCCAGATTTGCTGAAATAAAAGATACAGTTGTGCTTTAAAAAAAATTTTTTTTAAGTTGTAGATGGACACAATACCTGTATTTTATTTATTTATTTTTATGTGGTGTTGAGGATCAAACCCAGAGCCTCACGCGTACTGGGCAAGTGCTGTACCATTGATCCACAACGCCAGCCCTGTGCATTACTTTTATAATGATAATAATCATGATAATAAATAGCAAGATAGTGTGAAACATGCCAAGCCAAGCTTGCCATGTTACACAGGGAATCAAAGTGTCATCTCTTGAGAGAAGACAATAATTGATGTGTGTGAATTATACAAAAATCTCATTTTTTAACCTGGAAAATGGGTATTTCAACCTTACTCCATTTTGCTCACATGACTGTAATGAGTATGAAATGGGATATTTTATGTGACAGTACTTTGGAAGATGGAGTGCACAGTCTCTGAGGTTATGCTTATAGATTAGCATTTATACAGAAGAGACTGAGGTCAGAGTGTCTTGTAAAGAAAGATTTCTCTATTTAACCGTTTTTTTTTTTTTTTTTTTTTTTTTTTTGGTAATTCCCACAGTATTTGAATCTTCCAGTTGCATTATTGCAATATGGTGATAAGAACTGGCTGTAGATTATCTAGAATTAACTGTTTGCCTGTACCAATTACATCTTTGCAGGCACCCTGTGGAATTTCCAGTGGGATATGTCCTGCCTTTATTTTTTTATTACCCTGTGCTTATTATTGTTAATAGATGGAGGTTCGATTTGTAATAATAAGAATAATAGCTAGTCTTGATGGAGTTACTCAGGGCAGGCCTAGTTCTAATATTTAATGTAAGTAGGTTCTTCTGGCCTTGTTAACCCTATGGGAAGTACCATTTTCTCCTCATTTTATAAATGAAGACAAGGGCACATGGTAAGCCACTTGCCCAGGTTCACTTACCACGTGGTGGGGAAGCTGGGGTGTGAACACAGCCTGTCCCAGAACCACCCCATCCCCACTCCTCTGTAATACGAGGTATGTAATAATACCAGAGTAATTGTCCTCATAAATGCATCACTTAAGGGACCTCATTAAATCATGTATTTATTTAATTAAAAACAAAACAAACAAAAAAACCTCAGGGACAGGCTTTTCAGTTGCTCTATTCAACATAAGTAAAAATATCAACTTAGTAAAATTGTTTTTTTGTACTGGGGATTGAACCCAGGGGCACTCGACCACTGGGCCACATCCCCAGCCCTTTTTGTATTTTATTTAGAGACAGAGTCTCACTGAGTTGCTAAGTGCCTCGCCATTGCTGAGGCTGGCTTTGAACTCATGATCCTCCTTCCTCGGCCTCCCAAATGCTGGGATTTCAGGTGTGCGCCACCATGCCTGGCTAAAATTGTTTTTTTTTTTTTTTTTTTTTTTTTTGGTACTGGGGGTTGAACTCAGGGGCACTCGACCACTGGGCCACATGTCCCCAGCCCTTTTTTGTATTTTATTAGAGACAGGGTCTCACTGAGTTGCTAAGTGCCTCGCCATTGCTGAGGTTGACTTTGAACTCATGATACTCCTGCCTCAGCCTCCCAAGTGCTGGGATTACAGGCGTGCGCCACCATGCCCGGCTGAAAATTGTTTTTTTAATGTATCCATAAAACCATAAACGAGCGTCCTACAAGTAAACATTTAACTTAATCACGGCACTTGATTTTTTTTTAAACCCGATTTTTTGATTTGTAATACAGGTAAATTTCCATGGCCTCTTTCTCAAGTTGTAGCCAATATTTACACAAGCATATTCTGTAAGTCCTGCCATCTTTTATCTTGAAGGAAAAAGCTGCACTAGGAGAAGGCATAAATACTTTATTGGGTGTTTTTTACTGGTGCCCAAATTTGTCTGCGGTAATGTTTCTTCTACTCATCATGGAATTTGCCTGAAGGGCAGTGGCAGCCTGAGTATTCCCACAGAAATTTTTAAGATGGTATGAATTTACTTCAGGCAACACTTATCCCTCTCTGTCCATATATCTGGCTCTTTGCTAGGATCTTTGCTAGAACTGCAGAAGACAAATCCAAATAGTTAAGTTTCCACCTTACGAGGTGCTCTCCTCCCATGCATCTGCTCAGCCCTCATAAGAGCTCCACAAGGTGGGCCTGTAATTATCAACACCCTCTTTTTACAGCTGGTAAGGACATAGAGTCAAGCTCCAAATTCACAGTCCCTCTCCAGAGACATTGCTCTTATTTTTAAACTATTTTTTTAAATTAAGAGGTTGAGATATACTTTGTGTACAGTGAAAAGCAAAATCCAAAGTGTGCAATTTGGTAAATTCTGGTAAACGTTTGACTCATATAACCCACACCCTTAAAATAGAGAATATTTTTATTCACTTGGAAATTTCCCCTGTGCCCCTTCCCTGTCAATCTCCCCTCATGTCAATCACTATTTTGATTTCCATCACCATGGGTTAATTTTGCCTGCTCTAGAATGCTGTAGAAATGGAATCATACAGCACGCACTCCAGGGCTGGGTTTCTTTTCTCCCAGCAGCATGTTTCTGAGATTCATCTGTGTTGTTGCACATGTCAGTTGTTCCTTACTGCAGAATTGTATTCAATTGTGTGAATGAATCCATTGTTCAGCCTTCCTCCCTGTTGGACACATGAGCTGTTTCTAGTTTGGAGCTATTATGAATTAGGCTTCTGTTAACATTCTTGTGCAAAGCTTTTTGTGGCATGTTTTCATTTCTCTTGGATAAATTCCTAAGATTGAAATTTCTGGGTTATAGAACAGCTATAGGTATACCCTTTTAAGGAACTGCCAGTTTTCCAGAAAGGTTACATAACTTTATACAATTCTATTAGTACTTAGGACAGCCTGGTTGATCCATCCATATCCTTCTGAATATTTCATGTTGTCGTTTTCATATTAGTTATTTTATAACTAATTTCTAAGCAAGTTGCTCAGGAAGCAGTATCACACTGTGATTTTAGTTTTATATATATATATATATATTTTAGAAGTATATATATTTCTAGGGATTGAACCCAGGGGCACTTTACCAGTGAGCTACAACCCCAGCCCTTTTTAATTTTTAATTTTGTGACAGTTTCTGAGGCTGGCCTTGAACTAGTAGTTCTCCTGCCTCAGATTCCCGAGTTGCTGGGATTACAGATGTGCACCACTGTGTCTGGCCTTATTTGTATATATTCTTTTATGAAATACCTGTTCATGTATTTTGTCTAATGTTTTAGGGTTATTTATCTTTCTATACTATTGGAAGCAAGTCTTTTCTCAGTTATAAGAAATATAACTATTTTCTCCAAGGTTGGTTTGCCTATCCATTTTTTTTCATGAAGCATTTATTTAGAAAGTTTTAAGTTTTGGTGACATCTAATTTGTTTTATTTTTTACAGTTAGTGCTTTCTGTGTACCATCTAAGAAATATTTGCTTACCTCAATATCACAGAGATATTCTGTTTTCTTTATAGTTTTAGCTTTTATATTCAGTTTTTACCTGTACATTTATATAAATAATCAGTTTTGTAATATACTTATAACTATGATCCATCTTAAAATAGTTTTTGAGGCTAGTGGGAGGTTGGAGTTGAAGTTTATTATTTTTTTCCAAACAAATATTTAGTTATTCCAGCACCATCTGTTGAAAAGAGTTTCCTTTCCCATTCAATTGCTAAACATAACTGTTTCCACCAAGCTGGAAACAGCTTTATCTTCACCTTCAAGGACTTATATCTGTACAAGAATTTATTCCTGACTTTACACACACACACACACACACACACACACACACACACTCACACACTCACACACACACATACACACAACATATTTAATTCAACTACTCTGATCCAAGAAAAATACTATATTACTTTTTTAGAAAGGGAATAAAGCAAAGCTCACTTGTCCCATCCAAGAACAGTTACATAAAATAAATAAATTAATTCACATTATTGTGATTGTGGTTGGTGTACTACCTTGAAGGAATGCAGTACAAGTAACAATTTAACTTTAGAGAGTTTCTGTACCTTTGGCCCCAGAAGGAAAAAAAAAAAAACTAATAAATGTTTTCAGTTTCTGAGTCACTTTTTATTCAGGTTTTAAAAATTGTACCTTAGATGTTTTAAAATCCGAATAAACAGTCATATGCATATTATGTGTTTGAAAATATTTAAAAAATTTATCCCTGGCTTACATAATTTTTAGATGTGATCAGTTGGATCAATTTTTTAAAGAATTTTGTTTTATAGTTAACATACTTTTGTTAATTTTATTTTTTGCAGTGCTGGGGAATTGAACCTAGGCCCTCATGTATGTCAGACAAGTGCTCTACCACTGTGCTACATCACCAGCCCTGTTAACACATTTTTATAATAGTTCCGAAGTATGAATTAACTATTAATGTTATAGCTTTTGAATCTTTCTCTATATAGACATTTATACTTCAAATGCTGTTGCTTTGACATTTTTTATTTGTAGATCATAGCATTTACAGCTGCCGCCCTTGTTTTTAGGTGACAGAGATGGGTTATGATAGAAGAAGAATTAGATTAGGAGGCTAAAAAAAGTCTGGGAGTTATTCAGGACTTTAATCCACTTACAAAGTCAAAGTAGTAATCTCTTTGTTCTTCAGTTTCCTCTGGTGTGAAATTAGAAGAATAATACTGGCTCCCTGAGTTGGTACAAAACAACATGGTGGCATAAGAGATAGCAAGGTAGTGTGGCAGGTGTTTTAAAATCAAGATATTTAAGTTCAAATCCTGGCTGCCCAATTGTGTGGCCTTGGACAGATTCCTTAACCTTCCTGAGCCTTGATTTTCTCATCTTTACATTGAGAATGATAATAGTACTAACCTCATGCTATTGTAGGGACTGAGTTAGACCCTTCTTTAGATGTTTAGTGCTGTTGTGAGATAGCTTTCCATGTCTCTCTAGACTGTTTCATGTCTTTGAGCAGAGGTAGGCACTAATACTGCCTATTATTCTGCACTGTCTTTTATTTTTAATTTTTTTAGTTGTAGATGTACACAATAACTTTATTTTGTTTAATTTTATGTAGTGTCAGGGATTGAACCCAGTGCCTCTTGCATGGTAGGCAAGCGCTCTACCACTGAGCCACAACCCAGCCCTCTGCACTGTCTTTACAAGGATTTTTATTAGAGAACAGCTTTGGAAAGTCAAGCTAAGTCTCCCTCCAGAGCAAAGGGTTGGCAGGCTTACTAAGATGATGGCTCTCTCCAGCACTGTAATGATCCATGAACTCTGGCCAAGCGCCTTCTGTTTTCTTTGAGAGGTTTCATACAATGTGGTTCTCTCAGAGCTAGTGTCAGGGAAGTCTTAGACAAACTGGTGTGGGTTTGGCTGCCCTAAAGCTAAGTAATCTTTCAGAGCCTTTACACTTTTTGATAAGTGCCATATTTTCCACATAGGAAACAATATTTTTTAACTTCTTATTAGTAGTAAAAAAAATCTATCTTAATAAGTCTAGGTGTCTTGAAAGTATAAGGCATTCTGCATATATTAATTATTATTTGAAAGGATAAATTTGATGTGTTCATTGGCAGATTTAGAAATTAATCTTAAAGTCAAATAATGAAATAGCTATGGTGAGCATAGATTTTATATTGAAGGTTGATAAACATTTATAAATATAAAATTTAATTCACCTTTTATTTTGATATAAATATTTTTTGTATTGTATTCTGAATTTTTACTATATTGAGGTGGGTGTACATATGTTTTGTTCTGAAATCTTTTGTTTTTTCTAACTTAAGATATTTCTTTTCATCCTCTTAGGTGCAAGGATAACACATCTTTGCTTGAAGGGCACTTGCCATTTTGCACCCTGTGCTTTTCTTCTCACTAGTGTTATTTCTCCTAATTCAGTGACCAAGTGCATGACTGGATCTTCACTTTAGAAGTAATCAGTTGTGAGAGGGGATCTATATTTTCACTTCATTGATTTCTTACTAATTTAATTACATCATAATTCTGACAATACCAATTGATGGAAAACTCAAAATTTTAACCTTTTGAAACTTTTTTGGTGGGGACAGGGTGCTGGGGATTGAACTCAAGGGTGCTTAACCACTGAGCCACATCCCAGCCCTATGTTGTATTTTATTTAGAGACAGGGTCTCCCTGAGTTGCTTAGCACCTTGCTTTTGCTGAGGCTGGCTTTGAACTCAGGATCCTCCTGCCTCAGCCTCCCCAGCCACTGGGATTACAGGTGTGCGCCACCTCACCTGGCTTTTTTGAAACTTTTGTAGAAGTTACTGGCACTTTATACACCAACTGAAAAGAAAACTATGGAAAGGATTTAAGCCTTTGAAAGAGTTAAAATAATAGTCATTCTCCCCCACACTCAAACATACACTCAAATGTGTATGAAAATCACATTTAAGTGAATGCTGATCCATAATAGTGGGGGGGGGGGAATGGGGGAGAATGGAGGAACATTGATTGGGCAAAGGGGAGAGAAGAAAGGGGAGGGAACATGGGGGCAGGAAAGATGGTGAAATGAGATGAACATTATTACCCTAAGTACATGTATGACTGCACATATGGTGCAGTGCTGGTACATTGTATAGAACCAGAGAAATGAAAAGTTGTGCTCCATTTGTGTACAATAATGAATCAAAATGCATTCTGCTATCATGTATAACTAATTAGAACAAATAAAAAAATTTTAAAAAATGTCTACATCCACCAATTACATCGGTCAACAGATATGAAAAATGTTGCAAATGAGGCACTCCACCACATTACTCTGCTTTTTACTCAGTGATGATGGATTTTAGTGTTAGTTTGCTATTCCACCTTTGGTTTCCTCTAGTCTAATGGTCATTGTTTTTATTTTGTAGACTGACAGAACCTTATGGCTGGAGAGAGCTCTGAAATTTATCTTGTCAACTCTCTTATTTTACAGATGAGAAAACTGAGGCTTAGCAAGTGCAGCACCAAAGTCACAGGACTCTATGATGATGTTGTTTCCTATTAGTTTATTTCTCTTCCATAATGTATTTAAATCTGACCTTAATATATCTGGTTAACTAATATTTACAATAATAAATGAATGTCTAATGTGTTGTTTAGAGGTGAAATGTTTTTTTATTTTATAGTTATATATTGTAGTTGGGTTCATTTTGACAAAATCATACATGCATGGAATTTGATTTAAATCTCCATTCCCACTATTCTCCTTCCTCTACTGTACTGATCTTCCTTTCCTTTGTTTATTTATTTATTTTTGATTGTTACTTTCTACATATACATAAAGGCAAAATTCCCTATGGTGTAGTCATACATGTATATAAAATGATTTTGCTAAAGTTATTTCATATGTTCTCCTCTTTCCTGTCCCTCTTTCCCTCTCCATCTCCCTCTTCTACTCCACTGATCTTCTTATATTCCTATATCTTTGTGATGTCTGAACCCCTCCCCCTTTCTTTCCCATATTTTGCTCTAGCTTCCATATATGAGAGAAAACATTTGACCCTTGATTTTCTGAATCTGGCTTATTTCACTTAGCATAATGTTCTTCATCTCCATCCATTTACCAGCAAATGCCACAATTCCATTCTTCTTTGTGGCTGAGTAGAACTCCATTGTGTATACAGATCATATTTTCTTAATCCATTCATTTATTGATGGCCATCTGGGTTGATTCCATAATTCAGCTATTGTGAATTGTGCTGCTATAAACATTGAGTTGACTGTATTGCTACAGTATGCTGATTTTAGTTCTTTTGGATACATACTAGGGAGTGGGATAGCTGGGGCATATGGTGGCTCCATTCCTAGTTTTTTGAGGAATCTCCACACTGCTTTTATAGTAGTTATACCAGTCTGCAGTCCCATCAACATCCTCACCAAGATTTATTATTACTTTATTTTTTTTTTTTTTTGCACCAGGGATTGAACCCATGGCACTTAACCCACTGAGCCACATTCTCAGTCTGTTTGTTTGCTTTTAATTTTTATTTTGAGGCAGGATCTCTCTAAGTTGCATATGGCCTCACTATGTTGCTAAGGCTGGCTTTGAACTTGCTATCCTCCTGCCTTAGCCTTCTGAGCTTCTGGGATTACAGGCATGCACCACCAAACCCAGCAATTGTTATTTGTATTCTTTTAATTAATTTATTTATTTTTGTACTGGGGACTGAACTTAGGGGTACTCAACCACTGAGCCACATCCCCAGCCCAATTTTGTATTTTATTTAGAGACAGGGCCTCACTGAGTTGCTTAGTGCCTTGCTGTTGTTGAGGCTGGCTTTGAACTCATGATTCCCCTGCCTCAGCTTCCTGAGCTACTGGGATTACAGGCATGTGCTACTGCGCATGGCTGGTGTTAAAGTTTTTTTGAGTTTTATATATATTCTGGTATTAATCCCCTGCCAGAGGAGCAGCTGGCAAAGATTTTTGCCATTCTTCAGGTCTCTCTTCATGCTCCTAATCAATTCTTTGCTGTGAAAAAGTTCTTTTTTTAAAATTTGATGGCATCCCACTTACTGATTCTTGGTTTTATTTCTTGACTTTAGGGGTCTTGTGGAGAAAGTTGTTGCCTGTACCTATATAATGAAGTGTTGGCTCTATACTTTTTTTTCTAGCAGTTGCAAGATTTTTTGTTTAATTCCTAAGTTTTTGATCAATTTTTATTTGACCTTTGTGCAGGGCGAGAGGGATCTGATTTTATTCTTCTACACACGAATATCAAGTTTTCCTAGCACTATTTGTTAAAAAGGCTATCTTCAACATATAATTTTGACACCTTTGTAAAGTATCAGATGGCTGTAAATCTGTAGATTTGACTCTGTGTTTTCTATTTCATTGTTCTTCATGTCTATTTTGATGTCAATACTGTTACATGGAGATTTCAGATGGGCTCTTTGTCTCCTGAATTCAAAGAATGAGATCAACAGATAAGCAGTGGATAGAGTAATAAGATTTATTTAAAGCAGAAAAAGGTTCCCACAGTAGGAGAGGAATCCCAAGGGAGGGTATTACTGGCTGTTCTTTGCCTGGGGGCTTCTAAAGGCATATCTGGCATATCTGATGGCCCAGCATAGGTGATTGGTGGGGACCATGTTAATGAGGGATCTTAGCATGGACCAATCAAGCTCTTCAAGATCTGAGTTTAATAAGCCAATCAAAGTGCATAAATTCAATCCCTTATTTACATGATTAAGAGGATGAATCCCACCTCATGGTTGGACACCTCTGTTGGAAAAAGGAAGTGCTTCAGGTAAGGGTAGATTCTGGGGTTGGCAATTGATAGGGCTAGGAGTCTGTGTAGATAAAGAAGAGACATTGTGGTGAAGCTGCCAGAGGCAGCGATAAGATGTTCTCTAGGCCCAATGTCCCCTTTCAGGATGGCATGGTCTCCTTCTCTCTTTCCCTTCACTGAGCCCTTTATCCTGTCTGCCTATGGATGGGATGATGGGCTAGCTTCCTGCCTCAATCCCATGCTGGCTTTGTTACTACTGCTCTATAGTATAATTTAAGATCACGTATTATGGTTTCTCCTGAATCACTCTTCTTGTTCAGAATTGCTTTGGCTTATTTTGGGTCTCTTGTTCTTCCAAATGAAGTTAAGTACTCTTTATTTTTTATTTATTTATTTATTTTTAGTTCTGTGAATAGTGTCATTGGTATTTTGATGGGGATTACATTGAATCTGTATATTGCTTTTGGTACTATGGCCATTCTGACAATATTAATTCTGCCTATTCAAGAACGAGTGAGGTCTTTCTATCCTCTAAGGTCTTTTTCAATTTTTTTTTCAGTGTTTTACAATGTGAAGTGGGTTTTCGAATGTCTGTTAACTGACTTCATTATTCTAAGTGCTTCAGTATCTATCAGGTCACATCACCACCACAACTGAACTATTGACTTTGTTTTTTAATAGAACCGTGGATTGCACAAGTTGGGTCTCTTTGTTTTCAGCAAGTAAATGTGGACTAGAGTGTAAAGAATATGTTTTTTTTTTTTTTCTGTGTGAAATTTGCTGTTTATTTAGAGTTTGAAACTTTAATTACATTAACATGAGGCTTTAAGTATTGTTTAGCAAGAAAGAATTACTGCCATTATATGTATTGTATAGATGAGACTGAGACTGAGAGAGGTTGTTAGACACCTTCCACTATGGTGGAACTTTCTAGAACTGGGATTTCAATCCAGACATTTCAGAGCCACACTTAGTCATTTGATATAAAAATAAACTAGAAAGTCTGCTTGTGGCATGGAAGTGGGTGAAAGAATCAACACTTAAGAGAACAGAATTCAAATTAATATTAATTAGAGAACTAGTCATACATTCACAGGACTTAATGTAATAGGGAAAAGTTCAAGGTTATACACTCATGGGAGAAAAGCAAACTTCTGAAATAGAAGATTGTAAAAAGTAAACTTTTACCAATCCTGATGGAAAAATAATCTTGTCATGAACTGCTATTATAATATGAAAAGGCATAAACAGAAATATAGACTGTACAAATTAGCAGCCAAATTTCCACCATGGTTAGAAGTTTTTTTTTTTTTTTTTTTATTCCAGGGCTTGAACTCAGGGGCACTCGACCACTGGGCCACATCCCCAGACCTTTTTTTTTTGTGTGTGTGTGTGTGTTTTATTAGAGACAGGGTCTCACTGAGTTGCTAAGTGCCTCGCCATTGCTGAGGCTGGCTTTGAACTCGCGATCCTCCTGCCTCAGCCTCCCAAGTGCTGGGATTACAGGCGTGCGCCACCGCGCCCGGCTCATGGTTAGAATTTTTAAGTTACAGTTTGTTTTGTCTTCTTGTTTATATTCCACCCCATTAGTAAAAAGTTATAACCACTATTCTTGGCAATGCAGCCTTTTCTGTCTTAGGCTTTCTGTGAGGGTGTTCCAGGACATCACCTTTGAGACCCTCAGAGAGACATTTGTCTGCCATAGTGCTCTGAAACACATCTTAGATCCTTCTGAGATTTCAGTAAATAATTTTGTAGTCTGACCCTGAATTTGGTTTTTGCTCTGAAGTCATCTCTTAATTTGAGGACTTTGGAGAGGCTGGGATTGGGGAATGGTTTTGGTTCCTATACATTAACAATTGTTTAGCTGTTGTTTTTCCTTTGCATTTCACTAGCAAGAAGCTACCAGGCAGCAGTTTCAGCACATTTTGTGGAAATATCCTTTGGTACATCACTCATCTCATTGAGTGTGTACTCTGCTTTCCATGCTTACCACAGGTGACAGTGTTGCTAAACGTTTTACTTTTTGCCACTCCAAAGCAAGAATCCACTTTCCTCTAGTTTCCAGTAACTTTTTCCTCACTTCCTTTAAGTTCTCACTGGCAAGTTCCTTGGAAGGCCAAAAGAATTCTGCTAACAGTTCTGAAGGCTGATGCAGATCCCAAAGGTGTTTGCAACTGGAAATGGTCAGCTAACTGCATTCCTTACAGGTGATTCTCTCTTGAAAAGAGATTTAAGCAAACACCTCATGGTGTGTCCATATGACATTCATGCCATGTCACATGTTCTCCTTTACCAGCCTTTCTAGTCTCATCTCCTACCGCTGGCTGCATCTCACACTATGGTTTTGCTACACAAAACTTGTATTACCTCAACATGTCTTTAATTACTCAAAATCATGACATGTTCCAAGCTGAGTTAGGTGACTCTCAGCACCTTATATGATGCTATGAGTACTTTCATAGTACCCTAGAGATACCTCCATTCTCTGATACTTGGATTCAAATCTTGGCTCTAACACTGATTAGCTATGTAATCTTGGTCAAGGTTTTTGGCCTGCATCTCCTTTACTTTATCACCACTCATGTAGGGATGACCTCAACCACCAAGTTATTTGGACTCTTTGTGACTCAGCTTCTTAATCTTTAAAATGGGAATAATAATACTATCTTGGTCCCTCAGAACACTTCTATTATTAGAAAGACTATAGACACCCCCTTTCTCAAGAAGCTGTGATATCTGAATTTGTCAAAATAACCTTTATTATTCTTTTTCTCCCTTCTGTTTTAGGTCTGCAGGACAACCCTTGGTTCTGTGACTGTCACATTTCCAAAATGATGGAGTTGTCAAAGGTTGCTGACCCGACCATAGTACTTCTTGATCCACTGATGGTGTGTAGTAAACCTGAGCACCTCACAGGGATTTTTTTTCCAGAGGGCTGAGTTGGAGCAGTGTCAGAAGCCATCAGTGATGACTTCGGCTACCAAAATCATGTCAGCTCTGGGAAGTAACGTTCTGCTGCGGTGTGATGCCACTGGCTACCCCACCCCCCAGCTCACGTGGACCAGATCTGACAGCTCACCAGTTAATTACACAGGTATTTTCTTCATTCAGCCCTATGAAACCAGGAGTTTGCAAAAGTATGAATTTAATCTCATGTTCCTGTGTGATTTGAAATTGGCTGATTAATTCTAATAAATTGCATGAGAATTGTTGCATGCAAGGGATTTGAAGGGTGCCATTTATTGATTAATATATTTCTCAGATTATCTTTATTTAGATAAAGTTAGACAATCTAATCTTTTTTTCTTAGGTAGAAACTAACTCAATCCAGTGGATGGACACAAGGCCCTTGTTCTTGCTCTATCATTTAGAATACAGCTCACTAAAAATGTAAAACCATCAAACAATTTTTAAAAAATGATTTTCATACAAGAGTGTCATTTTGAATGATTATTTAAATAATAAATTATATGGAAACCTTATTTTGAGGCAAAAGCATAAATTTTAGAAATGTTGATTATATAGGCTTTTCAGATCCTTCCAAGCCCATACTTTAGTGACTTAGTGATATTCTGATGATTAAAGGTGTATATTTTTGAAGTTCTTAAAAATGAATTAAAATTGAGGTCTAAATAATGAAACCTGATGGACCACAAAAGTTAAGGCTTCATATTCCTCAAATAACTGGAAAACAGCCCACAGTTTAAGCTGGTGACCTAACTTTTTGGCTATTAGTATATTTCAGAAAACTTCTAAAATCAAAAAAGAATGGAAATATGTTTTTGAAATATGAATTTGAAATATTTTAGTGTTTACAAAAGCAAAATTCTAATTTTGCGTAAACTATATATTATCATGCAAGCTTACTAGTTTGCCTAAGTTAAATATATGATGAAGGATTTAGAATACAAATGACAACTCTTCCGTGCCCTTGAATGATGGACTGTACCTTCTGGCTATGTGGATAAATGCATTTTATTACAATTTAAAAATATCTTGAGAAATATTTAAATGAGGTCTTTTGATAAACCTTTTATAGAATCACATTTAAAATTGGAAGGGAGCTCTAATATCACCATCTTATCCCCTTTTTTTTCACAAATACAGAAACAGAGGTCTAAATACATTAACGGACTTGTCTAAAATTACATACTATTTTGTGGACAAAAGTTTACTAAAATTCAAATTTCCTGATTTCCATCCTCATGACATTTTAAAATGTCATTCACACTAGAGAGACAGCTCAGTGGTAGAATGTTTGCCTAGCCAGCTCAAAGCCCTGGGTTGAATCCCCAGTACCCAAAAATTTAAATTAAAGAAATAAAATAACATTCTACATACAGATCTCACAGCACCTGGGGCAGGTCCTAAGGTTCAGAAAAACCATCTGCAGAGCCATCAGCCACCATCAGAGACTTGTAAAGTGCCATTTACCTCTTGGCTTGTATGAGAGGGATGGATATAAAACAAGTAGTTGTTTTCTTCTTAGCTGGCGTAACTGCTCAAATTTTTCCTTTTTCTTTTTTTCTCAGAGTATATGTTTGTTTTCTTCCAGTAATTCAGGAGTCTCCAGAGGAAGGAGTCAGATGGTCCATCATCAGCTTGACAGGCATTTCTTACAAGGATGCTGGGGATTACAAATGTAAGGCCAAAAATTTGGCTGGGATGTCAGAAGCTGTGGTTACCGTGACAGTGGTTGGCACTGTCACAACCACTCTAGCATCGGACACTTCTGAAAGAAGAACTGGAGATCAGCCTGAGGAGGAGGAGCAGCTGGAATTTGGAAGATTGACAGCCATACCTTCTTCACTATCATCTCCGTGGTCTCTCTCTTCCTCCTCTTCCACTTCTTTTTCTACTTCTACTTTGTCTCCTCCTTCCACTGCTTCTTCCTCTTTATCTTCTGTCTTTTCAACCACACCTGGCATTTCAGCAAGTGCCACCAGGGCCAGCAAGCAGTCACTCCAGCTCCGACCAGATGGGAAAAGAAAAGTAAAGGTGGAGAAGTGGGGCAGCAAGCTTCCTCCTGCCAGTGCCAATAAGAAAGAAGAGCTGGCATTGTTGGATCAAGCAATGCCTCTGGAGACAAATTCCACAATAGAAGACCTTAGGGTGGTCAGCGAGACTAAAGAGAGTGTGACTTTAACCTGGAACACTGTTAACACCACACATAACTCTGGGCTGACTGTGCTATATTCCAAGTATGGTGAGAAGGATCTGCTGCTGTTGAATGCAGATACCAGCAAGAACCAAGTAACCCTAGATGGCTTGGAGCCTGGAAGACAGTACGTGGCATGTGTTTGTCCAAAAGGAGTGTCTCCCCAGAAGGACCAGTGCATCACCTTTTCTACTGAAAAAGTCGATGAAGGTGATTCCCAATGGTCTTTCCTCATTGTGGTGACCGGTACTGCCTGTGTCATTGTTTTGCCGTTAATTTGTTTTTTATTGTATAAAGTTTGCAAACTGCAATGTAAGTCAGAATCTTTCTGGGAAGATGATTTGGCAAAAGAGACTTATATCCAATTTGAAACCCTGTCACCCAGGTCTCAAAGTATAGGGGAACTCTGGACACGAAGGCACAGAGATGATTCAGAAAAGTTGCTGCTTTGTTCTAGGTCAAGTGTGGAATCTTAGATGACTTCTAAAAGGGACGGCTCTAAACCAGAGTATTATTGTTAAGGTTTTGCAGCTCAGGTATGTGTGAGCTACAAAATAAAGTATCCAGTGGTTTAGTTGACCCTCTGTTTGGGTGACTTTTGAACAGATTTTCATATATTATGTAAAAATCCCAAATGGAGTGTTTTCCAATGTGTGTGTGTGTGTGTGTGTTTTTTTTTTTTTTTAATATTGTGAGACTTCTGAACTGTAAAGACAAACAATATTGACTTTTGTTGTGTGGAGAATGTTCACAGAAATAATTTTTAGGGTGGTGCTTAATAATGATTTTAGGGTAATGTTTTATTTCTTAAATTCATGTGAAAATAGTTAAAACAAGTGATCTCTGCATTTTTAAAAGTTTCTTGAGCAATGAAAATAGATTAGTATAACCACCTATGCCTTGATGCTCATTCATGTACAAAGTGCTTTGTGGCATTTGCTGTGGACATTTGTGGCCACTATTTAGTCAGTGTGTGAGCATGGGCTCATAAAGAATTTTGTGTTCACTAAGGTTTAAATCCACCTCAGTGGAGAGGGAGGGTGCTTTCTGTTGGTATCATTATGCACTGTAATACTATAGAGGTGTGTTCATATTACATGTGAAAAATTGTCCCCCTTGTGCTTATAAATATTAGTATCAGCAAAAATAAATGGAAAAAGAGGATTGTGACCGATAAGCCATTTCTAAAAAATGAAAACTGTTACATTTTAATACATCTGCTGATAGATCGCATGGGTGTTCTAAATTGATGTGCTAAATTTAAAACAATCTCTTTAATATTTGGACATTTGCTCTTCTTCCCAATTTGTCTTTCCCCTCTTCCCAACTTCTTCCCTTCCTTTTTGTTTTTTTTTTTTAACTTCTGCTTTGTCAGAAGATGTACAGATAGGCTGAGTGCCACAGGCTGTCTTTTGCCACATTTTATTCTGATTCTCTGGATAAAGGCAAGGGCTTTGAAATCATTAACTATCTTTTGAAATTCTTTTTTTTTTAGATCCTAAAAGGATATTTTAGGATTTTGAAAAAGAATCTTTATTAGATTCATTTGGTCAAACTTTTTTCCTAGATTAAAAATATCAGGAAGCCGGACGTGGTGGCTCACGCCTGTAATCCCAGCACTTTGGGAGGCTGAGGCAGGAGGATCACGAGTTCAAAGCCAGCCTCAGCAATGGTGAGGCACTTAGCAACTCAGTGAGACCCTGTCTCTAAATAAAATACAAAAGAGGGCTGGGGGTGTGACCCAGTGGTCGAGTGCCCCTGAGTTCAATCCCTGGTACCACACCAAAAAAAAAAAAAAAAAAAAAATCAGGGAAATTGAAGTCATTCAATAAATACTTAGGAAAGAGGCTTCATCAATAAGATTTAAGCTTTTTTTCTTTTTGTGGTGAAGGGGATTGAACCCAGGAGTGCTCTATGCCACATCCCCAGCCCTTTTTATTTTTAACACAAGCTCTCACTAAGTTGCTGAGGTTGGCCCCAAACTTGCACTCCTCCTGCCTCAGCCTCCTGACTCTCCGTGATCACGGGTGTGCTCCACTGTACCTGGCTTATTTAGTTTTTTTTTTTAAAGAAGTTTTTCATAATGTAGCATATACTATGAAAGATATTGTGGCTAATATGATTAATGAAAGCCGTAAGGCCCACTCAGGCATCTTATAGATATGACATTATGTCCCTTAGCATCCCCTGCTCCGGGGATGTCCAGGAGACAAGGCCACTTGAGCACACATGCAACTCTCATGAACCTTAGCACACAGCTGAGCCTTACAAGATAGCTGAAACTCTCTTTATGAAAGAAACCCCTGGTAATCGGTCCCAATTGAATACAGGTGTAAGAAAGCGGGGACGGATCCCCCACACTCTGAGTATAGTCTCTAAATCGAAACCTTCTCAGTTAGTCTGTCTTCTGACCCTGTGACCACCGGCCTGCTCCTGCTGTCCATCTTGTGGAGTGTTGCCGGAACAAACTGCTTGAGCAACAGACTGTGCCTGAGACTCATCTTTAACTTGGGTTGGCCTGAGGGGGAAGTCACCTCTTGGGAATCTGGCTAATTAGGACCACCTCAAACATGAAGACTGGCAATGCAGATGAGATTTGAGGAGGTGATTATGACAGCCATTTCTATGGGAAAATTGGGGGACAGTTACTGGAGACTGGCTCTGGTTAAGAAACTGGGTGCTACCCTGAGGAATGCTTTGTAGAGGGCCTGGGGATTTTTGTTCTGATTTCTGTCTGTTACTCTCTTCTTCTACATGCATATTGTCTGTGCCTATGTCGTGGAGGTTGTCACCAGATAAAACCTGCCCCAAGTATTCTTTTTAAAACATTTTTATGTGGTGCAGAGGATTGAACCCAGGGCTGCTCACGTGCTAGGCGAGTGCTCTACTGCTGAGCCACAAGCCCAGCCCCCCAAGTTATTCTTGAGACTGTTCTGGCTCCCTGCCCCAGGGAGGGGGGCAGCCTTCGAGGAGGAAGACGGTGCAGGAAGACATCCCACTTGAAGCGCTGGTGGCCAGCTGTTATATCTCCTGTTCCAGCACCTCACTCAGAAGGATCATGGCACCATGATGCCACACACACACCAAGAAGGCTAAGGTAAAGCTCATCTGAAGAAAGTTTGTGTGTTGTTTGTCCTCCAATGGGAGAATGACAGCAGTGTCCCCCATATACCCCTGAACTAACAGCGCTAGTGAAGTGGAAAAAAAAAAATCAAAAGACACATCACTGCAGTCCCCTTAAACTCTCTCGATGAGACAACGTGGCTTCTCAAAGTGTGTGACAACCCCTAGGATTTATGCTTGGAACTATATGTCCAAGTCACTCTGCCTGGTGGACCAAGAGGCTCAAGGGCTGTGGAATAACAATCTGAGTTTGCTGGGATACTTCTGGCCAGGCCACAGGCCTCGCCAGTCACCACTTGGCCCACAGTTAAGAAAGCAGCTGCCACCTACACAATGGCCTTGGATAAGGACAAATATACCCCAGACAGCATGGAGGCCCATAAAGACCTGTGCTTCTTGACTCAAAGACCTGATACAGAGGCCCAAGAAGAGAGGTGTTGCCTGGCTATATCATATGTACCTGGCAGGAAGGATTCTACAGCTCACAGGCCAAAAAAGACATTAGCTGGCAGCTATCTCCAAAGATGGCATGATTAGTGCCTTACTTAAAGATCCTGTGAAGCTTATCCACAAAGCACAACCAGATGGAGCTCTGGGCACAGAGCTAGGAGACATAAACGGCTCCTATATGCTGCTGCGATGGCAGCTCATGGCCTGGTGAATAGCACACCCTAGCATGAGCCTCCTGTATCAAGGGCTGAAAGGGGCTACATACACCTGAGGAAGGGAGAGAGCAACTGAGACATCTGGCAACTGGGTTTATACAACTGCCACCCCCACAGGACAGGGGCACCATGGGAAGGCCCCCAAACAAGCTATGACTTTTACTACAATCATTTAACCCTGTACCCCAGCTCAAGTCTTTCCAGTCTGCAAGGATTTGCTTCATGCAGAAGAGCTAGTATGGCTTCACCTCACAGACACACTTTGGGCCCAGTCCCTGCATGTGCACCTCCTATCAGTGTCACGAGGGCTGCTGCTCTGTCACGTGCATGGTGAGTGCCTCACATCCTCCCAGGCTGAAAACAGACTTTTCCACCTTCTGGATGATACCTTCACTGTTAACATTCATCACCGTCCTGTGCCGGGGATGGCCTCACAGACTCCCACCAATTCTGATTACATCTCTACCTGGTGAGCCTTTTCTGGTGCATTTACCTAGTAGCCACTTCCGCCACCATTTCTATGGTGTGTACCTCCTGGAAGCACTGGGAGCCTCGGCGGTGTGTCCAGCTCTTGTCTGTAACATCATCTCCAGTGCACACAGTGTCCCCAGACCTTACTGCTTGTTCTGAGTTCTCCGGATCCCCCTGTCCCATTCTGGGTAGTCATTGCTCTCTGTAATAGAGTAACACTATGCCTGCTACCACCTTTCACGTCTTCATTTAACCATTTTTTCTTGGCCCCAGCAGCTCACTGCCTCTCATTGGCCTGACATCACACATCCAATGTGGCTTCTCCAAACTATTCATTGAGCACTCGGCACTGAGGTCACTGACAGGCTCCACCATGAGTAGCCAATCTTCACCCTTGCTAGGTATGCTTCCACCAACCTTGGCTGCTTGTCTAGTCCTTAGAGTCAAGTCCCGGTTACTCTCTAAACTGCTTTCCCCTTGTTATTGGTGGGACTGCCCCAGATCCACAACTGAGCCCCACTTTCATTATCTCCCCTAACTAGTCTGCTGGACACAAGACTTCACCCCTCTCTGCCAATGCAGTTCAGTTCCAGCAGATTGATAGTATGCCTTTCTTTCTTTTAATTAGTTATATATGGCTGTAGAATGCACTGTGATACATTATACTTAAATGAAGTATAATTTCTCATTTTTCTGGTTGTACATCATGTAGAATCCTACCATTGTGTAGTTATATATGCACATAGGTTAATAATGTCTGATTCATTCTACTATCCTTCCTACCGCCATACTACTTCCCCTCCCTTCACTCCCCTCTACCTAATCTAAAGTAACTCTATTCTTCCCTAGCCCCCTTGCCATTATTGTAAGTTAGCATCTGCATATAAGAGAAAACATTCATCCTTTAGTTTTGGGGGATTGGCTTATTTCACTTAGCATGATATTCTCCAGCTCCATCCATTTACTGGCAAATGCCATAGTTTCATTCCTCTTTAAGGCTGAGTAATATTCCATTGTACATATGTACCTCATTTCCTTTATTTGTTCATCTGTTGAAGGACACCTAAGTTGGTTCCATAGTTTAGCTATTGTGAGTTGAGCTGCTATAAACATTGATGTGGCTGCTTCACTGTAGTATGTTGATTTAAAGTCCTTTGGGTATAAACGAGGAGTGGGACAAATGGGTCAGATGATGATTCTATTCCAAGTTTTCTGAGGAATCTTCATACTGCTTTCCATAATGATTGCACCAATTTGCAGTCCCACTAGCAATGTATGAGTGGATAGTACGCCTTTCTGTGGGACACACTTATAATGATTAGGGTGGTGGAACTGGCTGGCTAGGTAACTCTGACCTGACTGCCTCCAAGGGGATATGATGGTCCTGTTCTGGTGAACTGTACCCCATCCTCCATTTTCATCCACCCTTTTCTTGGATTCCTTTTCTGTATCTTGGTATGGATGGAAATCCTGCCAATTTTCTGCCCCCACAGTGGGGACAGTTGGGGCAGCCATTGTACTAAAGTATAGTCTTTCATATGGAAGATTTGGGGGTATAGAATAGATTTCTAAAGCTATGTCAGGAGTCTTGAAATATTCTGAGAAGCCAGTCCTAAGAAAATACATTTTGTGTAAGATATTTGTTGGCTTTAATGTACAACATTCTAGAAATTATAAAACAAGCATCTCTTAATTAAAAAAGAAGAAATTCAGCTTAGGCATAATCTGCATATGAGAAGAAGACCAGTGTGGATGGATGGCCTGCTCAGATCCCCGGTTTCCCTTTTGTATAATTTCCTTTCCTTGCCTCTCTTTCGTCTATGTTCTGTGTTGTTGGTGCTTTCATTCCTGAGAGCATTGTCCAACGATCTGACAGTTCTTAGTCCTGTATTTGTTTTTAGGATTTAAAAAATACTTTTTGCAGATAATTTTGTGTTTAGCTTCAACTTACGTTAATGCAACTTAATTTAAAGTTAAGCTATAATAATTACATTCTTTACTGTGCTATTAATGCCATGCAGTTTAATTGCCATGTATTTAAAGACTCATATAAATGACTACTAAAGTACTACCATATTGGAAATTCTGTGACTGTAGGAGAATGTTACACTCTTTTGAGCATGGACGTGGAAGGGTGCCCCAATTTTGTTTTCATTCTTTTGTTGTTGTTGTTGTTCTTTTTAGTCATACAAGACAGTAGATGCATTTTGACATATTCCATACATGGAGTATAACTTCCCATTCTGTGGTTGTACATGATGTGGAGTTACTGTGGTCATGTATTCATAATATGAACATAGAAAAGTTATGTCCAATTCATTCTGCTGCCTTTTCTATTCCCACCTCTTTTCCTTCCCCTCATTCCCCTTTGTCTAATCTAATTAATTTCTATTCGTCCCTCCACCCCTCTTATTGTGTGTTAGCATCCACATATCAGAGAGAACATTTGGCATGTGGTTTTTTTGAACTGGCTTATTTCACTTAGAATGATAGTCTCAAGTTCCATCCATTTACTAGCAAATGCCGTTATTTCATTCTTTTTATGGATAAGTAATATTCCATTGTGTATATGTACCACATTTTTTTATCCATTCATGTATGTACCACATTTTTCTTTATCATAGGTTGGTTCCATAGGTTAGCTATTGTGAATTGAACTGATATGAACATTAACTATAGTATGCTGATTTTAAGTCCTCTGGATATAACTAAGGAGTGGGACAACTGGGTCAAATGATGATTCTATTCCAAGTGTTCTGAGGAATCTCCATATTGCTTTCCATAGTGGTCGCACCAATTTGCAGTCCCTCCAGCAATGTTTGAGAGTACCTTTTCCCCCACACCTTCACCAACATTTATTGTTATTTGTATTCTTGATAATTGCCATTCTGACTAGAGTGAGATAAAATCTTAGAGTAGTTTTAATTTGCATTTCTCTAATTGCTAATGATGTTGAACAATTTTTCATTTATTTGTTTGTTGATCATTCATATTTCTTCTTTTGTGAAATGTCTGCTCAGTTTCTTTGCTCATTGATTGATTAGATTTTTTTTTTAATGTTAAGCTTTTTAAGTTCTTTCTATATGCTGGAGATTAATGCTCTAGGTGCAGTTGGCAAAGATTTTTCTCCTATTCTGTAGGCTCTCTGTTTATGTTCTTGATTATTTGTTTTTGTTATGCTATGAAGAAGCTTTTTATTGTGATGTCATCCCATCTATTGATTCTTGATTTTACCTCTTGCACTTTTAGAGTCTTGTTGAGGAATTTGGTTCCTAAGCTGACATAATGGAGAGTTAGACTTACTTTTTCTTCTAGTAAGTGCAGGGTCTCTGGTCTAATGCCTAGGTCCTATGGGATAGGAAAAGGCAAGGAAGAGCCCCATGAAATTGTATTGGAACTTGTAATTGAGAATATGAACTGGTTTTTGTTGTTGTTGTTGTTGTTGTTTATTATCTATCATCTGTCTATCACCTAATCTGTTTCATCTTTCTAGTTCTACTTTGGAACCAGATAGATGCAATTATACTCCAATGGTCATAAGCACATCAAGCACCTGAATTTTGCTTTCTAAATATCATTTTCCACTAAATGGAACAAGGTTCCCTTATAGAAGTAGCTGATTTCTAGGTTGTAGTAAGAAAGGCATAAATTGAACCTGAAACATCTTGTGACAAGTGTAAGGAAATGCTTAATAAAGTGGGCAATGTTAAAAGTCCTCTTAAAACCAGCTTAAAAGGACTCTTGTTGACTAAATCTGGGAAAATTTGAGCATGGAGATAAGACAGCAATAGTGTAGTAGATGAACGCGATGGTTTCTGAAGTGTGGTGAAGATTGGTTTGGACAAGAACCATCAATGATGACATAACTAGGGAGATAAGTTTGAGGAGGATCAGGATATTTGCATGTTTCTCCAAATGCTCACCTCCCAAGATTGCTCATTACTGCAGTGGGGAAAAAAAAAAAAAAGCAACTGTACAACAGACAAGCAGAACAATCTTTTGATGGAAAAGCAACATCAATCACAGGTGAAGAGACAGCATATACAATGTGCCTCTGGATGTAATTTCCTGAGAAGGGTTCAGTATCACTTTCATAGTATTCTGCCTATTGATGCAATAGTTGAATTTAATCAGGAGGAAATAGCAGACAAATCCAAGTTGAGGAATATTCTAAAAAATGACTGGAGTGTACTCTTCAAAAATATCTGTTATTTAAGGTAAAAGAAGACTGGGGAGTTGTTTCAGATTAAAACAGACTGAGGATTAAATAAATCATCAGTCTAGAGTGGGAAAATGCAAACAGGATATTATTAGAATAATTGAGAAAATTGTAATAAGGAGAGTTGATTAGGTAAAAGTATATCAATGTTCAATTTCTTGAATTTAATAGAATGTACAGAGATTATGTAAGAGACTAAAGTCAATGTTCACGTTTTTAGGAGTTGCACACATAATACTAAGAAACAGGCACGATGTATCATGATGTATGCAACCTATTTTCTAAATGTACATATATAGTGAGAAATTATTGAAGCAAATGTACTATAATCCTAATAACTCATGAATCTAGATAAAGGACATTTTGGAGTTCACTTGCAGCTATTTTTGTGAGTATCAAAAGTAAAAATACTACATAAGATAGCAGATGAATAACTAAAATGAAGGTAGGAAATGAAAACTTGGCTGAAGTCCCATCTATGGATAATAGACACAAATCTGTTATGAAACTACTTTTGCTCAGACTGGCAGAGCTTGTACTTATAATCATTTTTTACATATTCAGTGTATGCTGGAGGAAACACTGGCACCTCAATGAGCATACGTGATGGGTTATTCAGCTTGTCAAAGAAAGACTGACACTGAAGAAGAAGTAGTGCAAATTGAAAACTGATTTTGACATTAATGCAATGAAAGTGCACCTTTAGATAGAATTCTGTTGGCATACATATTATTATAATATGACTACTTTAACGTGAGGGAGGACAGTGTGAAGAATATGACTACTTTAGGCAGGCACTTTTGGTATTTGTTTAAACATGATCTATGCCATTTAATAGCCAACGTCCAAACATAGCAGCTGGTTCTCTTTCTTCTGGACTAATGGAGTAGTTTTCTCAGCCCTGGGAAATACTTACAAACTCAACATTCATTGAATTCTCTTTCCTTAGGACTCCTTTCAATTCCCTCCCTCACACCCCTGCCAATCCTAATGTCCTTTTACCCTCAGCAGAATCATATTTCACTCTAACAATTTGCACATTTGCAAAATTGGACACCTGGGGTTTTTATTTTCAAAGCATTGCTCCCGGGGTGTGTCCCAACTTCTTGGCTTCTTTAAATATGTGTTCTTATCTGTGTGTGTGTGTGTGTGTGTGTGTGTGTGTGTGTGTGTGTATGACAGTCTGCTCCTTGATAAATTGGTCCTCCAGTTCTTCCTTGGGTTTCAAACAGACTTCTTAATATATGGTTACAAGTTTATTGACTGTGGTCACGTTTTAGAGGCCAGACTCTCCAAAAGAAGTGACCCTATCTGTCACTTTGCCAAAACAACATGTGGTTGTTTGACATGGGTTATTGTGATTACTGAGGAAACTCTTTCAGAGATGACAGATTTATGGCTCCAATTTCACTAATATATTTAACTAGTCTAAGCCAATTATTATATTTTTACTTAATGGCAGGAGACTCTTAGTCTCACAAAGGATAATAAAAGATTAAAATGAATCAGTTATATCCCCACAGAGACAATCAAGCCCTCTTTTAATCAATATAGATTGAATAACTTGGTTTGTTCATTCATCATTTACATATACACTAGGTATACACCTCATGTACTTGTATGTGGGTTACAGAAGGAAAGACAGATAATGCTGGGCTCCTTTTTAAAATCAGTCACAAATACCAGTTTTGCTTTGCAGTACAAAAATGAATAATTATGTAAGTTTTATATGATTAATTCAACATTGAATACAAAGGAGCACAGAGAAGGGCTCAAAAGCATGTGTTTAATTCCATAAAATTTGACAGCCTCTGTCAGGCCCAGTCATTGAAATTGTGGGACCACAGTGAGGCTATCAGCAGTATCCACTTCCTTTTAAAGGGGCCCAACTATTCTTGGGAGTGTGTAAAAGCAGCACGTGGGCTAGAATATTACAGAGAAGATTTTTTTTCCCCAAAATGGAAACAACTTTATTGTGTTTGATAATTGTGAAAGTAATGCATACTTTTTTTTCTAGAAACTTAGAAATGCATACACTATAGTCAAAAATAAAAGATCATCTTGTCTATTTGTCCCCTGAAAGATAATAACTATTAACAGTTTATGTATAGCTTTTCAGACTTCTAATTTTAAATATCAACTTTTTTTACATCGAAGTGAAATTATACATATTATTTTGAAATCAGCTCTTTTGCTATCTTAAATAGTTTAAAATTTATTTCAACTGATACATAAAAAGCATAAAAATTATACATTTTATTGGGGTACCATGTAATGTTTCTATATACATATACATTGCAAAATATTTAAATCAGGTTAAACATATTTATCTCCCAAACATTTATCATTTCTTTATGGTAAAAAAATTTCAAAATCCTCTCTTCCAGTTTTTTGAAATGTTCAGTACATTATTGTTATCCATAGCCACCACACTATGCAATATTAACCAGGACTTCTTGTTCCTGTCTAACAGTAGCTTAGTACCTGTTGACCAACTTTTCTGTATTCCTCCTCCCTTGCCAGCCTCTGGTAACTACCATTCTACTCTCAACTTCTCTGAGCTCAGCTTTTTTGGACATCAACCCCTTTTCAGCTGGATAGTTTGCAAATATATTCTCCCATTCTGTAAGTTGGCTCTTCACTCTCTTGATCGTTGCTTTTGCTGTACAAAAGCTTTTTAGTTTGAAGTGATCCCATTTGTTTATATTTGCTTTTGTGTCTTGTGCTTTTAAGATCTTGTCTTAAAAATTCTTGCCCACTCCAATGTCCTATAACATTTTCCACATACTTCCTTCCAGTAATTTCTTGGTTTCAGGTATTACATTTAAGTATTTATTTAATATTGAGTTGGTTCTTGCAATTAAAAAGATATAGGGGTCTAGTTTTTCTACTTCATGTGGATGTCCAGTTTTTCTAGAATTTTGGAAAAATCCATCCTTTCTCCAATGCATGTTGTTGCCACCTTTGTAAGAAATCATTTGGCTATAGATACATGGGTTTACTTCTAATCCTACTGTTCTGTTCCATTGGTCTATGTGTCTGTTTTTATGTCAGTAATATTGCATGAAATGATATTGCTGTTTGATTACTACATGTAATCTTGCTGTTTTGATTACTATGGCTTTGAAGTATATTTTCAAGTCAGGTAGTGTAATATCTTCTGCTTTGTTGTTGCTCAAGATGGCTTTAGCTATTCCAGGTCTTTGTGTGTGTGTATTTTCATAAAAAAAAAAAAAATTAGGATCACTTTTTCTGTTTCATGAAGAATATCATTGAATGATCTGGGTTCAATGGGAGGGGTTCTTTTTATATCTCATAACAATTTGATGCATTTGATGGATCCATTTATATACTCTCATAGATCCTATGCTCTTGCAGGCTTGAAATCCAAACCCTTTCTCTATTTCAAAGCTCCTATGCCAGTACTTTTTATGCAGCAGGAGCTCATTACATGTTAAACTGAATGTACCTTTAACTTGGCTCCAGGGGACACCAAATTAAGGATTAGTGCTCACACAATATTAAGAATTTCATGCCATGCAATGAGGAAACTCAGCATGACAAGAACTTTTCTGACAGAAAAGAAAGAAGGAGAAGAAAACATAGACAGGGTAGAATGGCTGCAAATAAAGAACAATGATTTATCCAATAGACCCAACATGATTTGTAGCTTTCTCCATGAAAATGAAGATGAAGTTATAGCTCCAGCTTTCAATAAACCTTTGGAGTTAAAAGAGCAAGAGATTTAGATGAAAGACAGTTCAAACCTAATCTATGAACAGGAGAAACCAGTGCACTTGGATACAGAGGAATCTGGTCCTTTTGTTGATATCTCTTCTTCTGAGATGCAAGATTCTATTTTTATGGAAACTCAAGATGATGCCTTAGAAACAACACCTAGATAAAATTATTTTAATAATAACTAATCACAAACTTAAAAAAAAATACTTCCTATGTTAAATAATTGACGGTAGCATTCAGTTGGTTCACTATTTTTTTGTTTTTATTTTTGGCTATATATTTCCAGTTATAAACACCACTTAATATGCCCAAATCATTCAGGACCAGACATGAATTAAATTTTTAAAATGTGTTTTTAAAAAATGATATCATTGATATTTTAATAGGGATTGCATTGACTCTATAAATCACTTTTGGTAGTATGAACATTTTAACAATATTGATTCTTCTAATCCATGAACATGGGATATAATATTAACATTTAGGGTCCTTTTCAATTTCTTTCATTAATGTTTTATAATTTTCAGTGTAGATATCTTTCACCTCTTTTGTTAAATTTATTTCTAGGTAATTTTCTTGTAGCTATTGTGAATGGAATTGCTTTCTTGATTTCTATTTCAGAGAATTCACTATTGGCATATAGCAACACTACTGATGTTGATTTTGTATTCTGCAACTTTGTTGACTTTATTTATTTATTCTAGTAATTTTTTAGTGGCATTTTTGGTGTTTTCTATACACAAAATCTATACACAGTGACAATTTGACTTCTTCTTTTTCAATTTGTATGTCCTTTATTTCTTTCTCTTGCTTGATTTCTCTGGATAGGACTTCCAGAATGATCTTGAACAAAAATGGCAAAATGAAAGTGGGCATTCTTGTCCTGGTGTACATCTTAGCAAGAACTCTCTCAGGTTTTCCTCATTTGGTATAATGCTGCTGTTGGCTTAATACAAATGATTTTTATTATGTTGAATTATGTTCCTCTATACTTAGTTTCGTTAGTGTGAGGTTATGTTGAGTTTTATCAGATGCTTTTTTTTTTTTTTGCATCTATTGAGATGACCATATGGTTTTTGCCCTTCATAAGTGTGATGTATTACACTTATTGAATTGTATATATTGAACTTGCACTACTGGGATGAATTCCACTTGACCATGATGAGCAATCTTTTTAATGTGCAGTAGATTCAGTTTCTGAGTATTCTGTTGAGAATTTTTATGTCTTTGTTCATCAGGTATATTGGCCTGGGCTGGCATTGTGGCTCAGTGGGAGAGCACTTGCAATGGGTTCAATTCTCAGCACCACATATACATAATAAATAAACAACATACCTCAGCATTATAAAGGCCATCTATGCTAATCCCCAGGCCAACATCATCCTAAATGGAGAAAAATTGACAGCATTCCCTCTAAAAACTGGGACAAGACAGGGATGTCCTCTTTCACCACCCCTATTTAACGTAGTTCTTGAAACACTAGGCAGAGCAATTAGACATATGAAAGAAATTAAAGGAATATGGATAGGAAAAGAAGAACTCAAACTATTACTATTTGCAGATGATATGATTCTATATATAGAAGATCCAAAAAAGTCTACCAGAAATCTTCTAGAACTAATAAATAAATTCAGCAAAGTGGCTGGATATAAAATCAACACCCATAAATCAAAGGCATTTCTGTACATCAGCGATAAATCCTCAGAAAGAGAAACTAGGAAATACCCGCCATTTACTATAGCCTCAAAAAAACAAAACAAAACAAAACAAACAAACAAACAAAAACCACCTTGGGAATCAACTTAACGAAAGAAGTGAAAGACCTCTACAATGAAAACTACAGCATGCTAAAAAGGAGACTTTTTATTACTGATACAATATTGTTACTTGTTATTGTACTGTTCAAGCTTTTCTAATTTTTGGTAAGTGTATGTGTCTAGGAATTTGTCTATTTCTAGTAGATTATCAAATTTCTTGCAATGTAGTTGCCACAATAATCTCTAATAATCATTTGTATTTCTGTGATATTAGTTGCAATTCCTCCCTTTTCATTTCTGTTATTAGTCTAGCTAATAGTTTGTCTATTTATCTTTTAAAATAGCTCATTTTTGTTAACCTTTCATATTCTTAGACTCCATTTCATTTATTTCCATTCTGATTTTTATTTTATTTCCTTTCACTAATTTGGGGTTTGGTTTGTTATTGTTTTTCTACTTCCTTGAGATGCAATGATAGGGTGTTTATTTGAGATTTTTCCACTTTTTGATGTGTGCACTGGTTGCTATAAATTTCCCTTTTCCTACTGCTTTTGCTATATCACACAGGTTTTGATATGTGTCTCTATTTTCATTTGTTTCAAGAAATTTTAAAATTTCTTTCTTGATTCACTTATTGTTTAAAACAAGGGACTTAATTTCTATGTATTTATAGTTTCCATTTTTTTGGCTATTGATTTGTAGATACATTGCACTAAAGACAGAAGTTTTAATTTTTAAAACCTTATTGCAACTTGTGGTCTATCATATGATCTATCCTGGAGAGAATGTTCCATGTGCTATGAGAAAAATGTTTATTTGGTAACTGTTAGATGGAATGTTCTATAGATGTCTGTTAGGTCTATTTGGTCTAGGGTGCAATTTAACTCTGATATTTCTTGTTGATTTTCTCTCTGGGCAATCTGTCCAGTGCTGAAAGTAGCATTTTAAAGTATGATTGTATTGAAGTCTATCTCTACCTTTAGGTCTATTAATTTTACTTTCTATATTTGCAAAAAGTATTTTTTAAAATCCTAACAACAGATACAGGACTAAGAACTGTCAGATCGTTGGACAATGCTCTCAGGAATGAAAGCACTATATTTGTATGTACTGATATAGGGTGAATACATATTTAGAATTGTTATTTGCTACTGTTGAATTTATTCCTTTATCATTTTATAATGACCTGCCTTATCTGTTTTTACTGCTTTTGATTTAAAATCTATTTTATCTGATGTAAATATATCTATGCCTGCTTTCTTTTGGATTTCATTTGCATGGAATATTTTATTTCACCTTTCACTTTTAGTCTATGCACATCCTTAGAGGTGAAATGGGTTTCTTACATGAAACACATAGTTGGGTCTTTTTTTTTTTTTTTTTTTTCTTTTATCCATTGTTATGGTTTAGATACTAGGTGTTTCACAAAAGCTCCTGTGTAAGACAATGCAAGAAAGCTTAGTGATGAAATGATTTGGTTATAAGAGTCTTAACCTAATCACTAAATTAATCTCCTGATAGGGATTAACTGGTTGGTAACCATAGGCAGGTAGGGTGTAGCTGGAGGAAGTGGGTCATTGGGAGGCGTTTGGGGTATATATTTTGTTCCTAAAGAGGAGAGCTCTCTCTCTTTCTGCTTCCTGGAGCCATTCCCCCAGATGCTTTCTTCTGCCACACCCTTCTGCCATGAGGTTCTACCTCACCTCAGGTTCTGAGGAATGGAGTTTGCTAACTATGGACTGCGACCTCTAAAACCATGAGTCCCAAAATAAACTTTTCCTCCTCTCAAATTGTTCTTGTCAGGTCCTTGGGTCATAGCAGTAAAAAATCTGACTAAAATATCCATAAAGTCACTCTGTGTCTTTTAATTGGAGAATTTCATCCATTTACATTCAAGGAAATTAGTAATGGGTAATGTCTTACAATCGTCATTATGTAACACGTTTTTGAGTTTTGTTGTAGTTTCTTTCTTTTCCCCCCTCTTAAGTCTTCCTTTGTAGTTAAGTGAATTACTGAAGTAGTGTGTTTTGATTCTTTGCTTATTATTTTTGGCTTCTCAATTATAGATTGTTGCTTTGTGGTTACCATGAGGCTTCCAAAATCATTTTATTATAACAAGCTATTTTGTGATGATAGCAACTCAATATGAGCATAAAGATAAGATCAGAAAGAAGAAAGAACAAGAGAAAATTCATTAATAAGAAAAAAACTCTGCCCTTGTACTCCATTCCTCCCCTCAGTTTGAATTTTCGATATCCTTTTTTTACACCTTTCTGTGTCGTCTCTTAACATATTAATGGAATTATTACTTTTAATTGTTTTATTTTTTAGACTCCACACAAAAGATATGAGACACCATACAATACTAGAGCATTCTGAATTTGTTTATATAATCACTCTACCAGTGAGTTTTATACCTTCCCCTGTCCCCCCCCCCCACACACACTTATTAATGTCTCTTTCTTTCAGTTTGAAAAACTTCCTTTAGCATTTCTTGTAGAACAGGTCTGGTGGAGATATATTCTCTCAGTTTTTGTTTGTCTGGAAATGTCTTTATAACTCCTTCCTTTGTAAAGTGTAGCTTTGCTGAGTATAGTATTCTCATTTGACAGCTTTTCCCCTTCAGTACTGTGGAAGTTTCAAGTCACTCTCCCCTAGCCTTTGAGGATTTTGCTGAAAAGTCTTCTTTCAGGCAAATCGAGACACCCCTACAAGCTATTTCTTTTCTCTCACAGCCTTGAGAAACTTCTCTTCATCTTTCACCTTTGTAACGCAAATATTTGCTCTAATACCATCTCAAAGTTCCTATAAGCTTTCTTAATTCCTCTTCATTCTTTCTTCTCCAACTGTGCAAATATCCTGTCTTCGATATCAGTAATTCTTTCTTCTGTTTGATCTTTTATGTTATTCATGCCTTGTATAGCATATTTAATATCATTAGGCATATTTTTCAGCTCAAGAATTTGATTTTAAAACATTGTTCCTTTGTTAAGTTTCTCTGTTAGATTATTGAAACATTTCTCTGTGTTTTCTTCAAGCTCCTTGGGTTTCCTTAAAACAGCTGTTTAAAATTCTCTAAGAGTTCTCTCATACTGATTACTACCTGGTCAGTCAGATTTGCCAAGAGTCTGCTGTGGGTGTGTTGTCATTGTTTCAGTAAGAGAGGGCAATCCAGGGCCCGGTTTGTCCCAAATATTTTGTTGGTGTATTGTTGGGAAAGAACCAGAAGAGTGCCTAGAAAGAACAGTTTTTCCCCACAAGCCTCCCCTTGGGGCTGGAACACTCTTTCCCCACAAGCCTCATCCACAGTTACCAGCCTGTGGTCAGGCACTGCAGGAATCTTCCTGGATGTGGGCAGGATCACCATGGATGGATCAGCTCCAGACTCCTATGTCACACTTGTGGTCACCAGGTTGTGCTGCCAAGTTAACACCCTGAAACCACAGTCTGCTAAGACCAGCACAGTACTGGGGTAGAACCAAATCCCACACTACTCTATGCTGAAGTGGTCTGGTGGCCCAAGACTGCTGCAACCAATCACAGGCAATGCTGGCTGGAAGAGAATTTCAGTAGAGGTGATATGTCTTCCCCGGGCAGTGGAGGCTCAGTCTACAGGTAGACTGGGTGCCATTAGGATCTTTCCAGTTAGGTTTTACCAGCCTAGCACTACATTCCAGAGCAAAGCATTGTGCTTACTACCCTGTCTCCCCCCCCAACGGCCCCCCAACAACTGAGATCCTGCAACATGCTATGCTGCCCAATGTTGGGGTAGTATTGGTAATGCAGTCATCTCCTTGGCTTGACACTAAGCTAGGTCTCAGATTCTCACAGCCACGAGGACCTGCACAGTCTCAGGGGTGCACTGTGGCCTATGCCACAGCTGACAGTGATACAGAATGAAACATGTCTGTCCACTGGAGCACAGACCTCTCCCTGATGCTCAAGCATGTCTAGAGACTGGAAAGAACTGGCCTGGAGATTGTTGTGCTGCCCTATGTTGGGGGACTGGGGTGGTGACAGTCCCTTGGCTACCAAGGCTAATGTTTTTTTTTTTTTGTTGTTGTTGTTGTTGTTCTTTTGTGGTACCAGGGATTGAACTCAGGGGCACTCACCCACTGGGCCACATCCCCAGCCCTTTTTTGTATTTTATTTGGAGACAGGGTCTCACTGAGTGGCTAAGTGCCTCACCATTGCTGAGGCTGGCTTTGAACTCGCGATCCTCCTGCCTCAGCCTCCCAAAGTGCTGGGATTACAGGTGTGCGCCACTGCGCCCGGCTACCAAGGCTAATGTTAAACTGGGTTACATCTGAGTCTCATAGCCACAAGGGCCTGCATTGTCCCAGGACAGATGGGTATGGCCCCAGCTCTTTCCAATATTGGAAGTGGTGCAGGCAGAACCTTGAGTTAGTCCCATCAGCAAACAAGTTTCTATCTGATGCTGGAACCAGTCTAGAACCTTCATGTGTGAGCTCTGACCTCCATACAGAGCCTTCAGTTTCTATCAGGTGCTGGGTCTCACTGCAGTGGTCCTGGCACTGTACTCTGAGACAAAGACCTATGCTAGCTATCATGCCCTGCTCCCTAGTGGGTGGAGTCCTGCTCCTGGGTCTGCCATTGGAGGTTGGAGAAGAAGTGGTATTGGATGGCTGGCCCAATGTAGGTCCAGAGGCTCAGTCCATAGGGATTGGCATGGCAGTAAGGGTCATGGGTCTGTGCCTAGCACTGAGTTTTGCCATGGCTGGCCTGATACTGGGTTTCAAGTCTGAGACCTGGACCTAAGTCTGTCTCACCTCCCTGAGTGTCCATGCTGGGCTGCTTGGGGTTGGGAGAGGGTTGACTCAGGCAACTCTTCCTGCCTTCTTCAATACATCTTTTTGTCTTTTCATTTTGTTATATTAAAAGCAGGCACTGTGGTTTCTTACCTGGTTTTCTTAGCTCTTGTGAAGGTGATTCTTTGAGTAAATAGCCTCTATTTGCTGTGTCAGTGTGAAGACAATTACAAGAGGATCTTAACTGCTCCTGGCTCTGGTTCCTGAAACCAGCTTTAAAATTAGCAATATATTGAAGGCACTGTTTCACATCAATGGATAGGGACCAGCCTCATTCCTGGTAATAACTGCACAATTTTCTCTAACAAGGACAAACCACATTAATTTAATCAAATTTCTTTTGATGAATAATGAGATTGCTCTATTTTTGATATTATAAAATACTCCAGTGAATATTATATTTTATACATCTTTGACAACTTTTCCATTTTTTTTTCCCACAGGTTAAATAAAGTTCCTAAAACAGAATTATGAAGTCAAACTGTATTCAAAATTTATGATACATATTTCTAAACTGATCTCATCTGAAAGATCAAACACTAATAGTGTATACTCATACCATTAAAATAACTGGATGTTACAAAAAAAATTGCCAGTTCAGAAAGTGGTCAAACATTCCTTTTAATTTGAACTTTTTTTTTTCTAAGATTAAGCATCTTTTCATATAACTTAATAGTTTGTGCCTTTTTGTGAAAAGCTTACTTTTGGACTTTACATATTTTTCTATTAGATTGGTGATCTTAGCCTTTTTAATTTATAAGGGAATTGTCCACTGGAGCACAGACCTCTCCCTGATGCTCAAGGATCATTTAACTATTAAGGGTATCAACTAGTCACCTACTATATATATCTCAAATACTCTGGTCTTCTTTTCCCTTTGTCTTTTTGCTTTATTTATGGTGTTTTTGTGTAATTGTTAGGCAGCCCAGTTCACATTCACATCTATGATTTCTGTGCTTGAAAAGGTCTCCTCATCACAAAATTGGATATACATTCTCCAAATGTTCTGGACTTTTCATAGTTGCTTTTCTTTTGAAATGTTTAATGTATATGCAATTTTAATTTATGCATGGTGTGAAGTAGAGGGCCAATACAATGCTAAATTTGAGTGAACTAAATGAACTCAATTTTGTAAACTTAAAAATATTTCCTGTAACTACGAAAAGATCAGGGTATTCATGCTTGAAATGTCATACATTTACAATAAAAGTTGGGGAGAATAAGATAACTGGCTGCAGGTGTAGTTTTCTCCCCTAAGCAGTGTTCTCAACCTTGCATGTTCTGTTGGACTCACCTGATGCCAGATCCCAGAGAGTCTGATTTCATTTGTCAGGGCCTAGCTGTCTGGAATTTCAAAAGCTCCCCAGGTGATTACATAGTATCCAAGTAAGGCTGAGAAGCACTGCCTAGAGCTTCCTAATAAAATCTCATGCTATTTGCTAGCATTTAACCATAATTCAACTAATGTTTTTCTAACTTTTAGATCTAAAACTCTCCCCTCCCTGGTCCGTCATCAGTTGTTCTAAGGAAACCACTAGGACGCTGGTATTGGATTGATAAAATCTGTACAACCTTCTAGGTGCATTTATGAATCTACACAATGGATTTAAGAGAATTGAAGAGTTGATGTCTCATTAAAAATTTCAAAGAAATTTACCAATAGTGAAATTTTTTTCAGTTTACCTTAGAAGTATCACCTTCTATTGTGATTTCCTTACAGATTCCAAATGGGGAAATATTTTAAGACTTTGTAAAACAAAATTTTAACACAAATGTGGTCAGTTTTCATTTTCCTTCTTCATATCCCACTTGTGGATATTAGAGCCACCATGGGCATACAGCTTCCTCACTTTCATGCATGTCAATTACTCAAAACCAAGTGTTAAACTAGAAGTTACTTAAGAGTTGCTGGACTAAATGTCAAATAGAATTTTGCCAAATAACATAAAATTAATGCATGCAACCCAAGGGGATCTCAGGTGAGACACATTCCCTCAAGCATCAACTGAACATTCTTGGCACTGGGTAGTAAATGTGATTGGAGAAATAGCTGTGAATACCATTCTTTCTGTGCCCCAGAAAAGTCACGCTTCTCAGGAATGCAATTAAGCGGATGAAAGTAGGTATTGAAAATAGACTGCAAGGTGCTAAAATTTTCCTTTATTCATTTCAGAAAACAGCATGTTTATAGGCAACACTAGGTTATGGGTTTTGGTGAGCTTGGTGTTCTCTAATTCTTGATTTGGTAACTTTATAATCAGTAACTTCTAGGTGAATGTTAAGTACTGAATTAGTAAGTGTGAATTGCCCCAAGCTGTGTGGCATGCTGGAAAAAAAAAAAAAAAAAAAAAGGAACAAGACCCTATTAAATGAAGTTCCAGTTTAAAATCAGTGAATTCTAATAAAGATCAACTTGTTCAGATGGTAAGCCCAGCCACCAAATTCACTCCTCGACCTTAGCCAAAGTCCTCTGACTTTGCTCTCATTTGGCCTCCTCTTTGTCCCTCCCACCCAAGAACAGCATGGACAGCTGTGATTGAAAACAGGGTGTGTCTCTGGCTCCAGGACTCGGATGCCACCCTCTAGAATCTTTCTCTCCCATGATGGCATTTGAGGTTGAGAGCCACACTTTGGCCTCATTCCCTGGGCAGCTGGGAGGTTATGTGGGGTCACAGGGCTTCTCGCTGCCCTTTCCAAGTGGCCTCCTTTCCTTCTAGGGTAGAAGTGATTTATTTCCATTCTCCTTGGGGATTCCTCATAGTTTCCAAATGTGAGTTTGGGGTTTTACCTTAGATTGATGCTATATTGGGGCTATGACTTCCAGGAAGGAAAGGTACTTTATATTACCATCAGCCTCATGGAGAATTTTGCTGTTATTGGGTATTTGGGAACTATTTGCTAGTGGGTCAATATTTTTTAGAGTATTTATACTTATGTTCGTATACACACACACACACACACATCTCTCACACACACACACAGAGCAAGATATTTTCCTCCACTTGTTTTTACTTTAACCTGCTATTCATTCATTTATTTACTTGACCAAGATAGACTGAGGGCCTACTCCATTCCAGGCACTGTCTCTGTATTAACAAGATGTACGGTTGGTCATATGACTTAGGAATCTGGTAAGAGCATTTTGGAGAACCTTCCTCTGAGATAATGAACTTTAAATAAAAATAAGCCAGTCATCAAGTAGTAATATATTTTAGGGACTCAAAAAAGGAAACAGGAAGTTTATAATATTCAGGTTCTATTTCTAGCACAAGCTTTCTTAGTTATGAAATCATGAGTTAATGAATGTGGTTGATGTTTTCCTGAGAGTAAAGGAGTTTTCTGGCTCAGGAATTAGAACCTGATTCCTGTAGTGCCACAAGAATACTCAAACTATACCAATCCCTTCAGGTAAATGCAAAGGCTATTAAAATGTTTTTTCAATCCAGAAGATATGTGAATTATCAGTGATAAAATTATTTGTAGCTTTTCACTTAATTCTATACTACTCTCAGTAAATGTGAGGAATTAAAATATTTTTTTTCACAAAAACAGAATGAAATATCATTCAGTCATGAAGAAAAATGCAATTTTGTCATTTGCAGCAAAATGGATTTGCTATTATATTAAGTGAAATAAACCAGACACAGAAAGACAAGTACTACCTATTCTCTCTCATATGTGAAAGTTAAAAAAATTGAAAAGTTGACCTGAATACAGTATAGTGGTTATTAAAAGTTGGTAAGGTACTGGGGAGGGAGGACCAGAAAAGGCAGGCATTTGATCAGTGCACTCTGTATTCAGGTATCAAAATATCACACAAAGCCCCATTAATATGCACAATTAATGCATTACTTAAACGGAAAATTTAAATGTTTTCCTCCAGAAATGTAAAAATCTTCAATTTATAGCCCAGAGCCCTGCCTTCTGCCTTTAGTTCCTATGCTAATATAACCCAGACTTGATCAACCTCTGAGGTCTACATATTCTATTGCTATTAGAACTCTAGGGATTTACGTTTTCCTCAGAGAACTGTGACTGATGAGAAGCACTCTTCTGGCTCTTCTGGTTGAAGACTCACATATAGATAAGATTACTATATATCTAATGCTTCCTACACATGAATCATTCCACATGGAGACTTGTTTTAAAAAATTCATAATCACATTATGATATCACCTTGACACTTACTAGAAGAAAAGAGAAACATGTAATGCTATGAAACAAAGAAGTGTGGCAGGAAGTGATGAAAGTTTCATCTTAAAGACTCATGGTGGTGAGCCAAATCCAAATATTCTTTTTTTTTAAAATAATTTTTAATATGTACAACTCATAGTGCATATATTTAGTATCTTTTTACATACAACTGTTTGTATACAAAGTATAATCGTACCAAATATTCTTGAAAGGACTTTTGAAGGAAATGCTTAAATAAATCTACACACATACTTCAAAAAATCGACTAAAGGGAAACTAGCTAAGTAAAGTAGAAATTGAAAATTATCAGATACAACATTAAGCAAAGGTATTCACTAATGCATGCCTAGTTTTAATCTTTATGTTAAGTAAATGTCTTCTTTCCTTAATAATTATCTGAGAAAAACTGTCCAATTGAGACTCCATGTTTCTCTTCCTGCTGGAAATATGTGGTGTGTTGGATAAAAATTAATTTTACAATGATGAGCAAAGTAAAGATTTCAAATTTTTAACCATGCATCATTTGGAGAATAAATTTATCTTACTATCTCAATTTTTAAATAGTGTATGTTCTTGACTTGAACTACTGGGACAAGGTTATAGCATCCTTATCTATGAAGTTTTGAATTCCAGATGGAATTTTCAATAGTTTAGGTATGACTTTGCTAGAGACAGGTAAAAAATATTTTTTAAATCTTCTTTTTAAATTTTTTTTTTTTACTAACGATTACCAATACCTAAGCTCTTGACATTTAAAGAGAAATTATTCATCAACGCTCAAGAGCTAGAATAAAGTAAGTTTTATTAGTCTGGGTTCTATTACTGAAAATTGTAAAACTCTTCCTTTGGCTAGAACAGTTTTTACTGTTGTAATATTTGTTCACTCATTTGTTTAGACACATTTATTTAGGAAAGCAGATGTACATTCAAGGAAGAATGCAGGGGAGACCTCTCAAGGTAGAGATGTCTTTTGGGAGAAATCAAGGAATACACATTCAAGGGAAAGCACGAGTTATTTCCATAAGGAGAGACAGCCTGTTATATTGTGAACTATTTGAAGAATAGTTTTGCTAAGCCAATTATTATGAAAAAGTTTCCCATCTTCTATTCATCTACTTAAAATCCATTTTTTTTTCTTTTGAGAAAGGGAAGTTCTCAAAATGTTGGACACATTAATTCTGAGCTACCAGATGTCAGTAGTTAGAAATGTTCCTTTATCCTTTCATTCTTCCAGAGAACTTTAAAAATACATTTTCATTACAATTCTTATCTCATTGTATTACAGGCTCTGCGCAGGTTTTCTTCCCTTCTGGATAAGGCACTGATGAACTGGGTCTTACTCATCTTTATCTAGAACAGTGCAATGCCCAAATTAATATTTGTTGAGTGAATGACATTAACTCAGTAACCATAAACACATGTTAAGTGCTTTCAGTATATGTTTGTTGAGTAAACAAAGGATAGATTGATGAATATGTCTTAAGAATTTCTGTGAGTTTACAGAGGGCATGAAGTGGTCATAGATTGTAACTATGGAGTCCTGAGGTGATGGTTTTACTGTTAAGGGAAAATTGGGCAGTTTGGGAGTGAAAACAATGAGAATAAGTTTGACCTTTCAAAATGTTAGGTTTATGCATCACAGGTTAGTATTTATAACTCTTAGGAAGTATCTTTGGGAATTTGGGGGTGCTCTCAGTGATCAAAAAGATTTGGGGAAGGTATAGCTGGCTGCTATGGTTGAAATATGTCTCCCCAAATTTCATGTGTTGAAAATTTAATTCCCAAATCCATACAGGAAGTATAAGTGGAGGTGGAGCCTTTGGGAGATATTTGGGATTAGATGAGGTCATGACGGTGGGACCTCCAAAATAGCATTAGTGCCTTTATATAAAGGGAGAGGAAGAATGACCCAAACTAGCTCACTTACTCTGACTCACAATGTGATGCCTTCTACTACATTATAATACAGCAATACGGCTCTCACACCTAGTGCTGGTGCTATGCTCATGGAATTCCCAGCTTCCAGAACTGTAAGAAATTGCTTTTTTTTTTAAACAAATTATCTGGTCTGTGGTATTCAGTTACAGCAACAGAAAACTAAGACATTGGCATTTATTGGGCTGGAGACAGGAATGATAGATATTCCAATGTATTAGAAAGTCTTACACTATAGGGAATTTTCCAAACCTCACACAAGTCATTGAATATTCTGCTGGATATTCAGGCTGACATAACCCTTGCTTTGTAATTATCTGACCTACACCTGCGTTCTTCAATCTTTAATAGGTGTGTGAATCACTTGAATCTTTATGTGATGCAGATTCTAATTTAGTATATCTGGAGTAGGGCCTAAGAGTCTGTATTTCTAACAAGTTCCTGGTGATGCCAGGACCCAGGTGCCTGGGTCCCACTCCAGAGACTAGGATTTCACTTACTGTAGGAAAGGCCAGGGCAACAGGACCTTTCATGGTTCCCAGGTGGTCTCAGTGTGCAGTCATAATTTACAATCTCTAACCTAGAGCCTCTTTTTACATATAAAAACAAAGTACATTTTGCATGGTGTTATGCCCAATGATTCTTTTAATGAGACGCCACTTAAGTTGAAAAAAGACTGTGTGTTTTAATTTGTTTAGAACTGCTATAAGAGTTGTTCACCATTTTGGAAAATCCAGCCTCTGACAACAATACCATTAAAAGTATTTGGGATACTAATTCAATTTATCTGTATTGGTAACTTTTTGATTCACAGTGATTCACCTATGTCAGTAGGTTTTTGACACCTTCAATGTGTCTGTATTAAAAAAATCATGACCAAATATTTATGTATTGATAAGCATATTTTTATTTTATGTTTAATTTCTCATTTATAATGTAATTAGTAATTACATTAAATTTAAAAAAAAATACATATGGGTCAGAAGGAAATCATCTGTCAATATCATTTGAGGATGTCAGTGGGAAATTGAGTTAGATGAAGTTGAGAACTACTGAATTAGATGGTGGAGGGCAGGAGGTGCACAGTCCTTGGTAGCTGACTTGAGGGCAGGGTATTAGGTTAACAGAGAACTGAGCAAAATTCTCTTCCCTGGAAGGTCAGTGGATGGTTTAGGAAGTCTCATTGAAAATTACAATGGTAAATAATAAAAACTTAAGTCAAAAAGGACAAATTCATAATCTGAATATTTAATCAAATAAAATATTTCCATTTTTCTATGTTTTAGCCATATGTAAAAATAATAAATACTATAACCACAGCATAGGCAAGATTTTATATTTTCTATTAAAATTGTAGCAAATTTTTCCATTTTAGTAACTATATCACATTTTTGTAACAATTTATTAATCATTTCTGTAATTGTAAATAAAAACTGCTTCTAATTTTAGTTACCATGAATAATATTACAATACATATTTGTATGGTTATAACTTCTTTTTTTAGTGAAGAGATTATTCTTTTAGAGAGAAATTGCCAGGAGTGAGATTAAATGGTCAACGCCTATTAATATTTTTATGGCTCTGAAATGTGTTGCCAAATTGTTTGCTGAAAGGACTATATGAAATGCAAGTTGGATTTTAAAGGTCAGACTTATTTGGATATAAGATCAACATTGTGTTATATAAAACTAACCACTTATCAGATAGTGAGAAGCAAAATATATCATTTTTTAACATACCAAATTAGAGTATAATCTAGGACTTGGGCCAAAGTCTGTCATGTTGTGAATGGGCCAGGTAATCACAAACCTTTGTTCTGTTCATTTTGGCCGTAATTATAAAGTAGATTTCTTGTTCTGGAAGTTACACTTTGAACAAGCTGTAGCCCAAGCCTCAGGTATGATAATTTCAAAATTTTCTGCCGTGGTGTATATATGGGAGGGCTGAGGCTATAATTTTACTTGTGTTTTCACATGTTGGACCTCATTTTATTTCATCATCTCCTGCATCTGAGGGCATTAAGAATTAGAATTATAACTGGTTCTCACTTCTTGAAAACAATGTAATTTTCCTCATAATAAAGCAATAAGAATCTGATATACAGTAGAATATAGATTATAGTTCTACCCACAAGAAGTCTCATCTGCACGAAACCAGAGTGGCACTGTTCTGTTATTCTTGGTTTAGCAGAACCAAGATGGATTTCATGAAGGGCAAAGATGAATATGTGACTGCACCCACAGATATGGGACAGGTGACCTCAGAAAGGATAGATTCTTTCTATAACATAGATTTCAAACAGGTGAGCTATCATGGTATCTGGGATCCAGCATTTTAAAACTGCCTCAGGATGTCTTTTGGTCTCAGCAAAAGTGGCTAAATTCCTTTCTCCCTTCTTTCTCTAATATTCTTAAAATTTTTTTGTGTGTGTAGAATTTGGAATAAAACTATTTACTGGTTATTCTAGAAACAAGACTCTTACCTACATTCATTCTTGGAGTTGTTTTCTTGCACTCACATTTTATTTCCTTGTCTCAAATACTGACAGACACTTCCTTGAAGACCAGACACTTATTTATTTAATTTAATGACTTCTTCATGTTATCTGTAGGCACATGTCTGAAGACAACACCACTACTTAGTCACTCATAAGCAGACAGAGATACCTTAGAGGCAGAATTAGAAATGTAAAAAAGACAGCAAAAGAGTTTTTAAAAAGCAGAAGAATGAATGGGAAGTCCCACCTTTTCCTGCTGGCATGCTGGTCTCAGGAGCAGACATAGGAGAATGTGCTTTTAGCATTATTAGTGAAACAAAAGAAGTCCAAGGGGGTGTGGTTTAAGTACATATTCTGGAGACAGATAGACTTGGCTTTGTCATTTCCATTACTTAATAACTGTGAGAACTTGAGGCAAGATGTTTAAGTTTTCTAATTTCAGATTTACTTTCCATAAACTAGGGTTAATGCCTACTTTTTACAGGATGGAGAGAAACTTTCCTTCCCCAGTCTTCCTGGTGGTGGGTCAAAACAATTCAAAATTTCAGTAGATATCTCCCCAAAGAGGATCCATAAATGATCAATTAACATGTGAAAAGATGATCAACACCATAGTCATTGGAGAAAGGTCTATGCAATTCAGGAAGAAAGAAAACTCCTCCTAAATGACATGGGAACAATTGGATATCCTCTTAGAAAAAAATTAACTTGAACTTTACATAATATATTATAATGCATGTAATATAATAATTAGGATGAATCACGAACCCAAACATAAATACTAAAGTGCCTAGAAAAAAATTAGGAGAGTATCATTGAGATCTTGAAGTATGCAATGATTTGTTAGAAGACACACAAAAAATGCTAACCACAAAAGAAAAAATAATGATAAATAGGATTTCATTAAAATTAAAATTTTTTGCTTTTAAAAAGACACTTAAAGAAAATGAATAGATAAACCATAAACTGGGAGAAAGTATTTACAATACATAGATTCAATAAAGGATTAAAATATAGAATTTATACAAAGAGTTTCTATGAATAATATGATAACAAAAAGTCAAACAATCCAATAAAAAGGGAGTAAAGGATTTTTTAGTAGTTGTCTCATTAAAGAGGATGCATGAATGGTCAATTAACACGTAAAAGTTGATTAACACCACAGTCATCCAAAAAGGTACATTAAAATTGCTATGTAGCCGGGCATGATGGCGCACGCCTGTAATCCCAGCACTTGGGAGGCTGAGGCAGGAGGATCACAAGTTCAAAGCCAGCCTCAGCAATGGTGAGGCACTTAGCAACTCAGTGAGACCCTGTCTCTAATAAAATACAAAAAAGGGCTGGGGATGTGGCCCAGTGGTCGAGAGCCCCTGAGTTCAATCCCCAGTACCAAAAATAAAAAAAAAATTGCTATATGATATTATGTGACTCATACAAAAATGGTTAAAATTAAGAATGTGGGTGAGGATTTGGAACAACTGAAACTCACCTGTGTTGCCGGTGAACATACAAAATAGAGCAGCCACTTTGGAAAAATGTTAGTTGGTTTCTTTCTTTTTTTTTTTTTTTTGGTACCAGGGATTGAACTCAGGGGCACTCGACCACTGGGTCACATCCCCAGCCCTTTTTTGTATTTTATTAGAGACAGGGTCTCACTGAGTTGCTAAGTGCCTCGCCATTGTTGAGGCTGACTTTGAACTCGCAATCCTCCTGCCTCAGCCTCCCAAGTGCTGGGATTACAGATGTGCGCCACCAAGCCCGGCTAATTGGTTTCTTATGAAGTTAAACATATACCTATTCCATGCACCAGCAATTAGGTATTAACTGAAGCTAAATGAAAACATTCGTTGAGCCAAACCTGGAAACAATCCAAAGGTCCATCAACAAAATAACGGATATAAACAAATTGTGTTATATTCATACAAAAGAATACTTCTGAGCAACAAGAAGGAATGGAGTACTGATACAAACTACTCAGATGAACTTCAAGAACATCATGTTAAACAAAAGAATCTAGGCACAAAAGAACATACTGTATGATTGCATTTTTATAAAATTCAAGAACAGACAAAGCAAATCTATGATGAGAAAAACAAGAACAATGGTTCCCGGAGGGTGGGATTTGCTGAAAGTGGCATAAGGGAAATTTGGAGCATAGAGATGTTCTGTATTTTGATTGAAGTGTTGGTTAATTCATCAAATTTTACTTTTAAGATCTATTCACTTTAAGTAAATTTTACGTAATAAAAAAAATGAATCTTGGGGTTGTGGTTGTGGCTCAACAGTAGAGCGCTCGCCTAGCACGTGTGAGGCCTGGGTTCCATCCTCAGCACCATGTAAACATAAATGCATTGTGTACAACTAAAGCAAATAAATAAATATTAAAAAATGAATCTTATCACAACTGGAAGTCAGGCTAGGAATACCAAATAAAAATAATTTAATAATTTTGTTTTTCTTATTCTTGAAATTTTAAAAATATATCCCTTATTCAAATATTTTCTCTCAAAAACAGCCTTTTTAATAAATGGTGCTGGAAAATGTGGATATATATATAATATATATAATATATACATATATACATATATACATATATAATACATATATACACATATATACATATATATATATATATATAAACAAATTTAGATCCTGTCTTTCACTCTCAAGTCAAGCCGGGCGCGGTGGCTCACGCCTGTAATCCTAGCACTTTGGGAGGCTGAGGACGAGTTCAAAGCCAGCCTCAGCAGTGGCGAGGCACTTAAATCAGTGAGACCCTGTCTCTAAATAAAATACAAAAAAGGGCTGGGGATGTGACCCAGTGGACGAGTGCCCCTGAGTTCAATCCCCGGTACACAACAAAAAAAAAAAAAAAAAAAAAAAAAAAAAAAAAAAAAAAAAAAAGTCAAGTCAAAATGAATCAAAGGCTTAAATTGTCTTCCTCAATAAGATCCTTAAAGCTCAAGAAATAAAACCAAGAATGAGTAAGTGGGATGGTATCAAATTAAAAAGCTTCTTCACAACAAAGGAATCCATTGAGTGAAGAGAGAGCCAATGGAATGAGAGAAAATCTTTGCCAGCCACTCCTCTGACAGGGGATTAATATCCAGAACACAAAAAATTCAATGCCAAAACAAAAACAAACAAACAAAAAACAATAAATGGGCAAAAGAATTAAACAGAAATTTCTCAAAAGAGGAAACACAAATGGCCAACAAATACGTGAAAAAAATGTTCACTATCTCCAGTGATTAAGAAAATGCAAATCAAAACTACACTAAGATTTCATCTCATAAATACTGACGATTACCAAGAACACGAATAATAAAAAATGCTGGCGAGGATGTGGGGGAAAAGGTATATTCTTACATTGTCAGTGGGTATGCAAATTAGTACAACCACTGTGAAAAGCTGTGTATAGATTCCTCAAAAAGCCACAAAAGGGATCACAATATGACCCAGCTATTCCAATCCAAAAGATCTAAAATCAACATACTATAGTGATCCAGCCACCTCGATGTTTGTAGCAGCACAATTCACAATAGCCAAATTATGGAGTCAACCCAGATACCTGTCAATGGATGAATGGATGGAGAAAATTGGTGTATATACACACAATTGAGTTCTCCTCAGCCATAAAGAAGAATGAAATAATGGCTTTTGGGGGTAAATGAATGGAAATGGAGAATATTATGTTAAATTAAATAAGCCAGAGTCAGAAAATCAAGGGTCAGATGTTTCCTCTCATATGTGGAAACCAGAGCAAAATAAGGGAAAGAGGGTGGTTGGGGAGGGAATCAGATTTCATAAAGATATAATATATGGAAAACCAATGGAGTAGAAGAAGGAGAACAAGAGTAGGGGAGAAAGGAAGGGAAAGAGGAAGAAATATGGAATGAATTTAACAAAATCATGTTATATTCATATATAAAGTTACTAAAGGGCATTTCGCCTTTATGTATATGTACAAGAAAGGAAATTGTGTGGAGTAAAAAAGAAAGAATAGGGAGAGGGAGGAGGGGAGGAAAAGAGACAAATAGAAGATTTTTGTCTAAATGAACCCAAATACTACACTTAATTATAATTCTCTAATTTTTTTTTTTCTCTTCACTTTTCCAATTTTCAGTCTCAAACCACGGTTATTTTCACCCATATAACTTCTGTCCTTGAAGGTAGAAGATGAGAGATTTTTTTTTTTTTTTTTTTTTTTTTTTTGTGGTACTGGGGATTGAACTCAGGGGCACTTGACCACTGGGTCACATCCCCAGACCTTTTTTGTATTTTATTTAGAGACAGGGTCTCACTGAGTTGCTAAGTGCCTCACCAATGCTGAGGCTGGCTTTGAACTCGCGATCCTTCTGCCTCAGCCTCCCAAAGTGCTGGGATTATAGTCATGCGCCACCGCGCCCGGCTGAAAGAAAATATTTTGATTCAGTTTTATAAACAAGACCAAATGAAAAGCCGCAAGCAATGTGTTTTCATTAGTTTCTAGCAAGTAGTATTTACGTACACACAGTTTATAGCATCTCTTACTTTTTCGAATTTCAAATGCCTTGTAGTTAATGTTACTTCCTATAAATTCAGTAAAAATTGAAGGTCAGAGAAAGAATGTATTGTGAAATGATAGAAAAGCCAGAGTTCTTTCTCTAAACTTTGTTATTTTTATAAGTTAAAATATCTGGGAAAATGACAAAGGAGGCAGGTTGAGATAGCAAAAAATAAATACAACACAATTTAAAATGACTTGTTTATTTTTCTTAGATTTAAATGTTGGTGCTCCTGCTAAAATTATAAATTTTTATATTATGGGTTGTTATACCCTTTCTTTTTATATACTCAGTTGCTGCACACTTTTTTTTTTAAACTCTCAGACTGCATAATATTTCTCCAGGTTCACTCTTATCATTATACTTATGGGTTTTGATAAATGACATATGTCCACCACTGCAGTATCATTCATAGCAACTTCACTGTCTTAAAAATTGCTTGTGCCCCATCTGTTCATTTCCTGCCTTCCTCCCCCTGAAACTCAGAAAAATCACTCATCTTTTTATCCTGTCCATATTTTGCTTTTTCCAGAATGTGTTGTTATTAGAATCATACAGTGTGCAGCTTTTCACATTGTTTTTTTTTTTCACTGAGCAATATGCATTTATGGTTCTTTCAGATCTATTCATGGCTTGATGGCTCATTTTTTTTTTCACTGAATAGTATTCCATTGTATGGATGTACCATAGTTTGTTTATCCATCCACCTATTGACTGAGGTGTTGGTCAAGTGCATATGTACATTTATCAGAACTCATCAGAATCCTGGGGATGTGGCTCAGTGGTAGAGCATTTGCTTTGTATGCATGGTCCTGAGTTCAATCCCCAGCACTGCAAAATTATTAATTAAATTATTAATTAATTAAAATTAAAAACTGATCTGATTGTACTCTTAAGATATGTTATATAAATTCTACTTAAATAAAAATTTAAAAATGGATGCATCTGAATTGTAAGTCAGGCTAGGAAAGCCAACCAAAAGCAATTAAAATAAACCAAACCAAATGAAACCACATCTTGCTTGCCTCCAAATTTTGGAAATTATCAATAAACATAAGAGGGCTTTTTGTGGACATGTTTTCAACTCATTTGGGTAAATGTCAAAGAGCTCACTTGCCCCTCTTTTCATTAAGACTTTCACATCTGATTTTTTTACATTGAAAATTTTTAAATTTCCCTTCATAGCTAACTCCTATGCCTGTACCCCTCCAAATTTACCCCCATTTAATATTGTCAGTTTCTGCCACAAATGAGTCATGTAGAATGCCAGACACATGCCAACTTATTGCTGAAAAACAAGAAAATGTTTTCAACTGTTGAGGGAGCTTCCCTGGTACCCTGGCACTCATCAACAGAGGTGATCCATGAACCAGCCAGTGCACTGCTCCTGCAGCTGTGTGTGAATGCTAAGAGTCCTTTTTTCCCCAAGACATCCTGCCTTGTCACTTCTGGTTTCTGCAATCAGACATGCAGTGTCAGTTCTGTTCTTCCTTTTGGTAATACCCAGCCTGTTTATCTGGTCAGGGACAAAATGAGGATTTCAGGAAAATTAACTCAGTCTTTCTGATCTTTAGTGTCCTCATTTGTGAAATGGGGTTAATAATATTTATTCCTTTGGCCAGGTGGTGTTGAGGATTAGAGGTGAAGTGAATAAAGCAGATGTTTTAGGTTTCCTGGCACATAGGAAGCAATCTGTTGATGGTGAAATCAGAGCTGTTGAGTATAGGAAATATATAACTCAGCAAAATGAAGTGCTTTGTGTTTTGATGGGTAACTTTTCTTCGAAAAGTTAGCATAATGAGCAGTACACATAAACATGACTCCCAATAGCCTTCCTTCTTCTAGCCATTGCTCCCTACTCACTCTGCAAAGCATTCAGAGCTGTCTTCTTGCCACTGATGTTTAATTTTCTTATTGACCTGCCAATAGGATTTCTTATTCAACTGTGTCACCTCAACATCTAAAACTCTAATTAATAAGTAATAATTTTCTTTGTCCATTTTTAAATTAGAGCCTTATGTTTACACATAGTAGCTGGGTTCATCCTGACAAACTCATACATGCATGGAAATCAATGTCAGTTCATGATCCCACTTTTCCCTCCAGTCCTCTGTCCTCCTCCTTCCTCTGCTCTACTGGACTTCCTTTTGCTCATCTATTTAATTTGGATTTGAATGTTTCCTTATCTTTCCCTGCCCCTTCCCTTTATTTTACTCTAGATTCTACATATGAGAGAAAACATTCAACCTTTGAGTTTCTGAGTTTGACTAATTTCACTTAGCGTGATAGTCTCCATTTCCATCCATTTACTGGCAAATGCCATAATCTCATTCTCTTTATTGGCTGAGGAACTCTATTGTGTGTGTGTGTGTGTGTGTGTGTGTGTGTGTGTGTATCTTTGTCCATTCTTGTTCCATATTCTGTTTTCATCATGGCCTTTCTCCTTCTCCAAGCCCATCTGAGGCTTCCCAATTATTGCACAAAACTTCACTACATGTTCCAATCCACCTAAGTTCATTGTAGTCCCCTCTTATTTTTGACAGACCCCAAAAATATTTGGTGACTGGACATTTACTAGCTCATACTTATATAGTCTTCTTTGTTGTTGACCATTCACCTTAGAGAATTAATGACTTCTGTTGTACAGTGCCCTATCACATTTAACTGCTTAATTGATGAATTAGTTAATTTTGACTCAATTCCAAAAACTAAAACATGTTTGGTTATAAGGTACTTCTGGTCAACTTTAAAATAAGGATCTGATTGCTCAGGAAAAGTTCAGTTTTATCTAGATGTAAGAATATGGACTTACTGTTGGTGAGGATGTGGGGAAAAGGTACACTCTTACATTACTGGTGGGACTGTAAATTGGTGCAACCAATCTGGAAAACAGTATGGAGATTCCTTAGAAAACTTGGAATGGAACTACCATTTGACTCAGCTATGTCTTTACCCAAAGTACTTAAAATCAGCTCTCTACAGTGATACAGCCACATCAATGTTTATAGCAGCACAATTCATAATAGCTAAACTGTGGAAGCAAACTAGATGCCCTACAACAGATGAATGGATAAAGAAACTGTGGTATATATATACAATGGAATATTACTCAGCATTAAAAGAGAATAAAATCATGGCATTTGCAAGTAAATGGGTGGAGTTGGAGAATATTATGCTGAGCGAAGTAAGACAATCCCAAAAAACCAACAGCTGAATGTTTTTCTCTGATAAGTGGATGCTGATCCATAATGGGGGTTGCGGGCGGTGGGGGGGACATGGGAGGAATGGAAGAACTTTGGATAGGGCAAAGGGGAAGGAGGGGAAGGGAGGAGGAATGGGGGTAGGAAAGATGGTGGAATGAGACGGACATCATTACCCTAGTGCATGTATGAAGACATGGATGGTGTGACTCTATTTTGTGTACAACCAGAGACATGAAAAATTGCGCTCCGTTTGTGTACAATGAATCGAAATGCATTCCGCTGTCATGTATAACTAATTAGAACAAATAAATTAATTACTTAAAAAAAGAATATGGACTTATTAAATGTCTCTGAAAGTCCTTTCTAGTTAGGTAGCTCTGTTCTATGATTTTGCTATTGGAGCAACTGTAGATTATCTGTGAATCAGCTGCGTTGATCTTCAACATCAGGCATCAGTTGAAGCATTTCATATACCCCCATTGCTGAAGGGCAAGCTCACTAACAAGGCTGGTAACTTGAATAGTCAGTGCAGGTTGTTTGTAAGACTCTCTTTTTGAGTCTTGAGTCTGCGTGAGTCCAGAAAGCAATGGAATATTCCATATATCCATCCACATGACTTCTGTTGTCCCTTCAGGGTCTGTTTCTCCTTACACAGGGTCAGAGCTGCCTGTCGGAGGCTGGTTGAAGTTGGAGAAATCATGATTTAAGTCTTTGACAAATAATCAGGACATAATTATACACGAGCAAAGGGCTTCGAGTTGTTCTGGTTTCTTGAGGACCACTATTGAGACTTTTATTTTCATGATTATTGCTTTATCTACATTTTTTAAAAAATATTTTTTTATTTACTTTAGTTGTACACAATGCAATGCATCTATGTTTACATGGTGCTGAGGATCGAACCCGGGCTGCACATGCACGAGGTGTGCGCTCCGCCGCTGAGCCACAACCCCAGCCCGCTTTATCTACATTTTGACTAGCATTTTGAACACTACCTAGGGGAACTTAAATAAAGGTCTGTTTTCCAGGATGGAGTAAACTGGCAGAAATTTCCATTGTTCATCAGATCTGGTGTAAACAGTTGCCTGAGCTGGGTATTTCTGGGCCCTTGGTGTACACCTGAAGAAATTATTGGGGTTGCTCCAAGTAGAGAGTGGTGGAGGAGAAAATTAATGGATGTATCAAGCTATCACCAAGATGTGGAAAGATCACAAATTATCTGAGAAGGAATTGCATTCAGCCATGCTGGGTTTCCAATACTTCCTAGTTTTTACACTATTAGCTTATTTTTCCAACACAACTCTATAATAACAATCTGCTCCTCTCCCTGCACTCCTGGCCCCTCATGACGTTTTATTATGTTCACGCTGAAAGAAGAGGTATCTGTGCATACTGTATCTCTTCATTTGGCTCCAGGGATTTCCCTTTGATTTGGAAAGAATAATCTTTCAAATTCCGCTATAAAATATACAGGAGAGAGAAAAAAGATTAAGCCCCAGGAATGTGTGCTGGTGTTGACATTTCATTCAAATAATGAGCTGAAGGTGAATTATCTTTGGTATTGCTCATGCGAATGATCAATTGTTATAAATGTGAATTATCAGCAGTGTTGTTCACCATTGATTTATACTGCATGGTTTCATCATGTCTCCATCCTTCAAGATATTCAAACACAGCCAATATTCACCAGTTACCTCGGAGACAACATTTGCTCCTCCACAGCCCCCTTAATTGCTTTTTCCCTGGTCTGCCCAGAATATTTATGGTGAGTAGCAGTTATCTCCTCTCTGGCAGCCAGTTCTGCTTTCCTGTCCCGTACATTCACATTTGCAAACAGAGCTTCACTCAAGTGTCACTAAAGGAGAGGAGGTGGGGCCAACAGAGCTTTAAAAGGAAAGGGGAGTCATTCTGCTTTTCAAAAAGAGAAACCGTGTTTGGGGAGGAATCCTATCTACATATTTCTTCTTCAACCTCATCCTGGGGTCGTGGTTGGAACTTTCCATCAATTCTTTCCTTTTTTTTCTTTTTTTTCTCTCTAAGCCTTTTGCCTAGCTCTGCCTGTCACAGCAAAGTCAGCCACAGGCCTCCAGAGGTGGCTGTTAAACTCTGTGAAATTTGTCATAAGGGTGTCGGGTATTTCTTACTGGCTTCCAAAGAAAACTCTGATAAAGAAATCTTTCCTGGATCCTTTTAAGGCTGCATTCAGAAGCTCTCTTAAGGTGAAGAAGAAGCTGGAAAGCAGCAGCAAGAAAAACTGGCCAAAGAGTAAAAGATGCCCCGGGGCAGAAGGCTGACTGGGGTGGACGAGTTGGGGGTCAGACAAACTCACTTTGCCTGGGCTGTGCTGCAGCAAAGTCAAGTTCTTGGGGATTGAGAGTTTAAGGCCATCACGATTATGCTGCTCTTACTTATCCTTCTATTGCCAGTAGTTTTTAAATTTAGTTTTGTTAGCATCTCAGCACAGCAGTACTGGAGCTGTTCCGAAGGCCTTCCCCTGGGAAATGGGAATTCCACTTGTGTTGGTAAGTAATCCAATTAAAAGGAATTCACACCCTGGGGACATTGCCCACAGATGACTGTTCACTCCATCTGGTATATTTAGACAGGTTTTTTTTTTCCTGGTTTGCCTTTAGGTGTGTATATTTGCTTAATTTTTGTTTTCTGACGCATGTTAATTTCCTTACTGACTGTTAGAGTTAATCTGCTGCCAGCTATAAAATGTCATGGTTTTCAACTGTTGTTCTTCTATGTGTCAGTGAATGTGTCTCATTTTAAACTAGCAAAGCACTTTTTTTTTTTTCTGTGTAAACCTCAGTCTTCATTCTGATGTGAGGCGTTACTAACACTTAGTTGATCAGATTTATGTTGGAAATTGGGGAAACATATGGTAACTGCTGTTCTTAAAACTGTCTGTATTTAAAACCATAAGGAAAAATCCTTCTTTTGATAACTTTATATAAGAATTTAGAAGTTGCTACAAATCAGAAAATAATGGGAACAGTGAGCAAAGGTAATTCTATCATTGTGAAAAATTAACCAAAGTTTCAAGTTCAGCCTCCTCCTGTTGCTCCCCACTGTTGCTGTTTCTGAAGCCCTGACTCAGAGCCAGTGTTCTTAGTAACAGGTGCATTGTAACTTTGAGAACTGCTGAGAAGTGACACTTGGTAACTAAGCCACAGATCCTCTCATATTAAATGGGCTCTTAACCCAGAGTAAATGGGAATTTTACTGAATGCAAATTGCAGTCCTGCCTGAGACCCTTACCTGAGGAACACATTCTCTCTCACCTTTGATTTGCTTTTTCACTCCTTGAGAGGATCTCTAGCCTGTGGCTCTGGTGAGGCAGCCAGTTCCATCTGTTCAAGGGTACAAGCTACCCTGTCATTCCTTTCTTGTCACCTTGCCCTTTTGAGATGAGGTATGGCTTCCAAAAAGAGGTAGATCAAGGAAAACACAGTAACATTTCCAAAAAAGAAAGCTCTGCAAGACAGCACAAGATTGTGAGAACAAGAACAGGACTCAACCAAACTGTCAAGGCTGGGCTGCTGTCTTGGCTCATGCTTTAGGGAAGTTATGCATGAGGAAATCAGGTGCTCCCAGTCCCAGGACTGTCACCAGGCAGAGCTGTAACAGGTGAGAAGAACACTAGGGTATTTGAAGGAGGGACTGAATGCTAATTATCTCTGTTCCTAGCACTAACTGTTTCCTTAGTGTGAACTCAGTAAATTCTTGCTGAATGAATGAGTCTTTCCTTGATCAGCTAATCACATTATCCCAGAGAACAGAATCCAAAAGAGGGTGACAGCCTGGTGCAGTGGCATATGCTTGTAATCCCAGCAACACAGGAGGCTATAGCAAGAGCATTGCAAATTTGGAGGCCGGCTTTGGCAACTTAGTGAGACTCTGTCTCAAAATAAATTAAAAGGGGGTGGGGGTATAGCTCAGTAGTAGAGCACCCCTAGTTTCAATCCCCAGTACTGCAGAGAAAAGCCAGGGAAGTAGGGGCAAAAGACAAAAACAACCCTGTGAACCTCTCGCTCAGATGTCAGAAACAGAAGTAAAAATGTTTGGACACAGTTACATCAGTAGACTAAAACACCTCTAAAACGGGATATCTCCTCTAGGAGTAGCTGACAAATGACCAGATCTACGTGGGATATGAGGGATGATAGCAGGAACTGATGATGGACAGCCAGTGGTTAGGAAAGAAGAACCCAGACTGCTGAAGTGGAACCTAAGGAAGGGACACTATTACAGAAGTAAACACTGAAGCACAGCTCTAGGTTCTCAGGGAATAGTCGGACTCCTGCTAGCATACGAGCCCATGCCTTTCGTCTCATGCTACCCTTGCTGATGGCTCAGAAGTGACCTCGTTGAGGCAGGTTGTACCAAATGAGCATGAAGCTCAGGACAGGGAGAGTGAGTTAGGAAGACTGTATCAGAGTAGAAGAAACACAGGTTTTAGAAGAAACCAAACCTCATTTCAATGTTGTCTTCCTTCCTAACAGTTAAGTCAGAATTATCACTGGGAAATCATATACCTTTCTCTTTTATTTATTTTTAAATATCTTTATTTATTTATTTTTTATGTGGTGCTGAGGATCAAACCCAGTGCCTCACACATTCGAGGCAAGCACTCTACCACTGAGCTACAGCCTCAGTCCCCCCACTCCCTTCTCTTGGTACAAACCAAGAAGGGGGTTGAGAGAGATAACATGTGAAATGCACCTAGCGAATGACTGGTAGAATATGCCTGATTAATGTCCTCTTGGGCTCTATGTCTTGGCTAAATTTCTTTGATCAAGTCATACCATGAGTTGCCCTATTTTGAACAAGGCAGTGACAGACCCCATGGAGGGCGAAATGTCTGGATGTCACTTTGTGACTCTGCCTATTTGCTCCTTCATTTTTTTGTAAGTCACTATTTTAAATCCCCTACTTTACACTCTATGTCTCATGTTAGTTGACAACTGCCTGGGTCACACCCTGCCCCTCAACACACACATTTCAGAGGATAGTATTTATTTCTCCTCTTTAAATAGATATGATGAAGCCGGGTGCGGTGGCGCATGCCTGTAATCCCAGCACTTTGGGAGGCTGAGGCAGGAGGATCGCGAGTTCAAAGCCAGCCTCAGCAATGGCGAGGCACTTAGCAACTCAGTGAGACCCTGTCTCTAAATAAAATACAAAAAAGGTCTGGGGATGTGACCCAGTGGTCAAGTGCCCCTGAGTTCAATCCCCGGCACCAAAAAAAAAAAAAAAAAAATAGATATGATGACATCATCTATTCCCCCACCCTCCATCTCCATTTATATTCTGCTTGCCTTATCTCTTGCTCTGGGCATTGAGATAGACCACCTCTGCAGCCAACCAGACCCAGTAAGAAGAATGCTTTTGGTCTGACCAGATTCAGGTAAACAAAAGCAAGGTTGATACTCGTGTGACTGCTAACTAGAGAAACCAAGTCATAGCAACACAAAAATGGGTTTTCTTTCCATTCCGAACCCCCTGTATATAAATCAAGCACTCTCTTTGCTTCAAGTTAAGCCAAAGTAGATGAGGACAGTAGTAATTTCTGGCTCACGAGTAGATTTTGAACTTTCAAGCCCATTTGCACTGGAGGACAAATGTCTGAGAAGGGAGCAGCAGTTCCTTTCTGATGTCCGTACCTAACCATTTATATGAATGTTCTTGGTAAATGAAGGACAAGGAAGAAGTACAGCCTCAGAGAGCTGACTGTAGGAGGGAATCCTGGGGTGGCACGAAGTTGGCCAGCTGGGTAGATCACTTTTAACAGTAAACAGTACTGGGCCAGGTTTGGTCAGTTTCCCAGTTATGTGCAAACCAGAATAATTCCTAGATCCAAATCTTGTTTGTTTTTTCAGCCAGAGTTATACAAAAGGTTTTTTTTTTTTTTTTAAATCAAACTGTAGAGACATTGCAAAAGGATTTATTGTGTACACCACGTGAATGGTCTCCCAAATATCTAGTGGTTTTTTATTTTGAAGGTCAATAGAGCTTAGTTGATAAAAGGATAAATTTTGGAGACAAATCCCCTGCCAGTGCTCAAACCCCAGTCTTGCTGCTTGTGAATGTGGTGTCTCATTTTACTTACTGCAAAATAAAGATAATTATACACTCCTCTTGGGATAATTGTCAGTACTGTGTTAATGTGTTTGTTTTCAATGCTGACTGTGTGTTAGAGCCACCAATGGAAAGAATATATTTTCTTTTAAGGAATTCCTAAAGGTTTTTCAAGGGATTTTCATATTTCCATGAAGCAGTTCAGTTTTATGCCAAATTTGAGCAATCCTAGAATTGGGGAACAAAATGTTAGTTTTGATGTGCTATGATTTCTAATGTTAGAATTAACTTAAAGAAAGAATTAAGAACGACGAGAACTGTAATTAGAATCCCGGATCAAGATGATGGGAATGCAATTATCCCCACTGTCTGTTCACTTCTTGCCTATAGATCAACACTGTTATCCACAATGCTAATGCTCTCCACGAAGGAAATATTACCTGGATATTAGGTGAACTAAGAAGGCAGACTCATTTTGTAGAGATTGTTTCTTGACACTGAAGTGGCTTGGCATACCATCACTCCAGTCCCTTGCCAGCTGTCCCATTTGCAGGGGCCCATGACAAGCAGGTGACTGAGATTGGGCCTGGAAGGATGAAGAATGTTTTTGCTAGGTGTAGAAGAAGAAAAAACGGAAACAGAAAGGATCTTTACACTTCAGGATAGCTGACTGTATCTGAAAATGCATTTCTCTTTTTGTCTTAGGTGATCAGTGTTATTAACCTGACAGAGCAATGGTGGAAGAATGCAAGTAAATGAGTCTTTGTTTAGGAGTTGCTCTTTTCCTTGACATTGTCTTCCAGAGCTTTCGTCTCAATTCTGGAAATTAGAAAATCAATAGAAACTTCCGTTGTTTTAGCCAAATATAGAGCAGGAACTACTCTCATCACTTCTTGACCTTCTTTCTAAGCCTGGAGTTCGAATTGGTATGTGTGTTTGTTTTTACTTTGGACCTTGATTTTCTGATTTTCCCAAGTCTGGCCAAGCATGCTCACATCTCACAATGTCTGGGTTTTAAACATATGTCCTAAAATGCTTATTCTACTGGAATTTTGAGAGTGCGAAGGTCTTCTTCGAGACCCATCTGACTACTGTGGGGGTGAGTCATGATATGCACTGATGGACTTAAAAAGCCCGCTACCAACGATAAGTGACTTTAATAGGAAGGCACTGCCCCTTTTCTTGTGGCACGCACAAGCTTGGTGTGCTGTAAGTGGGTTCCATTCCTCAGGTGGTGCTTTCTTTGCCAGATGTTTACTAGGACACAGAGTCTAACATCATCGTGGCAGCTACCTGGACCATGTGCTGTGTCAGTTGAGAGTGTTTTATTTCATCCACTTCAACACTTTTCTGGTTAAAAATTCAAGACCTTGAAGAAGTTTGTTCTTCTTCCAGAGACTCTATTCCAGTATACATAGGTCAAAGATGGAATATCAGTTAAATTCACTATTGTCCTGTGCCTGCTGATATCAACCCTGTGCACGTGGGCACCTTCTCTTATGAGGTTTACAAACAGGCCCAGAGGCAGACAAAACCAAGTAACTGTTGGTGTTTTTCTCCCTCCATCTGAAGCACATATTATTGTTTGCTATAGGATTTTCAACTCAAAGGAATTAGCCTCTCCTTGGTGTGCAGGAGAATCACAAAGTTTACTGTCATTAATGTTAATCTACCCAGTACAGGAGACTTGTATCTTTTAGACTCAAGCAATAGTGTTTAGAATTTTAAATGGTCTAAGTGGATCAAAAGCTTTATTGTATTTTGGAAGACAAAATTGAAAAACTACTATAACTTTCATATTTCCTGATTATTCTAATGAATCACAGCAAAGATTTCATAGCAGGGGAAAAAATAAGGCAGGTGAAGAAAAAGTTCCATCTAGAATCTTAGTGCATTCAACAAGCACCAAGTAGGCCCACAATAAGTGACTGTCTTTTTAATTTTATTTTTAGTTGTAAATGGACACAATACCTTTATTTTATTTATTTTCATGTGGTGCTGAGGATCAAACCCAGTGCTTCGTGTGTGCTAGGCAAGTGCTCTACCACTGAGCCACAACCCCAGCCCCTAAGTGACTGTCTTTTAACACTGATGTGTTATCTTCTGAGATGAAGATGAACAGAAGCACTCTATGCATGGATCTCTCTTTTAACACTGTGTGTTGATACATATGAAATTACCAAGCTTTGTTATTTCTGAGATGGAATGAAATGCCATTTTTGAAACGTGGGATACATTTTAAGGCTAATGAATTGTTGGTGCATTACAGAAGTGAATTGGTCCTGCAAAGGAAAAAATGGAGTAGTTGGGGACAGGTGGTGCTAGTGTCACACTTGCTTGTTGGCTTGCTTGCATTGGATGAAGTAGTTCTCTGGTCCTTGTCAATGCACTGTACCTGGCATGGCATGTTAGGCCACAGCTCCTGAAATTGATAAGGTCTGATTACATAGCTGTTATGAGCTGCTAGTATCTATCTCATAGGATTGCTATGAAAATGAAATTAATTAATGTAAAATGCTTAGAATCTTGACTGATATGTAGGGAGTTCCCCGTAATATTGTCTATTAACCAAACACATTAGAAACACCTTTTTGCCTCATGTAATTTTTCTTTCTTTTTCTTCATGGACTTTTTTTTCCCCATTTCTTTCATTTAATCAAGCAAAACACAATTTCTAACTTCATGTTTATTCACATATAACTTTCTCTGACATTTAGAACTCAATAGATTGGTGAATCCAGAAGATATTCTATAATCATTATATGGAACATACTACATATATATATTTTAAATATATATTTATTTGCTTTAGTTGTATACAACGTGGTTTTAGTTTTACATGGTGCTGAGAATCGAACTCGGGCCGTACACGTGCTAGGCGAGCACTCTACCACTGAGCCACAGTCCCAGCCCCTGGAACATACTATATTAGTATCTCCAAAGTTTAATCCAAACATTTCTTCTTTTATAATGTAGAACGTCTTCATTATGTTGTTTGATGAGATAGAACCACAGGAAGACAGTGGTCAGCCCAACTTTCAGCCAGTCAGGTTTGTTGTGTGGTGAATCTCGCAGATAGAACTTTGAAGGTGCTGAAAGGTCACTGGGAGCCTGGCGGGGGCCAGCCTCTGCGAGAAGGGATGCAGCTGCGAGGATGGCACCATGTCTCCAGACAGGCTCCCTATTTTTTAATTATAGAAAGAATGGCACAAAAGAACTGGGGAAATACTAGAGGTGCTTTTTTGCATCTCTTATAGAGGAAAGAGATTGCATGTAAGCCACAACTGAAGTAGTGAGTTCTTCCCGGAGGGAAGTTTATAGGATCAGGAATGGCCTCCTAGAGGAAATACTGCTGAAGTTAAGATTAGTAGGTGTGCACAAGGTTGAAGAGGGTGATGGAGGGGAATATGGGAACAGTAAGAACAAAGTCATGAGATTTGCATTACTAATGGTTCCTTGTACAAGGATATCATGCCCCACATTGTTCACACCTTATAGGTCAGGTTCTATAGAGAAGAACTAGCACCAAAAAGAAACTGGGGAAACCTATAGAGTCCTGGAGGTCAAGTTTAAATGTTTGCACTTCATATCCACTGCATCCACACTTCTCCATATTTATTATGGAGCACATCCCAATATATGTCTGTTTATTTATTTACCTCTGTTTTAAAGAGATGGTACTATAAAAGCATGTTGTAGGAATTATTCCAAATCAGAGAAATTAAGACTTTAAGATAAAGAAACTAGGGAATAATATTTAGCTAATTATTATGGCTTATATTATCTTTATTCACTCATTAGGTAACACTTTTCATAATTGAGTCATTTTACCCCTGAAAATTCTTGCATTGTGTCACACATGAGCTTTTGGGGGATACCTTATACCTAAATCATAATATTCTGCCCCCAGCCCTCAAAAGCTCATGCCCATTTCACAATGCAAAATACATTTAGTCCACTTCCAAGAGTCCCCATGGTCTTCTAGCATTGCCCCAAAGTCCAAGTCTAAAGTCTCTAAGACTTATGCCTTGTGTATTTTTAAAAAAATAATACCCACTTTTTTCAAATTTTCTATGATGCTTAGAGACGTCTAAAGTTGATTTCTTGGGTTAAGTCAAATCTGAATGATCATTTTAACCAGGGTGTTCTTTTTGATTTATTGCTATGCTTGATGATAAGGTATAGCACAGAATCTCCAAATAATTATTTTTTTCTAAATGGTTATTCTTGCTATTTATTACATTTGCCTTCAACATTCCAAGAAAATTATACAAAGGATTTTTTATCTATGTTTTTCTAGCTATACATATAGCTAGGACCCAGAACTTAGCACTGACCTGGGTGAGATTAATGAGAACAGTGATATTGGAGTCAGAAAATGTGTAGATTTCAACATTTTTAAATTTTATTTTGTTTGTCAAGAACACTCAAGAGTGTAGTATCTGTAGGCAAATATTTATGCTTAAACTTGTGATTTCAGGAACATCATTTAAAAAGGTAGTAAAAGAAGAAAGTATTTGTATTTGTGACAAATAAGAGCCAAATCAAATTTTGTACCTTTTAAATAAAATTTTTAGGCATTTAATCAGTTGATGAATTTTTTTAGACTCCCTTCAGGGTATTGAACATTTAATGTCTCTTGGGGGAAGTTGTTTGTTTTGGGTTATGTCTTATTTTCTTTAGTAGAGCTCATAATGACATTATTGATTTGGTATTTGAAGTATAGAGAAGCACAGAGAAGGAAACATTTCACAGAAAGTAGAGGTTAAGGTGAATAACATTTATCTAAGAATTTCCCACAAGCTTAGGCCTTTTTACAAAAATGCCACAAACATGGAAACTACCAAGTTCCATATAATTCAGGCAGAATAGAAATTGAGTTGCTAAATATTAAATTAGAGAGGGCTCTCATGGTCATCTAGCCAACTACCTCCTGCTATAGAGGAGAGACTGAAATGCCAGGAGGCAACTCAGCATCCTCCCAGGACTGCAGCTCAGGCGCCGAGATTCTTATTCTGCAAAATCACAATGCATACAACACCTCCCAAGATGCATTGTTGAAAGACCTTCAATAAAATAATTTTATTGGTTAATAATTTTAAGTTAGCTTAAGGAAAGCATCTTAATACAACTAGTTCTCTATGTTGAAAGTTCTTTGAAAATAGGACTGACATTTTCTTTTATGTACATTACACCACTGGATTAATTCAAATCAAGCCACAATATTTGTTCAACATGAACTCTGTGCTTGGGTTGACAGTGGGACTCCATGGTACCAGGAGCCAGAGGTGGGTTGGGCTACGATTTACCTGATAACTTACGCATATTACTATTTGATTTTCTTAAAACTAACTTTTATGAAATTCAACAAGTAGTTTAAAACCTTTCCTCAAAAAAACTAGAGATTGCAGACAAAACAAATATTGCAAACCCAAGAGAATAATGAGAGAAAGGCAGCCCTGTCTCTTTTACTTCTGGAATAAGCTCTATGTTGCCTACCTAATAACTGAAAGCAATGTAACTCTCTTAGATTAAACAAGAAATAAGGGAAAATTAACAAGGAGACAGACTGAAAAATAGATTTACTCTTGCTGTTTTTAATGATGTACCTCATAAAAATTGTAAAATATGCTTGATAAGTTAGTTAATTGTCATATTTAGCCACCAGGACAAGTGAGATATTTAAAAATGGGTTTCCAGAATCTGAAAACAACTTTTTATAATTTTTACTGTTGTGTTGTACATTCTAATATTCAAGAATACATTTACTAAGCTTACTGATAAAAACTCAGAAGACTCTTTTGAGTTTTCTTACATTACAGAAAAAAAGGAAAAGCCTCGTGCTATTGGCGAAGCACTTGCTCATCCTGCTTCCTGTGGTGGAAAAATGTCACTAAAATAATACATGGGAAACCACAGGGCAATGCATGAGAATGTGTTCCTTTGTCAGCAAGACTTCAAAACTTCACAGAAAGCATCACTGGAAATTTGATAAAATAGGTACCAAAAAACTTACAATAAAATTAAGATTAATTAATCATATTTTTGTATTTTATTGTATTTTTTTACTTTAATTTTATTTATTTTTTTGAGAGTGTTCATTTTTATTTAATTTAACCAATAATACAGAAAAATTGTTCACATTTATGGGGTACTGTGTGATGTTTTGATACAGGCATATTATTGTGTAATGTTTAAATCAGGTTAAACATGTTATCTCCTCAAAGACTTATTTCTTTTCTTTTAACATTTTTAAAATTTATTCTAATTTGTAATATATGACAGCAGAATGCATTACAATTCATATTACACTATAGAGCACAATTTTTCATATCTCTGGTTGTACACAAAGTAGAGTCACACCATTGGTGTCTTCATATATGTACTTAGGGTAATGATATCCATCTCATTCCACCATCTTTCCTACTCCCATGCCCCCTCTCTTCCCCTCCCACCCCTTTGCCCTATCTAGTGTTCATCTAATCCTCCCATGCTCCTCCACCCAATCCCATTATGAATCAGCCTCCTTATGTCAGAGAAAACATTCGGCATTTGGTTTTTTGTATTTTTGTATTTTTATTTTCTCGAAACTATTAGCTAATATTTACCAAGAACTCATTGTGCATCAGCCAAGATTCTAAGCACTTAATGAATTAATTCTTTTATTCTTGATAACAATCCCATGAAGTATTATTTCCTCCATTGTTTAAAAGACATAACAAGGACATAGAGGGTTAAATAATGAGCTGAAGATCACTCAGTTCATAGTATTGGACCCAATAGACTCAACGTGAGTATTTTGTCTTCAGGGCTATTAAGCTTAGCCACATTTGTATATTCCTCTGTTTCAACAATGAAATGCACAGAGAAGTATGATTCTCTTTTATGAACCAGGTAAAGGAAAGATGTATCAGAGAAGAATTCTTCATAGTGAAAATTCTCATAAGTCAGAAATGACTTGTTTACATATTACAATATGTTCTATGAAAACAAACAGTAAAAGTGTATCCAGTGGCAATAGAGCCACTTTATTTACTGGGACATCAAAGAAAAAATGGTTGGTAATTCCACTGCAGCCTTTACAGCAAGTTTGTGGAGCAAAGAAGTTGAAAGTGAAATTGCATGAAGAGCCATGGGAGCCACTGGTGTAGTCACTCTATAAAATAAGACTGAGCCAGATTCTTATGATACTTTTCATTGGATGAGGAGGAACCATGAAAATATCACTAAGTATCTTGAAACAAAGCACTTAGAAGAACAACCAAATATTACATATTATTCTTTTTTTTTTAAAAAAAGGCAAATGTTGCAATTTATCAACTTTTTCTGTAATTATAAATACATTTTAATAATATTCTACTAAAAAAAAACCAGAACACCAAAACTTTATCTCTGTTAAGTTGAAGGTGACATCTTAACAGTGAATGAGAAAGTGATTGATTATTGTAAGAAATTTAAACAAGAAGATAGTAGTTTCAAAACAGACATTGGAAATGTTTCCATTGTTATATGATTTTGCTGTAGAGTCAATGCCAATATCTCACCTATTAAAATCTCTCGTATTTGCATTCTTAAAACACCTGTGAATGGTTTCTAAAAATGTTTTTAAAAATCTTCCAGATAAGCCGGGCGCGGTGGCGCACGCCTGTAATCCCAGCACTTTGGGAGGCTGAGGCAGGAGGATCACGAGTTCAAAGCCAGCCTCAGCAATGGCGAGGCACTTAGCAACTCAGTGAGACCCTGTCTCTAATAAAATACAAAAAAAGGGCTGGGGATGTGACCCAGTGGTCGAGTCCCACTGAGTTCAATCCCCAGTACCAAAAAAAAAAAAAAAAAAAAAATCTTCCAGATAAATAACTTTTTGTTACTTTTGATCCACTTGTTAAAACATAGAGTGTAACCTTTCTATTTAGTTTGTTTATACTTACTGATTGAAACCTGGGAAAATAGAAGTTTGCAAGTATAACTCAACAAAGCTTGTGAATAATTGATGGATGTAAAGAAAAAATAAATTTTGTGATTGGGGTTATGTAAATATAGCCAATGAAGCATTTCTTTCTTTTCACATAATGGTAAAATATCTTTTTCTCTATGACAGCTGCTAAACTATAGCTCTGTAGTATAGTTTAAGGTCTGGTATCATGATGACTCTTGCTTCACTTTTCTTGATAAGGATTGCTTTAGCTATTCTGGGTCTCTTATTTTTCAAATAAATTTCATGATTGCTTTTTCTATTTCTATGAAGAATGTCATTGGGATTTTGATTGTAATTGCATTAAATCTGTATAATGCTTTTGGTAGTATGGTCATTTTGACAATATTAATTCTGCCTATCCAGGAGCATGGGAGATCTTTCCATCTTCTGAGGTTTTCTTCAATTTCTTTCTTTAGTGTTCTGTAGTTTTCATTGTAGAGGTCTTTCACTTCTTTTGTTGGATTGATTCCCAGGTATTTTATCTGTCCATTGATATTTGACAAAGGTGCAAAAGCAATTTGGTGGGAAAAGGATCATCTTCATCACGTAGTGTTGGACCCATGAGTCATCCAGATGTCTATATGCCTAGACATCTACAAATGAAATAATGAATCTCAACTGGAGCTGTGGACCTCACACAAAGATTGGCTCAAAATGCATCACAGATCTAATTTTAAGATGTAAAACTATAGGACTTAAAGAAGAAATATCTTTGTGTCCTTGGGTTAAGAAAGGTTCTGAGCCATGTGCAGTGGTGCATACCTGTAATCCCATCTACTTGGGAGGCTGAGGCAAGAGGGTTGAAAGTTTGAGGCCAGCCTGAACAATGTAGTAAGATCCTATCTCAAAATAAAAAATAAAAAGTGCTGAGGATGTAGCTTAATGTTAGAGTCTGCCTGGGTTCAATCCCATTACAAAAAAAAAAAAAAATAGAATTCTGAGATATGATAACAATGTAGAATGCATAAAAGAAAAAGTTGATAAATTGTACATCAGAATCAAAAAGGTTATTCTATCAAAGGCAATGATAGAAGGATAAAAAGCCAAGCTTATGTTGACAAAAGCATTTGCAATCGTATACCTGACAAAAGATATATATCCAAATTTATTTTTGTTAACATTTCAAATGCAACAATACATGAAAACCACTTAAAAAATAAACAAAGGACTTACACACTTCAACAAAAAGTATATAAAGATGGTAAATAAGCCTAGGAAAAGATGTTTAACATCATGTCAGAAGAAAAATTACAAAAATAATTTGTTATAGTTCTTTTTGTTAGAATGATTTTTTAAAAAATTTAATTTAATATGTTATACATGCTTTTAGAGTACAATTCCTTTCATATTACATATAAAGAGCACAGTTTTCCAAGTCATTGGTTTTACACAAAGTATTTTCATACCATTTGAGTTTTTATACATGCACTTAGCACATTGATGTCCAACTCCTTCTGCCATTTTTTCTATCCCCTTGCCCCTTCCCTCCCCCTCCCTTTTTTTCTATTTAACATTCCTTCATTCCTCTCATCCCCCCTTCCTTGCCACTATAATTCAGTATCATCATAGCAAAGAAATCAATTGACCTTTGGTTTTCTGGGATTGGCTGACTTCACTTAGTATTATTTTCTCCAACTCCATCCATTTACCTGCAAATGCCATGATTTTATTCTCTTTTAGTGCTGAGTAGTGTTCCATTGTGTATATATACCAAAGTTTCCCTATCCATTCATCTATTGATGGGCATCGGGGTTGTTTCCACAATCTAGCTATTGTGAATTGTGCGGCTATGAACATTGATGTGGCTGTGTCCCTGTAGTATGCTTTTTTAAAGTCCTTTGGGTATAGACCGAGGAGTGGGATAGCTGGGTCAAATGGTGGTTCCATTCCAAGTTTTCCTAGGATTCTCCATACTGCTTTCCAAATTGGCTGCACCAATTTTCAGCCCCACCAACAATGTATGAGTGTGCCCTTTTCCCCACATCCTCATCAGCATTTATTGTTGTTTGTGTTTTTTTTTTTTTTTTTTTTTTTTTTTTTTTTTTTGTGGTACCGGGGATTGAACTCAGGGGCACTTGACCACTGGGTCACATCCCCAGCCCTTTTTTGTATTTTATTTAGAGAAAGGGTCTCACTGAGTTGCTAAGTGCCTCACCATTGCTGAGGCTGGCTTTGAACTCGTGATCCTCCTGCCTCAGCCTCCCAAATGCTGGGATTACAGGCGTGCATCACCGCGCCCGGCTTGTTTGTGGTTTTTTTTTTTTTTTTTGTACTGGGGATTGAACTCAGGGGCACTCGACCACTGGGCCACATCCCCAGCCCTTTTTTGTGTTTTATTAGAGACAGGGTCTCACTGAGTTGCTAAGTGCCTCGCCATTGCTGAGGCTGGCTTTGAACTCGCGATCCTCCTGACTCAGCCTCCCAAGTGCTGGGATTACAGGCGTGCGCCACCGTGCCCGGCTTGTTTGTGTTTTTGATAGCTGCCATTCTGACTGGCATGAGATGAAATCTTAGAGTAGTTTTGATTTGCATTTCTCTAATTGCTAGAGATGTTGAATATTTTTTCATATATTTTGTTGATTGATTGTTTATCTTCTTCTGAGAAGTGTCTGTTCAGTTCCTTAGCCCATTTATTGATTGGGTTGTTTGTTTTTTTGGTGTAAAGGTTTTTGAGAGCTTTATATATCCTTGAAGTTAATGTTCTGTCTGTTGTGCATGTGGTAAAGATTTGCTCCCATTCTGTAGGTTCTGTATTCACCTCACTGATTGTTTCATTTGCTGAGAAGAAGCTTTTTAGTTTGAATCCATCCCATTTATTAATGTTTGGTTTTAGTTCTTGCACTATAGGGGTCTTATTGAGGAAGTTGGGGCCTAATCCAACATGCTGGAGATTTGGGCTTACTTCTTCCTCTATTAGGTGCAAGGTCTCTGGTTTAATTCCTAGATCCTTGATCCACTTTGAGCTGAGTTTTGTGTATGGAGAGAGATAGAGGTTTAATTTCATTTTATTACATGAGGATTTCCAGTTTTCCCAACACCATTTATTGAAGAGGCTGTCTTTTCGCCAATGTATGTTTTTGGCACCTTTGTCTAATATAAGATAACTGTAGATGTGTGAGTTAGTCTCTGTGTCTTCTATTCTGTACCATTGGTCTACTCGTCTATTTTGGTGCCAATACCATGCTGTCTTAGGTACTATTGCTTTGTAATACAATTTAAGGTCTGGAATAGTAATGCCACCAGCTTCACTCTTCTTGCTAAGAAGTGCTTTGGCTATTCTGGGTCTCTTATTTTTCCAGATGAATTTCATGATTTCTTTTTCTATTTCTATGAGGAATGACATTGGGATTTTGATTGGTATTGCATTGAAATTGTATAGTGCTTTTGGTAGAATAGTCATTTTGACAATATTAGTTCTACCTATCCACGAACAAGGTAAATCTTTCCATCTTCTAAGATCTTCTTTAATTTCTTTCTTTAGTGTGCTATAGTTTTCATTGTACAGATCTTTCACTTCTTTTGTTAGGTTGATTCCCAAGTATTTTTTTTTTTTTTTTTTTTTTTGACGTTATAGTAAATGGGGTGGATTTCCTAGTTTGTTTTTCTGAGGATTTGTTGCTGATGTACAGAAATGCCTTAGATTTATGGGTATTGATTTTATATCCAGCCACTTTGCTGAATTCATTTATTAGATCTAGAAGATTTCTGGTGGAGTTTTTTGGATCTTCTATGTATAGAATCATATCGTCTGCAAATAGTTATAATTTGAGTTCTTTGTTTCCTATCCATATCCCTTTTATTTCTTTCATCTGTCTAATTGCATTGGCTAGGGTTTCAAGAACTATGTTAGATAATAGTGGCGAAAGAGGACATCCCTATCTTGTTCCAGTTTTTAGAGGGAATGCTTTCAGCTTTTCTCCATTTAGGATGATGTTGGCCTGGGGCTTACCATAGATGGCCTTTACAATGTTGAGGTATGTTCTTGTTATCCCTATTTTTTATAGCATTTTGAACACGAAGGGGTGCTGTATCTTGTCAAATGCTTTCTCTGCATCAATTGAGATGATCATATGATTTTTATCTTTGAGTCTATTGATGTGGTGAATTACATTTATTGATTTCCTTATGTTGAACCAACCTTGCATTCCTGAAATGAACCCCACTTGATCATGATGTACTATTTTTTTCATGTGTTTTAGTATTCAATTTGCTAGAATTTTATTGAGGATTTTTCAGCTATATTCATTAGTGATATTGGTCTGAAGTTTTCTTTCTTTGATTTGTCTCTGCCTGGTTTTGGAATCAGGGTGATATTGGCCTCATAGAATGAGTCTGGAAGGGTTCCCTCTTTTTCTATTTCATTGAATAGTTTGAGAAGTATTGGTGTTAGTTCTTCTTTAAAGGTTTTGTAGACCTCGGTTGTGTATCCATCTAGACCTGGGCTTTTCTTGGTTGGTAGATTTTCGATGGCATCCTCTATTTCTTTGCTTGAAATTGATCTATTTAAGTTGTGTATGTCATCCTGATTTAGTTTGGGCATATCATATATTTCTAGAAATTTGTCGATGTCTTCATTATTTTCTATTTTGTTGAAGTATAGATTTTCAAAATAACTTCTAATTATCTTTTGTATTTCTGTAGTGTCTGTCGTGATGTTTCCTTTTTTATCAAATATATTGGTAATTTGAGTTTTTCTCTCCTTTCCTTAGTTAGCATAGCTAATGGTTTATCAATTTTATTTATTTTTTCAAAGAACCAACTTTTGGTTCTGTTGATTTTTTTCAATTGTGTTTTTTGTTTCAATTTTATTGATTTTGGCTCTGATTTTAATTATTTCCTGTCTTCTGCTTTTGGGGTTAATTTGTTCTTCCTTTTCTAGGGCTTTGAGGTGTAATGTTAATTCATTTATTTGTTGACCTTTTCGTCTTTGAAGGAATGAATTCCCTGGAATGAATTTTCTTCTTAGTACCCCTTCATAGTTTCCCAGAGATTTCGATATGTTGTATCGGTGTTCTCATTTACCTCTAAGAATTTTTTAATCTCCTTTTTGATCGTTATAGTTCTAATTGGCTTCTATTTGAGAGTCATTAATTGGAGCAGCCTACATTCTTCAAAATAGGTTTTGTAAGGTAGGGGCAAGGAATTACAACAAGAGGAAGAAAAAAAAAACAGATGGATCAGGTTACTTTTTTGTAGTGTTAAAGCAGAAGGGACTTCCTACTGATTCAGGTCGAATGGAATCTCCTGCTTTGAGGATAAAATGTTTGGGCATTTATTTGCTTCATTAAAACTGTTTGATTATATGGCACTCAGAATGATTGACATCATATTGGTGCAGTTTAGTCTGGTCTTTTGGGGCCTAATAAAGAAGTTCAGTTCAAAACAATGTCCTTATAATATTTGTTTAGGAATCATTAGCTGTTGGAGGCTAAAAATGGCCCCCAAATATTTCTATGTCTTGATTCCTGGAATCTGTGACCATTACCTTACAAGAAAAAAGTTATGTTGCAGATGTGATCTTGGAGCTGGGATGATAATCCAGGGTGGTTACATAGGGAGGCTAGAATTACAAAGGAGGGAATCCCAGGTGATGGGACAGAGAAAGATTTGGAAATGTCACACTTCTATCTTGGAAGATGGAGAAAGGAGTGCTGAGTCAAGGGATGCACAGAATGCCTTACATGGAATGCAATACAATGCAGAATTAGATATAAAGTTATCCAGGCAATGTAATTACAGGAATCTACTTTATAATTAGTTCCTAGAACACAGGTGTAGAGAATCCAGCCTGATAGTGACTATGCCTAGAACAGCATTTCCTGCAGTGTGTTCCCCCAACAAAATTGCACTTTAAAATATTAAGAGTTCCTGGTGCATCCAGTTTGGGGTAAGCACTTGAGCCTGATGCTTAGAAGCCAGGATCTGTGATGAGAAAGTCATAGCTTAATATCTCCTCACAGATACTTACTGGCCCTGTGACTTGTGGCAAGTTAACTGCTCTGAACTTTAGTTTCTTCTATTATAAATTGGAGTTAAGAGCATTTACCTTGTAGTGTTATCCAATTAAATGAAATAATATCCAATGTGTTACCCCAGCAAAAGCATACAGATTGGGGCTTTTATTCTCCCAATGCTATTCACCCCTACTCCACCTTCCTGGAGTATTAAAATGTGCAACAGCATGGTAAAAACTCTGAGAAACCCTACTAGGGGGAAAAATCCAAGTTCATTTGTTAGTGACATCCCCTCCTCCACAGAAAATCTTAACTATGCTTCTCCAGAAATCTTCACCATAATTGATTTTAGGGCTATCAGCAAAAGAGTCTCTACAAAAGAATTCAATGTAGGTAAATGTCTTATTTTCCTATTACTCTATTTTACTTGGCCACTGGTCTGGAAGAAATCAACATTCCAGGTGCTGAAACGCCCCTTTACTAGTTTTCCACAAACATTAATCCAGAATAGTAGTTTGTAAAAGTGTGTTTGCAAATGCAAAATGTGATAATAAAAAGATCCTTTAACAAGGCCTCTGGCCTTGAGCTGGAGCTTTACAGGAATGTTTACATTTCTAAGATAAGGGAAGTTACCAATTGGGCTCCATGGTAATAGCTGGCAGGGGGAGGAAAGAGAGGGGAGAAGAAGCTCTCCCCTTCTCAGGTGTTGTCCTTGAAGGGTTAACTTGCCCAAAACAGTGACAGAAAAAGGTGCTTTTATGTGAACTTCTGCAGACTGTGAAGTTGTGAGCCCCTCCCCTTACATGCTGGGTATAAACTGAAACTACCTGAACTCAGGGTTTGGGGGATTAATTGATTACAGCGAAAGCTGTACCCTCTGAACCTGGCTGCAGCCAAATAAAACTGTTTCCTAGTATCTTTGGTGCCCTGCCTTTTCTGTTCCCTTCAACACAATTTTGTCGAACTTGCAAGGTTTGATTCCTGTGCTGAGAATTTGGATGCATTCTTCTATAGATCAAAGGTGAACATAGCTGTGGGTAGGGCAGGGGCTGCTTTTTGCTCTGGAGGATACATATCTGTTGCTATTCAAGGTCTAGGGTGGCAATCCCCCTTCACATTTTTCAGGAAGCAAAGTCAAAATCAATCCTCCAGTGTTCTTTATAGAATTTAGACTTACATTCAAATCTCCTGGCCATCCTGTCTGGGTGTGTTATATGAGTCATTTGACTTCATTCTCACCTGCCTTGAATTTTGATATTTATGAATAAACTGAAAGTTGTGGTTGTCCAAGAAAGTAAATTTGAGCCTCTTTAAGGACCATAATTGAAAACAAAATTAGATGAGATGGTCTTTAGTTGTGAAATAAAACTTTCTGCACTTCATAAAACCTAAGATAGCATTCAAGTCAGTTCCCTGAGGAATGGTGATAAATGGCTGCTCTCAGGGGCTCACTGGGGAGGTGCGAGCCAGCTGTGGAGGAGGCAGCAGGCTTTCTTACAGCAGGTCCATCAGTTTAGAGCTACATTCCTCTCTCATGGTGTCATTGAATCTGGAAATTTCAAAGTTTCTTTTTCACCTTCATTGTTCTATGAGCCTTCAGTCTATTTCCAGATTTAGGGCAGAAGCTTGTGGTGATGAGGGCAGGTGGCAGCGTGGGACCTGAGGGAAGACTTGGATTTCTCATCCATTCGCTTCTATCATAGCTCCCATGAGCCTTTGCCCCCAAGGCCTGCAGAAGGCAGTCAGTGGCTCTTTTTACTTACCTGTGTGGGCCAGTTCTCCAGACTCTAACCTCTGTCATGGAAGATAGAGAGTTGCTTGTTCTAAAATATTCTGTTTCTGCTTCCTACTTCAATCAAAGCCTGTTTTTTGTCACTAGCCTTCTGTGCCATGGAGGCCTCAGTTTTTGTAGTCACTTATGAAAGTCTTCAATATGCTTCAAACCTTCTGGACTCCTTTATTTCTTATCCATGATGATCCCCTAATAATCCCAAGGCCGAGAAGCCAGAGGTTCCAATTGATTTGCTGTGACCTGTTTGCTGTCGTTGGGTTTGTGTTCCTTAGAAATGATGTTTGATTTTCCATGCATTTCCTTCTTACTGAACTGCACCCAAAATAAACGCCGTAGGTTTTGTCATGGGAAAGCTTTTGCTGTTCAAACACACACACACTCTGCTGACATTCAAATCTACATATCACACCACACACTGGTGTTGACAGGGTCCTTGACAGGGTTGAAAAACCAGATTTATTTAGCATTACCAGTGGCTGTACAGAATAATGACATTCCACTGCCCCAAATTCTTAAAGTATTTAATTTTATTTTAAATTATAGTATATTTCATGTCACAAATATTCATCCTAGGCCCTCCTTGGTTTACATGAAATTATGCTAACAGTGGAAGGAAGCTGGACAGTGTTTTGAGGGAAGTAGAATTAGAATCAGCTGCACAAGTGAAATGAAGGTGAGAGGTCTTGACATATGACAACCTGGACCCAGGCCAGAAAGATGGAGGGTGGCAGATTGGAAGGGCAGTGCCAGTTTCCAGTAACAACTCCATCACCAACTTGGGGCAGGGCTTTGGGAAGCATCATTACATTTCCTCCTCTTAACTAGGTTCATGTTTTCCAAATTCACTAAGATATGAGAATTGCCTGCAGAGTCTGTTCAAGAAGGATTCCTAGTCCTCAGCTCAGCTCTGCTGAAAGAATTAGAATCTTAATGGAAGAAATCTGTATCACACACATGCACACACATTCACACATACACTCACTCACACATATACACTTTCATTTACACACACACTTATACAGTGTGATTCTTTTGAACAATTTTGGGAAATACTAAAATAGGTAATGTTTTGAGGCTCCCAGTTTTAAGATGCTAAACTCTGGATTCTCTGATTGATATCTGGATGAGCAAAATCTGAGAATAAAATACATCGGTTAATCATACTTAGATTTAGCATTTTTATAATTATTCTGTATTTGAGTTTTGAAAAGTTACAGAATTAATGCTATGATTCGTATCTTAATGCTATGATTTGTGTATGCATCTAAGGATTCTTCAGATTTAAGTATTCAGATTTCTATTTGATTTATTTGACTTTAACATCAGGCCTGTATAATTCATGGTGATATATGGTGGATAAATGAGATCATGATGCTAAAATTTGTTGTTGTTATTATTGCCTCTGTTACTAAAATATCCACCACAGGATAGATTCTGCTTTTATGAATTTGCTGCCTGCCAGTCCCTTTGGCTTTGTTTTTGTTGGTAAAAACTCAGACAAATAAATTTGACACAATTATGTCTTCATTAATTTGTAGCTTTATTCAAAGATTTTTGGGTACCTATTATGTACAAAAATTGTAGTATGTTCTGGGACAGGGAATACTAAAATGGTCAGAGTACTTTTCTCATGGAAACTACCCATGTAGTAAAACTTTTAAATCAATGTTTTATCAATCTCACCAATGTATCAATACATTAGAAAAATTAATAATATGTGTTGGACATGTTAATTCAATTTACAGAGAAGGCATGATGCACATATCAAAGAGAACTCTTTTTTAAATAAATATTTATTTATTTGCCTTAGTTGTACACAATGCGTTTATTTTTACGTGGTACTGAGGATCAAACCTGGGCCGCACATGCGCTAAGAGAGTGCTCTACCACTGAGCCACAACCCCAGCCCCTCAAAGAGAACTCTTGGTAATAAATCTATAGGCCTGCAGTCATCTGTGGCTCACACATTAATACCTGTGGCCCACACATCAGTAGCTGTGCATTCAGGCTGCCTGTTCCTAGTGTCTTTCTTTTCTTCATGGTTCATTGCTGACTTACAGAAGTGAGTTATACCAACATTCCAGCTCAAATCAAAACAATGGAACAAAACTATGTCTTGAGGACTTGGCTGTGGAAATAACCAAAGCAGATTACACATATGTGGTCCTCCATGATTAATCAAATGTTTTCACATCAATAATCTCATTTTTTTCCTCCAATAATACAGGCAGGGAAGATCCTGTGAGATAGGCAGAGAAGCTTGTCAGCTAGGAATGGAAGCCAGGCCTCCTGGCTCCCCATCACATACCCTTTCCATTTCTTCTAAGATAACTGTGCTCCCACAACTGCAGTGGCAATGGACCTGACCCGTTGTGGAGGGGGTTGGTATTGATGCAAAGAAATGCGAAAAGGGATTCAAGCTCATTCTCTTAGACATGTACAGTGGCTCCTGTTTCAGATTCTTATAATCTTACAGTTTTCCCTGCTTCTCATCTCTCTATTCTGATGTATTCTCTAAAGCAGAGTTAATGCTTTCTGACTTTAGAACATCATCCTTCTGTAAAAGGTTGTTAATCCATCATTTTGTTTAATCCTTAAAACAATAAATACATTTATTAATACTCATAAAGGTATTAAGGTTTAATGTTCAAACAGAATGGAGAAAGCCCAGCATGGAAGCAAGAGTATGTTAGTATTTTCCTCCAATCCCCCACTCACCCAGTGGTTCCATTGAATCTAAAGGCAGAGTGGCCAGAGCCTCCTTCCCTTTGGTCAGGAGAGACCAAGGAATGTATCTTGGCTGCAGGGGTTGAAGCCATCCCCTGGAGTCTTCTTGGAGCATCAAAGGCAAGTACTGCTTGAAGTCAGCCAGTAATGAGTGCCAAAGTCTCTAAGAAGGGAACAGTGTCCAAGAAGATGTTGAGAACTGGGGAGTCAGAGCAGGTAGGTGGATGTTACCCAGAACAGGACACCAGATATAGGGATAGGGTACAAAGCAAGGCCCTGTAGGAACCGAGAAATCCAGGGAGGTCTACCACCCAGATTTAGCAAATAAAAATACAAGGTGCTGAGTTAAATTAGAATTTCAGATAAATAGAGAATGATTTTTTTTTTTTGTGAGCAATTCCCACACAATGTGCTAGATGAATGTCTCTTATCTGAAATGCATAGAAGTGTTTCAGATTTGAGATTATTTTGGATTTCTGAATATTTTCATACACATAATGAGAAATCTTGGGGATGAGTCCCAAGTCTAAACACAAAATTCACATATGTTTCATATATGCCTCATACACATAGCCTGAAGATAATTTTATACAATATTATGCCTGCTTTTTTGACATCTATCTGTCATGTGGGGTCAGGCATGAAATTGTCCACTTGGCATCATGTGGGCACTCAAAAAGTTTTGAATTTTGGAGCATTTTGGATTTTAGATTTCAGATTAGGGATGCTCAGCCTATACAAGCAATTATAATTCAACTGAGCATCCTGTATTTTATATGACAATGCCAATCAGTGAAAATACTCCTGAACTTGCAAAGGATGACTTTTCAATTTTTCCTGCTCCTATTTAAGACTTTCCTTTATTTTTTATTTTATTTTACTTTTTTTTTACCGTCTTCCATGTCTAATGACTCCAAGTTCTCAGATTAGGCTACAGGAAAGGGGCTCAATTCCAAAATATTTGAAATTTTACTTCTAAAGGACACAATTAAAGTCAACATTCATATAGATCCTTTCCACAACATGATATATATAGTACATGGTTCCTTTTTTAACATAAAAAGGTATTTTACAAAGAAGAGCAAAAAATATCTTTTTTCTTTAAATAGTACATATTTTATAATTTGGCAATGCTCATTTTTACAATTTATTTATAAAGAAGATGACTTACAAAATTAATTGTGAACATCTACAGGGGCTCATTATTTTCCATATAATAGTTTTTATTTATTTAAAATATAAAATCAGGAATTAAATAATAATTCTGTTTGTGTTGGTTGTCATGGGGAAGTATTTTGCCTAGGTCAGATAAAATACCATTGAAAATGTACAGTTTGGTTTCTTTCTTCCCACTCAGGTCCTGCACCATACTTAATTTTCTCCCATGGAAACAGTATCTTTAGAATTGACCCAGAAGGCACAAACCATGAGCAACTGGCGGTAGATGCTGGTGTTTCAGTGATCATGGATTTTCATTACAAGAAGGAAAGAATCTATTGGGTGGATTTAGAAAGACGACTTTTGCAAAGAGTTTTCCTGAATGGGTCAAGACAAGAGGTAAAGTACTACCGAGTGTGGTGGCACATGCCGGTAATCCCAGCGACTCAGGAGACTGAGATATAAGGATGATGAGTTCAAAACCAGCCTCAACAATGGCGAGGTGCTAAGCAATTCAATGAGACCCTGTCTCTAAACAAAATACAAAATAGGGCTGGGGATGTGGCTCAGTTGTTGAGTGTCCCCGAGTTCAATCCTTAGTACCAAAAAAAAAGAAGAAAAAAAAAAAAAAAGGTAAAGTACCATTGCCCATGGTATTCAAAGGGATTACAGGTATTTATCATGATCATGTACTATATAATACAGGCTAATATGATATGCTGAATTTTTAATGTATAAACAAAATGTATATTATGGTTCAAATGTGTATCTGTCAAATGTAGGCACTTAATCTGTATCTGTTATGAATTATGAATAAACTCACAGAAGCTCCCTAAGGAGAATGTGAGGACATCTAAAGTTATGTAACTGGGTGCTTTTGTAAAATATCTAAATTTATAGCCAGCCTCAGCAATGGTCACTTAGCAACTGGGTGCCGTAGGGGTGCACATGCCTGTAATCCCAGCATTTGGGAGGCTGAGGAAGGGGGATTTCGAGTTCAAAGCCAGCCTCAGCAATGGTGAGGCACTTAGCACCTCAGTGAGACCCTGTCTCTAATAACATACAAAAAAAAGGGGGGGGGCTGGGGATGTGGCCCAGTGGTTGAGTGCCCCTGAGTTCAATCCCCGGCACCAAAAAAATAAATAAATAAATAAATAAATAATTAAAATTTGTAGGTCAGTTATGATTAGAATAAATTATTTGCATGATTATTTTCTACTTCACTGGTGCTCAGCTGGGTGGAGGGTTTTGCCTCTCAGGGGATATTTGGCAATGTCTGGAAACATTTTGGAGGATGTTACTCTGGGTGAGAGAGAAAGGGGAAGGGATACTAGCATGGGGTGGGCAGAAGCCAGGGATGCTGTTGAACACCCTATAATTCTTAGAGGAGTCCCTATAATAAGACTTATCCAGCCCCAAATGTCAATAGTGCTGAGGTTGAGCAACCCTATTATATCTGTACAAAATCTCTGTCGTTCAGGAGGGGAAAATCATATGAAATTTAGGAGGACAATTTTTTTCTTCTTTATTTTCAAGCTGTGTGCATTCTGGAAAAAAACAACTGAATTAGATGACAGATAAAAGTATTTTACCTGAAGTACATACAAAAGATCCTTAATCTTTCTTTTAAACTGGTAAATGAGTCCCAGGAGGAGAGTTCTCTCGATACCTTGCAGATGGAGTGCAAAGAGCACATGATTAGAAAGACTTTAAGCATTTATTCCCAGTACAAAGTATTCTTTGTCTTTTTCTTTTTTAACCAAACCTTTCTCTCTCCAATTATTCCTAAAAGCCTCAATTAGGCATTAATCTGTTTTTATCACATCTCTAATACTTGCTAATCTCACTTTTAACAAGTATGGCTACTCATTATTCTCCAGCCAATCTGGTAGAATAGTTTCAAAATCTTGAGTCTAAGAATCTGGAAGGCTTTCTGTCACAGAACAAAAGAAGGCATAAACAGTCGTGAATTTATGTCATCAGAAAAGGATTGACTTGATCCCTAAAATTCCACCTTTGTAGTCCCTTTTTTGGGGTTAAAACATTGTTCATAAAGGACAACTGTCAAAATGCAAACAACTTACTGGAACACTTATTATATGAATACATTTGTAATTGTTAAAATGGTTTGGTTGGATTGCTTTGTTTGACATGAGAATAGCTCAGACTTCAAGACCCCGCCATCTCTGCCCAACTCTGTTTAATAACGTTGCATGGTAGGTAGCAGGAACTCAGAGACTGGGGAGAACCTGCAATGGTACAAGTCAGGGCTTCTAACCACCTTGCACCTCCAGCCCCAAGAATACCAGTTGCCCTGCTGTTGACCTGCCTAAGGCTGGAATCAGGAGATAAGACAGGTTTTAGTTCAGTTGTTTCAGTCATGAAAGAGCAGGGAACAGAGCCGGGCGCGGTGGCGCACGCCTGTAATCCCAGCACTTTGGGAGGCTGAGGCAGGAGGATCGCGAGTTCAAAGCCAGCCTCAGCAATGGCGAGGCACTTAGGCAACTCAGTGAGACCCTGTCTCTAAATAAAATACAAAAAAGGGCTGGGGATGTGGCCCAGTGGTCGAGTGCCCCTGAGTTCAATCCCCGGTACCACAAAAAAAAAAAAAAAAAAAAAAAAAAAAAAAGAGCAGGGAACAGCCCAAGGCATATAAGAACAAGTCCTGCTACTTGGTCAAGGTGTCAGACACCCAGATCTGTAGAAAGGAAGGGATCGATGGAGGAGGAGGGGCCAGAAGAAAATGGGAGCCTTAATGAGATCTTCTTTTCATAGCTCTATGCTCAAATTCCAAGGGAAACTTGCTAGAGTTTGGATAAAGCTTAGAATTAAGTTTAGGTAAGGATCTGAACATTCCATTAGCAAGAAAAACCGAATAAACTCTGCATCAAAATCCTACTGTTAAAATAGTTGAAATTATTACATTATGGTTGATTGCTAATCAATAGTGCATAGGATAATTCTCAGTTTCAAAGCTATGATATAAATACTTTGCCTAGAGATATTCACATGGAGGTGGGTAATATTGCTACATCAAAACAAAGCCACCTTATTTGTGACTAATTTATTATTTAAATAATTTGAGGAATGAAAAAGTACTTAAAAGAGTAGACTTTTATACATAGAAATAAAATCTTTTTTTCTGTGAATGGGGAAATATTGATAACAGTTTTGAAATTTGATTTTACAGAAAGTGTGCAATATAGAGAAAAATGTTTCTGGAATGGCAATAAATTGGATAAATGAAGAAATTATTTGGTCAAATCAACAGGAAGGAATCATTACAGTAACAGATTTGAAAGGAAACAATTCCCATGTTCTTTTAAGCACCTTAAAATATCCTGCAAATATAGCAGTTGATCCAGTAGAAAGGTAAATTTTGCTGTTTTCAAACATTGAAATACATTTCAAATCTAATAAAAATTCCTAGAGTCATAACATTTTGATGTCAAAAGGGCCCTCTTGAGACCAAGGTCCTCTTTTATAGTACACTAACACCATTTTTAATAGGACAGTGGCCTGCCTGCATTTAAACTTGACAGGCCCCTTTTACAAACACTGTTAACTACCATGATTTTCTGCTATAGAAGCATAATTCTTCTAACTTGAATCACACACAATTTCCTTAATAGTTAACATGTACTTATTGAATTGAATTTTCATTCAAAATAGTCAAAATTATCCTGTGCAGGAATGAGAGGCTGCTGAAACACTGAAAGAATCCACCATTTTAGTGAATAACCATTCAATAATGGGTCTATGTAATGTGTTTGTCCTCAGGTTTATATTTTGGTCTTCAGAGGTGGCCAGCAGTCTTCACAGAGCAGATCTCAGTGGTGTGAAAGTGAAGACTCTATTAGAGACACCAGAGAAAATAACAGCTGTGTCACTGGACGTGCTTGATAAACGTCTCTTCTGGATTCAGGACGATAGAGAAGGAAGCAATTCTCATATTTATTCCTGTGATTATGATGGAGGGTCTGTCCATATGATCAAACCTCCAACACAGTAGGTTTTTCTTGTGGTTTAAAATAAAACAATTGTCATTTGAAGTTTGTGTGAAAAATTAATTTTTTTTTGTTAGCTAAATAGATGTGGTAGTTTTAGCACATGAATTTTTTGGAGTCTGAAACAGATTTATCAATTATTAGATGAGTGACTTTGGGTGGGTAAGTTACATAACTTTTCTTATCTGCAGTTTTCTGTAATATGGGGATAATACTAGTATCTGTTTCTTAGGATCATTGTGAAAATTAATCAAATAAATACAAATAAAAATAGTAACAGAGTATCTGGCATATAATAAATTCCCACATGTTGCTAGTAGTTAGTCTTTTTGGAATTATTATATCATACATTTTGTGAAGCACCATCTTTCATTTGACTTGCTATGGTGCCAGAAAGACTCTCCAGTAACTGAAAGAGGCAGAAGTTAGCCAAAACCGGAATATGACTAAACCGGAAATCCACTTGCATCCTGTTCCTGTTTCCTTCTCCATTTTCATTACAGATCCAGAAGGGATCTGGAGCTAGAAGTTATTTCCTATAAGTTCAGATTATGATGACTAAAATAAAAAAATTTAAATGCAATATACTTTTCTAAATCTAAATGAAAAATAAGAAACTGCAGATGATTAAAATTCTGACAAAAAATGGAAATGAGGTGAAATTTTAATAATCTAGACAACAACAAATTCTACCATTGTTTATGATCCTCCCCTACCCCCCACACCCCCGATTGTTTTTTAGGCACAATTTGTTAGCAATATCCCTTTTTGGTGACCGTATCTTCTATTCAACATTGAAAAAGAAGACAATTTGGATAGCCAACAAACACACCGGGAAGGATATGGTTAGAATTAACTTCAATCCATCCTCAGTACCAGCTGGTGAACTTAAAGTAGTGCATCCAATTGTACAGCCCAGGGCAGAGGACGGTGATCGGGACTCTGGTAAGTCAAATTTGACCTCAAACAGGGCCAGGCACAAAGTCACTACCTGTCTACTTATTCAAGCCACACACAAGGGATTGTAGGGGAAGAAAAAAAATTTATTCAATCCTCATAAGCTCTTAGTTGGGTGCTTGCTTGGGCAGCATATATACTAAAATTGGAATGAAACATAGAAGTTTAACATGGCCCCTGCACAAGGATGACATGCAAATTCATGAAGCATTTCATATTTTTAACTTTGGATAGGGCAAAGGGGAGGGAGAGGAAGGGAGGGGGCATGAGGGTAGGAAAGATAGTGGAATGAGATAGACATCATTACCCTAAATACATGTATGAAGACATGAATGGTGTGACTGTACTTTGTGTACAATCAGAGAAATGAAAAATCGTGCTCCATTTGTATAGTATGAATCAATTACATTCTGCTGTCATGTGTAACTAATTAGAACAAATAAATTTTAAAAATTTAAAAAGTTCTTAGTTGGAATAAACTCTTGTAATAAGAGAGATTGATAAGAGAAAAACAAATAGAAATCCATTAACATGTATACAAGGGAGAATCTGGGAATGAGTAACTCTCAAAGAAGTATCTTTGAATTCTAGTTTATATGGCATCTTCAACAACAACCAGTACATTTTTAGAAAAGTGACAATAAAAAGGAAAAGGACCTTGAGTTCTTTGGTGGCAACTTGGGAGAAGGCAAATAAACGGCAGATAAAGGCCAGTTAGTAAAGCTTACTAACATAGATTCTTGTGCTCCCATTTCCAGGCCAAATCTAAAGTTGTTTTCAACGGTTAACCTATGTTCCCTCTTGTAGAACAACAAGGCAGGATACTTTTTGTCTTTGTAAATCTATGTCCTGCTTTAACCAAATAAAGGGAAGGCAGAGTTTCCTGCCTCTGCTTCATCTTAATCGTTTGCACCTCGAAAATTCTTCAGTTTTGGTGGCACATCCTGGTCTCATTGATTATTACTCCCACTACCACACCCCCAATTCCCAATCTGCCACCAAATACATTTCATTCGATCTCCTAAATACATCTTGAAGTTCCACTTTCTCTTCTACTGCCACCACCATAGTCCAAACAACCCAGTCCAAACAACTGGTTAGCCCTCCTGTATGACTGCTTATAATGGCTGCTTGACTGATCTTTCTGTTTTCCCCTCTTGCCTTTAAGTAACAAAGCTGATCTATTCACTCTCCTGCTTAAAACCCTTCGAAACTTTCCTTGCATTTACATTGAAAACCATCATTGTAGCAGGCCTGTTAATATTTAACCAACCTTCTCCAGGGCTCTCTCCTTCCACAGGGTCTAAAGCAAAGTCATCCTATGGGTCCTCAGACATGCCAAGCTTCCCTGTGGAGTTAGGCTTTGCAGTCACCCTTTTCTTCTCTGAGTCCAGCTTCTCTTCATTTCTAAACTTAGTGTCATGTACTCCGATAGGCCTTCTCTGATCAGGCTACCATAGTAGCCCTCTCTTGTCAGCGTACCCTTCATTGAACTTACTACAAGGGGTAATTATACATCAATTTGCTTTCTTTTTTATTCTCTTTCATTTTCTATAGATGCAATAAAGGTAATTATAAACCTGGGTGTTTTTAAAAATATATAGTGATTATTCAAAAATAAATAAATCAATAAAATTTGGACAAAAATATAGTCATATGAATGAATGATAGACTACACCTAGTCACAGTCCCAAATTTCTGTTTCCTAGTTTTGTCTCTTTGAATTCTTTAGAATCTAATTTTTTTTTTGAAAATTAAGATTATAAAAATTTAAAATAATTGTTAGATTGCTCAATATGGCTTGTATGCCACATAAATGATATCTGACTTTTATGAAAAAGCTTTATTTCAAGAAGCTTTTAAAATTACTTAATTTTATTCCCAAATAGCCCTCTGAGGTACAGAGAGAGAGGTGGAACTGTTTGTTTCCTCTGCTTGCTTCCTACTAGAGGCCATTAGGGTTTGGTGATAGTGTGGAAATGTCAGAGGGACCACAAGGTCCCTGCCATAGTCAGGATATAAATCTGTTCACACCTACTCCAGACATGGCTTCCAAAAAGAGCTCAGAGACTGAACAGGACAGGCAAGAGTGTGTGGAAGGGAGGTTGGGGTCAAAGGGAATTGACTTTGTTACTTCTTATATCCTTAGGCAGTTAATTAATAATGACAATGCTTGTTATCTGGTTTATTTATAAACCCAGCTAGAAACTATCTTTTAACATCCGTAATGACTATACTTTCAATGCAAGTAATAAGAAACTTCAGAGAATAAAATAAATTCCAATAGATGAAGCATCTATTTACACATTATGAGTTACTCTAAAAAATTGATTCACTTGGATTTACAAAGCACAATTTATGGGAAATAATTCAACTGTGGGTTGTAGTACTGCATTAAAATTGCAACAACTGGGTAGCATCATTCAGGAAGGTGAAAATAGTCCACACATAAAGGTAATGAACAGGATGTACTGCCAAATGCTTCCCCTGGGAGATTTGACTCAAGCTGACTTCAAATACAACTTATTTTGTGAGTAGTGATGAGACATCACAAAATCATAACAACAACTACTTTGAATAAGTAAGTATTAGCCTTGTTCATAATAGTTACAGATGTCTGCCACCATAACCAACTTCTCTCACTTTTATGTATAGCTTTGAAGTTTCCAAAGTGTTTTCATGGCCATTATTTTATTGATTCATCAAGCAACACTGGGAGATAGTAAGGATAGTAATAATTGTACTCATTTCATAGTTGAGAAACTGAAGAAATGGAAAGATTTTTCCAGAATTGCACAGATGGTGATGAATTTTGGAAAAAAAAATCCTGACAATCAGTATCTCAGTTTATGTTTTATGCATACTATCAACACAGTCTTTCTTCAGAGTCCACTTTTCTTCAGCTCCTTTGATAGGGAATTCAAATATGCTCATCGAAAGCAAGAATTTCAGAAGAAAACCTATAATGATTTACTAAAGAGCAGCCTCCAATGAAGTGTCCAATAACAGAACTTGACTGGAAGCCACTGTTGGCTGCACAGCCAAAGACAAACCTGGAATCTAGAGCTCAGCTGGCATTGGAGATTGACTTCAGTTATAGAACAAAGGATGAACTTCACATATACTGTTTTAGTCAGCCTTTCTGTTGCCATGACCAAAAGACCCAATAAGAACATTTTTAAAGGAGGAGAAGTTTATTTGGTGCTAATGGTTTCAGAGGTCTCAGTCCAGAGATGGCCGACTCCATTGTTCTGGGCCCATGGTGAGATAGGACATCAAGGCAGGGTATGGCGGAGGAAAACCACTCAGGAAATGACAATCAAAAAGAAGAGAGAGACTACTCCCCTCATCATGGACAAAATATAAACCTCTAGGGCACACCCTCAATGACCTATCTTTTCCAGCCACACCCTACCTGCCTATAGTTATCACTCAGTTACATTCAGGTGGATTAATACACAGATTCTGAATTCTGTCATAACCCAGTCATTTCACCTCTAAACTTTCTCACATTGTTTTACACATGAGTTTTTTGGGGACACCTCACATCTAAATAATAACATACTCCAAGCACAAAAAACTTTTGATTTCAAGAGCACTGCTACTTTGGTCATGATTAATTAAGTTTAAATTCATTCAGTGCTTTAGAAAGCAGGAATTCTTTACCTGGCATTTAAGATCTGTGAATTTCTTGATTTTATGTGTTAGATGAAAATAAGTCATTGTTCCCCCTAGGGAGATGGTATAGAACTTTCATCAGGTTCTCAATGTGCCTGATACCCTTCAAATATAAAGACATACTTTCTGCATATCTGGCCTACAATGGCAGCTGCTTTGGTGAGGCAGACAGTGGTAATTGGGCTTACAAGACATTTAGTTGTGAAGCTACTGCTAGTAAAGGAGGTAACTGAGAAAAGTCCTGTAATCTGTTTTTTTAATCATAAAAGACAATTATTGCACAAATAAGTTTCAATAGACTTATTTCTCCTTGTAATATGCCTAAACTATTGTTTATCAAAGCATGTTCTACAAAACTCTAGCTCTGTGGGATTTAATGGGGCTATTTGAAAGGAAACATCTTTGAAGATCAAGTGATTTAGAGTTCCATAAGTTGTTTAAATAGGTTGCTTTTTCTCAAGTGGGATTTCTCAGACCCGTTCATGTGGTTAAGTGCAGTGTTACTAAGGCCAATTCAGGCTGTGGCACTTTTCTATTTTACTTCCTAGGCAGCAGCCCAAGTGACTCTTAAATCTATTATTTCTAGACCGGACCTCTTTTTTGAACTCTAGACTAAATTAAAAAAAAAAAAAAAAAAAAAAAAAAAAAAACGGACTCTGAGGCATAATGAGTGTTAAACTGCAAAGATCTGCTTCAGAGTAAAGCTATAGAAAAAACTGATTTGAAACATTGGGGTTTATTCATAATATATGAAGACTGTCCAACCAAGGCAAAGGTGCAGTTTACCAAAGCAAAGCCCCAGAGCTTCTCAAAGATGACTGATTTGTCCTTGGTTCATGGATTCAGGTTGGCTGATTTTCCAGAAGTTTCATGCTGCTGATTGCTGAACCCCAAGTCAAAGTGGTGGAACTACAATTTCACCACCATGCTGTTTTGCTGACCATCTGACCATCTCCTGAAGAGGTGTCCTGGTCTTTCTTCTTGGTCATACCTGCTTGCTGTCTCTACACCCTCCAAGTTCAGGGTCCTGCAGTGGGTACATCAAATGCATGAGTTCAAGTTAGTAAAAAAATATCCTTATTAAGGTTCTGATACTTATCTACTTTCTAGACATTTCTACTTGGATTTCTTGCAAATGCTTTAAGCTCAAAAGAAATAACTGACCTACCAACTTTATTTTCCCCCTTCTCAACTCTTCTCCCTGCAGTGTCCCTAGATCAGTAAGAAGCATCCTTATCCACCCCATCTCCCAAGACAGAAATCCAGGAGTTGCCTATTCCTCCCTCCTTCTGACCCTCATTCCATGAAACCAATCTCCAAATCCAACCAATTATCCTCTGATAATCTAGCCGTTTGTGCCTCTCTCTACAGTTCTCCCTCTCCACAATTCTTCTGACTGGTACCCTGCCTTCATTTTCTATGCTGCAGAAAGCACAAGCCATCAAAAATAAGAACCTAATCATGTCCTTCTTTGGCTAAAACCCTGTGACAGCTCCCAATTGTCAGTAACTCAAGTGCTCACAAAACCCTCTGCTCATTTCTCAGTTTCATCTCACACCATTGCTTGTGTTACATTCTCTGCAGCACAGCCAGCCTCAAAGATTTGATTACCTCCCCTAAGGAGGGCCCCCCTCTCTTCTCTCTCCTCCAGGCCTGCAACACACTTCCTCTCTCCACTGGCTCTCTTCTCATCTTCTAAGAAACAGTCCTGACATTACTTCTTTCAGAAAAACCTTCCCCCACCTACTGCATACCCAAGCTAGCTGGTGCACCGCTGAGTTCTCAGAGGATGTATTCTTGGAAAATATGTTCTTGGACAATTTCCCTTATCCCGTGGTGCTTAGTGTGCTTTGCCATAATTGTCTGTCTCCCTAAACTTCCTTAGTCCTTCAAGACAGGGAATATACCTCTCCATCAAACTTCCAGTGCCTAGAGGTCTTCAATAAAAAAAAGAGCTGAAAATATCCTTTGCACTCTCATCCTAAATTATAAGGAACCAGTTTTAAAGCTATGTAATATATGTAATGTGCCCTACTGACTAGTAGAAATAGCCACAATTACAGAATTTTCCATTCTTGGTTTGCCCTGTATGGTGTCATCTGAACTTCAGAACAACCCTTTGAATTGGTGTGATTATCAGTATCATTTTATAGTTAAAAAAAATCTGAAGTTCAGGGATGTCACTGAAGCTGACACTGGGAATTTTGATTCAATGGTAAAAAAACGAAAATGAGTCCCAGGAGTATGAATATACAGGCAAAGCCTTTATTGGGGCTTCCACTTGGGAAAGGAGACACAGCTCCAACAAGAAGGCATCAGGTTGGTTCCCTGGAACAAAAGAAAGGAGATAGTTTTATTGGCTCTTGCAGGGTAGGCTGGGGTTTAGGAATATTAATTGGTTTTAGGTGTACTTCCACCTGTGGGGGCCCTTAAGCATCTGTGCCCAGTGGTTATGGATGAGTTAAGAGAGAGCACTCTGGCTCTAATGATGCCCCTTATACTGTCTGAGGGTCTATAAATGATGCACACTAAGTATCAGAGGAACCATGAGTTAAGGTGGGACCTCTTAGTGGCTGGCAGGCTATAAGCCTAGGCCCAGGAGAGCAATTTGCCCTTTGTCCTCTTACCTCATCACAGTAGCTCATTCAAGGTCACACTGTGGTGGGCCTGGGATTCGAACCCAGGTAGTTAGTGTGCTACTTCCACAGCTGTACTCTCACTCTGTCATTTCATAGCTTAGATTTGCCTAAAAAAAAAAAAAAAAAAAAAAACTGTAATTTGGTACATTGTTGTCTACCCAAGGCCTCCTGTTGGTTAAATATTTCAGTTTGCACAGACCTTAGAGCCAAAACCTTCTTTCTTTCTCTCTCTCTTTTCTGTTAATTTCAGAGATTCAAACGCCCTCCCCAACCACTCAAAAACACAGAATTGATCTCACATTTTTTGTGGGCATGGTTACACTGGTTAGGCATGATTAAACTTAGCCAGCCCTCCTGATTGCTCTGACACCTAGACTCTCAAGTCAGTGTGGGAACTTCTTGGTACAAATGGCAAAATTTCAAGCTCATCTTCTAGAGACTTTGCAATTTACCATTCACAGATATTATTTTGTAGAAAGTCCAGGTTTTTTTTTCTTCTCTCTGGATTCTTTAAATGTAGATTCCAGTTTTAAACTTTTAAGGGAGTTTCAAAGGCATATTCTTTGGGAACTAGGTGTCTATCATCAACACCATGTAAAAGACTTTACATTCTTTTTGTGTAAAAAATATTATTGAATGTCTTTATTTCTGTGAGTTCGTGAAAGATGATTGCCTCCACCTGGAAACGCACCTGCTTCCAGAAGATGAGTGCAGCTAAAACCATCCAGATTCAACTCTGATTCATTCTGCTGGAGAGTTTCCTGTAAAACATGGGTTATTTGGAAACCTCTGGAAATGTATCATCACAAAAAGACGAGTATTTTTAAATGATCAATTTAAATGCACAAGGCTGTTATTTTTATAGAAATACTTATAATATACAGATTGCAGTATTTTCCTCACATCATTTAAAATTACTGACATTTTCTTAGTGACTAGAGTTACATTTTCAAGGATACATGCCATTGGGGCAAGTTCAGCACTTGTTTTGGCAAAGCTGGGTTGATAACACAGGTTTACCCTGACACCAAATGGCTGTCGCTTGAAATGCCTTTTAAATGCTTGGAGTTGCTTTCTGTCATTTTGATGTCTCCTTCCTTGCTATCAGCTCTCACATCTTGCTGATTCCCACATGTCTGTCTGTGGATCTGCGGTTTATTTTATAGTTGGAGGATTTCTCTTGCCATTTGTTTGTTTAAGAAACCAGATTCTTAGGCTGGGGGAGATATAGCTCAGTTGGTAGAGTGCTTGCCTTGCATGCACAAGGCCTTGCCTTCTAATCCCCAGCACCACATTTAAAACACACACACACACACACACACACACACACACACACACACACATCTTCCCTGGGGTGGACTCAGCAACATATTGAAGGCAATAAATGAAGGGAAAAAAACAAATAGATTTTTTGTCCTATTAAATTTTCTACTTTCTGAATTTTGCAAATTATATCTCCATGGTGATATCATCTTTCTCTACCTTCTGTATTTCCTATAAACTGATAGTTTAGATCTGGAAGCCTGATCAGAGTCAGAATGCTTGCAAAGATGCCTTTTGGGTTTATACTTCCTATTGTACCACCTTAGGAGGCATATAGGGGCTGGTTCTCATTCTTTTTGTGATGTTCAAGATTAATCAGCTGTTCAGGGGAGGCCAGCCTGGTCCATCAAATATGAAGCTTCCCATCAGCCTTTTAACATAATGGCTATTGATTATTACTGCCTGGAGCCATTTTTTTTCTATTCTATCATTGCTTATGCATTTCATATCTAAAATTCTTATATAAAGAAGAAACTTTCCACATCAGATATACAATTCCCTTGAGGACGAGCTTTTCTAGGAAAGGCAAATTCAAAGCTTGTTCCCATCCCTTAACTTACCCATTTTCAGAATAAAGGGTTAGTTTCCCAGTATCCTCCAAAGGTGACCTTTTTTTCATAAGCATCTTTATAAACTCACGAATTTAAACAAGTAGTTGACATGTTTCTATTCATGGTAGTTATTGTCCTCTTGATATTCAAATTGTACCATCTTTCTCCAGGAGGAGACTGATCAGAGGCTTCTAGTCTTTCTGGGAGAGATGAACAATAGGTTCCCTCATCACTTTCTGTCTCCTAGTGTCTGGAATGCAAGATTGAGGCTGTACTCAGTCTCTCAGCAGGACAGCTCATGGAATCCTGACTCCATTGCACCACCCAGCAGGCAGGTGGGGTGGGATGGGCACAATGGGAGTGGAGGCTTACACACCTGTGTTTTCCACCTTTATGATATGGGCTTGTAAGCTGCCTGGTACCGAAAACCGGGAGGAAAAACTCTCGGAGGCAGAGTTAAGCTTTTACTACTTTTACTTCTACTTTCTTAGAGCTTAGAGAGGGAAAGAAAGATTTTTAGAGAGAAAGATTAGAGCGAGCTTTTCTTCTTGTCTTCTTAGCTTAGAGTCTTAGAGAGAAAAAAGATTAGAGCGAGCTTTTCTTCTTGTCTTCTTAGCTTAGAGTCTTAGAGAGAAAAAAGATAAGAGCTTAGCTTAGAGAAAGATTAGAGCTTCTTTCTTCTCTCTTCTTTCTTCCTTCTTCTTTCTTCTGTCTTCTGTCTTCTGTCTTCCTCAGGAGTCTCGGCCTAACTCTGACCAGTCATTACTTCTTCTATCTGGTTTCTCTTCTGTAACCGCTCTGCCTACGTTCTGGCCGCTCTGATTCTTCTGACCGACCGAGTGACTGCCCGGCTGACTGAATTCTCCGTTCTCCTAACTCGGACCGCTTTCACCCGGTTATATACCTTCAGCTTTGCGAGTGCCTACAGGTGCGTCACATACATATCAGGTGGAACTTATGGCTTCCAGCTAGCTGCAACAGCCCTTCCTAATTAGGGCTCCTTCATGGGCTGGTTGAACCTGTCAGAAATGGGTATATAGTATTAAGAGACTGAGTGGGCCAGGGGCTTTTCTAAGAATAAAGTGTTTATTTTTTAACTTCCTAGAGGTTATTGGTTTGTTTATTTTCTTATTCTTAAAAGGGTTCAGATAAGTATGAATACCAAATAGTTAAATTCTGGGTAGTTTTTTTTCCAACTGTAATTATGAATTCCAGGAGCATAGAATGGCCACTCTTGCATTGTCTTCCTTGTATATCTCTTAAGAGGAAAGGAAAAAAAAAAACCTTCTATAATTGTATGCTTTGGGAAGTTTTTTGAGGAAGTTGAGGTTATCATTTATTGATAACTCACTAATGAGAAAGACAATAAACAAATGAAACAAAAATATAACTGCAGGTTTATACAGAAATTCCACAAAACCCAGTTATATATTTTATGTATGTACACAATGTATATACTTACACTTGTGCATATGTAACACCCCATACTTTTATGGTAAAGAGGTGGAGCCTGCAATCAAAAGGCTTGGGATTGAGTCCCAGTTCTACCCCTTATTAACTACGTGCTCCTTAACAAGGCACTATTTCCTAATCTATAAAATGGAAAACAATATTGCTCTGCAAAACCCCAGGACTTTTTCTGAAAACTAAATGTGAAAATGTAGATGGTTGGGCTGGGGTTGTGGCTCAGCAGTAGAGCACTTGCCTAGCATGTGCATGGCCTGTGTTCGATCCTCAGCACCACCTAAGAATAAAGGCATTGTGTACAACTAAAACAAAATAAATATATACATTTTTTTAAAAATGTAGATGGTTTATAAAGTGTTATTCAAATTTTTATTGTTATGTGCTAAATATTGGGGATGCCAAATATTCAGTTACAAGAATGATTATTGAATGGGTTTGAAAGGAAGAGATTAGAACAGCTTTGTGACATGGTCTTACAAAGAATTTGAGGTATGTGATCCTATGTGATGGGGTGGGAGAAGCAGGCTAGGGAATCCCATGTGCACTATTTCAGAACTGGACCAGGGTAAAATCTGTAGACTTACTGGGCTGCAGGAAAGCTCAGGAGTGCCTGTGTGTTTGTCAGGCAGTGACTGAAGGCACAGTTGGCATGGACATTGAACTCCATGATTAGGAACTTTAATTGATCTCAAAGGTAATTAAGCCCCTCCGCTGGGCTCTGAGAAGGGGTGTTATCTGAGGTCAGCAGCAGCATTCTGAGTGCTAGCTTTGGCCTATTTTGAAGCTAAAGAACAGCAGAAGATTAAGAAGATTAAACTGAAATATAACACTCAATCCTCTGTGTTTGGCCATTTCCTAAAATGACCTTTTAAAGTGTTTAGTGCCTGAATTCAGGTCACATCATCAACACAACCATGCAAAGGAGAAAAAGGATTAATAAGTATCATTCAAACCGTCGGCAGCATGGTAGAGTGCACAGAGTTCTAAGCTGTCATAGTCTGCTCATCTATTTGAGGTGACTGGAAATCCAAGGGGAAAAAAATTAAAGAAGTGAGGGAGTAAGTGACACGGTCACAGGACCTTGTGCATGTATTCCAGATGTTTGCTATGTACCTATATTGTGAAAGGCACCATGCTAGATGTTACTGAGACTACAGATGTGAGTAGAGTACATGCCTATCTATTAATGAAAAAAGAATACATACACATAATCATAATGGTGATAATGGTGATGATGATGATGATGATTAGAACATACATGGGCCAGGTGTGAGAGATAGTAGAAAGGTACAAAAAAAATTACAAGACATGATCTAGAAGATTCTTTGGGTCATTTCCTATACCCTAGACATTGATCATTTTCTTCATTAGACAGTTTTTGATTCCTGTTACCATGTTGTAGGCAGTAATTAAGGTTTGAGAATCTTTACCGGTATAAATTTAGAAAAATTTGTCACAAACATTTAATTGTTTTGAACCACAGAACTTAAAAAAAGGGGGGAGGGCAGAGTGAGTGAGCAAGTGCACACATACACACAAAATTGAGAGAGAATATCTAATTCAACATTTTCATTTCATGGATTAGGAAACCCAGGTCAAGGAGATAAAGCAATTGGCTGTAAAATACAGAATAAGACAAAACTTGGCTTTCCTGATTTTTTATTCCTATAATCATCTGTTATGCTGGGCTTGGAAAGATTTTTATAAGGTATAGAGTTTTTGTTATCTAAGAAAATGTAGTGTTTGGTGTTACTAAAAGGCCAATATAGACTTTTCTGGAGTTATGTTGGTTCATTTGTAAAGTAAAACAAAACAAAAAAAAATCAAAGTTAAAAATATTACTTGTTTTTTTAAAAAAAGAAATGTGAAGAGAATGTATTTTGTCTTCAATAAACTTAGAAGTTTCACTTAAAATTTGAGCCATTTTATTTTAAATTTTGCTTAATTAAAATTTGAAGCTTAAGTGTAGCATGCAGAAACATGAAAAATATGTAAATATACCTGCATAGTTGGCATAAAGACATAGATAAGGAATGTTTTTCCAAAATACTGTTCAATATAGAGCTTAACAGATTTAGTAGGCAATACTGCAGTTGTATTGAGAGTTGGCAAATTAATTTCACATGTATTTCTGTCAAGAAAACTGAAAAAAATACAAGTTAAAAATAACTAAGGAAAGAACACCAACTAAATAAATGGAGTTATTTGTAACTAGGATCAAGGTGGAATGTCTCAACAGAACATTAGGCCATTGTTTCTCAGTCTGGCATGAAAACTCCCAGCATCACAGTCACTCCAGAATCAATAAAAATGCAGATTATAGATTTTGGTATGAAGGCTCTCCCTTCACATCAAATTAGACTCCCAAGAGGGGAACATGTTCTCTGGTTGATGATGTACACTTGGGATATTCTCAATGCGACAAAAATAATATGTTTCTATTGAATTCTGCAGCTATTGGTCAAGAAAGTGTTTAGTGGTAAAATTTATCAGAGGCCACTGACTTGAACAGAGTGCCTGTATGAGGTTCCAGCAGATCTAATCATAATGGAGTCATTCATGCTGAAGTTCCAGATCCCCAAACCAAAACCAAGTTGTTTATCTGACCTTCTGAGAAATCAGGAGAGAGGTGATGGACAAATCCCCAAACCAGTCAGTTTTCCCAGCATGATAAGGAAGTCCGCCCTGTTTTAACCTTTACCTGGAAAGGAACCTGAAATAACCTGAGGTCAACTAGTCCACTTTTTGTATTATGCCATGTCCTTGTTTCTGCTCAAAACAGACTGTTCTGCCATGCTCTGTATAGCAGCTCTCTATTTTTAGAGGAATGCTGCTTGATTCATGGATTGAAAAGAAAAAGCCAATTACAGGTCATTTAACCAAATTTGCTGAAATTTTATCTTGTAACAGTGATTTGAAATAGAAGGAAATAGGTCAAGTCAGGCAAAGGGGACATCTCTAGAAGTAGAGAAAAAGAGATCAGAGAACAAATGCACTTGGAGAACAGGCTCCAGCTCCCACTGCTCTACCCAGGTGCTTGCTGATTTGTTTCCTGTGTTTTCCACAATAGTGCTGGTTGGTGTTCTCAGCAGCCCCTGGCTGAGACCCAGTGCTCTTCTCATTATACTGAGTCTCTAGCAGATCTTAACCATGCCAGACCTCAGGCTCCATAACCCAGTGCTCTTCTTTGGCCTTTACCTTCTGCCAGATCACTGCTTTATGTCTACCTGCATTCTGGGCATCTGTCCTCACACTTAAGCATACCTGTATTTCCCATAGCATTTTACAAAGGTTCTATCATTAAAATCGGCAAAAAATAAGGAGCAAAAGATGCAAAAATCTTGTTAATCTCTTGAAACAGGATATACATGTTACTAGGTTAGCCCTTGACTTTAGGCTCTGAAAAGCAAAGGTAATAAGTTGGTCATATACCAAGTTGGTTCAATATAGTTAACCTAACCCAAGCGCCCAACAATAGATAATTATAGCTTTAACACAAACATCCCTAACTCAACCCAATTGTAGCTAATTCAACCCAAGCACCCATTTCATTGAGCAAATTCCAATTCACTTGGGATAGTTCATGACATGGTATGTATCAGCAATAAACTCAGAAATTTGGGGATAAGACATATAGCAATAATATACATTAAGTCTGAAGGATGTTTTTAAAATAATAATCATAAAACAGCTAAATATCATTACGTCTGACTTATACATATTACACTCAGGAAAAGATGTTCTTAAGTTTTTTTTTTTTTTTAATTTCTTGAACATAATTTTGTTTATGTGTTTTTTATGTCAGAATGAAAAAATGGATAAATTGTACTATTAGCAGCCCAAGGAATGAAATCTCCAGCTAGTTAGGACGCCCTATCCTGAGAGCTACTGTAAGACAATTAAGAGAAATAAGGACTTTGGAACGGTGGTGAGTCCCAGATAGTGCTGACTCCAGAGCAGCGCCACCGCGGCAAAGGCGACACCCCCGCTGCCAGCAGCAGGAAGAGGAGACACTTTAAGAACCGTGCAGGGATCGAGCATTGTCCTCTGTCAAAACACACGTCCACAGGTTCCTAACAAACCATCTTCTGTTCCAGAAAAGAAACTTTGCAAACTGAGGAAAGCTAACTGCAACGGCAGTGCGTGCGGGCAAGGCTCCAAGTCTCGCTTGTGCGCATGTGCGGAGGGCTACGCACTCAGCCGAGACCGGAAGTCCTGTGAAGGTACTGCGGGCACCGTCGAGAGCGGGGGAGTGTCAGAGGCAGAGAATCGTCTTCAGGGACACGGGGGTCCTCACTGGGAAATCGACGTCTAGTTAGCTTGCCTTACCCCAGAAGAGCACTTTTATTTATTTCTTCTTATTCTTACAGTCTTTATAATACTTCGAGGTCTCTTTTTAAACAATATCCTGTGTCCCTATATCAAATACAGAGGCTGCTCAGGGGTTTGTAAAGCGGGGGGTGGGGTGGGGGCGACTCTGCCTCTCTTTGCGTTTGACTTTGTGCAAAATTTCAGGATAGATCCTTTTTTTAAGAGAGCAATTCCATAGCTACCATGAGATTCTCAGAGTACATGACTGTCACATCGTATTCCATAAAGATCTAATCTGGAACGACGCGAACCTTGGCTCAGGCTGGTCCTCTAGGACGCCTCTTGTTTCAAAATTCCAGGCCTCGTTTAATGAACCCAGGAGACGTACTGCATCCCTTCTCCTGAAAGGTGCCTTGATTAAGTGATGAAAAGAACCCAATGGTTGCCGCACACGTTAGGTGGCATCAGCTGGGGGTAAATCTGGCACCTAATTATAGTCCCCTGCTTACTTGGCACCAACAGGAAAAGCTTTGACCTGCAAGATGTTGAGCTGGAAGGCTGGCACTTCAGTTGGAGCAAAGCTGCTAGGGGGTGTTCCTACTTTTAGGGGAGGGGCTACACTTGGTCTTGAGTAAGGTAAAGAGCAGAACAGGAATTGTCCAAACTGGTTAAGAAACCTCCAACAGTTCTTAACTTGAATGGCATGCTATATCGTTTCAAGGCATATAGTGCTATATTTTTGTCGAAAGTTAATTCTAGTCTGAAAAATCTGTGAAAGTACTGTATAAACTATAACACAGTAGAAATGCCTTTCATGATCATAGGACTGACTTCTTTTTCCCTGAGAATTGGAAAAACAGCCCTCCCATGGTCAGTTACAGCTTATACCACCCTACTTTGTGCTTACTAATTAGTAATATCACAGTTTATTTTCAGAAACAATCATTTGATTGTGATTTGCTTTTGTCATTGTGTAGATGTCAATGAATGTGCCTTTTGGAATCATGGCTGTACTCTTGGGTGTAAGAACATCCCTGGATCCTATTATTGCACATGCCCTGCAGGATTTGTTCTGCTTTCTGATGGAAAACGATGCCATCGTAAGTCACAAAACAAGTATTTATTGCATTATTTTTCTTAATTTTCAATAATGTTTTTGAGTGAACTATGATTGGTTGATAGTCTTCAGTTAGCAATGTGCATCAGAATTACCTTGGAGTTTTATTTTGTTTTGCTTTTTAAAACATGGGTAACTAGATTTTACTACAGACATTTTAAATAATAACTACCAGGATTGGGACACACACACACACACACACACACACACACATATTTTTGCTCTGTTTCTTTATCTGTGCTAATTTATATTTCATTTTATACCTCTAAACGGTAAGCAAGTAAAAAACTTAGTTAAAATATATTATTATATCTAAAAAGCTAACTGTAGTTCCCTATCATTAATATTCATTTTAAGCATAACCACAATACCATTATCATGTCTTAAAAATTAATGATTCCTCAATAACATCAAATATCTAGTCAGTTTTTACATTTCTCCTCCTAAAGTTTTTAATTACTTGAGTCATTCACTTGGTACATCTCTTTATTCTACAGATTTTCCTTTTTCCCCTTGGAGGTATTTGTTGACTTAACTGACTTTTTTTTTTCCCCTGTAAAATTTCTCATTTTTTTGGTGTTTGCTCTTCAGACCTCTGTAATATCTTTTCTATAAACTTGTAGTTATATCTACAGGTTTGATCAGATTCAGCTTTGGCATTTTTTTGGCAAAAATACTTCATAGATGTGTTTGTACTTGCACCATGACACACATCTTAAAGGCCGAATTTCTCTCTGATGTACAGATACTAACACACAATAGTGTGTGTGTGGGGGGGGATAGAACTTCACTGGATTAGACAAAGGGGAATGAAGGGAAGGGAGGGTGGGTAGGGAATAGGAAAGACAATAGAATGAATCAGATGTAACTTTCCTATGTTCTTATATGAACATAGGAACATACACTACCAGTGTAACTCCACATCATATACAACCACAAAAATGGGAAATTATGCTCCTTGTATGTATAATGTCAAAATACATCCTGCTGTCATCTATAACTAAAAAGAACAAATTAAAAAACTTTTTAAAAAAGAGGCACATTCCTTTTTGTCATGCTTAGATTGGTCACTGTGTTCATTCATCCATTATTGAGTTCCTCAGGGGTCTTTTAATAGCAATTTCCTTGGTCCATGATTTCGTCAAGAGTTTCAACTGATAATATTCTACTTTCATTATTTCTTTTAAATTATTAATTGGACTGCCTTTATGAAGAGAACTTTCTCTCATTAACTATTTGCTTACCTAAGATAAAATTCTTATAGTACAGTCAAGATATATAATGGATTTTTTTCTCTTTATTTACCTGTATATAGAGTGTTGTTTCCTTGACACCTTATAAAAGTTGCCAGTGTTTGTTTTTGTTTGGTACCAGGGATTGAACTCAGGAGAATTCCACTATTAAGCTATATCCCCAGCCCTATTTTGTATTATATTTAGAGACAGGGTCTCACTGAGCTACTTAGAGCCTTGCTTTTGCTGGCTTTGAACTCAGGATCCTCCTGCCTTAGCCTCCTGAGCTGCTGGGATTATAAGCATACACCACCAAGCCTGGCAGCCAGAGTTCTCTTTTTAAAAATTATTATGAACTCATAGATTTTTAAACCCATTAGAGTTGTTACCCTTACTGGCAAGACAGTTGTTTCCTCTTTGCCAATGGAAGCCTCTTCAAATGGTTCCTGACCCAAGTAGTCTTTGTTACTTTCCTTGTTATCAAAATAGTAAGGCATGTTTTCCAGGTTCATCGTATACATTTCATATTCTAGTCCTGGAATCAGCAATTTCTTAAGGAGCACTACTTCCTTTTAATGAGAAATTATATATTTTCTACTTCCTTTTAATGAGAAACTACATATTTAGAGAATATAATCTGTGCCTGAGTAAGTCATTGTTTCTAGGTCTTTGGGGACATCAATGCTGGGAATATACCTATTAAAAAGAAAAAGATACATTCTAAATGTATACGTATATTCCAAGTGCAAATTTAGGATTACATATTCAGATGCCTTAAGATAGATTTCTTATTGAATCTACTAGTATGGCTAAGTACAAATGAGAGTTTAAACTCACATTTATTATCTATTCCTGCTTCCAAGATGGTGGAGAATAGGTCAGTCGAGATATCATCTATGCTTACGAAAGCAGGCACATTGAAATGGTTGAATGATAATTGTTAGAGTAGCTGGTGCAAATATCCATAAGAGACACATCTCTGAGTCAAGTAAAGGTTTATTGACAGAGAATATCTGCCAAACTGCCCTTCTGCAAGGCACAACATCCTGCTGAAAAAACTTCTTAACTATATAGTCATGTACAATGAAATAGTTAAAAAATAACCCAGGGGGCTGGGGTTGTGGCTCAGTGGTAGAGAGCTTGCCTCTCACATGTAAGGCACTGGATTTCATCCTCAGCACCACATAAAAATAAATAAACAAAATAAAGATATTGTGTCCATGTATAACTAAATTATATATATATAACTAATAATATATATATAACTAATATAAAATATTAGTATTTTATATATAAAATATTAATATAATACTAATAATATAAATATTAGTATTAATTAGTATTAATACTAATATAAAATATTAGTATTATTTATATATATATAACTAATATAAAATATTTTAATATTTGTTATAACTAATATATATATATTAGTTATATATATATAACTAATATATATATAGTTATAATATAACTATATATATATATAGTTATATAATATATATATATATATTTTATATATATATATATATATAAAATAACCCAGGGTCCTGTGATTGTTACTTGGCATCTTTGTTGTGGTTTCAGTAGTTAGGGACTCTTTGGGGGTGGCTTAACGAGAAGCTCATGCCTGGGTGGGCTTCTTAAGATGACAGGTGCTGATTTTCAAAACGGAGTTACTTTGGCCTAGGGACCTAACAATAATGAATTTCTTGGAAATTACCCAGCATCTTTGTGCTTGTCTGTGAAAATTTGCTCCTCTCCTACTATCACAAGTTTTGCCTACTGGTAATTATATACTAAAGTACAGGATATAAATTCCTCATAGGGCCCACTGTGTACCAAGTGTGGCAAATGTAATCTCACTTGATTGTCAAACCTTCTAGATGTTTAATGTTACATATACAATTTCATCTTTGACTTACTTGGAATTTATTTTGATATTTGGTATAGGGTGGAGATTTACCTTTCTCTCCCGAATCATTATTCAGTTATTTCTATACCATTACTGGATGATCTTTCACATGCTCACTAATTTTAAAATAACATCTTACACAGTACATTCTTATGCATACTTTAATCTTTTCTGAGCTTCCTATCCTGTTGTATTATCTTCTGTCTATTCCTGCATCCATTCTCCACTATTTCAATGATTGCACATTATTATGCATTTATGATAATTTATTATATATTTTAATATTTGTTAAGAGCCTCTCATTTCTCTTCCTACACCTAACCACACTCACAAAATGTCCTTAGTTTTTTTTTTTTTTTTTAATACATTTTCCAGATGAACTTGAGAATTACTTCTTCAGGTTCCAGAACTCTTGGAATCTTATTTGAGATAACAGAAATTCAGAGGAAATTAGATACATTTTCCAAAATCAGAACTTTTTCATTTTTCAGATTTGAAATTTTTTCTTTATACCTCCATTACCATGGCATTTCATAAATATTTGTGCTTTCTTTACCTTCTTTTTTTCAGAAGAAGCACTTTTTGTTAGCAACAGATTGTAATAAACTTTCACAACTCTGATTTAACCCTAATCTTAACTTTGTTCTTCATTAATTAGCATTCATTTCCTGTCCAAGCAACGCATCTAAATGCAGCCATGGATGTGTTCTGACATCAGATGGGCCCTTGTGTTTCTGTCCTCGAGGCTCAGTGCTTGAGAGAGATGGAAAAACATGTAGTGGTGAGTTTATTTGCCTTTTGTTTGTTTGAAACAAACATTTTCTAAGTGACACCTAAAAACTGATCTTACTGCTAAAGGAGATTAGATTTTCCAGTATTACACGCTGAAAGATATTTATGTAACAGATTAACATATACATTTAAATTTTTTTTTAGAAATATGAATAGTGTAGTGGTTTTGATCAAGGGCTTTGAAGTTAGTCCTTAGGTAGTATTACCAGCTATGGCAGTGTGTTTTAGACTAGTTACTTGACCTATTTTAGTCTTTGCTTCCTCATGTGTAGCAGTACTGACACCTGCCTCCTGGATTGAATGAGATGGCAGAGGCAGAGTGCTCTTAGCCTGTTGATTGCACCTAGTAAGTAACTCTCTACTTTTGTATTTATAGAGATTTAAGCATATAGAAGTCTGGATGTAATCCTAGATTAGCAGAAAAGTCATGTATAGCTTTATGGGTTTTTAAATAAAAAAAATAGAAGAGAATGCTCATTTTATGGAATGAAGTGCTACCCAATTTTAGAACTAAAAGTAAAGCCAGTTAAGATCTTTATGCAAAAGAAGTCAAGAGATTGAAAATGCAAGAGAGAAAAAAATGCAGTACTCTTTAGGAAGAGTTAGACCAGCTGCCGCACCCACTAAAACTTACTGTGTTCTCCAGCCAGCTGTCAGCATGCTTGTTCTTGAACTCAGTGGTGCAACAAGAGGATGAGGGCCATTGGAATGTGAAGCATTACCATTCAAGAGGTTGAGTTTACCAAAGCGGGGTACTTATGTTATTCTGAAAAATAAACTTTATTGCAGCAGTCTGAACGAATGTGGTGGTGGTTTTCAAAATCAACATATAGTTGGTACATCCCAATACGTTGATGAAAATTGTAATATGTTGAATTACTTGACATCATTACAAAGCAACTGTTTTTTGTAGGCTGTTCGTCACCTGATAATGGTGGATGTAGCCAGCTCTGCCTGCCTCTCAGCCCAGTATCCTGGGAATGTGGTTGCTTTCCTGGGTATGACCTACAGCCAGACAAGAAAAGCTGTGCAGCTTCAGGTTAGTGCTGGGCTTGTCTGCAAGTGTGTCCCTGCAAAAGATAAAATGAAAGTATTTCATTTAGAAAGATGAGAAGTTGAATTGCTTTTGGCTTATTGGTAGAAGGTCTGATTTTTTTATTTTTGGAAATGGAAAATGAATCTTATGAATATGAATAATTAATTAATTATAACATAAATAATAATCATGTTTTTAAGAATATTTCTGATTTAACTGGTATCCTGCAAAAATGATTTGCCATAATGTCATATATGGTATTTTTAGTAGATGAGAAAGTTATGATCAGAATAATCTTAAATACTTATAGTATTTAAGTATATACTTATATACTTTATACTAAAGAGGTGTTCAATAAATATTTGTTGGTTGTTTTGATTTTCATCTCTCTAGTGAATACAATAATTATAATACTTTGACAAATTCTGTTCTTCTTGTATCAAAATTTAATATTAAATTGTATGCTTCTGCTATTTTTTTCATCTTCTGATATTCATCTCTTGTGTCCTTCAACAGCCTTGGAAATCTTAGATTTATGCCAAATGGATTTCATCTCTCTTGAAGTTTAATTATGCTGATAATTGGAATAACATAATAATGATTCTATATAGCTTGCCGTAGAGCACAATACTCTTAACTTTTCAAGGCCTCAGTAATATAGTATAATCTGAGTACTGAGAATAATTGGGGGTCTTATTATAAATGCAAATAATCACACCTCCCTTTCAGAAGAGCCTAGGCTAAGGAAGGTTATTTATTCCAATGTGAATTCAATATGTGTGAAACAAGGAGATTATAGCCCTAAGATTTGCATCATTTAATTATGCTTTTGATAATTTAGTGTGGCTTTCTAAAAGCAATTTGCATTTTAAAAGCAGACACCTAGAGAAGAATAATCCAGTGATGAAATTCTGGCAGTGTGCTACCTCATGAAACAGAATGTCTTCTTGCCTGTCTTTGCCTATATCACACTGGTGGGAAATTAAGAAAACTAGCACTGTAGAAATTGAAGAAGAGGGTACAATGAAAGGGAAAAGTCAGAAGTGCCTTTTGTGTTTTAAGGCATGTTTTAAACACAGACATATTGGAAATTTGATTAACAGGACCACAACCATTTTTGCTGTTTGCCAATTCTCAAGATATTCGACATATGCACTTTGATGGAACAGATTATGGAACCCTGCTCAGCAAGCAGATGGGAACAGTTTTTGCACTAGATCATGACCCTGTGGAAAATAAGGTATGGGTTTGTTGCCTGAACAGATGTGAGTGTATTATGAAGATAGAACAGAGGATTTTATCTTAACAGATGACATTGGCTACTTGAAAATCTTCTGCTAAACTCAGAATGATTAGACATAGAACAAGTTACATATAAACAGTGGAGCATCATTTGAGAAATCTTAAGGCTTTCCTGCTATCATATTCCTATGCAGGTCCATTTTATTGGGGATGATTGATTTTATTGGGGATGATTGTGCAGGATTATCAGGTTAGTTTCCTCTTTGGAGATGAGGATGGGAGACTAGCACAAGTTCATGCAGAAGGAGCTCCACAAATAGGTTTTTGATTATTTGCTACTAGTGGGAAGAGTAGGAGGTTAAGGTTGGGCCATACAAAGTATGGATTAGTAATTTGCATTTAACATATGTCGTTGAGAGAGGGAATTGAATGACCTTTGAACTACGAAAATCGGAAAGCACAGTTTTATGACTGTTGTGGGAATGGCAGTCTAACTGGCAACATTATTTACATAATACTCAATTTTACATAAAAGTTTTAAGCTGGGCGTGGTGGCGCATACCTGTAATCCTAGCACTTGGGAGGCTGAGGCAGGAGGATCGTGAGTTCAAAGCCAGCCTCAGCAATGGCGAGGCACTTAGCAACTCAGTGAGACCCTGTCTCTAATAAAATACAAAAAAGGGCTGGGGATGTGGCCCAGTGGTCGAGTGCCCCTGAGTTCAATCCCCGGTACCAAAAAAAAAAAAAAAAAGTTTTAAAATGTAAATTAGAATTTTTGTATTATCAAGGCTGACCAGTCCATCTTTTTTAAAAAAAACATTTATTTATTTATTTACTTTAGTTGTACACAATGCAATGCATTTATGTTTACGTGGTGCTGAGGATCGAACCCGGGCTGTGCACGTGTAAGGCTAGTGCTCTGCCGCTGAGCCACAACCCCCCGCCCACCAGTCCATCTTTTGTTTCTTTTTTTTTTTTTTTAATTTCCAGAATATGTTTATTTACTTTTAAAATATTTCCATTAACTAACTTTCTTGACAAGAATAAATCTTTAAATTTTAAAGTGTAATAAAGAACTGTTTTCTCTTTCATTTCTTAGCTGTGTTTGTGCTAGGTCAATGTGCTAGAAATGATGTTACAGCATCTTTTGGACATTAATCGTCCATAATGATAAATTTACATAGTTATTGATCTCCCTCCAAAAGTATTTAGTTATTACCAGATGGTGCATTAATTTATAGAATTGTAAACTTTGTACTTTTGTTTCTTCTTAATTTGAAGCAGTCTGGTAAGTGGCTGAAAGAGACAGTGAAGCAAAATGATTCTGTATTTAATAGGTATGGATTGATAGCCAAATAGAACTATTTTTACAAATAAATTTTTTTATAATTAAACACTAGCAAACAATTCTTTCCCCTGAACTGAGTCTGTAATGACTCCATAGAATGGTAACATTGAATAGAGAAAAATCAATTAAAAATTTATCTACTACCAAAATTGTTTTTTTCCTACACAGTCAGCAGTTTTATAACTAGGTAAATAAGGAATGAACTTTAAGTCAGGTGGCAGCTTTTCACTTTGATTAATTTTCTTGCTACTCAAACTCTGATGTTTGGCCCACTAGCATCAACATCACCTGAAAATACAACTACAAGACTAGTAGGCTCAGCCGGGCGCGGTGGCGCATGCCTGTAATCCCAGCACTTTGGGAGGCTGAGGCAGGAGGATCGTGAGTTCAAAGCCAGCCTCAGCAATGGTGAGGCACTTAGCAACTCAGTGAGACCCTGCCTCTAAATAAAATACAAAAAAGGGCTGGGGATGTGACCCAGTGGTCGAGTGCCCCTGAGTTCAATCCCCGGTATCACAAGAAAAAAAAAAAAAAAAAAAGACTAGTAGGCTCCTCTCCAGTCCACTGAATTTGAATCTACATTTTAACAAGATTTCTAGGTGATTCGTATGCAAATTTGAGTTTGAGAAGCACAGTTCTACTAGAGTTTTTTCATGAGAAGTACCCATATTTGTCTTTATGAAATATAACCTCTTCTTTATGAAATATAACTCATTAAATAATAATCCATTCACAAAATGGTAACTCATTAAATAATAACCTATTAAAAATGCTGATATTCAAATCATAATCTCATCAATTATAGGTTTAGGTAAACATGTGCTCAAAGTTAAAATTCCACAAATTCCATTAAATTGTCATCTGACTTGTAGCATTTTTAATATTGATGAAATTCTTATGTTTGATAGCCTGCATACTAGATTGAAAAAGAACTTTGTGCCTGTAAAATTGGATAAGACAGATAAAATAAAATTATATAAGTTTAGAGATGAAAGGAACCTTAGGAAATATCTCATCTAACTTCTTCATTTTTGTAGTCTGGAAAATTGAGTTTAGGTGACTTGGCCAAAGTAATCCTGCAAATAAATTAGAAAACTGAGAGAGGAACCCGTGTCTCTTGAGTTACCCAGAAGTACAGTGCTGTGTACTGAACAGTAGAAGCTTGCCTAGTGTCCTCATTAAATTGCACATCATTGCTTCCTTTCCAGCTGTAGAAGGTGTTCCAGTGCAAAGGCTATGTCATTGACCAATGATCAAATCTTTTTTTAACCTTTATTTTATTTATTCATATTTTATGTGGTGCTGAGGATTGGACCCAGTGCCACACACATGCCAGGCAAGAGATCTACCACTGAGCCACAACCCCAGCCCGCAATGATCAAATATTAATAAAAAATAATGATTAGAACTATGTGCCAGGAACTAAGGATTTATGTACGCATATAATGTGATCTAATGAGACTGATATTGTTATCCCTATTCTACCAATAAGAAAACTAAGACACTGAGACACTAAGTAACTTGCTTTTGTTTACACACATCTAGAAGCAGCATAATTGGGGTTTAGTTGCTGATGTGTCTAATTGTTAAACCAGGCTCTTAACAATTACACTTGGTGACCTGAAAGCTTACTCATCCCCTTTATCTATGTCCCATGTTCATTTTTTAAAGACAAATCAGAAACACCTGTGTTCTCTTTTGTAGATATATTATGCCCACACAGCTCTGAAGTGGATAGAGAGAGCTAATATGGATGGTTCTCAGAGAGAAAGGCTTATTGAGGAAGAAATAGATGTGCCAGAAGGTCTTGCCGTGGACTGGGTTGGCCGTAGATTCTACTGGACAGACAGAGGGTATGTTTCCTGGTTCACTTTTAAGCCATAGGGGATGGAAATAGTGAAACAGATAATACCACTTGCTTTATCCTCCATTTAGAACACAGATAAATATTGCTGGGTGCTTGGCACCCAGCCAGTGGAGGAGACAGGCCCCATTGCTGTCCACTTTCCTGCCTCTCCCCGCCATCAAGCAAGACACTCCTCCCTTCATCAAGACTGAATCCATATCAATGGGAGGATTTCAAAGACCAAGAAAGCAGCAATCTGTGCTGTTGCCCCTCAGATTGTGTGTGAGAAACCCCAGGCCTGTCTGAACACAATTAGTAAGCATTCTTTGAGTAACTACTGTGGATGAGGTGCTCTTCTAGGTAACATGGGAGAATACAAAGGAGAATGGGACGTGCTCATCTTTGCAGTCAGCTCTTAGTTTATGTGGGGAATAAGGCATATTTCTCCAGCAAAACATCAATCAAGTACTTGGATTAAATATCAGTACAAGAAAAGTCGAGGCCATGCATAAATATTTGCCTAACGAAGGGTGTACACTCCCCAAGGAATTGCTGGAAGGGGCTTCAGGGATCAGCTAGCCCAAGCGTGTTCTTTTTACAGGTGAAGAATGTAAAGCTCAGAGAGTCTGAATTCCAGGATACCCAGCATGCAAGTGACAAATGTGGCTCCTGTTGAGCCAGCATGAAGTGGGGCTTATGGAGTTTTGATGAAAGTTCAGGGGATCAAAGAAATGGTCCACTTTCCTTTGGGTGGATAACCACAGAACCAGAGTGAAGTTGGGGTATTTATGTCCTTTGGGTACCCTACTCTCAGGGCTGCTCTGTGTGAGCCTGGGAACAGAACAGGGTGGGGTGGGAGGAGAGTCAATAAGAAGGGCTGCATCCTTTATGGTGCCAGAGAAACCTTAAACCAGAGCCCCTCAGAGGATAATATGAGGGATTCTATGTGTTCTAGGATATTTTGTCAGAATAACTGAATGCCATGATGTGAAATGGTAGCCATCCTGGACATCAGGCACCTATGCAACCATATTCCACCTCTGTGAAGACAGCACTTCTTACATGGCCAAGTCCTAGGGAATGGGTTTATATGCTTGAATGTAGGTTTTCTATGTCCTAGAAAATCTCACTTGGTCTGGATAACTGATAGGAAACAGGTTATAAAAAATAAGCCACATGTGTGGTATGTTGTGAAGTTATGTATAAAATTGCTCTTCTGTTTCCAGGGTGAGTTTATTTTTTACTCATTCATTATTCATTTGTTCACTTAACCATACCTTTATTACTTTATTGTTTGTGTGTTTATTTATTGAATAACTACAGTACACTAGACACTGGGCTAAGAGCCTTATACCCATGATATTTTAAATCCCAAAGAGGTAAGTTTTCTTACTCCAATTTGAAGGTTAAGAAAATCAATAGTCAAAAGAGGTAAAATAACTTTCCCAAGGTCAAGAAGCACATAAGTAGTAGATATGAAATTGGAACTCAAGGATAACCATCTCCAAAGCTTATCCTTTTAATAATAAAAGAAATGGGCTGGGAATATAGCTCGGTGGTAGAACTATACTAATATCCTGTGATACTAGATTACACAGTAACTCTTTGCCAAATGGGAACCAAAGAGGGATGGTTATAGTCTCTACTGGCCTAGGAATAGGCACGTTCAAATTAACATCTTACACCTAGGAAGCTCTACCACTGAGCTATACTCACCCCATGGTTCAATTCCCAGCACTACAAAATAATCATGGAGATGTACTGCCTCCTCCGATCAGAGTAGATTTAAAATGTGCTCCATCCAGAGTCATGTAAAAATTAAAGTCAGTTATAAAAATTACAAATCATAATAACAGCCTCTTCCATGTTGAACTACTTAATGGATCTTTTAAATATCAGCTATGCATAATATTAGAGCTCAAACATAATTGTTCTTGTAAGAGGGTGACAGATGTCAACCACTCTTAGGCCTTCTAAGGATGCTGGGTTTTCTCATATTTCCCCACATTTGCAAGACACCTCTACTTTTAACAGTGTTTGATTAATAGCACCATGGTACCTACTACAGAGGCAATGCATTCAGGAGATAGAAACCTCCATATCCTGGAGAATCACACCTCAAATTCTCTACTTTATTGAATTCAGTAGTAACTAGTCCTTCTTAAGTCCTCACCCCTCTAAAGACAGCTGCTAAAAGTCAACCTTTAATTTGTCTGCAAATGAGAGGTTTATAGTTTGAAAACCTTGATATTAGTTAGAAATTGGATTTAAATAACTGAGATTCTAATCCTGTGATATTAGATTACATAGTAACTCTTTGCCAAATGGGAACCAAAGAGGGATGGTTATAGTCTCTACTGGCATAGGAAAAGGCACTTTCAAATTAATATCTTACACACCTAGGAAGGAAACTAATTGATAATTTCACTGGCAATGCTATTATTTAGTATTAAGGAATCCTGATTCCTAAAGTCAATTGCTCTGTAAAAAAGAGCCAAGAAGATAAATGTGTTTACTCATTCTATGCTGGTAACAGAAACTACCATAAGATAAAATTTACCCTTAGGATTCTCAATGGACAACTCATACCCTGGAAACTGGGTGGACTCTTGGAGAATCCCTTTTTACTTATCCTGTCACTATGTATTTTAATTGCCTGGTATAAATATTGGGATACTAATTAAGAATATGTTTTAAAACAATAGAATTTGTGGGCTTCTTGGTGCTAACTTTGTTGTGTGTGTGTGTGTGTGTGTGTGTGTTAGAAAAAGGGGGGGGGGAGAAGTAGTTTAGAATGAATGTCTTTGTATACCAGGAGCAGGGAACTTTTGTTTGAAAAGTCAAGTTGAAAATAACAAACGCCTTTATTTTATGTATTTTTTAGGAAATCTCTCATTGAAGGGAGTGACTTAAATGGAAAACATCGTCAAATAATCCTTAAGGAGAACCTATCTCAACCCCGAGGAATTGCTGTTCATCCAGTGGCCAAGTAGGTATTTGAGATAATAAGGCAACTTTCTGCACAGGTCACATGACAGTTCATATTTATTATGCCAGGGTCCAGAATTTATCTTAAGACTTCAGGTGGTCAGTGGAATCAGAAGCTAAGAAAATCCATGAGATTTACAAATCTTCAGAAATGATGTGGCTAGCAGGCATTCCTCATCTTTTTAATGTCTTTTGATTTTCTGTTCTTATGTAGTAATTTTGTTGATATGGCTTTTTATTTTAAGCAAATTCAAGTTCTTTTTGAAAAGTGGACTGTACGTCATTAACCAATTAGACTTAAGTCCATTAATTTACTTTCTTTAAAAATCTGCATGATTATTTATTGAGCAGAAAAGAATTTGGATTGTGTGACTTATGAATTCAATTTAGAAAAGCCATAAGATGATTTCACATAATAAGCCATTCCTAGATTTAGACAAGATTAAATATAAATTATGGAAGTTTAAAAGATTTTTTTGCTGTTTATTATGAAATAGTATCACATTTTAGCTTGGGGGTTAGAGAATTAAGGAGAAAATAGGATTCCTTCCTGCTTGTTAAAAAGCAAAGACAAAAACCAACCCAGTTTTAATTATGATGGAAATTTCATAGGGGTCCATAGGAGATAATGTATTGATAGTAATTGAGAATTGATTTGAAGTCAGCCAAATTAAAGCAGTGAGAATATAACCAACTCTAAACAGGCCAATAAGTATATATTTAACCATATTGATTTAAAAAAAAAAAGTAGGTGTCCAGCACCTGATTATGGAACTTAAAATTAGCTGAGTGAACAGTGCATTATAAAACTAGAAAACAGATAAATATGCTTTTCCCTTTATATTATAGTTTTACTCATGCATAACAGAAAACAGGCTAGCAAGATTCACGACATTTTCAGTAATTTCAGAGTATTCACTCAAGCATACTTTGAATTGATAATATTATTACAATTTTTAAACTAATTCCTTTTTTAATCTAATGACCTGATCTGTGATTCAGTATTTTTTATTATTATTTTTTTTTAGTTGTAGATGGACACAATACCCCTATTTCATTTGTTTATTTATTTATTTATATATTTTTATGTGGTGCTGGGATCTAACTTAGTGCCTCACACATGCTAGGTAAGCGCTCTACCACTGAGCCACAACCCTGGCCCATGTAATTCAGTATTTCTTGTCCAAGATGTTTTACATAGATCAGATTTGTTCAAGATACCATATTAAATTCTTTCTGCGTTCCTTAATGTACCATTTTAGTATGTCCTAAAGTCATTTTTATTGATATTCTCAATGATAAGAAAATGGAAGAACCTTTTCAAGCAGATTTCATTTATTGTGTGCTTTCTTGATTAAAGGAAATTATTCTGGACTGATATGGGGATTAATCCACGAATTGAAAGTTCTTCCCTTCAAGGCACTGGCCGGCTGGTGATAGCCAGCTCTGATCTGATAGAGCCCAGTGGAATCACCATTGACTACTTAATGGACACATTGTACTGGTGTGATGCCAAGCGGTCTGTGATCGAAATGTCCAGTCTGGATGGTTCCAAACGCCAAAGCCTTGCCCAGAACGATGTAGGTGAGGCTTTGGGTGGGTGATTTCTTCATCTTGATTGAGTGTTCAGTATAAAGCATGTTTACACACACTCATACACACACACACATACACACATACACTTAACCGTACAGTGAGAAAGGAAGAGGGACACTTCTTCAGGGAATTATGAGCTACAAGGATCACTTTAGCATTGGAATGTATGGCAAAAGGTAGTGTTGTATAATCATTTCTCTTTCCCAAGATTTCTCAAAATCAGCATGAAAATATTCCATTTTTCTGAACTTATTTGGGAATAAAAACTTGGTTCATCTATTACCATTTCTCATGTTTTAGAAAATTTTATTTTACAGCAGTGATGATATCATTTTCAGGCACTGATGAATATCAATTGATAACATGTGCAAATATTAATTAATATAGTTTTGTCCACTGTTGTATTTTCACATTTTGTATGGGGTGTCATGTATTATCATAAATATCTTTAAAACACTGTAACCTTTAAAATAGAAGTATAAGTGTCTGTGAAGCTACATAAGCAGCGTGAGATTCATTTTGATTCAGGGAATTTGCAAAGACATTTTTTGAACTGGGCCATGTAGTAAATAGATGACAAAAGGCAAAAATTGGCCTTTGTGTGTTATAAATGCTGGGATATGGCGACTGAATTTAATTTTGAATTTATTAGGGAGACTTTGAATGTTCTTGAGCAGGAGATGTAGACAACACTGGCATCTCATGATGACTACTTAGATAACAGTATAAGGGGTTGGACTGGAATTTAGACAGAAAAAAAATCAGGAGGCTACAGCAGTTGTCCAGGCAACAGTTAATGAAGGTCTGAGCTAGAACATTGTCATTTAAAAGTGGAATGGAGGATTAGTGTATTAAAAATAATTGTGGATAAAAAAAACTGAGAGGATTTAATAACAGGTAGGGTATAGAAGATGAGATCCAGGAAAGTATTGAAGTTGGAGATTTAGAAAACTGGTTGGAGAAATGAAAAAAACAAGGTCTCTCTCACTTAGGAAATGAACAAACTGAAAATCTGTATAAAACATTTATTTTGCCTGTTTTCTTTAGCTTTAGAGGCAATCACATTTTAGATTTTTGTTATATGTGAAATAGGGTAAGATAAGTATGATTTAAGTTTTTAGGTTTTTAAAAAAATTAAACACATACCTCATAATAAATGATAGATAATCTTCTGTATAGTTTTAGGCTTTACCCACCCATGTACTTAACAAGTATTTATTGGATTGTTTTAGAAGGTGGAAATACAGGGGTGAATAACAAATATGATTTCTATGTAGTCATGGAATCTCTAGATAACTCAAATAAGTAGAACTGTATACAGTATTTCTCTTTGGGGTACTGGCTTATTTCACTTAGCATGATGTCCTCAAGGTATGTCTGTTCAGTTGATGCACATATTAGAATTAGCTATAGTGTTCTAACAAATACCCCATACTAAACATAATCCTTATTTTTTATCAAAGAGCCACAATTAATTGATTTTTTAAATTAAAAATGAATTGATTCAATCTTTATGTTAAAAACCCTGAACTGGCTGTTGAGAAGCCACCACATAAGTACCAGTAGGATTGAATTCATACAAACAGAAAGTGGAAAAGTATTTGCCAGGGGTTAGTAGGGAGAAATAAATGGAGAGTTTTTTAACCAGTATAAAGTTCCACCTTTACAAGATGAAAAAGTCATGGAGATCGTTTCCACAGCAATATGTGAATATACTTAACACAACTGAACTGAACATTTGGAAATGGTTAAGATGGTAAATTTTGTGTAAGGCATTTTTGCCACAATAAAAAGAACTATAACACCCAGAGTGGTGGCACATGCCTGTAATCCCAGCAGTTTGGAAGGCTAAGGCAGGAAGATTGAAAGTGCAAAGCCAGCAAGACCCTAAGTGCTCTGGGTTCAATCCCTGGTACAAAAAACAAAAACAAACAAACAAAATAAAAATATAGCTATGAAACAAAATTCCCTTGCTGTATTTATGGTAATTTGGGACAAAGGGCTAGAGACTGAAATGAATCTTAAACATTTTGGGCAACAATGATGAGTGGACTCATTGTTGCCAGGAAAAGTCATTTGAGTGTGCTGCCAATAGAGGGAGACATTTATTCTAATCCAGAGAATCTGTTGCTCATTTGCAAAAATGATTGGCCTGGTAAGTGTGAATAGATATCATTAAAGCTTCCAAACTCGGGTTTCCTTAGCTTTAGTGTTTAACTGCTTAAGAAAACATTCCAGTGCTTATCTTGTACTTGTATCCCTTATAAAAGCAGTTTCAATGGTATGGGGAGGTGGGTTTGCTTGAGGAGGGTCAAGGAAGCCCACGAAATGGTCAATAGGAGCCATGAAAATGGAGGCAGCAAATAATACATGATTCTTTCAAAAAAACCTCCTTTAGAAAAGGAGGGAAAGAGACAAAAAATAGAGGGGTCAGGGAAGTAAGAAAATTAAGACAGAAGAGATATGGGTAGGCCGAAGGAAAGAAAGTAGTGGAGTGAAGAGAGTGACTGTGTAGGAGATAGAGGTAATTGTTGATGGAACAAGGCCCTATAGAAGGCGGGAAAGATGACACGAGGAGCACAGTCACTGACTAAAATTAGGTAAGAGGAGAGAGAGGAAAGGAGATGGGGGGACCTAACTCAGGGAGATATGTTGGTGGAAACAGGAATTTGAAGAAACACTCAGTTACCTCAAAGTTGTAAAAATTCTTACAGCAACCTGTGAGTTTGCCCTACTGCTTATTACAGGCATTCAAAAGACAAGGAACCTAAGGCAGCAAAATAACTGTAGTTTGTAAATAGTGATAGGTGTGCTGAGCACCAAACATTCCTGCCTCGACATCTTTCTTCTAGGTTCTGTTAAGATAATCAGCCCACTTTCTCACACTCTCCTAATCCTGGGTGATAATGGATTTTCTAGGACTTCATACCACAAGGCTCCCATTCTAAGATGCGGTTCACTCATTATGGGGGTTCTCCTGGCTGAGCAACTGCAGTAAAGAACTGATTTAGTGTAAGAATGATGTAGATTTCAAGATTTGTCTTCTTGTAAATATTCATTGAAAAGATCATGAAGGCATATTTAATAGATTTGAATTGCTTCCAGGTCACCCATTTGCTGTAGCTGTGTTTGAGGATCACGTGTGGTTCTCAGATTGGGCTATGCCATCGATAATAAGGGTGAACAAGAGGACTGGCAAAAATAGGGTACGTCTCCGAGGCAGCATGCTGAAGCCCTCCTCACTGGTTGTGGTTCATCCATTGGCAAAACCAGGTATACTGGAAATGTTATGCAGTCTTTCCTTGGCTGGAATCTGCAACTATTCTAATTGATAGCCAACAGTGGGGAAGGAGGGGGTTTTGCATTTTTTACTAATCTGCATAAATATTAAGATTTTCTAAGATTTGGACTTCATTTTAATGAAGATAGTTTGGAGTTTGGTGATTTAAGCTTTGTCCCTAATTTGGTAGTGTTGGTAAATTGGGCTTTATCTCACCAACCTCATCTTTTCCCAAATAGCTTTTACTTCTAATTTCAAAGATCCTCAGGTGAAAAGCACTAAGGACAGGCATTTTAGATGCTTGCAGTGGAAGCTTCCATCTACAGTTGGGCTTTCTTCACCCCTAACATGCCAGTAAGTGAATGTTGGCCAGGAATAAGCAAATGGAGGAAGCACCTAGCTTCCTATTGTAGCTCTTTTTTCTGAATTGTCTTTTGTCAGTGTGACTAGATTATGAGGCAGGAAATAAGAATCACATCTGACTAAAGAGCTTTTTGAATAAAAGTACTAGCTGTACTCAATAAATACTCACAAGGTCATAGCATTCTGACCTTAACTTAGAATCAGTGGCTCCTTTTGGGAACTCCTCTGAAACAGCTCTTAACATTCCCTCTCTATTGATACACTGAGCTGCTCTCCCCAAAAGCTGTGGACTGTGATATCCATTAATAGCATCCTTTACAAACTCATCTGCGAATTCACCTCTTCTCCACTAGGTGCAGATCCCTGCTTACATCAGAATGGGGGCTGTGAACATATTTGTCAAGAGAAGTTTGGAATGGCTCAGTGCTCATGTCGCGAAGGTTTTGAGAAAGCCCCAGATGGGAAAACATGTCTGGCTCTGAAGGGTCATCAGATATTGGCAGGTAATATAGTAGATTATATAGTTAAATTTTCTTACCTGGGCTCAGGAGTATAGCTCAGAGTATTCCTCTGCAGCTTTTGCTGATTTTTGATATTTTATATTACTAAAACTCCCATTTTTAGGAAAGCTAATAGTGTGTTTGGGTCCCACCACCCCTGATGAGTTTTGGGTTCCTTATTAAAACCAAATTCAATTTAAAAATCTTTTCACTGTGAAAAATCTTTAGCTCCAACTGCCCTCCCCAACCTACTTTCCTATTTATTGTGGAGTGGACACAGGCTTGGAAATAAAAGTCAGCATTTGTTGGGCAGAGGTTCAGATCCTAAGAAACAGATTCAAGATCTAGCAGATGGAAGAAGATGCAAGACACAGTTGGGATAGTAGACATACTTTATTCAGGGAAGGCAGTAGGTTATCCTGCCTCCCCCCAACTCCTAGCTCTAGCTTCAGCCCCAGTCAGTTCCATTTTGCCCCCAAGCCATTTCCACAGGCCTTTTTTAGATACAGGCCAGACAAAGAAGAAGGCATACTGCCTTCAGGTTACATCAGTGGATCATGCTCACAAACAAATGTGTATGACCTTGAGTACATACATTGAATTAGAGTGGCTATGACCTTGACTTCACACTGAAAACAGCCTGCTGGAAGCCTAGAGAAGGGAGCCTAACTACAGCCATTTTGGACCTGTCCTACAGCATTTTTATCATCTCACAAAAATGTTGACAAATCATAGGAAACTGCAAAGTCCTCTAAAAAAATAACAGAATATTAAATAAGCATGTGAAGTCCAGCCTGAGAAAGCTTGGTACCTACTGTTTTTTGTTTTTTTTTTTTTGTTATGTATCTTTTGGTGGCACTGGGAATTGAACCACTGAGCTATATCCCCAGACCTTTTCATTTTTAAAAAATATTTTGAGACAGGGTCTCATTAAGTTCCCAAGGCTGGCCTCAAACCTGAGATCCTCCGGCCTCAGCCTCCTGAGTTGCTAAGATTATAGGTGTGTGCCACATGCCCCAGTGACTCCATTTTTTAAAAACTAAGTGTGATTTTGAGGAAGAATAAACCAAGTATGGTATGTAATTCACTTGACTCCCTTCAGTGGTGCTCAAACAATCTAGGCATATTGGAGTCATCTCTTGAATCTTTCTACCAAAAATATACCAAAGATAATTTAAATTGCATTAAAACTTTTATTAGAGAATTTATATGTATCTGGTAGGCACAATATAAATATAACTTAGTGACATATTGACAATAAATGAATTTATCTATCCATGGACCAGAGCTGAATATTTTGGATTTTCAGACTTTTCTCATATTTTGTTGCCTTAAGACAACAGTTTCATGCCTCTTAGTCTCAGGACCCCTTTACACACTTAAAAAAATTTGAGAATCCCAAACAGTTTTTGTTTATATGAATTATATCTTTCAATATTTGTGATACTAAAAATTAAAACAAAATTTTTACAACTTTATCAAAATTATAACAATAAATCTCTTATCTACTAATATAGTAATTTTTTATAACAATTAAATGAGCACACTTTCCAGAGAAAAAATTTTATAGTGAGAAGAGTGGCATTATTTTACATTTGTGTCTTTGGAGTCTCGCTTGATAGAGGACAGATGAATTCTGATATCTAAGTTAAATCTGCTGTGTGTTGTTTTGGTTGAAGACTGTGAAGAACAGCTGGCCTCACAGAGGCATGGAGTGGGGAAAGTAGTGTTTTTCAATAGCCTTTGGAAATGCCTTTTGGATATTGTTCTTTTAATACTGTACCAGGCAGTAGTTTCTTGAAGCTTAGTTGCAATGTGCAACCTAACATTTGCAACAAGTACTGCCAGTTGTTTTTTTGCAGTGACAGGGTTCACTTCATTCATTTTTAAGAAAATGCTTGCCAGGTACCCAGGTCTTAATAGTACAGTTTGCTTGTCAGTCATCTTCAATAAAAATGTCACATTTAATGAAGAGGCCAATTTTAGCTCACAACTAAAAGCTGTTTATGAGCTTTGTCTCTAGGTAACAGTAGTAACTTCACTAGGCCCTGGAAGCATTTTATATGTATTTCCCATTTTATTACACAGAATATTAAAAAGTGATGTAGTAAATGGTCAAGAGTTTTAAAAATTATCATTTCTTATTGCTTCATCATGAGCTTCTTGTGAAACTTTCTTTTGTGTGTGTATGTTACTGGTGTTGAACCCAGCAGTGCTTTGCCCCTAAGCTATATCTCCAACCCTTTTTATTTTTTGAGATAAGATCTCACTATGTTTCCCATGTTGGCTTCAAACTTGCAATCCTCCTGTGTCAGACTCTTGAGTAGCAGAAATTTTTTAAGTGCATGTTAGTGCAACTTCTGATGGAGTTTGATATCATTGCCTTAATTCAGGCTGTGTAACCAACAATTTTGCCCACCATTGTTTTGCCATATCAGCACCAGTATGAACACAGTGAGAAGAGGCAAATAACATCCTAGTATTATTATAAAAACATTTTTGACCTTGTGTATTCATGCAGTAGGACCCCAGGGGCCTGTGAAATGCAATGTAGAGAACTGCTATCTTAGCAAATCCATTTCTGCCACTTTGGGGAGGGGGTGGGTGTGTGGATCCCATGACCGTATTCAATTATGACTTCTTTATGTCCTTTCACATTTTAAAACCAGGCTAATATAAACATGAAAGCAGGCTAAAGGAAAAAGGGGTGACTATGGAAGACAAGTCAGGGAGATCATCTCTCCAATTTACCTTAGTTATGGTGGTCTTTGGTTATGCACTGATTATTTTCATAAGGATTTTGGTATTTTACTCTTGTTTTTAGCCAGTACCTATAAGAGTCCTCTCTTTCTTTTCCACTGGCTCCCTGAACCCCCCCCCAAAAAAAAAAAAAAAAAAAAAAAACCACCAAGGGCACTGAAGGAAACTGGGAAGGTAGGATAGGATAGTGGGTGAGGCTTTCTAAGCCACCAAACCTGGATATTTCCTACTGTCCTCTTACCTTAAGAGTCTGAACTTGTAACCAAGGAACAGCCATGAATATAAATTAAACATTCCTTCAAAGAGCTAAATAAATTGCATCTCTTGGCCTTCAACAGGTGGCGAAGCTGATCTAAGTAATCAGGTAACACCGTTGGATGCCTTCTCTAGGACTAGAGCATCAGAAGATAACATCACAGGATCTCCACATACACTAGTGGCTGAAATCATGGTGTCAGGTATGAATAATGGATTCTATACAGCTTTGTTCTGACAATTTCCATTCTACCAATGAGAAACTCTGACTTATCTCTCTCGCTTAACATTGGCTAAATATACACAAGGCTAATGAAGCCAAACTTTGGACTCAAGTCCTCTTCTGAATGGCCTGTCCAGCTCTGCATTAGACTGGACATGAATTAAACATTTTGAAAGTCTTTGCACTGAATATTCTTTGAGGAAGTATAACTTGGAAACAAAGGTCAAAATAGAATAGAACAGAATAGATTTAATATCCCCATCCATACCTAGTATTATTAGTATTTGGTCCATCTAGCTGTTCTTCCACTAGCATTAAGTTATAGCAATTGATGAGCAAATGTTAAGTCGGTTGCTTCAGTTGCTGAGGAAAGTCCATAAACAGAAAATGTTAGAATTATTTCTATGTTGCACATTTAATCATCCAAATGTCAACTAACTTGTTCTGTGTGTAACAACTTTAAGGAACCTGAGTATTTTGTGTTCTATATTTGTTCATGAGGCCAGTGGTTTTCCCACTGAGCTCTAGAGCTTCTGCAAACCCACCCCTTCTTCTCTTTAGGTTATTGTCTTTCAATCAGTGTAGTTCACCTTGACTTTGAAACATTTTATTTGTTTATATTACTGACTAGCAGTTTGTCTTAATAAACTGACTTTTGTGGTCTGTAGACTACTTAGTAGATATAAAGGGATATGAGGACCTCATGCCCCATACCTTATCAGTGTGGTTTTTGATAGACTAAAAAGAGGTACATATTTTTAGTAATAATAAATAACTAAAATTTGTATGGAGCCTTGGCATTTGCTGTGTACTTTAAATATATTCTCTATTTTGATTGTTACTACAATTCATCATTTTAAAGATGCAAAAACTGAGACTAAAGTATATTAATTAGTGACTTAACCCAACGTTTTTGAAATTATGACCAAATAATTAATTCAGGCTTAAGTAAGAACTACTAGAAAACTTTGACACATTAGGAAAATTATTTATTTAACAATGTATTATGCATACACTATACAAAGTGCTGGAGATACCAAGAATAGCTAAATATAGTCCTAGTTTGCAAGGTCACAGTCTGATGTAGAGATAAGCAATATAATAGAATAAAACCATATTGATTAATATTAGCAGGACAGATAACCTTTTCAAAGTCACTAGGGATCCCTAGAAGTTCATAGAGCATAATTTGAAAGACTTATGTTTGAGGAACTCAAAGAAAATAAATGACAGATAGTAGATTAGGCATATGGTGAGAATAGGGGAGTGAACAAGTGACAAAAGATCTGTGCACACATATATAATAGTCTGTGTTTGGCTTCATACCTGGAGATTATACTCTGCCTAGTAAAGAACAGATAAATTGATTATCTTGATAAAAACGACCTTATCTTTCCATACCTGGATTGTGTTCTGTTTTGTCCTAGTCTGTAAAGTTTTAGTTCCATCTGGGTTAGGCAAAAGGTCTTATTTATGTTTTACAGTGAGATTTCATGTCAACAAAGTATCTATCTATAACTGAGAGGAAAAAAAAAGTTTGAAAACTCCAGGTTCAGGGCCTTGTATTCAAGTCCTAGAATCCAAGAACAAAATCTAAAATTTTTACTGTGGCCCAGCAAGCCCTGATCAGTTGCCCTCAGTCACCAGCTCTTTGTCCTTGGCTTTCTAGGGCCTCTTCAGTTACACTGGCCTTGTGGTTTCCTGGGCCTATAGTATTCTTTTAACCCCTCCAAATCCTACCTGCATTGTCTCAGTATTAATATTCTCTTGCTCAGAAAGCCTTCCTGCCTGAACAGGTGGGGTTACCTCTTATAGCTCTTAGAACACAGTATAGTTCTTGGTCATGTTTATCATATTAATACTTCAGTAATTATGCAAGAAAGCAGAGACCTTGTCTGTATTCTTTTTTTTTTTTTTTTTTTAATGGTACTGGGATTGAATCCTGGGATGCTTTACCACTGAGCCACATCCCCTGACCTTTTTACTTATTTTGAGATAGGATCTCACTAAGTTGCTGAGCCTGGCCTCTTACTTGTAATACTCCTGGCTTTACTTAGCCTGTCTACATTTTTATCACTCTATTTTTTTACATTCACTAATATCTGGGGCTTACTAGTACTTTTAAATGAATTTTATTTTTACTAACAGGCCCCAGATTCTATTCTACTGTGATGAGGATAGGTTTTTTGATTTTTGGTGGTGCTAGGACTCACATATTAGGCATGTGCTCTACCACTGAGCTACATCCTCAGTCCTGATAAAACTAGTTCTTCGTCGGGTTGTTATGATAACTTCCTTCTTTATCATCTTTGTTTAAATATGTATAATATTTTTTAATTCTCAGAGGACTTTTTTTTTCTTCCTTTCTTTTTTTATTTATAATAGTAGTATGTATTACAATTCATAATGCACATATATAGCATCTTTTTACATAAAACTGTATATAAAGTATATAAGTACCATTCAGATCTTCAATCATGCATTTAGGATTATGGATTCAACCACTGTAAGCTGCCTGGACCGTAAATCCGGGATAAAAACTCTCGGAGGCAGAGTTAAGCTTTTACTACTTTTACTTCTACTTCCTTAGAGCTTTGAGAGGGAAAGAAAGATTTTTCTTAGAGAGGGAAAGAAAGATTTTTAGAGTAGAGTAAAGAAAGATAAAGCTTAGAGTTCTTAGAGCTTCTTGTCTTAGAGTCTTAGAAAGATAGAGCTTAGCTTAGAGAAAGATTAGAGCTTTTTCTTCTCTCTTCTTTCCTTCCTAGTAGAGCTTAGAGCCTTAGAGTCTAGAGCTTAGCTTAGAGAAAGATTAGAGCTTCCTCACCCTCTTCCTTCCTTCTTCTTTCTTTGTCTTCTGTCTTCCTCAGGAGTCTCGGCCTAACTCTGACCAGTCATCTTCTTCCTGTAACCGCTCTGCCTACGTTCTGGCCACCTGATCTTCCAACAACTGCCCGGCTGTGAACTAACTCGGACCGCTTTCCAGTTATATACCTTCAGGTTTGCGGGTGCCTACAGGTGCGTCACATACATATCAGGTGGAAAACTAGCTACAACAGCCCTTCCTAATTAGGGTCCTTCAAACCACCACTTTCTTTTTCCCCCCCTTGCTCCCTCCCTCACCCTCCCTTTTTTGGTGTTCCTCTAATATGGCTGAACTACTCCTTATATCAGAGAAAACATTTGGTATTTGGATTTTTGGGATTGGCTAACTTCACTTAGCATTATATTCTCCAACTTCATCCATTTACCTGCAAATGCCATTATTTTATTCTCTTTTATTGCTGAGTAAAATTCCATTTTGTATATATACCACATTTTCTTTATCCACTCATCTACTGAGGGACATCTAGGTTGGTTCCACAACCTACCTATTGTGAATTGTGCTGCTATAAACATTGAAGTGGCTTGTGTCATTGTAATATTATGTTTTTAAGTCCTTTGGGAATAGACCCAGGAGTGGGATAGCTGGGTCATAGGGTGGTTCCATTCCCAGTTTTCCAAGAAATCTCCATACTGCTTTCCATAGTGGTTGCACCATTTTGCAGTCCCACCAGCAATGTATGAGTGTGCATTTTTTCCCCACATCCTCTCCAACATTTATTGTTGTTTGTGTTCTTAATAGCTGCCATTCTGACTGGAGTGAAATGAAATCTTAGAGTAGTTTTGATTTGCATTTCTCTAATTGCCAGCGATGTTGAGCATTTTTTCATGTATTTGTTGATTAATTGTGTATCTTCTTCTGAAAAGTGTCTTTTCAATTCCTTAGCCCATTTATTGATTGGATTATTTGTTATTTTGGTGTTAAGTTTTTTGAGTTCTTTATATATTCTAGAAATTAGTGCTCTATCTGATGTGCACGTATTAAATATTTGTTCCCAATTAGTTGGCTCTCTATTCACCTCACTGATTGTTTCTTTTGCTGAAAAGAAGCTTTTTAGTTTAAATCTATCCCATTCATTAATTCTTGGTAATAATTCTTGTGCTATAGGATTCTTATTAAGGAACTTGGGGCCTAATCTGACATGTTGGAAATTGGAGCTTACTTTTTCTTCTATTAGATGTATTGTCTCTGATCTAATTCCTAGGTCCTTGATCCACTTTGAATTGAGTTTTGTGCATGGTGAGAGATAAGGGTTTAATTTCATTTCTATTCAGAAAATCACAGTTTGATCACAATGTACAGATTTAGTTAACCCAGATATTATTTCCAATTTACTCTGTACGCTTCTGATGGGGTTTTATAGTTTCAAGTATTGGACACAGAGGTGATATGTTTAGGAAAAAGGAAGTGAGTGTATTGAATTGTTCTTTCTTAGAAAGTATGAGAAGAGAGTTTTATGGAAGTGGTTTAGTATCAGCAGACGAGAGAGGAAAGAGAATGGAGTGAATGATTAGGTGGAAAGACCGATTTATATATAAACCTAACTTATGCAGCGGTTGAGAGAAGAAATGAAGAAAGATGGAAAAGAAAAAAAAATGACAAAGGAGTAGAAATTAGTGTAAGAGAGAGGAGAGAGAGAGTGAGTCAAGAAAATAGAGAATAAACTATATATAACACCACTTTGCTATATATTTCAATTGTACCCATTCTAGAAATCCCAATTTCTGCGTATAACTTGTTTTTGCCTCGTTGAGTATGCAATGGCAAGGGTGTAAACAGGGAAGATGAAGGAAGAAGAAAAAATACAAAAGTGAGAAGGAAGAAAAGAAAGAAAGAGGAGCAGAAGCAAACAAACACACTGTCAATCAAAACAAAAACAAAGCAAAAACAAACAAAAAAAACAAAAAAAACAACAAAACAGACACAAACAAACAAAAAAAAGTTGAACCCAGGAATAAGTCTCAAACAAAATGGACCCTGGGAAGCTCTTCTTTTTTCCCTTCCAGTTTAAGCCAATTGACCTGGTTCATGTCCAGTCAGCGATCCTATTAGTGGAGTCAAGGCTGCACCTTTGGCCAGTTGCAGAATGGCACAGCGCAAGAGTGGCTGGGCGGATGCCTACCTCTTGTTCTGGTCACAGCTGTGCAGGTAGCACTTCCTCCAGGAGTGGAGGGGGCTTTTCCTCAGGTCGGGTCCTGCGTGCAGCAACACGGAGCTGCTACTCTGGGCCCTGGAGGCCAGGCGAACTGGCTGCTGGGTCTCTCCTTCAGGGCGAGTGCGCTGGCAGTCTGAACTGGGAATTCTGTCCGCAGGCCGCAGGGACCACAGGCCAAACCAGGATCTCATGTGAGCAGGCCGAACTGGGAATTTAAGCCAGCCACTGAACTGGGAACTCCGCCCACAGGTCGCAGGGCCCACAGGCTGAACTGGGATCTCACAGGGCAGGCTGAACTGGGAATTTAAGCCAGCCACTGAACTGGGAACTCCGCCCACAGGTCGCAGGGCCCGCAGGCCAAACTGGGATCTCCAGATTTTTTTTTTTTTTAAATCACTTTTTATTTTGGTCCTTACACAAAAACAGACCTAGCAGAAATTACCACCTGTATTTTAGAGCAGAAGGTGAATGTAGGCATTCTGTCCAGAACTAGTTTTTTTTTTTTTTTTTAATATTTATTTATTTACTTTAGTTGTACACAATGCAATTCATTTATGTTTACGTGGTGCTGAGGATCGAACCCGGGGCGCACACGTGCGAGGTGAGCGCTCTGCCACTGAGCCACAACCCCAGCGCCCATGAACTAGTTTTTAATGGAAAGAACTTTGGCTCTAGCTTCTCCCTTCCACAACTGAATATCCATTGCTTTTTGAAAAAAACTAATTTATTTATTTTAATTAGGTACATATGACAGCAGAATGCATTTTGATTCATTGTAAACAATTGCAGCACAACTTTTCATTTCTCCAATTGTACATGATGTAATGTCACACCATATGTGCAAACATACATGTACCTAGGGTAATGATATCTATCTCATTCCACCATATTTCCTGCCCCCATGACCTCCTCCACCCTCCCCTTTACCCAATTAAAGTTCCTCCATTTTTCCCATGCCATGTCCCCCATTATGGATCAGCATCCACTTATCAGAGAGAACATTCAGTCTTTTTGTTTTTTTGTAATTGGCTTACTTCGCTTAGCATGATATTCTCCAACTCTATCCACTTACCTGCAAATGCCATAATTTTATTCCCTTTTAATGCTGAGTAATATTCCATTGTATATATATATATATATATATATATATATATATATATATATATATATATACCGCAGTTTCTTTATCTGTTCATCTATTGAAGGGCATCTAGGTTGCTTCCACAGTTTAGCTATTATGAATTGAGCTGCTCTAAACATTGATGTGGCTGTTACTATAGTATGCTGATTTTAAGTTCTTTGGATGTAGACTGAGGAGTGGGATAGCTGGGTCAAATGGTGGTTCCATTCCAAGTTTTCTAAGGAATCTCCATACAGTTTTCCAGAGTGGTTTCACCAATTTGCAGTCCCACCAGCAATATATGAGTGTGCCTTTTCCCCCACATCCTCGCCAACACTTACTGTTGTTTATATTCTTGATAACTGCCATTCTGACTAGCATGAGATGAAATCTTAGAGTATTTTTTATTTGGATTTCTCTAATTATTCATTGATTTTCATTATGCAAAGCTGACTTGAGGTTTGCAAGTTACCAAATAAACCCTGAATCATATTCTAATTTAAGGATAATTCTGCAAGAGATTTAAAATGTCTTGCATAATTGAATACTTTTTACTCTATGCTCTGAGCAGCCTTGATTTGGGAGCTAGTCTTCCAAATATATGTTGATTCAAATGGTTGATTCATTTAACTTGAACTTACTTACTGAGAGTCATGAGTGACCAGAGATGACTAAGCAAGCATGAAAGCATGTGTTCCCATGAGGGAAATCTTCTAGCTCAAGTACCTAAGAAAACCAAATGCAATTGCCCACTGCCTGCAATTACATGGCAACCAAATCCTACCTAGATCATTTGACCTTCTTTGAATTAGGGGCATAAGGGGCTTCTTTTATCTCTTCTGTACTCAGATAAGCAAACTTACCAGTGAATAGACAGATGATAGTTTATATCCTACTATGGCATGTCAGATCCTCCAGCTCCAAAAATGGGGGTGGGGGTGGCATTTGGAGAATGATTATATACATAAGCAGTTAAAGTTTAAAAAAAGGAAAAAAAATGAAGAAAAACTTGCTTATGTTTATGGCTCAACATGTAACTGTCCCCTGGGGACATTTGTACTTAAATGGAATATGAAATGAAATGATCCATTTACAGCATTTTCCTTGTATGGTTCATAACTTTGTAGATGTGCCTGGAGGTTTGCAAGTCACTGCATAAATCTTGATAATAAACATACCTTGTGACAGACATATTCTATTATATGTGAGACATGATATTAGTAAATTGACAATAAATCTTTGTATGATTCAATCTCTTTACTGTGTTGATGAACAGATCTATTTTGTACATGTTAGTCTGTGTGCCTTTGGAGGAGAAGAATAGATCGAATACCTTTACATGTCACAGTGGTTGGGAATTTTTAAATAAGTAATAAGCCTTTTGAAATTCGAGTCTATTTATTCCTAGCAATTTTATAGTTTGAACTTTCAGATTCTCTTAAAAAATATAAATAAGTTCCTACAAGGCTCTTTGAATACCAAATAATTCTTTAAGACTAAAGTTTTTTGAGTGTATGTAAACAGAAACATATGGCTTATAGATACTTTAATGTAGATACAGATTATAGGTCAACCGAATATTTCTATTTTGTGTGTAGCCTGTACCAGAACTTGGGGAATAAAGTGTTGGAATGCTCTGTAGAATCGAGGATGTTAAAGTCCATTTTCTCCTTTAAGATCTGGAAATAATTGCCTGGGTTTCTTGCTGTTTGCAGATCAAGATGACTGTTCCCCTGTGGGATGTGGCAGCCATGCCCAGTGTGTTTCAGAGGGAGAGAATGCTACCTGTCAGTGTTTGAAAGGATTTACCTGGGATGGAAAACTATGTTCTGGTAAGAGCAAAGGCTAAACACACATACTTGAAAATTTGTGAACTAGAAACATTCTTTTTTGCTCTTAATGACTCAAATCTTCAGAAAGAGTTATGTAATCACAGATTTAAACAGTAATTTGATGTCAAAAATATGGATAACATACATAGAAAATATGGAACATATAAATATACTTATATATAATGTTAACATACAATGAGTCTATATTAAAATTATATAGTAAATGCAGTTGACATTAAGAGGAAGAATTTATAATTGGCTTCAGAAGCATGAATCTAAGTTCAAGTCAAGTTTACAAATTTACCAATTCCAGTGAAAACAGTACTTTTTTCTCCCCACAGAAATTTAGCCTAAGTTTTAATCAAATAAATAGATTGTCATAGATAGGTTAATATTTTAAATCAATGGCATCAAAATGATAAGTTAGTGATTACTGAAAAAAATCAGTCCTTATTATGTGAAACTGTGGCATGAATTGGTTCACTTACACATACTTAGTTGTATGGACAGGTAAGAACTCTGGAAAAATAATTCACAAGTTCAGGTTTGCATGATATTTGCAAACAGTATCTGTTAATAGCCAACTGATAAAATACAAGTATGTTTATTCTTTCCTACTGTTGCATTTATACCAGGATTGCCTAAACATTTAACTAATGCACAATTTTGCCCACAGATGTAGATGAATGTGAGGTGGGTAGCACATTTTGTCCTCCTATCTCCTCCAAGTGCATCAATACAGAAGGCAGTTATGTCTGTGAGTGCTCCCAAGGTTACCGAGGAGACGGAATTCACTGTCTTGGTAAGAGAGTGGTTGATGCAGGAGGGTAGAGGCAAGCCTTGGAGAATCACAAAACATCGTGGGTGTGGTGGGCCAAGAAAAGACAGGTTGTAATTGGGGTGACACACATGTCAGGACTAGAAGAGGAGTCACATGACCTGTTCTGACATATTTCATTCCTTGATAGTCACTTTTGTGTTACAGCTGCACTAGTCAGCGTCAAGCCCCTGATACTAGGAGGCTATTTACCTGTCTGTTTTTTGTTCTTTCTCTGGGGTTTGAGTGACATCAGTGTCTCATCAGCACTCCATGCCTTGAGCCATCATGGGGGAGTTGGACATTTCTTTGTCACTGAATTTGGCATCTGGAATGTGGTGAACTGCAAATCTGATGTGGGACTGTTGGAAGTTACTTCAGAGAAAAGGAGGTGTGGTTCCCTGAAAGGGCTCCTTGGGTGTTTCTTGATGTTTAATAGGCAGGAGACTCAAGCCATTGACATTTAGATAGAAGTAAGAATGATTGAAACCTCTTTCATAATCACCATCCTCTGCCAAGGTCTGGGTGAGGCCTGTCAGGTTGGGAGTTCACTCAGTGGATGTCTTCTGCCTTTCCAGGTGTCAGTGGCATAGTATCTCCTACGAGTGGAGACCTGCCTGAAGGCACCCGTTCCTGCTGCAGTGGTTATCTAAGGTTTCATAGGGCTTTAAAATTTTTCTTCCAATGTTTTCTTTTTCTTTTTGTTTTTCTGAAAATATAAAAAATGATTTCATGCCAGATGCCCTGATAAGAAATTCAAACGATAGTGCTTTCTTCCACATGTTAAGTTAAAAAAGAAATATCAATCATAACTATCCATTTTCTGGATCTGGATAGTTTAAACCAAACCTTTATCAGATTAGTTCTGTGGAGTCCACAGACATTTGAAAATGCTCTTTTCAGCACACATTTGGCTGTCAGTCAGGAAAATGTCACTGTTCTAATTAAGCAGGCTCATAGATAATTTAGACAAACAGACCTCATATTTAATTTCCTTTGAAAAGAAGGTATCCTTTCTCAAATGTTTAAACTCATTATACTCTTGATTCTCTGTTACTAACCCACATCTAGGATGTGCTATGGGATGTCATGGCCTGACCTGCCTGGTTGGCATGGAGTCCTCCGGCCCCATGGAAGCTTGTGCTTGTTCCTGTTCTCTCTCTGTCCTTGTCTTCTCTGTCTCCCTGCCTATATATAGATAGGTGGATATATTGCTTTCAGCCATGCCTGACACATAAGTGCTACAAGAAAGTGTTGTTCTTACTACTGGAAATAGTTGTGTTTCATGGCCAAGGGTGCATCTTTGTTTTTGTTTTTCAGAAAAGCTCTCTCTCTCTCTCTCTCTCTCAAGTTGATGGTTCATTGATATTACAACAGGAAGCCAGTTAGAAAAAAAGAGTCAATTTGAACCATTCAGGACAGTAACATAATGTGATAGATATTGTATTGGTTCATATTAGGTGCACAGGTACACTACTAGGAACTATGAGGAATGCCAGCATGAGGGAGCCAGTCTTTTCTTGCAAGGAGAATATGATCTACCAGAAACACAGCTGTGAGAAGTGGTTAAGAAAGGTGTACTTCATAAGAGATATAAAAATCACAGTGGAAGTTTAGAACTGGGAGAAATATATTTGAGGTATTGGGAACTCTTTCATGGAGGAAGTGTCATTTTAGAGGGACTGTGGGGAATGAGTAAATATTAATTAGACAAAAATGTAAAGGGGTAGGGACTATTCCAGGCACAAACAAATCATATGTCTTATTGGGGAATAAACAGTAGGTTTGGGGGGTGGGGGGTGAGGTGGTGTTGCCATAACAATGTATCAAAGTATCATAGACTGTGTAGCTTATAGAACAGAAATTTGTTTTCTCAGTTTTGGAGGCTGAAATTCCCAGATGAACAAGCTGGCTGGTTGGTTCTGGTGAGGGATCTTTCCTGCTTGCAGATGGCCACTTTCTTGCCATGTTCTCACTCAGCTTTTCCTCTGTGGTGCACAGAAGGAGAGACAGCTCTGGTGCTTCTTCCCCATTCTTTTGAGGACACCAGTCCTATTGGATTAGGGCCCCACCCTTCTGATGTCATTTAACCTTAATTACCTCTTTCCTTATAGACCCTATCTTCACATACATTAGGAGTCAAGGCTTTAACATGTGAATTTGTGGGGAGACACCATTCAGTCCCTAACAGATGGATGGGGTTACCTTGTGCAAGATTAGAACCCAATGATCAGTCATTAGTGTTTTCTCTGGGCCAAATTTCATACTAAATTTTCTAGTAGTCACATGAAAAAAATAAAAAGAAAGAGTTGGAATTCATTTTAACCATTTATTTATTCTAATTCATTAAAAAAAATATTAATGTTTTAATATGCAATCAACATAAAACTATCAGATTTTTATGTTTTATTTTGGCACTGTGTCTTCCAAATCTGGCCTGTGTTTTATGCTTACAGCAGATCTGTGTGGACCAGGTGCATTTCAGGAGCTCAGTACTTCTGTGTTGCAATGGCTTTCATATTAGACAGCACAGTTGTAGGAATAGAGATCCGCTGGCAGCATTTCAGTGAAGAGGTGCAGTGATGGGTTATCACCATCATGGTCTAGGAAGAATATTCTGGCACTGGTGTTTAGGAGGACCCTGTAGGAGACAGGGAATGAAGAAATATAGTGAGACTGTTGTAGCAAAAAATGACCTGAATGTTAATGTGGTGGTAGTTGAGAAAGAAACTGGTGGGGGGGGGGGAGTGAGGGGTTGGTTGGGAAAGAAAGGATTCTTTATTTATATGGTTAATGTTTATGTTAAAAAAGTGTGAACCATATAATATAGAATATTACTCAATGGAATATTACTCAGCTTTAAAGAAGGGTAAAATTAGGGCATTTGCCAGTAAATGGATAGAGTTGGAGAATATCATGCTAAGCGAAATAAGCCAATCCCACAAAACCAAAGGCCAAATGTTTTCTCTAATATGTGGATGCTAATTCACAATAAGGCAGAGGTCGGGGGCACTAGGGAAGAATAGCGTTAGATTAGGTAGAGGGAAGTGAAGGGAGGGAGGGAGGGGATGTGGGGATGGGAAAGGTAGTGGAATGAAACAGACATTATTACCGTATGTATATATGTGACTACATGACCAATATGATTCTGCAACATGTACACTTTGAAAAATGAGAAATTGTATCCTATCTATGTATAATAATATGTCATAGTGCATAAATACATTCTGCTGTCATATATAACTAATTAAAACAAATTTTAAAAACTTCATTAAAAAGCAAACATGTTATATTTGGTATAACATTTATGTCAATGGCTGGATGTCTGTTTACAAAAATTAAGTATGAATTTTGGGATCTTAACTTTTAAATGTTTGTCCCAAACTCCAATTTGGGAAAGTATCCTTTCCTTCTAAGCAGAAGGAAAATCCTTTTAACCCTCTGTCAGGAGCCTAGAGCACCTGAATGGGTATGCAGCCAAGGATTCAGTTCATTTTTTCCCCCAGCATTCATGATGGTACCCTAAAAATGTGTAGGGCTCTAAAAATATGCAACATAATAGAAGTTGAATATAACCACTTTCTAAAATGTTGGACCTTCCAGTTGCATAACCCTCTTTCCTTCCTCTGAATTCCACTCTTCCCCATTCCCACTTTTCTGACAGATATTGATGAGTGCCGCCTGGGGGTTCATAGCTGTGGAGAGAATGCCAACTGTACAAATACAGAGGGAGGCTATACCTGCATGTGTGCTGGCCGCCTGTCTGAACCCGGACTGTCTTGTCCTGGTAGGTTGTTGGTGGGTGGTCTAGATGGAAGGGGAATGACTTGGTTCAGGGAAATTTTGTACCCCAGTATATTTGCATTAGAGATTCTAGAAATCATTCAGTTTGACTGGGCTGGAGAGCTGGCTTTACTCTTTGTGTTGATACTGGGCTTGAGAACTTGAAATGGTCCAGGCCTTCTTAATTTAATAGCATCTGGAATAAATCCTTTTTCATTACTTGCAGTTCAATATAGGTGAGTTCACAGGTGGTTCTCTTTAACTATGTGACTAATCTCCTGATTTGTAATGTTGATTCCTGGGGCTCCTAGAAAAACTTTGCAGGGCAAGGCAGGTTTTACGTATGCCTGGATTTTAAATAATATATTTTATTTATTCTAATATATCCAAATAGTAGCATTTTAATATAAAATCAGAATAAAATAAGATATTTTACATTCTTTTCAATTTTGGTAAGAAGTCTTCCAAATCTGGCATGTATTTTATTCTTAGAGCACATTTTGGTGTAGGTTGCATGTATTTCAGGAGCTCAATAATCCTAATTTGCAATGGCTGCCATGTTGGATAGCACAGCTGTAGTGACAGAGCCACTGGCAGCATTTCAGTGAAGTGGTGCAAGGATGGGAGAATAGGGAAAATAATCACTTCGTAAGATTTTTAAATGTTACTTTAAAAAGTCTTTTTGTGTGTGTGTGTGTGTGTGTGTGTGTGGTATTGGGGATTGAACTCAGGGGCACTCGACCACTGGGCCACATCTCCAGACCTTTTTTGTATTTTATTTAGAGACAGGGTCTCACTGAGTTGCTAAGTGCCTCGCCATTGCTGAGGCTGGCTTTGAACTCGCGATCCTCCTGCCTCAGCCTCCCAAAGTGCTGGGATTACAGGCGTGCACCACTGAGCCCGGCAAAAGTCATTTTTGATCTAAAATTAGCATTCCAACTCTCTTCACTTTCTTTTTAAACATTCATTAGGGTTGACTTTTGCTTCCTGAACTTCTCCCCATAACAACAGTATCTTCTTAAACCTCATCACCCTAAACAGGGAGCTGATTTCACCTAGACCCTGGAAGGATGGGTCCTTCCTTTCACTTCCAGATGTTGCCTCTCAGCTCTGCAAGCAAAAAACATCCTCAGAAAAGAAATTTCTGCACTTGCCAGGGCTCTGTTTTGTAGCATGTTATTTTTCTCAGATAATTTATTCTTCTTAAAGATATCGAAAATCTTTTCTTTATATAGTCAGCTAGACATCCTGATATTTTTATTTTAATCCATTTTGTCCCATCATCCCAGATGTGGAACACCTACAAAAACTTAAATATAGTACATAATATATAATTATGTTAAAGTAATAAGAATATACTTATAATATTAATATAATAATATATAAGATCTAAATTATAATTTCCAACCTTTTTTAATGCATCCATGTCAATTTTGTTGAAATATTTGCAGAATTGAAAACTTGGGATTTAATGGGTTAAGGAGTAGTGAACCATTCAACTTAACACTTTGGCATTCCTCTGCTATAGTAACATGTCCTTCTTGCCAAAGTTGCTACAGTCTTCTCTTTGAGGGTTTCCCTGAAAGTTTAATAGTGTTTAGAAGAAAACATTGTATGAGAGAAATTTTTGAGACTCCCAGGATTTGAGGAGTAATGAACTGTTTATTGGTGAGGATAGTTTTAAAAGCCATACAAAGACATCACTGTTCCATGAGACCTTAAAGCTAGCTAGCTATCATTTTACACGATCAGTTTGTGTTTCTGGTTAGTGTGTGTTTCTGGATGACAGACTTGCTCTTCTTTGAGATCAGTGACTTAATTCATATAGGGATTTAGGATTGGCCATTCTTTTACTTGCCTCCAGTATGCCTCAGAACATTAGATATTCTGGGCCTAAAGAAACAAGGGTTGGGGCTGGGATTGTGGCTCAGCGGCAGAGCGCTCGCCTTGCACGTGCGCGGCCCGGGTTCGATCCTCAGCACCACGTAAAAACAAACGCATTGTGTACAACTAAAGCAAATAAATAAATGTTTTTTTAAAAAAAAAAAAAAAAGAAACAAGGGTTGGTTTCATAGTGAGTGGCATAAAGTCTGCTTGGTAAAGAGAAACTCTTGTTGCTCCTGATAGTTCTACTGTCACTGAAAGACACAGTATCACAAATTGTTCTCAGAAACTAATTCCTGATGTTGATACTTGAAAAACCTTTATCACAGAAAATAAAAGTGATATCTATGATTCTTCCAGACTCTACAACACCCCTCACCCTCCAGGAAGATGGCCGCCATCTGGTCAGAAATAGTTACCCAGGATGTCCTGAGTCACATGATGGGTATTGCCTCCATGGTGGTGTATGTATGTATGTTGAAGCAGTAGACAGCTATGCATGCAAGTAAGTTCCACTCTTTCTGACAGCACCAATGTGCTATCATAGTCCGTAATGTTTCACTAATTTGTAGAATTTATATGAAGGAGATTTTTTAGAATTTTTCCTTGGGGAAGTATGCATACGTAGATTATGTGTGTGCCGATGCACACCTCAATGCACCTTCCTTGCATATATATCACCACCTACCCCCAGTCACCAGTGGTAAATATAAAGGAAAGTAATTAGTGATTTTCCTTTCACTTTAATAATTGCTGGTATAGTCTGGGAATTAAATTTCTCATTCTGCTTGAAAAACAGGTTTGTGGAGAATTTCTTAAAACTTTGATTTATTCCCTGTCAAATAAATGGAGAGCATTCACAATATGTTTTTAGATTTACAAAAATGTTATACATATTCACAATGGACTTCTTACCTTTGCTTTTTAAAACTAAAATAAATTTTTCTTCACTTCCTAGCAGTCGATTTTTACAATTTTTATTGTTTAGTCACAGTTATTGAGAGCTGCAAGTACTGTCTTCTGTCCCTTTTTTGCTGCATGAGGGTTTCACAGTGGGCAAAATGTTGCCCTGAAAGCGGATTTGAGGAAGGCATAGAACAATGAAGCACTCCCACGGGGCTCACTAGAACACCTTTCCTGTGGCGCCTTCAATAAAATCCAAGCTCACAATAGCTAGTCTACACCAAATCTTACTTTTAATTAATTTTACATTTTCCAGGCAATATGAGGAAACCGCTAGAGAAAAATAAATAGGTCTCCTGAGTTTAGACCCCTGACTCATTGATAATTTTCTCTGAGCCTGAAGAAGGAGTGATAAAATATTCTGATCCTCATGAACAGATACTACAAGTTTAAAGACATTTATGATTTTATCAATAATAATGCACAGAAACATAGTCTAAATTATTCATGGAGGAAGTTGTATTCTGTGACAGAATGTGTGACCTTGCATTACAAATCATGTCATGGCGCACGCCTGTAATCCCAGCACTTTGGGAGGCTGCAGGAGGATCACGAGTTCAAAAGCCTCAGCAATGGCGAGGCACTTAGCAACTCAGTGAGACCCTGTCTCTAAATAAAATACAAAAAAGGGCTGGGGATGTGACCCAGTGGTCGAGTGCCCCTGAGTTATCCCCCAGTAACCACAAAAAAAAAAAAAAAACAAAAAAAACAAATCATGTCAGCATGGCTCATGAAAATTCATGAATATTAGTTAAAATGACTCAATTCTAATGGAATTCTGCTTTCATTTTTATATTTACTCCTATAATTTTTAAACCTATGATAACTCGATAACTTATACTTGAAATTAATGTTCTTTAATATGAAGAAACAAACAATCTTTACCTGTTCATGATTTCTTATCCTCTCAAGTAATGAAATTACAGAAAAAAAAAAAGTCTTAATTCATTAGGTCTTATTTGTTTTCTTCCATGATACTTCAGGTCATGAAAATCATTACAGTGATTAAAAAAAAAAAAAAAAAAAAAAAAAGGTGCTCTATTGCATTTAGTACAGTATTTTCATTTGGATCTGATACTGTCAATTCATTAAATGATTGATGAGCTCTTCAGCACAATGCTTTTCCTCCTGTCATTAAATCCTGACGAAAATATCATATTCTTCTAATAATGTTTTAAGCTAGAGTTTGTTCAAATTGACAAATTAGATAACACTCACCTTTAAGGACTTTTCATCAAAAGCAGTATTTAAAAATATCACCAGTATACACAATAATCTGAACCATAACATTGTTTTTGAATTGTAAAAATGTGGTTTAATCAAATATTCAACCCTTCCCTCCTTTTGCCCTGCTGACCTCACCTAATATTTTATAAATTCTATAACAAAACTCTAGGGAGTGCTTGCCAGTCCAGCTTTTTTGGAAATACTGCATCTTTTGCCACAGAGTAGGTTTCTATTCTAGGATTTCTAAAGGGCTGGCTCTTCCTTCTTTGCATGGAGGCAGTGGAAGTTTCCCTCTGAGACCTGGAACCCCAGCCCTACTGGGTGATGCAGAGGAAGTGAGCCCTGGAGGTGTCTGTGCCCATGCAGCTCCTCAAAGCCTTCCTGGCTTGGAGAGTCTGAGGAGGCCCCAAATCTCCTGAGCTCAGAGAAGGTCTCCTTCATTCTGGTTTGGCTTTGACCAAACACCCTGTTGCAGGTCTTTTATAAATGAACATCCTCTACACCAGTCTGTGAAATGTTTCTTAAAGTCAGGGTTGTGTGGCTAAATCTATTTGAGAAACATTTCAGATTCTAACCTTCAATGGCACACCATACCACAACACACTATAAAGCCTTGTTTACCTTTATTTCATCTAGAATGTCTTGAAATTATATGACCATAGAAATTAAAACTTAATTGGCCAGAGAATCTTTTGTTGGCACAAGAACCAATAACTAGTCTAAAGGACTAGTGATTTGTGTCCTCCTCCCTCGAAGACAGAAAGGCTCTGCTACTGCAGCCTGTCTTAGCTCTTCAGAACGCTTGGCCATGTGATGGACATCCTTAAAACCCTCAAGTCTCTGAGAGGTTCAGAGGTATGGCTCATTAACATCAAAGAGTTTAAAATTTCTAATAAGCATTGATAGTAAATAGTTATAACCAAAGATAGCTGGAATCAAAGTAGTACCCAGGAAAGCCTAGAATAACCTAATGGTCTTTTATGCCTCTACAAATAAAGCTTGAAGCCTTTTTATAAGTAACATGGTATAATAGAACATAGACTTTGACATTGGAGAGTAACTTGAATCAAACCTTCCATTCATTAGCTGTGGTATGGTCATGTACAAATTACTTAATGCTTTGAGCTTCAGTTTCCTCACCTGTAAAATGGAAACTATGCCATCAAAAATCAAATGTGTTGAAGTGCCTAGTAATGATGTCAGACACACAAGAGGCTTAACAAATGATTGTTGCTTTCCCTCCTTTCACTCAAAGTGACTTGCTAACTTTACATGATAACGTAAGGGTAGAACTAGGAATGGAATCGGATCTTCTGGAGCTAGTCCAGTGTTTTTTTTTCCAGGCTGATGTTTTCCATCATAGGAGCTGATATGAGTTATCTGTGTATTCATCCCATCAGTTCTTTGGGGAATTTGTAATGTGATGTTTTAAAAGTTAATTCTCTTAAAACAAATATTATAATACAATTGTTTACCCAAGATCCCAATAGTTTCTGTAAATGAGCATTCTCACTAGATGGCAGCATTGTTTCATTTACTTTGAAAGTTCAATTGTAAATGGATCACTGATGATTCTAGTTACAATTTTATTAATGAGACAGTAAGGCATTTGTGGGTGAATGTCCCTTTATTCCTCCATTAGGTAATTCCTCTTTAAGAAAATAAGTGAATTTTTATGTCATCACTGTGAGCTTCTCTTGGATCAGTGGTCCAGTGGTGATTAAAAAAAAAAAGAAAAAAAATGTCTTTCCTACCTGAGGTTGTGCTTCCTATTCAGGAGCTACATGTTCCTTTTAGTTTGATTTCAAGTGAGGGAATCTGCCTTCAAATTCTTTTCTTTGACCTTTGTTCATTGCAATCTGGCCAAACATTTGTTTCCCAAACTCCCTTGGCTCTTAGGGCTGAATTGCTTTGTGTTGGTTTTAAAAGGTGGCTCCTCAGGATTTTAGCCTAAGAGAAATTGATCTTTAATCAATGTTCTACAATACCTTATAGAGGCAGTATGCAAATAATTTTCCGTCAATTCCAGGGCAAGCAGACTAAAAGGGGCAGTCTGTGTGGCATTAACTTATAAACCGTAGTGCTTTCGGCTGACCCCTGATGGATTTTCCATGTGCTTCTACAGAGATGAGTCTGGGAATGCAGAGGTTGAGAGATGGCTGGCTATTGAGTCTGAAAACTATCAAATGCCTTTGGCCAGGGTCTCTGATGACTTCTGTTTGCATGTTGTTATAGCTGTGTCATTGGCTACGTCGGGGAGCGATGTCAGCACCGAGACCTGAGATGGTGGGAACTGCGCCACGCTGGCCATGGGCAGCAGCGGAACATCACCGTGGTGGCTGTTTGTGTGGTCGTGCTGGTTCTGGTGCTGCTCCTGGGGCTGTGGGGTGCTCACTACTACAGGTGACCCTTTCTTCCCATTGGTACCCTTGAACCTCTAAATCCTCCCAGGGGAACGCCTGCCTCCTCAGGCAGTACACCTCCTTCAGTACATTTCCTTCATCTATATGTGTACTACATTTTAAAAGGGGAGTAATAGTTTTTTAAAAGCCCAGGATTTTACTGCCCTAAAATATCAGTGCATTTATTTGTTGTTGTTGTTGTTCCATTTCAGTCTTTGTCCAAATATAGTTCAGGTGTCTGTTTGTTTATTTTTGTGGTGCTTGGGATCATGCCCAGGGTGTTAGGCAAGTGCTTTAACACTAAGCCACATTCCCAGGCAGTGTGCATTTTTTTAAGTAAGTTACACTCCATGTATGTATACCTTTATTTTATTTATTTATTTTTATGTGATGCTGAGGATCGAACCCAGTGTCTCACACATGCTAGGCAAGCACTCTATCACTGAGCCACAGCCTCAGCCATAGCAGTGTGCATTTTTACATTCCTGTTTCTTCTTTTAGCATCCCATGCTCTTCTTGCCCCTGCTCCCAGCCAGTGTAACTATAATTTTTCATGACTGACTTTCATTGAGTTAATTTCACACAAAATATGGCTTTTTATTGAAGAAAATCAGCATCTTCTCTCACTTTGGAAGGAGGTTTCTGATCCTTGAATTTTGTATTTTCATTCATTTAAAGTTAACAGTTAAAAACCATGGAATACTAACACACTTTTAATTTTTTAAAAATCACACTATAGTAAAGGTATAAATAGGCATCACCCTGTTCATTTTATATTTCCTTAAGTAGAACATTGCTGGGTATGGTGGCACATGCCTGTTAATCCCAACTACTTGGGAGACTGAGATAAGAGGATCCCAATTTCAAAGCCAGCCTGAGCAACTTTGTGAGAGCTTGTCTCAAAATAAAATTTTAAAAAAGAACTGAGGGTGTAAGCTCCATGGTACAGCACTTGCTAGTGTGTGTGAGACCCTGGGTTCAATCCCCAGTACTATAAAACAAACAAACAAACTAGAAGACTTTGGGCTGATGGTGACTTTATGAGATTATCTAGTTCAGTCATGTCATTTTATGGCTAAGAACCTAAGATCCAGTTAACTCATAGGTTCCAATTCTTTGGAAATGTACAAATACCTGCTATTATCTTAAGATAAAAATCCAACATCATTTACTTGCACTACACAACCACTCATGTCTTTTTATTTTGGAAAACTCAACATATAAGCCAAGATACTTTTCCTTGAGATCCTGCTATATTCTAGTTGTAGTGGTTAAGAGCATAGGTTTTGGAATTGATACCACAGGTTGTCAGTGACAAGTTCTGCTCCCCCAAATGTTGAAGTTTGAACATTAGAGAAGCACGCCAAGACAAGCATATAAAGCAGGGTTTATTTAAAAGGGTAACATAGACTTCGGGAGGGAGAAGGGGGCCATTGCTGGTATCGTGGTTGTTAGAAAACTGCTGAAACATAGTTAACTTAGCTGGGAACACCGTGTTAGTGAAATAAAAGGGTTTATTAGGGTGCCACATGAGCAAGGGTAGGGAAAGGAAGGGAAGGGAAGGGGGGGTAGGGATGGAGGGGAATAGGGACAGGCAGGAACGGAGAGCAGGAACAAAAGGCAGCAGGAACAGGAAAAGGGGCGGCAGGAACAGGGGGCTGGCTTAAATAGAGTAGGGGCCATAAAACCCCCTTGGAGTGAGTCCTTGTCCTATAGGCCAGCAGAGGTGGGGGGGGGGGTAGTGGACAGGGGACTTGCTGGTCAGGTTTTGGTCACGCTGAGGATCCTGGGAGCTGTAGTTTTTCACAAGGTACCTGGGGAGGTGTGGCCTTCTGCCTGGGAGGTGCAGCCTCTGCCTAGAATCCAACAGTGGTATCCCTAGAAGGGAGGCAGGTCTACCTTTCTTTTTTTTTTTTTTTTTTTAATATTTATTTATTTGTTTTAGTTGTACACTGAGGATCGAACCCAGCCCCCCACATGCTAGGCGAGCACTCTACCACTGAACCACAACCCCAGCCCATGGCTACCCTTTTTATATGTCCTGGGCTTCCTTTGTTGTTCTCCTGCTCTCTTCCCCTTATCTCTCTCCTTCCTGCCTACTTGACCAGGCCTGGTGGGATGGCCAAAAGGTGAGAAGCAGATGGACTGAAGGGGGAAGGGCAGGATGGAGCAGCCCCAGAGACATTAATTAACAACTGTATAGCTCCCTGTAGGGAGGGGCAGTTCCTGGGACAGGTTACCTTAGCAATAGGTTGGGGTAGGGGCAGGTTCTTGATAAGGGTGGAGGAAGGGCTCTGAAGGAATTAACATTCCAGTCCCTCAGGGAACAGTCTTCCCTCAGTCTCCAACTTCTGGGGACTCACTCAAAATTGGCTTTCTTGATTCGACCTGACTCGATTTACCTATTTATACTGACTGCCTGTCAGATTCTAGTTTCAGAATCACATTGCATATGTTCAAGTCCCAGTTAGTGCCTAAATAAGACATCAGACATGTTTAGTATCTGTATTCTTATTTCCCTTGCTATAAAGTAGGGACAAAAATAGTATTTACAATATCATCAAAATGTCCATACTACCAAAAGCATTATACAGATTCAACACAATTCCAATCAAATTCCCAATGTCATTCTTCAAAGAAATAGAAAAAGCAGTCATGAAATTCATTTGGAAAAATAAAAGACCCAGAATAGCCAAAGCAGTCCTGAACAAGAAAAGTGAAGCAGGGGGCATCACCATACCGGACTTTAAATTATACTATAGAGCAATAGTAACAAAAACAGCATGGTATTGGCACCAAAACAGACTGGTGGACCAATGGTACAGAATTGAGGACACAGAGACTAATACATATAATTTCAGCTATCTTATATTAGACAAAGGCGCCAAAAATGTACAGTGGAGAAAGGATAGCCTCTTCAACAAATGGTGCTGGGAAAACTGGAAATCCATATGCAACAAAATGAAATTAAACCTATATCTCTCACTATGCACAAAATTCAATTCAAAGTGGATCAAGGATCTAGGAATTAGACCAGAGACAATACGCCTAATAGAAGAAAAAGTAAGCTCCAATTTCCAACATGTCGGATTAGGCCCCAAGTTCCTTAATAAGAATCCTGTAGCACAAGAATTATTACCAAGAATTAATGAATGGGATAGATTTAAACTAAAAAGCTTCTTTTCAGCAAAAGAAACAATCAGTGAGGTGAATAGAGAGCCAACTAATTGGGAACAAATATTTAATACATGCACATCAGATAGAGCACTAATTTCTAGAATATATAAAGAACTCAAAAAACTGAACAACAAAAAAACAAATAATCCAATCAATAAATGGGCTAAGGAATTGAAAAGACACTTCTCAGAAGAAGATACACAATTAATCAACAAATACATGAAAAAATGCTCAACATCGCTGGCAATTAGAGAAATGCAAATCAAAACTACTCTAAGATTTCATTTCACTCCAGTCAGAATGGCAGCTATCAAGAACACAAACAACAATAAATGTTGGAGAGGATGATGCGGGGAGAAAGGCACACTCTTACATTGCTGGTGGGACTGCAAAATGGTGCAACCACTATGGAAAGCAGTATGGAGATTTCTTGGAAAACTGGGAATGAAACCACCCTATGACCCAGCTATCCCACTCCTGGGTCTCTTCCCAAAGGACTTAAAAACAGCATATTACATGACACAGCCACTTCAATGTTTATAGCAGCACAATTCACAATAGGTAGGTTGTGGAACCAACCTAGATGTCCCTCAGTAGATGAGTGGATAAAGAAAATGTGGTATATATACAAAATGGAGCCAGGCGCGGTGGCGCACGCCTGTAATCCTAGCACTTTGGGAGGCTGAGGCAGGAGGATCGCGAGTTCAAAGCCAGCCTCAGCAATGGCGAGGCACTTAGCAACTCAGTGAAACCCTGTCTCTAAATAAAATTACAAAAAAAAAAAAGGGCTGGGGATGTGGCCCAGTGGTCGAGTGCCCCTGAGTTCAATGTACCAAAAAAAAAAAAAAAAAAAAAAAAAAAAAAAAAAAGGAATTTTACTCAGCAATAAAAGAGAATAAAATAATGGCATTTGCAGGTAAATGGATGAAGTTGGAGAATATAATGCTAAGTGAAGTTAGCCAATCCCAAAAATCCAAATACCGAATGTCTTCTCTGATATAAGGAGGCTAATTCACAGTGTTGTTGGATGGAGGTACATAGGAGGATTAGAGGAACACTAGAATGATCAAAGAAAAGGGAGGGGAAGGGAGGGAGCATGGGGGAGGGAGGGGGGGAAAAAGGAAAAATAAAATTGGTGGTTGAATGAGATTGATATCATTATCCTAAATGCATGATTGAAGATCTGAATGGTACTTATATACTTTGTATACAAATAGTTGTTTGTAAAAAGATGCTATATATGTGCATTATGAATTGTAATACATACTACTACTGTAAATAAAAAAAAAAAAATTTTAAAAAAGAAAATATATCATCTTTTAGAAATCTATAGAATGCTTATAATAAGAAATTATATATTAGATAATAAATAAAAATTCAGTAAATTCCAAAATGCAAAAAAAAAAAAATAGTATTTATCGCAAGGGTTATTATGAGATTGAATTAATCAAAGTAAAGAGTTTAGTGTAGGCCTGGCCTATTGAGTTTAAATGCTAACTGTTGCTGTGATTTTCTGTGAATGATAATCTTTCCAATCAGAGTCAGATACTCTAAGACCTTTTATGCAAACTCCTGAGAGACAAGATTCTTAGGCACAAACTTGAACTTTTAATTCAGTGGTCTACCTAGTAACATTACACTTTTTAAAAAACTTGTTCTAACTAGTTATACATGACAGTAGAATACATTTTATTATATCATACATAAATGGAGTATAACTTTTCATTCTTCTGGTTGTACATGATGTAGAATTACATCAGTCATGCAATCATATATGCACATAGGGTAATAATGTTTGATTCATTCTACTATCATTCCTACTTCCAGACCCCTTTCCCTCCCTTTACTCCCCTCTGTCTAATCTAAAATACATTGCACTTTTAAAATATATATATATATTTTTAGTTGTAGGTGGACACAATACCTTTTATTTTATTTTTTATGTGGTGCCAGGGATCAAACCCAGCGCCTCACACATGCTAGGCAAGTGCTCTACCACTAAGCTACAACCCTGGCCCTATTTGTTTATTTTTATGTGGTGCTGGCAATTGAACCCAGTGCCTCATACATGCTAGGGAAGCACTCTACCACTGAATTACAACCCCAGCCTAGCCACTACCCCAGCTCGACATTGCACTTTTTAAACTTGTATTTAAACTCAGATGTTTTAGAAAAGAATATTTAATGATCTGTAGGTCATTCTACTGGACAGAATGCCAAAACAAAGGTGGATCTTGACAAATAGTGTAGAAAAAAAAAATAGAAAAAAGAAACAAATTCATGTGTGCCATAATTATTTTTCTCTATTTGATGTATTATGATGTTATTATGTCTTATGTTATACTGACATCTTTCAGAGATGTGGATTGAAAACTAAAGGCAAATTGCTGGATTTGTTTGACTTGGAAGGGGTGTGTGTGTGTGTGTGTGTGTGTGTGTGTGTGTGTGTTGCTGGGGATTGAATCCAGGGCCTCATATACACCATGCAAGTGCTCTACCACTGATCTACATCCCCAGCCCATTGGCTTGGAATTCTAAGACCAGCACAGCAGAAAAATTACCAGAGACTTTACTTACAAAGAAGAATGTCTTCAGATTCGATGCCCATATTTCTAAAATCAAAAGCGATAAGGACTATTACTTCAAAAAGAAGGCTCATCAGAGCCCTTTCTTTTTCTTTTCACTGAAATCCATCCAGAGTTGTAAAATTTATTGGGAACAGATCTGTGGTTGTTTACTTAACAGTGCTGATAAGTGTGGCTGCTTATGGGCTACAAATCCTCAGCTATGTGATTGACCACATGTGCATTATTGATAGATCTATTCTGACAAGATAGTTGTCCCTGGCCATTAGTGAGTGGGATGAATGTTTTGTTTTGAGATTGTCTCAAATTTTGGCTTTACCTCAGGACTCAGAAGCTGCTATTGAAAAATCCAAAGAATCCCTATGAAGAGTCAAGCAGAGACGTGAGCCATGGCAGGCCTGCGGAGGGAGAGACTGGGATGTCTTCTTGCCCCCAACCTTGGGTAATGTGACCAAAGTAGACAAAGCTAGGAAGTGGCTCTATATACATCCCAATTCACTTTTTCTCCTTCTTAGTTTGGAGCAACTGGAATCTGTTATAACTTCCAACTGTATCTGGGTTAGCCAACACCACATCAGCTAGGGAGGGTTGGGGTGGGATGAAACTGTGTCCTATAATAAGGGAATCTGATGAGTTAGAATCTGATGAGTTAAAATACCACCCTAATTTAATGGCACAAGAATTGTAGGGAATTTTTGGTTTCTATTGTGTATCTTTTTCCTTTGACTTAAATTTTTAGGTTATGTGAAGTTTTCCCAAAATTTTAGGTGATCCCTTTCAAATGTATGTCTTAAAAATTCAAGAGCATGCACCTGGTATTCTTAATATTTTTTCCTTATACACATTTTAAGTCCATAGACTTTAGTAGCAAAATAATTTCCAGATTAACAAAAATATAGGATGCTTAAATTCATACTTATGATGGAAGTTCAAGTTTAATTCAAAGGCAGATTTGAGTTTGTTACTTGGTTGTTTTGTATTTTATCTGCCAACCCAGAATGTTTTCCAAAAAACGTACTGGATCCAGAAATGCAAGATATTTCCTAAGTATCTACTTCAGTATTGATTTCAGACCACTAGAGGGAAGACTTTCAACAAGCTAAGCTCTTTTGACACTGGGAATTTCCATTTCCAGAAATCCATCAGAGAACTGATTGAGGTGCTCTGTTGGTATATCTCTTGTATATATTGCAGAAAAGCTTGGAATATGTAGCAGGCCATGGAGAATTGAAACCTTAGGGAAGAACCGTTAAGAAGAAATTATGCAGGGGAAAAGGCAATGTTTGGAGTTCTATCCACATATCTGCAAACTCCTAGCCCCACCTTACCATGCATCCCCAGAGGATAGCATTCTTGTGACTGAGCTCTTTACCAACAAGTGATTATGTGTTCCAACTGTTATAGGCATTCGGTGTTTACTTGCTTTTTGGTAGAATTTGAGAATAGAAATAAGAAATGTGAAATCTAGCCGTACTACCTGGCTGATCTTCAGCAAGTCCTTTAAGCTCTATGGATCTTGCTTCCTCTTCAGTATAAGGGACTTAGATTACATGGTCTCTCAGATCTCTTAAGTCTCTGTAAGTGCCATAGCATGTGATTCTGGGAGGATTTACCTGTAGAATGTGCTCAGTTCTTGGAAGCCTCCTGACTGTGGACTTCGGAAGTACCCACATTGCTTTGCAGTCTGTGTGGTATTTCATTCAGGTTTTGGATGGCAGATTTAATTTATTTAATTTAAATCAGGGGAAAGAAGGAGAAACACAGTCCTTTTATTTTTATTTATTTTATTATTATTATTAACTTTTGTGTGTGTGTGCTTAGAGTTGAATCCAGGGCTTCACATGTGCTAGGCAAGTTCTGAGCTACATTCCCAGCCCTGTGAGTCTTTAAAATTAAATAAAATTAAATTTAAAAAAAAGATAAAAAACACTTGCTGCATGTCACTTGCTTGTTGGCTCAGTGCTGTTAGGAAGCGCCTGGGCTGGGCTTTGCTGAGTTCTGTCCTCCCCAGCTGTCATAAGTGTCATCCACACCAACTGCTGCTGCAGATATCAGAGGGAGTGGGAGAAAGCTGAGCACCCAAACTGGAAGGAGAAGCAGAAGAAACAAATCTGGTTCCATCAGCTGCCTTCCCCATCTCAGCCCAGAATTTTGGGTCCTGTGTTCTTCCAGCACAGAGGCAAATGGTTGGAACATTTGCGGCATAGAAGGGTGGATTTTGACTTGAACCAGAAATAATGGGCCTGTGCCCTTAAACAGTGGTCCCATGTTGGTTTTGCAATGTGTTGCTGCAGAGAGACCATTAATAAGGAGAAGACAAAGGATGATTAGTGTTGTGGAAAATAAGAAAATGAAAATATATGTTCATGAGATTTACCCCTTTGTTACCAACATTCCCCTCTCTTTTCCCTAATTGACTCCACTCATCATCCATTCCTATACTTTTATATTTTTAAATTCCTATTCTCTTGCTTCTGGGTTCTGGGTTCCTTCCTGTGGGAGGCCCATTTCTGAACCAGTGGAGCATGGTCAGTCAGAGCCTTGGGCATTCCTTCCACTGGGTTACTGATTGACCAAGCAGGATTTTAGCCATCTGTGTCCTTTATCCTAGAGCATGGGTCACTTCTTTCTTTTATTTTTTTTCCTTTTATCATTGATCTATTTTAATATCTGATCTATCTAGCCTGAGTGCAAGCCAGTGAACTCTGCTCAGCCTGCATTCCAAGTACCCAGTCATTGTTATCCAAATAATGACAAAAGTCATCATTTTTGTTGACTGAAGAGAAATGTTGTTTACTGGGCCTCCCTTTTAGAATTCTGTTTCCCAGTCTGTTCAACCATAAGAAAACATTTGATGGATCCCTGCAAAATAATATTTGCACTATTGGTTATCAGTACCTATTTGTGACACCAAGTTACTCAGAACTTGGTAGCATATTTAAGTGAATTTACACAAATTATATGGAAAGTTGTAGCACAAAAGTGCATGTGATATTATTTGGCCAATGAACAATGCTTAGAGTACTTATGGATTCTTGGATTATTTATAATAAAATGGTAACCCACAGGGATCCATGCCCCAAAGCTGGGATTCCAAAATTAGAATAGAATCTTCAGTACAGACATTGGTAGTGTCCAGTTGCTTTAATAGAAAGTAGCATAGAGTTTCTAATTAAAACTGGAATCTTTCATGAGCCAGGGAAATAAATTTGACAGAATCTTTCTTCTAACTTTTACCTTATGTAGGATGAACATGATAAAGCCATAGACTTTGATTGATGTATGCTGAGATGATTTGTGAATTATAACCATAACCTCTCTTTTCCTTTTCTTTTCTTTTCTATAGTTTGTGGTCATAAAAGACCATCAAGACCTCAGGAATGGGAGTCAGCCTACCACTGGCAAGGATGGCCAGGCAGCAGATCTTGTCCAGTTGTCCTCCCTGGAGCCTGGTGATTGGTTATCTTTACCTGGATCATGAGTGTTTTCCAGTGAAAAATCTCATCTAACCATAAAAACAGTAGTAAAATTGTATAAGTTATGCGAGCATCTGGGCTGTGTTTAAACACCATGGAGCTTTAGAGAAACAAATTTGGACTGTATTTTTGTCTTATATGAGATTACCATGTTCACTAAAACTCTAGTCACATAGCAGTCTGCTAGGTCATTTTGAGCAAGTGCACAGTGAGTGACTTCTTATTTTGAATTACGGTTTTAAGGTCATTCTTGGGTTTGGAATCTGTATTGGTAGCTGTCGGTATAGATCCAGTGAAACTGTAAACGGCTTCAAGAAAATGTGTTCATGTTCTGGTGGGAAGGGTTCCCATGAATGTAAGTTGATCTGGGGATTTCAGAGTATTCAAGTCTTATCAGGGGCTAGACCTCGGCCAGATCCCTGGCTGGCTATGAAGCCCAGTCAGGCCACAGAGAGACCATAAAATCGACCCAGGTTCTTAGGCTGCTCTGGAACTCAGTCTGCTTCAGGTAGAAACGGAGTTAAATATCCTTTGACAGGGTATTTTGCCAGGAGTTGTATTATGATAAATCTCTTGGGCTGTGTCTTAGATAGCATTATTGTTTTTTTTTTTTCCCACAGCCCAGAGGACATTATTGAACATGCTTTTGTGTCATAAGCCTTTGAAAAAGCTTAGAGAATCTTTGTGCCAACAAAAACAGTTCCACTGCTAATAAAAGGAGCCAGTAAAATATCAACTCTACTTATATTTTCTGATATTTGCCCTTCATGCTTATTACCATAACCTTCTTTTCAGATTTTATTGAGAGAACATAGGCTTCTTATTCTGAAAAACTCACTCTAAAACCTCTCTTGTACACATGCTTTCAGGTAACCCAAAATACTAAATTCAGTAAAACCTTATTGCCTAATTTGAACAAGCCCTGGATGTTAAGCTACACTTAAGAATTGACTATAAAAACCATAAATACCACAATAAGTAATAGATTATATTACTGTTGCCTGTATAATTTTAAAATTCAGGGCTGGGGTTGTGGCTCAGCAGTAGAGCACTCGCCTAGCATGTTTGTGGCCCAGGTTCGATCCTCAGCACCACATAAACATAAATGCATTGCATTGTGTACAACTAAAGCAAATAAATAAATATTTTTAAAAAATATTCAGCATTTTGAAAAGTTGCTTGTTTTTTGTTATTATTGGTAGCACTACTAGAAAGTAACAGGATCTCTTATGGTTACATACAACTTTTTTTAAGCACCTAAAAGCTCATACTTCTTTCTTATGAAGGTAATCTGCTTTAGAGGTACATATTATATAATTTTGCAAGTCAACCAGCAGCACAATGTTATGACAGAATGTGGTTACATTCAGAAAAAAACTAAAGACCCATTATAGTTAGCTGTGTAGTCAGTGACAGTTTAGAATGCCTACTTTTTTGCACTCTGCTACAAAACAATTTAACCCATTTTATGAGGCTACTCATCTAACTGTCTCCCAATATGTGTAACATATCCCTGATCATGTTCAGCTGTCTCATAAATGCCTGGGGTGAAAGTGTACTTGGGGAAGGAGATAAAGATCAATTTTGGCTGTGAGCCAATCCCTTCTCTGTTCTTGGAAAGTCCATAGAAACACAGTACTTGTGGTATATTTGCAGAATCATTTTTGTTGACCTTAGCCAATATCAACTCATGCAAGTTAAGTGCAGAGCAACTTGCTAGGGGCAGAAGAGCACGTTGGGAGAAAGGGATACAAGTGCACTGAAAACTTGAGTTTGTTCCAAAGTAATTTATGGTCCAGATGTGGAGATAGGAAGTACACAGAGAAAGCCAAAGAGCAATATCAGGTAGCATAGCTCTTTGAATTATCTCAACCAATCAAGACAGTTTTAATTTTTGAAATTGAGTCTACAATAGTTTAAGAATGTGTTCTTTTTGTATCTCATATTTCAGGCCAATTCTCAAACCCCAGTTTTTAAGGGTCTCTTTTGTTGGACATTATGAATGATGTGAATACTAAATTTTTCTTCTTTTTTAAAATTTGTTTATTTTTTCCCTATAGGGTCAGTACAGCCAACTTCATGGAGACAGGAGCCCCCCATATATGGAATAGGCACAGAGCAAGTCTGCTGGATCCCACCATCAAGTGATAAAAAAATCTAGACTCCAGGTAATGGAGTGAAACTATCCTCTACCTTCCTATGAAGTTGAGAAGCCCCACCCTTCTCCAGTCAGCCAACGCATTATAGCCACAAAAATTCACCATGCCAAATGGAACTGACTCAGTGACAACTGGAGTTAAAAGGGAGGTCAAGAACAAACCATGTTGATGGACAGCATATTTTCTTTTAAAAAGTAGAATACTAAAGATTTTGGTTCCACAATCTCAATGGTTACTCACCTAATCAGGGTTCTAGAGACAAATGTGTAGTTGTGCTTTTGTGTTTTTCTCCAAGCAATCCCATTGCAGATTTTCAAAAAAGAGCGACCAGGAGAATTGGGACACTTGTGCTTTATGAACTATGATGTCTTAAATAGCCAATACAGATAGATATTTTTTCTCCCCTGCACCCTTAGAATAAATCTGGGGATAAAGCAGGTTTGGTCAGTTACAAAGTAATTTCTTTGATCTGGATAGCATTCTTAACCCAATTTCATGAAATGACTGGAATATTATAAAATTACTGTTTAGATACACTGTAGGAATTTATTAACCATTGGTCCACGCTAGTAATTTTGCAGAATGAATTGTCATAAATTAATGAAAAGTACAAGAATTTGCAACTTGATTTTTTCAGAATGAGATTACTTATCTTTATATTTTAAAATCTTTGAATGAAATCATTCAAAATTTAAAGCATTTCCCAAAGACATCATTATTTCTTAATCATTATTATTCTCACAGCATTACAGCATTTTTCCCAATGAAAATGTTAAATTCTTCCTTTGTATGTTTGCACAGACTTGTTTTTCACATATGAGATTGTAAGCAAATTCCCTGATTTATTTTCATTTTCATTATGGGTGGCAATCAGTTTCTTATAATTATTTAAATAAAATCACCATAAAACATAAACATTTTACTGTACTCTTGATTAAGTAATTAATTATAGTTGGGGGTGGTGGTGATAAAGTTGAACCAAAGTGATTTGCCAACCTTATTATTACAATTTTTTTAAAAAATTTGAACTTATAACTCTGACTTCATAAAGTAAAATTTCACATGTTATTCTAATTAAGTGTTTTCCTTGCAGCAAATGCATTGTTACTCCAGATAACACAACTTGCCTAATGCAGTAATTTTGGATTGTTTGAGGCTTTGGATTATCCAGTTTATGCATTAACTAGTCCCTTTGCTTTTTTTTGTCTTTCATTTCTCTCAACACCTCAGATTTTGGTTATAGTAGAAATCAGAATTAAAAAGAATTGAAACCTGTGTTTTCAGGTGTATATTTTATAGAAATTTTGGTAAAGATTTGGTGATGGGGAGGATGACTTAAGACTTATGGATATTAGTTAACTATTCAGTATGACATCCTTCCTAGCTAATTAATATATTATCAGTATTTAGCTTTGTTTTAATTAATAACCAGTATTCTAGAGGATCAGGAGATATATTTATTTCTGATGAATAAATTGACCTCAGAAAAAGAAGAGCCATAATTTCCCCCAAGTTTTTTTTTCTTTGTTTGAATTGAATTTTCTTGTTGTTTCCTCTAAAAGTTAGCATTTTTGCAGCCTTAAGGGTTTGAATTACCTTTTTGTACTTCATTCAGGATTTTGGTGATAATAACCAAAGAAATGATATAAAACCACAATAACATATAACATGCCATTATCTTTGAACTAGTGAAGGAGCCCCAATTAGGGAGATGGCTATTGCGGTCAGCTGGAAGCCATAAGTTCCACCTGATAATAAGTATGTATGTGACGCACCTGTAAATGCACGTGAGGCATCCGCAAAGCTAAAGGTATATAACCGGGTGAAAGCGGTCGGAGTCAGGAGAAGAATGAATTCATTCAGTCAGTCATGCAGTCGCTCGGTCGGAAGAAGAGTTCGAGTCGGAGAAGAAGAAAAGAATCAGAGTGGCCAGAACATAGGCAGAGCGGTTACAGAAGAGAAACCAGATAGAAGAAGTAATTGCTGGTCAGAGTCAGGCCGAGGCTCCCGAGGAAGAAAGAAGAAAGAACAAAGAAGAAAGAAGCTCTAAAAGCTAAGCTCTCTCTCTCTCTCTAAAGAAGAAATCTCTCTCTTTCAAGCTCTCTCTCTTTCTCTTTAAACTCTAAGAAGATGAAGAAGAAAAAGCTCTTTCTCTCTAAGCTCTAAGATCTTTCTCTCTAAGCTCTAAGAAGAAGAAGAAAAATCTTTCTTTCTCTCTCTAAGCTCTTTCTAAGAAAGTAAAAGTAAAAGTAGTAGTATCTTTACTCTGCCTCCGAGAGTTTTCCTCCCGCGGCGCCGTGGCTGGCCATGACAGGCAGCTTACAAACTAGAAAATCCCTGTTTGCATTTAGCGTTCAATGACTCCGATACCTTAGAAACTGGGACCATTTTAAGTCCTTCACCAGGCTGTTCTTCTAGCCATCCAGTCAGTTTAAAGAAAAAAAAAAATGTACCTTGTGTACTTTAGTCAGTAAGTCATCCTGAAGAGTTTTCTTGTCTTCCTTTCTTCCATCTTCATGTTTCCACTAGAAACGTTCTACTTTATTTATAACCTAAGTTAAAATGAATATATATATATTTTTTGGTGGTGCTGAGAATTGAACCCAGGGCCTTGTGCATGCTAGGCCAGCACTCTACCAACTGAGCTATATTCCCTAGTCCCCATGAATATTTTTATCTAAGATATTTGATTTGCATTTTTTCTAGACTGAATATTTTCATTTCCTAACTCTGATGGTCCCATTGTACACAATACCTGATTGAGATTCCATTTGACTAAATGTCACTTACTATATATGAAATGAACATTCTGTCCTCTTTTGGAGCACATAATGAAAACTTAGGACACTGTGTTCTTTTGAATCCATATGGTTCTGGTTCTACCTACTGCCTTTGATTTCCAACTAATTCCCTTTTCATGCCAATGAATGATTATTGTATAACAATTGAAAATGTGATAGTAATAAATCCTTAAACAAACACTAATAAGGCTAAGAGAAATAAAAACTATCTAGTTAATTTAAGTAGCTGTGACAGGCAATATTTTATGTTTTGCTGTGTTTCTTTTATGTTTTCTTTCTTCTTCTTTTAAGTTCTTAAATGAGAAACCCCTGTCTGCATTGTTTCATGTGCACTTCAGCTCTAGGCCTGCCTGAAGCAAACACTCTCCTGCTGAGAACTTGACAGAGTTTCTCTAACTAGAGGCTATAGGCAAGCAACAAGAGAAACACCAGGCTTTACACATTGGTAGCCTTGTGCTGTCAAGTAGGTAAGCTGTAACTGTTTCCCAGAGTTCATTTCTTTGTATTTTTGTGATATAGTTGGTCATCGTGGTTAGATGCAGTGAAAGAGGCACAGTTGCCAGTGAATGCTCACTCTTTCTCATGGAGATTGCTGCCAGGCTGCAAATTTCCTCATTGTTCCTTACTCGGTATCATCTCTTTATCCTTTCTGTTGACCCCAGTGCATACCAGTGATCCCAGACTCACTGCCAGACACAGATGCATCAATATTCCATAGCCTTCTCTCAGCTGCTCTACATACTCCCACTTGGGAAGTTGGAAGTGCCTGTCTTCATAGCTCTCCCTGCCAACTCCAGGTTGGCCATAGGTTCCATTGTGTTTCATGATTCCTGATCAGTCATTATATTCTGATGTTCCAAATCCCTTCTGGACCTTACTTTTCCAGATCCTTTTGCAATTATGTAAGATTTAATTTTTACAATAAATAATTATTACATAATATATAGTGATTTGCTTACTTGATTGAACCCTGACCAATAAAACAGGCAAATGCAACTAAATATTTAAAGTACACATAATTCTCATGTTACTAAAACAGTAAGGTTAGATGTTTAAAATATGTAAAGATGAAAATAAGGAAATTGCACTCAGATTATTTTCACAGAAAATGCAAAATAATCTATAGTTAAATTACCAGTTGTAACACAACTTCAAAATACCTCAGTAATACTAACTAGAAAATGTAGTTAAAATATATTGGTTGTGATAGTAATATAAATGTGAAGTAACCATGAATAAATCTATTAGGTGTCTTATTCCATTACAGGGAAGATTAAAAATGGAAAAACTTTATAGAGATGACCCAAAAGAAGATATACCATGTTCATGTATAGGAAATTTTAATGTTACAAAGTTGTTACTTCTCAAAGATATAGACTCAATAACACTTTAATAAAAATGTCACTTTTTAAAATCAAACTTGAAAAACTGCTTCTAAAATGCATATGGAAAGGTCTGGTCATGTAAGTTTATATTTATCAGGAACCTTCTGCTAAATAATGAGAAAAACTGTTAGTAAAATAAAATGAATATTGTAAAGAAGAAGAAAGAATAAATAAAAAGAAAACTGAATAAAATCCAAACAGTAGTCCATTCAAAGACAACAGGCAGTTACTAAGGCAATAAGGATTTGAAGGGCTAAGCTCTTGGAGAGAAAGAATGAAAACTGCAGTGGTGAAATTGACAGTGTCACTTTTCTTCTTTTGAGTATTTGCTAATGTGTAAACAGCCAGCTGAAAGGATATGCAAAGAATTATAAAAATAGAGCAAAGCTTGTGATAGTCTTATGGAGCTAGGAAACAAAATTCAGAATTTAGTATCTGCAGAAGAAGAGTGGCCCTTATAACTAATCAAAGCTTTCAGGTAAGATCTTTGAAGAGCTACACCGTAGGAATAAAAAGCTAACTGAAATAATTCCATCCTCATAGAGATATAAATTTAAATTAGCTTATTCCAAAATAGAATAAGGTGATTAAAATCTTTAATTTTGCTTCCAGCAAGAGTGAACCTTCTCTGGAGGAACATAATGACATTCAGAATCTGTGATTTCTTTAAATTTTTATGTACAACATTGCCCTCAATTAAAAAAAAATACTAGCTGGGCGCGGTGGCGCACGCCTGTAATCCCAGCACTTTGGGAGGCTGAGGCAGGAGGATCGCGAGTTCAAAGCCAGCCTCAGCAATGGCGAGGCACTTAGTAACTCAGTGAGACCCTGCTTCTAATAAAAATACAAAAAAGGGCTGGGGATGTGGCCCAGTGGTCAAGTGCCCCTGAGTTCAATCCCCGGTACCAAAAAAAAAAAAAAAAAAAAAAAAAAAAAAAAAATACTATACAAGTGAGAGGAGTATAACAATTAGCCAAAAACCAAAAGGGAAGGAAAGCAACAACAATAAAACAAAAAAACAAGTCAAATAAGCAGACTTTTGGGAGATCCAGTTATTTAATTTATCAGACATGGGTTTTAAAATAACTTAGGTTTACATATTGAAGAATACACAGGATAAGAAAAAGAATTTCAATAAGAACTTGAATCTGTAAAAATTATAAACTGGATCCAAGCATTTTGGCCAGTGACTTGGAGGCTAAGGCAGGAGGATCACAAGTTTGAGGCCAACCTCAGCAACTTAGCAAGACCCTATCTCATAATTTTAAAAATGGACTAGAGATCTAGCTAGAGGTAGAGGTAGAGGGCCCCTGGGTTCAATCCCCAGTTCCTAAGAAAACAAAACAAACATATAAAAAGATAAAACAATAACTGAAGAAGAGACATAATGAAGGTAAAGTAATATTTGAAGAGATAATGTATGAAAACACTCTAAAAATTAAAATAATAAAAAATTAAAATGAAAAATAATAAACCAGATTTAAAAAATAGTATAAAACCAAACAGAAAAAAAAAAACAAACAAAACTAATAAAATAAAGAAATAGGGAAAATTTAAAAGCACTCATAAATAAGAAACATTACTTTCAAATGAACAATAAAACAGATGACTGATAATAGAAATGATGAAAGTTAGAGGGAAATAGAATATGTTTCAGATATGTAAAGACCTAGAATTCTATATTCATCCAAAATGTTGTTCAAAAGTGAAGACAAAACCAAGACTTTAGAGAACACAAACCTAAAGACATAGAACATCTATCTGTACCAATACAAATTTTGAAGGGAAGTTTTCAGGCAGATGTAAAATGATCCTAAATAGAATCATGAAAATATGGCAAAAAATGAAGAGCAATTGAAAGGGTCAATATTTAGGCAAAGGTAAATGGATAGAGACCCTGTGTGAAAACATTGGAAGTTACTAGCAAAGAAGAATTAAATAGGAGGACTTGATTCATCAGACATCAGAAATTATTGTAATGCAACAATAACTAAGAAATGTGGTACTGTTGAAGAACAGACAAGTAAATGAATGAAAGAAAGACCTAGACAGAGAAACTCAAAAGATGACTGTGTGGCCAATGTACATCAGTCCATAAAAATGGACTATTAGTAAATATAGCTAAGATCAATCATCCATTCACAAAATAATACAGCTTCCTACCTTACAGTGTATGTAAATATCAACTCATGGTAGACTATACATTTGAATTTGGGAGGCAAAACTAATAAAGTTTTGAGAAGAATGTATTGGAGCATGTTTTAATAATTTTAGGGGAAGGAAGGATTTCTTAATTAAGACCCAGAAAAGGAAAACATTAATAAGTTATTGTTAAAATTAAGAACTTCTATTCCTAAAAGTATACCATAAAGAGGGTAAAAAGTATAAGATTTAAATTGAAAATAAAATTTCAATAGGTATAATTGACAAAGAAGCATGTAAATCTAGAATTAATAAACACTTCCAATAGTCAATAAGAAAAATACAATAGAAAAATGGTCAAAGAGGGAAGACCAGGAAGTGGTAGGGAATGATATTGGTCCAAATTATATTGTTACACATGTGCATCCTAGTGTACAACTATGATACATCAATAAAAATGTGGAAACAATGTAGGGGAGAAAAAAATAAAAGAAATACAAATGCCACAGTAAAAGATGATCAATCACAGCAACCAGCACAATGCAAAATGAAATAAGGAGATACCATTTCATATCCAGTCATGGGCAAACCATTTTAAAGTCAGCAAGGAAGTGGACCCTCCATCCTCCTACACACTGCTGGTTGGAGTATTAGTTGATACACACACTTTGTCATTGTCCACCACAGGTTAATATGTTCAGAACCTACAAGCTACCAATTCTAATCTGAGATAGATATCCTAGCGAACTCATATACATGTACATCTCAAAGCACAAATGAGAGTTCATGATACCAAAAAAAAAAGAAAAAAGAAATGGAAACCACACAAAGTCATCAATGCTAACATGAATTTTTAACGTGGGATTTTATTATGGAATACTCCATAGCACTTAAAATAAGTGAGTCACAGCTGTGCACATCAAAATGGATTAATCTGAAAAACAGGACTGCAAAGTGGTGCAACCACTCTGGAAAGCAGTATGGAGATTCCTCAGAAAACTTGGAATGGAACCACCATTTGACCTAGCTATCCCACTCCTAAGTCTATACCCAAAGGACTTACAATAAGCATACTATAGTAACGCAGCCACATCAATGTTTATAGCAGCTCAATTCACAATAGCTAAACTGTGGAAGCAAACTAGATACCCTTCAGTAGATGAATGGATAAAGAAACTGTGGTATATATACAGAATGGAATATTACTCAGCATTACAAGAGAATAAAATTATGGCATTTGCAGATACATCATTACCCTAGGTACATGTATGATTGCACAATTGGTGTGTCTCTACATTATGTACAACCAGAGAATTGAAATGTTGCACTCCATTTGCTTACAATGAATTGAAATGTACTCTGCTCTCATGTACAACTAAGTAGAACAAATTAAAAAAAAAAAAAAACAGTGTTTAATATTAGCTAATCAGGAAAACAAGAAAGAAGCAACTTTTAGGGGCTGGGGTTGTGGCTCAGTGGCAGAGCGCTCACCTAGCATGTGTGCGGCCCGGGTTCGATCCTCAGCACCATGTAAAAATAAAGGCATTGTGTACAACTAAAACAAATAAATGGAATTTTTAAAAAAAGAAGAAGAAGCAACTTTTACAAACCAAATAATTCATTTGTATAAAGTTCATAAGCAGGAAAAATTAATATATTGTTTATAGATGCAGGTTTAAGTGGTAAAATTACAATGCAAAGCAAATGAATCATTGGCAAAGAATTCATCAGGGTAGTTGTCTTGGGCGCTAGGAGAGAAGGCCTTCTGTGATGGGTACTCCAGCGCTTGGGAGCCTGGTTGTGTTCTAAGTCTCAGTGGAGAGCATGTGGGTGTTATTTCTCTGTGGAGTGTCTGTATACATTTATTTTCACTTCTTTTGTATGATACATTTCAACAGAAGAGCAGAAGGAACATAAGAAATTGTCCTTGAATTATATTGAGCAGTTCATGGATTCCAAAGCAGAATTATTCACATTCCTTACATTCACTGGGGCTGGGTTTGCTGAACTCTGGCTCCCGAAGCCATGGAGCACGCCTGCTGGATTAACATGCTTCTGAGCTGGGAATTTCCCCCCACCATTAAAAGAGCCCAAAATGAAGGCAGAAAATGCTATTTAAATATATATATGCCTTGAACACTTTTGACAAATAGAGGGATAAAGAAGAATGAGAAGATCAAGAAGAATTGAAAACCTGAGGAGAGAAGGGCTGTGTTAGCCCAAGAGACAATGTAGAAAAAAATTTAAAATTGGCATTTGGAATTTCATAAGAAATTATTTGGTTGGGGATGATAAACAATGATGTGCATAATTATAATGCAAAGGAGAATTCAAGTTCTGTTGCTTTGTTTTGCTCTGATCTTCTGATTTTCTTCTATTAGTTTAAGCTGACCTTCAACAATCCATTGTTTGGAGTTTCCCCTTTCAGTTTTAAATGCTGCTTTTCAAATCTGTGTGCAAGCTATTTTGTATTTGCTAAATTATTAAGCAGGTTCATACAGCAATGCATATGTTTGTCCTGAGCTGGGAATTATAATGAAACTGTCTGTACTTCCTGTATTCATGAGATAATGGATAAGGATAATTTTTAAGGAATTAAAATAGAAAATCAAGATAACAAATGGCAGGAAGCAGAAGCTTCCGCAATCTGGCTTTAAAGTTCTCTGCCTCCAACAACTTTTTCAATTCTCTACTATAACTCTCAGAACCAGCTTTGCTCCTTTATCACTTCAAAAATCATAGTTTTCTTTCAATTTGTCTCTTGGATTCCAAATGACTTTTTATTCTCACACAATTGTTACCACCTTCTTGTTCAAACATGGTTGTAAAACTCAGCAGAGTTCTCAGAGACTAAGAGGAAGGAAAAATCTGGACCTCAGGGATTGTACATGATATAAGAAAGAAGAGCCTTTGTGATCCTGGCCCTGCAATTGGAGAATCTGAGAGATGAGGTGTACCAAAGTCCACCTAGTTATGCTCAATGGAGTTTCCGTTCCCATCTCTCTGAAGAGAATCCTCTGGCTTCACTTTATGACCTAACCCTTGCAGCAACAGGGAGCTTGGTACTTCACAGGACAACTGTGATGCTGTTGGAATTGTAAGGAATTTCTTCCTATGGTGAGCTATCACAGCCCTCCATTGGCTTAGCTCTAAACTCAAGGAGACCAATTCTTCAAATATTTAAAATGGTGTCCCCTTCAAGACATGTCTCCAGAAAGTTTTCTCTTCTGAACGTCAGCTATCCACTACTTCTGATGCCCATTCTTCCATTATGTTTTCAGACTTTGTAGACATAGTTTCAAACTAGGCCAGTGCCCCTTCTTTGGAGGCTTAGCTCCAATATAGCAGCATTCTTTCTAAAGCAAGGTGCTCAAACTGTGAAGGAGCCCCAATTAGGGAGATGGCTACTGCGGTCAGCTGAAAGCCATAAGTTCCACCTGATAATAAGTATGTATGTGACGCACCTGTAAATGCACGTGAGGCACCCGCAAAGCTAAAGGTATATAACCGGGTGAAAGCGGTCGGAGTCAGGAGAAGAATGAATTCATTCAGTCAGTCATGCAGTCACTCGGTCGGAAGAAGAGTTCGGGTCGGAGAAGAAGAAAAGAATCAGAGTGGCCAGAACGTAGGCAGAGCGGTTACAGAAGAGAAACCAGATAGAAGTAATTCCTGGTCAGAGTCAGGCCGAGGCTCCCGAGGAAGAAAGAAGAAAGAACAAAGAAGAAAGAAGTTCTAAAAGCTAAGCTCTCTCTCTCTCTCTAAAGAAGAAATCTCTCTCTTTCAAGCTCTCTCTCTTTCTCTCTAAGCTCTAAGAAAAGCTCTATCTTTCTTTCTCTCTCTCTAAGCTAAGAAGAAAAGAAGAAAGAAGAAAGCTCTCTCTAATCTTTCTCTCTAAGCTCTTTCTAAGAAGAAGAAAAATCTTTCTTTCTCTCTCGAAGCTCTCTCTAAGAAAGTAGAAGTAAAAGTAGTAATAGCTTTACTCTGCCTCCGAGAGTTTTCCTCCCGCGCGGTCTGTGGCTGGCCATGACAGGCAGCTTACAAAACTGAGCACCAGACTCCAGATGGGGCCCCAAATCCTGGGGAGTACTAAGCAGTTTATTTCCTCTTTTACACTTTTTTTTTTTTTTTTTTTAAGTTTTGGTAGAAACTATATGACACAGAAATGTCATATAAAAATAATCATTAGCATAAAAACACCTCTAGAGCTAGCTGCCCTAAGGATGTAGATTGTAAAGTTACATAGTTTACCAGACATCCATTCAAGATGTTAAATGAAATACCCCTGAACCCTAAGGGGATGGGGAGGAGCCTGAGGAGACTAAGGAACTGGGGCTGCTCCCTTGTCCCCTCATCCCAAGGCTTCTTGTCTCTGCTTCTCTCTGCAGCTCTGTCCTGCTCTTTCTCTTCTCTTGGCAAAGCACCTTTGCATGACATTTATGGTTTCTTATACCATTGGTCTGCCGGTGTTCCATTGCGCCGTGAAACCAACCTACTGCAAACTCCATACAACCTTTTATTTTGCATATCCTCAACCCCATCCCCATCCCGTTTAGTGTCTCTTCAACTTGAATGTCCACAAAATTACCTGGGGGATTTTGTTAAAATTCAAATCATGGCTTAGTAGATCTGCAGGGGAAGTCAACATTTTTAACAATTTCTCTGCTGACACGGATGCTGCCTGTCTACGGGTCACACTGAATAATAAATGAACCAGGCTGTAGCAGACTTACTTTCCCAGCTTCCCAATTCCAACTTCCTGGGCAGAGGCAATTTTACTCTCTTGGTCCAGCTGTTGGATTTACTTAGCCTGGATCAGGTTGTTTTCCTGGCCTAGTTAGCCATTGGCAGAGGAAAAAAAGTACATAATACAAACATGGACACCTTGATGGGCCCTCTTGGCAAGAGCTGTGTGTAGATTGAGTAGTTGAAAATCTAAAATACCCCTACACCCAAGGTCACTAAAACTCCCCAATTATTTTTATGTAAATGGCCCATAAACCAAATTGTGTGCATCTTGCATTTGTGCAGTTTTTCTGATGGGAAAAGCCAAAATATAATTGGCATTGTTCTGATTGCCTTTGAACCCTGTTTACACTGTGTAGTTAAACCTGTTTCTAATGTTTGTGTGAACCCTGCCTATGCCCATCAAATTAAAATATTCCAGAAAAGAAAATAATATAAACTATCCTCTTAAAGACAGGTTTTCATATTTTATTTTTATTTTATTTATTTTATTTCATTTATTTATTTTTGGAGAGTGAATCCAGGAGCACTTTGCCACTGGACTACATCCCCGGTCCTTTTAATTTTTTTTTATCTTGCGACAGGTTCTTGCTAAATTGCTGAGGCTGGCCTGAAACTTGTGATCCTCCTGCCTCAGGAGGTCACAGCCTTGCTGGGATCACAGGCATGCACCACAGCACCAGCACACATATTCATATTTTAAATTCTGTTCTTCCATCATTCCAATGAGATTTTGGAAGAAAGGAAAGCCTTGCTCTCAGTCAGCTGTTCTAAAGAAGGAATAATTTATATTGCCTTTTTTTTTTTTTTTTTAATTTCTGTGCCAGACCCTAAACTCAGGGCTAGCCAATCTTCACTTATGTGAAATTTTCAATTATTATGGTCAAATAACTCTTTTCAAGAGCTTCTCCAGGTGGGCCAGCATAGCCCTTAGTGGAGTCAGTGAGAGTGATTTCCAAGTTGTGCACTTCACATCTGTGAGGAGACATTCAGAACTAAAGCCTCCACCCTCCACCAGCCCTGCCACTCCACCAGCCATGTAGGATGCTGACTTCCTCAGTATACTGGGAGTAAGGGCAACATTTTACTTTTACTCACTGATCTAGATACTCTCCCCTCCTGACTCCAATTAGCTCCAAAGTTTTGTAATTTCAAGTACATAGGTAGTTTCAAAGGACAGAAGTACTTGAAGGAGAGGGCAATGCAGAGCAGATGACAGAGATGAATGACACAGGATAATGAGAAAGTTCTCTGGCATGCATTTGGGAAAGGTAAAGTGACTCTGCTTGGAGAGCTTAGGAAGAAATCCTATAGCGATTCATTTCCACCCTGGATTGTTGGGGTTGGTCCTATTGTGCATTCACTTTAATTTTTTTTCAACTAGTCCTACCTAGAAAAATCATCTGATACATTTGGGGTTTGCAAGAGGGCTTCCATAATTCAGAGTTCTGGCACATTCATTTAATCAGAAACTTGGCTTCTTTTTCCTCTCTTCATTTTGTCAATTAAGGCATAGCCACAATGGATAGATTCATTCTGGAGGCAAAGAAAATCAAAGTACTCGCAGAGATTTGTTGGGCCAAGGAGACATTCACATGGGACCACTTTAGAGATCATTTTCCAAGGCTCATGAAAAATAAATGCAAGTGTCCGTGTGTGAGTCTGTTAGCATCTGTACTCTGCATTATGCATGACCCTCGCCATGTTTGTGGTGCGTCTATTCATCCCACTGTTCAACAGAATTTTCCATTTTTGCCAAATGGTAGATATCAAGATCAAATATGTTGTTGCTCACTCTGGTTTTCTTGGCAGGAGCATCTCTGTACTTTTCTTTTTCTTTCTTAAGCTATCTATAATTAATCTTTGTTTGGTATAAATAACCACAGAAGTTAGGCCTATGCCCTTAAGGGGTAGTTTTGAAGGCTTATAAAATCTTTCTAGTCTTAATATTTGCTTGATTTATTTTTAAATTACTGTCCTTTTAAAAAAAATTCAAATGTCATCACTTGTCTGTTGAAAAGTAGATCCTGCCAAGGTAATTAATAAATAGAACTCTGATGTAGATATTATAAGAAAGCAACAACAACAACAACAAAAACATAAAACAAAAAACACCCAAAGATCAGATTCCTTCTCCTTGTTAGTTTACACATAGTACCAGATATGCAAACAACATTGCAGGATCTTTTTTAAACAGTAATTTATTAATTTTAATAATATAGTTTGTAGAATGGAAGCTTGCATTTGAGTTAGAGTTCCAATAAACAGGCTTTATATTTGCCTAACTAGAGTGATTTCGGCATTTTATAGGCACTGAATTTTTGGACAACATATCAGATAGAAAGCCTGTGCACCATTTTTCTTTTCTTCCAGATTTAATCTATGATAATAGCTATTCAAACTCCTTCAGACTGATGAATATTTGTCTTTTTTTTTTTTTTTTGGCAGTTTTTTTCCCTTGGTCAAGATAGTAATTGCCATTGCTAATTTTTTTTTTTTTCATTTTGTTTATTCAGTTTGTACTCCAAATCTCCTATTCTAATTTGTTTTATATTGCTTGCTCTGCTGTTCCTAGATTCCTCAATATGTTCCCATTAAGGACTGCTTAAATCTTGTGAAGAGCAGTCATTAATTTAACAGGAAAAAAAACCATTTTGGTTCAAATCACTATTGATTTGAGTTGTCACTAGAGTTAAATATATGATAACTGCAAACTACTGAGCCTTTTCTACTGTACTTAATGTCTTTGGCAATGGTTTAAGTGGCAGCACTTGTGAAACTTACAAAGTTCTGGAATTGTCAGCTTCTTTTTTCCACCACGCTCTTAAATTGGAGACATTTGTGTAGTGACCAGGACCGCCAAAAGCCAAATCCCCCTCTTTTCCTAAAGAATGTCTTTCATAATGAAGAATAGAGCTCATTTACAAATTCTAGTCAGTTGTTTCTTTGTTTCAGAAAAGCTTGGAATTGAGATAAATTGGAGGAAATATATAATTTTTGACATGAAAAGCTGAGGGAAAGATAGGAGCCTCAAGTATAATTTTTTCATTCTGCTTTATGGGCTGACACAGAGCTGGGATAATGTTCTTTTGCAACTCTAGACATCGAGGAAAGCATGTGTCTGCTACAGCTGTGTCTGCAGGCTGCAAGTATGGACTACCACAGGTGGTGGGCAGAGCTTTTAAGTGGTGCCCATATGAACAGTTCATCTTAATAGTTAAGTGTTTATTTTTCATCCAATATTTTATTATAAAAAATTTCAAAATATAGCCAAGTGGAAAGAATTTTACAGTAAACACTCATAAAACCACTTAGATCCTACCATTAACATTTTATTATATCATATCTACTATCGGTCCCTTGATTAAGCTGTCAATCTGTCTCAGTTTTAATGCATTTTATGGTAAATTGCACATGATATTAATATTCCTCCAAAATATGTCAGCATGCAGATTGTTAATGAAGAGTTCAATATTTGTTTATAATTTTTATTTCAGAGTAAAATTTACTGTTTGACAAAATGGATACATACACCTTGTTGTGTAAGTCTTCTTTCACTCAATCTAATCTCTTTCTGCATCCCTGTTCTGTACACCAGCATGCATTCATTTATATTGCTAAGTAATATTCCATTATGTAAATATGGCACAGTTTGTTTCATTGTCTGATATATTTCTAGTTTTAAGCTATTATTAATAGAGCTCCTGTGAACATTCTCAGCCAAATCTTTTTATGTAAATATATTTTCATTCTTTAGGTAGAATTGTAATTGTAGGGTCATAGGATAGGTGTACATTTTTAGCTAAAAAATCTATATATAGTATTATTTTTATTAGAGCATTATAAATATACAAAGTAGTTGAGTTTGTTTTAGCAAAATCATACATGCAAGGAATTTGATTTCAACCCTCATCCCACCCTTTTCTCCCCTCCTCTCTCTCTCTCTACACGCACACACACACACACACACATACACACACACACACACACACAATGATTTTGTTAAATTCATTCCCTATTTCCTCCACTTTCCCTTCCTTCCCCTCTCCCTCCCTCCCTTCTCCTTCTTCCCCCTGCATGATCTTCTTTCGCTTATTTTGCTCTAGCTTCCACATAGGAGAGAAAATACCCCATCCTGTTTTTCTCGGACTGGCTTATTTCACTTAGCATGATGTTCTCCGTTTCCATCTATTTACTGGTAAATGACATTATTTCATTCTTCTGTATGATTGAGTAAAACTCCATTGTATATGTATACCACATTTTCTTGATCCTCATATTGCCAGGCACTGGGGCTGATATCATAAAAGGCTATTGTGAATTGTATTGCAGTAAATGTTGGTTGGCTGTATTGCTATAGTATGCTGATTTTAGTTCCTTTGGATAAAAACCAGGGAGTGGTATAGCTGGGTCATAGGGTGGTTCCATTCCTAGCTTTTTGAGGAATCTCATATTGCCTTCTAGAGTGGTTATACTAGTTTCCAGTACCATCAAAATTTTAAGAGTGTATCTCCCCCCCACATTCTTGCCAGCATTTATTATTGTGTTCTTTTAAAAATTTTTTTAAAATATTTTTTTAGTTGTAGGTGGACACAATGCCTTTTTATTTTATTTATGTGGTGCTGAGGATTGAACCAGGGCCCCACACATGCAAGGCTAGCAATCTACCGCTGAGCCACAGCCCCAGCCCTAATTTTTTTTTTTTTTTTTAGTTGTGGATGGACCTTTATTTTATTTATTTATACATGGTACTGAGAATGAAACCCAGTGCCTCACACATTCTAGGCAAGTGTTTCTACCACTGAGCAACAATCCCAGCCCCTATTATTGTGTTCTTGATAATTGCCATTCTGATGGAATGAAAATCTTAGTGAGATAAAATCTTAGTATAGTTTTGATTTGCATTTCCCTGATTGCTATATTTGTTGGCCATTTGTGTTTCTTTTAAGAAATTTCTGTTTAATTCTTTTGCCCATTTATTGATTGGGCCATTTGGGTTTTTTGTTTGTTTTGTTTTGTTTGCTTTTATTTTTTCCCCCTGTGATTGAGTTTTTGAGTTCTTTATACATTAATTCCCTGTCAAAGGAGTAGTTGACAAAGATATTTTCCCATTCTGTAGGCTTTGTCTTCACGCTCTTAATCATTTCCTTTCCTGTGCAGAAACTTTTAAATTTGATGGCATCCCACTTATTGATTCTTTGTTTTATTTCTCAGGTTTTAGGGATCTTCTTGAGGAAGTTGATGCCTGCACCCATATGATGGAGTGTTGACCTTGTGTTTTCTTCTAGCAGTTGCAAGGTTTTTGACCTAATTTCTAAGACTTTGATTAATTTTGATTTGATTTTTGTGAAGGGTGAGAGAGAAGGATCTAATTTCATTTTTCTACATGTAGGTATCCAGTTTTCCCAGCACTATTTGTTGAAAAGGTTGTCTTTTCTACAACATATATTTTTAGCACCTTTGCCAAGTATGATATGGCTGTAAATTTGTGTTTGTCTTTATGTCTTCTATTCTATTCCATTGTTCATGTCTATTTAGATGCCAATACCATGCTGTTTTTGTTACCGTGGCTCTGTAGTATAATTTGAGATTGGGAATTATGCATCATTTTTCTTGCTCAGAATTGCTTTGGCTATTTTGGGTCTCTTATTTTTCCAAATGATTTTAAGAACTGGTTCTACTAGTTCTATAGAGAATGTCATTGGTGTTTTGATGGGGATTGCATTGAATCTATATATTGAACATGGGAGGTCTTTCCATCTTCTGAGATTTCCATTAATTTCTTTCTTCAGTGTTTCATAGTTTTCATTATAGAAAGCTTCCATTTTCTTGATTAGATTAGCCCCTAGGATGTGTTTACCCCTTGAGATTATTATAAAAGAGGTGGTTTTCCTGATTTCTTTCTCTAGTAATCTTCTGGTGGAATTCTTTGGCTATTCTAGATATGTGATCATGTCATCAGCAAACAGAGGTAATTTGACTTCTTTTCCTATCTGTAGGATACTTGTATTTTTTAATTTCATGAGAAAAAGACAGAATTATTTCTAAAATATTTGTATCATTTTATATTCCCATCAATAAGGCATGAGAGGTTCAGTTGTCCTGCAGTCTAATTTTATCCATTTGTTGATGAGAGTGGATTTTCATTATGGTTAATTTGCATATCCCAGGTGTTTTATTTTTAATATCATTTAGAAAAAAATACCATTAGAATAGCAAGTTCATGATTGCAGGGCTGAGTAAAACATGAGTCAATTTAAGATAGTTAATTAAAATACCAGATAACTAACAGAGGTGGCTTATGGATATCACAAAATTTGTGGAAGTGGTCTATAAATATGTGAAGTTTGAGAAATGTTTTTACAGAGGAAGCAACTTCTCAAGCTTCCTCTATTTCCATGGGGATTGTTTTTGTTTTTGATCAAATGAAAAAAAATTAATGTGAAAATATATTTTAAATTCTTATAACCATCAATCACTACACAGTCATTGATCTGCGATGAGGATGCTGTGTGTTAAAAGGAGAGATCCTTAGACCAACAATGTCACGTAGAGTGTATTTGACTTCAGAAAAACAAAGCAAAACAAAATAAAAAGGATTTGTGACTCAGGCAGGCTTCAGAGCCAGAATAGCTTCTGAGAAACATGATCTGATAACATTTATAGGAAGTGGAATGAAGTATAGAGACAGCTTAACTAGTTACAACTTAGTTGATTAATTGGTTACAGGGCCTCTTGCAGTTAACTAAAGCTGGACCACTGTGATTAAACTCTATATTGGTTTAGTCTGTTGGGCCAGTGTAGGAACCTAATCCAACTCATTGGGCTCCTATACATTTAACATACGTAAGTCCAAGGAGAAAAAGATTTCAGTTATCACCCCTGCTGTTGATACCAGGCTTCAAACAGTGTCGTTGTATAAAACTAAAAGAATATGATTTCATAAAGGCGGACTAGCAAGGTGGAAATCTGTATATTTTGGAGTCAGCCTGCTGGGTTTGATCCATGGCTTCACTACTTACTAGTCAGTGGCCTTGGCAAACTGTGCTTCTGTTTCTTCATCTACAAAATGTGGATAATGCTAAGTTGTGAGGAGCATGGGTAAAATTGTGTCAACAGCACGTAGTACTCAGCACTGAATTCAGGGGTATGTTACTACTTTTATTGTTGTGAGGTTACCAATCAGTGTCAACACATCCAACCAAGGAATTAGACCCAGGAATCAATACCTCCAAAAAGCAGGAAAGGGGCCTGGGGACATAGCTGAGTTGGTAGAGTGCCTGCCTAGCATGCACAAGGCCCTGGGTTCAATCCCCAGCACCACCAAAAAAAACAAAAACAAAACAAAACAAAAAACCAGAAAGACTTGCAGCTTCTGGAATGGGCAGATCTCGTTTTCCCTTTCTCCTAATGTAGCAACTTGCTCTTCCTCTGGACAATAACAGCCCTCCCAATTCTCAGTGTGAGGCTAACCCTATTTCTTGGCCATGTGATCTAGTTCTGGCCAATCAGCATTTCCCATTCCATTCACATTGGTCCAAAGATGGGCACTTGATCTCAAGTCAGAATAATCCTACTCAATCATGGGAATTTTGCTGGAGCTATTGAGAAAAAAATCTTTCTTTCTGCTAGAGTTGCTAAGCTGGTAAGACATAATGCTGCTGCTGCTGGGAGCCATTTTGCATCCTCTGGGGAGAGTCTGCCTGAGACTGACTCCCACACAGGGAAATGCAGAGCTGGAAGACAGTAAGAGAGACAGAAAGAGAAAGATGTCTACAGACATCATTTGCTCACTGGCTCCAGCTGTATTGATCTGACCTTTCTGGCTATAGACTCAAATATCCCCTTTTTTGCCTAAACGAGTTTGAGTTTAATTTCTGTCATTTGTAACTGAGACTCCTGATGAGAACATTTTTCTTATAATCAAGGGTATTTTTTTTTTTTTTTTGATAAGAGAATTTCCTGGAGCTACAGGGGTTTTGCTGTGTTTGTGTAAATGTCTTTCTTCTCTGAGACTTCTGTGGGTGGTTTTTCTCTATCACATAGAGACTCTGACAGAACCAAGTTTATGAAATAGCCAAACAGATGAGGAGACAGGTTTGGAGAGAAATTATACCAATCAGATAATTGTGAAAGTGTCATGGTTGCTGGGGAAGAGGCTCATTGAGTATCAGGGTCATCTGGATCTCATAGTCTGAGCGAGCTGGAACAGAGTAGCTTGGGGAGTGGGATAGCACAGTACTGTCCTGTAGATGTTGCCCTGAAACTGCAAATGGGGCGGAGGAGATAAAAATGGCTGCTTTACTTTCCTTCACTTTCGTCTGCCTCTCTCAATTTTGCCACTGAGACTTTTACAATCTGCCTGCAGGTCTCGATCTTTGATAACACCTCTGGTAATAATCCTACCTTTTACTCCTGGACTAAGACTCCTATAAGCATGATGTAATCATCCGATTTCAATTGGCCCAGCCATCTGGAAAAGGTGCCTTTCAATAATCTGGTTGCACTGGAACAAAGCCCAAGATTACCACATCTATATTTAGTAACTTCTAATCACAGTATCAATAAATATGGCTTCTCATTGCAAAGCTGGATAATTGCACTTATTCTTGTTAGCATCTCATGTGCCTCAAAGAGTAATTACAGATAATGAGAAAGTTTAGGTTCAAAGGATTGTGCATGTTATTGAATGACGAATGGAGAGTGCTTGAGAGTTGTCACAGGGGTTAATCACTGAGAGCTGAAGCTGCCTGCATTTGCATAGCTAAGGGAGAACCTGCATGAACTCTTCTACTCCAACTCCATGTAAATGATGGAAACCTAACCACTAAGGTGGAGTGAGGGAGGGTAGGGCTGTGTGTATGTGTGTAAGAGTCAGTAAAACCACGATTTTCTGTCTACATTTTATTCTCTCTTCACTTGATGTATTCACTAATTTTTACATTCAACTCATTCCCTCATTCAAAAAAATATTTTTAATCTTTTTATTGGTTCTTTTTAGTTATACATGACAGTAGAATCTATTTTGATCGAATATATCTTATTCTAATTAGGATCCCAGTCTTGTGAATATTCATTATGGTGAGATTCACTGTGGTGTATTCATATATATACATAGGAAAGTTATGTCCGGTTCATTCCACAGTCTTTCCTATTCCTATCCCCCTCAGTCCCCTTTGTCTAATCCACTGCACTTCTATCCCCCTCCCCCCCCCCCACATTGTGGGTTAACATCTACATATCAGAGAAAACATTTGGCCTTTGGGTTTCTTGGTATTGTCTTATTTCATTCAAAAAATATTGAGAGCCATTTATGTTGCAGGGTCTCTAGGAAGTGCTGGATATAAAATGAGGCTGCCTTCCCAAACTTGCTGTCTATCCATTTATCCATTTGGGGAGAAGAATGCTAAACCACATTTGGTGATAATAACGACAGAGCCAAGTTATAGTGAGATGTTGGAACCCACCCCTGTCCACAAGGGTCAGGATAGACTTTATTTTTGGTGGTGGGGGGCACTGGGGATTGAACCCAGGGGCATGTAACCATTGAGCAACAGCCTCAGTCCTTTTTATTTTTATTTTGATACAGGTTCTTGCTAAGTTGTTGAGGTTGACCTCAAAACTGTGATTCTCCTGTCTCAGCCTCTCAAGGCCAGGGATTACAGGTGTGTGCCCCTCTACCAGGACAGGCTTTCTTGAAGACCCGACTTTGAAGCTGAAACTTAAAGGTAGAGTTAGATCAGGAGGAAGGAAGCAATAGAAAGTGTGAAGGCAGCCGGGCGCGGTGGCGCACGCCTGTAATCCCAGCACTTGGGAGGCTGAGGCAGGAGGATCGCGAGTTCAAAGCCAGCCTCAGCAATGGCGAGGCACTTAGCAACTCAGTGAGACCCTGTCTCTAATAAAATTAAAAAAAAAAAAAAAGAAAGAAAGAAAAAAGAAAAAGGGCTGAGGATGTGGCCCAGTGGTCAAGTGCCCCTGAGTTTAATCCCCGGTACCAAAAAAAAAAAAAAAAAGAAAGTGTGAAGGCCCTGAGATGAGGTCAGCTGGCTCCTTGGAAGAACTAAAGAATTTTGGAGAGGTTGGAGGAAGGAGGATACTATGAATGCAGCTGGGGATGTGGACTGGTTAGATGAGATTCTTGGGCCTGGGGAGAAGGCTGGACTTCACCTAAAATTTCTTAGTGCAAAAACATTGGCAGATTTGATGGGAAATTTTTATGATTGGCACTTTGGTAGTTTCAGATTACACATGAGATTCATTTCATTTTATTTTGTAATTTTAATCACTGTGAAAAATAGGTGGAGGAATTTAGTTAAAATAATTAATAAGTAGGTCAACAAGGGTAGAGAACTTAAAAGAAAGGAGGTGGGAATTTTCTTTGTTCCATTATATTATTTTAGAAGCTTGCCCTCCCCCCATCCTCTTCAATTCATGTTTTGGAAAATAGCAATCAAAGTCTGTGCACATTTTGTGAAGTAATTGTCCTTCCAAACTTCATTAAAATTGCAAGGCTGTAACTGTAAGATTTAAGAGTCTATTTTAGAATAAGCCAACATTTAGAAGACAGTAACTGGAATATTATAACATCATGGTAGCTAAAAGCATGAGCTGTGGCCTCAGGTCAATATGTTCATATCCAGCCTTGACATTGACACTGACTCTTATCTTCAAAACAGAGACAATATTAACTGCCTCATAGAGTCATTGTGAGGATCTTGAAATAAGCAAGGATCTTGCATTTAAGCAAGGTGACTGATAAATAAAATAGTACACAATAAATCACTCATAATACACAAAATGTTAGTAGAGATGATCTTCTCCCTTTAAAATAGATCATGGAAAAGTCCATGTTTATTGTCTCATATACCATTTTATATAACTATGTAACAGATACCTGATTGCTACATCCACACATAAATAGTAAGTAATTTTTAAAAAGTTTGGAAAGCAATCTGAAGAATAAGAAGTTTGGGTAAGAATGAATAAATAAGAGATTAAAGTTAGAAGTTATATGCAAAAGACAAACAGCCAACTTTAAATGGGTACATGAATAGAAATACTGAAGAGAAAAGACAAGACAGGAAACCATTTCACAGGTTTCAAAAATGCAATACAGTTTTTTAAAATTGATGTTTCAAAGCAAGACAGAGAGAGGAGCAGGACAACTAATATATATCTTTAAGTGTCAGGGGTGACACAAACATGTAAAGTCACCATATATAACAGGTTGGGATCAGCATAAAAGCATTCAAATTCAAATTATGTATGTATGTAAAAATCAGGCTGATAATCAGTTTACAAACCCAAGAATAAAGTGATAAATATTTAAAATTAGCAGAAAATATCAATGGGAATCCTGAACTAAGCTTTCTGGAGCAATATCATGTCCTGTGGTCCTCGTTAATGTCCTGATCTGCTCCCAGCCATCGCTCTGGCTCTTATGCCCCTGGGAAGACAGCCCCGCTCTGTCCTTCACATATCCTCCACTTCCTCTGCTAAGTTGGTCTAGGATTTGACCTTAACTGAGGGTCTAGTGGGCAGGAGTGGACATGGGGCAGATCATTCAAAGGGTAAGAACAGCACAGTTCTGCAGCTTCTTCAAATAAGGGCATTTGAGGTTGGGTGTGCAAGGCTCATCTTCCAACATGGGAGTAGCCTCCACCACAGAGTGGGGAATTTGTTTAAGGGAATCTGGGGGCATCAGTGTTCTTAAGAATCCACCCAGATATTCCATCCCAATTCTTAGGTCTCATTTCTTCCTTATCAAGGCCCTGATGTTGGCCTGAGAGATTGGCCTTTGCTGGAAACCAACTTCTCTCAAGTTCTGCCATTCTTACAGTTAAAAGAAAAGGGGTGGGAATTTTCTTTGTTCCATTATATTATTTTATAAGCATGCCCCCTCCACCATCCTCTTCAGTTCATGTAAGCTGTAAGAGATGAGGGTTACTGTATTAACTAGAGTTTTCTTCTTTTGCTTTACATTGTTGATCTGTCAGTTACTTCTTCTCTTTATTAAATCAGTTCCCCAGTCCTTCTAGTTTCTATTTCCCCCAGACCTTCCAAACACTGGTCTGGATGCACCTCTTTCCACCTGTATTCCAGCCCCATTGCTACAGGTGATCAGCAGGCCAGGAGCTCATAGCACTCCATTCCCCACAGGAAGACACACTCCCTTGTACCCAGTGGGCAAGTGATCTAACCAGAGGTCCCACCTTAACATTGCTTCCTAGGACCATACCATATCAATATCAATTCTCAGGTTGGATTTCCTAAAAGCAGAGCCTGATGTGAGTTTTTTGTTTGTTTGTTTGTTTGAGTTATTATTGGGACAGAGCTTTCTGAAGAAGAGGGGTGAAAGAAGCAAAGGTAGGGTAGGGGGAAAAAAACTGAGGGTGTGGTGCCCCTAGAGACTAGCTTCCCCTAATGAAAGATCTGGAACAGGAATTTCACTTCAAAATTGGTAGCTTCTGGGTAAGGAGACCTATCTCTGATACCAATATCAGTCAGTAATTGGCTGTGGCCTGCATTGTCTGCTCCCACCCACTCACCCCCCAACCACACATCAAAGAGTGGGCAGTTCCCCATTGAGTTGTTGTCAGCCAACGCACACATCAGCTGGGGGACAAGTGCTCCAGGAGTAAAGATAGTGAGGCTCCAAAAACACCCACTACAGCCATCATTATCATTATCTAACTGGAGAAAATTTCTTTTTCCCTTTCTTTCTTTTTTTTTTTTTTTTTTTTTTTTGTTCAAGATATTGAATCCAGGCCGGGCATGGTGGCACATGCCTGTAATCCTAGTGGCTTGAGAGGCTGAGGCAGGAGGAGCACGAGTTCAAAGCCAGCCTCAGCAAAAAGCAAGGTGCTTAGCAACTCAGTGAGACCCTGTCTCTAAATAAAATACAAAATAGGGCCAGGGGTGTGGCTCAGTGGTTAAGTGCCCCTGAGTTCAATCCCTGGTACCAAAAATAACAACAACAACAACAACAAAATGATATGGAACCCAGGGGCACTTAACCACTGAGCCACATCCCCAGCCCTTATTTTTTTATTTTTGAGATGGGATCTTGCTAAGTTGCTGAGGCTGGCTTTGAACTTGTGATCCTCCTGTGTCAGCCTCCTGGGATCACAGGCATGTGCCACTGTGCCACGTGAAAATTTCTTTTAAAAGGTGGTTGTGAAGGTGATGATATTTTTTCTTCTACAAAAGGTTGTGCTTTCTGAGTGCGATGTCACATACCTGTAATCCAGCTGCTCAGGAGGCTGAGGCAGGAGTATCACAAGTTCAAAGCCAGACTCAGCAACTTAGCAAGGCCCTCAGCAACTTAGCGAGATGCTGTCTCAAAATAAAAAATAAAAAGGGCTGGGATGTGTGTCAGTGGTTAAGCACCTCTGGGTTCAATCCCTGGTTCCAAAAAAGGTGGGGGGAAGGTTCAGCTTTCCTTACTACTAAACTGTTTCTAAGTAAATAAGCCTGATAATTTGAAGGTGGATGCAAGTGAATTTATTAAATAGAGTGTTAATAAAAGGGCTTATTGTAGCAATATTCTCCTCTTTCTCTCCAAAAGGCCTCTCACACATACCCTCACACACCGCTCTCTTAAGTACATCTGTTGGCCTTTATGATACGAACACCTTTTAGTTTTATTTAGTTTTCTTTTTTGTCAGCAATAATCCAGGCAAGAGATTCCAAATGGATGAATTAATCCACTGTGTCCTGTTGACAGTTAAGAAGGATACAGTATCATATTATATATACACAAAAAATACATGCTTTAATGTATGAACCAGAATTAATTAATGGTTGGTGTAGAAAAATCCATTTTGCTCCATCATTTCATGTATACACCTGAGAAATTATTTTTCTGAAAGCTTCTGGGAAACTTCCAGGGTGTTCTATTGAAATATAAACATGAATCTATTTATAATTTACAAGCAAATAAGCCTCAGGCATATTTTCATAGTTTCAGACTTCTCTGGCTAGTCTTCACAGCAGAAAAGGGGGAAGAAAGTAATTTCTGAAGGTAACTCTAGTTTTCTTCCCATATTCAGCATACGTGAAGGAATTTGTGGAAATTCTGCATGTAGTGAGACCCATTTATAAAGTTTTCTTATGAAAATATTATGACCATTGTAGCGCTTTTGGGGACAGAAAGTACTTGATCTTCATTCAAGCCACTGGTTATGAATATTGGAAGTGAAAGCTACAGAGATCTGTGGTCTAGGCATAGTGAGCTGAATTACCTTGTTAAAAGGGAAGGGCTGACACATTTCAGCTTTTATGTACATTTCTATGACCACAAGTAGATGACCTCTCAGGGAAAAATAAATGCATAAGAGGTGGCTTGCTCCTCTTGCCAGGAGACAGCATTTTTGAGCAGTTCTCAGGAGAACAAGTAATGATCCAGTAAGGGTTTGATTGATTTGCAACTGGATAGGTATTAACTCTAAGAAAGTGTTTGAAAAATATTTGAAAGTTATGATTTCTCTTTTAGACTGCCTTGAAAGTTTAACTATCCCTCCAGGTGCTGTCTGACCAGTAAAAAAAATGTAGTGACTCCTGAGCTTCTGGAGGTGAGAGATGAAGGGTGATGGTGACATGTGGAAACAAATCAAATTTTCTTTTTTGGTCAGGACTAGTGGATTGGTATGGTGCCTTCTAGCTGCTGTTCGTTGAAGACTAAGTGTATACCAGACACTGGCTAAGAATTGTATTTATTTATGACCAAGGTGCTATTCCCATTCATGTTTGACATATCAGAAAATTGAGGCAAACAGAGGTTAAGTAACTTGCCCACAGTCACATACCTGATTAATGATAAAGCAGGATTCAAAACTTAATAGTTGGATTCCACAGCACATGCTTTTAGCTATTTTGCTGCACAACTTCCAAGGGTATAACCAAAACCAGAAGGAACTTGTAGACTTATATTGCTCAAGTTACTTTGAAGCAAAACAGAATCCTGAAAAAGGTAAATGAGGAAATGAATGATTTTCTAATGAATTCAGTTGATTCTGTGCCACACTCCATCTACTCTGAAAAAGTCAAGTTGGGGTGGTGGTTTCCGAGTCCTCAGTGTCTTTCTTCACTAAACTTTTGTAAATATTCTACTTAATTTTATTTAAGCCTGTACCAAGTGAAGAGAATTGAACTATGGTGATTCAGATGAAGAAAGTAGCCTGGATCTGACTTCAAGTCTGCCTCTCTGGCCAGTGTGGATTTATGAGAGGATTCTGAAGAAACATATGCAAGCTTAGTTGGGAAAAAACATAAGTTCACTTTGCTACAAAAGATGTCAGACAGTGAGGTGGCAGGGGCTGGTGGGAGGGTGACAGGGACAGGCTAGCAACTGGATGGAGAATAAAACATATTTATAGCTCCAAATGTAACTCAAACCACAGTGAAAACCAATCGCAAAGAGCTAAGGGCCTCGGGGGATTCGATATCTGGAGAAATTGGGCCAATTTTTTCTTCATATGTCTAGGTCTTTTGAATCTATCATGATACTGTATCCTTCCTTTGGCAAAATGTGAAAATAACTCGATTATGATTATGTCTCCCCAAAAGTTTCCTATTTTATAAATTAATTTAAAAATCCCACAGCTATAAGAACTAAATATTCATGCCTCGGATTTCCAGGCACATAAATATTTATCAACTGAATAAATAAATGAATTTTTGCCCTTGCCAAGGTGTTAAGACATCACTGGTCAATCCATGCTTATTTTTTATAATAAAATATTAAAATTATGATCAAAACATTTCTTTCTAATGATTTAACTGAAAGTTAATTAAATTACTGTCATTATCACTTGTAGAATACTTTGTGGACTGCTTCGTACAATTTCTTTAAAGACTTGACTAGCTTTTGTAATAGTGAGAGAGCATGATAGATGCTTAAAGGTTTACATGCATCTAATATTCTGTCCAATTAAATTTCTGCTTTTCTATTCAGCTCACCTTGTTAAATGGGGATAAAACGGTCTTGTAGGAACTTAGTGGGAATATTGCAAAACCAATGAGGAAATGCCCAAAGCTCTTTGATAATCTTACTTGTGTATGCCTGGTAATTACGTTAATTGAAATGTCTTTAACGAGCAGTGCAGAAGTGGATTTTCAGTCTTTGAAATAAGTTGATTTTTAGCTTGACAATGTAGTTTAACTCAGATTCATTTTGAAATACAAGCATTTTACAGTGAAAAAAAATGATTATTTTTCCTCCTTTGAAAAAAACAAAAAACAACTATGACTTCTTGGAGAAATGGCGGATTCTGCTTCTGGGTCTGCAAAATACAAGGTGAGCCTGGGACATCCTGTTGTGCCAAAAAAAAGGAAGATGTCCCAGCCTACCGAGGATGCCACAAGAGAACGTGGAAGCCATGCTAGAGGGCTCCACTGCCCAGAGATGGGAGAATCCAAAGCTTCTCTGGCTGCTCCCAGAGAATATATGGATTATAGAAAAAATACATAAATAGGAGATGGGATAAAATAATATATTTATTATAGAAAAACCCATGAGTTCCTACATAATAAAAAAAGAAGGAAGAAATAATCCTCAAGACTCACTTGTTATCATTACAGGTGGCTGGGGTATCAAATTAATGCTCTGAAAATTGATTATTGAAGCCAAGGATTATGGATTTGTCTATTTTGCCCATGAAAATGGTATTTCAGGATGCCCAGATTGCCTTAGTTGTTGAAGAATACCCCCCTTTTTTTAAAAGCAAAAGAATTTTAGTTAATACATGTGGAATAAACGACAAACTAATACTGTTGTTTTTCATCGCCCAGGGAAATCAATGATTGAGGCAACTATTCTCAAAATAGATGCTAAGAAATTTGGAAAAAGACTTATAGGGAACTGATATTTGAAAGGTGTGAAATTACTCATCCACAGTATGAGAGGGGAATCAATGTTATAATGGGTGGGTTATTATCTGCACCAGCTGATAGGTCCTAGCCTGTGTGAGAGTGATACAGGACAGGGACACTATGTGTCTCCTGGGAAAAGAAGATACAGTTCAGAGTATTGCATAAAATATTCTTGTAGAAATATTATGTATGAATATCATTAAATTTTAAGATCTAAATAGTCAGTGGGGCATAGGGGCACCTGCCTATTATCCCAGTGACTCAGGAGGCTGAGGCAGGAGGATTATATGTTCGAGGCCAGCTTCAGCAATTTAATGAGACCTTGTCTAAAAAATAAAAATGCCTGAGAATTTAGCTCAGTATTAGAGCACCCCTGGGTTTCATCTCTAGAACCACAAATAAAATGAAGCAAATGATCTAAATTCTCATTTAGAGGAATTAGTTAAATGTTAGCATAAACTAACAAACAGAAAAATCCAAGATGTGGATCCTATCATAGGGCCATTGACTCTGTTCCTTTAATAAATCTCTTGCATAGAAAAGAAGGAGGGGATCACTCTGTAAAAGAGATTTTAGAGATGATCATGGAAATTCAGAAAATGGGGAAGATATGAAATGATAGAAATTGCTATTAAATTTGATAAACAAATATGGCAAAATATTAAGTGTTAAATCTAGGTTCTGAGGCTCATTACATTACTTTTTTGTATGTTTTAAAGTTTTCATAATAAAAAAAAATCAGTGGTTGGAAGCAATAAAGTTACTTGTGAATTAAACTCTCAGGAGCAGTTTAAAACAGCAAAAACTCCAAATCTTTTAAAAATACAAATGTATATGAAAATATGAGACATTTTGCTAAGTATTAAAATAGATTTTTTAGATTCAATATGTTTTTTTCTTGGTAAACAACCTCTATCTAATGAAAGAAAAAGGAGAGGTAAACAGACCATAATATTTTACTTGTCAGGGATACTATATTCTAAATCTTCCAGAGCTGGACTACTGATGGAATTTGAAATCCGTTGCCTAGAACTGCAATTTTGTGAGAAAGATGCTGTTATAGGTAAGATACAGTCACTGCAATATAATTGCTAGTTAATACAGAAGTGTAAAGTGCACCAAAATCCTGAAGTTTACATGATTCTCACCATTAAAGCAAAATGCAGAACCAAGAAACTCCAAATACAATTAATCTTGTTTAAATGTAAAAACAAGTCACTGTACTTCCTCAATCCAGGTGTAGCTTTTGACAATTATTGTAGTTTTCCTCTGATGATTTCTTTGCAGACATGTTTAAATTAAAGGATTATTTTTGGGTTTAAAGAGCTATGAGTAGTCTAGTAATACACATTTGTTTATTGTTGCTTCTAGTAATACACATTTACTACTTTTAAAAGAAAAGTGCTGGAGTTAGCTTAGAATTTTATATGAAAACTCTATAAGAGTTGTAGGGCATTTTGAATATAATCATCATTTGGGCTATATTTCCAGAGTCAGCTATTTTTTAGTGGAAAATCTCATCACAGGACACACATGTTCTCGACAGACTTGCCCATCAGAGCCATGAGTGACATAGGGAGGGTATTCCATTTTCAATTCAAGTATTTATATTAACAGCCCTGGTGATTTCAAATTATGGTATGCAGAAATGCTAATATTTAAGCTACAGGTTGCAGAAATTCACCTCTATTACCTTAAGATTTTTTTTTCCCACAATATTCATGCTAGAGGTGACCTGTAGAAAAAAAAAGATCCCTTAAAACAGGTTAGAATACTATCTGAGTGCAGGTAGTGGACACTCAGGGGGCAGATTTTTTTCTTTCTCAAATGTCTTGGCTAATCCATCATGAATGAATACCAAAAGCAGCAAACAAAGACAACCTGCAACAAATATGCCAGACCCAACTTTCCCTTTCCCTGATTGTAATAATGTGGTTTTAGGTGTTGTTGTTGCTTATTTAATTTCACCTGCACCATATTCTTGAATAATATGGAGATGATGTTTTGTTTATAGTTTGTGTTAAAAGCAAAGAATGCAGAGAGAAGTTCTATAGGCAACTATCTAGAGTAGATGGTGAAGAATAAATGGAGGCTCATGTGTAGACCACCTAGAAAGGAGGAGTAAACAGTACCAGTAACAATTAATATCTATTGAGCAATTACTGTGTACCAAGCACTGAGTACTATGCTAAGGGCTTCACAAGCACTGTCTAGTTTAATCCTTACAATAATTGTATGCAGTAGGGACTATCATTATCCCCTTTACACAAATGAGGAAACTGAGGCACAGTGTGGTTAAATAACTAGCCCCAAGCAGAGGGTAGTTGAACTCCAGAGTCTGTGTTCTGAAGTCTTAAATAAGAACTTTGTTAATCATAGCCACGGTACTATAGGAAACTGTAAGATTTCCATTAGAACAAGAAATACTCATAATCTAATGGCTCAAGACAGTATTGCCTGTTCAAAAGCATACAATGAAGAAAGCACCAGGATTTATGTACACACACACACAAGCACACATGCATTACACAGATGAGAAGGAAAAGATAGAAATCTGTTATGGCACACGTTACATTTATTTATTCTTTCATAAATATTTATCTCTCTTCCAGACCCTGGAGTTTTGGGGAAGAACATGCAAAGTTGATTCCTGTCCTGCATATTTTGTAATCCACCGGAGAAAGCAAATATTAGTTAGATAGTGCACAAATAACCAATTATTCATTTACTGCGATAATAAGTCCCATGAAGTAGAAAAGAACAGTTCTGTGAGAACACAACAGGGGCGCACTCACCTGGACAGGAAATGGGCCCACGTGGAGCCCATGAGTCAGGAGTAAATACAGACCAAGTAATTATTGTGACTTCCTGCAGATTTCTCTTTTTAATTCAAAAAGTCAATTTTCACTGAAAAAGCATGGACTTGTATTGATTTAAGTACATTTGCACTCCATTACCTCTTGACACATGTAGCAAGCAGCCTGCAACGAATTTAAGTGAGCCTTGGAGATGTCTGCTCCTATTATAGGGCAGATAATGGGGAACAATGGAAGGTTTTCAGGACAGCTAGGGCTTCTAGAAATAAACCTCTGCTGGTCTCAGATAATATCTGGGCAAGTTGGCCACTGGGGACGATTTACTAGGGGGCCAAGGACACTCCAGGGATGGCACTAATCAACGGGGAATAAAAACTGGCCCCAGGAGCTCAACCCAGTGAAAGGTTTTTAGCAGTGCAGAGGAGGGATCTCCTGGTACCTCAGATGCGGGTGTGGTTCCTGAGTAGAGTAGGGTGGGCCGCTTTCTCACACAGAGCATGTAACCAAAGGAAAAAAGGCATCTTGCAACTGCAGAGCAAAGGGAGATGTGCCTGTCCAAGAGGTGGGGGATGCCTTCTGGAAACTTCTGAACCTTCCCCTCTAGAAGGAGGGATTTTAAGGCCCAGCGGAGAGAACAACAGCCAGGCCTGGTGGGGAGGGGTTAGAATTGACCACTAACAGAAATTTCTAATAGGGACTATGAGACAGCTTGCCTTCCCTCCTGGCAATTTTCAGAATTAGATGCAAGGGACTTGGCAGGAAGTCAGATATCATGTATCTGTGGGAGCTACAAACCAGCAAAAAAAAAAAAAAAAAAAAAAAAAATTCCCTCTATATTTTGGTGGGTCCTAGGGAAATTCGGTTTACATGTAAATGAACCAATGAGTTGGCAAGGCTGCTTAAGTCATTTGGAAATTCAGTAGGTTTATTTATGTTTCATTGGTTTTATTATTCTAAAACTCAGTTGAAACTAGAACTGTTTTTAATTCAGAGATTAAGTGCTTGTTTTGCAAAAATGGTATGGTATTTTATAGTAACTTGCATATAACTCTGAGCAGCGGAGGATGCAGAAAGAGAGAACACTGTTTTCCTTCTCTTCATAGATGTTGGCTAAGAAACATCTACTGGAGTTTTCATAAATAAAACATAGCAGAGAAACACCCAGGGGGACAGATTTTCCCTCTAGTATGAAAGGAATTAGTGTAGTCACTAGAAAAGGAAGCTGTGTGTGAAACCCCAGAGTGTAGTGCAGGGTTTTCACCCTGGGGGGCTGAAAATACCAAAGATTACAGAATCCAGTAGGGAGAGGACAGAAGTGTGTCAGGAGGGGGCTGTCACATGTGTTTAACCCTTAGCTACTATGGCGTTTCCATAGTGTGTGTAGGATCTTTTTTACAGAAATACATCCTCTGTATCGCACAAGTAAATAAGGCCAAATCCCAAGTTTCCTGCTTTCAACTATTAGATGAAAAACAATGAAAAGTAGAAAATATAAAAGGGATATTTTTAGCTCTTTTTCTTTCTTTTTTTCTCTTTCTTTATTTTTTACATTTAAAGAGATCCATTGAGAAACATAAAAATATGACAGAATATACTTCACAGGACACGTTACCCCCAAAGTAGTCAGTGATATATTGTTTTTCATATTTTTTAGTTGTAGGTGGACACAATACCTTTATTTATTTATATGTGGTGCTGAGGACTGAACCCAGTGCCTTACTCGTGCTAGGCAAGCACTCTACCACTAAGCCATAACCCCAGCCCCAATAAATACATTTTTTGCAAGCATAAGCACCCAGGTATACTAACAACTGTTGCACTAAAAGCAGTTAACAGTTTTAATAGTTTCATAAAGAAATAGGTGAAAAAGTGAAATGTGTAAACTTATGTCCCTGTGGTTGGTACTTAATTGTCTGTCGCTAAATGTATTACTGCAATTATCTGAAATACTTTGATGAACAACCTAAGTCTCTTGACAAGATAAATAAAAACCATGTTGGGTCACTACTCTAAAGGGCAGCAGCCCAAAGAGCTGGAGAAATTTTCTCTCTTGCAAAGGTACAAATGGACATGCTGATGCACGAAAAGGACTTCTCTTTATTTACTGAGGAATTTTCACTAATTTTACATACATGCAGAATTCTCACACACAAAATCAATGACATGATGGTGCACTACTGCAGAGTAAAATTTGCAAAAAACCAGCAAAACAGATTAAAATTCTATAAAAAGTCTTTATACAATTTATAACCTCCAATATTGGAAATTTTGCAAGGATGAAACAATAGCAAATTGTAAAAAAAAAAAATGCAGATAATCTGAATTAATGGGATATTTTAAATTTAAAAATTTAAAGAAAAACAACAACAAAAAAAGAAATTTTGATATAAAAATGATTGCAGAAATAAATTATGGGCAATTGCTTGGAGGTATTTCATAAAAACTGGCAGATTTTCACAATCATTAAGTATATTTTGAAATCTTGCATAACAAATAGCTCCTTTTTTCCTTAGGAGATGACCTTCCTTGAAGAATATGTTCACATTTATTTTCTGTGTTGGCACTGCTGTATTTGAAATGCTTCTGTGATTTGATGTACGATGATGTGAGTCTGCCCTATTAAATGTTCCCATCTTCTGTGCCATCTTTGGGTATGTGGAAAACCACCACAAACATTCACATACAGACCATAAATTTGGTGGAAATATTTCTGGTCTTAAAAAGCAATACTGTTGCATGAGTATTTTATCCTACTGTATGCATAATTATTTTTGAACTATTTAGTAACTTCACAGCAAATGTAGCTTAAATTCATTAAAATACCCTGGAATTTTATTGCTGGAAGGAATGCCAATACAGACAAATGATTTGAGTGTAAGCTGAAATTTTCATTGTTGCTATATCACAGAGTCAGTCCCTTCTCTAGAATTAGGTTTTCTATCCTCTTTTTTCCTCATTTTTAGTTTATTATTATTTTCTTATAATTATTAGCATGTATTAATTGTACAATTTAATAGGCTTCACTGTGACATTTTCATACATGTACATATTATGCTTTGAGTATGCCCACCCCACCCCCTTCCACCCTGTTTTGCTCTCCCCTCCCAACTCCCTCTCCCTAGTCCTCTTCCTTTTCCTTAATAATCCCAATTGTACGTCAAGGTCGTGCTTTTTTATTTTTCTTTTTTTCTTTTTTTTCGATTATTACATATGAGAGAAAACATGCATTACTTGCCTTTCTGTATCTGACTAATTTCTCTTAATATGATGTCCTCCAGTTCTATTCATTTTCCTGCAAATGACATGATTTTATCCTTCCTATGGCTGAGTAATACTCCACTGGGCATATAGACCCAATTTCTTTATTCAGTCATTCATCTGCTAATGGGCACCAGGGCTGATCCTTATCTCTCTCTCTCTCTCTCTCTCTCTCTCTCTTTTTTTTTTTTTTTTTTTTTTTTTTTTTTTTTGTGGTCCTGGGGATTGAATCCAAGGCCCTGTGCATGTGAGGCAAGCACTCTACCAACTGAGCTATATCCCCAGCCCTTGATTCCATATCTTGGAATTTAATAGTGCCACAATAAACGTGGATATGCAGATACATCTTTTGTATGCTGACTTCATTTCTTTTACATAAGTACCCAGGATTAGTATAGCTGGATCAAATGGTATTTCTATTTTTAGTTTTTTGAGGAATCCACATAATGTTTTCCACTGGGGCTGTACTACTTTGCATTCTCACCCACAGTGTGTAAGAGTTATTTTTTCTCCATGTCTTTGCCAGTATTTGTTATTTTTTGTTTGTTTGTTTTAGAAATAGTCATTCTGACTAGGGTGAAATGGAATCACAGTGTAGTTTTGATATACATTTCCTTGATGATTGAAGATATTGATAATTTTTTCAAGTATTTATTGGCCATTTGTACTTCTTCTTTTGAGGTATGCCTGATTAGATTATTTACCCATTTTTTTTAAATTAGAATACTTGCTCTTTAGTTTTAAGTTTTTTGAGTTCTTCACATATTCTGAATATTAATCCTCTGTCAGATGAATAGCTGGCAAAGATTTTTTCCTTACTCTGTAGATTGTCTCTTTATTCTGTTGTTTTCTTTGCTATGTAGAAGCTTTTTAATTTGATGTAAGGCCATTTGTAAATTCTTCCTTTTGATTCCTGAGCTCTTGAGGTTCTGATTGAAGTATTCAACTATGATCTTTTTAGTTGCTGTTGAATTTGATGTGCAAAAATTTTAGAAAAGATTTTTGCATCTGTGTTCATCAAGGATGTTGGTCTAGTTTTTTTTTTTTTTTTTTTTTTTTTGTGTGTGTGTGTGTGTGTGTGTGTCTTTGTCATGTTTTGTAACAGGTTAATACTGGCTTTGTAGAATGAGTTTGGAAGGGCTTCTTCTCTCTCTATTTTATGTAGTAGTACAAGGAGCATTAGTGTTCTTCATTAAAAGTCTAGCAAAATTCAGCATGAATCTGTCTGTTCCTGGGCTTTTCTTTGTTGGGAGGCTTTTTTGTTGCTTTAATCTCATTGCTTGTTATTGATATGTTTAGGTCTTTAAATATCTTCTTAGTGCAATTTTGCTAGGTCATATATGTCTAGAAATTTGTCCATTTCTTCTAGATTTTCCAGTTTATTAGTATGTGGTTTTTAAAAATATTTCCTAATAAGCACATGAATTTCAGCAGTATCCATTTCTTTTGGTTAGTTTAGCTAAGGGTTTCTAATTTTGTTTCTCTTTTCAAAGAACTGACTCTTCATTTCATTGTTTCATTGTATTATTATATTTTTCTTTTAGTTTCTATTTCATTTGTTTCTTCTCTTATTTTTATTATTCTTTTTCTCTACTAATTTTGGGTTCAGTTTGTTCAGGGTTTTCTAAGACCTTGAGATGTATTATCAGGTTATTTATTTGAGATCTCTCTGTCTTTTTCACATAGGTACATATAGCTATACTCTTCCCTCTTACTATGTCTTTCATTGTATTCTACAGATTTTGGCATGTTGTTTCCATTTTCATTGATTCTAAAAATCTTAATCCCACCAACCAATTTCTTCAGTGATCCACTATTTGTTCAAAAGTGTATTGTTAAATTTCATGTGTTTGCATAACTTCTATAGTTTCTCTTGCTGTTTCTAGTTTTGTTCCATTTCGATCTGAAAAAAAAATGTAAGAAATTATTTAATATTTTAAAAATTGGTTAAGACTTGCTTTATGACCTAACATATATGATCTATTTTGGAAAACGTTCCATGCTTTGATGAAAAGAATATATAGTCTGTGGCTGTTGAGTGGAATATTCTGTAGTTGTCTGCCAAGTCCAACTAGATCTATGGTGTAATTCAACTCTGATATTTCCTTGTTGACTTTTTTTCTCACTTATTGATGAGAGTGGGGTATAGAAATCACCTGGTATCTTGTTTCAGGGCCTCTCTCCTTTTGTGTGCAGTAGCGTTTGTTTTACTAAAATTGGGTGTTGAAACATTTGGTGTCTAAATATATTTATACATGCTACATCTTCTTGAATTATTTCATTGATAAATATGTAGTAGCCTTCTTTTGTGTCTTCTGATTTTGGTTTCAAGTCTGTTTTGTCAAATATAATTATTCTTGCTTGCTTTTGGACTCCATTTCCTTGGATTATCATTTTCTATCCTTTCACTTTCAGTCTGTGTGTCTTTGCTGCAGAGGTTAGTTTCTTGCAGGCAGCATACTGTTGGGTTTTGCTTTTTAATCCACTCAGCCGGTCTGCATCTTTTAATTGAAAAGGTAAGAACATTTACATTAAGGATTATTATTGAAAGATATGTACTTGGTCCTATCATTTTGTTGTTTTCTTCTGGTTGTTTTTAATATTCCATGTTCATTTCTTTTTCTTCTCACTTGGCTTAGAGGTTTAATGGTCTTGTGTGTTAATATATTTGATTCTTTCCTAATTCTCATTTTCTTATCTACTCTTCTAATGAGACTTATTCTTTTCTGTGGTCAAATGATTGTGTTTATCTCTCTTTCTCCTCTGGGGGTAGGATTCCCTAAAGTAACCTCTGTAATGCTGTTTAGTGATCTTGAATTTTCTTAGTTTTTTGCTTATTATGGAAGGTATTTATTTATCCTTGGGCTTTGAAGGATAACTTTGCTCTGTGTAGTAATCTAGGCTGGCAATTATTTTATTTCATGACTTGAAATACATCATTCCTTGTCCTCCTGCTCTTTAGAATTGCTGCTGAGAAATCGGCTATTATCCTAGGGAATTTGCCTTTAATGTGATTTGGCACGTTTCTCCTGCAGCTTGTGATATTTTCTTTGTTTTGTAGTTTTGGCATTTAACTATAATGTGTCATGGAGAAGTTCTTTTCTGTAGTTTGTAGTTAGGGCTCTAAATGCATCCAGTACCTGCGTGTCCATGACTTTGCAAAAAATTGGGAAATTTTCTACTTTCATTTCACTGAATAGGTTTTCTATGAGTTTGGTCTGTTGCTCTTCTGTGTCTATTCTCAACATGTGTGGGGGTGTTTGGTCTTTTAACAGTGTTCCAGAGGTCTTGTGCATTCTATTCATTCCTTCAACAGCTGTGTTACTGCTCTCTGCTTTTGCTATGGGAGTGAATGTCCAGGAGCAGGATTTCAGGCCTTCCCCCACAGCCATGCCTACTTGGGTCCAGTTGGATGGCTGGGGGCTTTAATGTCCTCTATTTAGTTTGAAGTATACACCAAGGTTCAAGTGGGGCTAGGTTGTGGCTGGAATAAAATGAGATTTCTCTGAGTTGGGCTGGGAGCGTAGCCCAGTGGCTCAAAGCACACCCAATGTGCTCAAAGTACCCAGCTTGATTCTCGGCACCAAAAGTAAACAAATAACAACAATACAAACTGGATTTAAAAGTAAAAGAAACCTCAATTACAACCTAAAAGGTGCAAAAATAGTATAGCATAAACTAAAAAGTTAAAAAAAATTTATTTTAAAGATCAAATAAAAAATGTACAACCAGAAAAGTGAAAAATTCTGCTCCATTTGTGTATAATGAATTGAAGAGATTTCTGCTATCATGTATAACTGATTAGAATTAATAAAAAAAGAATTAAATGGAAGACCCAAATAAATAAATAAATAAATCTGATTCCACCCTTTCTCTTACTTTTCTTTTCTTTCTTTCTTTCTTTTTTTGTTTTGATAAAAAACAATTATAATGCACCGATAAAAATGTGGAAAAAAAATCAATAATGGGGGAATTGAAAGGACTTGTGTATGGTACAATAAAATGGAGATTATTTTAAAAAAGAAGCAAAATGTTAAATGAAAAAGAGAAGGAAAGAAAATTAAAAAGTTTAAAAGTGAAAAGAAAAAGTAAGGAAAGTTTTTAAAAAGTGGAAAAAGGCAAATATTAAAAGCAGAAGTTTAACAGAAAAAAGTTAAATATTAAAAGAAGGAGGAAGAAGTAGAGAAGGAAGAGGAAGTAGAGAAGGAGGAGGAGAAGAAGAACGAGAAAAAATACACAAATACAAAACAGCAAGAAAGAAAGCATTAATAAGAAATAAATATTTCCTCTCTACCAAGGTGTTCAATTATGCCGGCAGGAATGGATGTTGGCACCCTACACTGATGGGTCCTTCTTTGTGTCTTCTTGGGCTATGCACCCCTTGATGAGAGCCAGGCCTGGGGCTTCTTCACCACTTCTTCATTCCCTTGTGGTGCTCCAACAGTGCCAGTGGGAGTGGTTTGTGGCCCAAGCCAGGACGAACCAGGGTGGAAATCAGCTCCCCAGGCTCAGAGCTGAGAAGACCCTGACCCTGCAGCATGTCACCACCACAGTGATTTTCTGACACAGGTTCTGTCCAGTGCTTTTTGTGCTGCGCACTGAAAGGTCAGGGAGATGCTATGGAGTCTCCACTACCTGTGCTGGGGGGTGGGGGTGGGGCAGGCGGCAACAGTCTGCCACCATGACTCTGGTGTTCCAAGACTTGGCTCCTGTGTGACATCTCAGTTTCCAGACTCTTGCAGGTGGCTTCTCAAACTGCCAGTTTTAAAGGGAAGTGTCCTCCTTTCCATGCCATGAGGTAGTCCAGTTTCCCACCACATAGAATTCTCAGGGGTTTGTGTCACAGGCTCTGTTCTAGGTTCAAACTAACTTTTAAGGTCGCCTCCTGGTGAGTCAGTTTAGTTGTATTATTACTACAGGGACCCAGAGACAGGAACATTCAGGGGCCTTTGACTTCCAGTGCTTAAGCGCAGACAGGACCGTCTCAAGATAGCTCCCTGTTAGAACACCCAGAGAATATGCTGAGAAGTTCAGGGAACTTTTCCAGAGCCAGTTGAGCATGAAGAGCCCAGATCTACTGTCCCTTTAGACTGTGCTTTTACAAGATGTGGTTCCTGTGCTAGTGGTGCTCACTGGAACTCTGCCTTTCACCTTTACCCACTCCCTCTGCCATGCTGCCCTGTGATTGGTGTGAAACACCACTTCACCCCCAGTTACACTATCCAAAATCTCTGGGTTTCTTCAAGTCTCAGTCTGTCCACCACAGAACTTTAGCATCTGTCAACTTCAGCAATCACCCAGTCACCCACTTTGAAACACAGGTGCTCTCCAGTTGTTATGATTCTGTGTCATGGAGAAGAGGGTGAGTACTGTGTACCTAAAACCTGCCATTTTGAATCCTCAGTTTTTTTTATTACTACAACAAGTACCTGAGATGATCAATTTGTAAAGAGAAAAGATTTATTTTGGCTCTTTTGGAAGTTCCTGTCTGTGATCAGTTGGTCCCTTTGCTTTGGGCCTCTAGTGAGATGGTAGGAGCTCATGTGCAGCAAAACCATTCAGCTTACATCCACAAACCAAAAGAAAGAGAAAGGGGCCAGGTTCCCCAATCTCCTTCAAGGGCTTGCCCCCAATGACCTAAGGATATAAGTGCCGGGTTACTCCCATAAGTCTCCACTTCTCCAAGATTCCATGACCTTCCAGTAGTGCCAATTTGGGAACCCAGGCTTTATCACAATGGGCCTTTGTGGGGTGCATTCAAGATGCAAACTCTAGCAAGTCATAAAATTAGACTGATTCACTAGATAACAGTCTCTTTTAAATCAGTAGGGTTCAAACTTTTTCTCACCCACAGCATCTCCTGTCTTGCCTGGAGTTCTTTGCTTAGTGATATATTAGAGGACAAATGGACTAGGAAGGCCTTAGGCAGGCACTAGCATTAATTCTGTGCATTGTGTCCAGTTTTGTATGATTGGGAAACATACACACACACACACACACACACTGTGGAAGCCCACTGTGGAAGCCTTGTGCTTATCTGGGCTTCCCAGTCTGGTCTCAGGGAGAGATGTCTGGAAATAACTAAGACCCCACTCCAAGATCTATCAAGCCTGGAGATGAACCAGCTACACACAGACCAATCGGGAGCCCTTTCACTTATTTCAACATCCTGACCATGGACTTAGGACACCCACTGTGACAATTGGTGTAAGATACCCAGTTAGTTTTTCTCATTCTAAAAACAAATAACCACAAGCCCAAAGCAATGGGGCTGATCGATTATGAACAGGAACCTTCAAAACTGAGCCAAAATAAATCTTTTGTCTTTACCAATTGATCATCTTGGGTATTTGTAATAGTAATAGAAAACTGAGGATTCGAGATGGTGGATTTTAGGTACACAGCTGAGTGATCATGTTACTGAAATATTAACGTTCCTATCTCATTTTCTTTCACAGGGAACTTGCTATATACTTCTTGTTCTTAGTGATACATAGGAACAATACTTTTGTTAGCTAGATGAAGTAAATGCTTGTATGATCTAATACTTTTTTCATTCTGAAGCTTCCATTTATTTTTTTTTCATTTTAAAAATAATTTTTACTTATTTATTTATGTGGTGCTGAGGATTGAACCCAGTGCTCACCCATGGTAAGCAAGTGCTCTACCACAGAGCCACAACCCCAGACCCTGAAGCTCCCATTTCTTGAGGCAGGAACCAGAGGCCTCTCGATGACAGTCATTTGTATTAGGTTTCTGGAATTTCACTCAAACCAGAGAACTCCCTGAGGTTTTGTCCCTACCCCTACTTTTGAAGTTAATAAAAATTTTTGTGTGCAGTATAGATCCTCCTCCCATTTTACTGAGTTAAGCAAAACAATCATAATTTCCAGAGATGATGTGAAAAGAGGCTGTGGAAAATATTCATATGCATCAAGTGCTTGGGTTTTAAGTATAATAATGTGTTGTACATTCTATAGAGACTCTAAAATAAACCATGAAGAATGACATAAACCACTGAACCTCCTAAGTATGTGTTGATTTGAATATAACGTATCCTTCAAAAGCTCCTATGGTAGTGTAGAAATGTTCAGAGGTGAAATTATTGGATTGTGAGGACTGTAGCCTACTCAGTCCATCCTAGTTTGAATGGACTGACTGGGTGGTAACTGTGGGCAGGTGGTGCGTGACTGGAGTAGATCACTGGGGATGGTCTTGGAATTGTGCATCTTGCCTGTGGCCCCTTCTTCTCTTGGCTTCCTGGCTGCCATGGATGGACCAGGGCTCCTCTCCTACATCCTTCTGCCTTACCTCGGACCTAGAGCAATGAATCCAGTTGACCACAGAAAGAACCTCTGAAACCACAAGCCAAAATAAACTTTTCCTTCCCTACATTGTTCTTTTCAGGTATTTTGGTCACAGTGATGAAAACCTAAGTAATATAGTATGCAATACAATATACCAAAGACTGGAATTTGAAGGCCATATTATTTCAGGGCCAGGGAATGGATGACTTGGACTGCCCCTGCTGATAGCTGTTAGGTGCGTTAACATCCTGAGCCAGTGCTAAGGAGCTTGTGTGCTTGCTAAATTTCTTCCCCAATATATTCTGTGCTGAATTACTTTGTCCAATGCTATGGCAAGGTTCAGTGCATAACACTGGAATTTTTTATTCATTTCTATAGTCTTCTTTCCAAAAGATTAACAACTGCAATGAAATTGAAGCTAAGGAGATTATGTTCAAATCTTATTCCTTCTACCTCTGCCACTCTGGATATAATGAGCTCTTTTTCTCCATCTGTAACACTGGATCTGATTTAGACTACGTGCCCCATTAAGACTGTTCCAGTGAGCTAACAGATGTGGAAGACATGTAATTCATAAAATGTCACACTCCATAAGAGGCTTAACTGAAGAGCTAAACACCTTGTGGGTCTTTAGTCACTGTATTTGAGGACTATATCATTGCTGGGCCGTCAGGGAACCCAGAGTGAGTTTTAGTCACTCATCTTCTATGAGTATATGAGCATTAAGTATGGAAATGGCCTTTCTTAGAGAATTTTGGCAAACCCATAGTGCTCTGGAAGTCCCCTTTGAACCGCCCAAAGCAAGTGATAAAAGAAACCGGAAACACAGTTTGATTTTAAATCAAAAGTTATGATTTTATTCTTAATCTTAATACACCAAAAAAAAAATATTTCTTTTAATGTAGTGAAATAAGCACTTGAAAATAACAATTTCAACATTACTGTGATTTGCTCTGTGAGGCTCTGATGGGTGGGTTTGTCTCTAAACACAGGCCCTGAGGCCCCTAAGAAGCTGAATTTTCAGGTGGTTTTCAACGTAGTAGCAAGCAGCCTCCTACCTGAACATCCCCAGACCAGCAGACTTGTCTGAAATGAACATGACCAGAAAAGCACTGTCAGACTGCCTCTGTAACCTTGATTTTTGTCCACTGGAATTAAAAGTCACAAGCTCCACCAAACATTGGGAATATAACAGCTCTTGTATATCAACACAAGACGGGACCTTTCAGTTCTGTCCTAACTAGTTACAAAGGTGGCTTTGATTTATGGAACCAGTTTCTTTAAACAGTCACATCAGGAGTTTCCTACAATGCAGTTGTGGGTATGGACTTCCAGGGACATCTGTCTGATCACAAGACTGTCACCTGCCTGATCTAAAATCAAAGTGCCATAACTGAGACCTCTCCAAACCCACTCACAGATGTGCTCCTGCTGTCCACCTGGGCTGCAAGAACAACTTGTCACTTTCTTTAAGAAATGGAATGCAGGAGGAAGGGAAGTCTGGGGATCCTGCCCCCACTTCTGTGAGCCCTGAATTTTCAAATATCTGAGGATGAGGAAAGTCACTTGATGATTCTATAGGCTTATGATATTCTGTGATGCGGTGAGCAGGCGTAGTACTCAACCAGCCTCTTCTGCGATAGATTCTGCCATTTTGCTCACAGATGTTTATAACAGCATCTGTTAAAACAAGCATTCAAGAAAATGCTATAACTGTACTGTCACCTCTTTTGCATCACTGTCAGGTACCAGCATACAGAGGTTGCTGGCTCACTGGCAAATCGGTACCTACCACTTCATACTGATTGTCAGAACAAGATAGGGTATCATTTTATTGTGCATATGTGACAGGTTAAATGCTGTGGTCTGGTCTTAGTGAAATTTCTTCTTGATGGCACAAAGAAATGGGCAGAGGAACAGCTTTAAAGAGCTCTGGGAGACAATGACTCATACCACGAACATAGGCTCTACCATCATCCCAAGTTGATAGCAAAATATTTATTATTGAAAACAAAGATTGAGAAAAGATACATTTGACTGCTGGAGAGTTCTGGGCTTTCATCATGGTATTCTTACACAGTGTTACTTTTCAGGATGGAAGCTTTTTCTGGAAAATAAGTATCTAAGAGATTTGGACCATGTTCTGAAGCCTGGGAGGCAAAGTCTATTTGGTCTTCTCCATTCTCCTAGAAGTTCCCTGGAATAAATATTGGCCAGTCCAACAAATCTGCCAAAGAATCATTAGCCCTCAGAACGTGCCATCGTTGGCTCAGTTGTGTGACACACATAGTCTCTGAGCAGAGTCAATTCTATCAGAACAAGAAGATTATCTGAGCATGCTCTCTCACCCAGGTAACTCAGCTGTTTGGGAATATGGCCAGACTTCTGTGACTGACCTCAGGTGCTCTGTTACCCTGAGGTTACAGGGTTTATGTTATCCTGAAGATACTACATCGGATTTAAAAATATCCCGTGGGTCTCTTGGCTAGAAGTGTTCTCCCAGGTTCCTACTGCTTTTCCCATTCAATTCTACCCCCCTCAAATGAAATTTTGGACTGGAGTCAATATGTTAGTCACTGGGCTAGCCAGTCTCTTTATGGAAGAATAAATTGCTGGAGAAGCGACAGGGAGGGACATAATCAACCCTTGTTCTCCTTGACTAATACATAGGTAAGCATTCCCCTCCCCCACTAATCTTTGTAGTGCAGTATGATTAGAAAAGTGGGAATAAATTACCTGTAATAACCTTAATCCATGGTTTTTTACTTGGTACTTTGGCCTAGTACTGAATATAAATACAATAAATAAATAATAATAGTTGTTCTTTTCTCATAAGCAACACTAGAAGGTTCAGAAAAAAATCCCCTGCTGAATGAGTGGAGCATTTCTCACTAGAATTTTATTGCAAATTCATGCATGTGGGTTGATGTTCAGACCTAATGTGTGAAATTACATCTATACATACATGTATACATACGCATACATGTATATATAATTATTTCATACATACATATATGAAATCAAAGATTTGTTTTTTTTATTTAATCCAGGAATGATGTTTTCATCATACTGGGATTGGAATGCAGTGGAAACTCTTAATAGAAAGATACTCTATTGTAGCACAGTAGGGCAGCTATAAAAATCGCCTGCCCATTTTCCTGGAATGTTAACATAGCAGGATTATCTATGTGGCAGTCAATTCTCTGGTAGGTTTCAGATTTGTCATGGGCCAGTGATCCAGCCTCATATCTTGATATAATTAAAGCAGCTAAGCTGAGATATTAAAAACAGTGCGCTGAACCTATAATACCAGAATTTTGTTTTTTAAAAAATGTGTGGCTTTTTTCCTCCCATGATAAACATCGGAAATGCTTTAGATATATTTAGCTAGTTTAAAAACTATTTATTAGACATTCAACCTGTAAACAAAAATATTAAGTTATTTTACAAGTGAACAGAAGCATGAACCTAATATCAAGACAAATGTGCTTTGGAAGCATCATTTAGAGTCTTTTTTAAGGTTTATGCTAATTTTAAAAAATTCTAACCTGCATTAAAGGATCTATGATAAATCACTGAATTAAATAATTAAATTAAACCTACCAGATGAGCCTCTGACTGGTCCTTTGACTAAATTCAATTGATATGTGGCCCTTTTTCTTGTCTTAATTAGCCTACTCATTTTCTGTTCTAAGGGGGAAAAAAGGCTTATTGCACAGTATCATGTCTTTGCAAAGCTCAAAAGAACATTTGCATCCTAAGAATCTATCCTAGTTGTTGTAGCAGGACCTATCCTTTTAGCTCACATCAATTTCGGCCTAATAATAATACATCCTTCCATCAATCATGTCTCATCTATGAACCAACATCAGGACACCATAGACTGTTCAAAATAATTTAACATGGACGTAACAGCTTCCTCTCTCCTCCATGGCCCCTTCTCCAGGTCTTTCAGTCATGACTTGGTTTGCATGGACTGTGTTTATTGTTCAAGCCATTCACACAGAATGGAATAAAACTTTATTCTTTTTAAATTCCACACATAAACAAGATGCTGAAAAAGCCCTTGCCATCTCTGACAGAAAAGCAGAGCAGCTGTTTCATGAATGACAGCACAATTAAAGCTAAAATAATATAAAAATAATTTGAAAAAATCCCTTTTACTGTACACTCTCAAATAAAGCAAGAAAGATAAACAATAGTTTCTGCTAGCCAGAAAATGTGTTACTACTCATTTGGGCTTTGAAGTTCAGTGTACCCCACATTGGTGTGCATATGTGTGGTTATGTGTGTATAATCTATGCAGTAGTAGTAGCCCCTAAGCTTTTCATCTAGTTTGCCTAATCATTAAGCTACTAAACCAATTAAAATACTATTATATCACATTGAACAACTTTACATAATTGCTTCTTTGAAATACTAGGAACGTTGACACATTTATTTGGCTTGTAGAGGACTGAAATATTACAGATAATATTATCTAGCTTTTTTAAAAAAAAAGAATATGGCTCTTAATAAATTGATTTTCTGAGTTCCAGAGCAAAAGTCCCTTTTAAAAAATTTCTGAAGCTGACTTGAAGCAGGAAGGATGTCTTCTGATTTGGCCAAACATAACAATGAGTTGTTTGATATCACTTAAAATTTTAAGGATTCTTCTATGGGGGCCTTTTGCTATCAACTATTTCTGGCCAAACTTGTCATGGTGTGTTTGCTAATTTTCTCCACTTGGCCAGCAGAGGGCACTTAGAACACCACTGCATGGCTTGGGGAGCTAATGCGGACCAGGTGGAAACATCGTGTCCACCCCAAATCAGGCAGAGACCCTGCAGATTTCTTTGTAAATTCACAAAAATGTAGAAAACATGGACTGTCCCCCAGGGATTCAGTTGGAAAGTAAGGAGTAAGTCCAACAGGGAGGAGCATCTACTATCTGGCTACTGAATGAATCTTTAGCTCATGTCTTTTCCCTTTTCCAGCTCCACTGATTCTGGCTCAGCCTTTCCACATACAGTACAGGATCCACTTTCAAGCCATCTGGTTGAGTTCTTTTTTTTTTTAAATTTTCATGTTTTTTGAGTCTGCATTTACTGTTCTGTTCAAAAGTCTGGGGCAACTGAACAAATGCTTCATATCTCATCTAAGTGTAGAAATTATAATTCAACTACTAGAAATACTCTGGTACAGAGAGCTGCCCCTTGGGAACCTGGGTTGCATTACTTCCACTCTTCTAGAAAGAACCTTGGAAAAGTACTGTGCCCTGTTTGTTTTTGGCAAACTCACTAGCCTGAGGCTAGGCAGTGAAGGGACAAATATCCACCTATATTTTGAGTTGAACTAAAAAATGATTAAGACATTTTTTCATGGGGGCTACAACAGCTAATCTTTCTTAAAAAGGCTTGAATTTCTGCAAAAAGCATTATTGTCCTAGATATAAACCCTGTGTCTCTTCCATTTTCATCTTTTCTACTGGCTCCAGTTTCATGTCAAGAAAGATTGGAAAGGATTTTTTGTGTGTGTACGTGTGTATGTGTGCGCGTGTGTGTGTGCATGTATGTGCTCGCACAGTTTTAAAGTAAAACTCTCTCATCCTTAGAGAAAGATAACTTAGTAAATATTTTTTTTTTTTTTTCCATATAGTGTTAATAGCCTTTGCTTGCTTTCTATTAGTCTCTCTCTGCCTCTGGCTCACTGTTGTTCTCATTTGTCCTAGCGTTGACAGGTAAGAGGGATTGGGGTCTTCCAGCAGCAGTGCTTTGAGATGGAGGTGCACTCAGTGAGTCCTCACCCAAAAAGGATCATAAACTTACTGGGTTAAGTCAACCTAATTATCCCTAAGCTGCCTCGGGTTTTGTGTCTGCTCGTATGTTTTGTTTTAGCTGCACCATATGTGATTCCTTGTGCCATTTTCTTTTGTCTATTATTTTTCTTGATGACCCTGAGCTATGGCTTTCTCCTCAGTTCCAACACTATTCAGCCTTCATTGTTTTCTTCATTTTGCCAATGTAGGCCTCAAAGAAGAAATGGCAGAAGAGCACAAGGTAGCTGAGGTACATGAGTGAGGACCAGAAGATGTTCTGAAAGTGAGAGTGACACTGGTCTTGCTGCATCCAGTAGAAGACCAGGTAGTTAATGACACAGCCCATCAGCATCTGAGTGATCTGGGACAAGGTGATGAACATGGCAAACTTCCGGGAGACTCGGAAACCCGCGGCCCGCAAGGCATAGTAAGAGTACATCACGGCGTGCACGCCATAGTTCATAGTCATGAACCAACCACCCCCGGCAATCATGTCTTTGTAGGAGTACCAAGAGTACAGGAGCACAGTGATGTGGTGGTACCAGTGCAGGAAGATCAGCTTCTGCTTCCTCAGAATGATGAATATTGTGTCTCCTGGAAGATAAAGAAGGGGAAAATGTACATGAGCCCTTGACCACACACACTGATAATCCAGAGTTCCCTTAGAGGGCACACATGGAGCTAGGACTGGAGAATTAGATGAACTGGGTTATAATCACGAACTGGTATTTGCTACCTCTCTGACGCTGGGCAAGTCATTTATTCTCATTATTTTCTGGTTTCCTCATCTACAAAATGGGATAATTAGTAACAGCAGCTTGGAATTATCTGAGGATTAAACAAGATAGTCGACACACCCTCTTTATACATGGCAAGTCATCAACAGATGTTAACATTCAAGGTATTTTATGCAAAGTCCTACTAATTTTTGATCTAGAATGGACATTATCAGCCAGGCTGCCTGATTCTCAGTGAACCATTCATCTTAGGATATATCACCCAGAGGGGAATGGTGACCTGCCAATCAAGAGAAATAGACTGGAATGCAATGCAAGTACCCAGCAAAATATCCTTAGTCCTCTCCAGAGTTGTTAAACCATACTTTTTCTTTGATTCACGACAAAAGATACCCCTTGAACACCTATTTTTGTGAGCTCTCTGTATAATGTGCAATGCTTGCAATATGTAAGAAAAGCAAAATTTAAATAAAAGGCAAAGACGAAAGAAAAGGGCAACGAAAATCATCCTCTATACACATACACAGATGAGGGCAAAGGGAATACTTGACACCAAAGCATCAATTGAGGAAAAACTGAAAATAAGAGTTCATTTTATGGAATTAGCTATGAAAAAAAGCTCTCCAGGATCTTCAAAATTTTTTATTATCACATCACTGTGAAGAAACAGACCACTGTTTCTGAGGTAAGAAATTATGCTAGAATTATGCTCAGGTGGGTAATGCTTTGTATCTGCAATGATTCTGAAAAATAGAACATTTATGTGAAAATGGATGAAAAGCAAGCCTAGTAACAATTCACCCAATTCCATTAATAAGATAAAAAGGGGTGAGACACCAGTATGTGAGTCAGAAGCAGGTGTATGCATGTAAATGCTTCCTTTCTTTTTCATTTCTGAGGTTATCAGGCATGGGGAAAACCATCATCCTTCAGGGTCTCTGGTGAACCCAGAGTAACTTACCTTTCTTTAACGAATTAGAAGGTTCTTAGACTGAAAATTTATTAAGCACAAAGGGGACTCATACTTATCCCTCCCATACTTTATGATGGCCTAAAATGCTCGGCATTAGGCAAGGTCGAAGAATACTGGGAAGGGAAGACTTTTAAGGTTCTGATGGCTGTGGCTGGAATATAAGTGGTACGCCATTCCACACATCAGGGCTATTAGTGTATTTCTCTGCTGAATTATTATTTGTTATTACTTTGTTTAGAAAAGAGAAGCAAAGTCTCTAGTTGCTACATTTCTGAACCTGTTTAAAATTTCCAATGAAATCCTCTTCTCTCATGAGATGCCTGATTTTTATTATGTCTATAAATGTCAGACAATGATAATGACAGATGGTGATGGTCACTCTCATGTGTATATTTAAGGGCTGAAACTGGTGTCAGGAGACCTGGGGTCTACTTCCTACTGTCAAACTGTGCTATTCTAGCATGCCTGTCAAAGACTCATACTTCTGTGTAATTATTGCTCTGTGCCTCTCTTTCCTCTGTAGACTATAACGTAGACACAATAATTCCAGCCAACCTTTCTTCACGGTGGAAAGAAGGCAGAAGTCCAAGGAACTGTACGTTAAAAACAAATTTTAGTCATTCATACTGAGAAGATGTTTTTTCCCCAAGTCTCTTAGAAAGAACTAAAATATATACCCAACATGATCTCTAAAACACTGTAATAAAACTATATGCCATAAGATAACATGCATTTCATCCTAATTCTTGATGTCTAAAGAAAAGACCATATTTGAATGAACTAATGTGGGATGCAAACTGGAAACTGCAATTCTAGGATTGAGGCTTTGTTTTTCCTGACCAGTGGGGTGGAGCTGGGGTTGTCTCGGGCTTGGTCCGAGACATACTAGGTGTTGCTAGGTACTTGGAAGAGGGGGTTGGAGTCAAGGATGTTATCATAAAATCTTAAAGACAAAATGAATTCGAATTCATTTAAGAATTTCTTCCAGAACAACATGTGCAGGATAATAGATGGAAATAATGAAGATGACTATCTCCCTAGGATGGCTCTGAAACTGCTTAGCAGTGCCACTCCAAAGCCAAGCCAGGGTGACTTCCCAAGACCACGGATGCAGAGAACTCGGTTTCGCTCGTGTGAAGGGAAACTGGTAGGGGGTTCCAGAAGGGCCAACCCAGACCTTTCAAGGTCATTGACATTGCCGTTTAGATGCACCAGCCAGGTACTCTGGCAGGTACAGAATATATTTTCTCTAGAGAAACCACACAACGTCACATTTAATTTGTCATGAGCCAGAGGCATGCCAAATTGTGGCATTTATAGGCTTGCCAGAGCTACAGAGGGACCCAGAAATGTAAACTCTCCTAGAGATTGTATATTTGATGTTGGCTAACCGTTCTTGCTTGGCCACACGTCCATCTGGCATTATGGAATGTATTCTGGCCAAGTACAAGCAATGAGACTTTGGACTCTTGAGGATTTCAGTCGTGTCACCTATTTTAGCTACTTCCTGGTTCATGTCCTCTTAATCAAGATGTCTCTAACCTTTGGTCCAGCTATTTTCAGTCAAGAGATAACCTGCAGGTGTAGCCTTATGATTTTTGAAACCTAAATGTCCCCCGTGAACTATACCTTCTGCCTGTGCACCTGCTAAGTGCAGATATCCATGAATCTATGGAGAAGTCCTTTATCATTTAGAAAATCCCCAGAATACACACAGCCACCAAGGGAAACAGAGACCATACCCTGCGTGTGGCTTGTCACAGATGGCTGAGTTTCTCTTCGCAGAATTAGCTGGAGTGCTGCTGAGTCAGAGTTTCAAAAACAATGACAAGCTCAACTGAGCAAGGACCTAGACTCAGAGCAGATGTTTCCAAGTTTTAACAAAAGCAAATCTCAGCAGGTTTTAATATCATTCAAACAGTAGGCGCTAAAGATTTGGCATACAAAAGCAGGCTGGTGGCCCTCTTCCTCTCACTTGTTCCAGTAGAGTGTAACCTCTAAATTCATTGAAACAAGCTTACTGTTTTCTGCTGCTGAACAGAGTCCTTGCTATCACTAAAAGTTTAGTGAAAGGCAAAAGGGGCAGTCGGTAAAATGGGTGCGGAGTTTCAGCTGGGGAGATGCAAAAGTTTTGGAGATGGATGGTGTGATGGTTGTACAACAATGTGAATATTATGCATACTTTACTGCAATTATAAAAAAGTTTAGTGAAAACTGCAGGCATGTGGTGTTGGGGGAGAAACATAGTTTCATTGTGGTATATGGGAGAACTGTTCTTTCCTTCCAATATTCACACGGGAGGACAGAATCTTCGAATACTGAAAGGCAAAACTTGGGGCTGAAAAATAAGCAAAGTTATAAATAAATAATCCAAATTATAAATAAATCATTCAAATGGATCGATCTTTCCTAATCAAACGATAACAAAGAAGTTTTCTAATTGCAAACAAAACAACAAAACAAAAAAACCGGAAAGGAATTTAACCCCCACAGTGCACAAAAAGTCTCCCACGCAAACATGCACTCAATAAGGGCCAGTGGCTGGCTGTCCTGCAGCACTGGCGATAATTTGTAGATCTGTTTTGACTCAATGGTTCATTTTTGCAAGGCCACTGTCAAACAAGCTTTAGAATATTTGAAAGATAATATAACTGGAAAAGGTCCTCAGAGCATGAAAATATCACTATAAAAAATTTGGAACTGTCTTAAGATTTTAGGTTGCTTAACTAGCTTTGTTAAAAAGACTACGTGAGGATTACTTTTTCCCAATGCCAACACTTGAATCCTATATTTTAACTGTGAAGGGATGGCTTATTGGATAATCTACAAACTATTACCACAAATGACTGTGGCAAATGACCCTATCCAGGGAAAGGGGCTACGTGCCAGCAACATAAGACTCCAAGCCTGTCAAGCCACGGACTTGAGTCTGCCTCCATCCAGGTTCAAGAGGAAGACTGCTACAGGGCAGAGGGGAGTGGAACATTATTAGGGTCTACACTAAATTCACTACACCAATTCAGATGAAGTAGCATCATCAGGATCAATGCAACACAGAACATGGACACCTGAGTGATGCACTAACAGCTCTCCTTCAGGAACTCCAACTCCATCCATTATTCTAGAACTTCACCTTCCATCTGGAATAGTCAGGAGGACACAGAGAAGAGGTCGAATCATGTGTTCAAAGGAAACTGACTGATATAAACAGCTTGAGGTGACTCTTCAATAAATTATTCCTTCAAAAAGCAGAAGGTCTACTTTTATTCTCAAGCCCCTCAAATACAACAGAATACAATTCAGAACAACAGACAAGGAATCCTTGCAGGGAAAAGGCTTTTCTAGAACAAAAGACTGAGGCTGCTTCTTTGCAAACTGCAGATTAACCCATTAAGTCCCAAGTTTCCAATTCTGTGACTATTTCAATGACAGTCACATTAAAAAAGGTTAAAGTGTGTTGCTCAATTAAAATTTTTATATGTGTTCCACATCTGGGATGATGGCACAAACTGGGTTAAGGGTTAGCAATAAGATACTACTTCTGATTTAACAATGGGGGTAGTTTTTATTTATTTATCCTTACATAATGATACTTATTATGCAGCATGGAAGAAAAGTCAATGGAACATGATATTTCTCAACCTGAATAATTCTGAAACTTTAATCATGCAGAACTTCATTTATTTTATTTATTTTAAAGGAAAAAAAAGTCATGCTCCAAGAGTAAAGAATACCTGCTTCCAGTCTCAGACCAACCCCAGTTTGAAAATAAGTGCTCTGATTCAGAAATCTTATGAACCTAAATAAAAAAAGAATCACTATGAAAGAAATATATCTGACAAGACAATCTTTTATTTTATCCATAAATGAAAAAAAAAATTAAAATATTCTCACAATCTAAAGATTCCTAAAAGTAGATTTCCAGGCATCATCTATAGATCCAAGTTTGAAAACCATTTTCTCTAGCCTCAGACTTTGTACCTAGTGGTCTCAATACAAGTATAAAAAAATAGCTTCCTGGCTGGGCTGTGGCTCAGTGGTAGTATACTTGCCTGGCATGTGTGAGGCACTGGATTCGGTTCTCAGCACCATGTATAAATAAATAAAAGTCAACAACTAAAAAAAATATTTAAAAAATATAGCTTCCTGGGGCCTGATCCCTAAACTTCATATTGTAAAATTCTTTTTAGACAAAGTAGCCATTTATTCTAGCCCCTATCAAATATCTGGTGCACGAAAGGTGCTTAATATAAACTTATTAGGGCTGGGGTTGTGGCTCAGTGGCAGAGAGCTCGCCTCGCACGCGCGCGGCCCGGGTTCGATCCTCAGCACCACGTAAACATAAATGCATTGCACTGTCTACAACTAAAGTAAATAAATATTTTAAAAAAATATATAAACTTATTAAATAAAGGAAATCACTTAATACATTTTTCTCGAGGACTCTCTTCTCAGGTTCTGTTTGCAGGTGCACACCACGGTTTTCTAGTTATTTGGGACCATGGGGAGGACCATCTTTGCACTGCTGCCCCTCTTAGAAAAAGTTTTCTGCTGCAGCTTTTCCTGACCTGGAATTGTCAAACCAATTGCCAGCTACTTGCAGGCAGCAGGTTTTTAGCACACAGTGACAAATGCTGACCAAAACATCAGAGCAAATTCGTACCCTGAGTGGACACAGGGGTCTGAAACAGAGGCACCTGACGGAAGGCTGCTGGTAGCTGACACTATAGGAGTCTTGCAATGAAATTACCTCTAACCCCCTTTTAAAGGGAGAATAATAAATACCTTTTCAACTAAATACATACACTTTTTAATGCCGGAATTAAAGTATCTGAACTAAATGATACAATTCTTAATTGCAGGTAAAAAAAAAAAACCAAAAACAAAACAAACAAACAACAACAAAAAAACCAAAAACAAACAAACAAACAAAAAAACAGAACTCGGAGCTTATTATCACCAGTCACTTCCTTTCTCAGGAAACAGTGACATTTCCTGGAGAAGTGAGCCCATGTCAAATCCTCACCCCTTCATCTTTCAGCGTTTCTGCCAAATAGTGCCAACCTTCCCTTCAAGACCATTAAAGATTTGAAGGTAAAATCCTAGAAAGGCACACATATAGCCAGTATTTTCTATTAATTTCTAGAAGGGGAACTACTTTTCCCTTTCCCAGGGCCTGCCTCACAGATGATTAAAATCAAACAGCATCAGAGACCAACAATTAGCATTTGTTAATGAGAACAGGAGGACACCCAAACGAAAAGCCTATTTTCCTAATCTGAATCCTAACTCAAGAAATGAAAGTATGCTTGGATATGGGGCTTGGAAATAGCCAAGCTGCTCTTTTACCCTGAGTCTAATATTAGCTCAACTATTGATGGGCCTTAGAGAGGGGGCCGTGTATATTTTATAAGCCCCTGGAAGTCTATTTTTAGGAGTGCCTGGAAATTGGCATGTTCTACATAAATCATCTTGCAATTATATATATTTGAGGTACAATTATTTAAAAGGCTGGAGGAGACGGAGAAAGTACAGATCCTTCAAAACCTCAAATTCATTCATTATAACTTTCCTGCAACCAACAAAACAAGACTTTCAAGCTGTTCGTTTCTTTGTTCATTAAAAAAATAAATAAATAAATACATGGACATGTAGCTACAAAGATGGGGGAGGAAATGGAAGGAGGGAAGACACTCACCTAGTTCGGGTGCTTTGCTTAGCACAAATGCATAAGCCCAGAATTTGCTGACGGGTCCATTGTAAAAGCTCTGGTCACAAACTGACTGCTTCAGGCCTTTGGTCATCAAAATGTACACCATGTAAGCACCAGTTCGAAGAGCACCGAATATACTTTATAACAAAAAGAGAAAAGAAACAAGAGTCAGGAAAACAACTTCACCTCTGATGTTAACCATCCTTAGAAGACTGGTTGGCTACTGACAGAAAATAGGCATAGGAGAATCATGATTTGCATTTACCGAAAAGCATTTTTAAATGTTCTGTAAACCTGATCAAGCACAATTCTCAGGGCTTTATTCTGGAGACCATGCACATGATACCACCCTTCATCAGCGTTCAGTGAGGTGACAGAAAAGGGGAAAGGTTCAGAACAGGGTCTCATGAAAAACAGCTGGTGACCTTGGTGTTTCAGTTTGAGAACTATTCCTTGGGGGGGGGGGGATAGCTGCAAAATCAGAATTATTAAATTCTGTCCTGTTTCCAGTCATTCTTCAAGTCCTAGTGGCTCTCCTTCCTGAAAAATCTGCTAATCTCTTTAAGACAACTCTTCTTCTTGTATAGGAGTTTTCTTCTAGACCAAGCACCTGCTAAGGAACAGGAGAGCTCTGGAGTGTGTAGGCTTGATATAATGCAACTTGAAGCATGAAAGATTTGGCAACTGGAAAAAGCAGATTCTGTGGTGGAGTGAACCCCTTAAGCATTATGTCCCAGTGTATGAAAACAACACTCAGTACTCAAAGGAGAGCCAGCCAGCCCCGGCGGGAGCTGTGCCTACTTCTGCCCCAGAAAGCAGCATTCCCTTCTAGAAATCAGTTAGGAAATGAATGAATGCCTGTGGAAGTAAGTGGCTGCTTCACCAAATTAGGAAGTAGCTTCTCTAAAGGTATAAAGTCTACATTAAACGATGTTACTCTTTTCAATACAAAAAATTAATCGTTTTACAGTTGTCAATCTTGTTTAATTCTTCAGTGGTTTCTCTGCTTCCAGACCAGGACTTAAAGAAGCTCTGAAGGGTTTCCTATGCTGATCTCCACCCTCACCTCCTGCCATTCTCTTCTTGTTCATGAGTCAACCATTCCAGCACTTTCTGTTTTCTGCCACAGGATCTTTGAAATTCTTTTTCCTGTGGTTGGGGAGATTTCTCTTGTGTTGGCTCCAAGTCTGGCTCATTCTCATTTTCTTATTTCAAAAAAATGTCTTCTCTTGGTGGAAAGCTATAGTTTGGATCCTCAACAACCCCCCAAATGCCATGTGTAGAAGGCTTGGCCACCAGCCTGTGGCACTGTTGGGAGGCAGTGGAACCTTTAGAAGCTGGGATCTAGTGGGAGGAAGTTAGGTCATTGGGGGCATGGCTTTAAAGGGGATATTGGGACCCTGGCCCCTTTTTCTCATGTTTGCTTCCTAGCTGCCTTCAGGTGAACAGAGCTCCTCGCTCCGCACATCTTCCATGACACGAACTGTTCTATCACTCGTCCAAAGCAGCGGGGCCAAGGGACCATGGACCAAAACCTTTGACACTTTGGGCCCAAACAAACCTTTTCTCCTTATTAGTTGATTTCTCTCAAATGTTTATCAGGGTGATAGAAAGCTGACTAACCTATGGAATGACCTAAACCTTCACAGTCAACAAACTGTCCTAACTTGGGCACGGGGAGTTGGATTTTATTGGTAAAATTGGATAATAGAGATTTTTGTTCTTACCTGAACTGTTTTGCCTTTATCTTATTAGATCATGGTTAAATCTTAATGTGAAAAGTTTCCATTATCCCCCAAATTAAAAACATTTCACTTGGACACTTTGCTGCCAATGAAAAGGTAATATGAAAATATGGATGTGGCATTTCCACTGAGCATATAAAGCAGATACTGCTGGCTGCTTATTCAAGAGCCAAGAACCTTCCTCCTCCCCCATTAAAAGAATCCTAACTTTGTTCAGGTTCTTCCAACTTCTCATTTTTCCAAAGAAAACTACCTTCTCTCTAATTTAGGAGTAAATTCCTAGTATCTAAGTCAGTTTTAATAATCCCATTGTCCTCATTAGTGATTTCAGAGTGGACATGTGAACCAATTCACATGTGATGAAAAAGGGCTGCTGGAGGTTGGGAAAGTTTTCCTTGCCCTTTGAAGTAAATTGCCTGCAAATGCAGCAGCCATCTTGCAACAATGAGGGAGCTATCCTGAGGTTAAAGCCACTCGAGGAAAGCAGAAATCAAGACATGAGAGAGCTGGTGAACTAGCCAGTCTTTGAGTGACCCTATTTCAAGATGTCTCACTTTTTTTATTTTTTACTTTTTTGGTACCAGGGATTATACCCAGGGATGCTAACTATTGAGCTACCATCCTGAGCCCTTTTTTGTATTTAGTGACAGGGTCTCACTGAGTTGCTTGGGGCCTTGCTAAATTGCTGAAGCTGGCTTTGAACTTGCAATCCTCCTGCCTCAGGCTCCCAAACTGCTGGAATTAAAGGTGTGCACCACTTTTGAGATAATAAATCTTCCTTAAACTGTTTGGAGTTTTGCTATCTACTACTTGCAGCTCAATGCACCCTGGTGGATAAGACATAGACATAGAACATCTGATTTCCAGTGGACTCTTGAACACTAACAGTTTGTGCAGAAATCCCCTGAGGCTTTAAAATGCATCAAATCATAGATACTGCTGAACTATTTACTGCATCAATTTTCTGCTTTTCATATACCAATAAAGGGGATGTCAGTGATTTTCATACAAGCCAAAAGCAAGGAAACAAATGTATTGATCTTTGTTCATTAGCTCCAGATTTATGATCTATGATTTTTCTGAATCATCAGACATACATACACACACACACACATATATATATATATATATATATATTTGTACCAGGGGTGCTTGACCAATGAGCCACATCCCCATCCTTTTTTGTGTTTTATTTTGAAACAGGGTTTCTCTAAGTTGCTTAGGGCCTTGCTAACTTGCTGAGGCTGGCTTTGAACTGGTTATCTTCCTGCCTCAGCCTTCCAAGCCGCCAGGATAATAGGTGTACGCCACCATGGCCAGCCATCAGCATATTTTATAAACATCCCCTTCCCTACTAATTGCAGCCCACCATATCTAGAAATCACACAGCCAGAACCATTCCCCCACTGTCTTTCCTGCTAGTCTGTGTGCTTTGCAAGTAATCAGAGAAAAGCCAAAGAAGTTTGTTTGAAAGAGTTACTTTCCTTTCATCTTCCTGGTCTCTAAGTCATTGTAGTTTATTCCTAATTCCTAAAGTATTAACACAAATTATCCTTTTGATTGTTAAATATTTATTGGCATGGTTTTAGATAAGCTAACTCTGGCTGATGGTGGCACTCATGGAAGACTTTGGAGGAAGTGGTATTTGAATGAGGGCCAAATAGGAATTTACAAGTTTGAAGGTTTAGGGTACAGGGAGGTCACTTCAGAGCACTGTAGCACTGGAGGCTTTAATATCATGGTGACCCACAATAATGCTGACAACAAGGGTATAGCACATATTATTGTCCCATATCTGGACATAAGCCTCATTCCCAAAGCTCTGAACAATAAGGTTGACTCAGAACAGAGGACAGTAGCACTTTTCAGGGAAACCGTCAGTGCCAGCCATTGGGCCCATGTGTCTGTGGGCAAAGGCGCATTGTTGTGATGTGACAATGCTACTGCTGGGGAGCAGTGGGGGAGCTGCTTGGCCAATGGGATGATTGTTATTTGTGGGAAGCCACCAGCTCTGCCCCTGGCACATCTCAGCCATTGCAGACTTTGGAACCAGGTGGCTTTTCTAATGGCATCACACTGTGATACACTACCAAAATATACTTCAAGGTGAGAAGACATTTTTTTTTTTCTTCTTAAGTTGTATTAACTTAAAAGATAGAGTGATACAACAAGAAAATATGCATCTTATGTTCTGTGACCGCCCTACCACCCAGTTCTTCCTTATATTGAAGGCAGACATTGCTAATCAGCCTCTGCTCTCTTTCTGACTATGTTTGGGGGTACACAAAAATTCTCAACCACTCTCAATCACTACCAATCAGAATTGCAAAGCACATTAATCGCAAAGCTTATTATTGCTAAATCAAAGTCAAGAAAACTGATTTAGAGAATTTGATTTGCCCCATGACTTCCATATTGTTCCAACTGCTATAAGAATTCACACACACACACACACACACACACACACACACACAGCTTCCAATCATAGCTTGTTCATTAGATTCATGACAGGGCAAGTTAAATATATATATTTATTTATATATTTATTAAATATATATTATATATTATATTATTATATATATTTATTAAAAATATATATTTCCCACCTGAAATGAGGATAACAATATCTAACTTGAAAACTTAGTTCTATGAATTTTATAATGCAATATAAGAATAGTATTTAGTGTCAAGCCTTTGATATATAGGTGCTCAATGAAAGAGTTTTTACTGTTATTATTATTCTTACTCTCTATTACCGTATTATTATTGCTCTTTTATTTTATCCATCCTTCAATGTTAAACATCACCTTTACCTCACTCATCTCATTTTTTCAGGTTAAGAGGGCAAGGATAAGACTTGGAAAGTCAAGATCGTATATTTTCTCTCATATATGGAAGCTAGAGAGGAAGAAGGAATAGAAAGATGGAGAGGAGGATCTCATGAAAACCAAAGAGATCGGTAAAATAGAGGAAAGGGACCAGGGGGGTGAGAGGCAGGAAGGGAAACGGGGAATACTGGGGAATGATATTGGCCAAATTATATTGATCTATTGCATGTATGTATGAATACGTAACACCAGATCCCACCATTGTGTACAACTATAATGCATCAGTTAGAAAATATGGGTGTGGGGGAAGAGGGTAAGGCTTATTATTGCTAAGTCAGAGTCAAGAAAACAGATTTAGAGAATTTGATTTGCCCCATGACCTTCCATATTGTTCCAATTGCTGTAAGAATTCACACACACACAATTCCCTCAACAGTGCTGGGTTTACTCTTGGTGGGTCGACAGGGTCAATGCTACTGTGCGAAGCACCCACATCTACACCTTCTTCTTAGCTCCTGCCTGGCCTGGCAGCCGCCTTCCACTCACTGGCAGACTGTATCACTGGTCTTTTTACAAAGAATCTATCTACTCACACTCATGGTCTAGGTTCAGGGTCTGGCCCCTGAGACACCAGAGAAGCAGCTGGCAGCCAGTGTTTTCCTCCAGCCCCTCTGGGAGGTTTCCTGAGGCCTCTGGAGCATGCTTCCCACACAGTATACATCAAGAACCTGCAAGAGCACAGGTCAGGGAGCCCTTCAGCCCAGGGCTGTGCAGGTGGCTCCACAGCTGTCCGGCTCTGCCCTATCTTGATACCAACTCACATCTCCACAAAAGCTAGTCATATTCACCAAGTTTGCTTAATATAAGTGACAGCTAGCGAGTTAGCAAGCAGTGGGATATGAAATGAACATTTTCCGTAGTATGTCTCAAAAGGAGAGGCTGTTGGGATAGCAAGGATTACTCTAAACCTAGAGCTTTTAGATAAGCTGAGCAGTAGGCCACTGTGCTTAACGAGGGCAGATGACTACTGTAGCACATGCCTTTTCTTAGCTTTCAGGCCAAACTCACTCACACACTTATTTATTCATATTTATGAATACATCATTTCTCTTGTCAAAGTCTAGTTTCAATAACAGTAAAGGAGTAGCAGAGGGCTCAGTGCGGGGAGCAGTGGATGTCTCTGCTCCCCTCAGCAACATCAGGCCCAATGCCATAAGGAGATAAGGGGAGATCACAGCCCCAATTCACTGAGGTGCTGCTGCTCTGGTCTCCTCATCCAGATGAAGCCCAGTTTCCTCATCATTAGCCTCTCATCATGCATGGGTACCAGGCATACCCACTGGGATACCCCCTGGGGAGGGAGAGACTCATGTTGGGGAGGGAAACTCCTGTGTTGCAATATAGGTATTTATTTTCTGCATTGTTTGACTGTTTTAAAATAACAAGTATTAGATTAGTAATTTTAAAAAAAAAACTATTTAAATAGGTGCCTCGTCACAATTGATACTTTGAATAAACAATCACAATGGTATAGGCATAAGACTTTACTAGGGAACTTTTTAGTGTGAAGCTGAGATATAACACTAATCTAGCAGCCCTTATATAACAAACTGGCATTAAGACTGGTGGAGAAAACACTGAGTCATTTGTTGAAATAACACCTACTTAATCAGTACTGATTAAGTATCAGATATCATAGTACTCACTGGTAGGGCAGAGAATCTCTACAGCCTATTGCAAGAGACAAGAAAAATGTGTGTGTGTGCATGTGTGTAAATAAAAGTAAATAAAAGTAAATAAAAGTAAAAACAACTAAAATGAAACAATAGGAACAACTAGTGGTACTGACAGAATACTGAAAGAGGGTGTATGTGCGTGTAACTGAAATTCTTTGGATAACACACATGTTGGAACATTTACAATAAAAGTTTAGAAGGTAAGTTCTCATCTTCAGCTTGTATTATTTTCTTTTACAGTTGGGGTCCTTTTTAAAGAAGTGTAAGAAATATCATCAATCTTCCTTAAACTCAAACTTGATTTTAAGGTTTTCTTATTTATCTACTTAAAACTACATAATTCTTTATTGTAGCCTTCCAATTTTATTGCTGTTTGGAAGCCAAAATAGAATGTCAGTAACAACTTAAGAGAATTCCAGCATTCTGCTCTAAGAAGAAAGAGCCTTGGGTATAAATCATCAATACTTTCAGTTATTTCCACATGAACACCAAAGGTTTTATATCACTTCGTTACTGGTCCTTGACCTAAATGTGGGATATTTTGGAATCCAAACATGGTTCCTAAGGACCTTTTATTCTGAAATGCCAGCCAACACCACCTCCACCCTATTAACTTAGCCAAAGGTACAATTACTTCCAGGATTGGGCAATGAAAAGGTTGTATCACAACTTATATCCTACAATCAGAAAAAAATAGTGTGAGAGCTATTGTTGGTTGTCAAAACATGACTACTGCTGACCCAACAGCAGCAATTTTTATAAACTAGGAGAGTTTCTGATGAACAAAATTTCAACTGCCATTGGTCTTAGAGTCAACAGTTTTCAGAGCAGGAAGACTACCCAAAGATCCCAGAACAGGTTAAAACTAATTAATAAACCCAACATACAATGTAATGACTTTAGACTTAGGAAATGTTAGAGTGCCACAGTGCCTAAGATATAGAATCATGGTTATCTCCACATCAATATCATGTCTCTACTGAACATGCATCCCAAATTCTAAACCCCTTCTTCCTTGATGACAGCATCCTCAGTAGAGAATGTCTGCTTTAGTTTGGTTTAGACTTTGCTAAAAACACATTTTTCAATAACAACATAAAAAGCCATCAAAGTATGAATTTTTAACCTAAAAATTCAACAATTAAATGGCATATATATAATAGTTTTTCTGATAATTTACTTCATTTACCCCTCCACTAATTATGTCAAGTATATAATTTTATTTATCTTTTACTACTGAGTACTATTTCTAGGTTTGACTTATTTATCTTACTTTGGTTCTTTAATCAGAAAGCTTAAAAATATCTCCCAAATATCTTGTAGATCAAGATACATGAAGCTAAAATGGCATATTACCCATAGATCATAATTGAAACTATGTACATATTTGGGCCTAGGAATCTCACTGGTGGGATATAACCCTTTAGAAAAATTTGCAAAAGTGTACCACGTTGTGTGTTTTATAATATCAAAACCTAATCCAAATATAATAGAACATGATCTAAATGTCCATTGACATAAGAATAGTCAAATGAATAATAATGTCTATAATAACAGCTATAACATATTCCTGGTAGATGGGCATTGGATGCAGACACAAAATGTGCCAAGACATATGATTAAGTGAAAAACATGTGGAGCAGATGGTCCAGATGATATAACTCAACTGTGTACATTTCATAAAGGTCAAATATACATGTATTATATACATTATAAAAATATTTATGGAGGAAACCCCTGCAAACTTTTGGTGTTGATTACTGGAAGATATTGTTTTATCATATCAATGCATTACTTTTTTTTCCAGAAGCTATTGGAATACCAATTTTAAATTCTTATTTCTAATATTTATAATTACTCTCTCATATATTGATAGCTAATATCAAACTATCCTATGGATTCTTTTTTTTTAATAATTAAAAAATGATATTTTAAAAGCCTGAATGTTACTTAAACATAAACTCTTTACTTCTCTGAGATCTTAGGTGGAGCATTAGTCTAGAGGGGAATTAAGACAGTCAGCAACCATGAAAAAGAATGGAAATAAATAAATAAATAAACACTGAGATGGGTGATAAGAAAGTATGGGGTATAAAAGTTCAACCTAGTTTGGAATTGAGTAAGTATAGATAAGGCTTTTTTGGAGAAATAACATGTAAACTCTGAGTCATGATGTAGCTTCCACTGCATTTTGTAATGACACCTAAAAATGACTGTCACATAGCTGGGCGCTGTGGCACACGTCTGTAATCCCAGCACTTGGGAGGTTGAGGCAGGAGGATCGCGAGTTCAAAGCCAGCCTCAGCAATGGTGAGGCACTTAGCAATTCAGTGAGACTCTATCTCAAAATAAAATATAAAAAAGGGCTGGGGATGTGGCCCAGTGGTCGAGTACCCCTGAGTTCAATCCCCGGTACCAAAAAAAAAAAAAAAAAAAGAAAAAAAGAAAGACCGTCACATAGTGTATGATAATGTTCATGAACGCCAGACTAATTAGATGCTACATGTTCCAGTGCAGAGTTTCCCGGTACCAAAGGCTTCTTGGAAGAAGCAGAAAGTGAGGAAAGTCTTGAAGCACAGAGAAGCTATCTTCGTGTCAGTTCTCCTGACAGATGAGCGGAAGGCAGGTGGGCATGCTCTGACTGCTCTCTCCACTCACCACCAATCCCCTTGATAAGTCAGAAAATGTCCATCTTAAATGTTCTGAATAAAGATTTGAGAGGAAGGGTTGACTTTGATCCAACTTTATCAGTTTTATTCCCTGCTAAGTCAGCTTTGCATTGCTGTGATCAAAATACCTGACAAGAACAACTTTAGGAGGAGAAAAAGTTTATTTGGTGCCCATGGTTGCAGAGGTTCAGTTCATGGTCAGCAGACTCCACTGCTCTGGGCCTGAGGTGAGGAAGACCATCACATGCTCATGGCAGAGAAAAGCTGCTCAGCTCATGAAAGAGAGAAAAAGTGCACATGCAAGGAGTCAGGGTCACAACAAGATATAATCCCCCGGGGCAGGACCCCGTGACCTACTTCTTCTACCCATGCCCCACCTGCAATAGTTGCCACCAGTAATCCACTCAAATTATTAATCCATCAAGTGGATTGATCCACTGATGATGTTAGAGCTCTTAAAATCTAATCATTTCACCTCTGAGCATTCCTCATTAACAATAAGCTTTTTGGAGGACATCTCAGATCCAAACCATAACAACTTATAAACCTAACCAAGTTTTTTCAATAAGAAAAGAAAGTGTTAATGGTTTAAATATTACTTAGATAATCGCTCCTTGGCTTTTCAGCAATCTGACAGGTCAGACACTGCTGAGCACAGTCCTTGCATCTGGAGTGCACAATCTGGAAATAAGCCACTTGCTCCAGGTGCCTGGCAAGTCAAAGAAACACTGGGGCCAAGTATGAAAGACCAACGGGATCAAAACCTCCCTGGCAAAGTGGGGAGTGACGAGGCATAGACAGATTTAGGAGGCCAACTGCTCATGATGGAAGACCATTACCAGAAGTAATGGCACATTTGGCTATAGAATTGATAAAGTGTTGGTTTGAGATCCTGAATAAGATTGTACACCCTTTCATAAAACAAGTAGGATTTCATTTCCTTGACACTGTTGGCTGCTTTGGCCCTGTCAGGTCCAGAAGTAGAAGACGGCCACTGCCTACTTCACCCTCATGCTCCCCTGAAGCTGCCACCTTCAATTCTGGCTGAGGAGTATTTGAAAACGCAGGAGGAGTGTGCCAGATGATTGCAGAGTTTTTCACATTTAAACATCGCCGAGTTAAAAGATGATTAAATTTGCTTATTGCCACAACTTCCTGGTACATTATCCCTGTTTTATAGATGAAGAAATAAACAAAGAGAGTATGGGGAACAGGCCCAAGAACTCACATTTTTTTTTTTTTTTTAAGAGTTTGTAGTTGGACATACTTGTGTTTATTTATTTATTTATTTTTTATGTGGTGCTGAGGATCGAACCCAGCACTCTACTGCTGAGCTGAGCTACAACCCCAGCTTCAAGGACTCATAGTTTTTATATAGCAAAATTCTCTGTCTACAGCTAAGTGCTTGCCTTGACCTGAGAGCTACTTCTGAAAGCTTCTCAGCAGGCTATATCATCCAGGGGCATGGTTCTCAGCCTGGTTGGACATGACAAAAATCACCTTAAAGCACTAAAACAATCCCAAAGCCCAGAACCTACGTTATACCATCTGGGCCCAACCTTGGCTTTGAAGACTGTTGTTGGGTCCTCGCTACAGGTTATAACCCCTTGGAGACCTCACCCTGCAAGAGCTGCCTTCCTGCCCACTGCCCTGAGCACCCCTTGCCCCCATGAACCTGTGGAAGAAGTGGTTCCTCAGATAACTGGTGAAGAAAGCTGCCTAAGCATCATTACCATCCTAGAGGAAAACCCTTCTCCCTGAATTTTAAATTTTGCTAAATTTTGAGTTCTGCTAAATTTCACAAAGTTAACATCTTCTGGTGGGAGTGCTTTCTTCCTTCTTCTATCTTCTTCACTGAACCACTGACAAGATGCTGTCTAATGCTTTCTTGAGGAGGTTGCCCATGCCTAAGGAATTCTGACTTTCCACTTCATGTGAAAAGGACCATGTGCTGGCTTCTGGGTTTTATAATGGGGACAAATAAATAAAGTGCTACCACTAGTGACTCTAAGCATGGCAAAAAAATTGAAATGAAAGCTAAAAAGAACCAGAAATAAATGTGGACACAGTAAAGATTAACGTCAAAGCCAAAAAATTCACTAGGATCACAAATGTGGTTAGTCATCTTGTTTCTACAGAAAAACTGGTTCCTTTGGGGGAAACTCTTCATTTTTTTTTTTGGACCAATACCAGATTATGAGAACAGTAACAATTCCAGTGCCAAGACTAACAGCTTTCTTAAGTTATCTCCACCTCACAGGCTTAACTTGAAATGAAGAAATCAAACTCCTCCCCTCCCCCGGGATGACCGATGACAATTTCATTGGGAGAGTACTTGAATCATGATATATAACATTATTTGTATAGTCTCCCCCTTAGCCTAATCCAATGAACAACAAAAGCAAAAGATAACCAGGAAAGATGGAAGGAAGGAAGGAAGGAAGGAAGGAAGGAAGGAAGGAAGGAAGGAAGGGAGGGAGGGAGGGAGGGATGGATCATTCTGATTCTCAGTTTGCTACACTCTTAAGATGAGGGGACTGAAAATGTTCTTTATAAATCCAGCTGTAACCTTCTATGAGCTTAAGTTATGACTATTTTTCATATATACAGTTTCCTTTTATCAATCTGAAGACCCATTAGATATTCAGCACCTTTGAAAGCAGCACATTCATTATCTTTTTCCGAAAATTTCATTGTTGTTTACAATAATTGAAATACTCTCATATGGCATACCAAAGAAGGTTAATTTAATGGATAGTCACCTACAAATATTTATTAAGGATAAATACCTATTTGGTGATGAGGCCCTGTGCTATGTCTTCCTCCTCACTGAAAAGAGTTTGGTTTGGCTTTCTTCCACATTTTTGGGGGTACACCTGTTTATGTTCTTAAACTTGCTTTATTTGAAAGTGTGAATGGTGGGGTGTCTTCCCCCCTCCTCTCAAAATAGGCCATTCCTGGGGTCTGATCATAATGTATCTCTATAATGGAGGCAAATCACCTTCCTTTCTGACAGGGGACAAAGCTTCAATCTTAGGGTATCAGGTGGGGTTTCTTCCTGTGGCTGCTTAGCCCTTTGCTCCCAGCTTTCCCGCCACATTTTTCCCACTATTCTCTCTTCGAAAATTAATCCTTTTGAGAAGGACACAGGTCATCCAAGCAACACTCCAGAACCTTGCAGCACAGAGTTTAGTTCAAGAGATCAGTCAAATCTCTGTCTGAAAAGAGCTGGCAGGAATACGATATTCTTTTCTAAACCACATATTTTGTTGATTTTTGAAAAAAAGATAGGAATACACAGAAGTACAGGAAGTTCTGGGGGGTGGGGGAGGTTTCCAGTGGATTCCTGGCCCTGAAGATCTGGTGAGCTCTATAGAAGGTGAACTACACAAGGCAGGAAGGGGAGAGCCAGCCTCCCCATCACCTGGGTCCCTTACATCAGAAATATAGTGGTTCTAAAACAAGATCAAGTTACCATCACGAGATCAGACGGATAAGACTGACAGGGATGGACAGAAGTCTGTTGATTGATAGTCATGGACTTGGTAGAGTGCCTAATTTCTAGCAGCTGATTAGTCATCTCTCAGAATGCCGAGTGTGCAGGCTAAAAAAAAAAAAAAAAAAAAAAAAAAAGTGGCACCTGAAAAATTCTATTTTTAAAAACAATTTTTAGGAACCATAGGAATTAAAATTTTTTTTAAAGTTATAGATAGACACAATGCCTTTATTTATTTTTATGAGGTGCTGAGGATTGAACCCAGAGCCTCAAACTAGCTAGGCAAGTGCTCTGCTACTGAGCCACAACCCCAGCCCCTGAAACCATAGGAATTTATCTCCCAAGTGAAACTGCTATTAAGCTCTTCAATTGCAAAGCATTTATGCATGGTGCTCATATGGGTCACCCTTCAAATGTGTCACCCCAGCAACAGTTGGCAGTGACTCTGTTGCAGAGTCACCTGCTCCTGCAAGATACATCCCAGCAAGATAACCAAGGCAGCACTGGTGTCTCTGAACCTGTGCACACTTTAGATTCTTAGTATCTCCAAAATGCTGGCATGGCTACTCTGATGCTTGTGAACGTCCAAATGACTTTCTCTGGCACCCTCTCCCTCCCTTTCAGGAACTTCTTTTCCTTTGAACTTAAGTCTGATAATTTTTACTCTACTGAATGAAAGCCCAAACCAAAAGCCTTCCACTGTCCTGTATGAGAATGCAATAAGAACTCCTGGCCTGAATTTAATCACAAAATCATTTTGAAATGAAAATCACAGCATAGATAAATGTATAAAAAAATTTACTCTGGTCTATTCATTTTTTAAGACTTAGGAACATACTTAAACTTTCCCAAGTAATTCAGCTATTTTTGTGCTTTTCTTTCCTCCTCATGCATTTTATTTTTTAAGGTCAATCTGCTAAATTTCAATGCCACAATCCTGGAAACTTTTGAGATGATCTCTTTCTACATTTTTTCTTAGTAAGAAACCATACCTCTAGCTGATGGTTGGTGCACTTTGGACAGTAGCTCTGGCCTAGCATTCTACCACCCTACCCCAGAACTGCCTTTTCTTTCTACAAAGTCATTTAGTTTTAACTCTCAAGGTAGAAAAAGCTTAAAATGTCATTGAGTGTGCTTTCACAAGCTATCTACAATGTTTTTGAGGGAAAAAGTCTTCAACTGAGTTGTGCCTGTGATATTGCCCAGGGCCCTTAGGCATGGGTAAATAAGGACTCAATGAGCATTTGTGAGCTATGACATTTATGACTATCAGTAGGGTTAGGTAACACAAAGGTTTCCAAAAGTCTGGGGATCTTGCCTTTTCTTGTTTCCCAGACCTCCATGCACAGCTGAACTCCAAGGCTTTTTTATAAACATCCTTAGGGGAGAATGACTTCACCCTCTTTATTAGTGAACGTAAGCATAGAGAGAAATGGGGATTCCCTCTACCTCTGCCCTTGACTTCCCAGCCACGTAGTAAAAAGGATGGGATTGATGTTTTAGTTTCCGTTGGTGTTTAAGAAGTCAAAAGAAAAGATAAAGCAGAAAGTTGGTTTGCGTACTTCACTTTCTGGCCTGCTCTATTCCCTGCTCCATTCTTTTCTCAAAATCCCACAGCACTTCCAAATGTTATGTTACAAAATACAGATCCCTCTCCATCTCTGCAGAAAATTCCCGTTTCTTCTCAATTAGATGTTAAGATTAGACAAATTCAACTAGAAGAGGGGCTGACAGAAACTCCCTTATTCTTCCTCACGAGTAGGTAACATTTCGACCTTTAAAAGTATAGAGGGTCTACATAATTTCAGACAGGAAATGATCAGTTTTTAAGTTTCAGACAGGGAATGGTCAGTTTTTAATTATTCATTAATTCCTGAATGCTCTATACATGCCAGGCACTATTTTGCATGAAGAAGGAAAAACTTGTAGTTTGGGGACCTGGGGAAATTTAGAAAAAATGTGGACAAGATATTAGGTTCTGGGGAGGCAGCAGTTAACAGATTGAGAATCACATTTCTTGGAGTTTAAAGCAGAGAGACAGATAGTATGTCAGGAAATAAACAGTATGCCCCATGATGATAAGGAAGATAGGGAGTGTTGAGTGGGGTGCAGCATGTTTAGTTCTATAATTAATATGTTTATGTTCAGATAGATAGATAGATAGAGAAAACTCAACAAAATGGTGACATTTGAGCAGAGACTTAAAGGAAGTAAGGAAGTAAGCTCTGTGGTTGCTCCCCTCCCATGACTGGCCGGGATCCCTCAGTCAAACTGAGCCCTCTGCGTTTGTCTCCTGCAGATGGAGCTGAAGCTGACCCACTAGGAGACCTGAGTCTCTTATGTCATCTAAAATTTTATATCTAGGAATTCTATATATCAAAGGACACAGTCAACAAAGCGAGAAGGCCATGTACAAAATGGGAAAAAATTTGCAAACCATCCAACTGATCAGGGGTTAGTAGCTGGACCATATGAAGAATGCCTACAATATAGCAAACAGATAACTCAGTTACAGAATGAACAGTGGACTTGAACACGCATTTCTCCAGACATAATGTATAAATGAGCAACAAGCACATTAAAAGATGCTCACCCTCACTCATCATCAGGGCAATGCAAATAGGAGGGACACTAATTAAACAAACAAACAAACAAACAAACAAATAAATGGTGTTGGCTAGGATATGGAGAAAATAAAACTCTTGTGCCCTGCTGACTATAAAGTGGTTCAATAACTATGAAAAACAGTATGGTAGTTCTTATGTTTTCATTAACACAAAAAATTTAAACTAGAATCACCATGTGAATCACCAGTCCTACCTTTGCATATACGGTTTATCCAAAAGAATTGAAAACAGGCTCTTGAAGAATTATCTGTATGTATATGTACTTGTAGCAATATTCAACAGCCAAGAGGGAAGCAATTCACATGTCCACTGGTGGATGAATGAATGAACAAAATGTGATGGAACATTATTTAGCCTCAAGGAGAAAGAAAATTCAGACACATGCTACAACATGGATGAACTCTGAGGACATTATATTCAATGAAATAAGTCAGTCACAAAAAGAAAATACCTGATGATTCGGGTTATGGCGTATCTAAAACAAAGTTCATAGATATAGAAAGCACAAGGTTTTCAGTGGCTGGGGGCAAATGGAAATGGGGAGTTGTCTTTTAATGGATACAGAGTTTAAGTTTTGCAAGATGAAGAAGTTCTACACATTAGCTGTACGACAATGTGAATATACTTAACACTATTAAACTACACATGTAAGAAGGGCTGAGATGGTAAATTTTATGTCGTTGGTTTTTTTTTTAGATATCTCCAAGTCTAAACTCCTATACTCTGAGGAATCACTTCCACAATGCCAATTAAGTGGATGACATTTTTTGAGTGGGGGAAAGGATACTGGGGATTGAACTCAGGGGCACTCGACCACTGAGCCACATCCCCAGCCCTATTTTGTATTTTATTTAGAGACAGCATCTCTCTGAGTTGCGTAGCACCTCTCTTTTGCTGAGGCTGGCTTTGAAATCATGATCCTCCTGCCTCAGCCTCTGGAGCCGCTGGGATTACAGGCGTGAGCCACCACGCCCGCCCGGCAGTGGGTGACTTTTTAAAATACTAGTGGGGAAAAAAAAAAATAACAAAACAAAACAAAAAAACCCAGACAAATCAGAAAGGCCAAACATAGGAGACACGTACCTTTGATAAAAACACTATAATGACTCTGAAGTAAATCAAAGGTTCTGACAATGAAGAGATGAAAAGCTTGAAACAAAATCTGATCGAAACTACAGACACAGTGGTGCTGCACAGAAGCACTGTGTACCTCGGAGATGGAAACACACCGCAGGCAGATGAGAGAAACAAGCACCAGGACCACACAGTCACAGCCCGCATCCTGCTGGCCATCTTCGAAGAAATCGCCTGATAATGACTGGGCACTCTATCTATAAACTGAATGTCTGAGTAAAAATGAAGAATTGGAATGAGTGCTAATAAAAAGACCATAAATGTCTTGGGAAGAAATGCTATGAAATTCAAGAGCCGATGAGGATGAGACCAGAACTCTTCTCTGTATATAACTACATGACAAGCTGCGTCAAGTTTTCACCATAGAATATGGATTCATCCATGATCCACAAACCCTTTGAACCGCCACAGAAATCTCAAATTAAGGAACCACTTCAGGTACTGTTCTGTGTAACTATAAGGACTGATTAATCTCACCTGACCTAATTATGAGCAAAACCAAAGGGTATAGATATTCTTTTAGAAAACTTTGATTCAATTAGATTGTTTCTATCTGGGTTTATTCTCCTAGAAAAACTTATCCTATGCCTACCACATACTAGGTTCTACTTAATATCAAGGTGTTTTAGCTTTTTCACTGCGGTGACTAAAAAGACCCACCAGAACAATTGTGGAGGAGGAAAAGTTTATTTGCAGGCTCATGGCTTCAGGTCTTAGTCCACAGAAGGCTGGCTCCATTCCTTGGGGCTTGAGATGAGGCAGAATATCATGGTGGGAGAGTATAGTGGAGGAAAGCAGCTCAGGTAGAGAGGGAGGGTGGGAGGGAGAGAGGGAGAGGGGAAAAGAAAGAAAGAGAGAGAGAGAGAGCAAGAGAGCAGAGAGAGAGAAAGCAGAGAGAGGGAGAGAGAAACCCCACTTTTCAGATACAAAATACCTCATAGCCATGCCCCCCAATTCCTACCTCCCCTAGCCACACCCTACCTGCCTCAGTTTTTAGTCAGGGATTAATTCACGGATTGGATTAAGGTTATATATAACCCAGTCATTTCTCCTCCAAACCTTCTTGCACTGTCTCACATGTGAGCTTTTAGGGGACACCTCACATCCAAACTATAACACAAGGTTAAGAAAATAAGAAATCTGTTTTTTTACCAAACCCATATGTTGATGGGGAATACTATCAAATACATACAAATAGCTTAATAGTTTGGGGTTGATAATAAAGCTGGGTGAAGTGACTGTGACCAGGGATGGGGGGGGGCCGGAAGGTCTGCTGCAATCAGAGAAGGTTCTCAGAAGAGGTGACATGTGACTTGATAACTAACAATGAAAAGAAGCCAGTCCTACCACAACATAAAGAGGAACATAACAGGTAGGGGGATAAACTGCAAAGCACACTGAGCTGGCTATGCTTGACATAGCAGGCCAGGGAGGCTGGCTGTGCTGGAGCCGTGAGATACAATATGAAACAGAGCTGGTAGGGCCTTTGAAGATCTTCCAGGGCCACCAAACAGTAACACTAACAGCCAAAATAATAAAATCCATTGTATTCTAAATGGACACACATTGGTGGGGTTTAAGTAGGAGAGTGACATGATATAATTCCTAGTTTTAGTGAGAACACTGGCTGCCATATGGAGAGTGGACTGTAATATCAGAGATAAAAATGAATATAATATCGATAATCAGCATACGTCATTACGGATATTAGTAAAGAACATTTGTTCTTGTTTTGACATAAGAAGTCAATCAAAGAGAACATTTGGAAGAATACAGCATCTCTGATACCTAAGGATGTTGGTAGCTGGTTCACGGTAACAATGGACACGAAAGCAGCAGACACATTAGTGTCGTATTCCAGCAGTGTCACTAACCACTATCGCACCACTGTTACGGGTGGTGTGACAACAGCCAGGAAGATTATTGGCTTGAACAACAGGGTGGTTAATGATGCTAGGTACTGAGATAAAGAGGAAAGGGCTTAATTATTAACTTATTTTATATTGATTAATTAAGTTATAATGGGGAGTTGGTAGGATTGGCAAAAACATTTTTATAATTTCAGATCATGTGGAGTCTGAAGGAAGACGGGCCACCTAACAGAGACAACGCAGACTGACAGGAGGCAAGGACTCAAGAGATTTGGCCAACTACACATGCATGTGTTTGGAGGAATGTGTGTGGGTGGGGAGAGAATCATTTCCCTCACAGAAAGTCATGGAGGGATGAGATGCTGCTCTGGGGATGCCTTCCGTCTCAGGGCTCTACAGAGATGGCATGAGGCCGACCAGGAAGCCAAGATAGCAACTTCCTCAAGTGAAAGGTTACCAGAATACTGATGTTATCTCAGGTGCACGATCCAGTTAATGGTCCACAATGCTGGAAAAATGTCTGTAGAAAGGTCAGAAGCATGATAAGAAATACATGAGTAAGAAGCAAGTATGCCAAGTAGGCCAGAGTGTCCCAGTCGATACCTCTCCAGAGCAGCACGTGGTGCATGGGACTTCTCAGGCCCTGCTGACTCCCTGCAGCCTTAGTTGTTCATTCAATAGGGACAGCTAGTGTAGGAGCCTTTGGACTTGAGTGAGGAGAAAGGGTCATGCAAGCCCCTAAAATTATATCAAAATTTTAACTACAGTAAACAACAGATGTTGTTATAAATGCAAATTTCCAGGTTCCATCACCAGAGGCTCCAAATGCATAAATATTCCTGATGTTTTCATGCAAATGGCTCACAGGTCACAATTTGAAAAACCAACAAGGTTTTCCTCAAAACAAAACAAGCAAAAAAAAAAAAAAAAATCATATTCCTGTCTAATGAAAGGCATTCACAAAGTCTTGATGGATTTTTAGCCCTCTTTCACAGTGGCCATCCCGGCTGAGTACCACTGAGCAAAGATCATGAACCTTCCAGCCAGACTAACTAGTCCTGATCCTGTCACCCGCTACGTATGGTCCTATTCACTCTAAGCATCAGCTCTTTCATACTGAAAATAGGGACATGGTTGCATATTATATGAAAGTGAATCATGACATTTTGAAATATCACTATACACTATAAGGTTAGTCCTTATGTGTAACATCTGAAGAAATATGAATCCCTTATATCTAAACTATATTCAAGAATCACATCATTTCAAAGCTAGTGTCTTAATAGATCTAAACTACACATATAGTACCACCACACGAGAGGAGCATGGTAGTAGAAAACAGAAATGCCCATCAATTTTGGCCATTATCTTCTGAACCATTCTGTTGTTTAGGTGCCTCAGAAGTTCTCAGTGTGATCTGGGCGAGTACTGTGCTGTTAGTTTGCTGATCACCGTTGGAGAATTATAACAATGTTATCCAAGTACTCATTAATCGTAGTGCTGGTGGCAGAACAGAAAAACAACTATCAGAACCAAGCACTTTCGAGTGAAGAAACAAAGGACAAAAAGTCACTCTATTAAGCCGGGTATAGTGGCGCACGCCTGTAATCCCAGCACTTTGGGAGGCCAGTTCAAGGCCAGCCTCAGCAATGGCGAGGCACTTAGCAACTCAGTGAGACCCTGTCTCTAATAAAATATAAAAAAAAAAAGGGCTGGGGATGTGGCCCAGAGGTCGAGTGCCCCTGAGTTCAATCCCCGGTACCACACACACACACACACACACACACACACACACACAGTAACTCTATTAGTTTGTGTATTTCCTGTGCTTAAAATTACATTTTAAAACATAAAATTACATGGATACAGAGATAAAGGTTCTGAACACACATTCCTACTTAACATTTACGTCTATGGGAACATTTATATTGAATTATGAAAATTCTGAAATATTTGATTATTTTGAAATATTGAAGAAAATAATCCAGATAATAAGATGTGAAAATTCTATAGCTGTATTTTCTTTGTAGACGTGTCATAAGGATGAGTAAGATAGTAGAGGTAAGGCATCTGGCATATGTAATCTAAATTGGTTCTTAGCTTTTGAAATTTAGAGTAAAAGTTCTATATCTCTACTCTCAACAGAGGGGGCCTGGTTGCTTTAAATCCAGGTATTCTTAAAAATGTTTGGAAGATGAAAAGTTTTCAGAACAGCAAACACTCTCACTCAACATCGAGGCTTCTTCCTGCCTGTTTCTCTTCAAAGGTCTTGAAGAATTACCTAAAAGTCACAAGGTCACCTGAGTGAGATCCTCAGCTCCTATATGACTAGGGCAGCCTGGCAGTGGATGGGTCTGACTTTCTTTTCCTTTCTTCTATTCTGTAGTTTTAACTAGACTGGTTTTGAGCAGATGTTACTCTCCTTTGCATCCCTTTAGTTCAAGCCACAGACTGCTTCTGAGGACATAATTCATTTAGAAATAAGGGTTAAATCCAGTCACTATTTTTGTACCTTGACTCAGTGTTTTTCCCCCCTAAGTACAACACCAGTCACCTGAATGGGCTAAAAACCTGGCAGCTCTAAAAGGTAATTATTCTCACTTTTGGACTCCATTCAGTACAGGAAACAATAAAAGCCTTCTGGAAGGTTTCCAGGCCCAGCTGCCTGACTCCACTTCCCATTCTGTAAAAATACTTAAATGAGTTTCTTCATGGGCACCTGTCATTAATGTCATAGTAGAGAGGCTTGGCCTTACCTTGTTCATATAGGTAATTAAACTACATTTACATTTTTAAACAAAGAAACAATAATTTAAGGTTTCTGGTTGGATGAAGGAGGAGATAATTATTTGAAAAAAATAACAGCTTTATTTTCTAGTTGGTGTTCAGTGTAAAATACTGTGCTTAGACAAAAGATTGCTTATTTTATTCATAATAATTAGAATCAATTTAGTTGTGATTTCTTTTTTCATTTGTCTGTCTTTTGGTTGAAAGGTTACCAATATAGAATTTTATTAAAATTTTTAAGAAAGAGCTATAAATTATAAACCTATTAGGATTTATAGAACATCTCACAGGGTCTTCCTGTTCAAGGAAATGAGACATAATGGACAGCCAGGCTGGGGTGATGATGATCGTCAGGTTGGAAACTTCCAGGGCCTTCTAACATTTTTGCTTAAAGGTTCTAGTGGAACCCTGCAAAGAGTTTGCTTTTACCAAAGCCAAGCAAAGGGCACTCATTAGGGTATTACAGCTTGCTTATTTTATGGGAACCAAAAAGAATGAATGCTAATTTTATCGAAGCACTGGGTATAGCAACAGCAAGTGAAACATGAGGAATTACTTGGACATACCACTGTTTCAACATAAGGACTACAGTTTTAAGCTATCCAGAACTTTTACAATAGATCTCCTTTTCCTCTACAAAGAAGATCTGCTCATGTCTTTATTATTTGAATTACCCCACCCAGCAAATTTTACTCTGATAAATATATTGAGTAATGGCCATATGTTTAATTTAGTATAAAATGCTTAAAGAGGCAACATTAATAGTGAAACAGAAGTTCAGTCTTCTCTTCATGAACAAATATGGAGAGAGTAGTGTATAAAAAACACTCAGTGAGCCCAAAATAACTATATATAGACTGCTTATAAGCCTGAAACTGCTTTCCAGGCACTTTCAGAAATGTAGATCAATGCCAACCTTCTAGATTTCCTAGATGAAATTACTTCTAAGAGATCCCGTGCCTTTTTGGAGATGCAAGCAGAAAATGACAAGACTAGCTGCTAACATTGTCTGTGGATCACGAGATCCATGCCCACTGAGAAACTTTGAGGCATTGAACCAACTTTACTTCTTATCTAAGCAGCTCACTGTTTTAAAAGTATCACTGTCATAGGAAGAAAACAAGTCATAAATGTACAGGGGCAATGTTCCTACCCTAAGACCTCCAGGCTGCATGTCAAACACAGCTGTGGTGATGTTGGAGGAGGAGGAGAAGTACTTGGGCATTCAGAGGACACATGGTTCTGCAGTAGATAACTGTGTTGAAGCTACTATCTTTGAATGACAGAATAGGCTGTAGAATTTATTGCCTGGATTTTACTGTGAAGAAGTTTCCCCAACCCCTCTGAGCAGAGGTTTTCATTTGTAAAATGAGAATAAAGTAAATACCTTAAGGCAGTCTTGAAAGTTGAATAAGACACATAAATAAAGAGAGCTTAATACAGTGCCAGGCACCCAATGAATAATGTCTATTGTTTGTGTTAGCATTATATAAGTTCAAAGATAAACATTCTTTCAAACCTTTGACACCCCGATTCCACATAACACTGCTAGATCTTGTGTGTTGACATGGGGGTTTAGAGTGTGTATGGAACAAGGTGACATTTTCTTTCTAGGCTCCAACTGAGCAGCAAGATTTATCATTAATCATTTTCCATTTATCAACTACATGGGAACCTGCACAATAGAAATAGAAGGGGGTAAAAAAAAAAAAAGAAATAGAACGAGAATCTTCTATTCATAATTTTGTCAACCATAACTCAAAGATACAATCTGTGCCAAACACCAAAAGCACAACACATACTGTTTGCAAGATATGTTGCCCTCTAGTCATAAATGGAATTGTGACATTATTGAGAATCACACCTGGTGCTGGAGCTGGACCTGCAGGGGGAGAGTGACAGAGTTCCTCCACAAAAGGCCACAGGAAGTAGTCTCTCTGGAAACTCCAAAGAGAAGTTGACTTTCATGCATTAGAACTTCAGGTTCAATCTTATTTGCAATCTCATCACGTGTGTGTCAAAGTCAAGGAAGAAATATAAAGAGGACCAGGAAAATAGTCACAGGTTAGGCAAAGGTGGAAGGAAACAGACATAGCCTATTTAAGACGAGATACACCAAGCAGATAAACGTGAATTTGTCTTGACTGTCAGTGACTTCAAACTGTAACCCTGTTTTGTTCTATGAATTTAAGGATCTATGTCTTTAAAGAGAACAAAAAATTACATATGCATCCAAGAGGTGCCAATCAGCAGATCAGAGAACACTCAAGTGTGATTCCTTCACTCTTAGGTGTGATGAAAAATGGGTTTGGTTTCAGCAAAAATGTGTGAGGTGGGAAAAAAACAATTTTGAGAAGTTAAGGTGAAATCTCCTAAGCCAGGCTGCCCCGTTCAAGATCAAAAAAACTCTAAAGTTTCAACTATACTTTTAAAACATAAGTGAGATTTTTTTTCCAGTTTTTCTCTCCTGGTTTCTATAGTCTTGTTTTGCAATTTAAAGTCTAATTTAAAGCTAAATCCTTTCAAAGAACTCAAATCCCTGCCCTTGCTTGAGAGAATTCTGAATATCTAATGATTCCTAATATCTTCCCAACAATTCTATTGAGCTGCCTTGAAAATTTCTGTGTCAGCTCTGGGTTAAACACAATTAATTGGAACTTATGAACATGCTTTCCCAGCTACTTCAATCACCCTACACATCCACTGTTAAGTCAATGATGCCTACACCTCAGGACAAAAACCAAACACCAAAACCCAAACCCAACCCTCAAAACAATAAAAATGAAGAAATAAACAACCAAAAAACCACTTAGGCCACTTCTATGTCTACCATTGTGCGTTAGAAATGAAATGAAAATAGTAAAGAAAATCATTGCTTTATTACATTGTTAGAAACTGCAGTGCATAAGTCATGAAGTCCTATACTCCTAGTACATAACTTGATTCTAAGTCCCAGGACTCTGAAAACTCTAAGAACTATCTCTGATAACAATGAACACAGTGAGGACTGTTTGGTTATCACAGCCCCCAGCAGGAACACTTTAGTTGTAAGTGACAATAACTAAGGATCAAACAGCCTGCATCAATTCTTATTTGTAATTTTTTTTTTTTGCAACATTTAAATGATAGAAAATGACTTCCAAGTAAAGCTAGCTATCAATTAAACAAATTCATCTACTGGTATTACTGGCTAAAAGAATTGCTGATTACAAGGCAGACACCCAAGCTATGTCATATGCAAAATCGGGTAAGATCTAGGCCATCTGACTATACCACAGCATCATCAAAAATAGATCAGCAATTACTATTTGGAGCTTTTGGTTGAACTATCAAGAATAAATATTTGAATGCTTTCACGCAAGAGCTGACAATATTTTCATGGCTGGGGTTATAAGAGGGCCTGTAAGAGTTGTTTCATATGGAAAAGGCATTACAGTTGGAAGAATTTTGTTGATGAAAACAGTAGTGTGGGTGAACAGTGTTTCTATACCAACCCTGACCAATTTCTCTTCTACAGTGCTCCACTCACATCCACACCGTGAAGACATGTGGACTCTCAGGGGAAGGAAGGCTCTCCTCTCAATGTGTCAGTCAATTTTCTGCTCTCTATTAGTAATCTCTGGGATAGAAACTTCTAGTACTCTTCCATATTATTCACTTTAATGTTTTCTTTTGCCAATCTACAACTGTGTTTACTTCAGCTTAATAATGGACACCAGCATCATTTGATATATTCCAGATGATATGATTAGGCAATTTCACAAAAAGTTCGTTCCTTTGGTCTGATGCATTTCGTAAGGATCCAAAATCTTGTCATTAAACACACACACACCCATAAGGGCAGACTGAGTTATCCATGATTACCCTAAATACATGTATGAAGACACAATTGTTGTAAAAATACTTCATATAAAATCAGCAACTTGAAAAATTGTGCTCTTTATATGTAATATGTAATGAAATGTACTCTGCAAACGAGTAAAACAAATTAGAAAAAAAAAATTAAACACACACACATACACCATGCCAAACATAAAGGATCCTTTAAGCATCTGTGAGGTAACACAGGAAGTTTGTTAGCACTGTGATCTTAACTCAATCTTAATTCAAAACAATCCTTAACAAATGATGCAAGTGTTATATGTACATCCTAAATCACCATCCAGTCACTTTTAGAATGCTCATGTAATTTTTCAGTAAAGCTTCAGAAGGTCTATGGTATTTGGCTATTTAAATACTAAATAATTTTGGTAAAATGATTTAAAGCATCTTACACGTCAGCTGTTTCAGGTTGGTCTAGCACCTGTAATACAAAGATAATTACAGAAGCCATATCTTTGTCCAAACTCAAATGTATTAACTGCATTAGAGAGAATTAATATTATGGTAAAGATCCTCAAGTTTAAGATTAAATTACTGGAAAGACATACTCTAAAACTTTCGCAGTAAATATCTGTGGATAATGGGATTAAACACTTTGTGTGTATGCTTTCCTGTGGTTTTCAGTTTTCATACAGAGAATTCTCACTTTTGTAATTGGAAATTGTTTAATCAAAAAACAAAAATTACTGAATAGCTTTTTCAGTGGTAAAAAAGCAAAAGTTGTCAAGTTGACTGTAACTCCTGGGAGAATAAGAGGCCATCATGAGAAGCCAACTTTGTGCACATACAACCTCACAGTTCTTTCTCATGTTTGTGTGCAACACACATATGGTGGTAGAGGCAAGTGTGGAGCAGCAGAGTGACCTGCAGGTCAGTGTCCATCAGCAAGGACCTCAGCTGAAGTAAGGAGAAGCCAGTCTGGAAAGTAGGGTGACGTTCTCCTGACTTCTCATGAGTAGACCCCTTTCACAGCAGCTTAGAATTCTCCCTCAACTGTGGGACATGTTTATTTTAAAACAAAAACAAAATATATATTTACTCAATTGATGCAATTATCAGTTTCTTGGAACTATCTGAAATTCCAGGTTTAGTTCCTGAATTTGAGGGAAAGGCAGAAAATTTTTCCTTATTTCCCCCTTTAGAAAGAAATGTAAATAGTCGTTAGTATGTCTCTTTTCTTTATTTCCCTATGTTAATTTCTTAAAAAGAAGTATTTATTAAGTGTCTTCTTGGGCTCTAGAGCCACAGTAGAAAATCAGACTTACTAATCCCTGTCCTCCTGGGGTTTAGAGTTCAGTGGGAGGAGACCAATAAGACAAGTGATAGAGTGGGCTGGAAGGTGTTAAGTGCTGAGGGAAAAACAGGTCAAGAAGGGGCCATAAGAAGGCTGGATGGGAACACTGTAAGGCAGGTTGGAGAGTCAGGGAAGACCTCACCAAGGTAAAATTTGAGTGAAGATCTAAGGGGGAGGGGGAACAGCCATTAGAATATCTGGGCAAAGAGTGGTCCAGGTAAAGGGAGACAAGTACGAGGGCCCTGAGGAAAAAGCCTTGTTGGCATGTTTAAGGAATAGTGGGGAGGCCAGAGTGACTAACAGGGGAGGAGAGGAGAGGTCGCAGGAACAAAGGCCAGATTATGTATGGTCTTCTAGGCCTTCGGGAGCCGCCTGACCTTCTAAGACATTAAGCCCTGCTTTCTGGAAGCCTGTCTTTATGTTCATAGGTAAAGCCTGACAGTGACAAGTGAAAACTGGAGTCAGGTATGTCTGAGGCAACTAATATGAAATGTATAAGGAGTGAAAAAGTGAAATGACTGAAAACATCAACTACATGTGACTGGAAAGTTAACTGACAAGTGTGAGATTTGTATTCATAAATTCAAGAGCTGTGTGTGGAACCTAACAGCAAATTCCTGCCTCGGGGAACTTAGAGTTTCCTGGGAGGTACGGCAGTAAGGCAGTCTAAGTCTGCCTCATGATGAGGGAGCTACAAGTTCCGTGGAAGCTGAGGTATGGGCTGAAATGATCAGAGAAGAAATTCTAAGGGATGGCTAATACTTTGAGAATAAAGTGAGGAAGTATGGAGAAAGAGAAGGAGGTTCAGTGAGTTCAAAGATGTGTAATTAGGAACGGGCAAAGTTTTGTGGGCAACAACCAGACATACCATGTTGGTTTGGATGGAAACATTTGCATAGGGCAGGGGTGAAAAGTGGATGAGAAAAGATGGTAAGTTTTTATGGCTAGATTGAGGTTTTGATTTAAATAGGGAAATGATGTGGTATGTAGAATACCTTGGATTGGGGCAGCAATTAGTGGTTGGAATACCTAGACGGGAAGGGATGGAGTCCATGACTGGAAGGCCTGAAGATGGACAGGTGTCGACAGCGAACTAAGATACTGAAGAAGGATCCATACAGCTTGGTGATTGGTTGGAAAGGTGACCTGTATATTCTGAATGACTTAAAAGATGTTCATTAGGATGTCATAAATTTTATAAGCGAAAGGATATCAAAAAGGTATCTGGTTTGCATATTTTAAAGTTGAGTGATGATGTGTCCAACATTTGGAAAATATTGTAGATAGGAGAAGTTTCAGACAAGAGGTCAACACTAAAAATAAAGATCAGTTAGCAGTAAATTGGCAGGTGACCTTGGTAATTTTCTTTCTTTTTGTTTTATTGAGCCAACACAATTTCTCAGTGGGTTATAAATAGAATAAATTTAAAAATTTATAAATTTAACGTGGGAGTGAATAGGGAGATATGAATAATTACACTGGGACCCAGGGCATAAAACTGAGGCTGTCCAGGGCAGAACAGGATGTACAGACTCTAGTTTACAAGCTCTACCTTAATTCTAGAGGACGGGAAATTGCCATTTCTTATTATTAGTCTTAATTTTTCAAAGACTCAAGTGATTCAATCAGTATCACTTTACTGTGATTTGGATCCAGTTTGGGCCAAAGAACCAGTTGTAACATCTGGGATTTAAAAAAAAAAAAAGGAAAAGCATTCCATGTCCTGGAACATGTCCCTATTGCCTGGGTGGATGCCCTAGTGCTAAGGAGGTATGACAGTTTTATGTTGAGGGGAGACGAGAGCTACTCTGGCTTGGCACTGAAACTTCTGATGTAAGGTCCCAGATGAAGTATCTATCATTTTACTTGAGTTGCCTCTGAAGATAGGGGATAGCATACTGCGTGGAGAGTGGAAAAGTGCATATTGTGTGTGTGTGTGTGTGCGTGTGTGTGTGTGTATGCACACATATGCTAAGGAGAGAAAGAGTTTTCTTTATCCTGTAGCTGCAATTTGTTTTGAAGTTATGTTACTGCATATACAGGGTCACAGCAAGGAACGAGAAGAGGAAATGAGACCTTGTCAGGCTTAAAAAGATGGCGTATTATTAATGACTATTGAATATGCCTTGTAGGATAAAGGAAATGAGTAATTACTTGCCAACACTGGGAACCTGTGTTTTGGGAATGAAAGAAAGGAGAAATTAAAAAGTTAGTCAAGGGGCTGGGGTTGTGGCTCAGCGGTAGAGCCTTCGCCTAGCACGTGCACGGCCTGGGTTTGATCCTCAGCGCCAAGTAAGAAAAAAAGCATTGTGTACAACTAAAGCAAATAAATGAATAGTAAAAAAAAAAAAAAAAAAAGTTAAGAAGAAAAAAAATTTCTCTAGTCCTAAATTTGAATTAGAAGTATCAGTACCAATGCTGAATATATTTATTTAAAAAATAAATACATAAATTTCCATTTCTGGCTTCTGAACAAACATAAATTTCCATTTCTGGCCTGGCAACGACCACCTTTATTACTCAGAAAATGGTTTCTAAACATCTCCCTACTCCAAAGAGTTAGGGCTCGTTGGAGAAATGGCTGATTCATATCTGAACAAGGACTATACAACATGACTGGCCTGCAACACGTCATACAGAAAAACAATCAAGCCAGCCACATCAAAATGAACAGCAAAGTGCTAGGTGTTGTGGCACATGCCTGCAATTCCAGTGATTTAGGAGGCTGAGCCAGGAGTATCACAAGTTCAAGACCAGCCTCAGCAACTGAGAGAGACTCTGTCTAAAAATAAATACATAATAAAAAATCAAAAGGGCTGGGAATGTGGCTCAGCAGTTAAGCACTCCTGGATTCAATAGGAAGGAAGGAAGGAAGGAAGGAAGGAGGGAAGGAAGGAAGGGTGGATCCAAACACCAAAATCGAATATGTCTCAAAACTTTTCTAGGGGCTAGGGTTGTGGCTCAGCGGCAGAGTGCTCGCTTAGCATGTGCGCGGCCCGGGTTCAATCCTCAGCACCACATAAAAATAAAAAAATGCATTGTGTACAACTAAAGCAAATAAATAAATATTTTAAAAAAAAAACTTTTCTAGGACGGAAAATTGACATTTTTAAAAACTAACACACGAGAAATATATAAATCCAGTAGTTCAAAATGTTTAAGAAAACAACCCTTATCATCACATGCAGGTAATCAATCTTTAAAAAACTGATATAAAGGCAAAGAATCAAGCAGTTACCTTCCTTTGCTATAATAACTATTTGTACTTCAAGATAATTAAAAATACATATTTTATATAATGAAATTTCTTCTTAGAAAAAGTCTTGTCAAATATTAAACCAGAGTGAAATTAAACTTCCAGATCTAAATACCAACTTGTAGAAAACACAGGGCACAGAAGAATACAATCAAGCAAAAATCTAGTCCAGGGAGGAACTCTATGGGGTGAATGATCTGGTTGTCAATGAGGAATTGTAAGAAGGAAAACAGGGTGGGGAGTGGGGGTTGGGGGCAAGTGATGGGGGGGGTGGGGGAATACAGAGGAAAGAAATCTCTACATTTTGTTCAAATTCATTGAACAAATGAATCAATGGAAATGCACAGGTCTTATTTTGATTCAGGTTTTTAAAATTAAACTGTAAAAAGGAAACCATTTATGAGACAGAGGAAAAAATTTGGACATTTAACAAAACAGAATTATTATTAATTTAGCTGAGTTAACGATATCATTTTTTAAAAAGAATACTTATCTTTTAGCCATGGTATCATTTCAGTCAGAATTACTCCAGAATACATTATTTCCAAATTATTTGGGGATAAGGAGGAAGTTAGGTATGCGGATAAAATAAGATTAGCCAAGCACCAATAATCCTTTAAACTGGGTCACCAGTGCCTGGGAGCCACTGTATTCTTTTCTGTTTATATGTTAACGTTTAAAATAACAAACGATAAAGGCTCAGGAAATATTGAAAAACTGGTTAAAGTGCTGAAAAGCCTCATTAGAATAGAAATAATTTTTTCTTCAAATACCAAAATACTTTGGCATACTTGGTCAACCTTGAATGTCAATAAAAATGAAGCTGGGCATGGTGGTGCACGCCTGTAATCCCAGCAGCTTGAAGCAAGAGGATCCCAAGTTCAAAGGCAGCCTTAGCAACTTAGCAAGACCCCAAGCAACTTATCAATACCCTGTCTCAAAATAAAAAACAAAAAAATAAGAACAAAAAAAGGGGGCTGGGGATGTGGCTCAGTGGTTAAGCATCCCTGGGTTCAATTCCTGGTACCCCCCCAAAAAAGAAAGAAAGAAAATGCTACTTTATGTTATAGAGAATCATAAACTGACACAGATTGAAATGGAAGGAGTCTTTAGTAATAGGTCCAAGTCATGAGTCCGTCAAACCTCATGCCTTATGAAACAAAAAGTAAGCTTGGCATCAATGAGCAAATAAGTGTTTTAGATGCAGGAATCCAGCCTAACGGAAATGTACAGATCCTACAAGTTTCATGGAAAAACACTCTTCCTGATTGATCATATTTAATAAACCTTAAGAGACTAACGAGGCTTTTAATGACACCTTTCATTTTTGCTTGTGATAGAACAGTCAATCTAAATATGAAAAAATACAAATGAATAATCATAAATATTAAAATGGATAGTTTTGTATTCTGCAGTATACTTACATCTGCTCAGTCCCTCACCCATCCCCTCCCAAGCCTAGTTAATAAACTTGCTGGTTTTGACAAGCAAATCACAAATAGAACAGGTGCCTTTGTTAGTGCTGTGGGTAAATTCTGGCACCTGCTTGGACACCAGCTGTGTGTTAATTAGTCTTGTGATGGCCTACATCACCAAATATTTCAAGATTGGAAATGTTCCTCCAAGCTTCCAGAGGAATGTGTCTGCATGTTGGCTGACAGATGCCCCTGGAGAGAGAACAGCCTTTTCCTAAAAGTCTCTTATGGTGAGTTCTGCCAGATGCAAAATAAGAACTGGATACACAAAACATTTGCCTGTGAGTCAGTTCAGGGAATGAGGGTGGAGAGTGCCTGTGGGTATGAAGAACAAGAAACTCACTGGTTTAATGATGCTGACCCAGACGGATAGAGTGTCTGGTCTATGTCTGAGTGCCATTATTATTATTATTATTGTTATTATTATTATTATTATTATTATTATTATTTTTTTTGGTACCAGAGATTGAACCCAGGGGTGCTTAAACACTGAACCACATCCTGAGCTCTTTTTATATTTTATTTAGAGACAGGGTTTCACTGAGTTGCTTAGGGCCTTGCTAAGTTGCTATGGTTGGATTTGAACTCACAATCCTCCTGCCCCAGCCTCCCCAGCCACTGGGATAACAGGCTTGGCCACCACGCCCAACTGAGTGTCATCTTTTGATCAAGTCCTAGTAGCAGTACAGCCATGACATCTGAACTCTGCTCTCCAATAGACTTCCACACTTTACTTTTGTAGCTTTCCATTTGGTCCTTCATTTATATTTAAGCAACAAAAGTAATGAGATTGAGTCATTGCTTCTAGTCATAACAGATGAACTGGACTCTACTGCACGATCAATTTGGACAGGGAAGGAGATAGCCTGAGAACTCTCAGAACAAGAGATGGAGTATATTGTGGCAAATGTGGTTGCAATGAAAGCTTTCTCTCTGAACATGGCTTGGTGTCCACAATGTATTCAATATTAAAACATATCAAATATGAAATAAAATGCTCAATTATTGCTTTCTTTCAGCAAATCTGATGACACAGGTGGATATTATTAGACAATTAAAAAAAAAAAAATCCTACCTGAAGACTGCAAGGGTCAGAGACCAGAGCACTAATGGCTTCCTCAGTTCAAACTTCGCCCGTTTGTTCATTAGGTGCCGACCACCAAAGATAAAGGCAGCATACAGAGCAGAAAACAGGAAAGATTTCTTCCTATAAACAAATAAGTAAGACTCATGAACAAAACTCTTCAAGCAATTTATTTTTATCCCTTAGGAAACACAGCTTTTGAACCAGTTTCCCTCCTTAGCCTAAGGAGGGAACATAAGAACATATTCTTAGGGAGGTGCCCCCTTCTCTGAAAAGGGACCTCAGTCCATTTGCAGGCCTGGTGTTCTGCTGGACTTCCCTAGGCCAACTGTCATCCAACAGATTAACCAATGTATCCTGTCAACATGGTAGTAGTCTCTTTTCTGGCTATGTGATGGAAAGTTTCAACAACATAGTGCTAAGGGATAAAAAGCAATCTTTGCAATGAAAGAAATAATTTTATACTTTAGAGTTTGTTGAGCCAGTTTAGATGGATTTTTAAAAGAATTGTTTTTATTGAAAATATTTGATAACCAAGGGTTGTATATTGGGACAAGAAAGTCACTTAAAACTGCTTTTTCCCCAGTAGAACAATGGTATTAAAAATAACCCTGGAGTATTAATTGATGATTTTAAAATCATTGATGATTTGAAACATTAAAATGCAAGTTACATGATGTATGGCTACCCCAACATGGATTCCTGAAACCCTCTGCATCGAAGAAAGCAGGTATTATATTCTATTATAATAAATTTATTAATAATATATCATTAATAAATGCATAATGGTCAGATACACAACACAACCGGAAGAACACAGAACCATCTATAATACATCTTGCCTGAAAATTTGAACTTGAATTTAACCAAATCTTTTATCTAACTACCTGTTTATAAAATAAAAGAGATAAATCTAAACTGTGTGACATTCTACAGGACAACTGAACATATTTTGTCAAGTTGTAGTATGGAATAAAACTTTAAGACTGCTCTAGATTAAAACCAATTTGAGAGACATAATAATCAAATATAATATGTAGAACTTTTTGGACTGTTGTTTGCAATAAAATCAAATCTTAGGCATAATTTTTAAATTACTTATTGGTAATACTGAAACATTTGTGAATATAATTACATGTCTTATATTTAAAATACCCAGGAAACCTATGAAACCAAAAATGTATGAAGATTGAGAAAAGGGGATGAAGCATGGGGACTCATTATTCTTTCTCTTCTCTCTCAAGTGTGTGTGTACATATACACACATTAACAATTAAAAGCATTCCATGATTAGTTTTTTAAAGGATGATTCATTGTGGAAGAAAATATCTGCATGAGTAATTATTTGAAGCATCAAATAGGGCAACATTGCAACATGTTCACTGTTGGAATTGCTGTTTTTGACCCAAACTTTTGATGAGACTATTAGCTGGAAATATATAAGCAAGACAAAGAAGAATGCTCCAGGTCCCTATGAGTCTGCTGATTTATTTCTGCACGAAGTAAAAGTGAACAACAGTACTAATAATGCAAAAAAAAAAAAAAAAAAAAAATCCACAATCTTCTGTAGAACTATGATTCAACAGAAAGCAATAGAGGCCTTGTAAATAATTAAACACTTGAACACACTTCCTGAGGCAGCAGTGTTTCTCTTAGAATGGGTATTCCCTACTCAATTAGATCAACAGGAAAAGCACTGAAAAATGAGACGCAAGACTCAATACCAAAAGCAAAATGTGTTAACCTAAAGAGTATTATTTATAAAATGCTTCATAGCCATTTCCCTAACTGCTGGCATGCATTGCTGACTCACAAGACATCTTATTATTAAATAAGCAACATTCCTACTTAAATACAATTGACCTACTTGGTGAACACCATAAAATAAAGCAATGCTTCCAGGAATCAACCCATAAATAAATATTGAAAACAATCACTTCCACTGAGGCAGGTAAACTTTTGGACACCCAAGATGTGGCATACAGTAGGCGCTTAATAAATACTTGTTGAATGAATATGGTCCTATGCTATCAAATTTCCTGATGGGGAAGATAATTTTGCATCTGTGATAATAGGAGCTCAGAAAACACCAACTGAATGAATAGTTAGTGGACATTAAAAGTTGTATTTCCCCAGGAATATATTAATAACGACTGCTGAACAATAAAATATCCAGAAAAACATTGTGATACATTTTGTTGCACTAGAAAGAAATAGACTATTTCTATACTTCAATAAGAAATAGAGAGGTGAGACAATTTTAAGGAAACTTTAACAATTGAACATTACAAGAAGAAAATAATTTTGGCTACATATATATGCATATATGTATACAATATATACCATATACACACACACACACACACACACACACACACACACACACACACCACTACTTCTCTTCTGAAATTTGCAAGAAGGGCATTAAATTACTTAAGAGTTAGAATCACTGTTTATATTACACTCATATAAAGTGCAATATATATGCAAAAAATAATACACACATTTAAAGCTCACACGTAAGCAAAGACTCACTAAAAAATAAAAACCTACTATATTAATGTAGGCAGAAGTAATAGGAAATAGTATAATTCTTTTTTCTAAAATTAAAAAAGGTAATAAATGACTATAATCACAGGGTTTGACTTATTAATTCACACAGGTAGACATGCTAAAGGGCTTTGTCACTTAAACCTCCTAATCACCTCACCATGTAGGGAAGGTATTATCTTCATTTTATAAAGAAATAGGCTTAGAGAACAAGTAACCCCAGATTTCCCTGCTCTCCTGTGGTAAACTTTCAGGAGAAAATGGGGCACACTCGGTGTGTTATCTTGTAAGTATGTAAATATTCTTTCAGCCCTTCTGCTGAATTACATGATCACTGTATCACTGAGTACAAAATTGTTCAGCAGTGAAAAGATGAAGAATCTCCCATCCTAATGTTCCACCTGTCATATTTTCTGGGCTTGGAATACTTTTATCCAAACCCTCTTTACCTCCTTGAGAACACTGAAAACATTTGCTTATAATTACTTATCATTATTTCCCTGACTCATTCAATATAATTCAGATTTGGGCCATGGTTGTACATATTCATTGTTAATACTTGCAATCATGCACCAATAAAGTTAAATGAATGTCTTTATACACTCCTATCATCCTAGCTGGTAAGGGGAAAATGTACCTCAAGAATCAAGACAATTATAAAACTCTTCACTCTAATTTTTCTCTGATTTCCTCACTTCTAGAAGGAGAATTAGTCCTAATGCACAGCTAAATTCTCCGTAAGTCCCATTCTCATTTGTACAGGTTTTAAAAACTCTCTTTAAAAAACATCAACTCAACATCTAGGGTGGCCAAAAGAGCAACACAGAATTTAAGAATAAAAGGGATTTTAGGAGCAGAGCCCAAGCTCCTCATTCTACAAGAGAGAAAGTGTACCCGATAACACAAGTTGCTTATGGTCACATAGGTGTATACTATACAAAGATCAAGAGTGCCCCTAATTGTCATGATTCTGATTAAGCAGGTGGGCAAATTTCTATACAGAAATTAACTGTATAGGCTGTATCTGGGTCCCAGGCAGTCAATAATAGGAAATATGTTTAAGAGCTATTTGAAAATAAGTTGCTATTATAGCTAAACTGTGGAAGTAACCCAGATGCCCTTCAAGAGATGAATGGATAAAGAAACTGTGGATGGAGTTCGGAGAATATCATGCTAAGTGAAGTAAGCCAATTCCCAAGGCTGAATGTTCTCTCCAATAAGTGGATGCTGATCCATAATGGGGGCAGGGCATGGGGAAAAAAACGAAGTAACTTTGGGCAAAGGGGAGGGAGGGAAGAGGAGGGGTATGGGGGCAGGAAAGATGGTGGAATGTAATGGACATTATTACCTTAGGTAAGTGTATGACTGCACATATGGTGTGATACTACATTGTGTACAACCGGAGAAATGAAAAGTTGCGCTGCAATTGTGTACAATGAATCAAAATGCATTCTGCTGTCATATATACCTAATTAAAATAAATAAATAGATTTATTTTTTAAAAAAATAAGCTGCTATTGTACAATATGTAACTCTTCTACTGGGGCAAAATCCAAGTAATGCTTTGAGTTAGTTTGGAACTAAACTTAGGCTTCCTCAATAAGAAGAAATCACTGAAGGAAGTTGTTGTTGCCTGAAGCGATGGCCGCTTGGAGCAACGAAGCCGCGGGAAGAAGTTTAGAGGCAAACTGGAGACAAACAGCTTTTTATTTTGATAACTTTTCTCTCTGGCTCTAACAATGACTAACACGCGCTGCATATATCACCAAAATGGCGCTGACCCGATCAGCAATCTCGGCCAAGTCACTCGAGATCCCGGGCCAAGTCCCGTGAGACTACGGAAGGCGACAATGCCCAAATCTCCGTGGCCCATAGTCAACCGCAATTCAAGCCATCTCCCCAAACAGGGCTCCTGCATTTCCCCCCTTTTGTTTTAAAAGAGGGGATGTTCTGGGTCGTCTATGTGCAGCCAACATTTTTACCCGTCATCGGATAATCAAGGCTGTGCCCTTGACTCTTGTCTTAGGTTGATATGTCAGCCACATGAGACTGTCCCGTGTGACTGTGCCTGTCTTAGGTTGTCCCCCTCTGGGGATTTTACCCGTCATTGGCTAACCAGCCATCTAATGGAGCCCTTTAGGATCAACTGTGTATGATGACTAACAGCCGTCCAATTGTGAGGAGATGTTGCGGCTTTAAGGCGACAAGCCTTTTGGTGATGAGCCAAATTGCATAGCATATCAAATTGTTTAAACAAATCAGCTGTCCTAAGTTCCATCAAGTGACACACTGAATTTTCTAGACAAATACCCGCAAGGCATTGTCCCGTAAAGTCTCAAATAATGAAAGATCAAAATGTCTATTTGTTATAACACGTTGATGTAGGAGGCCCCATGCATGTAGAGCAAAGGCCACACTGTTGGTGAGGTTGTTTGATGCTTGAGCAGCAGGGATGCTTGCGGCGGCCGCGATCCCTGCAGCTGTAGCAGCAGACGTCTTTTTTTATGTCTAGACAATGCCACCGGCAAATCTTTAGGGCCCGCTATCTAGAAACTTAAGCATCAATTATTAAAGGAAAGGTAGTGTTATTGTAGCACTGAGTCAAGAGGCGAGTTGTCAAACTATAAAATAGAATAATTAGATTAGAAAATTAAAGTTGATTTTTGTTTACACACATCGTTGGTTGAGCTTTTATAAACATAAGTTGGAAAAATATTATATTTAGAACAAAATAAAGAAAGATTGAGGGTAATTACTGTATTAAAGATAGATTAAAGAAAAGGTAAAGGCATTTTGGAGAAATAATTTGTTAGCTGGAACCTTTGAGTCTCTGTATACAGAGCAATTTTTTACTTGTTGAGATAATTGAAATTAATGAGTTATTAAACAAATAAAGTTAATAACAAATAAACAATCTTATGTCAAAACACTAAAATATCAGGTTATATAGTATTAGTCATATTGTTTGTTAAAGAGAAGTCTTAGGGACATCTATAAATTAAAATTGAAAGTATCTTTATTTATAAAATTATTTACTCTTAATTGAATATTTTTAACTTAAAATGAATTAAAGTTATTTGGATCATTAACATGAAATGTAGACAAATGTACAGACATAAAGACATGTATAAAAAGAAAAAAAAAATACAATTGTGTGTACATTAAAGAGAGATCTCTTTGTCTCGGCCGGGAGGAATGACACTTAAGTTGTGAAATATTTTGAAGGACTCTTTTGAGGGAATCATTTTATACTTTTATCTTGGTCTTTTTGATTTTGTACCTTTTTTATTAATCTTGATTTTTTAATAACTTTATCTTGATCATTTTGATGTGGTACCTGTTTTATTAATTTAGATGGTATCTATATTGGAGAGGATTTGTGTTTTGGAAAAACACAAACAGATTTTTTTTTTTTTTTAAATTAATATTGGATCTGGACTTTTTTATGTACTTGAAAGAACATTTTTTTAGTAAACCAAAGGTTTATGTTGTTGGTGTGGATTTTAATGTCTGTCTCTTTGAGATTTTTTATTGTTTTGAAATCTACTGACTGATGGACCCTCTGTCCATTTTTTTTTTTTTTAAATGTTGGCGGTTTTCAATGTATCTGTGAGTTGTCTTCGAGAGCGCATAAGCGATCAGAAAGACTTTTTATTTTTGTTTCTAGGGTATGTAAATGTCTAGTAATATCTTTTATATTTTTTGTAATGGATTTTACCCATGGGGGAGTAGAGGACACAAGTGGTTCCTCTACTGGACGGTCTTTTTTTTCGGTCTTTTTTAGTTTTTTTTTTTTTTTTTTAATTTTCTCAGGATCACTTTTACTAGATTTCTCACCACTGTTAATTTCATTGACAGCAATATCTTGAGGCCCAGGTTTTATTAAGAGCAAGTATCTTTTAGCTATCACCAATAACTCCTGAATAGCTCTAATAGCTTGGATTTTTGTCATTTTTGGGACTCTTTTAATACTCTCTTTACTGGTCTTAGTTGGCCCAGTGGAAGCTACGCTTTTTTGATCACTTTCACTTTTTTTTAATATCTTCTTTACTGAGAACAGAGTCAGGTATATCAAGGAGTTTATGCATAGCCTCTATCACTTGGGATTTAGTTATATTTGAACCCATCTTTAGAGACCTTTTAGTTTTTACTTGTCTGCTCTGAAGTTCCCCGTACGGGCCACCACCTGTTGCTGCCTGAAGCGATGGCCTCTTGGAGCAACGAAGCCACGGGAAGAAGTTTAGAGGCAAACTGGAGACAAACAGCTTTTTATTTTGATAACTTTTCTCTCTGGCTCTAACAACGACTAACACGCGCCACATATATCACCAAAATGGCGCTGACCCGATCAACAATCTCGGCCAAGTCACTCGAGATCCCGGGCCAAGTCCCGTGAGACTACAAAAGGCGACAATGCCCAAATCTCCGTGGCCCATAGTCAACCGCAATTCAAGCCATCTCCCCAAACAGGGCTCCTACAGGAAGTACTTTTGTTTTTTTTAAATATTTATTTATTTATTTATTTTAGTTGTACACAATGCCTTTTATGTTCACATGGTGCTGAGGACTAAACCCGGGCTGTGCACACATGTGCTAGGCGAGTGCTCTACAGCTGAGCCACAACCCTAGCCCCCACCTAAGTAAGTATTAACTCTAACTTCTTCAAGTGAGTAATCAAAATGTATCATTTATGGCAGAATGTATTATTTTTCCATTTTGCTTAGAATATTTTCTTCAGCAAGCTAGGCAATTTAAGTGAATTAAAATTGCTTTTTCTTTCTGGCATCTCTCTGGTAAAGTTCAATTATAGTCAAGATGAATAATGACTTGTTATTAGCCTACTTAGTGTTCAATGTGGCTAGATTATTTCCCTGACACTTTGATGGTAATCCAGTAATACTTGCTATTCTGGCGGGTGTCCATATCTGAGAACAATGGTGATACTACACTGCTTTATTACCTCAATAATGAATAATTTTTAGATAGCACGGACTTGTCTTGCTTAATACATTTTAAATGTATATCATGTGGCACAACCTATAACTATAGGTACTTAGTAAGTACTTTTCTGGATGGTGATTCTGAAGTTGGTTACTAGGTAACCAAATAAAGATAACACAAATGAAATACTAATGCATTTTGAGATTGTTGTGTTTACATTTAACTTTTTTCTCCTTCGATTTCTGTCATCAATAATGAAAAACATGAATAATACTAGATATTAGTCCATGATGACTAAAAACAAATAAGAGATAAATGTTCCAAAACATTCCTAGAGGTGCTTTTTAAATTCCTACCAGAGTAACTGCACAAGTCTGTGCTCATGGTTATATTTAGTGCTCTACCAGGGACACTTCTGAAAGATCATGTATAAATTCAAATACTTTCTTTTTTTCAACTTATGAGATTACCCTGAAACCAGTACTTAGCTTGAATCTCCTTGGCACTCAACATCAAGATCTCTGGCAGCTATCTTGAACTCCTTTGAGAATCCAACAAGTCCATTTGCCAGTGAAGAAACTTATGTGGGTAGTATTTCAACATAGGGTAATTGCTAATGAACACCTTGGGAAGATGGCTTGGGCTCCTTCCTGACTCTTTCATGTTGTGTCTCAAGGGCCTTGTTTATAAGGCTACCATACATGTGCCAGGTGCAAAGAGTTGTGAGAGTGAACTGCAAGCTGTCAGGGAGAAAAGCAAAGGAGACCTGGAAGTATCTCCCGCCTAGGTTGATAGTTATCCAGGGTGCAGAAAGTTTTATGCTCTAAGTCTGAAGAGTCTGAGGCTGAGACAGAGTGCTAACTGGTTGGGGCCACCTCTCTTCTAGCTCAGTTGCTGTTTCAAGTCAGAAAACAATTCATAGTTCTGGAAATGATTTCAGGGGCACAAATAAGCTGGGGATCCAAAACTAAGGAAATACACTACTTTTTGCCAAAATGACATTCAATGAATGTTTATAATTGTTCTAATTTGATAAAAATGTAAAAGAAGGTTTTGTTGAAAGGGATTCTGAGGCTGTGCTTGTGGGAGTTCCAGCCAGGGCTGGATTTTGTCATATTCTGGAGAATTTCCCCAGACGTCAAAACAGGTATTTTAAATTGTTATGAATAATGAGAATATTTCAGCAGATTTTATTCACAAGTTAATTATGCCTAGAAATTAACCTACATGCCCAGAAATTCTGACAAAGAATAATTTGGTGAATAATAATGGAAATATGTCTATAATTAATACAGATGAATAGTGGCTTTAAAATAGCAAGCAAGACAAGCCATAACTAAAGGAAAGGATGTTATTCTCATCTTTTATGTTTGGACCAGGAACATAAAAATGTGACTTTTTAGCTTCTTTGAGTTGTAAGCACCTCTTTCTCATTTTGCTTCTCTCTCAGATGTTAATTGAGAGATCACAAGTTCTTCTTATCTATTTTTTTTTAAAAGGTAAGAAAGTCAGTCATTCTTTTATAATTCAGTTTTTCTATCCTTCAAGTAGGCCACCGTTAAAGTAGAGTTACATTCAATAACACCGGTTCAAAAACATGGCTACCCATCCCTTTCCATTAAAGTATACTCCTCTCTCAGAAACAAACCTGGTAAAGAGAAATGGCTTGTCTACATCAATGAACACATTTTTTTTTTCACCCTGTTATCTTTTTAAAAATCTTGGTGAGTTCTATTTGCTTGTTACAATTAAAAATAGGATATTGAGGGAGAAAATGCTATCCAAATATAAAAAAACAAAGTTCACATATTAAAAATGCCATCTGTAGTACTTAAATTGACAGGATCCCTTTGTTTCCTTAAATATCTGTTTTTCAGTTGATGATGCAAAAGATTGACATCCAATCATCCAACCACGCATCACATTCCTCCATTCAAAATGTAATGAACTTTTATCATATTCATTTACAGTGTGTTAACTGACCTGAAAATTCTGCCTCTAATAAACTAGCTAAAACACAGAAGCATTTCCATGATGACACATGGTTGGAGAGGTAGACTCAACGGCACTTGTGTGTTATATATAATAATATTTTATAACACCTCTGAGGAAGGAGGTAATGTTGTCATGAGAAAATGCTCTGTGGAAAGGCGTGCTTGGAGGACTATGGGTGGATGGACAGAAGCAAATAGCAATAAGCAGTGGAATTAGGAATTAGCTAAGCTAGGAGGAGGTTATCAGACCAGAAGCTTTTGGTTGGGTGTGGTAGAAAATCTGTTTGGAGATACAGACTAATGCAGCAGAGTTAGGGCTGTATCTCCACCCCAAGTTTGCAGTAAGTTATAAGGTACGCAGACAGTAATTTGTTACTGATAATAATTATAGTATAGTACTGAAACGTATAGCTTAATTTTCTCCTTCTCTTTCCTCCTCTTCAATAAGTAAGAACAGATTAACTCATCATGTCCCTGGGATGAGAGTGGGGAAGAATTACTGCTCGAACCCCCAGAAGAATAGACAGAGAATTGTTGGTTTAAGTCATGGAAAGCAATGGAGGCCTTTGAGTGAGTTGGGGAGGAGAATCAAAAAAGATATGTGCACAGAGAAACTTTGTGTGCATGATTTCTATTCTAGAGGGCAGATGTGGCAGAGTTGGATTCCAGATCTCTGAGTCAAATGCAGCCAGACCTGTTCCCCAGAGCTCATGTCACCAGCAATTGAAGCTATGGGAGCTGCTGAAGGAGGTGGGTGTGAGCTGACAGAGTTCTTCAATGAACTGCTGCCCTTCACAAAAATCCTCAGTTGGGAACAATGAACAGCAAACTGCTAGGCTGAGCGTGGCATTCTTCCAGTAAAGATGATGACTGGGTCAGTGTTCCAAATTGCCTTGTCACATAAAGAAATGGCAATTCATCCTAATGCGTTACAACTTAAGAGAGGTGCAAGAATATTTCTTCTTTGTTTTAGTAGATATGGTGTAATAAAACCAACCAGGAAGAATCTATTCCAGTTAGAACCAAAGACTGCACAGGTTACTAAATCAAAGAAAGAATTATAATCCATTATTTTCTTGCATAAAGCTGACAATTTCTTACCTCCTTAGAATAAAGCTTGCTGAATAAAAATTAGGCAAAAAATGTAAGTGGTCTCAATAAGATAAACTGCCAATCTGAAAGTAAACTAACTATGAGCTCTGTGCTGAGAAAAACATGTTTTCTGTCTTGGAGAGTATTGCTCTCAATATGCTCATCTTGATTCTCAGGTGTGGATTGTTGCTTCAGGTTAGAACTTCCTAATAACTCTCATATAATACCTCAAATGTAGATACAAGTCACAATAAAACATTAAACACTTGTGACCATTTAAAACAGAAAAAGTTCTGACTACAACTGGTAGCACTGCAGAAATAGAATCCAGAAAGTGGTTCTAGCAGCAGTTCAATTCCACTCATTAACTGCCTTGAAGAGATGGCTTTTGTTCTAAGAAACAGAAAGCTATCGTCGGAATTTCCAATGAGGCAATGCTCACCTGTTACGATTATTTTAAAATAGAATTGATGATAACACAGAAAGCATAGTACAATTGTGAAATGCCTTTTAAATGACCAGTTGAGAGACCCTCTTATCATCAGACTAAATTTTAGCCCTTCAAATCTACTATACTATATAATTATGAGGCACATAGTGATTTATTTTCCTGAATTTAAAACTTTCTTGGGCCCTCAGTTGTACAAATTATAATTATGGGCTTGTGTCAAAGTTTCAGGCTTTTTTATCCCCCTCCTCCCGCCCCACCCAATCCACTCCAGTGGCCCACTGACCACGGAAATACAAACCATAGGACTGGAAATGAACCTCTAAGATATTCTACTCCAAATATCTTGACTTATCTAGGCTTCTTCAAAAAAGACCCCAATTCTGATGCCACTCATCCTCCTCCTACAGATTAACAACGGTCCTTCACACAGACAGTTCCCACTTTAGAGCCAAATATAAAAACCTGCTTGTTTTCATGCCGAAGAAGCCTGGAATGTTTTATAGATAGACACAGATTTATCTGCAAGCTGGGCACTAAAACCAGAAATGAACACTATAAAAAGGATATGATTATTCACAATGGAAGAGAACCTGGATTTCAAGTTTATAAGATGAGAAGTCCAATTCCAACACAGAAATTTCCTAGATTGAAATTGAAATCAAGAAAAATAAGAGCAGGGCAGACGACTATATAAACAAACATAAACATATCCTAGTCTGAGTTCTTTATACTCAAGGACTGAACATTTAATTTGAACAATGATCCATTTCTATTGCAGTTTAGTATGATCTAATATTTATATAGTCTTCCTCTACACAGACCACAATAAAGAAGCTAAAAAATAAAGTCAAGTGGGAAAAATGACACATTTTCATGTTCTTTATTAGGTTACTAACCTATCCCTCAATATAAAATTTGAAGGAAAACTGGGAAACCATGAGAAAAATTTACCCTAAAAGCTATTTCTGGATCAGAGAGAAAACTGCTCTGTAGAGAAGATGATCATCTATTGGCATGTAACTCAGATTGTTTTTTGACAGCAAGTCAAATTTTACGTAAGAAATTAAGCTTGAGTTAGAACTGAAAGTGACAAGAAGAAGTACATCATTAGTAACAAAGAGAAAATGACTTAAACATTATTTTCATCCATGAGATTATCACCCAATTATCCATAAAAGGACTGCTTCAGTTTTGCTCTTGAAAATAAGAATATGACAAAATTCTGACTTTGGTGTTCGCATTGCTCCTTCAAATTCCAGGAAAATGAATGGCTTAGAATTATACAAATTTATTACCCCACAGTTCTGGAGGTCAGAAGTCTGAAAGGAGTCTGTGAGGCTCAAGTCTGTGCCACCAGGGCGCATTCCCTCTGCAGGCTCTAGGCAGAACCCACTCCTCCCGAACCCACTCCTGGCCTCTTCCAGCACCTGAAGGCCACTTGGCAATCCCTGGCTCATGGCTCATCTCCATCTTCAAAATGCATTGCTCCAATCTGTTTTGTGTGGTCACATCACCCTCTGAAGGACTCTGTGATTACAGTGGCCCCACAAGACAATCCAGTCCATGGACTAGAATGAGTCTCAAATTTTAAGGACCATGAGATTAGACTGGGCTTACCAATTCCAGAATATACCCCATCTCAAATCTCTTAACCTAGTCACATCTGTGAAGTCTCTTGTGTTGTGTAAAGTAACATATTCACAAGTACCTAGGATTAAGATGGGAACATTTTTGGGGAACTACTATTCAGTTTACCACGTGGATTAACCTGAAGGTAAGATCTAAAGCCATTTTTTCTTCTGCATGCTAACCTTTCATGTCTGTTCCTGGTTTGAGTGACCCAAAGCCAGTCTCTTCCCTTTTATTCTAGTAAGCATTTTAGATTGCAAGGAGTTGACAGTCACACCGTTATGGAGATTATCTTAACGTGACTCAAGTATCAGCACCTGAATGTTCAGTGACATGACTTACCATACATCTTACAATGAACTAGGCACCAAAGTTTAGAATTTCTACATGACCGGGCTGGGGATATACCTCAGTTGGTAGAGTGCTTGCTTCACATGCACAAGGACCCAGGAAAGGAAGAAAGAGAAAAGAAAAGAAAAGAAAAGAAAAGAAAAAAGAAAAGAAAAGAAAAGAAAAGAAAAGAAAAGAAAAGAAAAGAAAAGAAAAGAAAAGAAATTACAGAATTTCTACATGACCAGTGAAACGCCACAACATTTACAACTGCAAGCATGGGGTCCTAATTAGAATAAGTTATACTCTGTGTATGTATAATATGTCAAAATACCCTCTATTGTCATGTGTTTCTAAAAAGAACAAATTTTTAAAAAATATTTATTTGTTTGTTTTAGTTGTACACAATGACTTTTATTCTTACGTGGTGCTGAGGATCAAACCCTGGCCGCACGCGTGCTAGGAGAGCGCTCTACTGCTGAGCCACAACCCCAGCCCAGAACAAATTTTTTTTAAAATTAAAAAAAAAAAAAAAAAAAATTCTAGCTTCTTAATATTCTGTTCAGTAAACTTTGACGAAACTCCAGAGCTCAATCTATGGCTCTCTTCTCTTTTTTCACCTGTACCAGTAGTTCCCACCAGGGCTGATTATTTTGCTCCTCAGAAGTTATTTGAAAATGTCTGGAGATATTTTTGGTCTTTACAACTGCAAGTGAGTTGGCGACTGACACTTAGTGTGCAGAGGCCCTGGGGGTGGCACAAGACAGCCCTCCACAGCAAAAAAAAAAAAATTATTCAGCATAAATGTCAATTGTGTCAAGCTTGAGATACCCTGAACAAAAACAAGAGAGAGTAATGAAGAAAAAAGAAAACTCAAGAGCATGCTTGTCGAAATGTGATATAGCTTCAAAAATATGTTCACCAATTGGGGTGTTATCACCCATGCCTCAGATTCTCTCAGGCAGAATTGCTTCGGGCTAATTCTAAACTCAGAGTAAACAAAGCAAGCTTCTCCTTTCCACTCAAAAATTCAATTTAAAACTGAAAACAAGAGAAAACAAACCACTAGGGTCTGCATATTACTCCCTTCACTATTGTAGACTTAATTTTACTTCTGCCTAGCATGGAACCAAGAACTAGCTGCCGCACAGAGGCTGGTGGATTCAATTCTTACAAATGTGCCTGCTGCAATGCTTCTCTTGCCATGAAGGTCATCTAGAACTGCATTTTGAAACATATTCTGGACAAGACGGAAGGGCATCATATGAACAGAACAGAACCAGACTCTACAGTCACTGCCAGGACACGTTCCTCCCCCAACCCACCCACAGAGTTCAAATCATTTTTGAAGTAGACTTCCAGTTATTTCAGTCATCTCTATGAACCAGTCCAATAGAAAAAGATAACCCAATAAGTCAATCTTAACCTAGGATGGAGCAATGTCATTACCATTCTACTCCCTGTTTCTCAGAGGTCAACATTTTCAGATTCCTCATCTATGACAAATTATGGGGAATTTTCCTGTGTCTGGCTTATTCACTCAGCATAATGTCTTCCAGCTTCATTCATGTTGTTGCAAATGGCAGAATCTCCGTCCTTTTAAAGGCTGATTAATATTCCACCATATAATTACACCATAGTTTTGTTCTCCATCCATTTACTGGCTCTTAGGTTGATTCCATTTCTTGGTTAACTGTGAATACTTGGAACTATGAACATGGGGGTGATCTCAGAGCCAAAGTATGACAATCTTTGAACAAAGAAGGTTTGTGTGACAAACTTTTTAAAAGTAAGAAAGAGTGAAAATAGCTCTATTCTTATAAGTAATGGAATGATGAAGGAAATAGGTGCTATCGAATGATCGATTGCGCTCTATCGATTATGCTCATAGCAATGAACAATTCGACTGAATTCCTTTCTAAGTCCCAGAACAAATTCACCATTTCTTTGCAGGCCTTCTCTCCCTGCATTGCTGCTGGTGTCAGAAGCACTGGTTCTCCTCCAATGACGACACACAGAGCTAAACTAGTCCAACAGGAAGCAGCTGGGTTTGTGCCTGTCATCAGTTTCTACAGAGGGAACTGTAGCAAAACCTGCCAGGCAGTGTCCCAGCCAGTTTAGGAGCCTTTTATCTTTATGGTTCAGAAGACTTTTATCTTTATATCTATTTACATCATTGTACTCGAAGACTTTTGCTTTACTCTCCCCTCTCCCACCCTTTATTGACAGGTTCAAAGCCAAGAAAAAATGACAGAAATACCTCTTGGGGGGAAAGTCTGCATGGGAAATCTCAAGATCTCTCAGAACACCAGGAAATTAAGAGCATAGTTCTCATTTCTTTGGAAAGTGAAAGGTGGGGTGTGGTGTGTGTGTGGGGGGGGCACTTTGTTTTATCTTTAAAAGTTTGTTTTTACTACTAGGTTGTGAGGCAGAAGCACTTCCTTTGCACGTCAGGTGATTCCTGCAATATGACTAAGGTGTATGGCTGGGATTTATCAAGCCTGGGTTCTGAGAGGTCAGATTCTCAGAATCACAATGTCTATGGAATTTTCATTTCCAGAAGAAAGAACTAATGATTAGGGACAAGGCGTGCATAGCTGACTCATCATTCCTTAATCAGAAGGTTAATGTGTCTTCTCACATTCCCAATGCATTCCCCTCAGGAATGTGCCCTACAAGGGAAGTGTCCTTTAGATTACTCTTGCTGGTATGCAGTGCTGTGACAAGATAGCAATAGCTCTTAGAGTAAACCTGAATCTTAGTTTGCATTAGTGTCATCTCCACCCTGCTTATTTGTCAAGACAAATTTACTAAGGACTGAGATTTGAGAGTAGCAATATTTTTTACTTAGCTGTGCTTACAGAGAAAGTTTTTTTACCACAAGAGGGGAAAGGGGGATAAAAATAAAAGATTTGCAAGTGTTGACTCAAGCTACTTCCTCGCGTCTAAAGCAATTTTTAAACAATTTGAGGATTCTAGATGTCTAAGTTCTTTAAGAACAGCTAAAAAGTTTTTATTGAACATCCACAGGGACAGTATTTATCAAACATCCAGTCACAGTTCTCATAGGGGAACTTCCTGCTCCACTAGACAAAAAGTGGAGGCTTGCCCCAGAATGCTCACTGGGCACTGCTCCAGGCCATTAAAATAGAATGTTTCGATTTGGTCAAAGTAATAACTTTTAAAACTGAGCAATTACTATATTCCAGGTATGGTTCTAAGTGTTCCAACCACTTGCTACATATGATATCTCATTTTATACTTTAAAAAAAAATTCATTGTAGCTGGGTGAGGTGGCAAGCACCTATAATCCCAGCAATTTGGGAAGCTGAGGCAGGAGGATCACTCAAAGCCAGCCTCAGCAACTTAGTGAGGCCCTAAGCAATTTGATGAGACCCTGTCGCTAATTAGATACACAAAAAGGGTGGGGATGTGGCTCAGTGTTTAAGTGTCCCTGAGTTCAACCCCTGGTAAAAAAAAAAAAAAAAATCATTGTACCCATTTTGCATTAAAAAAAAAAAAAACAACAGACAAACAAAAAACAAAGAAAGGGTCAGGTAACTTTGTAAAGAAACTTTTAAGAGGCAGTGGTGAAGTTAGGCACAGCAGCACATGCCTATAATCCCAGCGGCTCAGGAAGCTGAGGCAGGTGGATTGTGTGAGTTCAAAGCTAGTTGGGGCAATTTAGTGAGGCCCTAAGCAACTTGAGAGGCCCTGTCTCAAAATTAAAAAGAAAAAAGAAAGAAATGCAGAGGCAGGGGTAGGGTGTGTGTGTGTGTGTGTGTGTGTGTGCACGTGCGATGTGGCTCAGTGGTTAAGCGCACTTGGTTTCAATCCCAGTACCAAAAAAAAAAAAAAAAAAAAGACAGTGGTCAGTGGTGGGTTGTTAAACTCAGCAGCAGGATGTCAGAACCTATGTTCTCAACCACTACATTGCATTCTTTCCTAGAATTTTACAGCTTTCTATTGGTCCTTTCAATCATAGTGGTTTTTCTCATCACTTTTTTCAGCTTCCTGTCATACCTCATCACAATTTCTGACATTTGAAAATGTAAACCACTTACACTTGGAAACCACTTTTGCTCCAAGAAAGTATTTCATTCTTTAAATCACATTCATACATATATTGATTTTTCTCTATAGGAAGGAAAAACTATATTAAAAAAAAAAAAGAAAGAAAGAAACAGTGTCCCTGCTTAAGAGGTTGAAGATTTCAGAAAATACTTCCCCCAAGTCATGGCAGGCATGCAGCTGACCACTCTCAACTCTGTTTGCCTACATTTCTGTATGCTAGCAACCATGATCCTTTATCACTTAATGGTAGGACATACTGTGAGATGTTTGGTGGATTCTACATTTTTTTCTGTGTCTTCCTACTTAAGATGACTTATTCTCTAGTTTTAGTTGTCTAAAAGGACATATAGAATGCTCCTGTGCCTTAGGATCCTAAAATCTAATATAGAAGAATTGTTGAGAAAACAAATGTTCAAGACTACATGTTAGAAAACGTAAACAAAGTCATACAAAGATAAGATCTTTATATTTTTGTATAATATATAACCTTCATAGTTAGCCAATTAGCCAATTATCTTGCTTATTTAAATATTAACTTCATAAGGTAGAAAAGACAATAGGATTTTATAGATTTGACATTGTCTCTAAGATGTCCAAAATATTTTTACATGATTCAAACGATTTCGCCTGTGACTACTCTTCTAGAATTGCACCGTAACTCCCCCGCCGCCCCTCAACACTCTGCTATAGCCACACTGTCATTCTCCCAAGACACAGGGTCACTTTGTCCCATTTTCTTTTGCACATGCTGTTCTCACGACTCTGAATGTTCTTCTCGCCCAACTCTCATTTTTGTGGATCTTCGTGAAGATATTCCCTGACTGCTTCTTGGTCAAGTTGATGATGCTTCCCTTTCATCACCATTATGCTTTCTGTTTGATTTTACGTATCTCTTACAGCACTTATCCACACGTAAGTCAACATGTCTGTATCCCCTTCAAAGTCCTGAAGGGTTGTATCTGTCTTACTCAACTGTGTATGCCCAGGACCTTGTGCCACAGTGCTGGCCTTAATTGTCCCCAATACAGGAATGAATGATGACATGTAGATATTTTAAAACTCTTCTGTTATGGGCACTTTATGGAAAAAGGAAAAAAAAAAATTACTCAGAGACTAAAATAACTGATGCTGAAGTCATCTATGAACCTATGCTTCAAGGTTACTTGATTCTAAATCTAAACAGTAAAAACTATTTTTTATTATAGTATTTTTTGCCTTTAAGGGCTGAAAGAATCCTACAAATGAATCTAAATTCAACTCTAATTTTTTAAAAATCCTCTTTGGTAAAATGTTTTCACCAGGCAGCTGCTCCTGGAGTGGTACACATTCAGGTGATGCTCAGGAATGTTGGAAAATTGCCTTACGATGTCTTTACTTCTTGCTGGCCAGAGACCAAATATTACATTTTCAAAGTAACTGGTTGCATAAAGTAAGCCAAAAACAAACTAGTCAGGCATCAGGTGAGCCTGGTGCTGTGATATCACTTTAGTCCTGACAATTTTATCCTCTTTTTGGTTATTCACTAAGGAATTTCCAGACAGATTCTGCAAAGGGCCAAGCGTAACTGGAAAGCGAAATAATGCTTAAGCATCATAATATTTCAGTTTGGAATAAAGCACATTTGCTTTGATTAGGACAGTATGTACACAAAGAAAGATACTAGTTGGCATCTATCAATAGGCCCACAAGAAAGCAGTAACGATGCCCCCTTCTAGTGAGACATGGGGAAGCAGGCAGTCTTTCATATTTTGCCAAGAGAAAATGTAAAATGATGGATCTCTTTGAAAAAGAATTTGGCAGTATTTATCAAGAAACCTAAAACATCCCTATTTTTCAATCTTGCAATTCCACTTGAAAGAACCCATCCAAAGCAAACTATCCTACATCCAGTAAAAGCATGATAATCATTGAGGTACAACAGTGAAAAGGAAAGCCAAGAGTCAGGGATACAGTGTGGCATTCCGGTAGAGTAAATGTATGTGGTTTTCCTAACTGGTTGTGTGTGGTGTGAGACAAGGGAAGGTGATATGGCATAATTACAAATTAGAGGAAGAAATGCCACTCATCCCACCCCCGAATTTAGAACAGTTATTACTGGATGATAAGATTATATGTGCTTCTTTTATCCAACTTATTTTTGTGCACTTAAAATTTTTGTTTTACTAGTTTAACAAAGAAAAATAAAATTTTTCATATGATAATCTTAAATTTTAAAAAATATCTTATTTTAGAAGTACAAAATGCTGACCAATATACCAAACATTTTGATTACATAAAATTACACAAATTTTATTTCAGGTACTTTTACTCTGGCAGCCACCCACCATCAATCAAATCTACTGGAGTGAAGACCTGGGTTTTAATCCTTGCTGCTGTATATTTACTGTACAATCTTAGGTAAATTACATTTTGGCAGTCTCGGTTTCCTCACTAAAAAGATAATCATCAATAGTGAACCTGACAACGTCTGACACATAAGTTCTCAAGGTAGTGACTGCCATTGCTTAGTATTTTAAAAATTATAAAATTAGAATCATATGCAAAATGATGATAATTGAATCATGATGATTTAATGCATTTCAAATCCTGCTCAGGAGTTGTAAAACTCTAAGTTCTGCTTATAAATTTGCTGTTGGCATTTTCTGAGTGCATGAATTTAAATAGCAATTAATAGGCAAAACAACACAACCCAAAGAAGCAAGAGTTTTCCAGAAAGCAAGCTGTTTTGCTATCACTGCTTGAAAATGGAGAAAATTAATAATGTGCAACAATAATCTGAAAACCTTATTTTCAATGCAGGATAGAGGTCACAGATTCTGAGATAACATGCAAAGGTAACTTCTGAACCGAAAGTATTAGTCCATCTAAAAGCAGTATGTTGGGGCCTACTAATAATAAAAATTTGCTATGCATAAGCGTTCTATGTGAGATAGTTCCAAAATAAAATGAAAAAAAAATGTTATTGATGGACAGCTCTTTTTTTCCTGACCTATTTCTGGTGGGAGGAAAAAAGTCCCTTTTTTATAGTCATTTAATTACTAGGTGGCAGTAAAGAAAGGAATTAAACTTATCCACTTCAGTGACTGATGCCACAGTTAAAAGACCCATGGCATGTCAATGCTATTTGCAATCATGACTCTGAGGTTGTTTACTGCCCATTCTTTTCACAACTTGCAATAACTTTACAATCAAAAATGTTTATTGCAGATCAGGTTCCGAGGTAGTGAGGAAGAACTAAGATAGAGCCACAAGAGTGAAGATAATGGTATCTGGACTGTGTGAAGAGGTCTCTGCTTTACCTTAGAGGTAACAGGTGAAAAACAAACCTTGTCAAGGTTATGGTTAAGAGTAACTCAGATTTGCAAAACTGCATCATTGCTTTGATATCAGCAGATGGTCAAAGCGTATTGAACTGTAAGATACAGACAAGGCATGATCATCAGATATTCCAAAGGTAGCTACTGGTCAAGAATCTGCCCTCATTTCCACACTCATGGGCATAGGGCAAACCTGACTGATCCAGAGCAAATATCCACCAGCTGTGTGGCCTGAAGTACACTTTCAACTTTTGACTATCAGTTTTCAACGTCTGCCCTTTGCCCATGACCTTCCATAGACAGTTCCAAGGGAGTCTATGCCACAAGTCTAAAAGGGAAAAAACTATGAAAGGGTTTCCCAGGGTCCCTGTTTCCAATGATATCCTCATTTGACTTCCTTTGGCTGTTTGGGGCAGAGAACTGAGCATGAGCTAAACCCAGTGATTCAGCAGACCATCTGCTTGTGGTCCTGGTTTTTTTTTTTTTTTTTTTTTTTTAATTAGAGACAGGGTCTCATTGAGTTGCCAAGTGCCTCGCCATTGCTGAGGTTGGCTTTGAACTCGAAATCCTCCTGCCTCAGCCTCCCAAAGTGCTGGGATTACAGGCATGCGCCACCGCGCCTGGCTGGTCCTAGGTGTTTTAAGAGTTACAACAGAGTTTTAATGTCAAGAGCAGCCTAAGAACACCAAAAAGTTAATTTCTACTATTGCCATTAAGTCTTTTCCCTTATTAGAAACTCTTGGGCTATAACCATTCTGAAGTGCATTCATACATAAAATCCACTGTCAGAATTTGTCATTGGGTTAGACTATGACTATTCATGGGCTTTGTAGCCAAGAATTCTTATCCACAACTGTGTATAATAGTGAAACAAAAGCACAGACACCAAAATAACTTGATCTTTTTTTTCCCATTAAATCAATGAATTACCTTGGGCAAACTGACTAAATCTAATCATTTTTTCCTGTCTTCAGTAAAATTAATGAGAAACATATTCACAGAAAACCTGTTTTGTATCTAGTCTCCAAACCTGCCCCACAGAAGAAAAGTTATATGAACATAAAGAAAACATGACATGAACATACAGAAAAATAATTTTCTACATTTTTTCAATGCCAGCAGTCTTTCTCTACTCCCCTACAGGCAAATTTTATTTTCAAAGACAAATGAATGGTAGAATTCCTTCATAGTTTTTATTACTCTAGGGGTTTGAATCTCAAAATGGCTTGAATTATTCATTCAGCAAGTACTGACTGAGAACCTACTATGCACCAAGCACTGTTTTAGGTTCTGTAATCAGTGAGCAAAAGAAAAGCCAGTCATCATGGAGGTTGAAATGTGATTTGCAGTCATGACACTGATGTTGTATACTGCCCATAATAGAAAATAAATGCAAAAATAAGCCTGAAAATAGACAATAAATACAAAAATAAATAAATAATCAAATATTAGAAGATCATAAATAAACACTATGGAAAAGAGAGAAAGTGAGGGATGGATCATAAGTTTAAATAGGGTGGCACATTGAGAAGGTGAGTTTGAGCAAAGACTTGAAGGAAGTGACGAATGAGTCACTGTGGGATAGGGGTGTAAGGAAGAGAGAAATAGCAAGAGCAAGAGCTCTCTTCTAAGTTAAAATTAGGGATTCTGTAAATTTCTTCCTTGGAAAATTGAGCATACTGACATATCAACTGAACTTGTATCTGTAAACCTGTGTTTGGGTAATCATTCTGCTTCTCACTAACTTTTCATACAAATACACCTATGTCTGCATGGTCCTTCGTATCACTGGAAGAATGAGTATGAAAGTAACCAGGTTATGGTAAAGAAAGTTAATTAATTTTTATAAGTCACCGAAATCTTTTGTAGGGGATAATTATAAATCTGAGTTACCAAGAAATTCACAAACTTTTGAGTTTCTTACATCACCTCTTTTGAACTAAGTTAGACAGACAACCAGAAGGTCCCGTGCTACAGTCTTGAATTAAAACAGATTTTAAGTAGCTTGACACTAGAGATGAATCTAATTCACCTCTCTTCTTAAAGAGTGTGGACACTGTTCTCTCAGGATCTTCCTTTGCAAATCTAAACCTGACCATATAAAAGCAAAAGATGACACTTCAAGCAATTGCCAGGGATATTTCTCAATTAGACAGAGTTCAATTTTCTATAAGCACATTAACTCTGCTTTACTGGCAATCTGTTTTTTAGGTCCAAGTTTCAAGAAAATATAATCATTCCTGACAAGGGCAAAGAAATAGGTTCTTAATTTTCTTCATGAGTCAGCAGGGGAGTATAGGACATGAGTGACTTTTTAATGTACATTTATCTAAATGTACTTGGTAAGAAGTAAAGCCTAAAGGTATTACAGAAATCAGATTTTTTTTAAAAGGCCAATGAAAATGAATACAACATGACTTTTCATCTAAAACAGTTAAATGGTTCTTAAAAAAAAAAAAAATCAGACTCCAACAACTACCTATTTCCATTTTTAAAAAATTAAGCCTATTAGTCTAAGACTTAAGGGAGTTGAGATAAAGTTTTTAACTCTCAATTGAGTAATAACACTACATACTTTATAACCTGATCACAATTTTAGGAAGCTATTGAGAAGACAAACATTGTTTCTCTAAAAACACAATAACTTACTTTTTCTTTTAAAAAAAAAAAAAAGTCTTTTTATATATCCCTGCATGTTACAATAATATAGTCCTATCCCTATAGATAGAATGCAAGGGGGCCTCTCTACAAAGAAAAGGCCAAGATTTTATGATTAAAAAAATTTATAATAAAAAACAGTAATGTTTTCATTAGTGAGAGAAGGAAGAGGGAGATGGGAAGTGCAAATTAGAGACTGAGCCAAATGAATTTGGCCCCCGTGGTCTAAAAAAAAAAGTCAGATCCTGGCCTGAGTGGAGGGACAATAAAAAAGAGAGCAGTAGCTCTCCTTATTCATGAGGGATAAAATCCAAGACCCCCGGTGGTGCCTGAAATGGCAGGTAGCACAAAATCTATATATATATGTGTGTGTATATATATAGTGTGTGTGTGTGTGTGTGTGTGTGTATTAAAAAAACTATAATTTATAAATTAGACACAGTATGAGGTTAATGATAACAATAATAAAATAGAACTGCCAGCACCACTCTGGAGCTTTGGGCCACTACTATGCAAAATAAACGTTAATCAAACACAAGCACTTAGACACCATGACAGACAACCAGACAGTCATGAAGTGACGAAGGGGCAGGTGGTGCCTGCAGCACATGCTGGAGAAACGGATGATGCATGTCACTTGGGGCAGGTGATGGGGGCAGGGTCCATCACACTTCTCAGAAAAGCATGCGATTTAAAACTTTTAAATTGTTTGTTTCTGGAATTTTCCATTGATGTTTTCAAACCATAAATGAAACCATAGGTCACTGAAACTGGGGAAAGTGGGGACTACTGTAATGGAGAACTAGTAACTCAATGTTGCCCCTAGGTGAAGATCAGGAGGCCTCTGTCCCTGGAGGGTTGTAGCCAACTGCGAAAGTGCTCTCTGTCGCTGCTGGGTTAAGAGGGTTTGAGGCGCTGGTCCTTGTACCAGCGCCTCTCATCTTCTGACTAAGCACTGTCACCACTGCTTGTTTCAGAACTTCCTGGGGTTGGGGTGCTTGTGAAGAAGGTCGATATCCTCCTCCCAGACCTTCAGAATCTAGAAGAATAACTTAAAAATTTGCACCAATTATAGGTTTTAGGAGATTTTGGGATGTAAGCTTGAACCATTACCTTCAAGATCATGATTAGTTAGCTTCATATCTTTAGCCAACACTATCCTTCTAGAATCTTTGATCGCCTATCTTCAAGATTACATAACTACAGCACAATTCCAAACCAGTTATATGCTACAATCTAATTAAATGCTTCTAGCTAATATTGTATTTACAAAATAAGAGCATTAAAACCAAAAAGACCTTCAAAGGATAAAACACAAAGAGCAAGGCAAATGGCACCCACCCCTTGCACTCTATTGTCAGAGCATGACAGATGCACTGTCACTGCCATGATACCAAACCCTCAGGAAGGTAAGCCTGGGTGTCACCCCTCTCCTGAATCTTCTCTTTTATGAGAGAATCTAGCAAAAACATTAATTTTAGAGTCTCACCCTTTAAAAACAGAAAATGGAAACCTACGAATAACACATTTACTTTTCTTCATTAAGCAAAGATACAGTTCTCTAGGAAGTGCTTTGAGAATGACAATTTAGTCTAAATGAAAGATTAATGATATTTATTTACTCTGAACTAATACAATTTTGCAAAGCCTTTCAGTTTATGGTACAAAATTTTTTGCTGAATTACTATTTCTTAGAGTAGTAGATCTGGGCTGAGACTAATAAGACTTCTGATTGATTCATTTTTCCATACAGCTATTCAACTATGTTCTGGGCATTGGGAACAGTTAACAAAACAGACACATTCCCTGTCCACAGAGACTTCCAAGTCTTAGTGGGGAGGGGCAGGTAAATAACTGGAGAAGTGGAGGAGTGGATAATAGGGGGCATTGCAACCCAGTCTTATTTGGTCAGAGAAGGCTTTCTGGAGAAATATTCAGACAGGATGAAGATGAGCCTGGAAAAGAAAGTGAGAAGGAACAGAACAGGCAAAGACCCAGAGGCATGGGAGAGAAAGCACATTCCAATAACTACAAAAAATTTTGAGGGCTTGACCTTCGATTCCAAAGAGGGAGTGGAAGCATAATGAGATGGAGGTTGCAGAGGTAAGGGGAAGCAAGTTCTTAGGGTCTAATAAGCCATGTTGAGTTTCTTCTTAAGCCTAAGAGCAATGGGAAAGCATAGACGGTTTTAATTGAACAAAGTCAACGTGCTTGGATGTGATATCACTCACCGGGGTGGGGTGGGTGGGGGGATGAAAGCTGGGGTGATGAAAGCTGGGGTTGAGTAAGTGTTTATGGGAGTGGAACAGGTGTGAGATAACAGCAGGGGCCTGGAGCTACAGAGAAGGCAGGTTTCCGGTGCAGAGTGGTCACAGAAAGTTCCTGAGTCTGCACGCCTCCAACTTGGGAGTCAGTTCAGAGTAAGTGGTCAAATGTTCTACATGTGTGTGTTACAAGGCTCACCAGCTGTTTTCTGCAAATGATTTCACTCCATGCTATCTGTAAGATTAGGACACATGGCAAAGTCCTCTATTTCTTCATTCATTTTGATGCTTATCATGTTCTTGGGTATGAACTTTTACTTTCCCATCATGTGTCTATTACCACTATGTAATAATATCAGTTTCAGAACGTAAAACAAAACACCCAGTTATCTATTTCCCTAACCAACAAGACAGAACTTGTAAAGGCAAGATCTCAGTTCTCCTGGAACATGTTTTTGAAAGACCCAGGAAAGGAAGAAGTCATGAGTTAAGTATGTGACTGGTTACCCAGACAAATATTCAGACCTCAAAGGTAAAAGAAACTTTTCAACAGTAGAAGGCTATCTTGCTTTATCCAACAGTAACTCCAGGAAAAGCATTATTAATTTTTTAAAAATTAAACTGTGTTTTTGAAAACATTGGGGGGGACCTTCCTACTTGAGAGGAAGTTAGTGGTTACTTGAGATGATCAAATATTGTATTATGTGTTTTCTCCAGTGGAAGCACATCTATGCTGGATGGCTCTCTCTCCTTGCCAGCTGAAAAGACAGGGTGATCCCTAGGATCACATCCTAAAAAGTCCTTGAATCTCTCAAGAGATGCTACAACACCAGGGCAGACGCTGTGTCCCCCGAGACACCCTCAGATTGCAGCCCTCCTTTCACTGGGCTGGCTCACTTGTGTATGGTGGTATGACTGAACCCCCATCCACAATGCCTTTTTCCTTGCTCCCTTCTAGAAACAGGTCTGGGAAGAAGTCATAGGATAGAGTTATAGCAAATACTGCACGTATAAGTAGAAGTGGCCAGGGGGGACACTAGAATAGAAATGCTCGAGTGGGCACTTTCAAAGCCTCCAAAACCTTTAAAACAACTTTTGAAAACATTACTGAATTGGCTGGTATGATCCTTTGCAGTCTTAGTCCTTTGCCTTCTCTTTTCTTCCCAGTCACAGACCTGATGCCTGCAGTAGCCATCTTGTACTCATGAGGCAGCACAAGAGAAGAAAGAAGTCAATGAAGAAATAAGCTTTTTTCCTGATGCTATCACTGAACTCCTTCATCAGCTCTAGATTGTGTTCTTGGGGCTTCTGGTGTATGAAATAAGAAAATCCTCATGTAATTAAGGTTCCACTTGTTGATTTTTACATATTTCACTCTCTCAATCAATACTCTATTGAAACTTCTTTGAATATGACGTACCCTACTACTACTGACAGTATATAGAATTCCATGGTGATTTAATGACATGGATGAGAAGCAGAAAGATATTACCTTCAAAATAGTATGTACATTGTATATATGTGTGTGTACACACACACACACACACACAGAGTGACATTTGTTCAGCCTCCATCTGAATGTCATTGAGTTGCCTGATTTTTAGAATGCAGCAGGAAAAACAAAACCAAACAAAACCTCTCCACACACTTCCTGGACATTTTGGCCATAATGATTCTCACTTAGTTAAGCATGATTAGTCAAGTATTAAAAATAAGTGAGCCCAGGATACTAAAGCGAAATCAACAAAGTGGCCCAAGGAAAAATAACTTCCCATAAAAATAGGACAAAATGTTCTACAATAATTTTAGGCAAATTAAAGTAACAGTAATAAACAGTATGCAATCCAACCAAGCATCACCTTTCCAGCCAGGGACTGGATAGTTTACTGGAAGCAAAATGGATCACGTGGCTAAAGGCTGCAATCCCTACAAGCACTTATTCAGAGGCACAACCTGTCTGGCAGGCTCCAGGATTTTCACAACAGTTTAATGCACATGACTCTCAATCATTACAGATATCAAAGACAGCAAATTTATGTCTGTGCATGAGTATATGCATGTAAGTATAGGTAAGTACATATTTCTCTTCAAAGATAGAATGTACATTCAACACAGTATAAAAATCAGTAGAGATCTAACTCCTACTCCTGTACAGAAGCTCTGGCCACTCTGTTTTTTGATTTTCATTTGTGTGTGTGTGTGTTATTTACACATAACAGAGGGCTGGAGTACTTGCCTAGCATGTACAACTTCCTGGGTTTGATTCCCAGTACCACCAAAAAAAAAAAAAAAAAAACCACCCAAACTAAAAAACAGATTCACTTATTGTTTAAAAGAAAACAAAAAAAGCCTCCTAATTTACTACTGCTTGTTTACTTGTAGGGTCTACATCTTGGACATTGAATTGAAAATAATGAAACATTTCTAAGTATCTGCCACAACAATGTTCCAATCCTTGCAAACTACTCCTTGCTTTGCACTGTGATTCTAATTTGCATGTAGAGAAGCTGAGTTCCAAAGAGGTGAGACAATGTGCTCAGTAACATAGGAGTTGCCAGAACCAGAAGAGTTTGGGCTGCTTAAATATAGAGTTGTGTGGATTTTTAAAAAATCTAAACTATTCATTTCATTTGTTCATACTGATCAAAATTGAGCATGGGATTTCCAAATCCCTAGTTCGCGTTAGGACAGATGGGCAATCTTTTCTCTAGAAAATCAAAATGTCTCTTTTATAACCATGGTGAGTATTTTAGAATTATCAACCATAAATCTAAATGAATACAGTAATGTGAATTAAAAGTAAATATGATCAAGGGCTCTAGATGGTTTACTTATTTATTAATACATAAATGTTAATGTTTATGTTTATTCACAAGAATCACCTGGGTAGTTTAATTTTCTTTAAACACAGACCTTCTGATTCTGTAGGTCCTGTTGGGGTAGGGAGGGATTGTAAAGTATGAATATTTAGAACAGCCAAATGACTTTAACATCCACAGGAGGACCTGGGGACCCCACTCGGAGAAACATTAATCTGTACTATTCTCAAATTGCTTGTAGTCTACTGAGATAGGCAAGTAAACAAAAATTGGTAATGCGATCTAAATATTCAGAGTCTTTAGAAATGTCCAGTAGAAGAGAAGAACAGCTAGAGAAGGGGAAAAGAGGTGCTTCAGGCAGGAAGAAAGGTGAGCACAACCACTCAATGGGGTGTGGCAGAGGTGGGATGACCAAGACATGGGCAATAGGAGTTGCACATGAGGTCAGAAAATTAAGATGAGGTTTTATCAGTTTATGCCTGAATGGGGCTAGTTTGAAGGTACAAGAGATCACTGAGCATTTTAAGTGAGGGAGGAGGAGGACCATTAAATAAAATTTTTAGAAATCCTGGTATGTAGCAAACCAGCAGGAGAGATGGAAGATGTGAATGTCACCTGATGTAGAGAGAGGCCAGGTAATTGCAGCTCTCACACAGAGAAGATGCCTATAGTGATGGAGGCAGACAGATGAATGGCTTGCAAAGATGGAAATCCAGCATAGTCATCATTGCCTGTTAAGTGAAATGAAATCAAGAGGAAGTAGCACAGAGAGACCGCAACAGAAGATTGATTTAATGTGAGGAAGAGATGCAAACGAGAGGGAAGTGATGATTCTTGGGCTACTGGTTTGTATGACTTGGTCGATGGTGTTACTTTGGTGGGTGGGGAATAAAGCAGAAAGGCCATTTTGGCATTTACTAGAGACTGTACGATTCAGAACTTACTCAGAGAAAGGGAAGGACGTCTGCAGGGTGTGGACTTAGAAATATCAGGGCTAAAGATATTACTTGGAAGCCATCCAAGTCTGGGTAGAGGTGGTGGAGTCATGAACATGACTGAGGGCATTCAAGGAGAACACTTGGAAGGTCAAGGTACAGCCGATGGGAGGGAGCTGGGAAGAAGGAGCACACCATTTCTGGGGGAAGTGGGAAAGAAACAAGCAAAGAAGAGGAAGGAGATACATCCCAAAGGTAAGAAGAAAACCAAAGCGTGTCATGGGAAAAGACCAAAGAAAGGAGAGGGTCAAGTGTCACACAGCAAAGGGTAAGAAGAGGGGCTTAATTAGCTTAGGCATGGTTCATTCATTTCTTCAACCTATATATTAAAAAGCCCCCAAGGTACGAGGTACTGTGCAGATAAAACTCAAGGACAGCCGCATCCCATTCTGAAAGCATAGCAAAAGCATTATGCATTTTCTTATGTTGCCCGGTGTCAAGTATTTGGCTTATTTATTAACCTTGTATTTCAACCAGCCCAGCCCTGAGAATTGGATTTGCATGTAAAGCACTGGGGGTGTCGCACTTGGGCAAATAGGGAAAGAGATGGGACGACAAGCTTCACGAGGATGAGGCTTTGGGGACCCTAGGAGACTGAGAGGGCAGGGAGAAGGGAAGCAAAGGCTTGGCCTCAGCACCTCTGATCCTGCTTAACCTTTGACTTAACTCAGGGGTCAGCTTAGGGAGCAAGGGAAGTCAGGATCCCAGCAGCCAAGCCAGGGAAGCTGTCTGGAGCCCTGCTGGTCGGATTCAGCAGTCTGCCTGCACAAGAAATAAGCAAACGATGTGCAAAGGAAAAATGACTTTTATGCAGTTAGATAAAACTGGGGAGACAAAAGCCAGGTGATACACACATGTAGATTTAGCTAGGCAGTGCCAGCCACAGAACAAGCCAGTGGTATCCTGCTGGGCCAGTGGGTAGTTTTTACTCTCCGCATGAGGAAGTTCAGGAGCTCTCTGTTTCAATTACTTCCCGATGCACTCTATTTTTGTGTCAAAAGAAGAAAATTAAGGTAGTAAGGAAAAAAATCAGAGTCACCAAATTAAACCAACATGTTTCAGGCTCTGAATATAAAAACAGCTCATCTCCTACTCACTGAGCTAAGCAGTCATTAAATGTCTATTCCTTAAGATTACTCAAAATATAACCTCAAAACACTCAACATGACAATTATTGCACAGCCGATTTAGATACCACTAGAAAAACAGAATTAATGATAACATCCATGTCACTTTAACATTGTACATCCATCCTGTAATTATTTCATTTATCCATTTATTTATTCAACAAGTAATTTTTGGAGGTTTTGTGAAGGCCAACAAGGGTTCCAAAGATGAAGTCTTTGAGCTCATGAAGGCTGAAATGGAGACAGAAATGAACCAATAACCCTAAGGATCTAAGATAGTGTTACAGTGGTAAGTTTTGTGTACAAATATAAAACAGTGCAAGTAGACCAGGAACAGCAAGTTCATCGGGTGTGGTGGTCAGAGAAGGCCTCTCCTATACCACGTAGAATTAACTATGTTTGAGGTGCTAAGAGAATCTATTTGACTTCATAACCAGTCTCTGGTTCTGATCCACAAGACATTGTCTTTCCTCCAATATCCCAACATTGAGTTCGATCGGTTGCCAAGCACTTAAACACAGTAGGGAGGAAAAAGCATTTAGCGATTTTCCACCCTCAACAGTAACTAGGACACATGGAAGAACATGATCACTCTTAATAAAAATGTTTTTTTAAAATTATGCTAAATCAGCTGATGGTGGGATTCTTTCTAGGCGGTAAGAAAACAAGTCCCCTGTGAGGACAAGGATCTGGGCAGGGTTAGAAAAGGAAAGACTGGGAAATATAACCTTCCAGAATAAAGAAAAAATATAAAACATCATGGGCTAGAGAATGTTTAGCCAGAGAATGAAGATTATTCCAGTTTGACAGCTATGTTTAGTATGTGAACGGGATGATGGGGGTGGGTGGGAGGGCAGAAGAGGGAGTCTAGAATAGAATAGTGAAGGGCTTAAATTACAGGCTAAGAGGATGAGGTTATTTATTTATTTATTTTCTTGCAGTGCTGGGGATTGAACCCAGGACCTTATGTATGCAAGGCAAACACTCTACCAACTAAGCTACATCCCCAGCTTTCTTTTATTTATATCACTAATGGACCAGGAAAACAATACCAAGGATATTCCTTTAGGGCTTATGTGAAGTCATTAAAATAATCTGAGGATGCCTAATCACTGAGATTTCTTAAACCTGTACCAGAATCCTGGGACTTCTGAGGCACTACGCCAAGAGCTTCACGGGGATTTCTCCTTCACTCTTCACACCACCTCCACTAGGTGTGTGTCCCACCCCCACTTACAGATAAAGAAGTATAACATACCATGGGGTAAGCGACTTGCCCAAGTTCACTCAACTAGTAAGTAGTGGGGTTCTGGATTCAAACCAGCCTCTGTATTATCTCAAAGCATGGGCAGTTCTGAGATGGGTCAGAAATATATGAAATGAAGCTCAATAATGACAGTTCTGGGGTAGCAGGTGGGTAGCCTAGGGAAGAAGGGCACGCACCAAACATCAAAACATGGATCAGATCAAAACATGGCAGGTAAAGGCCTTGGGGAAATTTTGAAGCCAGAGAACCAAGGGAATGGAAATGGTCCTACTTCTTCCCTTTCTCTTTTGTTTCTTCTCACCATCAACCTCAGTCAAGGCTGCCTAAAGCAACAATTATATTATTCTCTTAGTCCCCACAATAGTCTGACAACTTGGTGTACACAGAAAACACTAAAGATGAACAAAGGGTCAAAATACAAAAAGCAGGAAGAGAGAAGACCAATCTTAATTCAATGTCAAGTTTTATAAAAATTGACTTCCACCTTTAACAGCACAACAAAAAGTTCAACTAGATGTCGAACCTGTGAGTCCAGTAGAAAAATGAATTTTTCTTCCACTTGGATATATGGGCTGGGGATGTAGCTCAGTGCTGAGGCCCTGGGGTCAGTCTCCTGTACTGATTTTTTTTTTTTTTTTAAGTTAATAAACTTGGATATGTGGTTGGGACCTTAATGATTTAGTGTGAGTTAATTTGAAAGACCTCTACAGTGAAATTCTTAAAACATTAATCACAGAGATTGCCCACACATAAACTGATATCCTTTTTCTTTTTTTCTTTTTTGTACCAGGGATTTAACTCAGGGGCACTTAACCACTGAGCCACATCCCCAGCCCTTTTTGTGCTTTATTTTGAGACAAGGTCTCCCTAAGTTGCTTAGGGTCTTGCTAAATTGCTGAGGCTAGCTTTGAACTTGTGATCCTCCTGCCTCAGTCTTCCAAGCTGCTGGGATTACAGATGCGTACCCTGTGGCCCGCTGAGATATACCTCTTTGAAAAAGGTAGTTCTATGTGTTCTTGTTTCTCTGTTTTAGCATTTCTTAGGATACTAGATATTTGATTGTAGGTGTTATTTTAGTCTCTGTTTTCCAGAAAAAGTTTCCCATTTCACTTTTTGCCACATCATGAATGTCTCTGACTCTTCTTGGGAGTTTGGTATTACCCTACCTTTGGAATAGGCACATAAATAAAATATTTGAGTTTCATATGTAAATTAATATGTTTAAGGTCATGCTGAGAGTTCTGTGCAGAGTCTCCACAACTGTAGGATCTTTAACAAAATGTTCACACTTTACTGAATACCTTATTTAAAACTTTAGAAAACACATAAATAGCAATAAAGAAAATTTGTCCTCTAACCAAAGAGGGAACTGATTATGTATTCAATTGACTTTCAGATACAATCACCTAAATTAGCAAGAATCAGCACTTCCTTATGAACTGAATTAAAGACTGGAGATATAGTCTTCCCACCAGTTGTCTTTATTTGCCCAGAATAACTCATTCTATAGAATCTGCCAACTACTGCTAATTATACCTGCTGCACCAATAGACCACATTGGACAATGCCCTCTTAATAGCCCATTCAAGGTCAGCCAACGCCTTGGTTTTTTTGAATTTCATTGAACACCTTTCTGTTTCAGGTCCTCAAATGTTAATTTCTTTGTGAAAATGCTGTATGAGACTAAATTAACAAAAAATAGCAGTTAATTGACAACCACACCTTGTGTACCTGTAACCTAATATAGAGCACAGATAGAAGTGGGCCAGGACGAGAAACGTGGATATGGAAGAAACAGAGGCCCAAAAGGAAAACCTCACCACAAAAATGTCCAGATGTCTTCTGGGATTGTCTATTAAAGAGTTGTGAAACTCACATAAATGCAGAACTATTGCCTTTCCTCCTTTTGGTTAGGCCAAGGGCACCATGGTATTAGGCACCTTGCGTCAAAGCTTGGCAGGGCAACCAGCACTTGTGGAAGTTTTATGGTCTGGTGTGTATATGTATATGTATATATATGTCCAAGAAATATAACAAGACTAATCCCTTTGGTTTCCTTAGAAGACTGGAAACCGAAAGAACTTTAGACTAGACTTTGAGATCCACAGTGTAAATTTTAATTCCTTTCAGCATTTCTATTGGTCCCTTTCTAAACTCCACAGCTTCCCCTCAAGCCATTACAGAAATGCCTGGAACAATTCTTCCCCATTATTGCTAACGTATCCGAAGAGCACTGACCATTCTAGCTATGCAACATGCTCTACCATTTTAATCAGTGATGCTCTAATTCTAAGCCTGGATACCTTTAACTTGGTTGAACAGAAACCTGATTGCTCGGTGGTTTTCTTGAGTAATCTTTCACTTTATGGTTGCTCCCTTTTGAGAAGTTCACCATTCTGACTAACTTTCTGTGGGGCAGAAAGTTGAACACCACGGGTCAAAAATCTTATAATAAGAGATGAAGCAAACTCACCCTCTACCTTTTGAAGCATTAGCATTGACCCCAGGGTTTTCTGTTTGTTTTGGGTGCTGGAGAGGGAACCTAGGAATGCTTTGTCACTGAGCTACATCCCCAGACCATTTTGCATTTTTTATTTTAGGACAGGATCTCACTAAGTTGCCTATGCTGGCCTTGAACAGATTTTGTGAACTCTTATTAGAGATCTTATTATATCCAGGTCAGTTAAGTTTATGCTTCCATTAAGTCTATCCAATTAAAAAAGAAAATTATAAAGCCGACAATCGGTATTAATATTTATTTATTAGTAGACTCTATGGATTTTTTTTTCAATGCAGCAACAATAGTAATAACAGAACCACAAATCTGTATGGCCCTCTGGAAGTCACAAAACACTAACTAACATTACATAAATTCCCTGACAACCCACTCTGAGGCAACAAATTTTTGGAAATAATACAATGGTCCACAGTTTTTGTGCGTGCTCAGAATTCCCAGTCAGCTAGTTTCTTGGGCTCCCCTTTTCATGAATTTCAAAATTATAAGACTGAGCAAAGCTTATTCCTATGATCACAGCAAGGTTTAACTATATCTCATGCACCACCTACGTCATTCTTATGAGACAGCTTATTGCCTTTCACAGATACAAAAATCAAGGCACCAAAAGGGCACTTAATCATAAATGGCTAATAAATTGCAGGTCTCAGTTCAAAGAAAGTCCAGTTCTTTCTTCTATCCCACAGCTTCTGCTAAAGTCATTAAAGAAATGCACAGAGCAGTTCTTCCCCCTAATTGCTTATGTTTCTAAAGAGCAGTGACCCATTTCAGCAATACATGATATTCTATCATTTATCACTGATTTTACTTCACTAAAGATTCATGTGTAATTAATTTGGTAACACATCTGTGAAATACTATTCAAGTAGCAACCTATTCATGGCCTAATGTCTGTAAATCAAACTAGTAATATATTTGTGGATCTGTACTAATGAAGTTCTATGTAATTCATTACTCCACAAACACTACTGAGTTCTTATCTGCAAGGCCCTATGCTGAGTGTTGGATACACAGTGCTGAATAAGATGGGCGCCAACAGAAGCCTCACAGAGCTTGTTCTATTGAATAGGAAAGAGAGAGACATTATGCAACCAACTAAAGTAACATACTAAGATGTGTCTTGAAGGAAAATTAAACAGAGTGCTGGGAGAGGCAATGTTTGCAGGGGGGTAAGATGTTACTTATTTAACGGAAGGATAAGAACTGTCTTGATAAAGAGATAGCAAATAAATTGACATTACCAAAAAGAAAAAAAAAAATAAAATAAAGGTAGAAAAAGCTATCCTGAGAAGAGTGGAAGTTAGAACACTCCAGGAGGAAGGAATCCTGGAAAACTTGAAAACCAGAGTCTAGAATACATGGGGAGAAATGGTCACTGTGTCAGGGAGAACTGTGGAGGGGGGTGGCAGGCAGTTAGAATGAGTCCCAAGCAGCTCATAAGTGTGTACCAGACTTCTGTTGTCCATCTGTGTGTTCCACCAGCCATGACTGAATAGCTGTGTTTTAATTCCAAAATTATTACAGATTAAAATATTAAACTAAAATGTGACAATATCTGTCTTTTAAATAAAGGTCTGCGTTAAATTAAATTATTATATATAACTATAGCTACTGACACAGATATCTTGATGAATAGAAAGATACCTATCTCTAGTGTCATAGAAAAAAAAAAAACTTTTAGAAGGTTACTAAAAGTTTATCTCTCAGGGTTGGTAACTTTCATTTTTAAATTTGAGGAAAAAGGTGAGATTGTGAGTGACTTACATTTTCTTGTATTTTATAAATTAAGAAAATAACCAAGAAGATGAAGAAACCCTTTCTTGAATTTTCTGTAAGTCTGGTTTTTAAGAATTATTGAAGCTTTTTAAATTTAGGGAGCCGGGGAAGTGGGGAGAAGAAGAAAAAGGAAATCAAATCCAAGAATGTTCTCTGGAACAGAGCCCAATACATTTTTATTCGAGGGAGAACTGGATGCATTCTATCCACCTGGGGCTGTGGTTTGTCAATATTTTATTTTGGAGATGGGCAGACACCTATAGATTGACATTCCTGGTGACCACAGCAACACTCCCTCCCTTATTTAAATCTCTTTTATTTCCAAAGTAGTTAATGCCTATTAAAGGTGATCTTTTTTTAGATTTACAAATACCTTTTTAGAGAATAACCATGCACATCAAAAACTTTCCCCGTGCTTAGATTTTCTCCCTCCTATGTCTAAACTGTCCACTCTGTTTTTTCTTGGAAGAGAATGGCTGTTTAGGAAACACTACACTTCCTATCCAAAGAAATATTTAGACTTAAGATTTTTAAGCCAAAGTGAGCTATGCTTGTCAAAGATTTTTTCCAGGACCTTAACCTGACCCAACCCCCCTTTTCCAAGTCCACTTTCCCCTTCCACTCAGCAGCTTACTATAATAATCACTATCATTACTGACTGCTCCTAGCAAAGAATCTCTGATTTCTCTACTTGGCTATGCATCGTTTTGTAATGTTTGATGAGGCTTTGCCTATCTCATGCCTTCCTTTCCCTGGCAGAAAACCTTCCCCAACCTGCCCCCTGCGCTACTCTCTAAGCACCTTCATTAAGCAGGCCCCGGGCTTGGCATATCCGACCACTCCTGCCAGCAGGGGTGATCTGCCACTTCCCTCACCCCTGGCTGCAGTTAGCTGGGGCTGATTCATTTGCCCATTCACTGGGTGAATGAGTGGCTGACTCATGTGCTTCTTAGGCTGCTGCTGGCTCCTTAGACCTTTATGTCCTGTATCACTCCCGAGACAGGCAGGGCCAGTACCTTTCAATAAGCCCCAAACTACACTTTCTGTTTCAAGGAAAGGTAGGAAAGCATTTTTCTTTTCTCTTTTCTTTCCATAGGAGACAAAGCCAGGGGAAGCCTGTACTCAGTCTTTTATTTCTGCAGCTGCAATGATGAGCTGTTTCCTGCTTCTCACTTAATAAGTTTTTATGCACTGAAGTCCTAGTCTCTACCTCTTACTTTAAAAAGAAAATGGTAAAAAAGAACGTTGACTGAGGCTCTAGTTCTTTTTAATTATTTGAATGGCTTTCTGCCTTCAATCCTAAACTAAGTATTTCTAAACTGCACCTAAGGGATTTTTTTAATGAATTCTTAAAGTTATGAACAATGCTCAAAAGTTTTAGCAAAGTCTGAATGATATTAAGCTTATCCTTATTGCCCAAGTGTCTTCAATCACTACTTTTTAAATGCATCCAGGGTAAATTTTTAAAAAATGAATAAATGACTGGGCATGGTGCCTGGAATCCTAGCTTCTCAGGGGCTGAGGTAGGTGGACAGCTCCATGTTCAAGGCCAGCCTCAGCAACTTAAGGAAAATAAAAAAGGACTGGGGATGTGGCTTAGTGGTAAAGCACCCCTGGATTCAAGGATTAAATCTCAGTCCCAAAAAACAAAAACAAAAAAAAACACCAACATACTGAAGTCCTCAAGAAGTACTTATAACCACATTTGAGTAATATTGTGCATATCCTTTTATTATTCACAAAGGTGACCTCTGGCGCACCATAAAAATACTAGTAGCCATAGGAGACTCTTCAGAATAAAGGGCTAGTACTCTAATACTTCTTAGACAGCCTCTTTTATTATGATCAAAAGAGACAATCTGTAATGGGGCATTTAACAACTTCAAAATATACAATGATATCCCTCCCCTGGTTCTGGGAAGGAAGCCTCAAGCTCTCTTTCTGCAAGTGTTTTGTGTCATTGTTGAAAAGCTTATAATTTACTCTGAACACATTATTAATCTAAACCAAATTCTGTTATTCCCAACTCACAGAGTGTTAAAATATTTATTTTCTCATGCCCACCACTATTATTAAAATTCCTCACTCATTCTCATAACTCCTCATTTTTGAAAAACCTAGTCCATAAGAATTGATTCTCCAGAAGGCATAAATGACTGACAGGTCTCATTTTTATTTTTATTTTTTTTGGTACCAGGGATTGAACTCAGGCACACTCAACCACTGAGCCACATCCCCAGTCTTATTTTGTATTTTATTTAGAGACAGGGTCTCACTGAGTTGCTTTGCACCTCACTTTTGCTGAGGCTGGCTTTGAACTCCTGATCCTCCTGCCTCAGCCTCCCAAGCAACTGGAATTACAGGCGTGTGCCACTGCCCCCGGCAGGTCTCGCTTTTAATCTTCATCTAGGTGTGTGTAAGGGCACTCCGACATTCACAAAACAATAACTCTGCCTAACTATGCAGTTCTCAGAGCGTGTTCCCATCCTTAAGCAACATGTGACTACACAATATTTGTCTGCTACCTCCTACAGAATCTGAGTTGTCTGGAGTTAGGCTTGGGACATTGTTAAGTCTAAAAAGCAGCATAGGTAACTCTAATATTCAGCCTTTAAACATCTGAAGATAGCCACAGGGACCTGAAGAAACAACAAACAGCAGTTCACTGGGTCACACTCAGAAAAGGGATGGATCAAGGACCCCAGGGAGCCTGGGAGTGGAAAACCTGAGGCAGCAGCACAGAGGACTGATTAATCCTGTGGGGGAGGGGTGGTCCTTAACCTGGAGGACTCCAGTGCATGAAGCAGAAGTATTCAGTACTACATGACAGTAGTACTTATAAAAGAACCTTGTGGTGCTTTGGAATTTGACAAAAATTTAAAATATGAGAAATTCAGCTAGTGTGGGAATATACCCTTGAAACAAAATGACTACCATAGAAATAGCTTAGCTCTGCTTCAGTACCATCATTTTTCAATTTTTCCATAAGCCAGTCCCGCTTTTCTGATTGTCTGCTCACTGCTCAAGCAGCAACAAGCCCTGCCCCGCCCCCTCAAGCGCTCAGTTTTTGTGTGTGACTCAAATAGCACCAGCAGCAACTATAGTAGTATGGGAAAGAGACCTCTTGAGCCGACTGTCACCCATCCACATCCTCTTACTACTGGTGGCACTATGGCCTCTTGGGAGCTCTTAATAAATACCAATGCCCTTTGTCCTGCACAGCCAGGTGGAGATGGGAGTCTGACAACCAAAAAGGAAACTGATAAGATTAGAGAAGCTCTTAGCTTCCTATCCAATTTCCTTATTGGTGGGATGTTTCCTTTTTCCTTCAGATATAATAAAATTACTGATTCTAGAATGAGCAGCTATTCTAATAGTTTTTGATATTCAGAGGGATATTTCCTGATTGAACTCCCCCAAATGCTATTACCATTTTAATACTAACAGGGCTTTTTTTTTTTTCCTTCTTCAAAATAAATTTTCATATCCTCACATAGTATTTCTGCTCCGGCAAGCAGGGAATGCACGTCTCAGCCCGTCACACCTCCAGTAAGCAGCTCACTCCTGGGCACATGGTCTCACAACTACAGAGTCATCCCCAGGGAGAAACAATTAAATTGTATACAAGCAGTCTGAACTGTAGATGTTAGTTCTGCAAATTTCTTGCATGCATATTGTATTTTTTAAAAAAAAATTATCACTTCTCAAGGTGCTTTCACTTTATCATATTATAAAAAAACACAGGTGATATGTCTTAGTTTTCTAGATTAGAAAATGGATTTGTGATTTATGTGGTGGGTGTCAGTGCTGGAACTTACAGCACATGGCACTGTCATGCCCGTGCTTAGTAGCATTTAGTAGCATGTATTGAACTCCAAAAACAAACAAAAAAGGTTTTTATTTATATTTATGTTTTAAGAGTATTAAATGCATTTCTAATTTTTACATGATGAAAAAACAAAGTACATATTTTTCATCAAAATTATTTTTGTAAAGTCATCGGTCATGCAGATAACCTGTAAATGTCTACCGGTGACTCTTACTGAGAAAATAATTGTCCTGCCAATTTGGCAGTACGTGCTTGGTCTCCCATTTCTCTCAAGAAGTGGAACTTGACTATGCATAGAGACACATGAGTGATCTCATGTCTGACTGCCAAGCCCATCTTCCCCTGCAGCTCTGCCAAATGTCCTCTGATTCTAGGATCTTTGCAGTCCAAGGAACTTCATCCTGGACATCCTACCTTTCAGTAACTTTTCGTAATGTTCTAAGGTCATAGGAAATTTGTGGGGCCTGTTCAACAGAAATAAACAGGGTTATTCTGCTCCCATTCTAAACAGAATTTACCAACCCTGCTTACATTCCCATGCATGCCTGTCTGGTCTGCAGAGTCACTGCCGTTTAATGTAATCAGTCTATTCATTTAGTCTACCTAAGGAATTTTTGCCAATGCAGTTAAATTTGTAATAACCAGGAAGTTTAAACCTCCAACAGTAAGAATGAACTCTTGCTCTTGTGATAATCAAATTGGTTCTTCCTCCTTTGGGTAAATCACAGCACTTCTTTGCTCATAATGAACAGCTAAACAACTTAATTATTGATTTCTAGTTAATTTCTTCTCATCTTCCTTGGCTGGCAGCTTTGTTGGCTATGTTGCCAATTTTTTCCAGTTATCATCAATTCTACAATACATCAATCCTTCAATATAATTTATCTCTTAATTGTGGTTTTACCTTTTCAAAAACACCATTAATTATATCAACTCTAAGTCTGCTAAAACCATTATTATGATTGATTGAATACCCCCTGCACACATTCCCTTCCAACTCTCCCTTAGCATATAGGACTCATCTCTTTGCCACATTTCTTAATTCCTTAAATCTAACATTCAAAAACTAATAGAATATCTCGCCACCATGTAGGAACTGTGGGCTGGAATATAGGATATGTTGACATTAAATTTCCAATGAAATTGTGAGAATTATCAAACTCCTGATAAAATATCAAACTCCAGGAACCTATCATTAAAAACACAAAAACCACCTCTTTGACAAGGCAACATGTCAATGGCCAATCTCATCAGTGTCTGCTCAAATAAACAGAAGTGAGACTTTCATACAAACTAGGCAACCCTGCTGTTGCTTTTACTCTTGCTACCCCCCCCCAGCACTGAGGATTGAACTAAGGGGCACTCTACCACTGAGCCACATCTGCAGTCCTCTTTATATTTATAGAGGTTCTCACTAAGTTGGCCAAGAAGGCCTTGAAGTTTAGATAGACAAAGTTTGAGTAATACTGCAGTACAGAATTAATTTTCCATCAAGAAAACACTAACAACAGGAACACAAAACAAATCACTTTCATAACATAAGAGGAACGGCCTTGAGAAAAATAAAAGCCAAGGGACTGACATAACAATTTCAATGTCAAAATACTGAATTTGTCGTACAGGAGGATTCTCCCTGTCCCATTAGACACTAGTAATACTCGAGTCTGTCAGTTTCTATTTCTACTATTTTGTGTAATATCCCACAAAAACTAGGTAGTTCCTTGCATTTTTTTAATTCCACTCCAATCAATAATCCTTATGTAGCTACTTTTATAAGAAACAGAGAGACGTAGAGAGTAGTCATGAATATTTTAGATACTGGAAAAGGATCTTCCTCTATAAATCAATAAACTTGGCCTGATGCTTACGGTGTGCTTATATAATACTATGCTGGCATTAAAATCCTATTTGCTTACCTCCAGTCCCAACTCTTTGATGATGAGTATGAACATTTCACATAAATATAATTTTCCCTAACAAAACATGAATAATCATTAGTGAGCTGATGAGCCCATCATTATAGATGACTCACAAGGTCCTTTATCAGTGTTCAACTGTGTGTGACTCTCCTTTTTTCTAACTTTCCACCACTGATGCCTAAACCAGGAGAAAGGATCTGATCCATAATAAACTGGGATGGCTGCAAATTAGTGTCTCCTACTTGGGTGCTACACAGGAGTGACCATCTCCAATAAAAACACAATTTCTAATTAACTCTTTAAACAGACTTTCCTTGCTTTGAAGAACTGAACTAATTCCAAATGGAACAACTGTAATCACGACAAAGAGGATGTCTGCCAAGGAATACATTGTTAAAGACGGTAATTCCAGCACTTCAAAAGATTGAATTTTAGATGGCAGAATCCATGGCCTATTGAAACCTTTCTCTCTTGTCATCAAGCAGTCACCTCTCTCCTTTTGGTCTCTTCTGTACTCTGACCTTCAGCACGAGCTCCCCAAAGTGTGTTAAAATCCTCATCAGAACCCAAGACGGCTTGTGCTCAGCATGAATCAATGCCAAGTGCATCCGCGCCAGCTGGAGGGGGGACACAAGCATTCAAGGCAGACAGGAATGGTCTGATGGGGGGAGCAGACCAGGCTGAAGGATATGTAGGGGGGAAAGCCCCAGAGGTAGCCTGTTTAAGGGGACTTGAACCAGTGAGGAAATAGATTTTCAGTCCCTAGCTAATAGGGTCTGTAGAAATAAAGGAGGACAGCCAGCCCAGACAGACTCCTGGGGCCAAGGCACAGACAGTTTCCCAGCCTCACTTTCCCAACCACCCCACAAGGTGAGAAACTCAAATCTACAGGGTATCCAGGCAGAAGAGATGCAAGCCAGCAAAACCCATTCAGGACACTTGATGGAAAGTTACTTCACCACAAACAGTACCCAAATGAGCAGCTTACCATAGCAAGAGTGTCGGATTTGGTTCTAGAAAAGAGATGTACCAGTCCCTCTATCCATGTAAAGATGATTATAAATCAGTGCAAAGGGCTGGAAGTGTATTTTAATGGTAGAGCACATACTCAGCAGGCACAGGCCCTAGATTCAATGCCCAGCACCAAAAAAAGAAGAAAGAAAATCTACAAGAACGAGACAGAAAAAAGATAATTATTAAAGACAGAATGAAGTTTGAGGAAGAAAATAGATGTGCACTTGAATTCTGTCTGGACTACTTTCCAGCCCTTTGACCTTGGAGGGATTCGTCTATTTTCTTCAGTAGAGATAATAACTTGCTCCTAGAAATGTTGGGATATGAAGAGAAATAATGAAGGACAAAATGCTTAGTAAATATATCAAAACTGTTTGCTTGATTTCTTAAAATATTTTGAAGTAGCTGCTATTTTCCTGTTGATTCCTCCTAACACTGATATTTACTGCCTACACAGAAAAATCTCCACTCAGACGTACACAGGCAAATATATGTTGTAAGCACCCCCAAAAAATAAGTGAATGAATTTATTCATTTTTCAAAAACCAAATCCTATAGATTTTACAGAGTGCAAATGTCTTCTTAATTAAATTTCTTAAGTTTTTTTTTTTTTCTTTTCTTTAAAATGAGCTCATCATGAAGCCAGAGTGAGCACTTATATGCGGTCAAAAAACCAGAAATCTAAATGGAAAGTGTTCCTTTATTTTTGCATTACACTTTTATACATTCCAAAACCACTGACAATCTAAGAAATAAACCTCCCTCCATAAATCTCTTATGTTCAAGTTCATATGACATTGTACTTGCCTGAACTGCCAAACTTAGGCAGCAAGAATTAAACTCTTATGAGCTTTGATTCTTCTGCATTTGTTTGAGAGGGTTCCCAATACGCTAAATACCCACACATCCTGGTGATTTCCATATTATTGTATGTGAATACAATTTTGTATCGCAAAAGGAAAATCCAAACTCATTATCAGTCCACCAATAGGCAATTTTTAAAACACTGATCTTTTAACAATTAAGGAACATTAAGTCAAGATATTTTCAAAAATCTTTCAATTTATATTTTTTTTTTAAAAAATGAACACTATTTAAAACATTATTCTTGACATTATTTAAATGATTTTGGATCCTCTTGCATTGTATGACTTCCATTTCCATGCTTCCATTTTATTACTTGGTGATACTGGTATTTCAAAATACAAATATTGCTTTCAAATTAAACTTTAACTGAAATTCTTAACCGAATGCCTATATTTCTGAATTGCATTAACTTGACACGATTAGAGTCCAAGGTTTCCTAATGCCACTGTTATTAATGAGTCTCCAATAAGATCAGTATTTGGGTGTGGGCAATGGGATATATGCATGTGTGTCAAACATGTAGTTATTTACTAAAAAGCTGCTACTTAATTTGAGCAATAATGACATTAGTATTTCACATGATTAGAGACAGCACTGTTGGGCACAGGATGTCTAGAAGGCAATCTAGTGTTATAAATAAGAGGATGCACTTTGCACTGAGAGATCCTACATTTAATACCTGCCTCAGCCACTTAACTAGCTGTACAATTTTTTGCCAAATGACTCTCTTGCTTTCCCAGTTTCTTCATCTGTAAAAGGAGATCATAAGAGATCCTTGTTACCTAGGTCCATTGTGAAAATTCATGTAGATAATAGATCATACAGGACATGCTTTGCAATCAATCAATGAATGCTAATCTTATTACAAGTTCTACCAATCACTAATAAGTTGCTACCTAAGAATATTAGCATTTTTAAGTTCTACACAGGGTGCAATTCCTAGACATAAAGGGGAGTTTTATCTAATACAGGGTGTTAGTAAGATGAACATTTGTGAACAGTATTCAATGGTAAGTAGCTGATTCCCATTGATTTTGGCTCTTGGCATTCCCACATTGCCCCAACCCCCCCCCCTAAAATTTTAAAGCTTAATACTGATTGGAATACTCCATATGAAACATTTCCTTAGCACCCATTAAGAGGTCACACTGTACATCATCCAAGTCCCTGTTAGGGTCCTTATCCTTTTCCTGAACACACCATCAGAGAGAGAATTGTTTAGGGCAGGGAAAAAACATCTGTTATAGGGATTTTCATGAAGTATCTTCCTGTCCATATACTGACTGCTGCTACTGTCACATTAGATGGTTATAAAGACTTTTACCTGCCCACACATCACCTCTCTGACACTGGTTAGGGATTTCTCTTGTTTTTCAAAAAAAAAAAAAAAAAAAAAAAAAAAAAAAGAGAGAGAGAGAGAGAAGAGAATTCTCTTAGGCAGTAAATAGAACATTTAGTGAAAAATGCAGGTAAAGCACCTTACTGCACTGTCCTAGAAACCTTATTTCAAAATGAAACATTTGATTCTTTGAAAATTTGCTACTTTAAATTACCAAAGACAATCTTTTTGTTCCTCTCAAAATGAGGAGGTCAAGTCTCCATGACCCCTCCGTGAATAAAGATGCTGGTCTCCCAGACAGCAGTAATGACGCAGTAGTTGAGGGACAACTGTGCTTTGATGTGCCTTTGGATATGTTAGGAAAGAAAGAAACTCACAGTTCAATATCAAGAGCAGGCAGCAGAGCCAGTGTTGGCTGGTAGGTAGGCAGCCAGAACACTGACAGGAAGAGGCAATTCTAGGATGCAGAGAAGGGAACATTCTATAGAAAGCAGGTGAGGTGCGCATAGCATGTGCGCGGCCCGGGTTCGATCCTCAGCACCACGTAAACATAAATGCATTGCATTGTGTACAACTAAAGCAAATAAATAAATATTAAAAAAAAAAAAAGCAGGTGAGGTGGGTAGGTTGCTTTGGAGGCCTTATGAATTACTTAATCTCTTCCTAAACCTGTTTATTTATTTATTTATTTATTTATTTAGGTATTGGGGATTGAACCCAGGGGTACTAAACCACTGAGCCACATCCCCAGCCCTTTTTATATTTTATTTAGAGACAGGGTCTAAGTTGCCTAGGTCTCTCTAAATGGCTGAGGCTAGCTTTGAACTTGAGATCCTCCTTCCTCAGCCTCCCCCAGCCACTGGGATTACAAGCATGCACCACCACTCCAGTCAAACCTATTTATCTTAATACAATGAAAGTGTTTACCATCTACCTATCTCTTTTCAAAGCTTTAAACTTTAATAGTGACATAATTTAATAGATAGTTATAGACAGACTATGGGATAAAATTTAATTGATAGAGGAACAGCTTAAAAATTGCCAGTTACAGAGGTTGAGAAATTCAATCACTGATAAAAATACACAAGGATAGTCAGGTGAAAAGTGCCATGCAAAGAAAATAAAGTGTAACCAATGTTCCTTTAAGATGTATTAACTGAGCTGTAACACACCTGCAATCCCAGCTGCTCAGGAGGCTGAAGCAACAGAAGAGCCAAGTTTGAGGCCAGCCTCAGCAACTTGGCAAGACCTTGTGCGTTGGTCAGTTTTTCATTGACTTGACCAAAATATATGACACGAACAGCTTAAAGGAGGAAAGGTTTATTTTGGTGCACAGTTTCAGAGGTCTTAGTTCATGGTCAGCTGATGCCACTGTTTTGGAACTGAAGTGAGGGAAAACATCATGGTGGAAGGGTGTGGTGAAGGAACGTTGCCCAACTCATGGCAGACCAGAAGCAGAGAGGGAGAGCATGTGTGGAAGGGTCCAGGGACAAGAAATACACTTCCACAGCATGCCCCCAATGACCAGTCATGCCCCACTGCTTACTGTTTCAGTCAGCTCCCAAAAATCCATTTAAATTATTAATCCACCAAATACATTAAAATGTACTGATAAGGTCAGAGTCCTCATGATCTTATCATTTCCTAAAAGGCCCACCAGTGAACATTGCTGCAAACTTTCATGAGTCTTTGGTGACACTTAATCCTCAAACCATAACACTCTGTCTCAAAATAAAAAATGGCTGGGAATATAGTTCAGTGGTAGAATACCACTGGGTACAATCCCTGGTATCACCAAAATACAAAAGGCTCATTAACTGTTGACACATTTTATCCTCTGTGTAAATCCCATTCTTAAAATAGTTTGCAGCCTGGCATCCTAAAAATTAAAATTTTTAAACTTCATGCTCCAATACAAATAAGGAAGTGAACAAGTATAATCTTAAAATTTTAGCAATGGTTTTACATATTTAAACACAGCTAACTGATCTTTGTTTAATGCTAGATCCACTGAACTTTCCAATGCCATTCCTGAAATAACTCTAGAGATGGAATAAAGGGCTGTTTCTTACTTTGTGATTTCTTAATGCAAATGTAAGCAGCTTTATAAGGCTTAGCTGTCCCCACTGACCTGACAGCATTCTTTACCTCATTTGCAAGGAAACAGAAGTAGTTCTTTTTGCCTCAATTTTACAGCTTTGCCTATTAAACAGCAATTTTTCTTTTACTTCATAATGTTAAGAAATTTGAAAAGCTTTGTCATATTCTTTCTTTCTTTTTTTTTAGTACCAGGGATTGAATTCAGTGGCCCTCAACCACTAAGCCACATCCCCAGCCCTATTTTGTATTTTATATTTAGAGACAGGGTCTCACTGGGTTAATTTAGCACCTCACTTTTACTGAGGCTGGCTTTGAACTCACAATCCTCTTGCCTCAGCCTCCCAAGCAGCTAGGATTACAGGTGTGTGCCACCCCACCGGGCAAAAGTTTAACATGTGACTTAAATCCCTCCAAAAGGTCTCTCTCAGGGGCACTCCCACTGAGCTACATATTAGGTCCTTTTTATTTTTATTTTTTTATTTTGAGACAGGGTCTTACTAAATTGTCCAGCCTAGCCCCAAACTTGTGATCCTCCTGCCTCAGCCTCCCAAGTAGCTGAGATTACAGGTGTGCCCCACCATGCCCAGATGAGTTGTTTTTTGTTATCTCCGTCACCAAACTCAAACTGTCTGAATTTCTTATTAGTTGCCAACTTCTCTTATATACTATATCTTCACTGGGGTGAGACGATGATGGTGCTACATGAAAGGGAAGCAGCAATGTCATGACCAAGGTAGAGAACAAGATTCCACTGTGTCACTCTAGCCATGGATTCCTTCTGGCTTGTGAGTAGCTTGGAGAAGAAATGCTGTGCTGGATGCTGGAAAGCCAAACAAAAATGTGGCAGAAGTCAAAAGGACCAGGGCTTTCCAGAAAGAGGGATCCAACTCCAAATCTTACCCTTTTAACAACTATTGAATCTGTGACTAAGCCCCTGCTTCCTCATCCCTAAAACCAATACAATCATCCATTCCTGTGGCATTATGAGAATTAAATGAGTGACATATTAAGCATATGTACAAGACTTAATCCCAACAAATGTTTAGCAAATTTGGGGCATAACTACTAATATCTATTTAAACTTCTATAGAAAAACAATTTTGAAATACATGTGAACCATGTTTACATAAATAAAAACTTTTTACTTAAAAATTCAGATTATGAATTATGATTTTTAGAATGAAATCACAATGACAATGGCTTTTAAAATGCTCTTACGTTTGATCAGTTTATTGGTGTGCATTGTTTACAACAGAAATAACAAAAGTAATTTTTCAATCTCATAAAAATCCTTAAATAGATTCTATTACAAATTGTTTATTTTACAAAATCAAAGCTTAAAAATCTGTACCATACCACAAATATCAGGATTTAACTATGCTTATTGATATTCATTGGAAAAGTTACTTTAACACGATTTTATTCTTTCTAGATAATAAGAAATACAAAAGTTATCTGGTTCATTCATACAGGTAGCTCCATATAATATGATACAGTAGTTACACATTCCAGGTACATTTAAAATAATCAGTATCACTTGAGGGGCTAGGCAGACAAACCTTATTTCTAACATCTCTTTAAATCACCCGTTCTCACCACATCTCCTGGGATCCCCACTTCCAGAGATGTTCAGGGCTCGACACTGGTGATTCTAAGAGTATCCCAGGGAATTACAAGGTGAAAAGTACAACTCCTTCTGAGAATCTCTATCCCAAATAACGAGAACTGCTACAATGCAGTATAGGAATGATCAAATGTGCAAGTATTAAAAAGAAGACATGGTACTAACATTCTCTTAGGAATAGTGCCTCGTTGGGCAGACCTCCAAATATACCTGTTTGGCTTCCTATTCAAGAGACCAGGGGACTGGGGATATAGTTCAGTTGGTAGAGTGCTTGCCTCACATGCACAAGGCCCTGGGTTCAACCCCCAGCACCACAAGAGAGAGAGAGAGAGAGAGAGAGAGAGAGAAGGGAAAAGACAGAAAGGAAGACAAAAGACAGCCAGAAGGTACTGAAAAAGATTCCAGGAGAGCCATCCTGAACATGGAAGGGGCTGGTAGTTGTTACTGAACCTGCCAGGGTCAGTCAAGACTAACTATTCTGGAAGTTAAATGATTTTTGAAATGGTGGGTTGTGGGGAAGAAGATTAGGTAACAAGTGACCTAGATTTAGGATGTGATTCTCCCTGAAGAACCACTACAGCAGACCGTGAAAGGTAAGGGCTTTCCCAAGACATTTCCACCCTCGACTGGCCTCCATCTAAGATGTTACCAATATACATAAACAGAAATAAAAGGTTCCATATGCAACAAGACAGCATGCTTCTTTTTCAGGAAAGAAGGGACAGGAGGTTTGAATTAGTTTCTTTAAGTACTTTGTTTTCTACTTCCTCAGTTAGTAAAATAAACATGATCAATCAAGGTCTGCCTTGCAACAAAATATATCATGAAATCTAAAAAGCACTCACACTGAAAGCCCAAAATTACTCCTAAAATAAGTATATAAAAATTTTTTTTAAAAAAGAATCTTTCAATTGGTAGCTAATGGCTGGACATTTGTGGCTAAAGAAACCATGGCAAGACTGGTAAAGACATTTTCTTCTTCCTTGGCCCCAAAACTGATTCGCAACCATTGGTATGAAAACCACTATTTGAATCTATCATGTTTGGCAGATCTAGAGCACAGAATGGTTCAAGAGTGAGAGGCCATCTAAGGCAAGGCTTCTTGATGACCTTTGGTGTCCTTTGGCAAGGCCAAAGACTAGGAGAAGGAAGAGGTGAGAACGGAGCTCAAACCTCCTGTCATCCTATGGTCAAAGAGCCACAGACTTCACTTGTTCCCTCTGCAACTTACTGCTAAAAGTAGGAGAAACTGAACAGTAATAGGAAATTAATTTAGTATAAGCCACATGAAGCAAAAATAATGTAGTTATTCTACTTTGAGCAGACCAGATGCCAAATAATATTACATGGTATTTGGAGGGGGTGGGTAAAGAATTAACAGAATACTGTGAAATATTTTTTAAGAAATTTATCTCTCCTTAAGAAAAAACTTGCAGCAATTTAATATACGTTTACCGAGCACCACCACCTAATGGATTGATAGTATTTAAATGCTGAAACAGGCTAAATGATACTTTGTTTCATTACACTAAGTAAATTTTTAAAGGAAATACATATTCATGAAGCTAAAAATGGACTAGAGATCAGTACTTAATATTTGGCATCTCAAATCCTTTTCTAGGAACAGGAAAGATTAACCAAATACATTTAAATAGCAATTAGATATTCAGTTACTATTTAAACACAAAGGTAAATAAGTTCATGGGTATAATACACTGAAAACTACTACTTATCCAGTTAATTATGTTTTAACATACAGTTTAAGAAAATCATAGTTATTTTCTTGCCCTTATTTATAATTTAGCACATGGACTATATTATATTATTAATAAAAAATTCTATCATAGTACCCATCTCTATCCACTTTATATTATGAAAGTGGTCCATCTTTCATATTTACCCCTCTCCCGGGAAGCCAGCTATACAGGGCTACATAGTGGATTTTTTTTTTTTTTTTTTGTCATTTATAGGATCAGCCTACACATTTCCTCCAACCATGCTTGGTTGACTAAGCCAGGAACACAGCTCTTAGGAGAAAAAACCCCATACTCATTAAAGTTTTTCTGTATCTCAGGGTGCAGCAATATGTCAAGAACCAGGGGAAATGTAAACTACCATTCTCCAACAAGCAGCCAGGAAGTTAGATAATCTACTAAGCTAAACAAATAGTCACGACACACAAAATGCTAGTAGCTTCATTCAATTTCAACACTGAACTCACTTAGCACAGCTGTTTTACTTTAATCACTATTTTAATCACTTGTAAACTTACTTTGTGATTTGCACAGTATTTCCTCTCTTTCACTTGGAAAACTGAAGGAGTAATTATGTACCTGACAGCATGGTAGTAGTATTGGAATATCAGACATTTTTTTTGAAAGACTTTTTCCTTTATGTATTTAGTCAACAAACTTTTAGAGTATATGCCACATGCCTAGTTACCTAGGCATATTCATGGGAACAAAAGATAAAATCTGTCATGGAACTTTTTTTGTGTGTGTATGGTGCTGGGGATTGAACCCAGAGCCTTGTGCATGTGAGGCAAGCACTCTACCAACTGAACTATGTCCCCAGCCCATATCATGGAACTTTTAATACATATGTGAGAGCAATAAGAATAATTTGGTCACTTAAGTAGAAAAGTAATTGTTTTTCAATTTAAATTAGTGAGTTTTTCATTTTTATTATAAAAACATGCACACATTTTTTTCAAATCAAGTAATATAGGGGAGCATAAAATAAAGCCCAGTCTCTTTCCTCTTAATTCTATGTCGCAGACTTTTACATATTTGTGTATATTGATAAATGCATATACTTTTTAAAAATCATATTTTAAATACTACTGTGAATTTTGATGTCTTTTACTTGTAATGATGAATTTTTTTGAAATCTTTCCACATTAACACTTAAGATTTTGGCATTTTTATCAGTAAACAGAGAATGCAAAATTGCCTTCCAAAGACTTCAAAAAGTACAGAAATTCACACTTCTATCAATAGCATATTTCCTTCAAATAACTGAGATTGCTCAAAAAATCCTAAGTCTTAAAATCTAGAAGATGAAAGTGGTATCTCACTGCTATTTTCTTCTATTTCTTCAGTTATGAGTATATTTAAACATCTTTTCACATGTCTATGGAAAAAATGGCTAAGAAACATTCCCTTTGCTGTTAACTTTTTATTCATGCCTGCACCAATGAGTTATTTATAATTATTTATCTTTTCCATGCATTTTCTTAATATTTATTTATTTGCTTTAGTTGTATACAATGCGTTCATTTTTACATGGTGCTGAGGATTGAACCTGGGCCGCACCCGTGCTAGGCGAGCGCTCTACCACTGAGCCACAACCCCAGCCCCTTTTCCATGCATTTTTAATTCCTCTTTTCACATTAAGGAAAACACCTAAGTAAAATTTAAAGTCTTTTAAAAAATCATCAAGAAATACAAATAATAATTGCTGGTGAGAATACAGGAGGAAAAAAGTATACTTATCCATTGTTGGTGGGACTGCAAGTTAGTACAATCTACTTTGGAAAGCAGTATGGAGAGTCCTCAAATGGCTAATAATAAAACCACATGATCCAGTTATCCCACTCCTTGGTATTTATCCAAAGGTTCTAAATTCAGCATACTATAGTGATACAAGCCTACCAATGTTTACAGCAGCGTAACTCATGTTGCCAAATAATGGAACCAGCTTGGGTGTGGGAGGACATGGGGAAGTGCTGGAGAACCAATCTATCAATTATGCTCTGTCCATGTAGGAATATACCACCTGAATCCACATACATATATACTATTATAATACACTAATTAAACAACAATAATAGAAGAGAGATTGGTAAAGCAGAATAAGTGGATCTGAGAAGAGAAATGGGGAGTGAAAGGGAAAGAACTGGGGAATGAGACTGATCAAATTATGTCATGTGCATGTACGACTATGGCATAATGAATCCCACTATCATGTATAATTACAATGACTAATAAAAAAAAGTCGTTATATAGGGTATTATCACTTACACATATACATAAGGCACACCTTGACTTATATGCCTTTAACAATGTATCTTGGGGATCCTTCCATAACAGATAGAATTTGACCTCATTTTAAAATATAATTACATATTATTCCATGGTTTGAATGTGACATACTTTATTATACTAGTTGTCTCCAGGGAAGCATTTAGATTGGCTTTGATTATTTACTATTGCAAACTATGCTGCAAAGAACATTCTTACGCCCACATCTTTCTGTACAAATATGTAAAGAGGGAAGAAGTTTGACAGATATTGCCGTTAATTTTTCCAAGAAGATTGCAGTCATTGATCGTCCCACCAAGAATACATTTGACCACCCATTGTCCCATCCCCTCAATACATTGACATTGACCAAATCTCTCCATGTGCTAAATGAACTAGCTCAACTCTTTATCTTAACCTGTTCTTCTACTTGTCCCCTCACTCCTGATACCCCCTCTCCCCTTGTCAAACACACTCCTTCCACTGGCCCTTTCCTCAGCCTCTAATTTCAAAACCCACATGGCCAACCTTCACTGTCGTATATTCCCTAACGGCCCTGCAAAACCATACCTTTCAATTGCCGCCCCCCTTCTTCCTGGGTAGTTCTTCTCATCAGTAGAAATCACCATCAGACAAATTATACACATAAACTACAAATATGTATGCTCTATGTTTTGCTTGTTTATGGTCTACCTCTTGCTACTGAAATGTAAGCTTCATGAAGTCCAGGATTAAAAAAGATATCAAACAACTTGCACAGCTATGCCACTTTATAAGCCTCTACTAACATAAACTTCACAGTGGTAAAGCTCCAGATAGCTGAAATTTTTTAGTTATTCTCTCTAGGCTACTTCAACAATTAAATACCAAAAACATGTTGCCCATATGTTGTTACAATGTACAATGCTTTTCAGAGCACTCCATTTTCTAGAAAGTTTAACTAGAAAGGTGAACGACAAAACCCTTCATGTGAAGCACTGACCACTTTCAACTGTGAAGATAAGGGTTAGGAAACAGGTTAAGAAAGGGAAGGACACCCAATATCTCACAGACTCCTTTGAGGTTTTAACTGTTGTTTTTCTGTTCAGTGTATTCTTATGCTTAATGGTTCCTTTGACAGGGTAGCTCAATACCAATGAACAGAGAATTCAAGTTCCCATCCAGTACAACTAGCAATGGGTGCTGTGGGAAAGAAGGCTATCCCTTCTTGTAATGCTGTTAGAGAATATGTAATATACAGCCATTATGCAGGGCAGTTTAACAACATCTATTAACATTTCCAATGCAATGTCCTCTATATGCTGATAAATATATACATAGATATTATCTGCAATAACACAAGATTGGAAACAACATAAATGCCCATCTAATGGACTATGCAGTCTTTTTAAGAACAAAATAGAAATCAGAAGCTGCTTCTTTACTGAAATGAATATGTGTGTGAGACTGTAGATCTCTTAGGGTGTACTAAAGATAGCAAAGTACAGAACCATTAGTATCACCTGCTACCATTTGTTCTTCTTTTTTGTACCAGGGATTGAACCCAGGGTGTGCTTAACCACTGAGCCACAATCCCAGCCCCTTTGTATTTTATTTAAAGAGAGGGTCTCACTGAATTACCTAGCACCTCGCAGTAGCTGAGGCTGGCTTTGAACTTGTGATCCTCCTGCCTCAGCCTCCTGAGCAGCTGGGATTACAGGCGTGTGCTGTAGCGCCCAGCTCCATTTGTTCTTAAATGGGGGAAAATATTCTACACACAATGGATCTTCATTATTATTTACTAAGTCTATATTTGTAAATTCTCCTATTCACTAAAATCTGTCACCCCCAATTCAATATTCATGGCACCTTCATGGTCATTCTCAGTCATGTATGGAGTGTCAAAATTATTGGAGTCACCTGACAGACATGTTCCCAGCTGAGGCAGAACAAGGCAACATTCCGCCTCTTGTTGCAATACTGTAAACAATACTCATTCTCATTGTAAACAGGTATCCTTTTCATGGCCTTACTTTATGCCATATCTTTCCCACTTTTGTGCTTTTTTGTTGGCAATGCACCATATAAAATGGCCCTGAAAGCTTAGTGAAGTGCCATCTGCATTCTAAGCACGAGAAGGCTATGACATGCCTCATGGAGAAAATCTGCATGTTAAATAAGCTGTGTTCGGGCATGAGTTACAGTCCTGTTGGCTGTGAGTTCAGCGTAAATAAACCAACAATATACATCAGGCACGGTGTCTTTAAACAGAAACACACATTAAACAAAGTTACATGTTCAAATGTCAAAAATGGTGTGACCAGAGGTTCTCAGAAACCTCTCTATGACCCCTAAGTTCTATATTTGAGAATTCAGGGTTGGTGGTGATTTTATCAAACACAACTATCTGGAATAAGGAGTTAACAGTATTTATAATTATATTATCTCTGGAAAGGAACACCTATTATCCCCAAGGAATGATATGGTTTGGGAGACCATTCAACACACTTGTCAAAGCCTGCCTTGGCATAATTTTACACCATGCTTATTTTTCATTTTTATGAAATGGGGGTAAAAATAAAAAAAATCAGCCAGGTGTGGTGGCACATGCCTGTAATCCTAGCTGCTCGGGAGACTAAGGCAGGAGGATCACCACGCCATTTGTGGCAACTTAGCATGACCCTGTTTTGAAACAAAAAATAAAAATATAAAGGGCTTGGCTGGGGTTGTGGCTCAGCAGTAGAGCACTCACCTAGCATGTGCGTGGCCCTGGGTTTGATCCTCAGCACCACATAAAAATAAATAAATAAAATGTAGGTATTATGTCGAACTACAATTTAAAAAAATAAATATTAAAAATAAAAAGGGCTGCGGTGGAACTCAATAGTGAAGTGGTCCTCTCCGGTACCACAAAAATAAACAAATAATCAATCAATAATAAACTAAAAGGATGCTTACGCTAGAATACCAAACAATTGGTTTTGAAAGAATCAAAAGAATCGTAAAAGCAACAGACAACCAAATACGAAAATTCTCTCTTAATTTTAATCAGATTCAGGAAAACTTTCATGTGGCTATTTCAAGGGACTGTTCTGAGCCATTTTGCCAAATATACACATTGTGGATGAATGTATATTTTTTTTTTCTCCTAGAAACTGAAGTTGCCATTTTCCTGCAGCAAATATAACAGGAGATCCTGAAAGGCTTCTGTCTGGACTGAAGACAAATTGAGTTATATTTTGGTTAAGAAAACATCTACTGGCAGTTTCTTCAGCTCGTTTAACACATTTAATTTCTACCACTATACTTGCCTCATCAAAGCAGCACCCTGGAGAGGGCTGAGCTTGGAATTCTGGGGAGAGAATGGGGAGCTGCCAGCTCCTTCACTGAAGACTTGCCGTGCCTCTTTCTACCTGGGGAGAATCTGCTTTGTTAAGATGAAAACTCCCCAACTTTGTTAAGATTAAACAAACAACCAAACGAAACAAAGTGCAATCATATAGAAACTCAATCTGAGAAGCTAGATTTATAATACATCATTAGTAACATATATTAGGGTATTAGCTTTCTGACACTATAACAAATAATTAAGGTAATAATTAAGAGAAATGGTTACTTTGGTATATTAGTCAGCTTCCCATTGCTGTGTCCAAAAACATGCCAGGAACAACTTAAAGGAGAAGTTTATTTGGGGCTCATGGCTTCAGAGGTTCAGTCTGTGGGTCATCTGGCTCCACTGCTCCGGGCCCAAGTTGAGGGAGAATATATTTGTGGAAGGGCTGATGGAGGAGAGCTGATCACCTCATGGCAGCAGAGAAGGAGAGAGTGAGAGTGAGTGAGAGACAAGGTAAAATCCCTAAAGACATGCTCCCAGTGACCTACTTCCTCCAGGCAAGCCCCACCCACCTACACTTTCCACCCAATAGTCTATTCAAATTACTCATCCACTGAGCAGGGCAAGGTGGCACATGCCTATAATCCCACAGACTAGGAAGGCTGAGGCAGGAGGATAGCAAGTTCAGCCAAGACCCCATTCCAAAATTAAAAAAAAAAAAAAAAAAAAAAAAAAGGCTGGGATGTCAATCTACAGTGCACAGCCCCCATAAAAGAAATAATCTATCATATGGATTAATCCAGTGATAATGTTAACAGTTTGCATAATCTTTATCATTTCACCTGAGAACATTTCTGCATTGCCTAATACATGAGCTTTTAAGGGGACACTTCAGGACAACATTTTGGCTCGCAATTTTAGAGATTTCAGTCCATAATTGATTGGCACTATTGCTTTGGTGGCCCATCAAAGTGGGAGCATGTGGTAGGAAAAAACTGCTCACTTCCTTGATGGAAAGCAAAGGGAAACAGAAGGGGATGAGCATCCTACAATCACCTCCAAGGGCACACCCCCAATGACCTGGAGACCTTCACTAGACCCATCTCTTCATGTTTCCACTACCTCTCAATAGCACCAAGAGGGGGACCGACCCTTTACCATGTGAACCTCTGAGGGACACTTATGATGAAAACTACAACAGGAACCAAAATACAGTGCACATTATAATAAAGTCTACAGTTTACTAAACTTCTGCTGCATGTCAGACAGGCACTTGATATACATTACTTTCTTAGATTCTTATAACACCATAAAGCAGTTACTGGGATTCTCATTCAAGTGAAGAAATCTTGCAGTCACCAAGAAGCAACGGATCAAGAATTCAAACTAATTGTACTGTATTCAAGACATAAAAGAAAAATCAGGTTTCCTGTCAATGAACAAAAACAAATCATTCAAGCCAGGCGCGGTGGCGCGCGCCTTTACTCCCATCTGCTCAGGAGGCTGAGGCAGGAGGATGGGGAGTTCAAAGTCAGTCTCAACAAAAGTGAGGCACTAAGCAACTCAGTAAGACCCTGTCTCTAAATAAAATACAAAATAGGGCTGGGGATGTGGCTCAGTGGTGGAGTGCCCAAGTTCAATCCTGGGTACCAAAAACAAAACAAAACAAATCATTCAGGTAAAAATAGTATAGAACCACAATGAGAATATATGAATGCCAAGCCACCAGATATGACTCAGATGTTCAATACCTGACAGGTGTTCAGAAACAAAAAAAGCAGAAGCCTACTCTGGTGCAGAGCCATATTTCATTTAATGAAGGTTTTGCATCTGATGGGTCTTCTCTGGATCCTTTTTCTCCCAGATGTTCCTAGGGTTGGTTGGTCTGGTCTTCCAATTTGCTCAGAGGCCAAGCCTTTACAGACCTTTTCTGACCCCCTGGTTAATTTATTTTCATTATATAGAAGAGCAACAGTTAACATTATTTTTTTGTTTTTATGTATTTGTTTCCTTGTTTAATGTCTCTATCCCAAGGGTATATTTGGTCTATGAGAACAGGGGCCTTCTGCCTAGCATTGTGTTTGGTAACTACTGGGACTTCAGTAAACATTTGTCAAATTGAGTAAATTAAGTTCTGCAAATACTGACTGCATACTGTAGCCAGGTTGGAAGAAGGCCAAGTCTTATCAAGAGTACAAAAAATCATAATCTATAAAACGCTAAAATGCTAGTCACAACTGCCTTTATTGTGAAGGAAAAAAAAAACACCAGGGTCAAACAAGAAAATTAAATTGAAGAGGTCAAAGGAAAAGATCAAAGCTATTTAGAAAGCCTCAAAAGGTGTGATGAAAGTGGTAGCATTGAGTTGCTCTTATGAGTAAGTTTCAAAGATAGGGGAAAAGGGACAGATATTCTAGGTGAAAATCTAGTAGTTCAACCTCCAGAGTCATAAGCTATACACAAAGAAAAGGAAGAACTAATTATTTAGATCAGAATGGTGAGTTGAGGTCATACCACTAAGGAGTCTTCCTTATCAAGTTGGGAAATATGAGTCATTGTGATAGGCACTTCAGCAGCAATGAAAATGTTTTAGGCATGGCATGTGATGTGGTGGTATTTCCAAATGCTTAACAAGAAATTTAAAAGAATTATTGTTGAGTAAGAATTATTATTATGCTGAAAGCAAGGTAATACTAAATTGGTTGCCATCATTCATGCTAGGAAAAGCTACCATTCATGGAGGGCTTAGAAAGTGCTAGACACTTTGTAAGTCAATGACACACCTTAACTAGTGTAATCCTTACCACAGCCCAATGTGATGATATCAATTTCACCCTTAGAAATGGAGAACCAGGGAGGTTAATGAATGTGCTTAAGTTCATCAACCTATTAGGGACAAAGGTAGAACTCTGAGTCTGAAGCCAAAGGTCCCAAACTCTAATTTAATCCTCTACTTCCCTGAAGACAAGATGAGGGTAAGGGAGTGGGAATGGTGGTGCACACCTGTAATCCCAGCAGATCAGAGGCTGAGGCAGGAGGATCACGAGCTGAAAGCCAGCCTCAGCAATTTAATGAGGCTATAAGCAACTTAGTGAGACCCTGTCTCAAAATAAAAAATAACAAGGACTGGGAATGTGGCTCAGTGGTTAAGTGCTCTTGGGTTCAATCCCTGGAACCAAAAAAAAAAAAAAAAAAAGATCAGGATAAAGGAAGATGAGGCCATGGTCATCTCAGAAACAGAAAAGAGCATGTATAGCATGGGAATTATGAACAAAGCACCAAGTGACCATTTTCACATAACTCAACCTCCACAACAAGTCTGCCATCAGATACCATGAGGATTTGCAGAAGGAAAGCCAGCAGGACAGATGGCAAGCAGGCAGGCAGGTAGGTAAGCTGCTCCTTTCTGATGGAAGGGTGTCTTAAGTGCAAAGCTTTAGTGGCCATTTTGTGTTTAATCTTTATAATGGCCACCCAAACAGTGGCAAACACATAAGCTCACACGGATGGTTTTTTTTTTTTTTTTTTGACCTCTATTCTGCAAAAAGAGAATTGCTTCTGATTAGCTGGACAAGCAAAACAGACTGTTTGACGTCCACAAGCAGCCACAGACTCAGGAAGGCAGTCCTCTCCATTATCCTTCACCTAAAAGCAGATATGAAGTGTGACGAAAACAGTACCAGGGAACCTGTTCTAGTGGAACCATAAGTAACGCCATTTCATAGGCCAAATCAGTTAAGTGACGATGACAATTTTGTACAGGTCATCCTAAATATTCTTTGGATTAATGGAAGAGGAAGTCATTTCCACCACCATGTTCACATGGCTCCTTCCGGTTTACCAGACCCACTCCAATTCCTCAGACTGGCTCCTGAGCTCATGTGCCCAACCTGACTCCTCACAAGCACCCCAAAGAAAACTTGATCCAGCCAGGCTGATTCTTCTCTCAGCTACTAAGGTTTATCAAATATACTTCACTTTGCTAGTGCTGCAAGAAACAGTGAGCAGGAATGAGAGGGCCTGCCCAGCTCGCAGAGGTGAGAACTGGCTGCGTCTCTATGACACATGTGGTGCTGTGGTGGGCAGAGGGGAGCTTGGCATCCGGTCTCAGGCCCCATGTCAAACCAGTCACACACTTCCTGGCAGGGAGAGGGAAATTAATCACTGCTTTGCGGCTTCCTCTCCTCAGCCATGTGATAACAATGATAATGCATTCCTGTGGGGATTATCAGGAATGTTTATGAAAGAAGGTTACGTAGAAATCATCAGGTTAACAGCCGCTTTGAATGACCAAATGTTTACCCAAATAATGGAGAGGATTCAGAAGAATAATTCCCAGGGATGATCCTATACCCTTTGCCTGTACCCGTGGGCCCACGAGGGAAGGTTCAGGGGTGTTGGGAAGGAGGGATAGTCTTCTCCAAGCAAGATGACCAATTATCACATCTCTGCATTCCAATAAATCATTAACCCATGATTCTGTTTTCAACACACCTAGCCTCCTCCTCTGTTGGTCATAGAACTCCAGCACTCCTGTGACAGCTCATCAACACAAACCCAGCTCCAAGCTGATCTTCAGGGAACAAACTGTCAGCATCATCTACTCTCTCAGGCACTGTAAATTCCAGCCTGCTATCAAGTGAGATCACTGCAAGGTCACTCAGGCCACATCAATTTAGCCCCTGGTCTGTAGTGGTTTTTGACATTAATTATATCTCTGACTTTCCCCCAAAGGTTGTTGGATATCTTTGGTCTAGGACCTTAGTTTGTCCTTAACTAACTGCCAGAAGCAGCATCTGACTCTCTTGAACAATAATTAGGCATTGCCTTTCTTTTCAGATAACAAGAACTCTTAAATTCTGTGTTTCTACTCTTGCCCTGGCTGCCAGAGAGCAGCTGAACAATGCCGCCTCTTCATCTCAGTGTGGTTGGTCCCCGTGGATGTGAGCAGGTCAGGAGGACATGGCCGTTGTCTATTGGTGCTGCCTTGAAAGTAATCTCCCCCAGCCCCTTTTTGTTGATCCAATTCTAAGCTCAAGGTCCCTGCCTCTTGATAAACTCTTTCTAAACAGCTCAGTACACAGAGATTTTCCTTTCTGAGATACTATGATTCCTATATTCCAGCACTGGAGCACTTGCTCTGTTGCATGGCATCTTGCTTACTAAGGTTTAGACCTGGGATGTCCCCCAAATGCTCACATATTGAAGACGTGGTCCCCAGAGCAGTTCTGTTCAGAGGTGGGGCTTTGGGGGCAATTATTGGATCATAATGGCTCTTATCTCATCAATGGATTAATCTGATGGATTCATCACTGGATGACATTATTGGGAGGTAGTAGAAGCTGTTCACTACCTAGTTCACTACCGGTCCCACTTACTTGGAGGAAATAGGTCACTGGGGACGTGCCCTGGAAGGGTATGAGGTAGAATAGAAGAAATAAAATAGAAATGAAACATAAAGGAAGGAGGAGGAAATAAACGTTATAATTTAAGTTTCCACATACCCTTTCAGGCCTGTCACTCCACAAATCCGTCTCTCTCAGGTCTGTCACCCCCAAATTTCTGGCAAATGTGTAAATCTTGAAGTTATTAAAAATTTACTCACTACAGTAATTACCTTATGCAATGTTAACTAGTCCACTGTAAAGAGATTAAGCAAGAGAGAGATGATGTTAAGAAGCCTATAACTTAGGGAACTTTTCAGTATTTTCTACTGAGCATACAATACAGACCATTGCAGCTAAGGATCTGGCACATGCTGAAACTCTTTCCTGTCCTGTTTGCCAAGGATCCCACCTGCCCTGAGTTGAAATCCCCATGTCTAGGAACCCCTCAGACTCCCCTGGTAACAGTATTATCTTGTCCTTTTTTTTTTTTTTTTTTTTGGTACCAGGGATTAAACTTAGGGGTACCTGACCACTGGGCCACATCCCCAGCCCTTTTTTTGTATTTTATTAGAGACAGGGTCTCACTGAGTTGCTAAGTGCCTCGCCATTGCCAAGGCTGGCTTTGAACTCGCAATCCTCCTGCCTCAGCCTCCCAAGTGCTGGGATTACAGGCGTGCACCACCACGCCCGGCAGTATATCTTGTCTTGTCCCCAGCACCTTCTCCCTTCTTTCTCTCCTCTCTCTTTCTACTTCCTCGTCCATGAACTGAGCAGCTTTCCTCCACCATGCCTGCTGGTCATGAGCAACAGAGCCAGCCAACCAGGGACTGAGATCCCTAAAACCATAAGCCAAAATAAATCTTTCCTCCTTTACATTGTTTTTCTCAGATATTTTGTCACAATGATGAAAAGCTGACTAACACACTATACTCTGCAAATACATTTGCCTTCTGAATCACTGCAATTCAAATAAGTGAAAATATTTACAGAGTGTCTGACTACCAATGGAAGGACATTGCCTTCTACTTCTGTCTTCTTGCCTGTCTCCCACTTGACGGTAGGCTCACTCAATGGTCACCTGCTGACCTGACTCAAGAACAGATGACACAGCCTGAACACATATATGCTGCTGAAGGCCAAAGCACCTGAATCCTCTCCAAGAGAAACAGCCTTAGGTGTTTCAAGACATGCTTTAATTGCCAAAGTAAAAATTAATTCCATCTTCAAAAGATTTTACAATTAGAATTTTGGTACACAGTGTAAAAATCTTTAAACAAACAAAAAAAGAACAAAAAACCCTAGTTTGCGTTCACATACATGTGTAGTTGTATTTTACAAATTGACCCTGTAGTATACATGCTGTTCGGCAAGTAGATTTTTGCCCCTTAAGCAATATACGATGTTCATTTTCTGTCAAAATATTCTTCTATAATAAAATTGTAATGGTTACATAAGGGTCTACTAAAGGGGTTTTTTGGCAAGGGGGAAGCAGAAAGGGAAAATTTCCATCAGCATATTCCTGACTACAATTGGTCTTTGTCAAGAACAGACAAACAGCTCACATGTCATTTAAAAAATATGTAGAGTTCTCTTGGGTTTTTTTTTTTTTTTTTTTGGGGGGGGGGGGCAGGGGAGAGAAAAGAACAGAAAGCCTACCTCCATGTTTAAGGCTGTTCTAATGACTATAAAACTTTCTGAGGACTTTTAAGAGCAAGACAAGTATTCCGGCCATTTAAAGAAGTTCTTTGCTTTTATTAGTAGTATGAAATTTCAGATTCAGTGCTTAACTGCAGTTGGGAGGTCTGTTTAGGGAGTGTTTATTAGTTAAGATGGCTGTTTTAGCAGAATTTTGCCTTCATTTCACTTTATGACTAGAAACTGAATTTAAGTGAACATAAGAGACTATTCAAAAAAATTAAAACTTTTCAAGAGTGAATCAGCATTTACTAATTGTATTTTTTAGTGGGTCTCTCTGTGTGTTATATTGCTAAATTAACAAAATAAAAATCTAATTCAATAGATATAATCAGAACTTTTCCAAAAACCGCGAGCTCACATTTCCATGGGTCTGAGGCTTCTTTAACAAAATGAACCAATGCATCCCACTTTACTCTTTTAAAATATTCTTTTAGAAAATGGCTTCCTATGATCATCCCAACAGGGGTCAAAGCAGGAAAGGAAGCACAGCACAATGTATGGACCCGGCCTGCTGGGTTTGAAGCCTAGCTCTGCTGATTACCAGCTCTGTGACCTTTTACAAGTTACTTTACCTCTCTGTGCTGAGATTTCTTATCTGCAGGACATAATCACAAAGCCTACTTCCTAAAATGGGGCACTGAGTTAATGTTCATAAAGCACAAGGTAAGCTCTTCACAATTAGTTAATATCCTTAGTCAATGTCCAATAGAAGCCTCTAGGTAAGCATTCCTCATAATTTCCAGCAAACATACTCCAATCTCCTTCTACATTTATAAAACAATGGCAAAGGATGCACTGTGTGTGTGTGTGTAATTATTCACCCTTTTCCCCCATTCTCTGCAGAAATGATAACACTTTTTTAACCTAATTCTTCGAATAAAATTTTTAATCTCCAATCTTAAAGGCATGCTTTGTGATTTATATTTGAAAAGACAAGTTCTCAGTAAGAAAGCGGCCTTCCCTGTGTCCTATGGGAAAGTATTTTAGGGGAGCTGCCTTTACAAATTTGGGTTATCCACGATTGCACATTTCCAGCTGGGGTCAAATAAGATGATGTGCTGCTTTGTTTTGGATCTCACACTATAAACAAATATCCTTTTTTATCCTCTCTTTAGTCACAAGAATTTTGCATTTCTCTGTTTTTTATATTTTTGCTATTTAAAGTGGCCCCCAGTGCTAAAATGTTGTGCAGTGTTCTAAGCTCAAGAAGACCATGACACACCTTACAGAGAAATACACACATTAAGTAAGCTTCACTTGGGGCTGGGGTTGTGGCTCAGCGGTAGAGAACTCGCCTAGCACATGCGCTGCCCGGGTTCGATCTTCAGTACCACGTGAAGAATAAACACATTTGTGGTACAACTAAAACAAATTAATAAATATTAAAAAAAATTAGCTTCACTTATGCATGTTACAGTGCTACATGTAGCCTAGGAGTTCAATGTTAATCAATCAATAAAATACATTAAATAAGATGTCTTTCACAGAACATATTATATATATATATACTGACTGACCAATGGTCAAAAATGAGACCAACAACTTCAGGAAACTGACTCTGTGTTCCCCGTGGGAGCAATAATTCAGTATTTGCTAACTTAGTATTCCTAGAAACTTCAGAGAATGCTACAACCGCAATTAATGAGAATTGCTTGTACCTCCCTGCAACAGGTGCATATATGTGTGCCAAGTGGATGGCACTAATCCATTCCAGACACATGAATTGGACCCTGGCAAGGAAGAGCATTCTGGGATAGAATCCATACTGGATACTAGTTGCTTAGTTGAATGGATACCTTTCCTCTTGAGAAATGTCATCAGAGTATGCGTAGTTAAAAATAAATGCTGGGGCTGGTAGAGCACTCGCCTAGCACGTGCAAGGCCCAGGTTCAATCCTCAGCACCACATACAAATAAACACATTGTGTACAACTAAAGCAAATAAATGTTTAAAAATAAAAAAATAAAAAAAAAATGCTGGCAAAAATAAATACTTGTTGCATCAGCCTCAATTACTTAAAATGCATGCTAGTTTTAATTTTTTACTGTGGAAACTGCAAAGGGTTTTGTTCTTTTTTTTTTTTTTTTTTACTTTATTTTTTGTTTTGCTGTAGGGAGGCAAGAGATTATGTCTCTTGAAATATAGGGGCCTTTCACCTGAGTTTTATGCTGTGGAGTTCAGGGGAAACACATGAAACCTAACAATACTCCCCAGGTCTCTCAAACCTGCTTTTTCTTCAAGTCTTAAGTACAAAAGGAAAAGTAGAATTTAAATCCACAGTGACTTCTCACACAGGTGTATGCTGAGTGACACTTTCCAACACACCCAGTGCTGAGTGATACAGGTTTGTGTAAGAAAGACTAAAAGCACACCACTTATCACCCTAATGGTACACTATTCCATCCAATGACTTTATCTGCATATCTTTATATTCCAATAGCACCTTTGACCTGCTTCTCCACCCAGACAGAACAGACTGCTGGGTGTGACTTAGTGAAGTGTGAGAATCAACACGGACTTGGGCACTCCGCTGTCAAGGCACAGGGATAGACAGTAACAGGAAGCTGACCGACATGGTCCCAGCAGGTCAATTTGCTCTAGGAGTGCAATAAACTCTTCAAAGTTCTCTAATACTCTTAACGACACCCACAAACATCCATTTTCTTGTCCTAGAAAATCTACAGCTAATACAGTTCAAAAGACTCCAGACTTCATATAAAACTTTATTAGATCTGATTTCTAGGTCTGCACAGGAGGTCATCAGTAATACAATTTGCCCTTTTATTAAATAGTCCATGCCACTCAGCCCTGTCTGTATTTTACCAAAACAACTTCCTGAACTGTAAAAAATGTCTTGATTAACTGGTGGGTCTTTTTGCTAGATGTTTTGGAAAAAATAAGGTAAAATAGCATTACCTTCAATGCAAATTTTTAAAGACTTAAAATATCGGGATGTAAAACCATTCAGCCTATGTATGTATGTATGTGTGTGTATACACATATATGCATATATACATTTTATTATGAAAATACATATCTGCATATATGCATGTGAATATACACACATGTATGTATTTTCATAATGAAATCAGTGTTACTTTTTTTTCCTTGGTACTGGGGATTGAACTCAGGGGCACTCAACTACTGAGCCAGATCCCCAGCCCTCTTTTGTATTTTATTTACAGATGGGGTCTCACTTCAAATCAGTGTTATTTTTGAACATGAATTAAAAAGAAAAAATAACGCAGATGGTATCTCTTTTTGCCTGTGCCCTACTAAATCAGTTTATACTTTCCAAGTTTTCTGTTGGCCTTAGTTTCTCCCTGATGCACTGAGCTTAACAATCCCAGAGCATCAACACATATTCACCAAAATGAGTCTGATTTTCCTACACTACGTCCATCAGGCCTTCAGGACTTAAGTGTAAGAATACAGATGCAAAATGCACAGTAATGGGATAAATTTCAAGTCCAGGAAACTGTCACAAATGCTACCATGACCATCATCTATGGATTTACTCTTACCTCAAGTTGGAATATCTATGCATCTAAACCCATCCCAAGAATTTAATGCAGTGAATCAACAATTATTCTCATTAAGTACAATGAATTCCTAGGAAACTTGTTATATATTAACCAGTCATTCCTTCCTCAATGTGATTTTATGGACCATATAATCATAATCTAAGAATGTATAAATTCACAAGTATTAAAATTCCCATTTACACTGCAAATAAAATTTACAATTAAAAACTAAAAAGACATGGGGCTGGGGTTGCAGCTCAGCAGCAGAGCACTTGCCTAGCATGTATAAGGCACTGGGTTTGATCCTAAGCACCACATAAAAATAAATAAATAAATAAGAGTATTGAGTCCATCTATAACAAAAAAAAAAAAAAAAAAAAAAAACTAAGAAAACAAACAGAAGGGGGGCTGAGAGCATTACTCAGCAGTAGAGTGCTTGCCTTGCATGTGAAAGGCCTGGGTTCCATCCCAAGCAGCAAAAAAATAAATGAAATGAAATTTAGAAAAAGACAAACTAAACCTCAGTAAGGTCATTCACAATAAGGATATAAAAGTGTAGTTTAGGGATAAATTTTCTACTTCAAAGCACTGCAATAAAGAAACCATGAGATACATGAAGATACTGTGTAAAACTTTAAATATTGACCCCTTTAATGTCAATGTTGACAACTAAAGCTTACTACAATAAATGAATGCTTTATATATACATTAATTCATTTAGTCAATGCAACAACTATTCTGGGTCAGTAATATTATTCTCAATTTACAGATGAGGAAACTAAGGTTCAGAGAAGACACACGACCTCCCTGACATCATACAGCTAGTAAATGGCTAAAAAAGATTACAATCCAAGAAGCCTGGTCCTGGAGTCACACCCAGTCTATAATCCCACGGCCCTCTGGGTGATCTCCTGCATTACACCAATCAGCAGAGACATTAACAGGAAATAGTCTAACAACAACACCCTGCTTTGGAAGGCTATGTAAGATCTGTCCTAAGAAAGAGAATAACTAAGGTTGAAGAGATATTTTCTGATATAACTAAGGTTGAAAGACATATTCTGATATCAGTGGTCCCAATGCTTTGTCAATGTTGGGTCAAGTTTTAAGCATCTCTGGTTGTGTCATGTGTAAAACTATTCTTTTTTTTTTTTTTTTTTGTATTTGATTAGAGACAGGGTCTCACTGAGTTGCTAAGTGCCTCGCCATTGCTGAGGCTGGCTTTGAACTCGCGATCGTCCTGCCTCAGCCTCCCAAGTGCTGGGATTACAGGCGTGCGCCACCCGCGCCCGGCTTGTAAAACTATTCTTAATCCCTTATTTGTATGTTGCTTGGGCATGATTCTTCCACTTCCATTAGTAAGGTCATACACAACTGGGGATACAGCTCAGTTGGTAGAGTGCTTGCCTCACATGCACAAGGCCCTGCGTTCAATCCTCGGCACCGCAAAAAAAAAAAAGTAAGGTTATACACAGAGCTCTGTTTAGAGATAAAAAGAGTAATTTAAAAAATAATTTACACTTAACATCACCAGGAATATATCATCATTAATAAACCTACTTTTTTATCAGACCATTCTGTTTGTGAGAAATCATGTAAAAAGTTACCAAAATGATTTTGACTACAATCTTAAATCTTTCCTTTCCTTCCAAGTCTATGTTTGTGTGCTAGCATGGCGGAGGCGTACCTTATAGCCAGCCAACCCTTTCCCTTCCTCCACTGACTGAATGACTTTACCCAATACCGCATGGAGGGCTCGGTGACTGCCCTGAAGGCCAAAGCAAGACTGGTGTGATGATCTCAAGGCAGTCAGTGTCTCCATCAGTGAACAGCTTAAGGGTGGCCAAAGAAATCCCAATCATCTTTGCCACTGAATGGTCTAGGAGTGAGGCCTAGCCAGAGATTAAGTTTTACCAACAATAAGGGCCTCTCCTTCCACAAATTTACTAAGTGTAAGTTGGATTAGAGGATCCTCCTTGGTAAGGAAGAGAACTAAAAGAAGGCTCCTTTCACACTGCTCCTTCTTTTCTGTTTGGGAGACTGGTACAGGAAGAGTGGTGAGATGACAGCCATCTTGTGACCATGAAGGAAAAAGGATTAAGGATAGCAGAATAGAAACTAAGAAAGAACTTAGATCGTTGACAACCTTATTAAAACACTAAATAATCACAGAAGCTTCCAACCAGACTCACGTAAAATAATTAAATGTCTTCATGTCTTAAGCCTTAGTTAATTAAGTTCTGTTACTTGCAATTCAAAGTATCTTGATAGAGTTCCTTGATTAGCAAGTAAATTCTACACAGTAAACTGATGAATATTACCAAATAGGACATAATCCATAAAAGGAATAATCTGAAATTTATTGCATCTTATATTCCACTGGTCAAAATTAAAACCACTCTGATGTTTGTTTGTTTGTTTTTTCCAGTTGAAATGCTTTATCTGAAAAGTAATACATCATAAATTCGTGGGAAATAAGAAATATTTTCAAAAAATAGAAAAATCTTAGGAAAACAAATATATGTTTCAACTTTTCAAACACTGGGACTGTAGAAACTTTACTGTGATTTTTTAAATATTTAGGATAGTTATGTACAGCTCTATATGGATTTTATTTTATTTATTTTTTTATTCTAATTTGTTACTACATGTTTGCAGAGTACATTTCATTTCGTATTACATATAAGGAGCACAATTTTTCAAGTTGCTGATTTTATGTAAAGTATTTTTACAACAATTGTATCTTCATACATGTATTTAGGGTAATCATGGATAACTCAGTCTGCTATTATTCCTATCCCCTTACACCCCTCCCCCCTCTTTGTTCTATTTAAAGTTCTTTCATTCCTCTCATCCCCACTCCCTTGCCTTTATAAGTTAGTATCTTCATATCAAAGAGATCATTCGACCTTTGGTTTTTTTGGGATTAGCTAACTTCACTTAGCATTATTTTCTCCAACTCCATCCATTTACCTGCAAATGCCATAATTTTATCATCTTTTAGTGCTGAGTAGTGTTCCATTGTGTACATATACCAAAGTTTCCCTATCCATTCATCTGCTGACGGCATCAGGGTTGGTTCCACAATCTAGCTATTGTGAATTGTGCTGCGTATTTTGTATTTTTAAAACTACTAGGTTTCTTTTTTTCTTAAGAAAAATTTTCCTAAGAATGTTAGATAATATGCTAATATACAAAAGTAATATACATTCCTCAAGCTTTTTATGTGTCAGCTAGAGCACTGAATTAAAGAAATGTTAACTCTACCATTTACACAGTATTTAACATAGAAAAAGAGCCATTCAATTTTATTTGAAAAAAAAAAAAAGGCTACAGAAAAACATTGTATGAACACTGCTTAACATTTGTGTTACAAATAGAAACATAAGGGAGGGGAAAAGGGGATAGAAATAATGGCAGACTGAGTTATCCATGATTACCCTAAATTCATGTATGAAGACACAATTGTTGTAAAAATACTTTATATTAAACGAGAAACTTGAAAAATTGTGCTCTTTATATGTAATATGAAATGAAATGTACTCTGCAAACATGTATAACAAATTAGAATTTAAAAAATGAAAAAAAAATAGAAACATAAGTATAAACAGAAAGAAGGTTTTAAAAGATTTGTACCAAGCCAGTCTTGATGACACATGCCTCTAATCCCAGCTACTTGGGAGGCTGAGGCAGGAGGATTGCAAGTTTGAGGCCAACCTCAGCAATTTAGTGAGGCCAGCAACTTATCAACACCAGGTCTCAAAATAAAAAATAAAATATAAAAAGAGCTGCGAGTGTGGCTCATTGGTTAAGCACCACTGGACTCAATACCTAGTACCAAATAAAACAAAACAAAACATAAAAAGATTGTTTATGTTTATCTCCAGGAGTAACATTTATTTTCTTTAGGCTTAATCATCTCCCCTAAATTTCCTACAGTATGTTAAAGTTCTTGTTCCATACCTATTCATAGAAAGCAAAAACGATAACTGATAAAATTTTATTCCTTTAAAAAATATTTCTGGGACAGTATACATCTTGCTTTATCAAAATGAATCCTACTACTCTTTTATATTAAATAAAATCTTTTTTTTAAAAAAGATTAAATGTATATCTCCATACTTCCAATACTCCAGACTCCAGATGCACATAATTTAGTTAATAAAACAATATGCACATTTTTTCAGAAAGTCAGATAAAAATATTAAATCATTAAAATAAGCTGAACTCACAAAAAAACAGGAATAATACTTTTCATTTTTCAAAATAAAAACATAAAAAAACACCACCAATATAAGCTAACTTTTGAAGACAACTGGCAAACTATGGATGGTCTGACCTAAAATTAATGAAAACATAATTTATAGGATACTTTAGAAAAGTACAACATCCCAAATGTTCCCAGATATTGCATATCAACAAGACATATGGAGCTGTTATATTGTAATTACCTAAGGAAAACAGTTTAGATCTATTAGAGGCCGCTCAGACATAATAAACCACAAGCATAAAAAAAGCCTATGTTCTTTCCACTGAGTAAAATTTAATCATGAAGGAGGCATCAAGTTGCACCCACATTTTATTAGTTGGTAGGACAAACAAATTTCCCCAGCTTTAGAATCTCTGTCCTGGTCCCTCCAGCACTACTGGATGTGCGGGTGGGGTTATTCCATAATTGGTGTGTTATTTAATCCATGTGATAAAAATTTAAAGAATTTTTAAAAATTAGGGGCATGGCTGAATTCTCCATATGAAATAACACCAAATCTAAGGCCAGTGCATTGATCTCATCTTACTGTAACAGCAAGACTGAAGGTTAGGAGGAACATCTGCCAGATTTAAAAAGAATAAGTCCAAAAGTATAGGTTTATTTTTCAAATACTAAAGTATTTATTTTAGTATTAAAATTGAAGATTATTTTCAAAATTAAGTTAAATATTAGTATGTGAAAATTCTTACTATTTTAAAAATCAAATATACAACTATATAATCTTTCTTCTTTCTATTAGAAAGGGATTGAATCTACATATTCACAGTAACCACTCTAGTCACAACACTTTAAGTATAGTAAACTATAATTTCCATGTCAGATATGTGGCCACAAACTATGAAACTATGTATAAATGTTATGCTTTATTTTGGGGTAGTTAACTTTAAAATTTTCTTAAAATGAATTTCCTTAAGAAAATGTTTCCCTTAGAAAAAATTGCCTGTGAAAAGAGAAATGTGCATTTTCTACTCATACTACAGAAGGAAGTTATAAATATTCAGTACACTAAATTGTTAAATTTACTATAAGAAAAATTATTTTATGAGGAAATAGTATTTTAGTGCTCTTCAAGAAACATCAAGTCTAATATACCTAAAACATTAATTATACTAATTCAACTAGCATAGAACTTATTAGAATATCAATTATACTAAGACTAATTTTCTGTAGCATTTATTTTCTATAAGTAAAAAATAAATCTATAGTAAAATAGCATTTTCTTATTCTCTAATATGGTTTGTTTTCTTGCATCCAGAAATCATTGAGATGTCTATAACTGAACAATGGAATTTTGTCTACATTTAGACAGAGGACTGAACAAAAAGATCATCATTGAATCATTTAGAGATTTTTTAACAATTGTTTCTCATAGATTTTGAACTTTCTCCTTTAACCTCCCTTTTCCCTTACCTGTGCCCTGCTTTCTGAAATGGACAGTCAACAGAAGAGACTAGTATGAAAGGGCAAATTCTAGATTTAGTCTAACTTCCTAGAGCCTGGCTAACCTGGTCAACTACAGGGTAACAAAATGTAAAACAAAACGATAACCCTATTTTTTCTGTATACTCATAGGCAGTCCTCCACCTCTCTCATTTCTCTGAGAGAAGTCTGGAAGAGTTCAAAACAAGGACCCAGGACTGACCAGATCTGCTCCTCAAAGCAGTCCTAGGAAAAGCCCTGCCATTGTGCCCATCTAGACTCCTGGGACTTCTGACCAGACCAGACATACCAGGCTCTCTCAATCCACAGAGCCTGGCCTCTGGACAGGGCACACTGGCCCCTTATGTATGTCCTTCATTTCAGAATGTAAGGAGACCCCACTTGGTCCACTAAATCAGACACAGTCAACTGGGCATTCTGTAGTGCTAGATAGATCTGCTGATGATATACCCCAGGTATGTGTGCAGCGTCTGTTTCCAGGTGCCATCAGGTCCCTGAGCCAATTATCCGATTCATTTTGTCTCTCGAGGGACAGGTTTATGTTTAATCTTTTATCTCTATTAGATTAGATGACTATTGTCCCTAGAGAACCTTTGCCCCATTAGACACATTCCTGAGCCCATACATAAAAATAGCAATGTTAATGTCTTTTATCAGTCTCCCTGAAAGAATATGACCCTTTCCTACTTAAAATTTTTAAAAAAGTATAATTTATTATTTGGAGAAAGAAGTTTAATGTAACATCAACAGTATGGCTCATTTCTATCTTAATCTAAGAAAGTGTATTCATAAGAATGTACAGTTCAATGTCCTCAAAGACTGCCTTTACATTTAACTATATTGCTCAATTTAATGGTAATTCAAAAATGCATTTGTTTTTACAATACATTTTGCTATCCGACACTAGATAATTGTAAAATGAAACTAAATTATTATGAGAATCATAAGCACATAACAGCTAATGGAAAATAGGACAACACCCATCATCACCCCACTCACACAGTCCCAGAATGTAACATAAATAGATTACAGAAAACAGGAGCAACAGAAGGAGGAAAAAATAAATAAATAACCAACATTTTGCCACCTTTGCACTATTTTTTGCCATTTTGGCATTATTTTCTTCCAGTTTCTTCTTTCTTATGCATGCAATTCCACCCTCCCTTACCCACTTCAAAGGAATCTTTTTTTTTTTTTAATGTCACTTCTTTCTGATTGGAGTAGATGACTTGAATAAGTAAAAAAGTACTACTAGATTCCAATATTAGCAAGAGTTCACTAAGAATCAGTCACACTAAACTGATACCATTCCCCTCTTAAAAGTAAATTTAAATGAAGAGAGTAAAATAAGTATTTTTTAAAGCAGTGGACAGTCTCCCATGATTCACTTAAGAAAATAAAAATATGTATGGGACTTGAAAGTGAATGAAAGCCAGGCATCCCTCTGTTCAACACACACTGACTGCAACTCTATGCTAAGTTCTGTGGTAGGTAGTGATTTCAACACTAGAAGAGAAAACAGTAATCTGTTTATGAACCAAGCGCTGCAAAGCACAAGGAAGGATTTCAAATGGGTGGGAAGAAAAAAGACTTTGGAATTCAAATCTGAATAAGCAGGTGTAGGATAAGGGCTGCTTCAACAGGTAACACTAGAGAGGTAATCTGGAGCCAGGTATCGAATGGCCCTTCAAACCTTTTCAAATAACTTGGATTTGTCCTACAGACAATGGGAAACCACTGAAGGTTTTTCACTCCTAGAGTGACAGCATGAGATCTGTGACTGACTTAGATAATGCAGAAGACTATAGAAGAGGAGGAGTCAGGGCAGTGACGGAGGAGGCACAAGGGAACCAGAAGGCAGCCATGGCTGATAAAATGAACAGGTGGGAATGTAACTGAGAAACAGCACAGGGGACTGGGTTGTGGATTAGAGATGAGAGAGGAGGGAGGTTGGGTGCTGAATTATGTCTTTCTCTCTGTGTAGTGACATAATAGCAGGGCAACCGAGGAAGAGGAGATCAGTGGTTTTGAGAAGAGAGCCCCAAACAATGCGGGACAGAACCAGGGTAGGGCAGTGCTTCTACACCTGTCTGGACCCCTCCACAGACCTGCTAAATCTCAATCTCTGGGATGCTACCTGTGCGTGCATATTCTAGGGACACAGACTGCAGAGAGTCTGCCCCAAATATCTGCTTAAGGATCACAAAGACAAAGCACTTTTCTCAAACATTTTTTTTTGCCCTGCATTTCCCTCTTATCAGTAGAAAAAGAATTTCAGTGATTACAAGGAACTAGAGAAGAACCAGGTACCAAAGTGCTACAATCAGATGCAGTATCAGCAGTCCCAAAATATAGGTTCAAACACTTATTTCTAAAAGTCTGAATTCAAGAAGAGTAACTGAAAACAAACACAACTCAAGACAACTCTGATGGTTCAGTGGTTTTAAAAATTTTCATATCGTCTTGTACAGGAGTTTTGGAATGTTCCAGAGCTCTGTGTGGCAGTATACTCAATTAGAACCCCACCCCCATCCCTGTACAAACCTCTAATACAGACCTGCTCCTTTGGATGCACAAGTGCCAAATTTTAGTAAGCTTTAAGAAATCTCTTAGTGGTTTCCAACTATATAATTCTTCATTATTTGAAGGCCTATTTTTTTTTTCCCCCAGAAGTATCTGTGCGGATTACCAGTGGACTGCAGATGACAATTGGGGAACGGATTTGAAAAGAAGGCCTAGAAAGGTCATAAGGGACATTTTCATCTATAAATATGGGAAAGTGGGGAAGAAAATGCAGCCAGTGTCACAACTAAGAGTCCTAATCAAAACTAGGGCTCATGGAGGACCAATAACCTTCCTGTCAATATGGAAAAGAATCTTCAGGTCAGTGGGAAAAAGAACCTTCAAGCAACCAGAGGCCCTGCAAGTGGAATGGGCTGAAAGGGGATTCTCAAGGAAGTCCTCTGAACCTGGATGACTTAAGTCAAAATCAGAGCATTGCTTCACTGGGTGTTGAAACCACAAATCCTAAGTATGTACAATAGGACATATGAAACAAGAATCACTGCAGTTGACAGGGGCCCAGTGGGTCAGTCCACTTATGAACTACGAATTATTGGCCTGGAGACTAATTATAAAACTCCAGAAGTGGCCAGGCACGCTGGTACACATCTGTAATCCCATCAGCTCAGCAGGTTGAAGCAGGAAGATCGCAATTTCAAAGCCAGCTTTAGCAACTTAGCAAGACCCTGTTTCAAAATAAAAAATGAAAAGGGCTGGGAATGTGGCAGTGGCTAACCATCCCTGGTTCAATCCCTGGTACCACAGGAAAACAAACAAACAACAAAACACTAATAGTAAGAAAACAAAGAGAGCAAGCTGTCCATGCAATGCCAACTCCATGAGTGGACCAGCAGCTAGCAGGGAAATGAATACAGATGGAAGAAGCTTCTTCCTCCCCATTCCAACCAAGGTGTGATGGTCTCCTATTTTACTTTATTAAAAAACACAACAGCCAGGCCTTTGTCACTGAAACAAAAGAATTATTAAACAATAACCAAGGACTCCTTAAAGCATAAACTTGCAAACTCAAAATCCCCAAATTTTTAGCCACTATCATTTCACTGATTGACAGTGATTTTTATCTTCAACGTGTAACATACACAAAAACTGCACACTTTTATTCAATAAATGATTACCTGAGACAATCTTGGGCATTTTATAGAAAATAAATTTGTCCTGTAATCCCAGCACTTGGGAGGCTGAGGCAGGAGGATCGCGAGTTCAAAGCCAGCCTCAGCAAGGGTGAGGCACTTAGCAACTCAGTGAGACCCTGTCTCTAAATAAAATACAAAAAAGGGCTGGGGATGGTCGAGTGCCCCTGGGTTCAATCCCCAGTACCACAAAAAAAAAAAAAAAAAAAAAAAAAGAAAATAAATTTGTAATCATTGTCTATTACTAGGGCTGCCTGTTTGTTATGCTGCACTGTTTGTTATGTGGCTTTGAGACAAAGCCATAGCTTCTAAAAAAGCTTCAAAAGGTGTTTAATAAAACTGGCCCCACACTTTTTATTAAACCACATATATATTAACAAGGTTTTCTCTTGCAGAGAACTTTCAAAGTAGTTTGTAGATTTCTTCAAGGCAGAGTTGGTGTCACACTTCTTTGTTCCCCTTGGGGCCCACTTTGATAGTGCCTCCTACATGAGAGGCTCCTCTTCATGTTATTTGCAGATTGATGTATGGCCATTTTCGGTCACCTCAGGAATTTACTTATGATTCCATCTAATTGCCTTTCTGTCTTGATCCCAAAATATCTGGTACAGATGAGAATAATGGTGAAATAAAAATATGTGCAGGGCACCGTTCTAAAGGTTTAATGTACAATATTTTATTTAAGCCTCACAACCAGCCCAGGTAGACTGGTTGACTTCTTCATCATTATTGTCATCATTCCTAATAGCAGTACTGTAATCAGCTCCAATTTTAGAGAGACGACCAAAAAGCAGAGTCTAAAGAGGCTGCCAAAGATCACTCAGCTCCTACATGGCTCAACAAAGATGTGATCCAGCCACACTGGCTCCACAGTCCCTGGGCTTAACCACTTCACTACCATCCCACAGGGAATACCATCGCCACACCTGTAAAAACCTGAAAAATTAAAGCAACTGATAAAAAATTAGTCCAAAATAGGACAGCAATAATCTCCTGTAGCCATACTGTGTAGGCTGAAGTCAAACACACAGAGGATGTCCTTTTCTTTCTGTTCTTCCCCCCTCTTCCTCCTGAGGGTATTGACCTATGGGTTATTTATAAAGAGAAAGGTGTATACACACACACACACACACACACACACACACCCAAGAGAGAAAGAGGGAGTGGGGGGAGAAGGAACAGTTGTTTCTATCAATTTGATGAAAAATATACTCCTATATCATACACTAAACTAGTTGCTAGACCTGCCCTCAACTATGGAAAGTTGGCACTATAAAGGCCACAGAAATCATCTTGGAGAAGAAATTATTTCCACCAGACATCCTAGACAAAAAGCAAACATCGCAGGGCGCGGTGGTGCGTACCTGTAATCCCAGCACTTGGGAGGCTGAGACAGGAGGATCGTTGAGTTCAAAGCCAGCCTCAGCAATGGCGAGGCACTTAGCAACTCAGTGAGACCCCGTCTCTAAATAAAATACAAAAAAGGGCTGGGAATGTGGCCCAATGGTTGAGTGCCCCTGAGTTTAATCCTGGGGTGGGGGTGGGGGGAGCAAACATCCTTAATATATCCCAAGTGTAAACAAATACCCAAGTAGAAAAAGATCAGTACAATAATTTGTAAAAACAAACACAAGGAGAATTTCTGAATCTCCCTACAAATAAAAAAATAATAATAAATAACGAATTAAAACAATGGAATATCACATTTTCCTTACCAACTTGTCAAAGATTTTTAAAATATTTTCACATTCAACATGCTGAAGGGTGTGAATATTGTCCTTCCCTGCCAACGCACAAATTGGTTCACCTTTTCTAGACATATAAATATTATATGCTTTAAAAGAGCATTCTCCTAAACATTATCATCCATATTTATCAAAAAGAAAACATCAGGTAAATGGACAATTAGGTGTTCTTCAGGGGATTATTTCTAATAAAAATAAATAATAGCAACGCAATGTGTTCAGCATTGAGAGTGGGTCGGTCAGTCCAAATAATGAAACATTAAGTAGCCACTGAGGTTTATGGTTTTCATGACAAAAAATATTTACTATGAAAGAGGAAAAAAGCAACATAAAAAAGTATGATGAGATAGTATGTAATATCAAGTGCCCACAGCAGTCTCCAGAACATAGGTTGTTATGTAGCAAATGATCTAAATATACGAAATCCCTGAAAAGGAGACATGGCAAAATAGCAGTTTGCCTCTGGGTAAGAATTAAAAGAATTTTCTTTCCTACATCTTTATATTTTTTAATGTCCTCACTTCTTTTTCCTCTAGTAATGATTTTTCACTGTAGAATCAGGAAAAAGAGGGCTGCCATGTAGCTCAGTGGCAGAGCATTTGCCTGGCCTGCACAAGGCCCGAGTCGGTCCATCCCCAGCACCATAAAAAAAAAAAAAGTATTCTTTCAGTCTTCACATTGTAGGAGCTGACCTGCAAGAAGAGGGAGATTCCCAGCCTACACATATTTTTCTGTCAACAGGGGGTGGCTGTTACCATCAACTATTAAAGCCTGCCCTGAGGTAAGCCTGGCTACTGGCAGTGCCAGATGGATACACAGACTCCCAGAGTCTAGAACCATGCTGAGTATGTGAGGTGAATACCACAGAGAAGCAGGCACATAGCATTCTGCAGGCTGAAGCTTTGTAAAAAAAAAAAAATTCCAAATCTGTGCGCCATGGTTTGTTTTCAATCAAACTGTGAATGTTTTGTGGTAGGAACATCATTAAAGGTATCATGACTTTCTGTAATTATAAAAGTGTTGACAGATACTAAACAAGTGATATTCAGAAAGTAGTAATTCTGAATGATTAAAGTATTTACACAGTTTACTGTTTGTGATACCCACTAAAGCTAATACAGGCTTTCTGTAGTTATTCTGACCTTAAGTGTTCAGGATCCACTTAGTGAAAATTATAACACAAGATGTACTTCTCTAGACTAAAACCACGGGAATGCTTCAAGGCAGCCAAGTTTTCAAGTGCATTGTTTTACTGATTGAATATTTATTAGTTATTCAAATGAGGGAATGATTGGCTGTGTGATTCCTGCCCCCATCCAAGCCTCAGGCCTGGAGCCCATTTCTCCTTTTCTAGACCCTACAGGCATATCCCAGACACAGCCCAGACAGTAGTCTGTGATGTAAAAGATAATACACAGAAGGGTGGCTGTGGGGACTTAACATACCAAAGAATGCTTGCAATCATTAAGTATGTTAGTATCAACTACTAGTACCAGTGCTGAGACAGAACAAAATCTACCTTAAGTTCAAAGATCTTTAAAGTCTATGCTAAAAAGTCATAAAGTTGAGAGGAAACTGCAGAAGATGATATTTAGGACACAGTTTTCTTGTAAAATACCTTTTACCTTCTTATAATGATAAACACTGCTAGTCCAGACCTTAAATGCTAAGGGCACCCACAGAATTTGATAAAGACTCAAATACTTAAGAAAGTTTCAGAAGCAAATATTTTCATCAGACTTATTTATTTTTTCTTTAAGTCTCCAAAAACAGAATCGTGAAATTCTTAGCTTTGAAACATTCAATTTCACTGAACTCACTTCACCTGTAAAAGTCAATTACCCCATTTAGGGTAGGCCTAGCAGCTTGAAACCTCCTACATTTTATTTAACATGACTGCGTGTTATGGAAAGAGCAAAGCAACTGAGCCCAAAGACAGGAAAATGTGAGGGTTTTAGCAATTATTAATCATAGGGAAGTTCTTTTAATTGAGCAATGATTGATAAGCCTGAAGTGCTAAATATTTAATTTCTGTAGCTTGAAACTTACCAAAAAAGTCAATTATTTAACTAGTCTTTTTTTTAAAATGACACAACAGTAGAAAGTATTTTGCAACAAATTTTAGAAAAATATGTTCAGCTCAGCAAGAAGTTTTTATGGAATGAAGAAATGGAGAAGAAATGATCTTGCATAGGCACTACTTTCATCATTTTCAAGCCACTTTTAATATATGGTTATGCTCATCTACTTGTATATGTATGTGTTCATCATCTAGGTGAGAGTCTGGGCTCGCGTAAAAGAGAAAAATGGTAAACATGCATTTCATTGATCTTGTCAAGTCTTCAAAGAATGATCCTCTATATTCTCCATAACAATTAACAAGTAGCCAATTCAGAAACTCAGCTTCAAAATTCGAAAGATCATTTCTTAAAAACTAGCTGCAAGGATAGGTATTAATAGAATTAAGGATTAAGCTAGAATATCTGAAATTTATCTTTTAGAAAATGGAATTGTTTCACTTAAAATAAGTGATCACAAACCTCATATACAAAATACATTGTATCAATATTCTCCCTATGATATGGCAATTAGAAAATTTTCAAGAAGTTTTGGAAAGAAAAATATTAAAATATGAAACCCGGAAGGTAACAGAATTATTTTATTATACTTTTATACTAGAAAATCATGAATGATTACCTATCCAATAAAATTGCCTCCAAGCCACATATCTAATTTTTCTCAGCATTTTTTAAAAAACTATAGAATAATTCATAAATCTGTGTTTCATCCTTGGGCAGGGACCATGCTGATCTCTGCAGTGTTCCAATTTTAGTCTCTGTGCTGCCAAAGTGAACACATTTACAGCATTTTATCTAATTTATCTCAGCAGAGATAAGTGTAAGCCTCTTGTACACTTTTTTGTACAAAGTACGGGCTTAAAGTTAAATTTCAAAAAAGTTCAAAATGAGTAAATGAATGAATAAAAGATTTTCTAAAAGTCCCTGTTATTCCAATATACTAGGAATAAAGAAAAGTAAAACTAAAAATCATGACTGATCAATAAGAAATAAATCATGACAGTCAGGCATGGTGGTACACACCTGTAGTCCTAAGCAACTCAAAAGAGACTGAAGCAGGAGGACTGCAAGTTCAAAAGCAGCCAGGCAGCCTCAACAATGGAGCAAGACCCTATCTCAAAATTTAAAAATAAAAAGGTGTAGGGATATAGCTCAGTGATACAATGATACAATACCCCTGGACTCAATGCCCACCGCCCCTCAAAAAAAAAAAAAAAAAAAAAAAAAAAACCAGAAAAGAAATGAGCCATGACAAATACTATTGTCCTATGTTTTGGGGATGACTCTTGCACAACAAACTTAAAATTACAAATTCTTGGGTTTTTTTTTTTTTAATATTTATTTATTTTAGTTGTACCCACAATGCCTTTATTTTTACGTGGTGCTGAGGACTGAACCCGGGCCGTGCACATGCTAGGCGAGCGCTCCACCACTGAGCTACAACCCCAGCTCCTCTTGGTTTTTTTTTTTAACTAGCAGGCAAAACTTTTTTAAAAGGGCTCATCTACCTGTAAAATAAATTATTGGAAGTTAAATACAAGTAGAGATGCTGTTTTTAAAAAAGTTCTCTGATGCAGTGGTGCACACCTGTGATCCCAGCAGCTTGGGACAGGAGGCTTCAGAAACTTAGCAAGACCCTAATCAACTTAGCAAGACCCTATTTCTAAATAAAATAAAATTAAATTTAGAAAGGGCTGGGGATTCAGCTCAGTGGCTAAGTACCCCTGGGTTCAATCCCCAGTAGACCGCCCACCGCCCCCCCAAAAATCCTCTGAATACCTACTTCAACAGTACACAAGTACCTGCCTGTATATGAGAATATAGAAAAGAAATTAAGTTATGAGCCTTAATATTACAATAAAGCCAAGCTATGTTTTCATTCAGATTTCCCAGGGTTATCAACAGGAAGATGTATGTGGTATAGGTAACTTTTCCAAGTAAATGCCTGAACCTCACCTAATAAAGATAAATGGAAAGCAAATGGGAGCAGGTGGATTTGAGGCAGGGAATAATAAAGACAGAGCTGAGGCAAATCTTGTGGACTGATGTCTGGTTCCTGTTAATAAAGGGCTGCACATGTGCGTTCACCTGTGCCTATATGAGAAAAATGAAACAAATCATCAAGACAATTTTTGGATAATTAATTTCAGAAAATTAATTATCTGGACCTAAAATATTCCAGACCACTGATGCGAAGATGAATTCTTGAACTGCCATAATACTGCCATACTCAATTTCACTTTCTTCGCTAGCAACTAATTATATAACTATTCTATGCCTAAGTATTTCCAAGTCTCCATCTTGCTCATAGCTTTTCCACTATCTGAGTTAAAGACTCACCTTTTCAAGGAATAATGCAAAGCAACTCTTGGATACAGAGTGGTCAACTTTAGAATTAGATCTCTAATGTACCTTAACAATTTTGGAAGCATCAAAATACAAGCAGCAATCTTCCGGAGACCACAAAATTGCTAATTTAACAACAGGTCTTAAGTAAGAATTTTATCACCATACAGTAGCTAATGCAAACACATAGACGGATAATATAGTTACAAAACAATCTAAGTTAAGGTGTCTTTTATCCTTGGAAAGCATTACATGAATATAGATCATTTCTTTACTTTCTTTCTTTCTTTTTTTTTTTTTTTTCCCCTCACTTTCCCTAGTCTTGAACCCAGGGGCGTTTTAACCAGTGAGCCACATCCCCAGCCCATTTTTTATTTTTTTTTTTTTTTTTTGAGACAGGGTCTTCCTAAATTGCTCAGGGCCTAAGATGCTGAGGCTGGCTTCAAACTTGTGATACTCCTACCTCAGCCTCCTGAGCGGCAGGAATTACAGGCCTGCTCCACTGGGCCCAGCTATACATCATTTCTTGAAAGATACATGAAAGTTCAAATCAAAGTTCTCATACAACTTTTTATTTTTTTCAGGATCACAACACAGATCACATTTTTCTTTCTATACATTTTCTGGCTTCTTGCTCTTAAACCAGCACACAGGATACCTATATCCCAGTGATTTCTAAAATTTACTGAATGACACACTGAATTCCTCAAACTTAAGACTTTTCAATCTTAAGTATAATAAACTGCAAATCTCCCAAGTAAGTAGCAACAATATAAGGAGAATAACAGGAACACAGTATTTTCCTAGACAGCTGACCCAAGCCATATTTGCTGTGATGCTAATAATGACTAAATGAAACTCTGGCCTATTCTGTTCTGTGGCCACAGACTGCACTATTTTCCAGCCATCTTTCTGGAAGAGCATGCAGCACATCACATGTGAATTTAAGGGAGCAATTCAAAGTAATTCTCATTACAGGAAAAATAATGACCTAGTACTATGCCTTCATTTGAAAAGTTCCATCAACCTTATGTTGCTATCTTTTGAGTAAAATACTAATGTAGGGTTACAATGCTCTTTATAATTCTTGAATCCTGAAATTGTACTTCTGTTACTTTCTAAACCTCATATATAAGAGAACATATAGATGAGCAACTCCTTTTAAATTCTTGACATTTTTTCCTTAGGTAAAATCAAATTTGTGAATAAAAGGTTTCCTCTGCAAGGACAAAATTTAATTCTAGAAATTTCTATCTCATAACTTTATAATGAATACAGAACATAAAAACAATAAATTCCTTATAACCATCAGCACAGTAAGAAAGAGAGCAGAAAGTCAGAAAAAAGTACAAAGCACTGAAAGGCTGGATGTGTGAAGGATGCCAGGAGAGGGGGGAGGGTTTCATGAGGTTCTAGGCAAGCCCTCTGATGACGTCACCTCACATACATAATGTTACAGCAGTCAGCACAGGCCTCCTGCTTTCTTATTGGTGAACACTGTGTCAGCCGACATCAGAAGATAATCATCATTGGCTAGACAATTACAACCGGAGCAACTAGCATCCACTGCTGTTAGCACAAACCTGGCAGGCTGCTGAAAGAGGAGAAAGCAGAGCCTGGCTTTCCTTCTCACTCAATGAATTTTATGTTGCCTTACCAATCTTTTCCCTTGCTAGCAGCACTCACAAATTAAGTCAGCTATTAGTGAGAATAACAGGTAAAGGCCAGACATCTCATAAAAGAACAACATGTCTCTATTTTCAATGTTGTAAAATCACAAGGGCTTTTCAGTGTAAAATTGGAACTCAAAAACACTACTTGGAGCTAAAAGCAGGCAATTTCCTCTACTTCATGTAAGAAACTCTCACCAGATAATATTACTCAAGATATTTTTAACTGGATATGTACTTTTAGGATGTGGTTCAGGATGATTCTCCAGGGATATACTTATTACTTCCCATTTTTTGCTAATTTATTATATATGAAACTATTTGATACAAAAACTTTTAAAAACCTATTCACTTCATGTCTAGGCCAATGAATATCGGTTTAAACATTAAAGCAATAAACTTGATAAACTTGTGTCAGTCCAACCCTTTAAAAGTATACAAAAACACCACTCCAAATGGGGCCCCATTCCCTGAATGTTGGCTGCGTAAGCAGGTCAGAATTATAGGATGTGTTTAACAAATTCTTACTCTAGAGATCCTCTTAAATGATGTTTGTTAGCCCAGCCCAAAATGGCAAAGCACCATTCCTGGCCCTTCTCACAATTCTTCAAAAGCCTGTGTTGCTCATTTATGACAGAAACATTCTAATTCCCCAAATTAGCAAGTTTTGTTTGAGGCTACATCTAAGAGATTTTTAATGACAATTACAAATAAGTTCTCAAAAGACAGGATAGAAGCTTTTCTCCATGGTCTTTCTTCCAGAAGTTATTTTAAACCATTTTAAGGGAATGGGTCTGAGAAAGTTAAGACTCTGTAGTTTCCTAAAATTCTCCCCTCCCCAAGAGGGTCTAAGCCCTCCTGCTAACAAAGGAAATTTTTTTTAAAAAAATCTTTTTTCTTATACACCTATTTGAAGATTTTTTGGGGGGGCTGTTTTAGGTTTTTTGGAGGTAGGGACAGTTCTAAAATTGGATCACCAGCATATTGGGAGAAATGCACTGGGGTAAAAAGAAGAAAAAGCAAGACAATTAGTGTCAAGAGGAGTTACAAGGAAGGTGTAACTGCCAGCAGGGTTCTTGAACTGTAATATGCAATCCGTGTACATAAAGTTAACAAAGAACAAGGCAGGAAGAGAAAAATCACAAACTGATTATAACACGGATTGAAAATGCAAGGGGAGGTCAAGCATGTTAAATCTGGGGTATATTTTAATTTAAATCACTGGATAGGCATCTTCCCAAGCATCTATCAGGTGCTTTGAACAATCAAGAATGGAAAGGATTGTGCCCTAAAGATCTGATGGTCTGGTAGAGGGTACAGGTATTTATGTAAATACCCACGTATATAAATAAGTGCCAGGAAAAGATATTGCCAGAATACAGATAAAGAGCCAGAAGGAAACAGTGGTCAGGGCTTAACAGGCAAACAGATTGGTGCATTTTTGCCCATTTCAGTCCTGTGAGTACTAATTCAGCGAATGCAGAGAAGAGGCGGGAAATGGTCCTGGGACAGGCATAGGAAGTGGCCTTAGAGAAAAAGCAACAAACAAATAAGAGGCAGTATCGACCGCGGTGGTGTAATGAAGAGCTAACAGTGAATGGAATCAGCCGGCAGGGCAAGTGGAAGCAGACTCCGGAAAGGCAGATCCAACCAGGAGGCACCAAGTCATGGACACGGTGAACATTAAAAATGTAGAGCACACGGGGCTACTGGAGGAGAAAGATAGGCACAAGTAGTGCAACATGAAAGGATATGAAATATAGCCGCAGAGAAGACCAGAGCCCTAAGCCGGCCAGGAGTTCCCTCGCTCCAGGCGTCCGCCGGCTTGGGTCACCGCCCCCTCCCTGCCTTCAGCGCCACCCTCTAAGCGGGAGGAGGAAGTGCATCTAGGGAAGCACCCAGGTGGCAGGGGCCCCTGGGGGCTCGTCTTCCCCGAAATGCCCAGGTCCCCTAACATCTGATCTCCAACGACAACCGGACTCGAAGTATACAACCACCTTCGGACCCAGCCCCGGGGGTCTCTGCCTTGATGGCCCGGGAAGGCACCTAGCCCCGCACCCCGTGCCTGCTGCACTTCCCGTCCTTCTTAGCAGCTCGTGCTCCACTAGTAAAATACGGTCTGACCGGACGCGGCCCTCGGGCCTTCGGCCCACGGCACGCCGCAGCCCGCCCACCAACCGCGGCGCCCGCCCCCGGGCAGGCCCAGCCCTGCTGGCGCGCGCGGGCAGGGGAAGGCTCCGCCCGGATGCGGCCGCAAATGGCCAGTGGGCCCGGGGCCGAAGGGCTGGAAACTAAGGGTGCACGCCTGCCGGGAGGTGAGAGGAGAGTGGCGCCCGTGCTTCCTGACGCAGATTTGCGACTCCAGGGGGCTGAGAAAGAATAAGTTGAACCCCTTTCCCCAGCCACCGGCCCGCGGCACCCCCTCCTACGGCACCAGCCCGCCCCTGCCCGGAGCGCGCCAGCTTCTCCAGTTTCCCATTGATGAGCGGAGGGAGGGAAGGCAGATTCCGCTCGCGGCGGCGGAATCTCCCAGCGCCCCAGAGACCCTAGGGTACGACCCTCCACTATCAAGCCCCAGGAGGCGGCCGGCCACTGCCCAGCTATGGGGAACGTTTTGCTTGCACTTTACGGAAAGCCAGACCCGGGATTAAGGGAAGGAGGGGAACGTCTGCCACAGCTCAGTCTAATAGGCAGAAGCAAGCCGAGTACAACCTCTGTTGTACTGTTAAATATTGCAAGGTGACACAGGATCGCCTCCTACACAGGGATTTTCAAAAGGACTAGGGGAGGAAACACAGTAAACAGGAAAGATGTTTTCCCCGATGAGAAGTTTTTCTGTGTAAGAGCTCCCAAGGACTCTTCAGACCGAGGGGTTTCTAATCTGTGTGCCTGAACTCCAACCAGCAGCTACGCGCTGAATTAGAAGTGAGTGTGTCCAAAAGGCGTTTCCATAAAACAGAAACTTAATAATGGCGTGGCTCCACTCGTTCGGGTTCATTCATTTTTGTTACAGTTTTCATTGTCCCCTCCTCTCCGCCCCTCCACCCCCGGTCTCTTTATGAAACCGGAAAGGGATCCGCGTGGGGAAAGGGGTCCTAGAAAGGAGGCATCCGGCTGGGGAGCGGCAGCAGACAGAGGAGGGCAGTGAAGTAGGAGAGCTGCAAGGAGAAAGGAAGGACACGAGGGATGGGGAGATAGCAAGGACCAGAGCCGAGGGCGGCGGGTGGGAGAGGGTTAAAAAAGCCAGCGACAGGGTCCTCCCTTCATTGCCCCCTTCATTGCCTTGCACAGTTCGGTCGCGAGAGGCCAAGCAAAAAAAAAAAAAAAAAAAAAAAAAAAAAAAAAAAAAAAAAAAAAAAAAAAAAAAAATCCCAAATCTAGATAAAAACCAGGAGGTAGCACATGTGGGGAATCCGGACTGTGGCATCTCTCTCGCCTTCCCTGTCGCGCACACATCACTCCTGGCACACATATATGTTCTATGTTATATAATCTATAATAAAGATGCTTGTTTAGTTGCGGTTCACACAGGGTACCCACCGACCTCGCGCTTCATGCAGCCCCAGTGTCTCCTAGACCAGGGAACTCCGCGTTTGGCTAGCTGCTACCCGCGATTCACCGCTCCATTCACGCCCAAACAGGGAAATACCGACATTAATACACTCCAGGGAGACGCACAGGGCTCCCGGGAACAGTACCACGCGAAAGCATCACCTACCAGTTTTCCTGCATCCATTGGATCGCTTCATTCTCGTTGAACTGCTTTTCGAATTCATATTCTTGTAAAGTCAACACTGACATGTTCATTGGGGCTGATCTTCGGAGTCACTACGTGTTCTCTACACAAAATAAAATAATCTGTAAAGCGCTTGATTTCGAGTGCTCTCCTGTCTACTTCCCCCACCCACCCCCCTAGGTCTTCCCCCGCCGCTCAGTCTCCGGCAGTCGATCTCTCTCCCAGCCTCTCACAGCTACATCCAGGGTCGAGCATTGCCTGTGCCACGGCTCCCCGGTCCTCGCTCTGGGCTCTCCTCCTCCCGGCGTCCGCATCCACCGTAGGAGGAAACGAATGCCTTGCGGTCTTAGTGCCCGCACGTTTGTCCATCACGCTTTTTACTCGTCTACGGGGAAATCTCCTCCCCCTCATGCGATCGGAAAATTAACCCCTTGCCAGGGAGGGCGCGAAAGAGCGAGACCTCTCCCCGCCCAGGGGGCAGTTTTGTTTACGCGAAGGTGGTTGGAGGAGTGGGGGAAGGGCTCGGAAAGGAAGGAAGTGCCCTGGAGGTCATCCACAAACCCCAGTCCCAACCTCGTGGGCCTTTTTGCCCTCTCTCTAAATGAAGTTTCAGCGTGCGGAGCTCAGCCCGGAGGCGCGTGGACCCACGAGCCTGGAGAGTAAACAATTGGGAAATTGTAAAACCTGCCAGCTGCTAGACAACTCCAGACGGCTCTCAAATCGCACGTGAAGGGAAGGCAGGTCCTCCTCCACCCCTCTGGACCGTCCAGGACCACTCTCACCCCCACCCGGGAGCTCTGGCTTTGACTCACGTTTTCCAGGGGCCGGCTGGCCCGCAGAGCTCTTTAATCGCGTGCAGACGAGGGGATGATGAGGATGAGGACGGTGGAAAGTCAAAGGAGACTAGGAGCCGGAAGTGGAAGGAAGAGCAGAGGGGCATAAGTGGAGAGTTTGGGTACCGGGAGAGGGATAATTAAGGAACCGAGGCAAAGGAGGAAAGGAACTTAGCATATAGAACTGGACCAACTGGTCCAATGCAAAAAACTATTTGTATGCACGACTAATTTTGCTGTATTTATTGTACATGTAGGTAGAACAGAACAATAATGCTTTTGAAGTGGGCTAAATGTAATGTTGACCACTGCTGAACCCCCAGCACCCTCATTTTAACCTCAACTTCCACATACACTCCCCTTTCTTTTCCTGGAGAGAATAATATTTTCTGCTTTGTAGGTCCCTGCATTTATTTCCCAACAAAAGTTAGGGGAAATGAAATATGAGACACGGAAGTGTCTAATAATCTAGCATTTGTATTTAATAGTAAACAAAAATTAGTAATAATCAGCAACCCATGCATTTAACTTTAAGTACACGTTAGGACCAGGAACACAATATCTTTTCTCTGGTGTCCATTTACCCCACCTACCAAGTAGGCTGAAAAGTGGGAACTGAGATAAATATCTCTGTAAGAGGAAGGTAAAAGAAATTAAAGAAAGAGACAGGGTTAAAAAAAAATTTCAAGCTGGGCGTGGTGGTGCACGCCTGTAATCCCAGCACTTGGGAGGCTGAGGCAGGAGGATCACGAGTTCAAAGCTCAGCCTCAGCAATGGCGAGGCACTTAGCAACTCAGTGAGACCCTGTCTTTAATAAAATAAAAAGAAGGGCTGGGGATGTGGCCCAGTGGTCCAATGCCCCTGGGTTCAATTCCCAGTACCACAAAAAAAAAAAAAAAAAAAAAAAAAAAAAAAAAAAAATCAACATAATATTACACAAATCAAAGGGCTAGACGTGATGATTAGCAAATTAATATATAAGTTGACACACCTAAAGATCCACGTACAGACTTTATCTCTGGTTGGGGTTGTCCTTCTAGAGACTTCTGCAGTACAAGTCAGAGTGACTTCAAAGGTAAGCTCCAGACCAAAACACTTGGCAAAATTGGGCTCAAAGGTGGGTGTGGTCAGATGAAAGATAAAGGTTTTAGTATAGTGCCTGGGCCTACAAGCAATCAATAAATATTTGTGAAGTGAATGGATGATTGATTAAATAAATGAAAGAAATTAGGGAAATAAAAAAGGAATTCAGACTAAGAAAATCCAGGAAAGGCCTAATCGTATGTTGTAAGGAGAGAATTCCTTTTGTCTAAGAAGGATTCAGTTTTTAAATTCATTATTCTTACTAGTCATATAAATGTCAAAGTAATTTGAGAAATTCACATTTGTTTACTATGGTCCTTATTCAAATAACGTCTCTTGCTTAGGTTCCAAAGATGGATTTGGGATTATGTTTAAATTATCTGAATTGGTCATACCTATGTAAAAAGAAAAATTACTCCAAAATGAGAGATAAGTCCCTATCTTGACCTTTCAATAGGACAGTTGTAAAAAATAATAAAGGCTTGAGACAACAAAAAAATTATTCACAACAGGCATGGTTATTGATGGCAAAAACTGATGCTTTATCTGCAAAGCAGTTTGGCAGCTGATATGACAATTTTAATCCACACCATTTTAATTTTCCAGATATTACTTGATCATATACTCATCTGAACTCTTGCAACTTAGTGGAGAATAAGACAGACAGGGGTCCTGCTGACTTGAGGCTCACATTCCAGAGGGGAAGAAAAAGCAATTCTTAAAAAGAGTGAAATGCTAAAATTAAAATTAGCATACCATGAAGCCCCAAGAGTGTTCACACCAACCTGGAAGGCCTTACTGAGAAAGTGACTCTTAGTTGAGACCTCACTGACACAGAGCCAGCTACCTCTTGAAGTGTGTTACAAAGAAGAAAAAACATGTACAAAGGCCCTGAGGTAAAGAATGAGTTTGCAACATTGAGGACAAAGGCTGGGGTGATAATCAAGGTGGAAAATTAGGTTGGTGAGTTGGCAGGGATCAAGTGTTAGCCCCAAGTAAACCAAGATAAGGTATTTAGATTTTATTCTAATTGTTAATGGGTGTGTGTGGGGGGGTGGGAGGTGGTGACCTACTAAAGGGTGTTAACATACGGAACAGCATGATAATTTTCAATGATTTCACTGCTAGAAATTTACAGATATATTCACAGAAACATTCTAGATATAGTAATAAGCACAAGATATTGCACTGTTTGTAATATCAAAACACTGGAAATAATAGAGAACTGGTTAAAGAAATGGTGGCAGACCTTGATCATGGAATATTACGAAATCCTTTTTAAAAAATGGTTCTATATGTTGAAACATTGAAAGAGCTTCTTGAAATATGTTTAAGGAAAATTAAAAAGCAAGGTGCAGGGCATTGCACATGGTGCTACATTAAGAAAAACATGTACATTGTGTGTGTGTATATATATATATATATATATATTTTTTTTTTTTTTTTTTCTGAAAAGACAGAAGGTTTTGTTGGTGACATATATTTGGGGAAAGAGCAAATTAAGGGGAATTTCTAACCAACAGTTCACACTGTTTGCATTTCTGCAATATTTGAATTTTCTTACCATGAACTTGCATTTTATTTTTTTAAAAAAGTCAACAGGAGTTAGCTTAACAATAAGGTAACCAGTCACTTTTCTATTTAATTTTTTATATTAAAAAGAATAACATGTGATGTTATAAATAAAATACTTTAAAATGGTAAATTTTTCTAGACTGATTTTAAGTTACAAGACATATTCTAAGATTAGGAAAGATGGAAGAGAATGTTGGGAAGGAGCCCAGCAACACCACTAAGAATTTTTATGAAAAGATTTATTGTGTGTGTTTGTAAGCCATAACCAGATAGGTAGCTAATATTGAGTATAAATAACTGGGACTCAAAAAATAACAGTTAATTTATATTTAGTATTAAATTTTTTTTTAAAGGTAGGCCAGAGGAGAAGAAGCATTTTATAAAACAGAAAGATTTACTGCAGAGATGACTACTAAATAAATGATCCAGATTTCAGTCCTGAGCCTATTACAGACCTAGCTATGAGACCTTAGGGAAAGTAGATTCATCCTTTAATTTCCTTTTCTACATATAAAATAACAATATTTGACCAGATGATCTTGATAACAGCTCAGGATATCTCTAGCATATGAATATGTTAAAATATACACACATTGTTTCTGAGGCCTTTTCACTCTAACTTGCTTTACTAGACCTCTTTTCATAGGCAAACTCCAACCAAGGTGAACCACTTGACATCTCTAAGCATGTTAAGCTTTGCGCCATTGGTGCTTTACCTTTGCTTGGGATATTCTTCCCTCCCAACCTAACTCCCATTTCTGCCTGTTGAATTCAGTCCACTTTTGGAGTACTGATATGCTACCCCACATCTGAGGCCTTTTCTGTCCTCAAAGGCTTTTCTCTCTGTTGCCTCTTATACTCTTGAAGTTTTTGTTATCATGACTCTGATAGACCTTAGTTTAGTCCTTAAGGGTCTTGGCCTCCTCACTCATCCTTTCCCCTATAGGAGATTATAATTTTCCTTAAGCACAGAGACAATGTCTACTGATTTATTAATTTCTTAGAACTTTCATGACAAATTACCACCATCACCCTAAATAAGAACAAAGAGATTCTCCAAAAATAATGAGTTTATTCCAGAAGGAGCAGGGCAGGTGTACTATGCATGCCATGGTAAACTATGTGTGTAGTCAGAAGGCAAAGGTTTTTAAAAACAAAGGTTTTTAGAGGCAAAGTGAGGAGGATTACATAAATTGTTTTGAAACCATCATCTTTGGTACAAGGATCAATAATGAGGGTGGCATAAGTCCAAGGTTGGGCAGGCTACTGCTGGGCAGAGGTCCTCACAGATGTATTTCCTGTGTAAGCTTGCTGTGGTCTTGAGACAAGGTTGTAGTCCAGCTAATCTCCTGTGCTACTTCTTGTAATCAGACATGAGATCCCCTCCTTCGAGACTTCCCTGCTTTACTTATTTATTCTTGTTAGGATTTGACACAAGTGACTCCATTTTGATTCTGACAACTTTCACACCAAAACCTTGGCAGCCAAAAAATGATTAAAATTTTATGTTTGTATCATTCTGGAAGCTAGAAGTCTCAGATCAAGGTGCCAGCAGGGTTGTTGGTTCATATATATATATATATATATATATATATATATATATATATATATATTGCCATTCCTTTCTGTTGGTTTCTTTGGTTTCTGTCAACCCTTGGCATTCCTTGGCTCATAGACATGTCACTTCAGTCTTCCATCTGTCTCCATCTTCATATCACCTTCTCTATGTCCCATTTTTCCTCTCTATCTTTTTATTTCTTCTAACTAGTTATACATGACAGTAGAATGCATTTTGACACGTTGTACACAAATGGAGCATAACTTCTCATTCCTCTGGCTGTACATGGTGCTGAGTCACACCAGTAGTGTAATTATTCACGTATCTACGTATCTATGGTAATAATGTCTCATTCAACCATCCTTCCCATTCCCATAGCCCCACCCTTCCCCTCACTCCCCTCTGCACAATCCAAAGTTCCTTCTTTTTTCCCTACCCCACCCCAACTATGGATCAGAGAAAACATTCTGCCTTTGTTTTGGGGGAACTGGCTTATTTCACTTAGCATGATATTCCCTAGTTCCATCCACTTACCTGCAAATGCCATAATTTCATTATTCTTTAAGGCTAACATTCCATTGTGTGTATATACCACATTTTCTTTATCCATTCATCTGTTGAAGGGCTTCTAGGTTGGTTCCATAGTTTAACTATTGTGAATTGAGCTGCTATAATGTGGCTGTGTCACTGTATTGTGCTGATTTTAAGTCCTTTGGGTATAAGCCAAGGAGTGGGATAGCTGGGTCAAATGGTGGTTTCATTCCCAGTTTTCTGAGGAATCTCCATACTGCTTTTCAGAGTGGTTGCACCAATTTCCAGTCCCATCAGCAATGTATTAGTGTACCTTTTCCCCCACAGCCTTGCCAACTCTTACTATTTCTTGTACTACTTGATAATTGTGATTCTGAGTGGAGTGAGAGGAAATTTTAGAGTAGTTTTGATTTGCATTTCTCTAGTTGCTAGAGATGATGAACATTTTTTCATATGTTTGTTGATGGATTGTATTTCTTTTTCTGTGACGTGTCTGTTCAGTTCCTTAGCCCATTTATTGATTGGGTTATTTGGTTGTTTTTTGTTTTGTTTTGTTTTTCTTGGTGTTTTTTGAGTTCTTTTTTTAAAAATATTTTTATTTATTTGCTTTTAGTTATACACAGTGCGTTTTATTCAATGCATGTTATTTGTACGTGGTGCTGAGGATCGAACCTGGGTCGCCCACGTGCTAGGCAAGCGCTCTACCGCTGAGCCACAATCCCAGCTCAATTTTTTTAAAAATATTTATTTATTTGCTTTAGTTGTACACAATGCGTTTTTATTTGTATGTGGTGCTGAGGATCGAACCCAGGCCGCGCACGTGCTAGGCGAGCGCTCTACCGCTGAGCCACAATCCCAGCCCAAAGGGAGCTTTTTTAATGAGCTTTTCATTATTAACTTCCATGGGGATGGAGAGTGTGTCTCTTTTACTCTGAAGTAATTTCTTCATCTGATTGTAACTTGGAAACAGCTACAAAGTAGGCTTATTAGAGGCTACAATAATTTTCTACAGAATAAGATATTTACAACACCCATGACAGAATACTGATATCTTAAGTAAAGGGAAAACATCTGCAAATAAGAACTTCATCCCAAAGATGAATGAGAAAATGCTCCAGATAGATTCCCACATGATACTAGCAGTTAGTAAAGAAAACACACGTTGACAGAAATAATAATGGGTATCATTTATTGAGAATCTGCTATAGGTCAAGTATTATGTGAAGACTTTACATGCTTTTCATCCTAAAAATTCCTCCATGAGATAAACCCTATTATTTCTATTTTAGAGGAAAGGAACTTGAAAATTTTAAGGGTGCTTTCCAATTTACTAACTTTTCAGTTTAGATTTCTAATCCTAGTCTATTGACTCCAAAGACTGATTCCCACCTCATAACACCATACATTCAAACAACCACTGTAAATTTAGTAATAGGTGGCACTTCTATAGTTTCATTATTATAGCACCATTTTCTTACATGTAGAAAATACCATTGCATATATTTCTGACTCATGTTACTCTTTCAGTATTTGACAAGCACATAGATTTAGGGACCCCTTGCAACACGCACAGAATCCATAGGCCCATGGATCAGTTTGGAAAGTCCTGATCTCAATTTAGCAATTGGTTAATATAACTAACATTGACTCTGAGTCAGCCTTAAGTAACTACAGGCACTGTTGGTCCAGGTATACAAAGAATATTTCATCCCTCATTCTTATGAAACTAGAATTCAGACACCTACTTAGTTTTTACCTGGAAGCTCTGACCTGAACTATCACAATCCCCAAAGGGTTTCAAAACTCTTATTTAAAAAGTTTTTGAGATTTCTAAACCAACAAACAAATTGAAGTAGGTGTATCCACTTTTTCTTGCATTCTAATTCAGATGATCTGTATTTACTCTGTGATCTAAGTCATACCCTCTTCATATCTCTTTTTTGGTGTGACCAACCTGACATTAGGTCTAGGCAAGGGGCACAAATGAAAAGGAAATGCTACTCTCAGAAAGTAGTACTTACACAGACCTTTGTAGTATAGTCTACTGCACACTTAGGCTCTATGGCGTATACATATACAGTTCATATGTTTTAGCTTTTTCAATGCTGTGACCAAACACCTTTCAAGAACAACTTAGAGGAGGGAAAGTTTATTTGAGGATCATGGTTTCAGAGGTCTCCATCCATACAGGTCTGATTCCATTGTTTTGGGCCCAAGATGAGGCAGCACATGGTAGAGAAAGGGCCCAGCAGGGGAAAGCTCTTCAGCTCATGGTGGGGTCAGGAAGCAGAGGGTAGGGAGATGCTGAAGGGAATAACCTTTCCAGAGCATGCCCCCAGTGACCCAGCAATGCTCTACCTGCCCACAGTTACCATCCAATCAGTCCATTCAAACTGGGATGGATTGATTAGGTTATAGCTCTCCCAATCTAATCATTTTACCTCAGAATATTCTTGCATTAACAGGAGATTTTGGTGGACCCTTATCTCCAACCATGATGTTCTACCCCTGGCCTCCAAAAGCTCATGTCCATCTCACAGTGCAAAATATATTTAGTTCATCTCCAAGAATCCCATAGTCTTAACAGTTCTAGCATTGCCCAAGTCCAAAGCCTCTTCTGAGACTCAAGGCAAACTCTTGTCTCTGAGCTGCCGTAAAAAACAAAAGCAAGTTACTGATTAGGATACCTCATACCAAAACTGTAACAGGTACAGGTTATTGCTCATAGGGCCATGATGAACAAAATAACATGAGAGCAAATCCAGCCCAAAAGAAAATTTTGCAATCGAGATACATAGTGAACAGAAGGTGTTTGAGGCAGCTGTGGGCCTAATATGGAATACTGATAGAAAGTAAACTTTCATTATAAATAGAAGTAGTATACTCTCAAGTAGCAATAAAAATATAATAAATACATAAACCAGTAACATCATTGTCTACTATCATTATCAAGTATCACGTACTATACTTAAAATTGTGTGTACATGATACTTGATAATCATGTATTTTTAATTAATTATATTTCTAATGAATTTTTATTTGTTTTAATTAGTTATACATGACAGTAGAATGCATTTATGCATTATGATATATCATACATAGGGATATAATTTCTCATTTTTCAAAGTGTACATGTTGCAGAAACATATTGGTCATGTAGTCACATATATACATATAGTAATAATGTCTGCTTCATTCCACTATCTTTCCCATCCCCACATCCTCTCCCTCCCCTCCCTTCACTTTTCTCTACCTAATCTAATGCTATTTTTTCCTAGTGCCCCCCACCTTATTGTGAATTAGCATCCACATATTAGAGAAAATATTCAGCCTTTGATTTTGTGGGATTGGCTTATTTCACTTAGCATGATATTCTCCAACTTCAACTACTTACTGGCAAATGCCCTAATTTCACCCTTCTTTAAAGGTGAGTAATATTCCATTGAGTATATATACCATATTTTCTTTATCCATTCATCTATTGAGGGACACCTAGGTTGGTTCCATAGTCGAGCTATTTTGAATTGAGCTGCTATAAACATCGATGTGTAATAAATGAATTCAGCAAAGTAGCAGGATATAAAATCAACACCTATAAATCAAATGCATTCCTATACATCAGCGATAAATCCACTGAAAGAGAAATTAGGAAAACTACTCCATTCACAATAAAAACAAAACCTGGGAATCAATCTAACAAAAGAGGTTCAAGACCTCTACAATGAAAACTACAGAACACTAAAGGAAGAAATTGAAGAAGACCTCAGAAGATGGAAAGATCTCCCATGCTCCTGGATAGGCCGAATTAATATTGTCAAAATAGCCATACTACCAAAAGTGCTATACAGATTTAATGCAATTCCTATTAAAATCCCAATTACATTCTTCGTAGAAATAGAAAAAGCAATCATGAACTTTATTTGGAAAAATAAGAGACCCAGAATAGCTAAAGCAATCCTTAGCAAGAAAAGTGAAGGAGGAGGCATCACAATACCTGACCTTAAACTATACTACAGAGCTATAGTAACAAAAACAGCATGGTATTGGCACCAAAAAGGACTTGTAGACCAATGGTACAGAATAGAGGACCCAGAGACAAACCCACATAAATATGGTTATCTCATACTAGACAAGGGTGCCAAAAACATTCACTGGGGAAAAGATAGCCTATTCAACAAATGGTGCTGGCAAAACTGGAAATCCATATGTAGCAAAATGAAATTAAACCTCTGTCTCTTGCCCTGCACAACAATCAACTCAAAGTGGATCAAAGACTTAGGCACTAGAACAGAGACCCTGCGCCTAATAGAAGAAAAAGTAGGCCCAAATCTGCACCACGTCAGCCTAAGATCTGACTTCCTTAACAAGACTCCTAAAGCACAAGAAGTAAAATCAAGAATCAATAAATGGGATGGATTCAAATTAAAAAGCTTCTTTTCAGCAAAGGAAACAATTATTAATGTGAGGAGAGAGCCTACAGATTGGGAGAAAATCTTTACCACATGCACCTCTGATAAAGCATTAATCTCTAGGATATATAAAGAACTCAAAAAACTTAACACCAAAAATACAAATAACCCAATCAATAAATGGGCTAAAGAACTGAACACTTCACAGAAGAAGAAATACAACTGATCAACAAATATATGAAAAAGTATTCAACATCTCTAGCAATTAGAGAACTGCAAATCAAAACTACTCTAAGATTTCATCTCACTCCTGTCAGAATAGCAATCATCAAGAATACAGGCAACAATAAATGTTGGCGAGGATGTGGGGAAAAAGGTACACTCACACATTGCTGGTGGCACTGAAAATTGTTGCAACCACAATGGAAAGCCGTATGGAGATTCCTCAGAAAACTGGGAATGGAACCATCATTTCACCCAGCTATCCCACTCCTTGGTTATATCCAAAGGACTTAAAATCAGCATACTATAGTGTACTATACTTTTAAATGACTGGCAGTGCAGTTGGTTTGTTTCCACCGGTACCAAATTCATGAGTAATGCATTGTGTTACAATGTTAAAACAATTAGGATGTCACTAAGTGATAGGAATTTTTCAGTTCTGCTATAGTTTACATTTTGAGTATGCCCCAAAGAAAGCTTGGTCCCAAGACAGGCAATACTGAGAGGTGGTGGAACCCTTAAGAGGTAGCACCGGGCTGGGGTAGAGCAATCCTCAGCACCACGTAAACGTAAATGCATTGCATTGTGTACAACTAAAGCAAATAAATAAATATATATATAAAAAAAAAGAGGTTGCACCTATTGTAAGGTCTTCAAGTCGTCCGGGCACTGCCCTCATAAGGGATTGTGGCATGCTGTTCCCTTCCTGACTCTGTCTCACTTCCCTGTAATGACCTGAACAACCTTTGCTCTGCCAGATGCTCCAGCTGCCTCACCACAGGCCCAGGGCAATGGGGCCAATCAATCATGGACTATAACCTTCAAAAGAAACCTGGGAGCCAAAATAATCCTTCTCTCTGCATAAATTGTTTATCTCAGGTATTTGTAATAGTGATAGAAAGCTGACTAACATGAGCTCCATTCCAATCTTATGGGACCACCATTGTTTATGTGGTCCATTGTTGATGGAAGCTTCATTATGCAGCACATGACTATGGGTAAGGGGTCTGGCACATTGTCTATATCCAGGAGATGGCTGTTATCACTACTATGATGCTTCCATGTCTTTACAGGTGCTGTGTTTTTTCCTAATTAGAAATTACTTTCCCACCTATCCTTCAAACTGAATTCCTTTAAGTCTCAGTGCCACCGTCACCTACTCTACATCAGAGTCGGTATAAAACAAAACAAAACAAAAACAACTTACACTTACTGTGTTCCTGGTGATAACCTAAGCAATCCATAAATAATAGCTTATTTAATCCTTATTACCATACCATGAGGTAGGTGCTGTTATTATTTTTATAGATCAGAACACTGAGGCCCAGAGGAAGAAGTATTTCATCTGAACCCCCAGCTGGTCAATGGAAGATGCCAACGAATTTGATTTTACGAGAAGTATCCTTTCCCACCTCTTTTTATTTTCTTGAAAATATTTACTTTAATAATTTTATATTGTTTGACAATAAAATTGTGGGATTTATGCTTTTTTGGTTTTTCTTGTTTGTGGAGCTAATGGGTCTAATTACCCCAAACGGCCTCCAAGTTCATGAAGGTTGACAGGGTAGCAGTAGCTCTCCAGAACCATGGCCTTATTCTCTTGGTGAAAATTTTAGGTTGCAATGTCTCTGAGTCACCAGCATCAACAATCTCCAGTATAAGGCTTGCATCTTTCTGAATGAACAAATTCTGAGAACAAATCCATTCACAAAAGCCATTTAACCTCCCCAGGCCTCAATATTTCCTGATTTCTAGATGAAGGGGGCTGGCCTGGATTATGCTATATGCCTTTTCTCCATTCTACTGAACTGAGAGAAAGGTCATATTAGCCATGTGCCCTGGCACTATGCTGATCTTTTAACATAGATTATCCATTTCTTCAGAGAGGGAAACAGATAGAACTGCACATTGGTTAAGAGCATCATTTCTTGAAGCACACTGTGTTCCCCATCTCGAATCCTCCCCTTACTAAATCTGTAAGCATGAGGAAATATCTAATCCTCTTCCTGCTCCTCACATGTAAACTGGGAATACGAACAGAACCTACATGACAAAGCTGTTTTAAGGATTTAAAAAGACCGTGTATATAAGACACTAAATGTAACCCTGAAAAGTAGTAAGCTATTGTTTTCATTGTTGTCTTAGGAAACTCTATCAGAAAAGGAATCCAGCAGAATAAAGTCTGAAGCCAAAAATCTCATTTTCCCCATGTACCTCCTGACAAGGGATATCAGCACTGGAGGCCCTAATGTTCTGTCAAAACTCAACTCGTACAACTTGCTCTGGTGTACGAGTTTGGCTCCTTTCCTTTCAACCCCCCCCCCCCCGACCTTGGGCTTCCCAGCCTCCAGAAATGTAAGAAATAAATCTGTTCTTTATAAGTTATCCAGTCTGTGGTATTCTATTATACCAGCAGAAATCCAAGACAGTGTCCATTTGTCTCACTGGACTATGGGTCTTCAAGATTGTCTTTAGCACTGTACTCAAGTCTGAAGATATAAATGTATGAGTGATTGGGTATGAATAAAACAATGAAGTGGTAGTATTAATTAATTAATAATAAAGAATCATCTTATTCATCCTGTTTAAGACCAGCTCTGGCAGCACAAAAAGACTTTTAATCTTCATGCATTCTGCCTTCTGAACCTTGTAGTTTATAAAAAGGCAATGATCCAGGGCTGGGGTTGTGGCTCAGTGGTAGAGCACTCACCTAGCATGTGCGAGGCCCTGGTTTTGATACTCAGCACCATATAAAAATAAATAAATAATAAAGGTATTATGTCCAACTATAATTAAAAAAAAAAAAAAAAAGGCAATGATCCAAAGGAGAATCATGAAATTCCTAGACCTAGAAGCTATGGATAACTGTAAGTACAGATGGTGAAGCTTCATTTAAGAAATAAGGTCACATTTTCTCCTCAGACTAAACATTTTAAAAAGAAAATAATAATTCCAGGGACTTGCTGTGTCGTCCAGGCTGGCCTCAAACTCTTGGGCTCAAGTGATCCTCTTTCCTCAGCTTCCTGAGTAACTGGGTCCACAGGGCCATGCCAACATGCCTGGTTTGGTTATCAGTATTTGAAAAAAGTTCATTTGCTTTTCCAACATTACTCTTCCACTGTGTCTCGCAGAGAAGTCTTTGACCTTTGTGTTTTCTCTAGTCCTCGTACTTTACCTCTCTCTTCTGTTGCCAAAACATTCTCAAATCTAAGAAACTCTGAGTGATTCCTGACAGACATGTTGGAATGCCTTTATCCTGACTTGAAAATGGAGGGATCGTTAACTTAGATTGTACTACTTCAGAGACCTACATGGGTGATTTAGAAATCAATACCAAGTACATTGCTGTCTGTCTAAACTGAAATGAACTTTCCATCATGTACAGGTCAGAAAGGTCAGGTCATCTTGTGCTCTCTCTAAAGAAAAGTCTTGAAAACTAAAAATCCATCGAATCTGGTTTAAAAATTGGAAAACTGGCTCTCTCGTGTCGTGTCCATCCATAGGACAATAATTGTATACAGGGAGTGGGGTACTAAAATTGGCCCAGTTTGGGTCAAATATCCACTTCATCCTGATGTTTGGGGAAGGGGTGAGAGGGAGAGAAGGCTGCCCTGTGATTATCAGAGTCCACAGGCAATAAAAGAGTTCCCCAAATTTCCTTAAAGGGAGCAGTGGGAAACAGTTACTAGAAAATGCAAGGCAAAACCACTTTGATATAGTAAAAAATGAGTAAAAGTCTTTTATTTTTCCTAGTGATACTGCAAACAAAATCCTTTATGTCATTAATTTACTTAGCTCCTCAAATGCTTTGGAAACTTTTTCAGTGTCACTTTAAGTCCGTCTTTCTCTCTGGCCTACTATCTTAACTCCAGTAATCCAGATTTTCTTTCTCCACATCCTGATTCAAACTCCAATTTGAAAACTCAGTTGGTTAAGTGCCTTTGAGTGCATGGCACTTCATACATTGTTGGACTTTATAGCAGTTCCCTCTTCCAAAGCTCTGAAGGTAATTAAGTACTCAAGTTTTCCACATCGTCTAATTGAGAAAGTCAAGTTGGCAGAGAGGACTCTTACCCTCATGAGTCACCCTGTTCAGAGCACATGAAGTGGAATGATGAAGCCAGGGATGCCACAGTAATTTGAGGGTGGCTAATTTGCCAAGTTCCTCTTCCTCTTTCCTCCTTTACTAAGAATCATACAAGATTCAAGCTGTAGGAGACCTTACTGACCACATTGCCCAATATCCTTATTTCTCAATGAAGAAATTGAAGCCTAGAAAGATAGAGGAATTAGTTCAAGTGTGATGGTTAATTTTATGCATCAACTGGGTTATGCAATGCCCTGTCAATGGTTAAACATGTCTAATGTTGCCGGGCGCGCGGTGGCGCACGCCTGTAATCCCAGCACTTTGGGAGGCTGAGGCAGGAGGATGGCGAGTTCAAAGCCAGCCTCAGCAATGGTGAGGCACTTAGCAACTCAGTGAGACCCTGTCTCTAATAAAAAAAAAATACAAAAAAGGGCTGGGGATGTGACTCAGTGGTCGAGTGTCCCTGAGTTCAATCCCCGGTACCACACACATACACACACAAAAAAAACATGTCTAATGTTGATGAACCCAGCCTAATTCTATCTTAACATTAGGAGCCATCTCATCACAAAGTCATGAAAAATTCATTTCTGTTTTATTTCTATTTGGCCTGACCATACTCTGATGGTTAAACTTGTTTGGAATTCCTGCCTGTGCTCTGAACTCACCCAGGCCTGGATCTCCTTGACCAGATAACAAGCATCCCTAAAACCTTAGTGGCCCCTCATAAATTCTGAAGTTGGAATCTCAATTTACTCCCTACTTTGAAATGTTAAGCCATGTAGATCATTAACCCGCTATCTACCTTTGTATTACACTTGCCAGAATGCTGTTAGCTATAAGTTCCCAAGACACCCCCTTTGTAACTTTTTGTGCTATAAGAACCTTTTTTTTTTTTTTTTTTTTTTTTGGTATCAGGGATTGAACTCAGGGGCACTCGACCACTGGACCACATCCCCAGCCCCCTTTTTTTTTTTTTTTTTTTTGTATTTTATTAAGAGACAGGGTCTCACTGAGTTGCTAAGTGCCTCGCCATTGCTGAGGCTGGCTTTGAACCGCGATCCTCCTGCCTCAGCCTCCCAAAGTGCTGGGATTACAGGTGTGCGCCACCGTGCCTGACTTCTGATTACTTTCTATATCTAGATGTCCATCTCTTTCCCAAGGTTTGAAAATTTTTCTGTTGTTATTTCCCTGAGAAGTTTATTCATACCATTAGCTTCCATCTCAGATCCCTCTTCAATTCCAAGGAATCTTAATTTTGTTCTGTTAATGACCCAAAGTTCTGTATATTCAGACCATTCGTGGTTACTTATCTTCTTTTCTTTAATACTATCTGAATATTCAAGGCCAGAAAATTGGTCTTCCAACTCTGGGATTCTGTCTTTTACTTGATCTACTCTATTGGAGATAATTTCAACTAAATTTTTCATTTGATTTATTGTGCCTTTTATTTCCAAAATTTGTTTGAGGCTGGGAATGTAGTTCAGTGGTAAAGCACTTGTCTAGCATGTGTGAGATCCTGGGTTTGATTCCTAGCATTGCCAACAAAAGAAAAATGATCTGTTTTGTTCTTTTTCCATATCTCTTTTCTCATTCATATCCTTTACTGACTTCCTTAATTCATTCTATTGTTTTTCTATGTTCTGTTGGAATTCATAGGTATTTTCTATGATCATTCTTTTTAAATCTTTATCTGGTAGTTCCGCTCTGATTTCTTTGGAATAAGTTGTTGATGAATTATGAGCATTAGGGGGTATAATGTTACCTTGTTTTATTGCATTTCTTGTATTCTTTTGTTGATTCTTGTTTATCTTTTGGGATGAATTTCTCTTCCACTTTTATATAACGGCCCTTGTAGGGTGCAGAATTCTCTTGGTAAAGATTTCTGGGACATCAGGTAGTTTTGAATTGTTGAATATATATATATATATATATATATATATATATATATATATTTTTTTTTTTTTTTTTTTTTTTTTTTTTTTTTGGTACCGGGGATTGAACTCAGGGGCACTTTGTATTTTATTTAGAGACAGGGTCTCACTGAGTTGCTAAGTGCCTCGCCATTGCTGAGGCTGGCTTTGAACTCGCGATCCTCCTGTCTCAGCCTCCCAAAGTGCTGGGATTACAGGTGTGCGCCACCGCGCCCGGCGTTTAATATATTTCTAATTGGGTTTTGGAGAATATTTTGCCTGATAATTCTTTGGTAATGTTTAGGTATGTTGATCAACTATGGATTTTGTTGAAGATTGAGGACCCCACTTTCTGTGTAGATCACAAAAGAGTGGATTAATTCTAACAGGTCAGATATTTGTGTTGTACATAACAAGGTATATGGGTTAGACTCTCTGTTATTGATCTTCTAGACTTGAAACTCTATATGTTCTATAAAAGTATGGGAGCTATCTAGGTTGAGAACCTTTGTAGGTATGGTGTTCACAGTCTTTGTGTTATTTGTTGTTGCTCTAAGAAATGGTCCTGAATAGGACCCTAGGACCTCACTTGTCTTTTTTATTTGGAGCCTCATTATTGGTTTGAGGTTTTGCTTCCATTATTCTTGGTGTTAATATATTGCTGAAGATCGAATGGGGCTCATTGTTGAGTGCAGCAAGGTGCACATGTCTCTTGGCTAGGTCAGGTGTGAACTTACAGTGTTATACTAGAATCCCAGCAGCTCACAGTAAAGAGGGAAATAAACAACAGCAACAATAGCAGCAAATGATATTTAGCATAAAAGTAAATCCCAGGTTCCTACTGTGACATCTACAATACTAATAACCAGAAACCAGGAAAAGTATGGTCATCAATTAATAACAGCAACAGCAAAAAACTGTGAACTAGATACAGCATTAAACACAAGATGACAACTACAACATCTTCAGTACTAATAATCTCAATAACATGAATGGTGGAGACAGAAATTATATAAACTATAGTTCTAAAAGATGGTAGAAATACAGTTCATTAAATAGAAAAAAAGAAAATGGGTTAGGAAGACAAAAGAACATTTAGAATATTAAAAGGTTAAAAGAGAGAAAGCAGAAGAGAGGCAGCAAGTGAAGTTCTTAAAGATGGAGGATAAAAAGGAAACAAAAAGAGAGAAAGAGAAAGAGAACAAGATAATCTGACTATTAGAGAAGATGAAAGGAAATAAAGAGTAACAAGATAAACAAAAAGAAGAAACAAAAATCCACTAATCCTCAAAAAAACAAAACAAAGCATCATAACAAAAGGATAAAGGAAAAAAACCAAACATGTATACATATGTATATAAATGAACCAATCAACAAATATAATAAGAAAACCAAACAAAAAAATTCTAAATGAAAGAATTATCTCTGTTGAGATGGTTGAAACTGTGGACAGGGATGTATATTCACTGTCTATGCCATGTTGCCCTTCTTTCCATTTCTTCTTAGGCTATGCACTCCTGAGAGAGATGGGGGGGGGGGGGCGGGTGGGGGGAAGACAAAGAACAAGGGTGGGTAGCTATTAAACCCTTCCCCCTTTTGGGGTTTCTCACCAAGCTGCTGGTTGAAGTGACCTAGAACCAAATTGATTGAAATGGCTCTCAACTTCTCTGATCACCATCAAAAGGCAGAATGGAATGTGGTATACCATCTATTTGTGTTTTGTTCAGATATTAGATCCGGGCATTCCCAGGGCAGGGTGGATGCCAAGTTCTAAACTGGAAGTTCTGACAGCTGAGGTCTGGCTCTGATCAAAACTTTGGAACTTCATTAGGTAACTTCTACTTCAGAAATTAGATCAACACCCCCTTGGGGCTCGGCAGCTGGTTATCTCTGCTAGACAGCTGGATCTCAGGGACATCCCAAGAATTCTATTCCTGGGTTATAATAACCAACTGCCTGAGTGGAGGTGGCACAGGAGGTCTCCTGCACACCACTTCTCACAAACATGACTTTCTAATGCTCAGTCCTTGAATGTCATCATATCCGTCTGTTTGGTTTCCTGACTCTCTTTAGCTGTTCACAGGATTCATCAGACTGGAAGGGAAAGTAAGTTCACTGCCCTCTGTTTCTGGCCTGAACTCCCTTGAGTACAATCTGCTCTGTGCCTTTTAAAATCATGCTCTAGCCTAGGTGTACCCTAGGCTACACAATAGGTGCTGGCTTGGAGACAGTTGCAATACTCTCTGTGATCTTACAAGTTCCCATAGCAGCTAGCTCTTCCAAATGGCTCTTTGCTTCAGCTCTCCACTTGAAATTTGAGAAACTTGGAGCACTTTTCAAACCAGCTCGCCCTGTAGCCTTTACTCATCAAAGTTCAGACTCTTTTTTTTTCTGTTACACTGGTATTCCTATGCCAGATTTGTCCACTGTATTTTTCTCTCTTTCTGTTTGTGTTATTTCTACCCTCTGCAGTGACATGGTGCCCCTGCTACCACTGGCCTAACTCCAAGATCCTCTTTCTTATCTTCTGTTCAAAAAACCGGAATTTATGGAACTCTCTGAGTTTCTTACTGCCCAATATTGAATTTCAGTGAATTCCCTCAGTCACCCACCTCACTGAGAAGTAGTGTTCTTGCTGTTTCATTTCTGATCTATGGAGCAACTGGAAACTGATATCTTTCTCTACTTTGCCATGTTTGTTCCTCCCAGAATTTCTGTTCTTGAACATAGGTCTTTTGAAATAATCCAGTCATGCCATAAATAAACAAACACATAAATAAAGGCAAACAAAGAAAGGCTTTGAGAGTTATGGATCATCAATAAGAAAACAAGTACTTGCAGTATATTGTTTTAGAAAGAGAAGATGAGGGGAAATGCACAGAAAACATATTCAACGAAATAATTGCTAAACACTTTCCAAATATTGAGAAAGATATGACAATATAGATGCAGGAAACTCAAATAATTCTCAATAGATTTGATCAAAATACATTTCTGGGGCTAGGGTTGTGGCTCAGCAGTGGAGTGCTCGCTTAGCACGTGTGCGGCCTGGGTTCGATTCTCAGCACCACATAAAAAATAAAGGCATTGAGTACACCTAAAACAAATAAATAAATATTGAAAAAATCATTAAAAAAATCTCTGATGCATATAGCCAAACTTACAACAGTATAAGACAAAGAGAATTTTAAAAATGGCAAGATATATATGTGAAGTCACATAAGGGAATCCCCACTAAACTAACAAAAGATTTCTCAACAGAAATCTTACAAGCCAGAAGAGAATTTGATGATGTAGTTGAAGTCTGGAATAAAAAATTGCCAATTAAGAATTATACCCAGCATGGGCTGGGGTTGTAGCTCAGTGGTAAAGTGTTTGCCTAGCATGTGTGAGACACTGGGTTTGATCCTCAGCACCACATAAAAAATAAATAAATAAATAAAGTTTAAAAAAGTGCTCATAGGGCTGGGGTTGTGGCTCAGTGGTAGAGCACTCGCCCAGCACGTGCGCGACCCGGGGTTCAATCCTCAGCACCATGTAAAAATAAATGCATTGTGTACAACTAAAGCAAATTAAAAAAGTGCTCATAAAGAAAAAAAAAATTATACCCAGCAAGGTTATCCTTCAGAAGTGAAGCTGAAATAAAATCTTCCAAGATAAGAAAAACTGAGGGAATTCATCAGCACCAGACTGTCCTTGTGAGAGAGGTTCAAGGAAGTTTTGCACCAGAAGCAAAATAGTAATAATTGTCATAGTGAAAACTTGTGAAAAGTGCAAAACTCACTATTAGTACAAAAAGAAACAGAAGACAGTCAAATCCTCTCAATACTGAAAGCCACCAAACCCACAAAGATGAACAAGAGAGGAAGGAAGAAATAAATTTATTTAAAACATTCAAAAAAATTTGACAAAATGACAGGAGTATGTCTTTACATATTAATGGTCACCTTGAATATAAATGGAGTAAATTATCCAGTTAAAAGATACGGACTAGTTTAGTGGATAAAAGAAGACCCAAAGTACATGGTGTTTACAAGAAAGTCACTTTACCAGTAAAGATAATGGAAATGGAAAGTGAAGGGATAGAAAGAGATTTACCATGCAACAGAAATCAAAAGTGAGCAAGAGTAGCTGTATTTATATCAGATAAAATAGATTTGAAGTCGCATTAGTAGATCTGAAAGGAGAGACAAACTCTAATACAATAATAGTTGGGAACTTTAACACTTCACTGTCATCGATAGACAGATTACAGGCAAAGAGAAACAAAGAAACATTGGAGTTAAACTATATAGACAAAATGCACCTACCAGAAATTTAACAGAACATTTTATGCAACAGTTGCAAAATACCCTTTTTTTCATCAACACATAGAACTTTCTCTAGGATAGAACATATGTTATACCACAAAATAAGTCTCAACAAATTGAAGAAATTGAATTCATATTATGTATCTCCTCTGACTAAAATGAAATAAACTAGAAATCAAAAATAAAAGGAACCGAAGCCGGGCGCGGTGGCGCACGCCTGTAATCCCAGCACTTGGAAGGCAGAGGCAGGAGGATCACGAGTTCAAAGCCAGCCTCAGCAATGGTGAGGCACTTAGCAATTCAGTGAGACCCTGTCTCTAATAAAATACAAAAAAAGGACAGGAGATGTGGCCCGGTGGTCAAGTGCCCCTGAATTCAATCCCCAGTACCAAAAATATAAAATAAAATAAAAAAATAAAAAAATAAAAGGAACCTTAGAAATTGTACAAATACAAATGTCAAATAACATTCCCTTGAGGGGCTGGGGTTGTGGCTCAGCGGTAGAGCGTTCGCCTTGCACGTGCACGGCCCGGATTCGATCCTCAGCACCACATAAACATGAAAGCAATGTGTACAACTAAATAAATAAATATTTTAAAAATAAAAACATTCCCTTGAACAATCAATGGGTCAGTGAATAAATCAAAATACAAATTAAAAGAAAAATGGAAACAAATGACAATGAAAACATATAATATACTGAGACCTATGAGGTATAACAAAGGTAATTCCTAAGAGGGAAGTTTATAGCAATAAGTGCTGACTTAAAAAAGAATTCAAATAAGCAACCTAAAGATGTAATTCAATAATCTAGAAAAGTAATAGCAAACCAAACCTATTAGGACAGGGGAAGAAATAACAAAGATCAAATCAGTAGTAAATGAAATAGAGACAAAAAATAAAAAGTACAAAACATCGAGGGAAAAAAGAATTGGTTTCTTGTTAAGCAAACTTGACAAACCTTTAGACTAACCAAGAAATAGGAGAGAAGACCAAAATAAATAAAATCTGCAACAAAAAAGGAGACATTACAACTGATGCCACAGAAATACAAAGGATTGTTGGGGGCTATTGTGAACAAATATGTTCCAACAAATTGGAAAAAATTCTGGACGCATATATCCTAGTAAAATGCAACCATGAGGACACAGAAAACCGAAACAGACCATTAACAAGTAATGAGATAGAATCAGTAATAAATTCTTCCAGCAAAGAAAAACTCAGGATCAGACTGCTTTATGAGTTGAATTTTATCAAAACTTTTTACAGGAGAAAAGAAGGGAAAAGCTATTAAAAATATATTCAGTAAAAGAGGTGCTAAATCTCAAATATTGGAAAAGATATGGACATTCAGATCTAGAAATCTCAAGGACCCCTAATAAATTAGACCAAAAATATCTTCTCTGATACATATTCATATTATAGTCAAACTGTAATCGTCAAACTGCCAATTCTTCTCACCCTATTTCAAAGTATCAAAAGGGAGAGAATCATTCTAAACTCTTTTCATGAAAACAGCATTAACTCGACACAAAACAAGAGAAGGATGTGACAAAAAGGAAAAAAAAAAGGAGGAAAGAAAACTACAGACCAATATTTATGATGAACATAAATATAAAAATTCTTAGCAAAATACTTACATATTGAATTCAAAGCACATCAAAAAGATCATATACCATAATCAAGTGGGATTTATCCCAAGGATGCAAAGATAATTCAAAATAAGCAAATCCATAAATGTAATAAACATCACATCAACACAACAGAATGAAAAACAAAAACCTTATGGCCATTTCAGAAACTGCAAAAAATGCATTTGGAGTACTGCATGGTTTCATAGCAACAACAAAAAATACCATGCCTATAATCCCAGCTATTCAGGAAGCTGAAACAGGAAAATCACTTGAGTCCAGAAGTTGGAAACCAATCTGGGAAACATAGTGAGACCCCATCTAAAAAATTAAAAATAAGGTAGAATGAGATAGATATCATTACCCTAAATGCATATATGAAGTCACGAATGGTGTGAATATACTTTGCATACAACCAGAGATTTGTAAAAAAGTGCTCTATATATGTGTAATATGAAATGTAATGTATTCTGCTGTCATTTATAACATCTTAGAATAAAAAATAATTTAAAAAATTATACTTTATAGTAAAATCAAAGAAAAAGTCATGTTGTAAGTTATAGATGGCCTCCCATCTGAAGTTGCAAACAATCACACATGGGCAAAGAAGAGCCATTTTGAAGTGCTGACTCCTAAGGTGGTGGTAAACTTTCAACTGACTCTCTGACACATCAAACCACCTGAGTGCTCAATTTAGCCTGAAGTTGTCTATACACACTGCTAATGCAAGATGGATTCCTATTTATTAGAGAGTGCTGATAGTTGAATCTGAACAACCAAATGCAAAATGGGAAGACATTTCAAATCTTGGTGTGCTGATACACTAGAAGGAGGAGGAAGAAGAGGAGGAGGAAAGGGAGAAAAGTAAGATACTGCTCCTCAGGACTAATTATGATCATTCTGTTCTTAAACATATCTGTGATTTTATTTAAATTCATTACTATAACGTAATATTCATATTTGGCTGTAAAACTGGCTAAATATCTTCCTTTTATATAGTTCTTACATTAAATTTTCTTAGAAATTTCAAAAAAAATTAAAAAATAATAACCTCAAAAATTAGGTATAGAAGTAACTTATTTCAACACAATAAAGGCTATATGTGATAAATCCAGAACCCACATTATACTGAATGAATTGCTACAATCATTTCCCCTAAAATCAGGAACAAAACAAGGATATACATTGTCACCACTGTTATTTAATATACTATAGGAAGTCTTGCCAGAGTTTTAAGGCAAGAGAGATAAATAAAGGACATCCAAGTAGGAAATAGGAGGTCAAATTATCTCTGCTTGCAGATGACATGATTTTATTTGTATATAAAAAAGATTCCACAGAATTCTTAGAACTGATATACAAATCCAATAAGTTTGCAGAATATAAAATCAATACACAAGAATCAGTAGCTAAATATACCCATAGTGAAATTGCTGAGAAGAGATCAAGAAAGCATTCACAATGGCAATATATATATATATATATATATATATATATATATATATACCAAAAAACAAACCCTAGGAATAAATTTAACCAAGGGAGTGGATGATCTCTAAAATGAAAATTGCACAACACTGCTAAAAGGAATTGAACAGGACACACTCATACAAACAAAAACAAAAACAAAAGGAAAGACATCTCATGTTCATGGATTGGAAGAATTGGTATTATTAAAATGTCCACACTATTCAAAGTGATCTACATATTTAATGTGATTCCTATCAAAATACCAATGACATTCTTTGCAAAATAGACCCGGGGGGGGGGGGGGGAAGTGCCGGGCGCGGTGGTGCAAGCCTGTAGTCTCAGCACTTGGGAGGCTGAGGCAGGAGGATGGTGAGTTCAAAGCCAGCCTCAGCAATAGCGAGGCACTTAGCAACTCAGTGAGACCCTGTCTCTAATAAAATACAAAAAGGGGCTGGGGATGTGGCCCAGTGGTCGAGTGCCCCTGAGTTCAATCCCTGGTACCAAAAACAAAAACAAAATAAAAGTCCTCAAATTTGTATGGAATGGAATGAAAACTGACCCTAAAGAGCTGAAATAATCTTTTTTTAAAAAAATATTTATTTATTTATTTTAGTTGTACACAATGCAATGCATTTATGTTTACGTGGTGCTGAGGATCGAACCCGGGCCGCGCACACGTGTGAGGCGAGCACTCTACCGCTGAGCCACAACCCCAGTCCCCTGAAATAATCTTAAGTAAAAAGAACAAAACTGGAGAACTGGAGGCAGTGAAATACCTTATTTCAAAACATGCTACAAAACTGTCATAACCAAAACAGCATGGTAGCGACATGAACACAGGAACAGAGTAATGAACTGAATTAGAGAACCCAAAAATATATCCCAAGTGTTGATCTCTAACTGATTTTCAATAAAGGTAGCAAAAACATACCCTGAAGAAAGGACATTTTCTTTAATAAATGATGCTAAGAAAACTGGATATATCAATATGCAAAAGAGAGAACCTAGATTCCACTCTCTCACAATATATAAAAGTTAATTCAGAATAGATAAAAACTTAAATGTAAGACTTGAGACCAGTAAACTACTGGATGAAAACTTGGAGATCAACAAAGATACCACTTGATTATTGTGTATAATAGTTTTATGTGCTTTAGATTTAATTTGCTAATATTTCATTGAGAAATTTTTCATCTATATTCATCTGGGGTACTTGTCTATAATTTTTTTGTAAACAAAAATGGACTATATTTCTGTTTCTTCCTACCTCATTAGGAATTCTAGAATTTGAAAACTCTTCCTAAATATTCTTATTTTCAAATATGAGTAGTTATGTATGTTCACTAAGAATACATTCTCTCTGTAACAGGACATAATTGGACAAGTCTTTGACGAGGTTTCTTAGCCTAGAGAGGTTTTTTTTTAAGATCTAATCTGAGATTTCTCACTAACAGATCATTTTTAAAAACTAAAGTTGGCTGATTAAAAAGTCAATAAAGCCCTTTGGATATTACCAAAGCTCCGACTAAAGTATCATATTTTAAAATATTCATAGAATTGCTGCTCTTTTTTTAATCAAGTTTTAAATGTTTTTATTTTCATAGTAAAAGTTGTGAATTCCAATTAAATTAAATTCAATAAGATCATTTAAACAACAACAAAAAAATCGGTACCCTGATTAAGTAGCAATTTACATCCTGCAGGACACATTGGACCAGCTTGGATTTTATCTAGATTTCATCCTCCTCCTATCCATCTCTTCTTTCTCCAACGTGTAAATTCTTTTCCTTCCCAGCCAGCCACACAGATCAGAGAGGCAGAAGTGGCCTCCATTGTCAGTAGTTCTCAATTCTTCCATGTGAAAGCATCTTCACAGTCATTCAAACTTGATCCACTCTCTTTGTATCTTTGCAGAAGAAGCCAAGTTAGATGAGTGAGCCAGTGGAGTCTGTCTGCACAGTGGCTGTTGCCATGTCTTTACTCTTCTTACTACACTCATATAAACAATCAGGTCAAATTTAATGAAACTATGCCCATTTTGTAAATATGATTATTTTTGGTAAAAATGGGAGTGACTATAAAAACATTGCATTTCAGTAGAAAACTGTAGCACACCCATTATATAATGCTAGCATAGCCCATTTTCTTTGCAGTTTGTTATTTCCTTGTAAACTGGATTGGATCTGGATTTTTGTCTAATATCCCCCCCAAACTAAAATGTCTCTCTCTCTCTCTCTCTCTCTCTCTCTCTCTCTCTCTCTCTCTCTCTCTCTGTGTGTGTGTGTCATTGTGAATTGAACCCAGGACCTTGAGTAGGCTAGGCAAGCACTCTATCACTGAGCTACCTTCCCAGCCCTAAAAGCTTTCTTTATCCCAAATCCTACAGGCTAAAACTGGATTATTTCAAACCAGAAAAATCACTGCAACAGGTTATGTATGGACAATCTTCATGCTTGCCCCTATATGAACAACTCAGATGATTTTTAGAACATCTAGTGATAACCCAGAGATAGTCAAAATTGCAAACCAGAAAAATCAATTAGATCACAATTGCTATCTTCATTGTACCATATAAAGATATTTCAATCTCACATTTAGAAATCTTGATTGTTGCCCTCTTCACTGAAATATTAAGGTCATAATCTATTATAAATATTAACCCTTTTTTTTTTTTCATGGAAGGATACCCTGAATTTTCTTCAAGCAACACAGTGGCCCTCCAACATAGAAGTTCTTGATACCTATTAATATCTTCACAAAGAGAAGCTTATGCTTTTCATATATATATATAAAATCCCAAACTAAAAAACACTGCTGCTATGTGAACCAAAAAGAAATTGTTACCTTAATATGAAAGGCCTTAAAGAAAAACTGTGGGTTTGTCATGAGGTTAGCACTATCTCCTCCACTGATAAGTTCAATTGCTTAAATCTTTGCTGCAGAAAATCTCAGCTCAGAGGAATTTCTCAATACTGACTATTATTTTCCTTACAGGTATTGCATTTATCCTCCTGGAAATTATGTTCTCTCGAGGGTTTTAAAGGCTTCCCAATAGCACTTACCTGTCAAATGATTGCTATCAGGATTAGACAATTCAAGAAAAGCCACACTGACTATGTAATTGCTCATGACAGTTACAATACCCAAGCTCCAGCACACCTATTGATGGTGATAACATCTACCAGACTTTTTGTTCCAATGCCTAGATCAATAGAAGTAACTGAGACTATCCCTATGCCTTTTGGTCATACTCTCTCCTTGCTTAGGGGATGACTTTAAAGGCAGATTGTGGGGTTATCAAAGCAAAATCAAAATTGAGCTTGGGTCTGAAAATATTCTTGAGCAAACAAAACCAACAAGGCCTTAAGTGTAGTCAGGCACAGTGATACACGTTATAATCCCAGTGGTTCTGTAGGCTGAGGCAGGAAGAAGCCAGCCTCAGCAAAATCAAGGTGCTAAGCAATTCAGTGAGACCCTGTCTCTAAATAAAATACAAAATATGGCTGGGGATATGGCTCAGTGGTTGAGTGTCCCTGAGTTCAATCCCTGGTACCCACCCCAATTAAAAAAAAAAAAAAAGTAGCCTCAACTTTTCTTAAACTGCTAACAAAAGGAAAACTTGCCTTGGATCATTTCTGTAAATGCTTATGTTAGAAAGAAACAAAATTCAATCCCAGACAATCATAAGCAGTTAACTAAAATGTTATTATGTGATGCAAGGTAAAAAAATGCAATTTTGTAACTGTAAATGATCAAATAATTTCTTCATTTTTCTTTGGCATTTTACTTATAGTAGTTGCCTCTAATGCTTCATCATTGGAGCACTAAAACCTATTCTGGTTTGGTATTTCCCAATTCATGAATTGCATCTTACTTACTCAAATGATCTCTTTAAAACTTGTTGTGCCTCTTTGAAATGCTTATTGTGCCACAGTGTGAATTATATCTCAACAAAGCTATTATCAAAGGGAAAAGGTAGACTGGATATCAGCATTCCACAGAGAAGTGTTGAGGAGTGGGGAGCTAACATTTTGTATGGTCTATCACATGAGAGGCAGGGGTTAAGTATTTTTGTATAAATTATTTCATTTAGCTTAAATCCAACAACACTCCCTCCCATGTTACAGGACTTTAAAAAAAATGCTTAATGCACAAATGGAAAAAATGAAGCTTCTTGTGCCTTCTACCCTTGACATTTCAGAAACACACTGCTTCTATTCGACTCCCTCCCAAAACAACTTATTTATTTTGTTCTCCCTTGGGTTATTTACTGTTCTTTCCTTTCCCTGTTCTAATGGATGTTTTCTATACTCACTCCAGCTTCTTTTCCAGGGGGTCACTCACTCCATTCATAAAATTTCAATATTTGTTCAGACTTTAGTGTTTCTGGATGAAGTCTTCTAATACTCTGTTAAAAAGGATTTTGATTTGTTCATTTTCTTAGTGAAATAACAACTCTCTGTTGTCCTGTATTATGAATAGGTCCAGCATTCTCTGATCATACTTCCTTCCAGTTTATGAACGCTATCAGAACTAATTACAAATAATTATAACACTGTACAGGAGCCATCAGGATTGTAATAGATTGTCTCTTCCTATGCTCTAAGATCTTTATATGTCTTATCTCACATAGGAACTCAACAAATATTTGTGGAATGAAGGTTATATTCAGCTAGGGAGGATGAGGCAGGAGGATCTCAAGTTCAAAGCCAGCTTCTACAAAAGCGAGGCACTAAGCAACTCAGTGAGACCCTGTCTCTAAATAAAATACAAAATAGGGCTGGGAATGTGGCTCAGTGGTCAAATGCCCCTGAATTCAATCCCAAGTACAAAAGAAAAGGAAAAAAAAAAAAAAAAAAGGAGGGTTCTATTTAAGAGGTAATCATTGATATAAGATAAATCTGAACTTAGCTTACTCAGCTTCTGGCCAAGACTCTCCCTAACCATGTTACTTCTGGAATTCCTTAACTCCTCTGGGTCTCAAATATCTTTAACTGTATAATGAGATGGACATCACCTGTCTTTTAGGGATATGGTATAAAGAACCTAGGATACTGTCAGGCACTAAGTTCTAAGTGTGTTAATATGCATTTAATAGCTTTCCCCCTAAGCTTCAGATTAGATTTCTAGACCTATTTTCTGGCTGGTAAGACCCTTTGTTGGGTAGTAAATTTATGGCCTGGGAAACAACACCAGTTTTTAGATAAAAATCATTTAATAGTAGTAGCCATTATTACTGCAATACACAGTAATTATGTGGTAAGAATGGATGAAGGGAATCAGTGATGAGGTAGAGATAAAGCAAAACTAAACAATAACTGGTTAGGTGAAGGGTCCTTTGAATCATGCTAAGGAATTATGACAATCCTTTAGGTCAATATCAAAAATTAAATGCCTTTGGCAGCAAGGATTAAATGACAAATGAGCAAAGCAAACAAGTTATTGGAATTAGGTTGAACTGGACACATCGTGTATGCATATTATGACCCAGCTATACCACTCCTTAGCATTTATCCTAAAGAAAGTCACCATACTATAGTGATATAAGCATACCCATGTTTATAACAGCATAAGTCACAATAGCATAACTGGATAGCAGCACAAGTCATAATAGCGTAACTAGGTACTTGTCAATGGATGAATGGATAAAGAAAATGAGTTTTATTCAGCCATAAAGATTAATGCAATTATGTCATTTGCAGGAAAATGGATTGGATGTGAGAACATTATGTTAAGCCAAACTCAGAAGGTCAGGAATCATATTTTCTCTTATATAGAGAAACTATTGAGGAAAGAGGAAAAGGAAGGTGTGTGGGGAAATCATGAAAAATCAAAGGGAGACCAGTAGAATAAAGGGATCAGGGGGAGTGAGAAGGGGATGGAATAATATTGGCTAAGTTACATTGTTATATTGTATGCATATATGAATATGTAATCATGAATCCCATCATTATGTATAATTATCATGCACCAGTAGAAAATATGGGGGGAAAGGACAAGAAGTGATTCTCACTTCTTAAATTTACTTTCCCCATTTTTTCCCTGAAATACATTGTCATTTCAAGTCTTTTCTTTCTCAATTATAATAGAAATAAGAATATTACCATTTTCCTTTTAACTCCAAGAAAACAACTCCACAAAAGTAATGATAAATGTCAATGTACACCCAGACTTGGTTGTGGAGAGAAAATAGAACATAGTGGGGATTTTTCTGACCAGAAAAGTAGGTCCCATGTAAAAAGGACAGCTCTGGTCAGCTGTGACCTTGGAAGAATGCAGGCTCAGTGTTGTTAGATTATTAACTTGTAAGAAAAATATAAATATGGAATTGTATATGATATGCTTAAAATCTTAAATATTGGCCAGGAATTAACTTTATTTTTAAATAAATCATTGTTGAGACAAAACAAAATTTGTCTGTGGTCCAGATTTGACCAAGGACTATCAGGTTGTCATTTTGTGCAGGGAAAGAATGTCACTAAAGCGGCTTGAAGAGTGGGCCAGGGGAACAGATTTGTGTTTCGAAAAGTCACTTATAATTAAAATGACTGGATTTGGGAATTTTTTTCTGGAAGTCACTCAATGTTTATTTCAATTATTCAAGTTCAAAATTGTCAAACATGATTGTGTTTTTCACATTTATTTTAATTTTTAACAAAAATTATACATATTAAAGATGTATTTAAAATGTGATGTTTTGATGTACATAGTGAAATCATTATTACAATCAAGCTGATTAACATATCCATCTGCTTACATTATTATCTTTCTTTTTTTGGAAGAACACCTAAAATCCACTCTCTTAGCAAACTTCAAATATACAAGATAGTATTATTATATAGGCACCTTGCTGCCCTTTAGAACTCTAGAACATATTCATCCTATATAATAGAAATGTCTTGACCTTTGGCCAATATCTCCCCACTCCTGCTCCTTATCACTACCCACCCATCCCTAGTAATCCACTTTCTATTTCTTTGAATTTGACTTTTTTAGGTTCCACAATAAGTGAGATCATATGGTATTTTTCATTCTGTGCTAGTTTATTTCTCTTAGAAAAATGTCCTCCAGGTTCCTTATGTGTCATAAGTGACAAGATTTCCTTTCTTTTTTTAAGAGTCAATAATATTCTATTCCATATAATCCTCTTTCCAAAAATGGTGAACCATGATCTCAAACACACACACACACACACACACACACACACACACACACACACACACTTTCATCACAACTTCTTCATCTGATAATCTGTCAATGGATAGTTAGGTTGTTGTCATTTCTTCACTGGGAATAATGCTATAGAGAATGTCAAAGTGTAGTACCCTTTCAAGGTAATGATTTCACATCCTATGGATACACACGCAGAAGAGAGATTGCTCTATCATATAGCAGCTATATTCTTAATTTCTTGAGAACCTCCATATTGTTTTCCATAATGGCTCTATAAAGTTATTGTCCCCTGATGATAGGCAAGGGTTTCTCTTGTCTCCACATTCTCAGCAACTCTTGTTACCTCATGTCTCTTTGTTACTAGCCATTGCAACAGGTGTGAGGTGATACCTCATTGTGGTTTTGATGTTCATTTCCCTGATAACTAGTGATGTTGAGCACTTTTTCCTATATTTGTTGTCCATTTGTATATATTTCCTTTGAAAAGAGAATTTCTCTAGCAAGGAGAAATATGTTGAAGACTGGTTAAGATCATGGCAATGTGAAGAAGAGAGAATGAATTTGAGAAAAATATCTGAGGTGAAGTGTTTAAGACATAAATCTTTGGAAAGGACAAGAATGAAGAATCAAGGGTGACCCACAGATTTCTGTTCTGAGTGGTTCTAGTAACTAAAAGAACACAAGAGAGGCATGTTTATTTGTTTATGTATGTATTGTTTTTGTGATGCTGGGAATGGAACCCAGGACCTTGCACATGTTGGCAAGTGCTCTACCACTGAACCTCCTCCCTAGCCTTGACTAGTACATTATACAAAATATAAATACTCTAAGAAGCTTTTACCATTACCAGTGTGGGGTCTAAAAGCAGTCCTTGGAACAGGCAATTTGGGGGAACAGACATTAGATGCTGCCTCCATGGAGATGATCAAGGTCCAAAACTCAAGATTCTCTGCATTGGGGGAATCTAGAAGGACTTCACCGTAGAGGAGCTGCCTAAACTCAGAGTCGACAAGTGAGTTGTACAGACCCTATTCCATTGCCTTGCAGTCCTGGATTCTCTTGCTTTTCAGTCTTGCCTGTCCTTTCTCTCTTGCTCTACTGGGGCTGACCCTGATCTTCTTAGAAAAAAATTGTACTCAGGAACAATTTCAAGGTATTATGGACAACCCTCCATTAAATCTGGCAAGGGCCTGGGAAGATTTAATCCTATGGGAACTGTGTTCTTTGTTAGGTGCTGTAACAAAGTACCAGAAACCAGTGACTTAAACAACAGAAATTTATTTTCTCACAATTCTGGAGGCTAGAAGTACAAGATAAACTTATATGAAGGTTGATATCTTCTGAGGCCTCTTTGTTGACTTGTAGGTGAACACCTTCTCCCACTGTGTCTACATTGTCATTCTTGGCCCAAAGAGGTTTGTGTCTTAATCTCCTCTTCTTATAAGGACACCACTCAGAGTGGGATACAGTTCACCTATGTAATATTTTTTCATCCCAAATACATCTTTATAGGCCCTATTTCCAAATAAGGTCACATTCTGAAGTAATGGGGGTTAGGACACAAACATGAATTTTAGGGGCACACTGATCAACCCATAACAGAAACCTCACAGGGTAACACTTAAACAAACAAATCCCCCAGTTATTCTGTTCTTACTTCAGGATTTACCAGCCTAGTAGTATTTTCTAATCAAGCCTACTCTCTCTGATATTTCGACACTCTTTTCAACATACTCTTACTCTCACAGGTGGAAGAACATCAAGATCTACTGCTCAGCCAGGTGCTGAGGTGCACGCCTGTAATGCAGGTGGCTTGGGAGGCTGAGACAGGAGGATCGTGAGTTCAGAGCCAGCCTCAGCAAAAGCAAGAAGCTAAGCAACTCAGTGAGACCCTGTCTCTAAATAAAATACAGAATAGGGCTGGCGATGTGGCTCAGTGGTTGAGTGCACTTGAGTTGAATCCCCATTACACCCCTTCCCCAAGAAAGAGATCCATTGCTCACTGCTACTGGAGCCTTCCCCTCCCCTGATGGCTGGATGGGAAGAGTGGCCCTCCTCCTGCCGGTTCCTCACTCATGAGCAATGCTGCCCTTCAGCTAGATGAGCTCAGCCCATCACAGCAAGGGAGGCACGAAGGTCTAGACTAAAGAAAGGTGTCTTCATTTTGTTGCTATTCTGAAGTGTTTGAAATGATTCTGCCAATCATTAGCGATCTCAATGTGGTAGAATGAGGAAGCACATGAAGGACTGTAGCCTTCTAAATTTGTCTGGCTTTAAAATACCCCATATTTGTTTCTTTTTAAATTTGAGACAGGGTCTTGATAAATTGTCCAGGCTGGCCTGGACCTTGTGATTCTCCTGCCTCAGCCTTCCTAGTAGCTGGGTTACAGGCGTGCACTACCATGCCAGGTTTCTCCTGTATTTCATCCATGTAATTCATCTATGTCTAAGGATTCAGGTCCCCTACACTGTGAAATAATTTTAGCAGAAGTAAGGGTGTACTTATCAAGTATGAGGGCCTTCTTGTTTGGGCTAACTGTTGCACAAAACTGCAAACACAGCTGCAATTTGCTGAATGCTTAATTGGTGAGAGCTTTATGCTAAACTGCTTACGTTTGCTATGTCTTTTAATTTTCACAACCACTTTGATGTATTACCTTTATTTTATAGATGAGGATATTGATGTTAAGAGATCAACTTACCCAGAGACACAACTTCATAAAGCATGAAATTCAGTATTCTTTATTGAAATTTTATTTTATTTATTCTAATTTGTTATATGTGACAGCAGAATGCAAATTCAATTCACATTACACATATATAGCACAATTTTTCATGTCTCTCTCACAAAGTAGAGTCACATCATTCATGTTTTCATACATGTACTTAGGGTAATGATGTCCCTCTCATTCCACCATCTTTCCTGCCCTCCTGCCTCTCCCTTCCATTCTCTCCCCTTTGCCCTATCTAAAGTTCATCTATTCCTTCTATGCTCCCACCGACATCCCCATTATGAATTAGCATCCTTATATCAGAGAAAACATTCAGCCTTTTGTTTTGGGGGATTGTCTTACTTCACTTAGCATAATATTCTCCAACTCCATCCATTTACCTGTAAATGCCATGGTTTTATTCTCTTTTATTGCTGAGTAATATACCATTGTGTATATATGCCACATTTTATTCATTCATCTACTGAAGGGCATCTAGGTTGGCTCCACAATTTAGCTATTGTGAATTGTGCTGCTATAAACATTGATGTGGCTGTGTTACTACAGTATGCTGATTTTAAGTCCTTTGGGTATAGACCAAGGAGTGGGATAGCTGGGTCAAATGGTGGTTCCATTCCCAGTTTTCCAAGGAATCTCCATACTGCTTTCCAGATTGGTTGTACCAATTTGCAGTCCCACAAGCAGTGTATGAACATGCCTTTTCCCCCAAATCATCACCAACACTTATTGTTGTTTGTTTTCTTAATAGCTGCCATTCTGACTGGAGTGAGAGGAAATCTCAGAGTAGTTTTGATTTGCATTTCTCTAATTGCTAGAGATGTTGAACATTTTTTCATATATTTGTTGATTAATTATATATCATCTTCTGAGAAGTGTCTGTTCAGTTCATTGGTCCATTTGTTGATTTGGTTATTTGTTTTTTTGGTGTTAAGATTTTTTGAGTTCTTTATATATCCTAGAGATTAGTGCTCTAGCTGATGTGTTTGTGGTAAAAATTTGCTCTTATTCTGTAGGCTTTCTATTCACTTCACTGATTGTTTCTTTTGATGAAAAGAAGCTTTTTAGTTTGAATCCATCACATTTATTGATTCTTGATTTTAAGTATTGTATTATAGAAGTCTTATTAAAGAAGGAGGGGCCTAATCTGACATGATGGAGATTTGGGCCTACTTTTTCTTCTATTAGGTGCAGGGTCTCTGGTTTAATTCCTAGGTCCTTGATCTACTTTGAGTTTTGTGTTTGGTGAGAGATAGGGGCTTAATTTCATTTTGTTGCATATGGATTTCCAGTTTTCCCAGAACCATTTGTTGAAGAGGCTATCTTTTATCCAATATGTGTTTTTGGCACCTTTGTTTGATATAATTGTATTAGCCGGGCGCAGTAGCACACACCTGTAATCCCAGCACTTGGGAAGTTGAGGCAGGAGGATCGAGAGTTCAAAGCCAGCCTCAGCAATGGCGAAGCATTTAGCAACTCAGTGAGACCCTGTCTTTAATAAAATACAAAAATGGGCTTGGGATGTGGCCCAGTGGTCGAGTGCCCCTGAGTTTAATCCCTGGTACCAAAAAAAAAAAAAAAAAAAAAAAAAAAAAAAAAGAAAGAAAGAAAACAAAAGATAATTGTATTTATGTGCATTTGTATGTGTGTCCTTTATTCTGTACCGTCAGTCTACCAGTCTATTTTGGAGCCAGTACCATACTGTTTTGTTACTATTGCTCTTTAGTATAATTTAAGGTCTGGTATAGTGATGCCACCTGCTTCACTCTTCTTGCTAATGATTGCTTTAACTATTTTGGGTCTCTTATTTTTCCAGATGAATTTCATGACTGCCTTTTCTATTTCTATGAGGAATGTCATGGGATTTTGATTGTAATTGCAGTAAATCTATATAGTACCTTTGGTAGTATGGTCATTTTGACAATATTAATTCTGCCTATCCAAGAACAAGGGAGATCTTTCCATCTTCTAAAGTCTTCTTTAATTTCTTTCTTTAGCATTCTGTAGTTTTCATTGTAGAGGACTTTCACCTTTTTCATTAAGTTGATTCCCAAGTATTTTTTTTTTTTTTGAGGCTATTGTAAATGTGGTAGTTTTCCTCACTTCTCTTTCAGAGGATTTGTCACTGATATACAGAAATACCTTTGATTTATGGGTGTTGATTTTATATCCTGCTACTTTGCTGAATTCATTTATTAGTTCTAGAAGTTTTCTGGTGGAATTTTTTGAGTCTTCTATGTATAGAATCATATCGTAAGCAAATAGTGCTAATTTGAGTTCTTCTTTTCCTATCAGCGTACCTTTAATTTCTTTTGTCTAATTGGTCTGGCCAGTGTTTCAATGAATATGTTAAATAGAAATGGTGAAAGAGGGCATCCCTGTCTTGTTCCAATTTTTAGAGGGAATGCTTTCAATTTTTCTCCATTTAGAATGATGTTGGCCTGGGGCTTAGCATAGATAGCTGTTACAATGCTGAGGTATGTTCCTGTTATCCCTAGTTTCTCTAGTGTTTTGAACATGAAGAGGTACTCTATTTTGTCGAATGCTTTTTGTGCATCTATTGAGATGATCATATGATTCTTATTTTTAAGTTTATTGATATGATGAATGACATTTATTGATTTCTGTATATTGAACCAAACTTGCATCCCTGGGATGAATCTCACCTGATTGTGGTGCACTATCTTTTTCATATGTCTTTGTATTCGATTTGTCAGAATTCTTGCATCTATGTTCATTAGAGATATTGGTCTTAAGTTTTTTTTCTTTTATGTGTGTTTGGTTTTGGAATCAGGTGATATTGGCCTCATAGAATGAGTTTGGAAGTGTTCCCTTTTTTTCTATTTCATGAAATAATTTGAGGAGTATTGGTAGTAGTTCTTCTTTAAAGGTCTTGTAGAACTCAGCTATGTATCCATCTGGTCCTGAGCTTTTCTTGGTTGGTAGGCTTCTGATGGCGTCTTCTATTTCATTGCTTGAAACTGATCTTTTGAAATCGTGTATATCATCCTGATTAAGTTTGGGCAAATCATAAGACTCTAGAAATTTGTGGATGACTTTGATATTTTCTATTTTATTGGAGTAATAATTTTCAAAATAATTTCTAATTATCTTCTGTACTTTTATAGTATCTGTCATGATATTTCCTTTTTTTATTATGGACATTAGTAATTTGAGTTTTCTCTCTCCTTCTCTTCATTAACATGGCTAAGGGTTAATCAATTTTATTTATTTTTTCAAAGAACCAACTTTTTGTTTTGTCAATTTTTTCAGTTGTTTCTTTAGTTTCAATTTCATTGATTTCAGCTCTAATTTTAATTATTTCCCATCTTCTACTGCTTTGGTGTTGATTTGTTCTTCTTTTTCTAGGGCTTTGATGTGTAATGTTAGGTCATTTATTTGTTGACTTTTTCTCCTTTTAAGGAATGAACTCCATGCAATGAACTTTCCTCTTAATACTGCCTTTATATTGTCCCAGAAATTTCGATATGTTTTATCAGGGTTCTTATCTGCCTCTAAGAATTTTTAATCTACTCTTTGATGTCTTTTGCAATCCATTGTTCATTCAGTGGCATATTATTTAGTCTCCAGGTGTTGGAGTAGCTTTTATTTTTTATTTTATCATTGATTTCTTATTTCGTTCCATTATGATCTGATAGAATTCAGGGTAGTATTTCTACTTTTTTGTATTTGCTTAGAGTTGCTTTGTGGCATAATCAATGGTCTATTTTAGAGAAGGATCCATGTGCTGCTGAGAAGAAAGTGTATTCAGTCATTGAAGGATGAAATAGTCTATATATGTCAGTTAAGTCTAAGTTATTGATTGTATTATTGAGTTCTATAGTTTCTTTGTTCAGTTTTTGTTTGGAAGATCTATTCAGTGGTGAAAGAGGTGTGTTAAAGTCACCCAGAATTATTGTGTTGTGGTCTAATTTACTCTTGAACTTGAGAAGCATTATTTTGATGAATGTAGATGCTCCATTTGTGGGGGGCATATATATTCATAATTGTTATGTCTTGTTGATATATATATAGTTCCCTCAAACAGTATGAAATGTCCTCATTTATCCCTTTTGATTAATTTTGGCTTGAAGTCTACTTTATTTGATATGAGGATGGAGACCCCTGCTTGTTTTTGCAGTCCATATGAGTGGTATGTTTTTTCCCAACCTTTCATTTTCAGTCTTTTCCTATGAGATGAGTCTCTTAGAGGCAGCATATTGTTGCGTCTTTTTAAAAAATCTAATCTGCCAGTCTATGTCTTTTGATTGGTAAGTTTAGGCCATTAACATTCAGGGTTATTATTGAGATATAATTTGTATTCTCAGCCATTTTTGTTTATTTTTGGTATTTAACTTGACTTGGTTTCTCCTTTGATTAGTTTTTCCTTTAGTATAATATCTCCCTCTGCTGATTTTCAATATTGTTTTTCATTTCCTCCTCATGGAATATTTTGCTGAGGATGTTCGTAGTGTAGGCTTTCTAACTGTAAATTCTTTTAACTTTTGTTTATCATGGAAGGTTTTTATTTCATCATCAAACCTGAAGCCTAGTTTTGTTGCATATAAGATTCTTGGTTGGCATCCATTATCTTTCAGAGCCTGGTATATGTTGTTACAGGATCTTCCAGCTTTCAGGGTCTGGGTTGAAAATCTGTAGATAACCTAATTGGTTTCCCCCTATATATAATCTGATTCCTTTCTCTCATGGCTTTTAAGATTATCTCCTTATTCTGTATGCTAGGCATTTTCATTATAATGTGCCTTGGTGTGGATCTGTTGTGATTTTGTATATTTGGTGTCCTGGAAGCCTCTTGTATTTGATTTTTCCAATTCATCATGTTTGGAAAATTTTCTGGTACTATTTCATTGAATAGATTATTCATTCCTTTGTTTTGGAACTCTATGCCTTCCTCTATCCCAATAACTCTTAAATTTGGTCTTTTTATATTATCCCATATTTCTTGAATGTTCTACTCATGGTTTCTTACCATCTTCACTGTGTGATCTACATTCTTTTCAAGATTATATATTTTGTCTTCTTTGTCTGAGGTCCTGTCTTCCAAGTGGTCTAATCTGTTTGTGATGTTTTCTACTGAGCTTTTAATTTGGTTTATTGTTTCTTTCATTTCAAAGATTTCTGTTTGGTTTCTTTCAGAACCTCTATCTCCTTATTGAAGTAATCTTTTGCTTCCTGTATTTGCTTATGTAGCTCTTTATCAGAATGATCTTTTGCTGCCTATATTTGTTCCCTTATATCATCCTTTAATTCACAGAACATTTTAATTATGTACCTCCTGAACTCCTTCTCTGACATTTCTTCTATTGTGCTAGCCATGGATTCTAATAATATAGTATCTTGATTTGTTTGGGGCACTTTTCCCCTTGGTTTTTCATGTTGTTCGTGTGTCTTCCCTTCTAGCACTGTGGATCCAAGGTGTTACCATTTTTATCCTATAGGCTTATAGTGCTCCTGGAGGGTTTCAATACCTCTCCTTTGAGGGGAAGAACAATGTTCACAGATCCCAATACAAACAATATACAACCTTAAACCAAATAGTTGCTATTAAGATGTTTATAGTTTTGTCACAATATACAGAAATGGTAAGTTCAATTATTATCCACAGAATAATCAACAGGTTTGCAAAAGGGTTTACAGTTTCTAATGGTAGACAAAGAACAGGTGGTGAGGTGTAGGATGAGATGTTGAGGGGGTAGGAGTTGAGGATATAGAGTTATTAGATCTTAGAAAGTGTGAAAGAGGAATCTAAAGAAGATGGTTAGTGGCAGGAAAAAAGAGAGGAAGTGATTTGGGGAGACAGTATGTGGAAGACAACAGAGTACATAAAACAAACACATAAATATTAAGAAAAATGTAAAAATAGGAGTTGAAAGAATATACAACACAACTGTAATATACTATTCAGACATCCCAGTTGTCAATATCCTAATTCATGCAAAGTGCTTGGTTTCACAAATGTTAGGGCTGTGAGGGTGGGAGAATAGAAAGGTAGAAAAAGGAATCTTGAAGGAAGAAATTAAGATTATTTTGGTTGGATATCAGTATCTTTCCTGCTTCCCTTCTCATCCAATAGGTGGGGTTGTCTCTTGTTTGCTGGTATCTCCACCCTCAGGATGGTGAAGGTTACCAGGGTGAGAGGGTTGGTCTTGGGTACAGGGCACCTGGAAGTGGAATATGGTTCCAGCTGTTCCCCGGTGGGAGACTGCACCCCAAGGATCTTCTTTGGGATCCATCATGTAATGTAGATGTCTGGTCTTATTTCCTTATATCACCAGTAGACCTCAAAGTTCCTGGTCTCTAATTTAGTCTCTAAACTCTATCTCACTCACCCTCTCCCTTTCTACTTTCTAATCAGAGACCTTTCTCTCTGGAGGTCTTATGGGTTGCACTCTGGGGAGAGCTCTTGGAGAGCTGTTTTGTATTGGGCAGTCACTGTGCTGACTTAGTGGCCAGAGAGAGGGGGGAGTTGGGGACTATCAGTACCTGTCCAGCTGGTGTTCCAAGCTGGGAGTTGCCCCAACTAAAGATGGCGATGAATGTGTCCCAAGATGAGACAGCTGCTTTCAGCGATGGAGTGTTGGGTGGGGGAGTGGGGAGGCAGTCAGTGGCATTGGCGGTTATGTTCAGAGATGCAGCTCTGTGGCATGCAGTGTTGTGGCTGTCAGCTGTCTCCAGGTGTTGGGGCCTGCCTGGGCTCCGTGCGGGTTGGCCGGGTGACCTGAAATTCAGTACTCTAACATGAGCCCATTACAATCAAAAAACTCTTGTTTCTTCCATGACAACATGCACACTTAGTCTGTATTCCTCCTTTACTTATACATTCATTTAATATGACTATCTTCTAAGTGTGGAAAATTATTCTAGATGCTGGTAATTCAGAGATAACCAGTTTCTGCTGTATCTGGATGGTTGATCATTAAATAAACCAAGACCAGTGGTTGCCTAACATTTTATCATGCATTGCTATCAATAAAATTTTTGTTAGCCTTCCCCTCCATATGTACCTCTTTTTCTGAAAATTATATATCTGTGCTACTCATGTATATTATGTTTGCTTCATAAATATATAAAAATTAAAAACAATGAGGAAAAATATGAATATAAAGTATAATTTTTAAATTAAAAACTTAATGTTCATTTCGCATTCATGACACAGGTATTGCATATCCCACACTGGGGATTATTGAGCCAGAATGTGAAGCCCATATTATTTCTTCACTACTCTTGAGGAATAACACTCCAGTTGGTGTACATTCTGTGGCTGGCACATAATAATTGGAAACAAATAGGGCTTCCTGGGGGAATCAGGAAAGGCTTTATGAAACAATGAAGAAAGAACAATGAAGAATGAGTAAGAGTATTATCAAGTTGAAAAAGAGGAAGCTCATTTCATGCAGAAAGAATAGCAGACCAAAGTCATGGAGTTGTGAAGGCCTTGTGTATGAGAGAATGATCAAATATTTAATGCATGATCAGAACACTGGGTATGTGTGGAAATACAGTTGATGAGGTTGTCTGAGTCAAGACAGTGCCATGACGTGATCTTGGACTTTATTCTGTAGATAACAGGGAACCAGTGAAAGTAAGTGGGGAGAGTTGGGAAGCTGTTGGCATGAACTGGGTGACAGATAATAAAGGTGTGGACTCCTGTAGCAGCAAGGAATAGGAAGAGGAAATGAACTCAAGAACTGTAGCTAGAGTTCAGATATAAATACTGCATAGATATGGGACAAGGAAGAGGGAGAAATTGAGGAAGAACTAGGGCTTCTACCTTAGGAATGCAGTGCAGAGTGACCCTGGTGGCTGAGACAGGGATTCTGAGGGAGAACCAGGTTTCCTGAAGCAATGTGGTACCTTGGAGAAAGCACAACCTCTGGAACCAGAGTGACTGAGGTTTGAATCCTTGCTGTAGCACCATCTGCATTTGTGGTTTTAAGCATGTGCTTTCTCTCTGACTACTACTTTTCTCATCTGCACAACTGGGCCAACATACTGATTTTGTAGGGTTGAAAAGATAAAATGAGATTTTTTTTTTTTTTGGTACTGGGAATTGAACTCAGGGGCACTCGACCACTGGGCCACATCCCCAGCCACCCCCCCCTTTTTTTGAATTTTTGTTAGAGACAGGGTCTCACTGAGTTGCTAAGTGCCTCACCATTGCTGAGGCTGGCTTTGAACTCGTGATCCTCCTGCCTCAGGCTCCCAAAGTACTGGGATTGCAGGCGTGCGCCACCGTGCCCAGCTTAAAATGAGAAATTTTTTGTTTGTTTTTTGTTTTTTTTTGTGTGTGTGTGACCCAGTCATCCCCCACTTGCATCAGATGCTACCTACCTGGGGCAATGGAATGACTAAGACAGTCAATGATACTTTAGAAGAAATTATCCTGAAATTAGCAGATCATTACAGTGTTTCCATATTTATTTTGAACTAAAAACCTCAGCCTCTACTGGGAGGAAGCCATAGATGGGGTAAAATAAGAGGAGAAGGGAATAGATAACAAGAGCTGGAAGGAAAATGCAGTACCCTGATGATCTCTTGCTCTTATCTCACAACCCAATGGTGAAGCCATTTAATGATGATAGATAATCATCAAAAAGTTAGAACCTGGGAAGAGGGAGAGTCACTAAGGGTTTTGCAGGGGAACTGGTAAGCGTGAAGATTGGAGAATTATACACAGGGACTGGAAGGAACCAGATTATAACATCAGAAACTCTCTGTTCCCTTTGAGTCACTCCCCTATGTACACTGAAGGCTTAATTGGAGGGAAACAGGCTATAATTGAGGTCCATAATGAGCCCCAAGGGAATAGAAGAAAAATGAGAAGCATGAAGATTCCAAGTACTATGAGAGAGAGAGACAATAAACTGAATAATTTATATGCTAGAAAACAGAATTAATTTGTCAAATAGAATGAGAAATTAAAACAAGCATAATAATATCAAAGAGATAAAAGAGAACATTAGAAACATGAAACAGTAACCATCAGTTACAAAAGAAGATAGGGAACACCGGGTGTGGAAAACACAAAAGATGAAATAAAAAGACTGAATAGATAGATTTAATAACATAATGGACACTGTTGAAAACAAATTAGTGACCTGATTTTTAAAAGATGACATTGTGGGTCTTTTGTGGACAGGAGGTGGGGGATGGTTGCCTGATTTCTATAGAGAGAGAGAGCAGAAGGGACTTTTACTGTTTTTTATTTTATTGTTTTCATTTTTGTATTGGAGACTGAACCCCGGGGCACTCTACCACTGAGCTACATCCCCAGCACTTTTTATTTTTTGAGACAGGGTCTCTCTGAGTTTCCCAGATAGGCCTCAAATTTGTGATCCTTGTCCCAGCATCCAGAGCAGCTGGGATTATAAGCATGTATCTCCACACCTGGTTTTAACTCATGTTTAAAGGAACTTTCACTTTCCCTGTTTTTGGCTTTCCTCCATCTATAATACCTAGTATGAGGAATTCCAGAGATTTCCAGAGCTGTCATTAACCATAACCATAACCATAACCATAACCCTCCCATTAAACTGGTGTCTGGGCAATCCCCTCTTGAGCTTGAAGGACCACCCTTACTCTGTCCTTAATCTCAATTACTGTAGTTTTTTTATTTTCAGATCCGGGATCATCTGGCTATTGATCACATAGATCAGAGTTATCAAATTCTCAAATTTGTCACCACCCTTACTAGGTTTTAAGCTGACTTTTAAAAATTCTACACTGTACTAGTTACTTGTAAAAATGCAGGGCCAATGACAGGGGAATGATTCCCCCTGGTGTTCTGTGGCAACATATGAATGAAATAAAACTGCCTTAAGCCACTGAGCTAGCAGGCTTATATTTCAGTATTTGTATTAATTTTCTATGGCTGCTGTATCCAATTACCACTAACTCTGTTGCCGCCTGACGCAATGGCCGCTTGGAGCAACAAAGCCGTGGGAATAAGTTCAGAGGCAGACTGGAAACAAACAGGCTCTTTATTCTGCCAGCTTCTCTCTCCAGCTACAACAACACCCCGACACGCCCTCCACGCTCCTCCAACAACCACAAAATGGCACCGACCCGATCCACAATCTCCTGCGCCAAGTCCCTCGATATCATGCAAATGGCGCCGACCCGATCCACAATGTCCCGGGCCAAGTCTCACGAGACCATGGAAGGTGGTAATGCTTATGACTCACAGCTAACCGCAATCTTAGCTATCTCCTTAATTAGGGCTCCTGCATAACTCAGTGATTTAAAACAAATAGAAATGTATGGTCTCCTAGAAATAGAGGCTAGAAATCCAAAGTTTGTATCAGTAGGCCCCCAGATTGAGGTGTTGCCAGGTGTTATGGTTCATATATGAGGTGTCACCCCAAATTTCATGGGTGAGACAATACAATAATTTTCAGAGGTGATATGATTAGATTATGAGAGATGTAGCAATCAGTGGATTAATCCACTGATATGGATTAACTGGGTGATGACTGTGGGCAGGGGGTATGACTTTGGGGTTTACATTGGTCCCGGGTAAGTGGAGTTCCCTCTCTGCTTCCTGATGTCATGCCCCAAGCTGCTTTCCTCTACCGTGTCTTTCCACCATGATGTGCTGCCTCACCTTGGGCCCAGAGCAGGGGAGTTGGCCATCTATGGACTGAGATCTCGGAAAACGTGAGCCCCAAATAAACTTTTCCTCTTCGATGTTGTTCTTGTCAAGTCTTTTGGTCACAGCAACAAAAAAGCTGACTAAAACACTGGGCTACATATTCTTTGGAGGCTGTAGTGGGGAATCTATTCCTTGATTTCTCCAGGTTCTGTTGCCTACCTGCACTCCTTGACTTGTGGCCACATCACTTCAACTTCCACCAGCATCTTCAATCATCTCTGCTGTGTCTTCTCATTACCTTCTCCCCCGTGTTTCTGGGTTAAGTCTCCCTCGGCCTTCTGTTACAAAGATAAATGTGATTGCATTTAGGTCCCACTCAGATAAACTAGGATAACCTCTTCATCTGCAGATTCTTAACTTCATTACATCTGGGAAGACTTTTAAAAAGGCACATAAAGTAATATTTACATGTTCCAGCAATTAGGACTTGATATCTTTGGACAGTCATATTCAGCCTGCAGCAGTACTTTAGTATTTGTAGAGTTTTCAGGTTTTACATGATGCAAATCACAGGGTACCTCTTCCTGGTTTTTATTTCTTCTTCTTTTTTGCATGAGAGAGAATGAATAAGCTTATGGGAAGCACAGGTATTGAAACAATATCCTTTAAGATCAAATGAGCCTCACCCATATCAGATTCCTTTTCTTCCTTCCCTGTAATGTCAAACAGTTGAAATTTTGGCATTGCATAGCCATAGCTCATGAATAAATGGAAACTGTGTGCTTAATCATTTCATTGATATTCAAAGTTGCCAGGTAACACTGCTTGCATTTCTTCTGCTTTCAATAGAATAGATTTGCTTTAAATAGTTTATTTCCCAAAGGAAGGTAACTTCCATTATGCTGTTTGGCACTGTGTAATTTGGGAATGTAGGAATACAATGTATTAAGGTCATAGCAGTGTCTGATGGATACTGAAGGTCTTGTCTATTCATTCCAGTCTCTTTCTAGATTACCTTTATGTAAATGTGAGATTGGCTGAAAAATGTGCTGACCACTCTCCTTCTTATCTAGAACCTGGATGCAAATTAGGTTCTGTTTACTAAATACAGTCATGAAGCATTTTATAGGAAGAAGGTAACAGGAGTCCATACTGAACTTTTGGTCCTAATAGCCAGCAGGTGTTGCTGCCTGAAGTGATTGCCGCTTGGAGCAACAACGCCACGGGAATAAGTTCAGAGGCACACTGGAAACAAACAGGCTCTTTATTCTGCTAGTTTTTCTCTCTGGCTCCAACAGCAACTCCTACCCACAATCCAAACTCCTACAACCACCACCACACCACACAAAATGGCGTTGACCCCGTCCGCGATCTCCCGGGCCAAGTCTTGAGAGACCATGCAAATGGCGCCGACCTGATCCACAAGGTCCCGGGCCAAGTCTCATGAGACCATAGAAAGTGGTAATGCTTATGGCTCACAGCTAACTGCAATCTTAGCTATCTCCTTAATTAGGGCTCCTGCAAGCAGGTTTTTCTGCATTCTTTTTTTTTTTTTTTTGGTCATTCTTCTGTTTCCTGGATGTCAAAATACAGTTACATTAGAGGCAGCAATAGTAGTAATACTGATTTGACACCAGCATTCCCACCAGTAGCAGTAATTTGACACTAGCATCATAGATGTAGTGGTGAGCTTTTGACTCATCATTCCAGTGATGGCTACAGACATAACCTCCAGCAGATCTATTCTGTAATGATCCAGAAATCAAGCTTGGAGCCCTCTATATGAACTTTTTAAAACATTTTGTCAGCTGGAGGTAGTGGCGCATGCCTATAATCCCAGCACCTTGGGAGGCTGAGGCAGGAGGATCACGAGTTCAAAGCCAGCCTCAGCAAAAGTGAGAAGCTAAGCAACTCAGTGAGACCCTGTCTCTAAATAAAATACAAAATAGGGCTGGGGATGTGGCTCAGTGGTTGAGTGCCCCTGAGTTCAATCCCCAGTACCAAACAAAAAAACAACAACAAACAAACCCCACATTTTGTCAGCACTCAAGTCCCTATATTCAATTTCTTTCTGTTGAAAATGCTTACAGCGGGGACTGGGGTGTAGCTCAATGGTAGAGAACTTGCTTAGCATGTGCAACCCCCGGGTTCATTGCAAAACAGACAGACAAATGAACAACAAACAAACAAAAAAGCCTGTGAGTGAGTGTTACACTGGATACTGACTGATCCAGTGTCAAGGGACATGAAGATGGACAGAAGTCAATTCTGTTTCAGCGTTCAACAGAACGTAACTCTAACTTTTTAGGAAACTCACTCCGTTCTCTTTCATAATATCTCCTCCATTTTCTTGTCTCTCACAAAGCTTCAAATAAAACAGAGACAGGAGGATATGATGTGGGTAAGCTGGGGCACAATACACTTGTAAAGAGTTTATTTGAGCAAGCAATAATTCATGAATCAGGCAGCTCTGAACAAGCAATGGTTCAGGAGCTCCACCTAGGGAATGCCACGGGGAGGCTTTTGCAGAACAGAAGCAAGGAAAGCATTTGGTTGATTATGATCATACAACTGCTTTATTTGGGCTAGGCTATTGCAATTCCCTAGTTATGTACATTTGTTGTCAAGCAAGGTTACATCCCTCATGAGGCCTAACTGATTTTGTCTTGTGGATTCTTTAGAGCTGCTCTCTAATTTACCTTAACCTTTATGATTTCTAATTTCCGCCTAAATCTTTGTTTTTCCTCTTATGTAGTTAAAGAAGTCTCAAGAAAACAGAAAACAAATAATAAAGGAGAAAAATGTGTATTATGTTTACTATATGTTATATATTATCTGTAGTATTATATATTGGCTAAAGCTAGGCCATTGCTAAGTTTATTGAAGTTTAGATGGTTTATTAATTTGTTTTAAATCTGTGTCAAGCATTGCTTGAAATAGCAATTGTTGCCTCTAATTATATGCATTTGATCATAAAAATGTTGCAATATTCTGTTTGGAATACAGCTGAGCAGTAGGCTAAATATTGAAAATATTCTATAGCAGGTTTTCAACTTGGTCCTTAATCGGCACTGGCCTTGGAATATGCAAACTAATTTGAGAGACTCTAGGAAGAATCCTGTATTATAAATGATCTTTATTAAAATTGACCAAAGCATCACCATTAATAATTAAGTACTTTCTGCTCCTGTGTGCTTTAGGTGTTAGGCTAGAGGGTTAGGCAGGTGGGGTGGTGGTGGGCAATTTTATGCTGATTTATGTTCTGATGCTAGTAATAGTGCAGTGTAGGTAAGATGGGTCTCAAAATTAATAACTAATATAGACTTGGTATCTGGTTGAATCTAGAATTGAAGGTAAAAACTAACTATCAATGCAGAACAGGTGTACTAGAGATAGGTAAGCACCTTAAGTAGTAGTGTGTTTTAAAACGAAGGTTTAAATTCAGACAGTGGATTTCCTTTAGTTTTGGGGGCAGTAATTCCAGAATTATGTGAGACATTTTATGCCAAGTTGAAAAACATTCCACCCTTCTTTCACAAATGCATGGCAGACATAGCATTTTTTCCAGTCTCAAATTCTTCTAAATGAAGCCTTCATTCTACATATAGACTTTTGGTAGTCTCTATAGAAAGATAGAAGTAAGAGGGTATGGCAGGGGCTGATGAATTCCTGCACAATAACCATTCCTCTTTTCCTCCTTACTTTAAGAGCCTACCTCCCAGGATAGAGGATGAAAGGACTTGCAATGCCAGAGACTTTCCTGGCTTCTTAGTTAAAGGCATGGTTATGGGTACCTCCTGGATACTTCTCAGAAAACACCTGGACATTGGTATATTGACATGTGATGCTTCCTGAAACATGACAGCCATGTGCCTGAGAAGGAACCAGCCTCTGGAACCAGCCCAAACTAACTCCATGTAAATGGCAGGATAGGAAGATAAAAGGACTGGACTTTGATGCCCTTCTTGGGCCACTGCACCAATCCTGGGACTGCTTTCTTCTACTCTTTCTTTCTATGGATTTTGTGAAAACAATATATTATAAATATTTATTACAAATATATTTATTACAAATAAATTCATATTTCTAAAGCAGTAATAAATACATAACATTATCATGTGAGGTTTATAATGCATGCAGATGTAATACATGTGCAGGTTGAAGGATGGGAGCAGTAAATGTTTCTATAAGGTTGTAAAGTTTTTACATTTTACAATAAGTGGTAAAATATTTTTTAAATTTATTTTTTATTCAAAGTTGTATTTATAATAGTAATATGCATTATAATTCATAGTAAACATATAGAGCATCTTTTTACAAAACACTGTTTGTATACAATGTATATTTGTACCATTCAAACTTCAATCGTGCATTTAGGATAAAGACATCCATTTTATTCAACCACCTTTTATTTTATCCCCTCCATCCACCCTTACTCCCTCCCTTCCCCTCCCTACCCTTTGACCTTTCTAGCATTCCTCTAATCTTCCTATGTACCCCGACCCGACACCACTGTGAGTCAGCCTCCTTATATCAGAGAAAACATTCGGTATTTGGATATTTTAGATTGACTAACTTCACTTAGCATTATATTACCCAACTTTATCCATTTACCTGTGAATGCCATTATTTTCTTTTCTTTTATTGCTGAGTAAAATTCCATTGTGTACATGTACCACGTTTTCTTTATCCATTCATCTACTGAGGGACATCTAGGTTGGTTCCACAATCTAGCTATTGTGAATTGTGCTGCTATAAACATTGAAGTGGCTGTGTCACTGTAATATGCTGTTTTTAAGTCCTTTGGGAATAGACCCAGGAGTGGGATGGCTGGGTCATAGGGTGGTTCCATTCCCAGTTTTCCAAGAAATCTCCATACTACCTTCCATAACGGTTGCACCATTTTGCAGTCCCACCAGCAATGTATGAGTGTGCCTTTTCCCCCACATCCTCTCCAACATTTATTGTTGTTTGTGTTCTTAATAACTGCCATTCTGACTGGAGTGAAATCTTAGAGTAGTTTTGATTTGCATTTCTCTAATTGCCAGCAATGTTGAGCATTTTTTCATGTATTGGTTAATTAATTGTGTATCTTCTTTTGAGAAGTGTCTTTTCAATTCCTTATCCCATTTATTGATTGGGTTATTTGTTTTTTTGGAGTTAAGTTTTTTGAGTTCTTTATATATTCTAGAAATTAGTGCTCTATCTAATGTGCACGTATTAAATATTTGTTCCCAAATCGTTGGCTCTCTATTCACCTCACTGATTGTTTCTTTCGCTGAGAAGAAGCTTTTTAGTTTGAATCTATCCCATTCATTGATTATTGGTATTAATTCTTGTGCTACAGGATTCTTATTAAGGAACTTGGGGCCTAATCCGACATGTTGGAAATTGGAGCTTACTTTTTCTTCAATTAGGTGTATTGTCTCTGGTCTAATTCCTAGGTCCTTGATCCACTTTGAATTGAATTTTGTGCATGGTGAGAGATAAGGGTTTAATTTCATTTTGTTGCATATGTATTTTCAGTTTTCCCAGCACCATTTGTTGAAGAGACTATCCTTTCTCCACAGTACATTTTTGGCGCCTTTGTCTAATATAAGACAGCTGAAATTATATGTATTAGTCTCTGTGTCCTCAATTCTGTACCATTGGTCCACCAGTCTGTTTTGGTGCCAATACCATGCTGTTTTTGTTACTATTGCTCTATAGTATAATTTAAAGTCTGGTATGGTGATGCCACCTGCTTCACTTTTCTTGCTCAGGATTGCTTTGGCTATTCTGGGTCTCTTATTTTTCCAGATGAATTTCATGACTGCTTTTTCTATTTCTTTGAGAAATGTCATTGGGATTTTGATTGGAATTGCATTGAATCTGTATAATGATTTTGGTAGTATGGACATTTTGACAATATTAGTTCTACCTATCCAAGAACAAGGTAGGTCTTTCCATCTTCTGAGGTCTTCTATAATTTCTTTTTTTAGTGTTCTATAGTTTTCATTATAGAGGTCCTTCACCTCTTTTTTGTTGATTCCCAGATATTATTTTTTTTGATGCTATTGTAAATGGGGTAGTTTTCATCATTTCCCTTTCAGAGGCTTTGTCACTGATGTACAAAAATGCCTTTGACTTATGGGTATTGATTTTGTATCCTGCTACTTTGCTGAATTCATTTAGTAGTTGTAAAAGTTTTCTGGTAGAGTTTTTTGGGTCTTCTAGGTATATTATCATGTCATCGGCAAATAGTGCTAATTTGAGCTCTTCTTTTCCTATCTGAATCCCTTTAATTTCTTTTGTCTGTCGAATTGCTCTAGCCAGAGTTTCAAGTACTATGTTAAATAGCAGTGGTGAAAGGGGGCATCCCTGTCTTGTTCCAGTTTTTAGAGGGAATGCTTTCAATTTTTCTCCATTTAAGATAATGTTAGTTTGTGGCTTTGCATAAATAGTTTTTATGATGTTGAGTTATGTTCCTGTTATTCCTAGTTTTTCTAGTATTTTGAACATAAAGGGGTGTTGTATTTTGTCAAATGCATTTTCTGCGTCTATTGAGATAATCATATGGTTCTTATCTTTAAGTCTATTGATGTGATGTATTATGTTTATTGATTTCTGAATGTTGAACCAACCTTGCATCCCTGGGATAAACCCCACTTGATCGTGGTGCACTATCTTTTTTTTTTTTTTTTTTTTTTAATATTTATTTATTTACTTTAGTTGTACACAATGCAATGCATTTATGTTTACGTGGTGCTGAGGATCGAACCCGGGCAGCGCACTTGTGAGGCGAGCGCTCTGCCGCTAAACCACAACCCCAGCCCTGCACTACCTTTTTGATATGTTTTTGTATCCGATTTGCCAGAATTTTGTTGAGGAATTTTGCATCTATGTTCATTAAAGATATGGGCCTGAAGTTTTCTTTGTTGTCTGTGTCTTTGCCTGGCTTTGGAATTAATGTGATATTGGCCTCATAGAAAGAGTCTGGGAGAGCTCCCTCTTTTTCTATTTCTTTAAATAAGTTGAAAAGCATTAGTTTTAGTTCTTCTTTGAAGGTCTTGTAGAACTTGGCTGTAAACCCATCAGGACCTGTACTTTTTCTTGATGGTAGCTTTTTGACAGCGTCTTCTATTTCCTCGATTGAAGTTGATCTGTTTAAATTGTGTATAGCCTCCCATTCTAGTTTGGGCAATTCATACGACTCTAGAAATCTGTCGATGCATTCATTATTTTCTATTTTATTAGAGTAGAAGTTTTCAAAGTAACTTCTAATTATCTTCTGTATATCTGAGGTTTTTTTTGTTGTGATATTTCCTTTTTTATCACAGATGTTATTAATTTAAGTTTTTTTCTCTTCTTCTTTTTGTTAGCATTGCTAAGGGTCTGTCAATTTTATTTATTTTTTCAAAGAACCAACTTTTTAGTTTTGTTGATTCTTTGAATTATTTCTTTAGTCTCAATTTCATTAATTTCAGCTCTAATTTTAATTATTTCCTGTCTTCTACTACTCCTAGTGTTGATTTGTTCCTCTTTTTCTAGTGCTTTCAGGTGTGATGTTAAGTCATTTATTTGTTGGTTTTTTTTTTTTTTCTTTTAAGAAATAGACTCAGTGCAATGAATTTTCCTCTTACTACTGCCTTCATAGTGTCCCAGACGTTTCTATATGATGTATCTGCATTTTCATTTACCTCCAGGAATTTTTAAATCTTCTCCTTGATATCTTCTTGAACTCCTTGTTTATTCAGTAGCATGTTGTTTAGCTTCCAGTTGTTAGAATAGTTTTTTGTTTGTTTGTTTGTTTCTTGTTTTGTTGTTGATTTCCAATTTCATCCCATTATGTTCTGATAGAATGCAGGGTAGTATTTCTACTTTTTTATATTTGCTGAGAATTGCCTTGTGGCATAAAATATGGTCTATTCTGGAGAAGGAGCCATGTGCTGCTGAGAAGAAAGTGTATTCACTCACTGAGGGATGATATATTCTGTATATGTCCATTAGGTTTAAGTTATTAATTGTTTTAATGAGTCCTACAGTTTCTTTATTTATCTTTTGTTTGGATGATCTATCCATTGGTGAGAGAAGTGTGAAGTCCCCTAGAATAACTGTGTTGTGGTCTATTTTACTCTTGAACTTGAGAAGGGTTTGTTTGATGAATGTAGGTGTGCCATTATTTGGATATAGATTTATAATTGTTATATCTTGTTGATGAATGGTTCCCTTAAGTAGTAAGAAATATCCATCTTTGTCCCTTTTGATTAGCTTTGGCTTGAAGTCTACCTTATTTGATATGAGAATGGAAACCCCTGCTTGCTTCCGCAGCCCATGTGAGTGATAAGACTTTTCCCAGCCTTTCACCTTCAGTCTATTGATGTCTTTTTTTTATGAGGTGGGTTTCTTGGAGACAGCAAATTGTTGGGTCGTTTTTTTAAGCCAGTCCGACAATCTGTGCCTTTTGAATGGTGAGTTTAGGCCATTAACATTCAGGGTTATTACTGAGATGTGATTCTTATTCCCATCCATTTTTATTTGTTTACGGTATTTAACTCGATTTGTTTTCTCCTCTGGTTGGTATTTCCTTTAGTTTAATATCTCCCTTTGTTGATTTTCATTGTTATTTTTCTTTTCTTCTTCATGGAATATTTTGCCCAGGATGTTCAGAAGTGCTGGCTTTCGAGTTGTGAAATCTTTTAACTTTTGTTTGTCATGGAAGGTTTTTATTTCATCTTCAAATCTAAAGCTCAATTTTGCTGGGTATAAGATTCTTGGTTGACATCCCTTTTCTTTCAGAGCTTGAAATATGCTATTCCAGGATCTTCTAGCTTTTAAAGTCTGGGTTGAAAAATCTAAACATAGTCTGATTGGTTTCCCCCTATATGTAATCTTCTTCCTTTCTCTTGTGGATTTTAATATTCTCTACTTGGTCAGTATATTAGGCATTTTCATTATAATGTGCCTTGGTGTGGATCTGTTGTGATTTTGTACGTTTGGTGTTCAGTAAGCCTCTTGCATTTGGTTTTCCCATTCATTCCTCATGTTTGGAAATTTTTCTGCTATTATTTCATTGAGTACATTACTCATTCCTTTGGCTTGGAACTCTGCACCTTCCTCCACCCCATTCACTCTTAAATTTGGTCTTTTTATGTTGTCCCAAATTTCTTGAATGTTCTGTTCTTTATTTCTTATAATTTTTGCTGTGTAATCTACATTTTTCTCCAGGATATATATTTTGTCTTCATTATCTGAGGAGTGGTCTAATCTGTTGGTGATGCTTTCAATTGAACATTTAGTTTGGTTTATTGCTTCTTTCATTTCCAGAATTTCTGTTTGGTTTCTCTTTAGAACCTCTATCTCCCTATTGAAGTAATCTTTTGCTTCCTGTATTTGTTTTTGGAGTTCTTTGTCAAAATGATCTTTTGCCACCTGTATTTGCTCCCTTATATCATTTTTGAGTTTGTTCTTAAGTTCCATAAACATTTGGAATATGTAATTTCTGAATTCCATCTCTGGCATTTGACCAACTGTGCTTGCCATGGAATCTTCTGAGGAGATATGTTGATTTGTTTGAGTCATTTTCTTCCCTTGTTTCTTCATATTGCTTGTGTGATTTTTCTTCTAGCACTGTGGAACCTCGACTATTTCATTTTTACCTTAAATCCTTATGAAGCTCTTTTAGTACAATGCTATCAGATTCCCTTATAAATACTTTACACTTTAAAACCAGATACTTTCTGTTCAGATAATCACAGTTTGATCACAATGTACAGATTTAGTTAACTTAGATACTGCCTCCCATTTACTCTGTATGTTTATGATGGGTTTTATAGTTTCAAGTGTTGGACACAGAAGTGATATAAGTTTAGGAAGAAGGAAGTGGGGGTATTGGGTTGATCTTTCTTAGGGAGGGTGAAAGGAGAATTCTATGGAAGTGGTTTAATATCAGCAGACAAGAGAGGAAAGAGAGTGCACAATTTAGTGGAAAGACCAATTTATTTATATGCCAAACTTATACAACCACTGAGAGAAGAAAAAAAGAAAGATGGAAAGGAAAAAGAAGAAAGGAAAAAATGAGAGAGATGACCAAAAAGTAGGGATTAGTGTAAAAGAGAGGAAAGAGAAATTGAGGAAGAAAAAAAAAGAGAGAATAAATTGTATATAACTCCACTTTGCTGTATAATTTAGTTGCCCCAGTTCTAGAACTCCCAATTTCTGCATATAACTTGTTTTCACCTCTGTTGAGAATGCAATGGTAGGGTGTAAATAGGAAAGATGAGGGAAGAAGAAAGGAGACAAAAGGGAGAAGGAAGAAAAGAAAGAAAGAAAAGAGGACTAAAAGTAAACAAACCAACAAACGTACAAACAACAACAGGAAAACAAAATAAACCAAAACAAACAAACAAACAAACAAAAAGATAAATAAAGATAAAGATAAAAAAACAAAGTCGAACCCAGGGACAAATGTCAGGAACAGATCTCAAACAGTGCCATGTGAAGTCCTTCTTTTTTATTTTTATTTTTTTTTCCCTTCCAGTTTAAGCCAGTTGTCCGGGATCACGTCCAGGCAGTTACCGAGAACCTGGGAAGCTTGCAGGCTCAGGCTCTTTCCCCTGGGGTCCTGCTCTGGAGCCGCCTGTCTGCGCTTGGCCAGCCAGGAAAGTCTGCCAGCAGGGGCTTACCTGGGGAGGTTGCAGGCCCAAGCTCTTTCCGCTGGGGTCCCGCTCTGGAGCCACCAGTGGTAAAATATTAACTCCAGTGGATATGCAAAAGTTAAAGATATTATGTTACAATCTTTATTATAATTGCCAAAATTTAATGTAAAAAGACATACAGTTTTTAAGTCCGCATAGAGTAAAATGAAATTAAAAAAAAAAAAATTTCAAATAGTCCAGAAGCAGGTAAGAAACATGAAACAGAAAACAAACAAAAAACAGGACAAACAGAAAACAATAAATGTTGATGACATTAGATGTTAATAGTCTTAAGCACTGCAATTAAAAAGCAGAGATTATCAGAATGGATTGAGAAAACAATACTCAACTACATGGAAGGCCAGATGAGGATTCTACAGGTATGTTGTTGGATGGATGGATGTAAAGGGATGCTCATGTGCTATAATAAAGTTGAAAGAGAATTAAACTGCAAACTGCACTGCAGGCTTAAAGCTGGTGATTTTTTCTTATTTACAAAGGAGATCCTATGTCTTCAGTATTAACCACTCTTTTTGACATATACTGCAAATATCTTTCCTACTTATCATTATGTTAAGTTTTAGTAAGCTGATTTTAGTTTCACTGGTTATTTAAATTAAACTAAAAACTTGCCATCCATAATGAGGAGAAAAGAAACTTGAAAGTAAAGGAAGACAAAGACTGTTTTATGTTTGGGGCTTATATAAAAGATCTATTCTTATGAATATAACTGGTGTGGTAAGACTTTTGTCAAGTCAGAATAAATTATATGCATAATTTAGAGATATTTTTGTCCATGGAAAATTGTTATCACACAAGAAGTTTACTATTCTGTTTTTTATCTCTCAGTGTAAATAAAGCACTTATTTAATATGCTCAAAGATACTTCTCTAATTTCTTTCTACCTGAATACCATTTTGTACTATAAATGCATGTGCAATGGTAAACAATTCACAAATATGATACTTTCATACCCGGTCTGTTGGCTGTCTTTGAGTTCAGCAGAATTTCAAGCAGAAATTCTACACAATAAAAAACTTGTTCTAGTAGGTAATACTTATAGCTCACAACTGCTTATCTGTAAAGTCTCTTTAATAGTGGTGATACAATAAGACAAATTAATTCTTGTTTAATCTATGCATTCTGAGTTTCATATAAAAACTATTGACTAATAAATTTATCCCGATTTTATAGTGACATCATTATTTATTTTTATTTATGATTATTTTGTCCTTTCACCAGGACTGAGATTTTGATCACTGAATACCAAGTTGTAAAACTATGTACTCTTTTGTACAATAGAAATTATGTCTATCCTAGATGTTTGATGAGAAAAAAAACCATCAAAGTTATGTCACTGAACATTATAAAAAATCTTAAAATTATTATAGCATCTCCTATTCTTGTCTTACCATTGTATGTAGGGGGTGGGTTGGGAGTAGGTCCTTTTTAAAAAAAATATTTGTTTATTTGCTTTAGTTGTACACAATGCCTTTATTTTATTTTAGTTTTTTTAAAAAATATTTATTTATTTGTTTTAGTTGTATACAATGCCTTTGTTTTTTACGTGATGCTGAGGATCGAACCCGGGCCGTGTACATGCTAGGTGAGTGCTCTACCACTGAGCCACAATCCCAGCCCCACAATGCCTTTATTTTTACGTGGTGCTGAAAATCAAACCTGGGCCACACACATGCTAGGCAAGCGCTCTACTGCTGAGCCACAACCCCAGCCCGGGAGTAGGTCCTTTTAATGCACAGGTTTTCAGGAGAAGAACTGGATTCAAGGGCTAATACTAAAACCAGCCAGACACAGTGGCATATGCTTGTAATCTCAGCGGCTCAGGAAGTCGAGGGAGAAAGACTGAAAGTTCAAAGTCAGCCTCAGAAACTTAGGGACACCCTAAATAATTTAGTGAGACCCTGTCTCAAAATAAAAAATAAAAAGGGCTGGGAATGTGGCTCAGTGGTTAAGTGCCCCTGGGTTCAATCCCCAGTACCCACCGCCCCCCCCAAAAAAAAAAACACCCAAAAAACTAAACTAAAACCAAAGTGCCTCTTCTGCACCTGGACCTGATGTAAATGATGAGATCCAGGAATCTGAGATAATGACATAAAGGGGTGAGACTTTTAGAATTCTTGGAAACAAATGAGTATATGCTTTCTATGGGAGGAACATATATAATGTATGGCTAGATGGCATTCTGTGGTGGTTTAAAAATATGTCTACAAAATCCTAACTACTTGTCCCTTCAAGAAGTGGTACCTAATTTCCCTCTCCTTGAATATGTGCTAGACTTACTGGCTCTTTTCTAGTGAATATGATAAAGCAGAAGTGATGGATGGTATGCAGTTATGGAGACTAGGTCACAAAGACATTTTGACTCCCTGTGTCCTCACATAGAAAAGTTAACTAACATGTTATAAGGATGCTCAAGCAGCCTATGGAGAGGTCAAGATGGTAAGCAACTGAGGTATCCTGTCAATAGGGTGTGAGGAACTGAGTTCCCCTGCCGATAGCCTTTTGAGTGAGCCATCTTCAATGCAAGTCTTCTAACCCTAGTCAAGCCTTCTGTTGCCTGCAGCCTCTGCCAACATCCTGATTGTAACACATGAAAGATTCAGAGCCAAAAACACCCAGCTAAGCCTCTACATAGTTCCTGACCCACAGAAATAAAAGATAATAAATGTTTGCCATTTTAAATCACTGACTTTGGGGATCATTTGTTACACAGCAATAGATAACTAATACAATGCTATGAGGTGACATATCAGTGAACTATGGTCACAATAATGCTGTATAATATACAATTACAAAATATCAGTGATATACAATAATCATTTATTATGGTTAATTGGGATTCAGCTCATCTAGGCTGAGTTCAAGTAAGTGGTTCTTGCTTTTGCATTTGGAGTAAATGGGATTTTTGCTTGTATCTTCTTCATTTTCTTCTTGCATCAGCAAGCCATTCCAAGCATGCTCTTTCCCAAGGTGCAAGCGGGCAAGGCCAATCATTCATGCGGCTTTCATGTGAATGGACACATCTATTCACTAACATTCCATTGGCAGAAGCAAGTCACATGACTCCAAAGCTGAGTGGGAAAATAAAGGTGGTCTTAGTAGGGGGAGGAACTGTGAAGTCACATGGCACAAGGTTTGGCCATAGGAGGGGATGAAAAACTGAGGTCACTAATGCCATCTACCACAAGGAAGGTGGAACAAGCAAGTTGTAAAGCAAGTTGGGAGTGGTTTGACAGGACTAAGAGCTACAAGATTGGTATTGATGCTGCTGCCAACGACAGTGTGGCCACAGCAGTCCTGTCCAGTGGGTCATGGAAGGCGATAATATTGCAAAATGAGTTTTCAAATCTTGCTGAAACAAATACTGTCTTGAACATTCATTTCTGAGATGGGGCAGTAGGCGGGGATGCATAGCCTCCAAAGATAGGCTAACACTGCTTTTAGATAGAAAGTTTTATGGCAGTGTAGAGCTCATATTTTTGCCAATAGCCCCCTTTGGAATGAGGCTCTAGGAATGTGAGCTATCACACGCTGTTAATTTTGAGTTTTGCTTGACTGCACTGGGTGTTTCTTAACTTTTTTTATGATCAAAGTTGGCATTTTATGCCTAAATAGATTTTTATTAAATATATCTCTGTTCAACAGAGGAAAATATTTATGTTTGTTATGGTATGGTTTAGATGTGAGGTATCCCTCCAAAGTTCATGTATTAAACAATGCAAGAAAGTTTAGAGGTGCAATGATTGAGTTATAAGAGCCTTAACCTAGTCAATGCATTAATCCACTTGAAGGATTAACTGGGTGGTAACTGTAGGCAGTAGAGTGTGACTGGAGGAGGTGGGTCACCAGGGCATGCCCTTGGGGTATATATTTCACTCCTGGTGAGCAGAGCTTTCTCTCTGTTTCCTTGTTGCCATGTTCTGAGCAGCTTTCCTCCACCATATCTTTCCACCTGGGTGTTCTGCCTCAATTTGGGACCAGAGCAATGGAGCAGGCTGTTTATGGACTAAGACCTCTGAAACCATGAGCACCAAATAAAATGTTTCTCTTCTAATTGTTCCTGTCAGGTCTGTTGGTCACAGTGATGACAAAGGTGACTAAAACAATGATACTTGAAACAATGTGTTATTACCCAAATATATCCATATATATGACTAAGGCAGTCTTGGAGATTTCAGGTGTGGAGGTATCTGGAGGTATAATTTACAAAATGAACAATTTAGAAGGTTATGTATTTAAGTGTCCAAAATTACCTTTATCCCCCAATTCCAGTGAAACATGAACAAATAGGTTTTGGCTAGTTGCAATCAGCATTAACATAGGTACTGAGTGGTTCAAAGCAGAGCAAACAATAGGTGTACTCTAAATCAAGAAAGAAACACGGAACAGAGTACTTGAGTTCAATCCTGAGCTTGTCCATTTAATTTCCAGTATGCTCTATTCTATCTGTGAATTAGAGATGGTGTTGTGTCTACTATTGGTGGTTTTTTTTAAAAAAAATACATATTTGTTTTTATGGAAGGCATGCCTGGACAATGAATTTCATGAATTGTTCACACATAATAATATATCTCCTTTTCTTTCTCCTGTGGATTCCGGAAGTTGACACTCTGAGACCCGGAATAGGTAACATTTATTTACCTTTAGACTTGGAAATTTGAACTAGGCTGTTTGGACTAGGCTATTTTCCCATTTCCTTATGACAATAAAATATCTTAACTACGATATAGACCTAGTCCCCGGGCAGCTTGATGTTGGGACTCCCCTTTCGTTGCCCAAAAACCTCACTAGTAGAACTTGTTCTCTCTCTTCCTACTGAGACCATTTAAAAAAAAAGATTTCCCTCTGTTTTATATTTTTATCCATATTAGAGTTATGTTAATACATTTAAGGAAATAGTGAGTTTTATCATGATTTATTCTACAAAGGCTCATGAGAGAGTGAAGATCTCATCCTCAAAAATTTTAAATAATCGGGGCTGGGACTGTGGCTCAGCGGCAAAGTGCTCGCCTCGAACGTGCGCGGCCCGGGTTCGATCCTCAGCACCATGTAAATGTAAATGCATTGTATTGTGTACAACTAAAGTAAATAAATAAATATTAAAAAAAAACATTTAAAAAAATTTTAAATAATCTAGAAATATCACAGCCTGGTATTTTGCAGACATTTTGATTGTTCTGTTATGGTGTTGATGTCACGTGTCTCTTCCCCATTTCCAGAATTCCCATACTCTAGAATGTGTTATTATTTTACATGCTTAAAACAGAAGACGGAATAGGGGATCAGGGAGGAATATCAACATTAATGATAGAATGTTTACATGTTTACTGTGCTTTTTTTTTTTAACATTAGGTTTGAAAAATCCCTAAAACCAATTCATTCTTCTAATGTGGTTAAATGGGTTTCACAAATGAGTACTTCAGTTGAAAGAAATACCCTTTGGCACAAGAAAAGCTGCAGGTTAGCTTGAGAAGATTAAAAGGGCCACTATTCATAAACATTGACAAATGACATCCAGAATTTCTTGTTTTGCACAAATAAATCAGTATGGTGGCTTAACTCCTGCATTTAAAAGTAGCTTAACTTTCTCTTCTCTCCCTACCCACTTCCTCTTTCTCTCTCTCTCTTTCTTTCAGTACTGGGGATTGCACCAAGGGGTGCTTAACCCCTGAGCCACATCCCCAATGCTTTTTAAAAAAATATTTATTAATTTATTTTAGTTGTACACAATGCGTTTATTTTTACATGGTGCTGAGGATTGAACCCAGGCCGCGCGCATGCTAGGTGAGCTCTCTACTGCTGAGCCACAACCCCAGCCCCCCCCCTTTTTTAAATTTATTTTTTTATTTTGAAACAGGGCCTCACTAAGTTGATTAGGACCTTGCTAAGTTGCTGAGGCTGGCTTTGAACTTGTGACTTCTGGATGTTTCTTAAGGGGTGAGGACTAAGTACAAGGTTTGCTATCACTTTGGATATTTGGATATCATGGACAAATATAAAGACAGAGATTAATTGACTGATATAAAGAAAGAAATAGATGTTATGTCCCCAAATTATTTTTCAATCATTTGCTATTAAAACATCCATGTATTCTATACCTGTGTTCTATCCTTGAAGGGGTATGCTTATTTGTGTCATGAGTCCTGGGAAGTTGCTTTCCTATAATCTCCACAGATCCATATTTTGAAGAAATATTATCATTTTGATTTTAGGTACCCTCTTACTTGCTGTAGTGATCTTGGGGAGGTCACCAAATTTCCCCAAACCTCAGTTTTTTCATCAAAAAAACGCTTTACAGATCAGGAAACTAAGGTTCTGAGAGGAAAGTGACTTCATGGAGTGAGAGGTGGTTACAATCAGGTCACCTCCCAACTCTCAGATTCTCACTTGATGTTGATGACGCTGGCCACATCAGAGTCAGAAGAGCATGGTTTAGGTCATTTGCTTTCAATTTTCTTAAAAAAAAAACAAGTGTTTGTGTGTGTGTGTGTGTGTGTGTGTGTGTGTGTGTGTGTGTCTGTATTTGGTTTATTTGTAACAAGCAAACAAAAAATAAAATCATGAAACTCCACCCAGCATGGCTTGATAATTTTGCTAAGGCACATAGACATTGTCCTACTTTGGAAAGATTCACCTTGGCATTTTTCTTTGTAAAATAAAACTCTTCTTTCATTAAAATATTAATAATTTATTATGGAAAACTTGGGAACTATAGACAAGCAGAAGAAAGAAAAAGACTTTACATTCACCCCTTTGAAATTATTTTAGTGCATTTTCTTTCAGGCATTTTGCTTTGCTGTGGTTTATGTTGTGATAATTAGTAACTAGATTTTAGCCATAATTAATCATTAAGTTCTTGCTGATCTTAAGTCTTGTCCCTATCCTTACCATAAAGGGAATCTTTACATATTAAAACTCTGTAGACAAGTAGGAAGACGAGAATAAATATCACTCAACACCCCATCACATAGTTCCCATATCAATGGATGTCTGTGTTTGAAAAAAATATTTTTATATCTCATGCTTCCTTTTTCTTCATCTCTTTCTCCCATTCTTGTAAGCAGAGGGTAATAATTCCATTTTCACGAAACAGGAACGTTCCAGGAATCAACAAAGGCATGTGAAACTGATTTAAAGGCTCCTAAATCTTATGCAAATATAACTTTCTCTTGGTGTCAGTTTTCTTTAGTATGAGGCTAAAAACTTAGACCAGACTCTTCTGCCTGTTTGTTCTGGCCCTGAGTCTACTTTTGTCGCTACTGGTTACATAGTGTTTCCTCCCAACCTGGCTTTCTTCTATATACTTAATTAGGATAAATGGTCAAGAATTATGGTGTAAGAGAGAATTTTATAACTGAACATCCAAATATTTTAATATAGCAAAATTTTGTGTATCTTATGGACATTGTGGTATTTTCTTTTTTTTCCATTTTTTAATTCTAATTTGTTATACATGTTTACAGAGTACATTTCATTTCATATTACATATAAAGAGCACAATTTCTCAAGTTGCTGGTTTTATATAAAGTATTTTTCCAACAATTGTGTCTTCATAAATGTATTTAGGGTAGTCAAGGATAACTCAGTCTGCCATTATTCCAATCCCCTTGCCCCTCCCCCCTCCCCCTTTGTTCTAGTTAAAGCTCTTTCATTCCTCTCATCCTCACTCCCTTGCCTTTTTAAGTTAGTATCTTCATATCAAAGAGATCATTCGACCTTTGTTTTTTGGGGATTAGCTAACTTCATTTAGCATTATTTTCTCCAACCCCATCCATTTACCTGCAAATGCCATGATTTTATTCTCTTTTAGTGCTGAGTAGTGTTCCATTGTGTGTATATATATACACACACACATATATATATATATATATATATACCAAAGTTTCCCTATCCATTCATCCACTGATGGGCATCGGGGTTGGTTCCACAGTCTAGCTATTGTGAATTGTGCTGCTATAAACATTGTTGTGGCTGTGTCCCTGTAGTAAGCTGTTTTTAAGTCCTTTGGGAATAGACCAAGGAGTGGGATAGCTGGGTCAAATGGTGGTTCCATTCCAAGTTTTCCTAGGAAGTATTTTCTTAATTGTAACTTTGTAACTTTGTTTTTTGAACATCCTTATTCCATTTGGCATAGCTTTATTTTACTTGAGGCTTTCAGCTAAATTTCCCAAGATGAGCTAGTCTTAACTGTTTGGCCAGGTTTGGAGGTGGCATGGAACGAACAGGCTTAAAGGTCACACTATCTGAGATCTTGTTCTTAGATGCCATGGCTTTGGTTGTAAGTTGGGCAGAGAGCCATGGGGTCTGAATCCAATTTGTACTCCAGTTTCTAAGCAGCATATGCTTTAAAGATATCTTTTTCTAATTTGCGCCAAAGTGTACTATGGGCTAGGTGATCAGTGTATTATGGACCAGGTTGTTGAAGGGAAGAGTGAAGGTCAATGTTGCCCTTCATGTCATCTGTTGGTACTGGATTAGCCATCATCCTACCTGGTCCACAGCTGACCATCTATGCAGCTGCCTAGATGTCCATCATTGTCTGCATAGACCCTTCACTTTCTTCACCGAACTGCATTGAGCTTCTCTGCGGGAGGCATGGAAATTATCCCACTCTTATGCTGTTCTGGGAACAGCACAGGAAAGTCTATGGCATCTGTGCAGGCACACAAAGCAGTAGCCTTTTCTCCTTGAAAGTCTTACCATTTACCTGGGCTCTGCCTGAGCAATGAGGCTAGACTTCCTTCTCTCTCAGAGACCACCACCCTGTCTAGGGAATTTTGAATCCTTCTCGAACTCAGCCCAAGAGCTAAGGACAAGGTTCTTCTTCTGGAACCTGTTAGCCTCTCTGTTACACTTTCTTGGTTCCCATTGCAGTCAGGTGGAGTCCTTCCCTAGCCTGAGAGGTCTTTCTTAGTCTAGTTCCTGAAGACAAGCAGAAGAAGGGCTGAGGCTGGGATCTCTCTCATCTGTGTGTTTTCCTCATTATATTGTATGTATCGTGACTTATTTTGACCTTCAAGTGGTGTAAATTTTAAAATCTCAAATTCACGAATGAACTCTAATTTTGTTACCTGCTGACACATCTGTTTTCCTAGTCAAGGAGCAGAAAACAATTCAGTGGTCTGAATGGTGGTGGTGGTTATATGTGGGGAGTGAAAGGGACAGCTGAGGAAAAATTCATGGGGGATTGTCAGTGTGGCAATGCTTTAGTATTTGGAAATATCTAGTAAGTTTTCATTGTGCTCTTTTGGCTAGTCTTAAATGATGCCCTCAATTTGTCCCAATTTGAAGGACCCTATTAAAAAGAAAAAATGGGCCTGGGACTGTAGCTCAGTGGCAGAGCGCTTGCCTAGCATGTGTGAGGCACTGGGTTCGATCCTTAGCACCACACAAAAATAAACAAATATGTGGTGTTTCTCATCTGGGGATTTGAGCTCGACCCCAACCCGTTAATTCGGGGCTGTGAGTCTGAGATCTCCCCAACCTGGAATTGAGCTTACCCCCAACCTGTTAATTCAGGGCTGCGTGGGCCTAGTTCTTCCAATCCAAGAATCAAGCCAGGTGTCTGTCTGCTTATCCAGAGATCTGGGTTTTTCCTTGGTTATGCAAATGAGTTTGAGCCCAAGCTCCCTCCAAATGCCTGGAGGTCTGAGCTCCGCTCCTCTTTGCGGATGAGATGCCACTTTATGCGACCACCAAGAATTAAGTTTGTGTGCTTTCTGTCTGTACTCTTGATGTATTTCTATTGTATGACCACCAGGTTCTAATATATTTAATTATCTATAATAAAACCAGTTCAATGGCCCTGTGGAATCTAAAGCCAGAAACTAGCTAAGCCGGTAGGATGAGCCCAATTGAAGTTTAAAGAAGATACTAGGACAACATAACTTTATGATCAGGCACACCTAGAGTTAAAGAATTCTTAACAATAGCTTTAAGATTTTTAGAATACCTTCCCCTACCTATAGATAAGATTAATCAGTAGTTGAGATAACTGATCTTCCCTAGGTAATTCCTGAAACCCTTTATTGTAATCTTCTTTACTGAAATTCCTTTATGTTACCTCCCTAAGAAAAAATGTGAATTACTGTGCTTGTTGAAATGTATAAAAAACCATACTGAGAAAAGTAAAAGGAGAACAGTAGAAAGATTTTCTACAACCTGACTCGTGTGTGGATTATTCCTGTCGTCGACGTTCCCTTCAGCACCAAAACGGGAAGAACTTAACATCTTTGCTGAAGCTGGCCTTCAGCAAATTGGCGCCCGAACAGGGACTCCCGATTGGTAAGCTGCCTTTTGCGTTATAATTTAATTATAGAGAGAAATAGTAGATGCTCGGGAGGGAACTAGATTTCTTACTCAAGGACGTCCGGGGTCCGTTGGCAGAGAAAGGCCAATTTAGAGAAGAGTAAGTAACCAAAGAACTTTTATTTTTATTTTTGAGAAGTCATGGGCCATATCGAGTCCCGAGAGAGAGGGCTCTTTATAGATGTAGTTAAACAGAGGTTAAATAAGAGAGGTGCTGCTGCTACTTCTAAACAGCTGAAACAGTTTTCTTATTTTAATCAAGAGTGTTTCCCTTGGTTTACTCAAGAGGGAACTTTAAGTTTAAACACATGGAAAGGGTTAAGAAAAGAGATAAAACCTTGTTATAACCATTATGGGTCAAAAAGGACCCCAATAGATGTCTTTCCCTTAAGGAATTTATTTAAAGATGCTTTAAATTCTGTTCATAAAGCAGTTTGCCTTATAAATAGGATAAAGAAGCCAAAACAAACTCCTCTTGCAGAGCCTGCTGTAGATAAGTCAGACCGCAAATCTGCAACTAATATTTCTGAGGATGAAACTGATAGCAATTTAAGTGATGACCAAAATGATTTAAAGGAAGCAACATGTAAGAACCAGCTTCCTGGGCCTATGTCATCTGTTCCTGCTACTCCATTTGCCCCTCCATCCCCACCTAAAGTCTCTGAAAGGAGAGGGCCAACTATGGGACCACAATTACCTCCCTGTCGTCATGGTGGATTTTTGGGAGCAGCAGCTATAGCCAGGCAATTAGGAGATATTTCCCTGACTTACCCAGTGGCAACTTTAAAAACAGTAGATCCTAACTTTGAAGCTCCCCCACATTGGGAGCCCCTCCCGTTTAAGTTATTAAAAGAGTTGAAGGTGGCTGTTAGAAATTTTGGCCCTACTTCCCCATATACTTTACAACTGGTTGACTCTTTATCTGCTGAATGGATGACTCCTTATGATTGGCAACAAACTGCAAGGTCTTGTCTGCCTCCTGGTCAGTATCTATTGTGGAAGGCTGATTATGAGGATAATGTAAAGAGAGTTTGTTGCAGAAACAGCATTTAGAAGAGGGGCATATAAATATACTATCTCCATGTTGATGGGGACTGGAGAATATTATTCAACTGAAGACCAGGTGAAAATACCGCAACATGCATTGCAAGAGGTCAGCAAATGTGCTTTAGTAGCATGGAGAAATCTTCCTGCTTCTGAATCTAAACAGGCATTTCTTTCAAATATCAGACAACAAGCTTCTGAGCCTTACGAGGATTTTGTTGCTAGGCTGGAAAGCACTATTGCTAAAGTAATTCCTCATGCAGAAGCAGTCGACTTGCTGACCAAACAGCTGGCTTTTGAGAACGCCAATACCACCTGTCAGGCGTTACTTCGCCCAATTAGAAAGACTGGAACTTTAATTGATTTTATTAAGACATGTGTGGATACTACCCCAGCCCATATTCAAGGCATAGCATTTGCTGCAGCCCTAAAGGGCCAGACTTATTCACAGTTTTTAAAGAGATATGGCTCAAATCCTGCTCCTAAGAAATCTTTTGATAATACCACTAAAGGACAATGTTTTTCTTGCGGTCAAGTTGGGCACTTTAGCCATAACTGCCCACATAATAATAAAGAGGAAAACAATCCTAGGCCAAAAACTGTGTGTCCAAAATGCCAAAAGGGTTTTCATTGGGCTCGTGAATGTAAATCTAAATATAATAAACAAGGACAATTAATCTTGAAGCTTTTCCCTCGGAAGCCTGCCCGGTAATTTTTCTAGAAAATCCTACACTCCCCCAACCTTTAAATTGGTTTAAGAGCTAATAACTCAGTCGAAAATTTCAGTTCAACTTCCCCTTATACTTTGTAACTAGTTAATTCAACTGCTACAAAACAGATAACTCCCTTTTATTGGCAATAGAACAAAGTTAAGCTTAACTCCAAAACAATATTTACTTTTATAGACAACTTATTAAGAAAAGGCTACACAGGTCATTTGGCTATAATAAAAAAAAAAAAAAAAAAAAAAAAAAAAAACAGGCTTAATGCTTTCTAAGTTTATGATAGGTAAAACTTATTTTACACAGGTTTAATTTTTGCTACCAAAAGGCTGCTCTAAGATAAGCTGGGTTTATTGCAAACCCAACCTATCAAGCATTGCTAGACCCATTAGAAAAACAGGATCTTTAGCCAATTTCATTAAAACCTATGTAGATGTAACTCCTGCCCATATCTAAGGTATTGTTATTGTTGCCACTATACTAGGAAGAACTTGTTTATAGTTTTTAAAGAGATATAATAATGCTTCTATAGATGATAAATTTCTTATTACCGTGGCAAAAGAACATTATTTCACTTGCAGTCAATCAGGACATTTCAGTCATGCCTGCCAGGCTTTTGTGAAAAATAGTCCCCACTTTATGTGAGAAAAATGTAGATATGCCTTACTTTTTACCAGACAAAATTTCCTGATTGTTGTACAAAAGGTTCTAAGCCTTGGTTTTTGATTATGATTTCATGGAGAAATTTTGTTAAATTTATATTTCCTAAAAAGTGTTCTCAAGAGCCATTATCAAATGCATCTTTAATATTTACTGATAGATCATCTAATGGAGTTGCAGTTACTATTATTTGCAATAATGTACCTATAGTGCAGCAAACTTTTGAGACTTCTGCTCAAAAAACTGAACTTATTGCAATCATTACTGCCTTTGAAAAGGTGTCTCAGGCATTTAATTTTATATACTGATTCTCAATATATTGCTAATTTGTTTCCTGCTATTGAGACTTCTACTTTATCATTACAATTATCTATAACATATAGTCTTTTAAAATTACAGTCTTTAATTTATCAAAGAGTAAATAAATTTTTCTTTTGTAGGACATATCGGGGACATTCTAATCTCTTTGGTTCTTTAAGCACAGGAAATGCTTCTACTGATCAGCTAACTAAAAAATCACTGTTTAATGTTATGAAACTAACAAAAAAGGCAGTTTTCTCACTGTTCCAGACCTCAGTCAAGACTTACGTTAAAAGGCAAATGGATAAACATCAAGCTTAAGCCCCAAAAGAAAAAACATAAGATAAAGTTGTCTTTTTACCTGGGTTTTTCCATTACCGGCTGGTCATTTTATCTAAAGACTTTTGCTTTTTCTTAGAATCAATATATATATATAATATTTTTTTTGAGCTCATAACTTTAATTCTATACATCTGAGTTGATGTTGTTTTGATCAGTTTTATTTTTTATTTAATTATAGAGTTTTAAACATCTATACCATTGCAATGGAGATTCATCTACAAAAGCTACAAGGCCTTTTGCTATTATGTTATGTGTGCACACTTGTCTTTTATGTTTGTATGTCTATATGTATATGTTCATATGTCATTTAAATGATATAAGGTTTGGCAAATACAAAATGAGCTGCTCATCAAAAAGTGTTTTTAAGTGGATCCAAATACCTTTAATTCACGTGAATTATAAGTTCAATTTAACTTAAATAAACATATAAAAATAATAAAGGTGCTTCTAATATGAGAACTTAACTCACAATTCTCTTCAGTTGGTCTAAAAGCTAATAATATGTTAATGCCTTAATAACCCTTGGTTGCAGGACTCATCCTCTACAAAGAAAAAATAGGTAAAATCAATTTAACATGAGATTACTCATTTATAAATAACTTTATTTGTTTAACATCTAATTTCTTTGCAAGGTAAAGATGCTGACTGTTATATATGCCATTAAATAACTCCTTAAATTCTATTTAGAGACATTATTGGTTGTTTTCATAAGTTGGTAAATTAAAAAAGAAATTTTAAAATTTCCTTTTTATCACTGAAGGAGGTTAAAGTTCCAACAGGTATAATTAATTCTATATAATTAAGCATTGTGTTCTCATGAAATGGCTGTCAGATGTATGTAATTTTATATACAAAGGTTTATAAAAGACTTCTCTGTATACAAAGGCTCAAAAGTGTCACCTGTTCCAGTTAAGAGTACTGTAAATAACAAAATATTTTTATTAAGATGAAATAATTTGTCTAAATTCAAATTATTATAAAAATTGTCTCTAAAGGTGAACAGAAAAAGGGATAGCACGTGAGAGAAAGTAATCAGAAGGTTACAGGTATGGAAACCATATTAAATTGAAGGAAAAGAATATGTTTCAAGATAAGAGAGACTTTTTGTGATGAAGTAAGAGGGTTTATGTAAGTGAGGTAAGAGGCCTGTGTGAGTTGGTTAAGTAAGTATATGAAGCTATTTAAGGTTTTTTCTCTTCCCTAAGGTTAAATGTTAATCTGTGTGGGAAAAAGACAATAAAATTTCTTAAAATATTATAATGCTATTTCTTTAAGAGCTCATCAGACATTAAAAGCTCAAATTTCTATATTAAGAAATAGAAAATTTCATCATATATTACCACATACTCTTTTCTAAATAAAAGGGCCTTTTAACAAGTCAATAGAGAAGATTTAATGTCCTTTTGACATCTGGTAGGTGGAGGCTGTGCTTATGTTTTTTCCACAGACCAGGCCCAGCACAGACGGAGGTTTTAGCACCAGCCTACCTGCAGAGGACACACCAGACCCAAGAGAAACAACTGACTTTTGACTTTGCTAACCTGTCTTTCACCCCTTCGCTGCAACAGGCTCAGTCAACATAGACGTCTATGTAAAAGATCTGTTAACAGGTCAAGGGAGAGGACCAGATATCCTATTAACATCAGGGAGAGGGTATGCATGTGTGTTTCTGCAGGAAGCCCCCACACCTTTGTGGATACCGGACCGCCTCATAAGACATTATGAGCCCCCCGCGGCACAGACGGAGACCTCGCCAGCAGCGGCCATGCCCACAGAGGACACCTCAAAGATGAAAACGGGATGAACAACTGAGTTCCGATTTCTCTCATCTCGCTCTCAAAGGCGGGCTCAACAAGAATCATCACTGCCCTCTTGGAGTCAACTACAGAATCTCCTCGCTCATGCACGGCATCTGGTTGGATCTGGTAACAGCCAAGGATCACCTGTTACCCCGGAGAAGCTGTTCCTCGCCATCATCACTCTGCTTGCCTGTGGGATAACTACAACTTCTGCTGACTGGTTCTATTGGACTTATTTCTCAGATCCGCCCCTCCTTAATAACTGACTGGGGACAATCAGACATTAAGGTATCTACCAATGTTCCTGAGTTACTTGGGGGAATTTCTCATGTCATGGTTTTGCATAAGACCTCATAGCTTGTGTTAATGCCCCCCATGCTATATTAATTGGGAACCATAAAATTATGAAGATAAGAATGATCAATGATGTATATTCTGTTGACTGCCAAAAATGTATGCTAATTGTTTGCAAAGTATTATACCCAAAAATTATACAACTTTTGTAATATGCTTCCTGTCAAATTAAATGAAAAATGGTATGATGATCAAGGGATCCAAATATTTAAAGAGTTAAATGAATTAATTAGGCCTAAAAGATCTGTTGCAGCCCTTATTTTAGGAATATCTGCTCTTATAGGAATATTAGGCTCTATTGCTATTTCTTCTACTGCTCTAGTTAGAGAAATTCATACAGCTAATCATGTAAATACTTTATCTCAAAATATTTCTGCGGCCATGGCTATACAAGAGAAGATAGATAGAAAGCTAGAGGCTAGGATAAATGCTTTAGAAGAAGCCATCCTTTATGTGGGAAATCAAATCCAAAATATTAAGACTCGTATGACAACTAGATGTCATGCTAACTATAAATGGATTTGCATTACTCCATTAGGTTACAATGAATCTGAGCATAGTTGGACCAAGGTTAAGTCCCATTTGTTGGGAATCTGGAATAACTCAGATGTGGCTCCAGATATTCACTCCCTGCAAATGCGGGTGAGTGAAATTAGCCATGCCCATCTGGCTACTGATTCCACTGTGGACTTTGCAACAGATTTGTTTAATAATATAAAAGCTACAGTTTTTAATAGCACGTGGTGGTCCTACTTGATAAATCTTGGTTTTGCTATCCTGTTCATTATAATCTTATGCTTTGTTCTTCCAGTCTTCCTCAGACTTTTCTGGAAAGGCCTTAGAAACACATCTACAGAGGTCGCTGCCCTCAAATTAAAAGAACGGGGGAGATGTGGTGTTTCTCATCTGGGGATTTGAGCTCGACCCCAACCCGTTAATTCGGGGCTGTGAGTCTGAGATCTCCCCAACCTGGAATTGAGCTTACCCCCAACCTGTTAATTCAGGGCTGCGTGGGCCTAGTTCTTCCAATCCAAGAATCAAGCCAGGTGTCTGTCTGCTTATCCAGAGATCTGGGTTTTTCCTTGGTTATGCAAATGAGTTTGAGCCCAAGCTCCCTCCAAATGCCTGGAGGTCTGAGCTCCGCTCCTCTTTGCGGATGAGATGCCACTTTATGCGACCACCAAGAATTAAGTTTGTGTGCTTTCTGTCTGTACTCTTGATGTATTTCTATTGTATGACCACCAGGTTCTAATATATTTAATTATCTATAATAAAACCAGTTCAATGGCCCTGTGGAATCTAAAGCCAGAAACTAGCTAAGCCGGTAGGATGAGCCCAATTGAAGTTTAAAGAAGATACTAGGACAACATAACTTTATGATCAGGCACACCTAGAGTTAAAGAATTCTTAACAATAGCTTTAAGATTTTTAGAATACCTTCCCCTACCTATAGATAAGATTAATCAGTAGTTGAGATAACTGATCTTCCCTAGGTAATTCCTGAAACCCTTTATTGTAATCTTCTTTACTGAAATTCCTTTATGTTACCTCCCTAAGAAAAAATGTGAATTACTGTGCTTGTTGAAATGTATAAAAAACCATACTGAGAAAAGTAAAAAGAGAACAGTAGAAAGATTTTCTACAACCTGACTCGTGTGTGGATTATTCCTGTCGTCGACGTTCCCTTCAGCACCAAAACGGGAAGAACTTAACATCTTTGCTGAAGCTGGCCTTCAGCACAAATAAAATAAAGGCTTTCTGTCCTCAAGTGATCTATGTTTTTAAATGTTTCTGGTGTGTTTTGTTGGACAGTTTAGCATAACTTCATTTGATTTTTCTTTTCTTTTTTGTACTGGGGAATGAACCCAGGGTCTCTTAACCACTGAGCCACATTCCCAGTCCTTTTTTGCAGTCCTCTTCCTTCCTACAAGTCCTATTCCCACTAGGAAATCCATATGATTATTTTTAAAAACATCTCTAAGGGTTTGAATGCTTTTTTGGGGGGGATCTCAAGTTCCTTGTGTAGAATGGAAAGAGGAATATATTGTGGTGGCCCTTAATTTGTTTCTAGAAGAGAAATATCCATCCTCTTAAATTTATAGGGTAGAAGCCTAGTTCAGAAATTTCTCACTGTTTTCCATATTGGCATTTTTGGGTTATAAATCTAGCGAACATGTCATTGAACTGAGGTTGTGAAACTGCTTTCAGGGAAAATTACTCAAGGGCTGGAACACCTTTTGGACTTGGGTCTCCTGAGCCACCAGGTGCTCTTTCTTTCCAACCAGGGGCCTTAAAGTCACAGTGCAGAGTGTTGACTTTTTAGATCTATGCTTTTTCAGGAGACCCATGTGGTTGATGTAGGGGGGTCAGGGTTTAGGGACTGTTCCCTCTCAGAAGCATCTTGGTTACTTCTCTGCCTCTCTATTCTTGAGTTGCTTCTCCTTCCATGAGGTTTCAGGGAGGTGGAGTCAAGACAAGCTTGACAGCATTATTATCCTCTTTTTGGCTGATACTTTATTCTCTGGAATAAATCTAGAGAATTAAGGAAGGGCTGGAGTTGTATTTATTTTGGAAAAATTTTTGTGTGGGCACATGAATTCTTCTTTCCTGCCTTTCTTGAGGTATGATTTACATGCAGTGACATGTACACATTTAAGTGAACAGTTTGGTGAATTATTTCCTGTGTCTACCCATGTGTAATCACTACCCAGATCAAAATAGAAAATATTTCCAAATGCTGGAAAGTTTCCTGGTACCTCTTCCTAGTTGCCAAATCCTTCAGGTATCCAACACTTTGCTGCTTATCCTCACGGTGACATTTTGTGGACTCCTTCTCTTTTGATAACTGGTCATGGAAGTTGCCCCCACCCCCATTCCCTTGGTCTGAGGGGGAAGGAGCAAGTCTGGGTGTTGTAGAGAAAATTCCAGTTCTCCTGTTCTGAGAGTCAGAACAGAACTTTCTATTGGATGAACTTATTGTTGCTGCTGCTTTCTGTAGGACAAATTTCCCCCTGGATTGGAACAGTCTGAGACTCAAACGTTTAGGGAAAAAGGGCCAAAGTAGGTCATTTGGGCTGTTTTGGCTCCAGGTCCTAGTCTGCACAAAAGCCTTGGCTAGTGATTTCTCCAAATAGCCCATCCTGATTTATCAATAACAAGGATTTTTAAATTCTGCTTTCCACCATCTACATTCTTCTACTTAATATCTCTGCTATAATCTATGGCTGGCAAAAATGATTTGGATTAAATTTGTTGTTATATTTTAGATGTGTTGTCTCCCAAAAGCTCACATGTGAGGCAATGCAAGAAGGTTTGGAGGAGAAATGATTGGGTTATAGCCTAAACCTAATAGTTAATTAATCCCTGATGGGATTAACTGAGTGGTAACTGAAGGCAGGTAGAGTGTGATGGGGGGAAGTGGTTCACTGGGGGCGAGGCTGTCGGGTATATATATTTGAATCTGGCAAGTGTCGTCTCTTTCTCTTTGCTTCCTGATCACCATGTGAGCCGCTTCCCTCTGCCACGCTCTTCCACCATGATGTCCTGCCTCACCTTGAGCCCTGAGGAATGGAGCCAGGCACTTATGAACTGAGACCTCTGAAACTATGAGCCCCTAAATAAACCTTTCCTCGTATACAGTTGTTCTGGTCAGGTCTTTCAGTCACAGCGGCGAAAAAGCTGACTAAAACAGTTGTAATATATTCTTTAGCTTGAAGAATGCTGGTGGGGAAGTGTACGTGCTGAGATTTAAAGACTATAGTGTTAATATTTTGTTCTGGAGATTTACTCAAAATTTTTGAAACTCAGGGGGTAGTATGATCTCAATATGTTCACCAAAATTCACGTGGTGAAATCTTGGCCCCCAAAGCAGCAATGTTGAACAGTGGGACCTTTGGGAGGTGATCAGGTTGTGAAGACTTTGATAATTAATGGGCTGTTATAGGAGTGGCTTTGTGATCTACTCGAGAGCTCTTTGGCTGGCTGGCTGGCTCTGTTTGCCCGCAGGATGGATGCTTCCACAATGTCATGTCCCAATAGGAAGGCCCTCACCAGATCTTGAGTAGACAGTGGTGCCATGCTCTGGGGCTTCTCACCTTCCAGAAATGTGAGCCAAATAAGCCTCTCTTCTTTATAAATTATCGAGTCTCACCTAAGACTGAGCCACAGAAAACAGACTAAGTCAGCGAGTGATGGGTCGATCCTTTTACAGTGTCTTCTGGCCATTTGTAAAAGTGGGACACGTGAGACACTGGGTTGAAGCAGTCTAGCTCAGCAGATGTTGAAGTTGCAGCAACATCTTGAGAAGGTGGTACAAGCTTTTGAAGAAAGAAAAAGACTCAATGCAAGCACCTGAGTATAACCTTCTGTGGTTGGTAGAGAAAAATAGAAATTTTAAGAAGTGAAACATTTTTAAAAATCTATTTTGGGATCTCAAGTTCCTTGTGTAAAATGGAAGGAGGAATATATTGTGGTGGCCCTTAATTTGTTTCTAGAACAGAAATATCCATCCTCTTAAATTTATAGGGTGGAAGCCTAGTTCAGAAATTTCCCACTGTTTTCCATATTGGCATTTTTGGGTTATGTCCTCATGTGATCTATGTTTTTTTAAATGTTTCTGGTGTATTTTGTTGGACACTTTAGCATAACTTCATTTGATTTTTCTTTTCTTTTTTGTACTGGGGAATAAACCCAGGGTCTCTTAACCACTGAGCCACATTCCCAGTCCTTTTTACCTTTTTATTTTTTTATTTAGAGACAGAGTCTCACTAAGTTGCTAGGGTCTTGCTAAGTTTCTGAGGCTGGCTTTGAACTCAAGATCCTCCTGCCTCAGCCTCCAAGTCACTGGTATTATAGGTATGTGCCACTGCGCCTGACTTCATTTGATTTTTCTAATTGGCAAGCCTGGGTTTCCTCTGTTGTGTTGAATGTAAGTTGGCTTCCCTGTGGACTCTGTCTACAGACAAAAAGTAAGACTTTGTTTTGTAGGAGCAACCTTTAGTCGGGGTGCAAGGAAGGTTCAAATACCAGAATGAACTTTACTTTGCAGTCCTCTTCCTTCCTACAAGTCCTATTCCCACTAGAAAATCCATACGATTATTTTTAAAAACATCTCTAAGGGTTTGAATGCTTTTAAAATCCCAACTAGGGTAAGATGCTAGTGGTCATATGAGTAGAGATAGGGATATGAGAAAATGGAAAGGTCAGGTAATAGACACTAACTAGGGCAGCTTTTCCATGATCAGAATTGTACTTATACCTTTTGCTTTTTCCTTTTTAATTTTTATTTTTTGGCTCTAGGCCTCTGTGGATGTGTTCATGAACAGCCTGAAAACCCTTAGGGGTTCTGTCTTGCTGAAATCCCATCCTTTCTTATTGCAATTCCTGCTGTCTGTCTTCTTTCCAGCTTCTGGAAATGTGTTAAGAACTTGCACCTGCTGATAACTCCTCTCCACCCATTCTCTTTTATTGTCTGTCACTCTGGGTCAAGAGCTGTGAAGAATAATTCAGGATGGCTGTGGAATATGTAGACAGGTTTTTAACCTAGTGTGATTTTTCAAGACTGAATTAGTAACCCATTCCTGGTTATTTCAGAATGAAGAAACATTCACATGGTGTTGAGTGACAGAAAATCCTGATCTTAGGTAGATGTTCAGAATTGAGATCACTGGCAATTTCCCAAAAATCAATAGTCAAGATAATCTGATATTCTTCTGCTATCCATACCTACTAGTTGACCATTGGACATGGTATTGAACTTACTTGGCTAGGAGGTGAAAACCAAAACATAGCAGATGCTGGCTTGGGAGAAGATTAAATTTACTCACCAAATAACTATCTACAGCAGAAACTTCCATTTCCCTTCCTTTCTTAAATATAGTTTCCCTTCATTTATTTATTTATTTGTTTGCTTATGGCAATGCTCTCAGGTATATTTCCAGCTTCTGCTATAGTGAGGGTGTCATCTGATGCAGTTCTAGGATGTCAGAAGAAGTGATTTGGATGGGGATTTTCTTGGAAAGATTGATTAAAGGGGGCATGATTCTGGTGCAAAACCTTGTTGCCTTCTGCTCTTCTTCCTGTTTGAAGGGAATTCCAAGGTTCCAGGGACTCCGAGTGTGGTCTAGAAGGGGCACTAGGCAAATAGTTCCCTGCAGTCTCCTCACTCATGTGCAAGGGTAAAACCAGAGGAGGGCAGGAGAGGGACAATCCCTTTGTCTAGGTAAGGGTGCTAATTTAGTCCAGTTCCTGATTTGATATTCTATGCACAGGTACTCATTTCCTGCTTAATTCCAGGAATTCATCTATGAAAACAAGATTTTATGGTAAAAGATTATTAGTAGGAAAAAGATTTTACATTATTTTAAATCATAGAAATGGCCTCATGCTGCAAATTAACCCCAAACTCTGAGTCAATTTCCTAAAATGTGGTAGAACACAGAAAAATACTATGTATAATAAATAATCTGTCATGTGAGGATGTAAAAATCCCTGCTGTGTCTGTCTGTTTAATGCATCATTTCTTGGTCACCAAAAAACTTGATATGGATATTAATGTCTTTGCTTTGTAGGTAGTTAATATGACCTTTTAGCGTTAGCAACACATAATTTGCACAACCACTTGCTTGGCACTGGAGGTCTTTTCTTATAGTTCTTGTATTGTATCAAGAAAACAACTGAGATTTGTTAAATCGTGCATTATTTTGTTTAATATGTGGTACTGAGTTTTAAGGACATACATAGAAGAGAACATTTTTTCTTACATAAACATTGGTAAAAAAATGTCATATTGAGAGATAAATACTATCAATGATGTTTTGGTATTGGTCAAAAGGTATTATCCCAGGAAATGATTAACTGCCTACATTTCAGAGAATTTCTGAAAAAGATGTGTGCTTGTGGGTAGGAAGTAAAGATTCTGAGTCTGGTGTTAGGATGACCAACCTTTACTTTATCCCCATTTCAACACTGTTTTAACATCCCAACTTCAATAACTTCAGAAAAATTAGTAAGGAAAGGTTGTGGTAGGAAATGTAGATGTGTCAAAAACTTTTCTCAGCAGAGTTTGAAAAGTTCTTATGGAGAGAAGGGGATTTTAAAACAAACATGAACTCATCCTGTTCCGGCCTCATGATGAGGGTTTTTATAGTAACTCTGTATGCATCAATATGATTCTCTTTAGATCATTCTGAAGATTAGAGAAATAGGGAATATCCTTTTTGGTATAGAACCAAGCCCACCAAATCCTTTTTTTACCGATTACTAGCTTTGTGACCTATTTGGGAAGAAAACTGTAAAACTGTTGAGAAAATTTAACAGTCAAATTTCCAACATGAGAATAGACTGCATTGATTGTTTTACTTTAAACCAATGGTTGCTCTTCTCTTGTTTCTGGCATTTGGTAGAGTCTTCCCTTTGACCTCAGGACCAAGTCCAAGCTCACTCTGGTTTGTGTCGTTTATGAGACGGCCAGTCAAGTGTGGCCCTGTAGGGAGACACAGGAGGGACTCAAAAACAAAGATTTTTATATTCACAGGTCTTAACAGGCATGCCACCCAGAGCCACATGAGAAAACCACCAGGTTGTCAGGAGGCAGAAGATAGGAGCTAGCAGAAGGTTTAGGCCAGAGTCTAAGCTATGATTTCTGCAGAAAAGTCAAGGAAGGTCCTGGAAAACAGTGTAGGATTGACTAGTTTAAATAATTTCTGTGTGCTCTAAGCTCTAGGAGGAATCCCTAGTTTGATTAGCATCTGGCCCTGATTAAGGTACAGGTAAAACTAGTTTCTGGGATGTGAGAACCACAGGGAGAAGATATTGTTCTTGATTAGTAAGTATATCTAACACAGTTACCTTTGAACCATAATCCTGGTTGAACCCTTTGTTAGCCCAGAAATGGGTAGTCTCTCCCAGCTGGAAAGGCTTTTTAAAAAAAATGTCAAAAATTATAACATATTACCATCATATTATATAATGACATTTTGGTTAAAAACAGATTTTGTATATGATAGGGGTCCCATGATTAGAAGGGAACTAAAAAATTACTATTGCCTAGTGTTGTGCTTTGGATATGAGGTGTCCCCCAAAAGCTCCTGTTAATGCAGGAATATTCAGAGGAGAAATGACTAGATTATGAGAGCTGTAATCTAATGAGTCCCTCCTAGTTTGAATGAACTGACTGAGTGGTAGGTAATTGTGGGTAGGAGGGTTGTGGTTGAAGGAGGTGGGTCATTCGGGGCATGCCTTGGAGGGGTGCTTTTCTATATTGCCATCCACCACCCTGCCACATTTTGCTGTCATGAGGGGAGCAGCTTTCTTCCTCCGGGCCCTTCCACCATGATGTTGTGCCTCACCTCAGTCCAGAGCAATGGAGTTGGCCATCTATAGACTGAGACCTTGGAAATGGTGATCCACAAATAAACTTTCCTCCACTGAGTTGTTCTTGTCAGGTATTTTGGTCATAGTGATGAAAAAGCTAACTAAAACATCTGTGATGTGATTTAATATCCACCCTAATGTCACAGCATAACCTGTTACTGACATTTGTGGTGATGCTGGTGTAAACAAAGCTATTGTATTGCCAGTAGTATAAAATAGAGCACATTCAGAAAAGTATATAATATTTTATAATGATAATAAGTGGTTACTGGTTTATGTATTGACTATACTATATTTTTATCATTATTTTAGAGTGTACTCTTTCTACTTACTTAGAAAAAAAGTTTACAGCAAAGCAGAATGCCTGGTTATGCCAGCAGCTGTCTCATGCGTCTCTTATTGAACACTTCTCTTGATTGCATCAAGAGGTCATGTTGAGTGACTGACCTATGCCATCTAGGTCTGTGAAATACTCTATGATGTTTGCACAATGACAAAATCACTGAACAACACAGTTCTCAGAACATGTCCTCATTCTTAAGGGAGGCACAACTGTATATACAATACATTCTTGGTTTGGGACTGAGTTAGTTCCTATTGAGCAGCTTCCAAGTCAAGCCCTTGAACCGCAGAAGCTTATCTTGGACCTCTGCTAACCAGGTATAATGTCCTGAATTTCAGCTGGTATTTCATCTTGTTGAGGTTGTATATATCACTGGCTGCTGAGCAACTCCAGTTCTAACCAGCTAAGAGCAGATTATTTTGCTTTTGGTGGCCCAATTTTCTGATCATAGAAATTACTCTCTTTAAATATTTTTATGATGATTGAGAGGACTATTTGTAAAGCATGTAGTTTAGCACCTGAACTAAAGTAGGTCTTCAATAAGAATAACCTTAATTCATGTAGTAGTTATTAAGAAACTACTCTATGCCAGGCACTCTGCCAGAAATATCTCTTGAATAGAATTAGTCTCCACTCTAATGGGTCTTATATACTTAGGGGATTCAGGCAGGTAACACACTGCCTGAATGATGAGTGTAACACACTGCAATAAACAAGTAATCAGAAGCTCCATGGAAACATATGGGAAGGGCTCCAAACTCAAAGTTAGAAGCCCAGGCTCCCAGAGTAAAGGACGCCCAAGCTGTGGCCTGCAGAGTGAGTAGGGACGAGCCAAGGGAAGAAGAAGAGGTGGTACCTGACACTTCCAGGGGATTACAAGGAGATCAGGACAGTTGGAACCGAGAACACAGCTAAGAAAGTGAGAGTTGAAGATGTAGAGGAAAGCAGTAAATCCATTTTAAGTGACCTACCAGGTGGCAGGGATTTAAAATTTTATCCTAAAAGGGATATACAGCTGTGAAAGGTTTACAACCAGCAAATGGACATCATCTGAAGGGCCCAAGGTCTTGTCAAATGCTCCAAATCCAGGCCAAATAACTGAGAACTTGGAAGTTTCTGTATCATTTGCAACAGGCACATCATCAGTGACTGTCATGAGAGCAGTTTTCAGTGGAGAGTGGGGACAGAGGCCAAATAACCTTGCTATGAATTGGAAATGAGAAAATGGTTACAGCTTATCAGCAGAATAGATGTCCCACACGAGAAGGGAGATAGATCTACTGTGATTTTTTAAAATGTTGCTTTAGAATTTAATCTAACTGCAGAATAATTTGAAATTACTTCTGATTGTTTAAGAGAAAGGATAGGCATAACTCCATATTTAGTTCTGCATTTGCTTTTGAACCATATTGTGAATCATGATGGATCTGTTTAAAATTCTCATGAAACACTTCAAATTATATATATGTATGTATGATTTTATCAAAATGGATTCTACTGTCATGTAAAACTAAGAAGAACCAATAAAATATAATTTTAAAATATTTTAAATTTAAAATATATACTAAAATATATATAAACATATACATATATGTGTGTATATATATATATATATATATATATATATTTATTTATTTTAAAATGATGCTGGTATAAACAAAGCTGTTGTGTTTCCAGTTGCCCATAAAAGATGGTTTTATGTTGTGGTAACCCATAGTTACTATCCAGTCAGTCCATTCAAACTAGGAGGGACTCATTAGGTTATAGCTCTCATAATCTAGTCATTTCTCCTCTGAATATTCCTGTATTAGCAGAAGCTTTTAAGGGACACCTCATATCCAAACCACAACACTAGGCAATAGTAACTTTTTAGCTCCCTTATAATCATATGGGACCACCATCATATATAAAGTCAGTTTTAACCAAAATGTCATTATATGGCATGGTGGTAATATATTATAGTTTTTGACATTTAAAAAAAAAAAAAAGAACTTTCCAGCTAGGAAAGACTACCCATTTGGGGGCTAACAAAGGGCTCAACTAGGATCATAGTTCAAAGGTAATTGTTCAGATATACTAACTAATCATATATATATATATATATATATATATATATATATACACACATATACAAAATAAAATATAAAATATACACATATATATTTTAAATTTTATTTTGTTGGTTCTTCTTAGTTGTACATGACAATAGAATCCATTTTGATAAAATTATACAAGCATAGGATATATCTTATTCTAATTAAGACCCCATACTTGTGGGTGGGCACAATGGTAGGGTTAACACCTCATATTATAAAATGAAACAATTTTTAAAACTTTATGGAAAGTTTTCATGCTAAAGGAAAACAAAAAAAAACATCATTTATGGGCAATGTACTTTGGGTTACAATATGCCAGGTTGCTGCTATACCTTAAAATGTTGATTGTGTATCATGGACCATGAACTGGCTTCTACTAAAAAAAGTAACTAGTAACAATCACTTAAGTGACAACCCCAAATTTCCTTCGTTCCAAAAGTCTAATCCATAGTGCTTGTTGGTTGTGCTGCTTATAAAATAAGAATTCTGTAACAACTATTTTCATGGAATAACAAAGTCCACTATTACACAATTAGGTTAATATTAATTCATCAACACTTTTTTTAAAGATTTTTTTAGTTGTTGATGGACCTTAATTTTTATTTTACTCATTTATTTATATTCATGCTCAGAATCAAACCCTGTGAGGCAAGCCCTCTACCACTGAGCCACAACCCCAGCTCTCATCAACACTTTTTAAGAAAATAAAATATGGCTGCCCACAAGGATGTTATACCTTGACTTGGTACCATGCTCACGGATTTCAGTTTGCAAGGAAAACCAGTCTTTCAAATTAAATGACAATTTGATAAATATATATATATGTGTGTGTGTATATATATATATGTATATTTATTTATTAGTTGTTGATGGACCTTTATCTTATTTATCTATTTATATGCAGTGCTGAGAATTGAACCTATTTATAACCAAAACATCCATCCTAAAGATTTTCACAAGATATATTACAAATAATAGTATGAAACAAAACAAACAAACAAAAATCTGGTATAGTTCTTAAAGTTGAGTCTTAAAATAAACTCTTAAATTAGCAAGGCATTGGTATGTTGTTCTTTTTGGTGTTTGTTTGTTTATTTATTTATTTGGTACTGAGGATTGAACCCAGGGGGGCTTAACCACTGAGCCACATCCCAAACCCTTTTTAGTTTTTAATTTGAGGCAGGGTCTCACTAAGTTGCTTAGAGCCTCACTAAATTGCTGAGGCTGGCTTTGAACTTGTGATCCTTCTGCCTCAGCCTTCTGAGCCACTGGGATTACAGATGTGCACCACTGCATTGGTATTTTGAAATCTCAAATTTCTAAATAAAGTATGCTACAAACAACTATGTATTCACATAGGGAACTTATAACCTAAAGATAAACTTTCTTGAAACTTACCAGATTCTATACCAACTAGGCAGCCTCTGCCCTGGGTGAAGACTAGTTGGATTTTTCAAAAACTTCTGATCCAGTTTAATGGTGTAGCTTTTATTTTTACTTGTTGGTTTGTGTTAACAGCAAGTTTTTAAGACAGCTTGTTTCCTGTTGCAGCATACTAAATCCCAGATAGGAAAAAAGTAAATCTTCATTCAAGTTTTGCCAGCCTCATTTCTATAATATTAAAATATCACACTGGCTATGAAGGATTTAGAGTCTATGAAAGACTAAAGTTTAAAGCAAACTCAATTTTGCTTACAGGAACATTGTAAACTGACAATTGCTCATGTTACCTGCCTCAGATAATCCATTTCACACCACAAAGTATTACATGTTTATGTGTCTTTTTTTTTTTTTTTTTTTTTTTTTTTTTTTGGTGGTACTGGGGATTGAACTCAGGGGCACTCGACCACTGGGTCACATCCCCAGCCCTTTTTTGTATTTTATTAGAGACAGGGTCTCACTGAGTTGCTAAGTGCCTCGCCATTGCTGAGGCTGGCTTTGAACTCACGATCCTCCTGCCTCAGACTCCCAAAGTGCTGGGATTACAGGCGTGCGCCACCGCGCCCAGCTTGTTTATGTGTCTTACTGTTCTAGTAGACACATTCAAACAGCTAGAACATATTAAAAATGCACCAAGTTTATGAGGTCTCAAACAAAACTTGAGTTTTTTTACTTATTTCTTTCAAATTAAATTATTTTCTATGTACCAATTCTCTTGCAAACTGATCCATTTCCTTTTGTTTTTTACAAATATATTTTTGGTGCATTATAATTAAACATATTAGTGTGATTCCTTGTAACATACTCATACATGCACACAATGTTATTTGGTCAATTTCATTCCCCAATACCTTCTCTATCTCTCCCCTCTTCCCTCACCCATTCCCCTTCCTGTACTCTACTGGTTCCCTTCTACTTTCATGAGATTCTCCCCTTGCCTTTTTTTTTTTTTTTTTAAAACCTTTTTATTCACCTCTCTGACTTCCACATATGAAAGAAAACATATGACCCTTGATTTTCTGAGTTTGGATTACTTTGCTTGACACATTGTTTTCAAGTTTCATTATTTTCTGGCAAATGACAAATTTGCCACATTTTCTTATTCAGTCACCTGTACATGGGCACTTAGACTGGTTTCATAACTTGACTATTGTGAATTGTGCTGCTATAAACATGGGCATGCATGTGTCACTATAGTATGATGACTTCAATTCTTTTGGACAAATACCAATGAGTTGAATAGCTGGATCATTTGTTAGTTATATGACTAGTCTTTTGAGGAACCTCCATACTGAGTTCCATAGTAGATGTACTAATTTATAATCCCACAAGTAGTTATGTTTTGCTTTTGTGCTAAATCTTCACCAACATTTATTATTATTATTATTATTATTATTATTATTAATGATTGCCATTCTAACTGGAGTGAGAAAAAAAATCTCAGCGTAGTTTGCTTTGTATTTCCTTGATTACTAAAGATGCTGAGCATTTTTCCATATATTTGTTGGCCATTTGTACTTTTCTTTTGAGAAGTATCTGTTTATTTCATTTGTCCATTTATTGATTGGGTTATTTGTTTTTTAGGTGCTAAGTTCTTTGAGTTCTTTATATATTCTGTATACTAATCCTCTGTCAGAAGAGTAGCTGGCAAAGATAGTCTCCCATCTGTAGGCTCTCTCTTCACATTATAAATCACTCCCTTTGCTATGGAGAAGGTTTTTAATTTGATGACATCCCATTTATTAATTCCTGATATTATTTCCTGAGCTCCAGGAGTCCTGTCAAGGAAATTGTTGACAGCACCTATATGTTGGATTGCTTACCCTATTGCTTACCTATATGTTGGATTGCACTTGCAAAGTTTCTTGTATAATTCCTACGTCTTTGATCCATTTTGAGTTGACTTTTTTGCAGGGTGAGAAATAGGGATCTAAGTTTCATTCATCTACACATAGATACATAGTTTTCCTGGCACCATTTGTTAAAAAGGCTGTCTTCTTCAACATAGTTTTGGCACCTTTGTCAAGAATCAGATGACAGTGCAGGTTTGTCTTTGTTTGATTTTGTACTCTGCTTCTTTGCTGATGTTTTAAATTAGCTCTAGAAGTTTTCTTGTAGAGCTTTGTGGATCTTCTATGCATGGGATCATATCTGTGAACAGTGAAAATTTGACTTCTTCATTTCCTTCATTGTATCCCTTTTATTTCTCTTGCCACAAAAATTCTAAGTACTATAATGAGCAGGACTTGTGAGAATTAATATCATTGTCTTGTTCCTAAATTTAGAGGAAATGCTTTCAATTTTTCTTCACTCACTATGATGTATCGTTGGGCTTCTTATACATGGCTTTATTGTATTGAAGTGAGTTCCTTTTCTGTTTTTTTTTTTTTAAATCATGAATAGATGCTAAATTTTGCCAAAGGTTTTCTCTGCATCTATTGAGAAGATTACATATGGTATTACATTTATTGATTTGCATATGTCCAACCACCATTGCATCCCTGGAATGAAATCAACTTGATCATGATGTGTTACAATTTTCTTAACTGTGTTGTTGGGTACAGTTTACTAATATTTTGTTAAGCATGTTTGTATCTATGTTTATCAGGAATATTGGTCTGTAGTTTAATTCCTTAATGTGTCCTTTTCTGACTTTGGTATCAGTGTTATACTAGCTTCATAGAATGAATTTAGAAGTGTTACATCCCTTTCTATTTCATGGGATAATTTGAGGAGCATTGGTATTAGTTGCTCTTTAAAGTTATGGTAGAGTTCAGCTGATCCATTTCTTTGTTGGAAAGCTTTTTCTTCTTCTTCTTCTTCTTCTTCTTCTTCTTCTTCTTCTTCTTCTTCTTCTTCTTCTTCTTCAATCTCATTGCTTTTTATTGGTCTTCTTAGGTTTTCTATTTCCTCTTAGTTCAATTTTGATTGGTCATACATGTCTGGAAATTGATTTCTTCTAGATTTTCCAATCTATTTCAGTATTTCAAGACAATTTCTAATGATCCTCTAGATTTCTGTGATGTCTGTGGTGATATCTCCTTTTCCATCTCTAATTTTATTAATTTAGGTCTTCCTGTTTATTCTGGTTAATTTGGGCAAGGGTTTATTGATCTTGTTTACCTTGTCAAAGAAACAACATTTCATTCCATTGATATTTTTTTCCATTCTTAAATTTTCTATTTCATCACTTTTAGTTCTGATCTTAATTATTTTCTTTCTTCTAGTAGTTTTGGGATTGATTTGGTCTTGTTTATATGAAGATGCATTATTAGGTTATTTATTTGGGATATTTCTGATTTTTTGGTGGGCAATAATAGCTATAAACTTTTCTCGGGGCTGGGGTTGTGGCTCAGCGGCGGAGCGCTTGCCTCGCATGTGCGCGGCCCGGGTTCGATCCTCAGCACCACGTAAACATAAATGCATTGCATTGTGTACAACTAAAGTAAATAAATAAATATTTTAAAAAAATAGCTATAAACTTTTCTCATACATTTGCCTTCATAGTGTCCCAAAGACTCTGATATATTGTTTCTCTATTCTCATTTGATTCTGATAATTTTTAAATCTCTTCCCTGATTTTTTCTATCACCTCTTCATTGTTCAAAATCCATGTGATTATATAGTTATAGTTGTATAGTTTCTGTAATTTTTCTTGCTGTTGGTTTCTAATTTCATTCCATTATGATCTGATAAGATGCAACTAATTACATAACCAATTGTTTTGGTATTTTTTAAGACTTGCTTTATGACCTAAAATATGATCTATCTTGGGGGAAGTTTCCATGAGCAGCTGTGAAGAATGTGAATTTGACTGGTTTTGGATGAAATATTCAATAGATGTCTGTTGGGCACATTTGATTTGTAATGTTTTAGGTCTGAAGAGTCTTTACTGAGTTTATGTCTGAATATTGTATCTATTAGTGAGAGAGGTGTGCTGAAATCACCCAGTAATTTTGTAATGGGGTCTATATGGGCTTTTAAGTTAGGTAGTGTTTTAAATAATTATGTGCAAGGATATCTGAAGCTTAAATGCTTACCATTGTTTTATCTTGGATTTTTCCCTATATGAAGTGAACTTCTTTGCCTCTTCTGATGAATTTTGGCTTGAAATCCACTTTGTTCCTGCTTGTTTTCAGGCTCCATTTGCTTGAAATATTATTTCCCATCCTTTCAGTTTCAGCTTGTGGTTGTCTTTTGTAAGAGCCTTTGATGAGGAAGTAGCTCTAAGATGGCAGCTGGCTGAGAGCCAAGAGGTGGCACTTATTTGTTTGTCAGAAGCAAGGCTTTGCTTACTACAACTTACACCTGACTTTTATAATAGCTCGTGGGTACTACGTGCTGTAGCATTAAGTCGAGCTTGTGATGAGACACGTGCATGCCTGTTAAGAGAACTAATGCACCTGTGATGGGCAAAAAGCATTTAAAGAGACTGTGGGGGCGGAAAAGGAGAGGACAGAAGATAGAGAAAGAACAGAAGATAGAGAAGGAAGGGAGAAGAAGAAGGAACAATAAAGGAACCACTCATTCCCAGTCTGCCTCCGATTTCTTTCCCCCGGTATCGTTGCTGCAGGCAACAGTCTTTGCATGTAAGATGAGTATCTTGTGAACAACATATAGTTGGATTTTTAAAAAAAATCCATTCTGCCATCTTTTAATTGGAGAATTGAGATCATTTAAAGTCAGTATTATTATGAAATAGTTATTAATTCCTGGCATTTTGAATAATTTCTAATGTTTAATTCAATTCAATTTTTTCATTCACTTAACTCACTTTCAATGAGATTCACTCATTTGCAAGCTTTGAAGTTTGTTTTTAATTTCTTCCATGGGTAATATTTCTTTAAGTATTTTCTGCAGTGTGAGCTTAATAGTCTTAAAATAGTTGAGTTTCTGCTTATCTTGGAAGGTTTTTATTTCTTTAATTTTTGAAGGATATTTTTGCTGAGTATTGTAATATTGACCAATTGTTATTTCCTTTTAGAGTTTGGATTTTAGCGTTCGTGCTGAGAAGTAATTCTGATTGGCATAATTCTTAAGTTTTTAATATTTTATTCCTGCTTTATGTTAGGCATATTAATTATAATATATCTTGTAAAGTTTCTTTTCTGTTTTTTAAATCTTCAGTGCTTGCTATATCTATATGCCCATCTTGTTCCCAGTTTTGGAACATTTTTGTTATTATTTTCCTGAAAAGTTTATCCATGCCATTGGCCTGTATCTCAAATCTCTCTTTGATTCTATTGATTCTTACATTTGGCTTATTAATATTGCCCTAGAATATTTGTATAATCTGATCATGATTGCCTGTTTTCTGTACTTTAATGCTATCCGAATATTCAAGGCCAGCCACTTGGTCTTCCAGTTCTGAGATTTATTTTCTACATGGTCTACTAAGTATTGCAGAGACTTTAAATGATATTTTTAATTTTATTTATTATGCCTTTCATTTCCAAGGTATGTGTTTAATTTTTTTAGCATATTTATTTCCGTATTGAATTTCTCATTCATATCCTTTACTGAATTTTTTGGTTCACTCAGTTACTTTTCTGGGTTCTAACAGTACAAGGTATATATATATATATATATATATGTATATATATATATATATGTATATATAAATATATGTATATTTGTCTCTTCTGAGGTGTTTGAAACTGTGGACAACGATGTAACTTCATGGTCAGACCACCCTTCTTTCTGTTTCTTTCGAGTTATGCATCTCTAGACAGAACAGGCTTAAATCCAAATGCTCTGATAGGTCTTTCTGTTCTCCTCTAGCCCAGTCTCCACAGATGCCTGGCATTTTTCCATATCCACAAAACGACCTACTATGTTTTTTTTTGGACCTCTACTACCTAAAGTAATGCCTGATATGTAGTTGACACTTAAAGAATATTTTCTGAATAATTGAATAATTATAAATTTTGTCTCTGAAGAGAAATATACACCTAGAATTTAATAGGTTAAAGTACTAAGAGTGGGTGAATCTTACTGGAAGTGAAAATCATGTTCAAATGAGGGCAGGAATGAAGGAGCAGTTGGAGATGAGCAAATATAATGGGAATCTCAGAGAAATGAGACTCTAAGGAGACAGGGGGTGGAGAGGCAGGACGCCAAGTGCAAGTGGAAGTGTTAGACTTTAGAATGAGAAATGTCACCTCTTGGACTCTAACAGAAAGATGAGGAAAAGAGGATGGGTGGGATCCAAGCAGAGTGCAGACCAGTGGCAGAAAGTTGAGGTTATATTTTCTCTTAAAATAGGAAATGAGATTATTGGCTAGGAATGAGAATGGAGGAGAAGAAGAAAGTATAGAATAGATTTGAAATAGTCATGAAGAAATGTGGGGTGAGACTTGCTGGAAACACAAAAGAATTACCAGGTTGCAGTGGTTTTGGGACTTAGACACGAGGAATGTGTGGTTTCACTGACCTGGGCCAGACTCACTTTTTGCATTCACACTTACATTCACCTCTTTACTTATAAAAATGGATCTTTCGTTGTGACCTACTGAAGAAGGATAAGATTTAGTTAACTTTGTGCAACCTTAGCGTGGAAAGTTATACTTAACACAGGTGACAGGTGTGGCAAATTCCAAGTTGCAGATCAAAGGCCAATCTTGATGTCAACAAGTTTACCAGTCTTTGGGAGTTCATAAATAGGGCTGAAACTGAACATAGTATGTTAAATGACATCTTAGTTCAAAGAGTGAGATGCCATTAATGAAAATTAATGGAAAAAAGTAGTTAAGATAACTCCAGGATACATAAGATATCAAAATTAATAACTCCTGAGATGTTTCCATCAGCATATTCATTCTTTGAAAAAGATCAGGTGACATTTGGCATGATTATTATGTCAACTATGGTCATAGGTTTGCCTATCAATTAGAGTGCATACCCATGTTTAAAATGGACATATTGAATTTGCTCCCAGATAAATTGATCCATATAGATCTTTAGAAAAGGAAATATACACTTATGCATGCACATAAAATGATTAGATGAATATACACCCAATTATTAAAAGTAATTAGATAATAGGGCATAATTGCTCATTTGGGTTTTTTTCTTTTTGTTGTTATTTTGGCTGATCCATATTTAAAAGCTTCTTAAGAGGTAGGGAATAAGAAATGTTATTTAAAACACATGCTAGGCCACCATACCTCTACTAAAATGGCAAAAATCCAGACAACCGACAACATCAGTAGTAAGGATATGAAGAAACAGGATCTCTCATTCAGTACCAGTGGGAATACAAATAATATGGTCATTCTGGAAAAACATTTTGCTAGCTTCTTACAAACACTAAACATAGTCCTAACATATTTATCCAAATAATTTAGTTGAAAATCTATGTCTTCACAAACACCAGCACATAGATATTTATAGCAGCTTTTTTTTTTATATAATTAGCAAACCTTGGTAGCAACCAAAATGTCCTTCAGATGGTGAAAGAATGAACATACTGTGGTATGTCCAGATAATCGACTCTTCAACACTACACAGAAATGAGCTATAAATCCATGAAAACACAGGGAGCAAAAATATATTACTCATATTACTAAGTTAAAGAAGCTGATCTGAAAAGGCTACATATTGCATGATTTCAACTATGTGACATTCTGAAAAAGTCATAACTATGGAGATAGTTAGAAAGATCAATGGCTACCAGGGGCAGGGGGTGAAGTAGGGCTGAGTACATGGAGATCAAAGGATTTTCAGGGAAATGATACTATTCTGAATAATATCATAATAGTCTTAAAAGTCAAGGTACATTTCTTAAAGCCCATAGAATCCACAACACCAACAGTGAACCCTAACATGAACTTTTTATGTCATTAAAAATGTATATACATGTTGAGGTAGCAAGTACGCTAAGGGAAGGCTTTAATGCTTAGGTCATTACAGAAGTAGGTAGTATAACTCTCTAGAGTATTCTACCTGCATTATTATGATTATTATACTAACAATTTTGAGCTCTTGCTCATTTAATTTATTTAATTTTAACTCAAATTTTTAATTTAATTTATTTTGCACAATAAATTTCATAATGATCATGCAATGTGTACTGTTTTATGTTTTCTTTTTACAGTTCAAGTCTTCCCATTTCAACCCCTGGCTTTCTCAATCCCAAATATCCATGCTATTACTGATCACACTGTATTTTTAGCCCACCTAACCAGTTAGATGGTGTATTAGTCAGGGTTCCCTCAAGAAATCTACCAGTAGGAGGTGTATATGGAGATAGACACACATACACACACACACAGATTTATTATAAGCAAATTGTTCACATGATTATGGAAGCAAGTTCCAAAATTGCAGTAAGCAAGCTGAAGACCCAGGAGAGCCAATGGTGTAATTCTTGTTCAAAGAACTGCAGCCTTGAACCCTGAGGAAGAGCCAATGGTTTAGTTTGACGATGGAGTATGGAGAGCAGCTGTGCCCTGCTCTGAATTACTCCATGATGTGTATAACAGTACTTTTCAGACTGTACCTAACCCTGAGTTACTTTGCTTTGTAAAGCAGTATTTTTCTGTGAGTTACTTCATTTTAAGCCCGAGTGTCTTCACTTTTTTCTGTGAGTTACTTCATTTTAAGCCCGAGTGTCAAGGTAGAATGGCTCTACACCTTGTTTGCACAAATTCCCCAGACATCTGCCCAGCACAACTATACGGCACAAATTAATAAATAACCTATTACACAAACTTACCAAACTAAATCAGAAGCACTTGGATAAGTGGGCATTCAAAATCACACCAGAAACATGAGACACAGGAGTTTGCTAGCTTCGCCAGACATAACCACCTCATCTAAAACCCATAAAAGGAGGAGCCCCACGAGATTGGACATGGCTGCACCCTGACCTCATCACCTGGCCACTCATCGTGTACTTTGCCCAGGAAAATTGCTACCTCTCATTATGACCTTGTGACGACAATGCATGATGTATTCCAAGCTGATATTTCTTTTTTAAAATTTTGTTCTACTTAGTTTATATATGGCAGCAGAATGCATTTCAATTCATTGTACACAAATAGAGCACAACATTTCAATTCTCTGGTTGTACACAATGTAGAGTTGCACCATTTGTGCAATCATATACGTACCTAGGGTGATGATGTCCATTTCTAACATCTAACAGCTAACATCTCAAACCTGACACATCAAACTAACACTCTGAGACTGCCCTCTCTCTATCTGGACCTGGATCTGACCACCTACAATGACTCTTTGCATTTATACAGTCTTCATAGAGTGTTTTGCCTGTACTCTTGGCACAGTATACTATAACCCTGTGTCCTTAATCCCTTCTTATTTTGTGATATTCTATAAATATATATATCATTATATATTATAGTTATCATTGTGTGAATTACACTATGTGTCTTGAGTGTTATAAGTATTAATAATTAATAATTAAAATGGGAATAAAAGAATCTGTGATTGCCTGGCTTATGACAATCAGGTGGTCCATAAGTATTCAGTAAATTGCAATCACTGACAGTGGTGTAGCTTATGAGTTCATTGTTATTCAATACATTCTGACATTGTGGAAAGACACAAACATGTTTGGTCTGTGTTAATGGCATATCTCTCTGACAACATTGAGGCAGGAAAGGGTCAACATGACAGGTGAAGACGATCAAGCAGAGGAGCTTCCTCTTACTTAGCCTTTTTGTTGTGTTCAGGTCTTCAGTTGATTGGATGAGGCCCACTCACATTAGATAAAGCAATCTTCTTTTTTCAACTTCCTGGCTCAAATATCAATCTCATCCAGAAACATCATCACAGACACAGTGAGAATAATGTTTGACCAGATGTCTGGGCACCCCATGGCCCACAGAAGTTGCCACGTGCAAGTGATGATAATGCACAGCTCATAAGAGCCCTTGAAACTTCCATTGAGAGACAGTTGCCATACCATCCAGAAGAACAAATTCTAAATGGTATGACTGGCTATAAATGCAGTCAGAATGTAACGTTTTGAATGCCACATTGGTGAGTCTCTCAGTATGGGCTGTCTTGAGGGGTACACTTTGCAGTACGACATGGGGCTGGAGGAGAAAGGAGTGCTACATGATGTTGCACCATTTTTGTTGGGGTATGGTAGCAGTGGTGCCAGCCTCACCAGATCTGTTGGCTTACATCTGTGTTTGTACCTAAGGAATACTTGTGTCACAAGAGGTGCTTAGGTTCAGAAAAAGGCAAAAGCAGAGCTGTGAGGAGAAGGGGTAATTAGAGGTCACAAGTCCTGCAAAATTCCATCCTAATACCCTCTGCCCTGGAAGAAGTTTTGTGGCTGTTCCAAACAAGATAGACTATGAAAACAAAACTTGACAGTTGTTACCAATTGACTGAGGGTTCTTTTGCTCAATTTGGACAGAAATCATGGATGGGCAAAGTGCTGCTCCCTTACTATTAGCAGCATCTCTGAACTTTGATTGTCAGCAGCTATCAGCTCTTAGTGTTAGGGACACTCCTCACTTCTCTCCTGATGGAGCTAGCAGCTACTGGGAGCACTCTGGAACTCTTCCAGTAGCCAGAGCTAATGACTCCTGGAAGATCTCCATTTCTCCCTGCTGTGCTTTGGCTGCTAGCTGCCCTCAGTGTTACCACCTCTGGCCGATGGCAACTTTCAGTGCCAGGAGCCTTTAACCAACTCTTACTGCAACCACCTCAGTTTACTCTACTCAAGATAGAAATCAAGAATAGCCAAGATATGCCGGGCGCGGTGGCGCACGCCTGTAATCCCAGCACTTGGGAGGCTGAGGCAGGAGGATCCTGAGTTCAAAGCCAGCCTCGGCAATGGCGAGGCACTTAGCAACTCAGTGAGACCTTGTCTCTAAATAAAGTACGAAAAAGGGCTGGGGATGTGGCCCAGTGGTCGAGTGCCCCTGAGTTCAATCCCTGGTACCAAAAAAAAAAAAAAAAAGGATAACCAAGATATAACTGTCTAAAAGAGGTTTTATGAAGACTTATGGCGTATAATAAGGGGAAGCAGTACACTGCTTATGATACCGCTGTTTGTCAGTGACGAGTGACAAGTTCTGCTCCCCAAAATGTTGAAGTTTGAACATTAGAGAAGCAGGCCAAGGCAAGCATATAAAGCAGGGTTTATTTAAGAGGGGTAACATAGACTTCTCCCGGGAAGGGGGCCATTGCTGGTACCCTGGTATCCCAAGAAGTGAGGCAGGTCTACCCCTTTTGTATGTCCTGGGCTTCCTTTGTTGTTCTCCTGCTCTCCCCACCCTCCTCCTTCCCCTGTACTTGACCAGGCCAGGTGGGATAGCCCAAAGGTGAGAAGCAGACGGGCTGAAGGGGGAAGGGCAGGATGGAGCAGTCTGGGACACATTAATTAACAACCGCAGAGCTCCCTGTAGGGAGGGGCAGTTCCTGGGACAGATTACCTTAGCAACAGGTTGGGGCAGGGGCAGGTTCTTGATAAGAGTGGAGGAAGGGCTCTGAAGGAATTAACATTCCAGTCCCTCAGGGGACAGCCTCCAACTTCCTGGGACTCACTTCAAAATTGACTTTCTTGATCAAGTGACTCGATTTACCTATCTATACTGACTGCTGTCAGATTCTAGCTTCACTTACATAGAAAAAATAGTGGGCTCACTCATGCACTGCAGTGTCCTGATGGCTAACCAGACTTTCTGCTTAGTCATGGTTAGGAGGAGGGCTCTTTATGGACCAGATTGGGGATATCTGTCTATAAAAGGGTGGAGTTATCCAGAGAGGCTGCTGGGTGGAGCCTTCTGGGATGTAACTGTAACCTGAGCTTGCTGCAGCAAAAGCAAAAGTCTTTGAGCTACTGTTGGGCAACTGATATAGCTGTGGCCAGCCAAACAATGTTTGGGGCAGCTAGGCTGTCAAAGACAGAAGAAAGAAAAAAAAATAAATAAAAAATTACTTTGTGGTGGAATATCAGACCCTTGTCTCTGGTCTCAACAGTACATAAAACATGCAATTGAGAAACGTGAGTTATACTTCTACTTATTCCACAACGAGGTAAAAATTCTGGATTTTTCTTCCAGATGGAAATTGTGTGAATTTGCTGGTGCTACCAAAGCAAAGCACAGGTTAGGTGGTTCACACAGTGAAAATTATTGTCTTGCAGTCTGGAAACTGGAAAGTCTGAGATCAAGATGTTGGTAGAGTTGCTTCTTTCTGAGAGTGGTGAGGGAGCATGTGTTCCATGTCTCTTTCCCAGATTCTGGCATTTACTGTCAATCTTTGGTGTTGTTTGGGTTTTGCTTCACCACTCTCACCTACCCAGGCCCATTTTTCCTGGTCCACAGCATGCCAATCACGGAGACTCTGAGTTTTGTAAAAGAGAAAGTTTATTTATAAAGCAACTGAGCACAGAGGGGGAGATCCAAGTTTCAAATTCACCTCCCCGTGTTATAAGCAAAGGTGACTTAAACTGGACTTGGACTGTCTCCACCTGATGGCCCATTGACCCACCCTTAAACCCTCTCCACCTGAGGGCCTGAGGGCGTATTAACCCTGTGCTTTATAAACCGTGCCCTTGCTATGAGCAGACGCCATTTTCTACTATCCTGCTTTGTGCTGGGTGTAGTTGGTGGCCCTGGCCAGAATAAAGGCTTCATTGGCTATTACGTGAGTGGCTTGTGAGACTTTTTCCCTGAAAATTGGGTACAACAGTTTGAGTTTTTTTAATGCAGACTTTTTTTTTTTTTTTAATTTGCTATAAACTTTCCTTTTAGAACAGCTTTTGCTACATCCCATCCTTGAGGAAGCAGCTTGCCTTACCTGCTCTGAAGCTTTTCTGGTGTTGCAATGAGGGATGGAAATGGGGAGATGCTCATAAAAGGGTACAAACTTTTGTTATGCCCAGAGAACAGACCCCCAAAGACCACCAAGGAGTCCGGAGTGCATGCAAGAACAAAGAGCCTTTATTCGGGCTTAAGCTCGGACTCTCAGACCTCACCAACACAGTGGATCTGTACTGAGAGCCCCTCACTCAGGGGGTGCGAGCCTTTTATTGAGGTAGAACCGGAAGAGTGAGGGGGTTCATATGATTGGCCATCCTTACAGTTAGGGGGTCTCCTCACATTACAGTAGGCCAGGGGAGCCCCGCGCGCGCCAAGTATGTTGATAACTGAGCAAGTTCTTATTGGCAGAAGCTGCCTTCAGTGCAATGGAATGTGCTAACTGTTTCTCAAGCTCACTGCAGTGTCCTGCTTTTATCTTACAAGGGTTTATTGTTTCTCGGGGCTGGCTTAAAAATGATCGGGCTTGTTCTCCCTTTGTCCCCATGGCCAGAGACTTGTGACAGCTTGAGGCTGACAGAATAGAGGTAGCTGATTACTAAATAGAGTCACAGAAGTTTGACTGTTATTGTCTTAAAGCCAAGCATTTTACAGAAGCAGAAAAAAGCAGTTAAACTAAAAAGGGGGTTCCACACTTTCAGTTTATAATATTAATAAGTTCATGAAATTAAATGTATAGTGACTAATAAATAAAACTTTACTTGGCTCATTGTTCTGGTGGTTGAGAGGTACAAGAGCCTGGCATCAGCAATGGCACAGCCTCTGGAGAGGGCCTTCTTGATGCATTACAACACGGCAGGGAGCACCATGTGGTGAGACAGAAAGCATGCCAGAGAGAACTCTCTCAATTACCAATGAATCCATTAATTAATGGATGGGCTCACCCACTCATGACTAGAGGTCACCACCCAGTTATGATCCAGAGGTCCTACCTCCACATATCATTAACATATGAATTTGGGAATTGAGTTTTCAAGGCACAAAATTTGGAAGATGCATTCAAAACATAGTATTCACTCTGCCCTCCTAAATTCATGTCCTTCTCCTATGGAAAATACATTCAATCCATCCCAATAGCATCAAAGTCTTAATTCCAGAACCAAATCAAAGTTTCCAAGTCCAGAGTCACATTCGAATCCGATATCAACGAGACTGAAAGCATACCTGAGGCAAATTAACCCCAGCCTTGAGTCTGTGGAATCAAACAAATCATCTATTTCCAAAATACATGGCATAGACATTCCCATTCCCGAAGGGAGACCTAAGCAAAAAGAAGCTCATTAAGAGAATGTTAAAGCTTCAGGAGGCCGTTCCTTGACTACATGTCCTGCTGGAATCCCACTGATTGAGCCCCCCAGTCTCCAGAAGCCCTGTACCCACAGTTTTGCTTATTATAGCCCATATAGATGTTCTTATGGGATGGAATTCAGTACCTGTGCCTCTTGCAGTTGACAGGCCTGTAGAATTAATACCACATCATGAAGGCTCCCTATAGCTTGTGCCCTCAGGAGCACTAGGTGAAGCCACATCCCAATTGGGACAGGCTCCATTTAAGTTTTCAGTAACCACAACCACTACTGGCTACTGTATAGGACAGCACATCTTTAGACCATTTTTCAATAGAAAAATAAAATATGTGAAAATCTTTATTATAACAACCCAATTCATGAATGAATGCAAGGAAATGAAACTTTATACACTAAGGATATAAAATGATTTATAAGCTATATGTGTGTGTGTGTGTGTATTCTTATTTAATTATTTTTCCAAAACATCAGCAGAATACCCAAATATACCCAAGTATGAATATGTTGGTTATCCTAGGTATTTTTTTAGGCATATACATACCATAGCTTTATATATTTTTAAACTTTGTTATTATGAAGTTATATTTATCAAGGTAGGAAACTAAAACATTTTGTTAATTTGATTTGTATCTCACAAATATTTAGACATATGGTATGTGGGCCTCCATTTACATTCATCCCCCAGGCCCTGAGTATGTTGTTTTTTTTTCTTTTCTTTTTTTTTTTTTTTTTGTATGGGGGATTGAACTCAGGGGCACTTGACTACTGGGCCACATCCCCAGCCCTTTTTGTATTTTATTTATAGACAGGTTCTCACTGAGTTGCTAAGTGCTTTGCCATTGTTGAGACTGGCTTTGACCTCGCAATCCTCCTGCTTCAGCCTCCCAATGAATATGTTGATCTCGGTCCTAGCTTTGAACTGTCCACTGTCAAATGTTGGCTTCACTCCTGTGGGTATGGGCTCAAATTTCCTTTCTCTGAGAACTGAAACTATATACACCCACACAGTTCCTGTATATATATTAACAGGTCTTTATTATTTCTAGGTTTTATCAACATAACTTTACTCTTCTAGGAAACTCTTGCTGAGAAACATGAAAGTTGTAAATTATTGTTCATTCCATGAATTTTCCAAAAAGCCATCAACTTTTCTGGAAAACATGAAACTACAGTTGAAGCTCCAAGACTCCTTGAACCCAAGTCCCTTTGAAGACCTTGCCTTCACAACTTCAATTCACTGTGACCACAAAAGCAAAACTAAATCATTGAGTCTTACATAATAGTAACCAAGCACTAGCATTGGTGAAGACCTGCCTAAAATAACCCAGTAAACGTCCTGAGTCCTTTGCCCTCCTTTTCTTAGGGTGCAACTCGGCTCTTTGTAGATGGAGCTCTCTCTCTCTCTCTTTTTAAATTGGTTCTTTTTAGTTATTCATGACAGTAGAGTCCACTGATATAATTATACAAGCATGGAATATATCTTATTCTAATTAGGACCCCAGATTCACTACAGTGTATTCACATATATACATAGGAAAGTTATGTCAGATCCATTTCACAGTCTTTCTTTTTCCTATCGCTCTCCCTTCCCTTCATTCCACTTTGTCTAATCCACTGAACTTTTATTCCCCACCCCTCATTGTGCATAAGCTTCCACATATCAGAGAAAACATTCAGCCTTTGCTTTTGTTGGGATTGGCTTATTTCACTTAGCATGATAGTCTCCATTGGTTTACTGGCGGATGTCAAAGTCAGAATGTCATAAAGTAGTGTATGTATACCATAATTTCTTTATACATTCATTTGTTGAAGTGCACCTAGGTTGGCTTCATAGATTTGCTATTGTGAATTGTGCTGCTGTAAACATTGATATGGCTGCAGCACTGTAATATGCTGATTTTAAATCCTTTGTATATATATATGGAGGAATAGGATAACTGGGTCAAATGGTTGTTCCATTTGTAGGTTTTTGAGGAATCTCCATACTGCTTTTAAGAGTGCTTGCACAAATTTGCAGTCCCACTGAAGGAGCCTATAATCAAGGAGATAGCTAAAGATTGCGGTTAGCTGAGAGCCATAAAAGATGCTCTAGTTTCCACCTGATAGTAATACGTTATTCAAAGAATCTTTGTTTGCCCGTGAACACTGCGTGACGCACCTGTAAGCTCGAGCTGTAAGCACGTGTCCTTGTTAAAGCTATATGTATATAACTGGGTGAGTTTGGTTAGTGTGTGTGGGAAGAAGAAGAAGGTGGTGGTTGGAGTTAAAGTGTTTGGAGTGATTGCTGGAGCCGGAGAGAGAAGAAGAATAAAAGACCTTTTTTCATTTTCATCCTGCCTCCGAATTTTCCTGCGGCGTTCGTTGCTCCAGGCGGCTTCTGCTTCAGGCAGCAACAAGTGGTGGCCTATACGGGGAATTCGGCATCCAGGTAAAAAAAAAGAAAATTTAAAAAAATGGGAGCAAATATAACAAAAAGTCGGTTTATAAAAGCCATGAATGAAATTTTTGATATCAAGAACTCAGAGGATAGTGAGAAAAGTGAACAAGAAAGCATACCCTCTGACTCAGTTGAGACCAGCAAGGAGAATAGTAATGTAAATTCAAAAGTAAGAACTGCAAAAGCCATCAAAAACTTAATAAAATTAAGCCAGGCGCGGTGGCGCATGCCTGTAATCCCAGCACTTTGGGAGGCTGAGGCAGGAGGATCGCGAGTTCAAAGCCAGCCTCAGCAATGGCGAGGCACTTAGCAACTCCGTGAGACCCTGTCTCTAATAAAATACAAAAAAGGTCTGGGGATGTGACCCAGTGGTCAAGTGCCACTGAGTTCAATCCCCAGTACCACAAAAAAAAAAAAAAAAAAAAAAAAAAAAAACTTAATAAAATTAGCCGAGGAGTATGTACTCTCCTTAGAAGCTGAAACTCAGGATACTAGTGAAAGTGATAATAGTAACAAGGAGCCAAACCATGAGAGTACGGTCTCCTCCACTGAGCCAGTTAGGAATTATGAAGCTAGTAGTGAAGAGGAATCAAAAAGCGATTCCGGGAGCACAGTCTCCAATAAAAAGAACAAAAAGAAATTAAAAAAGAGAAAAGACCGTCAAATAGAGGAACCACTAGTGCCCTCTGCTCCTTCATGGATAGAATCCCTAACAGAAACAATAAGGAGGATTGATCAGAGTGTACGTGCCCTTGAGGTAGAAATTGGCGGCCTTTCTGAGCGCTTATACGCTCTTGAACAACATAGACTGCAGGAGCACCTAGAACTGCCAGTATTTCAAAATGAAGAGGGACAAAGGTATCACGAGTCCCTAGACTTTAAAACAATAAAGAATTTTAAAGAGGCGGTAATGACCTATGGGCCTCAAGCTCCATTCACATTAAGTATGATAGAGTCACTTAACACCCTAATCTTAGCCCCCTCAGATTGGAAAAGTCTATGCAGAGCGGTACTAAGTGGGGGACAATACCTAATCTGGAAAACTCAATTCCAGGAACTTTGTTCAGAAATAGCAAAAAGAAATGCTGCAGCAAGTTTCCCTCAATGCAATATAGATATGCTCACAGGGGAAGGTCAGTTCCCCGAACTACAAAATCAGCTACAATACGATCCCTGTGTGTATGCCCAGATACACACAGCAGCTGTGAACGCCTGGAAGACAATATCAGGCACAGGGGATCTGCAAGGCAGCCTATCAAAAGTTATACAAGGACCTAACGAACCTTACGCTGATTTTGTAGATAGACTCTTAAAAACAACATCTAGAGTTTTTGGCGAAGTCGAGCAAGCTATGCCTCTAGTTATCCAATTAGCGTACGAGAACGCTAATAAATATTGCCAGGATGCAATAAGGCCATGGAGAAGTAAAAAAGACTTATCAATTTATATCAGACTGTGCAAAGACATTAAAGAGGCTGTTATCACAGGCAACGTAATTGCTGCAGTGATGAAAAATTCCTCCCCTCAAAATTCCCAAAGGATTCAACCTAGAACAGGATATTCCAGACAAAATTATTATAATCAACCAAGATATGCTAAGCAATATCCCCCAAGGGTAACAAGATCAAATTCATACCATGCTCCAGGCCGATGCCCCAGGTACAAAAAGGGTATACATTGGGCCAATCAATGCCATTCCAGATATGATATATATGGAAATGATTTATCCAGGATTTCAAAAAACGGGGCACAGGGCCCAATGCCCTGGGGCCCACAAATGTACGAGGCACTAGAGAAGGAATACCCTCAGATCCAAATGATTCCTCGTCACAATCCCTCCTACCCATTAACTCCCTTATCAGAGGGACAAGAGGAAGTGCAGGATTAGATCTCTGTTCTACTGCCCGGATGGTCCTAACACCTGAAATGGGGGTTCAGCTGATTCCTACGGGAATCAGGGGACCTCTCCCTTCAGGAACTGTGGGACTAATCCTTGGGCGTAGTTCCAAGAGTAATTTATTAGGCTTTAACGTTATACCAGGGGTTATTGATTCAGATTATAATGGAGAGATTAAAATAATGCTAAGTACACACAGGGGCATCATCTCCGTAAATCAAGGAGACAGAATATCACAGCTGCTCCTCATTCCCAGTCTCCATAATTCTTTTAAAAGCATGCCACAAAATAGAAATAGCAGAGCATTCGGTTCCACTGGTCCAGGACCTATGCTTTCTGGGTTCAGGATTGTTCACGGAGGCCTATGTGCAAATTAAAAATTCAAGGTATAGAGATGGAGGGGCTGATTGATACAGGAGCTGACTCTTCCATCATAAATCTACAACAATGGCCTAAGCACTGGCCTCTACAGAAAGCCTCAACCAGTTTAAGAGGCTTGGGATACAGTAATACCCCAGCACAAAGTGCTGTAATCTTAAATTGGCAAGACAATGAAGGCCATACAGGAACATTCCAACCTTATGTTTTAAACAGCATGCCAGTTACCCTATGGGGAAGAGATATCTTACATCAAATGGGGCTACACCTAGCAACCAAGCCTGCAGGTGTTAAGAATAAAAATCCTAATCATAATAAAAAAGGCAAAGGACATTTTTTCTAGGGGCCACTGAGAAAACAATTTTAAAAATACCATGGCTCTCTAATAAGCCAGTTTGGGTCCCTCAGTGGCCCCTATCCAAAGAAAAATTGCAAGCGGCCCATCAATTAATTAAAGAACAATTAGAAGCAGGACACATAGAGCCTTCCACCTCTCCCTGGAATTCTCCCATATTTGTAATTAAGAAAAAATCGGGAAAATGGAGACTATTACAAGACCTAAGACAAATTAACAAAACAATGCAAATTATGGGCCCTACTCAACCTGGACTTCCTAATCCTGTAGCTATTCCAAAAACTATTACCTTATAACTCTTGATATAAAGGACTGTTTCTTTTCCATTCCCCTACATCCTCTGGATGCCCCCAGGTTTGCTTTTTCAATTCCTTCTATCAATAATAATGGCCCTGATAAAAGATATCAATGGAAAGTATTGCTGCAGGGAATGGCAAATAGCCCTACAATGTGCCAACTATATGTGGACAGAGCTATACAGCCCATTAAAAACAAATATCAAGACCTCATGTGTCTACACTACATGGACGATGTTTTATTAGCTCACCCTAATCAACAAATCTTATTTAATATATTTAGTGAAATAACAAAAAATTTTAAAAAATATGGATTATATGTAGCAGAAGAAAAAGTTCAAAGCAGATCACCTATACTATATTTAGGCTTTAAAATGATGGATACTTTTGTTTAAACCCCCAAAAATTCTAATAAGTAAAGAACATTTGACCACCCTCAATGATTTCCAAAAATTACTGGGAGACATTAATTGGCTTCGCCCTACACTAAGCCTCACTACTGGACAATTAAAACCTTTATTTGACATCCTTCGCGGGAACCCCGATCCATCCTCACCGCGAACATTAACTCCTGAGGCCAGGAGAGCTCTAAAATTAGTAGAACAGGCCATTGAAAGATCCCATTGCGATAGATTTGATTTTGCACAACCACTAATATTGATTATTATTCCTTCACAATATACTCCAACAGGAGTATTTTGGCAACAGGGACCTATATTATGGATACATTTGCCTGTCTCTCCTAAAAGTACAATTGAGTCTTATACCTCCATGGTGGCTAAACTTATTCTTCAAGGACTTAAAACCTCTACTAAAATATTTGGAATTCATTCCCCTACTATTATTACTCCTTATTCATCGTCACAGGTTGAATATTTGTGCTTCAATGGTAATGATTGGGCTATAGCTAGATGCTCTACTTCTGCAAATTTTGACAATCATATTCCTAAATCTCCTATACTGTCCTTTTGTATCAATCATCCTATCATATTCCCACAGGTAATAAAAAATCAACCCATTCCTAAAGCATTTAATGTATTTACAGATGGATCCTCTAACGGTACTGCTGCAGTAGTCACTCAAAATGAAAAAATGATTCATATCACTAATCAAAAATCAGCTCAATTAGTGGAACTCAAAAGCTATAATAATAGCTCTGGAAAATTTTAAAGAACAGCCTATGAATATTTTTTCAGACAGCCACTATATTGTACATGCTGTCCCTAAATTGGAGCTAGCAGGTCCAATAGCACCACATACTCCAGCTTTTAAATTGTTTTCTCAAATCCAAAATCTCCTATGGCAATGAAAAGAACCTTTATTTATAGGTCACATAAGAGCTCACACTAATCTGCCTGGTCCTCTCCATGAAGGTAATCAAAAAGCTGATGCCCTCACTAAAACAATATTTATATTTACTACAGTACAACAAGCTACTTTATTTCATTCCCAGTTCCACGTTAATAGCACTACCTTAAGACAAAAATTTAAAATCACAAAAGAACAAGCTTGTAGAATTGTAAAAGAATGTTCATCTTGTGTAACACATTTGCCCAATCCACATTATGGGGTTAACCCACGAGGTTTGATGCCCAATCATTTGTGGCAGATGGATGTCACTCATGAGCCAAGTTTTGGAAAATTACGATTTATTCATGTCACCATACATACATGCTCAGGCATGATTTTTGCTTCTTTACATTCCGGAGAAAAAGTTAAAGATACTACATCTCATTGTCTGCAAGCTTTTGCTGCATTGGGCATCCCCAAAATGCTTAAAACAGATAATGGCCCTGCATATACATCCACATCCTTCAAACAATTTTGTAAAATTCAATATTATCCACAAAACAGGTATCGCTTATAATCCTCAGGGACAAGGAATAATTGAAAGAGCAAATTAGACACTTAAAAATATGTTATTAAAGCAAAAAGATGGAAACTGGAAAAATCCTAAGGACAGATTGGCAGTTGCCCTGTTTACCCTAAATTTCTTAACTTTAGATTCTAATGGACATTCGGCTGGAGATAGACACTGGAACCCACACCAACAACATAAACCTTTGGTTTACTGGGAGGATGTTCTTTCAGGCACATGGAAGAGTCCAGACCCAGCATTAATTTGGGGGAGAGGATCTGTTTGTGTTTTTCCAAAGCACGAATCCTCTCCAATATGGATACCATCTAGATTGATAAAGCAGGTACAAAGTCAAAAGGATCAAGACGAAGTTATTGAGGAGTCTAGATTGAATAACCAAGTACAAAATCAAGAGGACCAAAATGAAGGTATGGAGTGATTCCCTTAAAAGAGTCCCCCATTAAATTTACAACTTAAATTTAATTCTTCCCGGCCGGGACAAAAAGATCTCTCTTTAGTGTATACACAATTGTATTTTTTTCTTTTATATATGTCTTTATGTCTGTGCATTTGTCTAAATTTCATGTTAATGTGATGTCACAAATATATGTTTATATGTGCGTCTGTCTAGTGTGACGTCACAAATAATTAAGCACTTATGAAAAAAAAATAGATATAGAACCAAATAACGTTAATTCATTTAAGCTTAGAATATTCTAATTAGATAATCAATATATATATAGATAGATATTCATATAAGTTCAGAATATTCTAATTAGATAATCAATTATAATGATAATCAATTTTGATTTATAGTTGTCTCTGGGACTTCTCTTCAGCTGTGAATATGTTTAATGTTGTATAACCTCATATTTTAGTGTTCTGACATGGGATCGTTTATTTGTTATTAACTTCATTTGTTTAATAGCTGATTAATTTGAATTATTTCAACAGGTATAGGATTGCTGTGTATATAGAGACTCGAGGATTCCAGCTAACAAATTATTTTTCCAAAGTGCCTTTAGCTTTTCTTTATCTTTAATGCAGTAAACACCCTCAGTTTCTCTTTGATTATTTCTGAATGTGATATTTTGCCAGCTTATGTTTGTGGGAGCTTAAGCAGCAATGTGTGTGAGCAGAGATCAACTTTTATTTTCTACTCTAATAATTCTTTTTTTAGTTTGACAGCTCACCTTTTGATCTCAGTGCTGGAATAACACTGCCTTTCCCTTAATAATGGATGCTTGAGTTTTTAGGTAGCGGGCCCTGAAGATTTGCTGGTGGAAATGTCTAGACATAAAAAAGACAGCTACTGCTACAACTGCAGGGACTGCGGTTGCTGCAAGCATCCCTGCTGCTCAAGCATTGAACAACCTCACCAGCAGTGTGGCCTGTGCTCTGCATGCATGGGGCCTCCTGAATCTATGTGTTATAACTTATGGACATTTTGATTTTCCATTATTTTGGGACATTACGGGACAATACCTTGCAGGTATTTGTCTAAGAGAACTTAGTGCGTTACTTGATGAAACTAAGGGCAGCTGATTCGCTTAAAGAACTTGATATGCTATGGAAACTTGGCTCGTCAGCAGAAGGCTTGCTGCCTTAAAGCCGCAGCATCTCTTCAAAAGTGGACGGCTGTTAGTCAACACACAGTCGATCCTGAAGGGCTCAATTGGATGGCTGGTTAGCCTATGACGGGTAAGATCCCCAGAAGGGGACAACCTAAGACACAGCACAGTCGCATGGGACAGTCTAATGTGGCCGGCATGTCAACCTAAGCCGTAAGGACAGCCTCGATTCCCATGACGGGTAAGAATGTCGGTTGTACAATGGACGTCCTAGAACATCCCCTCTTTTAAAACTAAAAGGGGGAAATGCAGGAGAGCGGCCATGAAGGAGCCTATAATCAAGGAGATAGCTAAAGATTGCGGTTAGCTGAGAGCCATAAAAGATGCTCTAGTTTTCACCTGATAGTAATACATTATTCAAAGAATCTTTGTATGCCCATGAACACTGCATGACGCACCTGTAAGCTCGAGCTGTAAGCACGTGTCCTTGTTAAAGCTATATGTATATAACTGGGTGAGTTTGGTTAGTGTGTGTGGGAAGAAGAAGAAGGTGGTGGTTGGAGTTAGAGCGTTTGGAGTGATTGCTGGAGCCGGAGAGAGAAGAAGAATAAAAGACCTTTTTTCATTTTCATCCTGCCTCCTAATTTTCCTGCGGCATTCGTTGCTCCAGGCGGCTTTAGCTTTAGGCAGCAACATCCCGCCAACAATGTATGAGTATACCCTTTTCCCCACATCCTTACCAACATTTACTTTTACTTGTGTTCTTGATAATTGCCATTCTGGCTGGAATGAGATGGAGCTCTCTTATACCAAGGTTAGTATAAGCTCAGTTTTGCCTTACCGAGGGTTTTCTTAGTAATATTTTAGGGAGCTAGCATTTAGCATCAGGAATGTTCTTATAACATTCTTTTTTTTTTAACATTGCAACTTCACCTTCCGTCCGGGTATTTCCTATCCCCTTTTCTGCTTTAATATTCTTTTTAAAGTTTTTAAAATCTCTTTTTATTGTTTAAAAATTTGATACAGGGCCTCGTTACATTTCTCAGGCTGGTCTCAAACTTGTGATCCTCCTGCCTCAGACTCCTGAGTAACTAGGATTATAGGCACATGCTGCTGTGTTGGGCTTTTTAATATTTTCATAGCACTTAACATTTCCTTTATTTATGTGCTCATTGTGGTATTCCATCATAAAAATTTAAGTCCCATAGAGGCAGAGGCATTCTGTCTCAAAGCCTAGAACAGTTGTTGGTATCTGGTAGATTAGCAATAATAATTATTGAATAAATGACTATTATCTAATTACTGTTAACATGACTAACTTAATTCCACAGGTAGCATTTTGGGCAGATGTCATCAAACATTATTTTTTACTTAAGTTGTACCAAATTTTCCTCCCACTACAAAGGTCAAGGAGTCTGTGTGGAAATCATTCTGTGGGTCTTTTATGAAGGATTTTGGTCTTGTTTTTATGACTTTGTGGGATACTGAAAAATCATGCTGTGGAATGATTTTTCTAGGCTCCTATAATCACAAGGAACTTAGATTCCTCATTAGTCCACCTGTCCTTGGTTGTACAATCTTTTAACCATTTTCTTAGGGTAATACCAGTCCTATCTGCAAATACTCCCCCAGACCATATCCACATCCTTCCAGGTTGGCCTTTTGTTAGTCTAATTGTTTTCAGTTAGAGAATTTTAATTAAACTATGTAATCAGTTCTAATTGTTCACATTCCTGATGCTCTTTTGACTCTAAGAAGTTGCTAACTGCCAGCAAAATCTCTGATGAGAAGCAATATCCATGTCAAAAAGATAAGCTATTTTGTCATCCTCCTATGTATTCTTAATTTTATCTCTGGATAAAGTCAGATCACCAGAAATTTTTATGCTTTGAATATTCTCTGCATCCCTGTCTTCTTTTACTGAAATGCAGCTTTGATGGAAGGCTTGTACTTTTATTCAGTAAGACTTGATAATAGACAAGGAGAATTCTCTATTGTGTTTACTGTAGGGATAACTTCCACCAAATATTCCAGTAGCAACTCTTCATGAAGAACTATGGGAGAAATTGCCAAAATGCCAGGAAAACTTTTCCTTTTGTACTCCATTCATCAATTTTCTCAGTTCCCTTCTTTGCTTTGATTGTTAGGAAACTTGGAGCCAAATTTGCTGCTTCCCTTTGGCAGGCATAAAGAACCTTCTTGTAAACATTTCTGTGCACTAACTTAACGATGGCTTTATTTTACTCTTCTCCCCAAATTTCTCTTCACATTCTTGTTTGCTACATGGTTGTGTGTGCTTTTCTCAGTGGCCTCACATATTTTTTCTGTGTAAGTGTAGCTGTAACTTAATAAATATACATTTAACATAAGATCTGTTCAAGAGGACAGACATTTTAATTATACCTTTTCTACTTGCTCTACCCTTTTCTTTTACAAACAAAAAGAATCACCTCAGATGCCAGTTATGAAATATAAAAGTCTACAAGGTGATTGGTGTCTTTTTAAAAACCATACAGAATACTTTACTTGATTCATATAAACGAAATGCATCCACTGCAGTTAACTAATTGGTTCTTTTTAAAAAATTTTTATTTATAGTAGTAGTATGTATTACAGTTCATACTACACATATAGAGCATCTTTTTACACAAAACAGTTTGTATACAAAGTATATTCGTAGCATTCAAGTCTTCAATCATGCATTTAGAATAATGATATCCATCTTATTCAACCACTTTTTTCCCCCTTCCCCCCTTGCTCCCACCCTTCCCCTCCCTTCCCTTTGACCATTATAGTGTTCCTCTAATCCTCCTATGTACCCCGACCCAACAATACTGTGAACCAGCCTCCTTATATCAGAGGAAACATTCGGTATTTGGATTTTTGAGATTGACTGATTTCACTTAGCATTATATTCTCCAACTTCATCCATTTACCAGCGAATGCTATTATTTTATTTACTTTTATTGCTGAGTAAAATTCCATTGTGTATATATACCACATTTTCTTTATTCACTCATCTACCGAGGGACATCTAGGTTGGTTTCACAACCTACCTATTGTGAATTGTGCTGCTATAAACATTGAAGTGGCTGTGTCACTGTAATATGCTGTTTTTAAGTCCTTTGGGAATAGACCCAGGAGTGGGATGGCTGGGTCATAGGGTGGTTCCATTCCCATTTTCCCAAGAAATCTCCATACTGCTTTCCATAATGTTTGTACCATTTTGCAGTCCCACCAGCAGTGTATGAGTGTGCCTTTTCCCCCACATCCTCTCCAACATTTATTGTTGTTTGTGTTCTTGATAGCTGCCATTCTGACTGGAGTGAAATGAAATCTTGGAGTAGTTTTTATTTGCATTTCTCTAATTGCCAGTGATGTTGAGCATTTTTTCATGTATTTGTTGATTAATCATGTATCTTCTTCTGAGAAGTGTCTTTTCAATTCCTTAGCCCATTTATCGATTGGATTATTTGTTTTTTTGGTGTCAAGGTTTTTGAGTTCTTTATATATTCTAGAAATTAATGCTCCATCTGATGTGCATGTATTAAATATTTGTTCCCACTTAGTTGGCTCTCTATTCACCTCACTGATTGCTTCTTTTGCTGAGAAGAAGCTTTTTAGTTTAAATCTATCCCCTTCATTAATTCTTGGTATTAATTCTTGCACTACCGGATTCTTGTTAAGGAACTTGGAGCCTAATCCGACATGTTGGAAATCGTTGCTTACCTTTTCTTCTATTAGGTATATTGTCTCTGGTCTAATTCCTAAGTCTTTGATCCACTTTGAATTGAATTTTGTGCATAGTGAGAGATAAAGGTTTAATTTCATTTTGTTGCATATGGCTTTCCAGTTTTCCCAGCACCATTTGTTGAAGAGGCTATCCTTTCTCCACTGTACATTTTTGGCACCTTTGTCTAATATAAGATAGCTGAAATTATATGTATTAGTCTCTGTGTCCTCAATTCTGTACCATTGGTCTACTAGTCTGTTTTGGTGCCAATACCGTGCTGTTTTTGTTACTATTGCTCTATAGTATAATTTAAAGTCTGGTATGGTGATGCCGCCTGCTTTACTTTTCTTGCTCAGGCTTGCTTTAGCTATTCTGGGTCTCTTATTTTTCCAGATGAATTTCATGACTGCTTTTTCTATTTCTTTGAGAAATGTCATTGGGATTTTGATTGGAATTGCATTAAATCTGTATAATGCTTTTGGTAGTATAGACTTTTTTTAAAAAAAATATTTATTTAGTTGTAGATGAATACACAGTATCTTTATTTGTTTTTATGTGGTGCTGACGATTGAACCCAGTGCCTCATACATGCAAGGTAAGCACATTACCACTGAGCTACAACCCCAGCCCAAGTATGGACATTTTGATAATATTAGTTCTACCTATCCAAGAACAAGGTAGGTCTTTCCATCTTCTGAGGTCTTCTACAATTTCTTTCTTTAGTGTCCTATAGTTTTCTATATAGAGGTCCTTCACCTCTTTCGTTAAGTTGATTCCCAGGTATTTTTTTTTTTTTTGATGCTATTGTAAATGGAGTAGTTTTCATCATTTTCCTTTCAGAGGCTTTATCACTGATGTACAAAAATGCCTTTGACTTATGGGTGTTGATTTGGTATCCTGCTACTTTGCAGAATTCATTTACTAGTTGTAAAAGTTTTCTGGTAGAGTTTTTTTGGTCTTCTAGGTATATTATCATGTCATCAGCAAATAGTGCTAATTTGAGCTCTTCTTTTCCTATCTTGATCCCTTTAATTTCTTTTGTCTGTCTAATTGCTCTGGCCAGAGTTTCAAGTACTATGTTAAATAGCAGTGGTGAGAGGGGGAATCCCTGTCTTGTCCCAGTTTTTAGAGGGAATGCTTTCAATTTTCCCCATTTAAGATAATGTTAGCTTGTGGCTTTGCATAGATAGCTTTTATAATGTCGAGATATGTTCCTGTTATTCCTAATTTTTCTAGAGCTTTGAACATAAAGGGGTGTTGTATTTTGTCAAATGCTTTTTCTGCATCTATTGAGATGATCATATGGTTTTCATCTTTAAGTCTATTGATGTGATGTATTATGTTTATTGATTTCCGAATGTTGAACCAACCTTGCATCCCTGGGATAAACCCCACTTGATTGTGGTGCACTATCTTTTTGATATGTTTTTGAATCCGATTTCCCAGAATTTTGTTGAGGATTTTTGCATCTATGTTCATTAAAGATATTGGCCTGAAGTTTTCTTTGTTGGCTGTGTCTTTGCCTGGTTTTGGAATTAATGTGATATTGGCCTCATAGAAAGTGTCTGGAAGAGCTCCCTCTTTTTCTATTTCTTGAAATAATTTGAAGAGCATCAGTATTAGTTCTTCTTTGAAGGGTCTTGTAGAACTCGGCTGTAAACCCATCAGTACTTGGACTTTTTCTTGTTGGTAGTTTTTTGATAGTGTCTTCTATTTCTTCACTTGAAATTGATTTATTTAAATTGTGTATAGCCTCCTGTTCCAGTTTGGGCAATTCATATGACTCTAGAAATCTGTCAATGCTTTCAGTGTTTTCCATTTTATTAGAGTACAAGTTTTCTAAGTAATTTCTAGTTATCTCCTGTATATCTGAGGTGTTTGTTGTGATATTTCCTTTTTCATCATGAATGTTAGTAGTTTGAGTTTTTTCTCTTCTTCTTTTCGTTAGCATTGCTAGGGGTATGTCAATTTTATTTATTTTTTCAAAGAACCAACTTTTGGTTTTGTCAATTCTTTGAATTGTTTCTTTAGTCTCAATTTTATTAATTTCAGCTCTAGTTTTAATTATTTCCTGTCTTCTACTGCTCTTAGTGTTGATCTGTTCCTCTTCTTCTAGTACTTTGAGGTGTGATGTTAAGTCATTTATTTGTTGTTGTTGTTTTTCTCTTAATGAAGGAATTCATTGCAATGAATTTTCCTCTTACTACTGCCTTCATAGTGTCCCAGAGATTTCTATACAATGTATCTGTGTTCTCATTTACCTGTAGGAATTTTTAAATTTCCTCCTTGATGTTTTCTTCAACCCCTTGTTCATTCAATAGCATGTTGTTTAGCTTCCAGCTGTTGGAGTAGTTTATTTTTTTATTTCTTGTATTATCATTGATTTCCAATTTCATCCCATTATCATCTGATAGAATGCAAGGTAGTATTTCTATTTTTTTATATTTGCTGAGAGTTGCCTTGTGACATAATATATGGTCAATTTTGGAGAAGGAGCCATGTGCCGCTGAGAAGAAAGTGTATTCGCTTACTGAGGGATGAAATATTTTATATATGTCCGTTAGGTCTAAGTTATTAATTGTTTTAACAAGGCCTAAAGTTTCTTTATTTAGCTTTTGTTTGGATGATCTATCCATTGGTGAGAGAGGTGTGTTGAAGTTCCCTAGAATAACTGTGTTGTGGTCTATTTTACTCTTGAACTTGAGAAGGGTTTGTTTGATGAATGTAGGTGCTCCATTATTTGGGGCATATAGATTTATAATTGTTATATCTTGTTGATGAATGGTTCCCTTAAGTAGTATGAAATATCCATCTTTATCACTTTTGATTAGCTTTGGCTTGAAGTTTACCTTATTTGATATGAGAGTGGAAACCTCTGCTCGCTTCCGCAGCCCATGTGCGTGATAAGACTTTTCCCAGTCTTTCACCTTCAATCGCTTGATGTCTTTTTCTATGAGGTGTGTTTCTTGTAGACAGAAAATTGTTGGGTTGTTTCTTTTAATTCAATCTGACAATCTGTATCTTTTGAATGGCGAGTTTAGGCCATTAACATTCAGGGTTATTATTGAGATGTGATTCTTATTTCCATCCATTTTTAGTTGTATTATGGTATTTAGCTTGATTTGGATTCTCCTCTGGTTGGTACTTTAGTTTACTATCTCCCTTTGTTGATTTTTATTGTTATTTTTCTCTTCTTCTTCGTGGAAAATTTTGCCCAAGATATTCAGAAGTGCTGGCTTTCGAGTTTTGAAATCTTTTAACTTTTGTTTGTCGTGGAAGGTTTTTATTTCATCTTCAAATCTAAAGCTCAATTTTGCTGGATATAAGATTCTTGGTTGACATTCCTTTTCTTTCAGAGCTTGAAATATGCTATACCAGGCTCTTCTAGCTTTTAAGGTCTGGGTTGAAAAATATGAGCATAGTCTGATCGGTTTCCCCCTATATGTAATCTGCTTCCTTTCTCTTGTGGCTTTTAATATTCTCTCCTTGCCTAGTATATTAGGCATTTTCATTATAGTGTGCCTTGGTGTGGATCTGTTGTGGTTTTGTACGTTTGGTGTTCGGTAACCCTCTTGAACTTGGTTTTGCCATTCATTCCTTATGTTTGGAAAATTTTCTGCTATTATTTCATTGAATAAATTACTCATTCCTTTGGTTTGAAACTCTGCACCTTCTTCAACACCAATCACTCTTAAGTTTGGTCTTTTTATGCTGTCCCATAATTCCTGAATGCTCTGTTCTTGTTTTCTTACTACTTTTTCCGTGTCACCTAGATTTTTCTCCAGGATATATATTTTGTCTTCATTACCTGAGGTCCTTTCTTCCAGGTGATCTAATCTGTTGGTGATGCTTTCAATTTAGTTTGATTTATTTCTTCTTTCATTTCCAGAATTTCTGTTTGGTTTCTCTTTAGAATCTCTATCTCCCTATTGAAGTAATCTTTTGCTTCCTGTATTTGTTTTTGGAGTTCTTTGTCAAAATGCTCTTTTACCGCCTGTATTTGCTCTCTCATCTCATTTTTGAGTTCATTCTTAAGATCCATAAACATTTGGAATATGTAATTTCTAAATTCTGTCTCTGGCATTTGACTAACTGTGCTTGCCATGGAATATACTGAGGGGGTATGTTGGTTGGTTTCAGCCACTTTCTTCCCTTGCTTCTTCATAATGCTTGTGTGTCTATTCTCCTAGCACTGTGGGACCTTGCCTATTTTGATTTCACCTTATAGCCTTATGTTTCTCCTGTGGTACAATGCTATCAGATTCCCTTATAAATACCTTACACTTTAAGATCTAACACTTTCTTTACAGCAAATCCCAGTTTGATCACAATGTACAGATTTAGTTAACTCAGGTATTGTTTCCAATTTACTCTGTATGCTTGCGTTGGGGTTTACAGTTTCAGTATTGGACACAGAGAAGATATGTTTAGGAAGAAGGAAGTGAGGTTATTGAGATGTTCTTTCTTAGGAAGTATGAAAATAGAATTATATGCAAGTGGTTTAATATCAGCAGATGGGAGAGGAAAGAGAATGGAGTGAGCGATTTAGAGGGAAGACTGATTTATATATAAACCAAACTTATGTATCCTTTGAGAGAAGAAAAAAGAAGATGGAAAAGAAAAAATAAAAAGGAACAATAAGAGATAACAAAGAAGTAAGAATTAGTGTAAGAGAGAGGAGAGAGAAAGTGAGTCAAGAAAAATGGAGAGTAAACTATATATAACACCGCTTTGCTGTATATTTCAATTGCCTCAGGTCTAGAAGTCCCAATTTCTGCGTATACCTTGTTTTTGCCTCTGATGAGTACACAATGACAGGGTGTAAATAGATAAGATGAGGGCAGAAGAGACTAAAGTGAGAAGGGAAGAAAAGAAAGAGGAACACACACAAATAAGCACACTATCAAACAGAACAAAAACAAACAAACAAAAACAAACAAACAAAAAACCCAGAGTTGAACCCAGGAACAAGTCTCAAATAAACAGGACCCTGGGAAGCCCTTCCAGTTTAAGCCAGTTTTCCTGGATCACGCCCAGACAGTCACAGAGCACCAATTAGTGGCGTCTAGTCTGCAGCTTTGGCCAGCTGCAGATTGGCACAGAGGAAGAATGGCTGGGGATGGGGGTGTCAGTATGTGTATAGCACCAGGAAAGGGTTCATCCAAAAGGCACGCATTCCCCACGCCCACCCCCAGTTATAGCTCTCGGGGTTGCTGCACTGGCCTCAGACAGGCCCTTCCCTTCTGGCTGCCTGCGCATGTCTCACCCAGGTGTGTGCTGTTCTCTGGGCCTTGTACCGATCCTTGGATGCCTGCAGCTGTTTTTCTTCTTTGTTTCTTTGTCCTGGTCAGCCGCAGCTTTCCTCCAAAATGGCAGTGCCTTCCCCGGTCCCAACAGTAGTACTCCAGACCTGTGTGTCACTCTGAGGCGTAGAGGTCCGGTTCGGCAATTTACGTGAAAGAAGTCTGTGAAGCTGCTGCTTGCATCTGGCTTTCTTTTTATTCTGCGCTGTTCGAGGCCATGGTCTGTACTTCCATACTGCAATGCTACCACGGCAGCAGCGCCGCTAATGCTGGTTCGGTTTGTGGGCCGCTTGCACTGGACTCCGTGCGCGGGCGGTCTGGAGTTTGTTGTATTTCACCATCTAGATGTGCGCGGATGTCTAGGCTCCCTCCATGTTGCGGGAGTGTTGCTAGGAATGCATTCAAACTTCCAGCTAAGCCTCTTTTAGTGACAGTCTCTTGAGAACGCTTCTCTGCTATCCGCCATCTTTCCCCTAATTGGTTCTTTTTATTATTAATTTTACTAAATGAAGCTGGTGTTGATAAAATATTCAGGAGTTCAGGTTATCAAGATTCACAAAGCATTGAGTTTCACCTGAGAGGCTGTGTTCATCAGCTTTCTGTCATTGTGACAAACCCCTAAGATAACTTAAAAAGGAAGAAGAATTTATTATGGCTCATGGTTTCATAGGTTTTAGTCCATGGTCACTTGACCCTGTTGCCTTTGAGCCTGTGGCAAGGCATTATATCATGGTGGGAAGTAAATGGCAAAGGAGGTCTTTTCTCAAAGAGAAAAGAAGAGTCCAATATCCTATCTAAGTAAGGGCACACCCCCAATGACCTAACTTCCTTCCACTAGGCTCCACCTCCTAAGATTCTGTCAACTCCCAATAATGCCTCAGGTTAGTAACAAACCTTTTAGCACATGCTCTCTGGGGGACATTAAAAATTCAAACCATATAGAGGATTTGTTTTCAGTCCAAATGAGTCTTAGAACAATAATTGAAAAGCTGCCAACATGGTCATAAATTGGGCATTTAAATCAATTATGATTATTTTCTACATTGATAGTAAATGACTTCTAATTATTTCAAAATTCTTTGTTTCATCTGTGCTCCAAAACTCTTTTTTGGGGGGGTGGATTGGGGGATAGAGGGGGAGAGTTTAAAATTATTAGGCAATTTCCTAGACCTAAAGTATGTAGGTCACCTGCTTCTTTTCCAAATCATTTCTCAGGCCACTCAGAACTAAGGATTTGGCCTATACAAGATGGTCATATAATTTCCAGGCCAGAGTTTTTAAATTATATAGAACTGACCTCAAATTATGTCACATTCTGGGCTGCATTTGGGGCTTATATCTCATTCTTCCCTGTTGTGGAAGTTCAGTCTGTGATCCTCTGAGTTACCCAGATGAAAGACTTTCTTACAAGTCTGTCAGTCTTTTAAGGTCTTGCATTTAAGATGAAGACTCATTGAAAATTGTTCTAGGACATCTGCTTTGATGAAGAGTTTCTGACAGTCAGTCAAAAGATAGCAGGTTTTTAGCTTCTCCCATGGAATCAAGACCATCATGTACTTATTCTATTATTGAGCAAGATTTTTCTATTTATCAGTGAACGGTGAAAGACAAAAGGGATGGAACACAGTGAACAGAAGCTCACAGGGACAGGCTTGAGGAATTGTGGGTGGATGTGCTTCCTTTAACATCTTGTTAATTGGGGTTTGGAAACCACAAGAGGTTAGGGAAATATCTGAATCAATAGAATAGATATGGAGCATGTTTAAGTCAGGAAAAGAAAAACCACAACAATTATTTAGCTAAGAAAATTTGATACTGGTTAAAGAGCACTAGAGGGAATTCAGTAACACTGAGATGGTAACTACAGGAAGGAGCTTCTATCCCTAGTGCTGTAAAACCAAGAGAAAAGACTGTGTTTCTCAAAAGCCTAGGAGCTGTAGGAAGGGCCCCTCCTGGGGCTGGTGTCTCTTGGGGTGGGGACATTATTATGAGGATGGTTCTAACAGGTAGAAGCAATTGCACTACTGGCGTAAGTATGTGTTACCAGAGTGACCCTGAAAATACTAAAAGGCAAACAGGAAATAGTGAATTCTGTCTCTTTTACTGTAATTCTAATTTAGCCCCTTTCCTGCTAGTTTCCCCTAGTTTCTCCTACCAGCAGAATCTAACAAACAACCAAATACAAAAGGAGAAAAGCGCAGAATCCCCAGTTCCAGCATCAGAGGACTACAAAGCAAGGGTTGAAGCTGAGATAATAGCTTAACTACTGACACAGAGATGCTATATAAGGATTGAAAAAGGAGGAAAAGGAGCTGAAAACAAAGTTGTGGGGAAAGCTGGAAGCCAGAGAGCAAACAAAATTAAAAAATATTTAGGAAAACTCTATTAATTGGTAATGTTTTTTGGAGTGGGCTTGTGTTCTTTTGGGTTGTGATAAAGTGCTGTGAGTTTATCTCAATGTGAAAGTGCACAGTCATAGTTGTAAGAAGGCCAGTCACAGTTGGCTTACTTCTGGATAAAACTAAGTAAGATAAGCCTCAGCTAAAAGGAAGCAATCAAAGAAAACACACAGAAACAAAACTTAATAGGTTCCGAAAGGATCAGGTACTCCTCTCTCTTTAGAAGTAACAAAAAAGAAGCAGTAGCTGGGTGCAGTGGCACACGATTGTAATCCCAATGGCTTCGGGGGCTGAGGCAAGGGGATCTCGAGTTCAAAGCCAGCCTCAGCAAAAGTGAGGCACTAAGCAACTCAATGAGACCCTATCTCTAAATAAACATAGGGCTGGGAATGTGGCTCAGTGGGTGAGTGCCCCTGAGTACCAAAAAAAAAAAAAAAAAAAAAAAAAAAAAAAAGAAGAAGCAGCAGCAATAGCTGGAGGTATAGCTCAGTGGTACAACACTTGCTTAGAGTGTATGTAGCTCTAAGTCTAAGTTAGGATAAAAGTGAACTAATCCATTCATGGTAGAAAATATTCATGAGAAATATTTTTATGTTAAACCAAATAATTTAATAATAACTACCTTAATGTATGAGCCCAGACAAATAATCTCTTTGATATTTTTCCTTTGGTAATATAAAGTTGAACTAAATGAGTTGTAGCCTCCCTTTTAACTTTTAAATATTTGTGTCTATTAAATTACTACCTTCCCCCTCAAAGAGCTGTTAACTTAGGTATTTTTAATTCAAATGCATCAAAATAGAGATTCTCTTCTAGTTTTGATTTGATCATTTTCAAGAAGAGATCTTCATCAACATTCTGGGAAATATAGTAACAATATGTGGACCTGAGCAATAGAAGAATTCTCTATCATTACCAATTGTTGGATATCAAGATTCAATGAACTGACAAAGACAACCCATCAAGGAAAGGAAACTTCAGGCTAACATCCCTGATGAACATAGATGCAAAAATTCCTAATAAAATACTGGCAAATGGCATACAAAAACATATTAAAAAGATAGTGCACTACGATCAAGTGGGGTTCATCCCAGGGATGCAAGATTGGTTTAACATACAGAAATCAACAAATATAATTCATTACTCTAATAGACTTAAAGATAAGAATCACATGATCATCTCAATAGATACAGAAAAAGCATTTGACAAAATATAGTATCTATTCATGTTCAAAATACTAGAAAAAATAGGAATAGTAGAAACAAACCTCAACATTGTAAAAGCTGTCTATGCTAAACCCAAGGCCACCATCATTCTAAATGGAGAAAAAGGGATACAAATAGGAAAAGCAAAACTCAAACTATCACTATTTGCTGTTGACATGATTCTATATTTAGAGGATCCAAAAAATTCCACCAGAAAACATCTAGAACTAATAAATGAATTTAGCAAAGTAACAGGATATAAAATCAACACCCATAAATCAAATGCATTCCTATACATCAGTGATAAATCTACTGAAAGAGAAATTAGGAAAACTACCCCATTCACAAAAACAAAACGAAACAAAACAAAACAAAAACAACAACAACAACAACAACAAAAAACCAACAAAATAAACCACCCTGGGAAACAAAAGAGATAAAAGACCTCTACCACAAAAACTAGAGAACATTAAAGACAGATATTGAAGAAGACCTTAGAAGATGGAAAGATTGGATAGGCAGAATTAATATTGTGAAAATGGCCATATTACTACAAGTGCTATACAGATTCAATGCAATTCCTATTAAAATTCCTATGAGGTTCTTCATAGAAATAGAAAAGGCAGTCATGAAATTCATTTGGAAAAATAAGAGGAACAGAATAGCCAAAGCAATCCTTAGTGAGAAAAGTGAAGTGGGAGGCATCACAATACCAGATCTTAAATTATACTACAGAACTATAGTAACAAAAACAGTATGGTACTAGAGCCAAAACAGATAAGAAGATCAATGGTACAGAAAAAAAGACACAGAGACAAACCCACCTAAATACAGTTATATCATACTAGACAATGGAGCCATAAACATACATTGGAGAAAAGACAGCTTCTTCAACAAATAGTGCTGGGAAAACTGGAAATCCATATGTAGCAAAATGAAATCAAACCACTATCTCTCACCCTCTTGCACAAAACTCAAAGTGAATCAAGGAGCTAGGCATTCGACCAGAGACCCTGTACCTACCAGAAGAACAAGTAGGCCCAAGTCTCCATCATATCAGCTTATAAACCAAATTCCTCAACAAGATTCCTAAAGTGCAAGAAGTAAAATCAAGAATCAATAAATGGGATGATACCAAGATAAAAAGTTCTTCTTAGCAAAGGAAACAAGAACGTGAAGAGAGAGCCAACAGAATGGGAGAAAATCTTTGCCACCTGCACCTCAGATAAAGCATTAATCTCCAAGATATAGAAAGAACTCAAAAAACTTAACATCATAAAAACAAATAACCCAGTCAATCAATGGGCAGACAGACACTTCACAGAAGAAATATGAATGGTCAACAAATATATGAACTTCTAATATTCAACATCATTTGAAATTAGAGAAATGAAAATTAAAACTACATTGAGATTTCATTTCACTCTAGTCAGAATGACAATTATCAAGAATACAAGGAACAATAAATGTTGATGAGGATGTGGGGGAAAACGTACACTCATACATTGTGGGTGGGACTACAAATTGGTGCAACCACTCTGGAAAGCAGTAGGGAGATTCTTCAGAAAACTTGGAGTGAAACCACCATTTGACCTAGCTATCCTACTCCTTGTTATATATCCAGAGGATTTAAAATCAGCATACTATAATGCTGTGGCCACATCAGTGTTCATAGAAGCTCAATTCATACTAACTAGGCTATGGAACCAACCTAGGTGCCCTTCAGTAGATAAATGGATAAAGAAAATGTGGTACATATATATATATACACAATGGAATATTACTCAGCCATAAAGAAGAATGAAATGATGGCATTTGCTGGTAAATGGATAGAACTGGAAGCTATCACGCTAAGTGAAATAAGCCAATCCCCAAAAACTAAAGGCTGAATGTTCTCTCTGATATGCGGATACTTACTCACAATAGGCAGAGGGAGGGAAGAGTGGGGGTTCACCAGATTGGGGGGGGGGAATGGGGAGGAGAGGGGTGATGGAAATGTGAAAGATAGTAGAATGAATTGTACGTAACTTTCCTATGTTCATATATGAATACACAACCAGTGTAATTCCACATCTTGTACAACCACAGAATGGGAAGTTATAGTCCATGTATGTAGGGTATGTCAAAGTACTGTCATGTATAACTAAAAAGAACAAACAAAAAAGAAAATATGCTGTGATATGAAAAAAAAAGACATGTATACAAACCTACCCATAAAAATAAAGTAGTTGGAAATTAACAAAGAAAAGACTATATGCTATGGGGGTTCCAAGAAGGGAGGAGTACTTTTTTTGGTGGAATGGAGCATGTGATGTGGCAGTGTTTAGCAAGGCTGGCTTTAGAGTGTGGTTGTCTGGCTCAAATCCTGGTTCCAACATTTATTTACTAGTAAGTCACCTCTCTGTTTAAGCCTCAGCTACTGCATTTTAAAATAGGGTATATGCTCATGTACAGTCACAATAGTGCCTGTCTCTGAAGAATGACAGATTAGTGGATAAGGAAAAGGGTGTATGGAAGAGTATTGGACAATATAAAAGAATGAAATCCTGTCATTTGCAACAATGGGGAGGAACCTTGAGAATAGTATGTTAAGTGAAATAAGCCAGCCACAGAAAAACAAATACTACTTGATCTCACGCGTATGTACAACTTAAAGAAGCTCATCTCACAGAAGTAGAGGATAGAGGAGTGGTTACCAGAGCCTGGAGTGGATGGGGAAGAGGAGGGGAAGATGTTACTCCATGAATATAAAGTTATAGCTAAGAGAAATGATTCTGGTGTTCTATTGCACGTTAGCGTGGCTGGAGTTTACAATATAGAATTGAATATTTCAAAATAGTAGAGAGGATTTTGAATATTCTCACCACAAAGCAATGATAAATACAAGAAGTGATCTATACGCTAAACACCTTGATTTTATTATCACACAATGTATACATGTATCAAGAATCACATTGTCCCCCATAAATATGTACGATTATTGTGCCAATTAAAAACAACATAAATTTTAAAAAGAAAAAAATATTTTTATAATTAAACAAAGTATTAGGATAATCTAAGCAACAACCTTGTTAGCTATTACAGGAGAGAGGGTAGCATTTGAACTTGAATGTAAAATGATAGAAAACTCCTAGCTATGCAAAATGCAAGTTTCATGAAGTTAGGGTTTTAGCTCCACAAGCCCTCCTCCTTCTTTTGATCCCTTCCTCCCTCATGCTTCCTAGGCACACATTGCCTGAAACCTGTTACCCTTCTACCCACTGGGCTCATTCTCCCTCCCTGGAGGCTCCTCTGTGATGTTCTCCCAGGTCCTTCTAGACTTCATCCTCTGAACCTCTTTCAACTTCTCCCCATCTATAATGGGTTACATAGTGTACCCCCACATTTATATCCACCTCAGAATACAATCTTCTTTGGAGACAGTGCCTTTGTAAATGCTGATGAAAATTACTCCTCCTTTCTTTGAACCCCCGTAACATGTAGTCTTTTTGTCAATTTCTAACTACTTTGTAAATCGATTTGCATACATGTCTTGATATGAGAGATTATCTCAAGATGAAATCATCCCAGATTTCGGGTAGGCTCTATGTCCAACAGCTGGTATTCCTAAAAAAAGAAAAAAAAAAAAAAAAAAAAGGAGAAAAAGGAGAGGACACAGAGACCGATGGAAAGAAGGCCATGTATAGATAGAGGCAAAAAGTGGAGTTGTGCTGCCACAAACTGAGAAATGTCAGTCAAGAACCAGGAGGACCTGGATGAAGATCAGGAGGGATTCTCCCCTTAGAGCCTGTGTGGGGAGCATGGCTCTGACCACACCTTCACCTGAGATTCCTGGCCTTCAGATCTTTGTGAGAGTAAGTTCCTGTTGTTTTAGGCCACCCAGTAGGTAAGGTACAGTAGACATCATGGAGCCACCAGTCTCCTCCATGGAATTTGTGGGTGAAGAATATGATTTAAACGGTTATGAACTAAGAGCAAGTTGTTCCTAATGGATTTTTACCATTTCTCTCTTTCAAAATATTCTAATGTAATAGATGTATTTTCACAATATAATACAGAATGAATGGGGGTGAGGTGGGGGTTAACTTCCACTAGTGGGTTTGGTGGATAGTGCAGATGAGAAACACCCCTGAGGTGAGGTATAGTAGTAGGTCTACAAAAGAAGGAGAGAACAATAGAAATAATCAGAATGTAAATGTACAGACTGTTACATTATACTTATTTTTTTTATAGGGAATTGATTAAAGGAGAGTTATAATACCAATTTATGAAGAATGGAGAATTGCTTAAAATGACCCCATCTTTGGGGGCAGAAGAAGTTGCCATTTACCCAGATTAAACAAGGATAAGAGCTTATTTTCACCAGGATAAAGAGGTGGTAGGGCAGTGACAGGAATGGGTAGAGATGATAAGTTCATTTTCGGATTTGTTAAATTTCACATATTCCACAATTAAGTAGAAATATCTAACAAAGTTGAAATTATTAGTCTAAAACGTTCAGGTGAGGTCAAAACTGTAAATACTAACTAGAAGTCATTTGCACCATAAGAAGTATGAGTATGGATAAGACCAGCCAATGAGGTCATTTATAGCAAGAAGATCTATAGACTGAGGAATAAAACCTATGATAAGCAGGTAGGGCAAGATGAATGAAGAGTAAGATACTTCAGTGGTTGTTTCCTCAAAGAAACAGCACTTTCTCAGATATTCATGTGTGAAACTACCTTCACAAGAGCTAAGGAAACCAGGGTCATAGTACCAGGCATTAGCCTAATCATATAAAAAGTTGCATTGAAGAAGGCAGGAAGGAAAGAGCTGCCTATGTCATCTTCCTCCTAACTCCAAGCAGCACAGTGTAGATTCTTCTAGCTTGGAGGGAAGGCAGAGTTGAGCACAGGTCTTAGGCTTGGAACTTGGTCCCAGGTCTTCAATGGTAAAACCTGGTACAAGGAAAAGCCTGTATTCCCTTTCCCCAGGCCAATATCTAAGGACTGAGATACTGGAACTGCCTCCACAACCCCATCTCTAGCCTCATCACAGTGTGGAGACAGTCTCCATTTGCTAAGGAATAGGATAGAGACGCAAACAGAGTACTTTACCTTGGAACTCAGTGCAAAGCCAGTAAAACACAACCCCAGGCAAATCCCAGTGATCCCTGCCCCCAGGCCTGTGCCAGTTAATGAAGCTTTTGGACCTGTGCTGATGCTAGGCGGAACTCCATGGCCTTGGGTGGGATGAACTTGTGCTCTGGTCAACATTACCCCTAGCTTGTTGCAGCAGTCTCAGGCCATGAATACATCATAGCAGCAGGCAGGCCACAAGCAGTGTGGACCATGGTCTTGCCCTTGTATTGTACTGGTCTCAGAGCACTTTGGGCTCCAGGTGCAACCCAGAATTAAGATATGAGTCACATCCCTCCCCCAAGCTCAGACAGCATAACCTGGAGTCACTGTCTGCTTGAGAAAGAAGGAGCACAAGTCATTGGTTAGCACCCTGGGGCAGGACCCTCCATGGTAAGGTCCAGTGTTGGGCAGAATCACAAGGCACTCAACTGCAGTTCCACGACAGAAGATGAGGCACCTGGGTTCACCCCAACCCCTATTTAGGTACTCCTCCAGTCCATCCTGAACAAACCACTAGGTATGAATTTGTGACAAACTTGACTTGGGGTGTCTCTTGGTGCTGAAACAGTGACAACACACCAACTGTGGACTTGCAGCAAATGTGGACTTAGTGCGCCATCTAGTGCTGAAATAGTGCCAGTTATCACTGACCAAATTCACAAAATAACTATAAAGCAATCAATATGTATATGCTCTTCAATAATTTTAAGTAGCTGTTTTAAGAAAACAAAGGGAAACAATTGAGTACTTTACAGAGAAATGTAATAGATTGAAAAACAAACAACAAAACCAAACCAAATACTGAGGATGAAAGTTACATTAAACAAAATGAAAAATGTGAAAAAAAGATCATATTTAACAAGCCCATGACTAATATCATAGTAAATGTGGAAAAGCTAGCTCTGTCTGGAATCTGGACAAGATAAAGACTCACTTTCACTACATTCATTCAACATAGTATTGGAATTCCTAGCCAGAGCCATCAGATAAGAGACAGAAATAAAGGGCTTCAGGATTGAAAAGGAGGGTGTCACGCTGTCGCTTTTTGCAGAAGACATGATCTTATATGTATAAAACCCTAAAGACTCCACCAAAAAAAGAAAGAAAAACTATTAGAACTACTAAATGAATTCAGAAAATTTGCAGGGTACAAAACTAACATGTACAAATCAATAACATATCTGTATGCCAAGAGCCAATTGTCTGAAAAAGAAATCAAGAAAGCAATCTTATTTAGTAGCTACAAAAATATAAATCTAACCAAAAAGGTTCAAATCTCCAAAATGCAAAATGAAAAAAACAGGTCAAATAAGTTAAAGAGTACACCAAAAAAAATACAAAAACATCTCGTGTTAGATTGAAAGAATCAGTACTGGTAAAATGTCCATACTACCCCAAATCACCTAAAGATTCAATGCAATCTGTATCAAAATACCAAAGACATTCTTCATAGAAATAGAGAAAAATCCTAAAATTTTTATGAATACATGAAAAAGCCCCCAATAGCCAAAATATTCTTGAGCAAAAAAACAAAGAGGCAGTATAATGCCTGACTTCAAAATGCACAACAAAGCTATAGTAATCAAAACACTATGGTATTGGCATAAAAGCAGACATATAGACAAACAGAACATAATAGAAAGTCCAGAAATAAATCCATGCACCTATATCTAAAAGATCTTCAATAAAGTTACTAAGAACACACATTGGTAAAAGGACAGTCTCTTCAACAAACAGTGCTGGGAAATTTGGATATCCACATGCAAAAGACTGAAACTAGACTTCTGTCTCCAGTTACAAAAATTAAATCAAAGTAGATTAAAGACATATTTATGAAACCACTAGAATTATATATATATATATATATATATACATATATATATATAAAATATGGGAAACACTTCAGGATATTGGAACAGACAAATTTTTTTTGACTTTTTTATTCAAAATTGTTGTATTTATAATAGTAGTATGCATTATAATTCATAATACACATATAGAGCATCTTTTTACATAACACTATTTGTATACAAAATATATTCATACTCTTCATGAAGTCTTCAATCATGCATTTAGGAAGAGACAAAATTTTTTTTTTTTTTTTGTGGTACCGGGGATTGAACTCAGGGGCACTTGACCACTGGGTCACATCCCCAGACCTTTTTTGTATTTTATTAGAGACAGGGTCTCACTGAGTTGCTAAGTGCCTCGCCATTGCTGAGGCTGGCTTTGAACTCGCGATCCTCCTGCCTCAGCCTCCCAAAGTGCTGGGATTACAGGCGTGCGCCACCGCGCCCGGTGACAAATATTTTTTAATAAGACCCCCAAATCATAGGAAACAAAAGCAAAAGTAGCCAAATGGGATTTCATCAAACTCATAAACTTTGAAACAACAAAGGAAACAATCAACAGAGTGAGGAGATAAGTTACATCAAGGGAGAAAATATTTGCCAATCATACATCTGACAAGGGATTAATATCCAGAGCACAGAAGGAACTCAAACAACTCCATAGCAAAGAAACAAATAATCCAATTTTTAAAATGTGCAATAAACCTGAATAGACATTTTCATAAAAAGATATACAAATGGCAAATGGGTATGTGAAAAAGAAATGCTTAACATCACTAATCATCAGGGAAATGAAAATCAAAATGGCAATGAGATATCCCCTCACTCCTCCTGAAATAGGTATTTTCAAGAAGACAAAAATTACTAGTACTGACGAGGATGTGAAGGAAAGGGAACACTTGTCCACTGTTAATGGAAATGCAAATGGAGTACAGACTCTATGGAAAACAGTTTGGAAGTGCTTTAAAAAATAGAAAACAGAGCTATGATCCAGCAATCCCACTAATGGATGTGGTATATATGCAAAGAAAATGAAATTAGTATGTCGAAGAGACATCTGCTCTCCTGTGGTTATTGCAGCACTATTCACAAGAGCCAAGAAAGGGAAGCAATCTACGTGGTCATCAACTGATGAATGGATAAAGAAAGTGGGGTCTATATACACCATGGAATGCTCTTCCACCATAAAAAGGATGGAATCCTGTCCATCATGCATGGAGCTGGAGGACATTAAGTGAAGTGAAATAATCCAGTCATAGAAAGGCAAATCCTGCATGATGTCACTCACAGGTGAGAATCTAGAGTTATTCTATATATAGATCCTATCAACTTGAGTTCCTTTAAAAGAGTAATTTTTGAGGTCAGTGCTTCTTATTGGGGAAAAATCTTCAAAAAATGAGGAGGAAACTAGAGGAGTTTGGGAGAACTTTGGGGTATGACCTCTATGAAGGGAAGAAAGGACTCCTGCTGCAGTGTGTGTGGGAATCATGGCCACAGCTCCAACTCCATGGTGGTCTGGAGCACAGCATTTTGGAGTCATCAGTCTGTTAGCTCTCCGTAGTCAGGGTGCCAACAGGCTCATTTGCCTGTCCTCTACAAATGAGATGGAGCTGTTGGCATAAGTTTTAAAGTGGGGAATGAGAATTTGAGATGGTCCACACCTTCATTTTCTCATTTATGAAATGGGATAACTAGAAAATAATCTGAATAGTTTCATAAACTTCTAAGTCCTACTACCTCTCAGTAAGTCAGCATCTTTGTTTTTTTGTGTCATTTCATTTAAAATAAAGAAAATTAAGCCAAATTAACTCTATATGATGTAAAATACCAAATAATATAGACAAGCCTATAATGATGGTAATGAGAACAATAGTGATGGTAACAGTGTCCAACTTTTTACTGAGTGCTTTCTGAGCAGTTTTTATGAAATTAGTCAATCTGGGACCCACTGTTAATATCCAATTCTGTTCCCCGAAGGCAATGTCTTTTAGCCCCAGCGGAGGTCCTTGAGCGGTTACTTCCGTGCCCGTAAGTATGTTTATGTTGCTATCTCTTCATTTGTCAACTTTGTATATTATTTTGAGATAGATGATTACTTTTGAAAAGCTGCTCTGATGGTTCCAAACACTGGGTGCTTGTGAAAGGACAGCTCACATGGAAAGACTAGGATTTGAGTGATTTGGTATTTGTAAATAAGAAATATGTATGGACTCTTGTGACTATTGATGAGTACATCTAAAGCAACCAACCATAGAAATAGCCCAATACAATTCATTGGTCCTATCAGACAATCCTCTTCCTTACTGTCTTGAGGAACTAAAGGATTGGTTGGAGCTGCCATTCCAAACACTTCTCTGTAATATGCTATAATATGCTTAATTAACTAGAGGATTAATGTGTGCCATAACGAGGGGCACATGTTGACCATTTGTAAAACAATGGGTGGTTCCTTTGTCAATTAGTTTTAACTATATTTTCATGTTTAACTTAATTACTGAATAATAAATTGATGCATGTTCTTTTCTTGAGTCATTTTCCAAATTAAGTATGTGAAGGTTTTCTTGTGATGAAATCTGTGTAATTATGTATCTCTTCTTTCTAATAAAGGGCTCATTTTAAAACAAAACAAACAAACAAAAAAAAAAAACCCAACAAACAAGGAAAACAGAAAAAAGAAAAGAAAAACATGCAGTGAAATGAGAATTACTTAAAATTTAAAACTATGTTTAAACTAAGTCTATCTTACACAGTAGGGAGTAGTATTATTTTCCTCCAATGAAAGTATAGCTTTTAAAAGAGAAAGGGTGAAAAAAGCCCTCTTCTATGTATTTCTATTCAAATTTCTGGCAATTGAGGCACAATTTTGGTCATTATTAACAGGCTTTATGTGGGTGAACATTGCTAAACTGGTTTATGTGGGTGAACATTTGAACAATTGACAGTTTGAAATAGGCTGTCAACACTGAACTGAATTATTTCAATAGTTTATTTTCGCTCTTTGTAACTTTCTTTGTGCAGTTAGCCAAAATGGAGGGATAAGATGGGCCCAACATTTACACTGAAATTAGTCCAATTAGAACTTTGGCAAGAGAACTGTAATCTGTGCAGTCTCGGGTTGAGTTTTTCGAGACACACACACAGGGTCAAGGCATGCACGTGGAATGCCTTTGGCAATGGGTAGAGGACATCCAGAGCATAGTAGGTTATCTCGTGTCCTCACTGTGTGCTACGGTTTAGAGGTGGTATCCCCCAAAAGCTCACCTGTGAGACAATGCAGGAAAGTTCAGAGGAGAAATGGTTGGATTGTGAGAGTCCTAACCCAATCAGTGAATTAATCCCTGATGGGCTTAATTGGTAACTAGAGGCAAGTGGGGTATGGCTGGAGGAAGTGGTTAATTGGGGGTGTGGCTATGGGGTATATATTTGTATCTGGTGAGTGCAGTCCCTCTCTCTGCTTCCTGATGTGAGCTGCTTCCCTTTGCCACACTCTCCTGCCATGATGTTCAGCCTCACCTCGATCCCCATGGAATGGAGCCAGCCTTTATGGACTAAGACCTCTGAAACTGTGAGCCCTCAAGTAAACTTTTCCTCCTTACAGTTGTTCTGGTCACATCCTTTAGTCACAGCAGTGAAACAGCTGGCCAAAACACTGTGGGTCCCTGGAGTGGAAATACTTTTGTCAATTGGCAGTTCACTAATTGTGCACATTTGGGAAAGTTCAACCAATTTCTTAAAACTGCAGTTTCCTCATATGAAAAATGAAGATGTTAATAATGCTTTATACAATTGTCTTAAGGATCAAATGAGATAATCCTAGTAAAACTCTTAGAACTTGGGACCTAGGACATGTTTAGTAATGGTAGCTATTATTATTGTTATTATTAATTTGCCTTGTCAAATTATTATTAGTCTTCACCTTAGTTGTTATTAGTCTTCACATTGGTTATTGATCTTCTGGCACTATATATGTGGGATCTTCTTCCTCCCTAGGCTAGAAGGTGATCAAAAAAGGGGAGGATTTGGGAAGAGCTGGTTTCTGACCTATTAGAAGCAACCACCTGTTACTAATGCTTTTTTCCTAGAAAATCTATATTGAGGAGAAATTTTATATGTTGGCTAGCACAGAAAGCTAAAACTTAGGGGAACAACGAATATGTATAGAGTTACAGCTATGCACACTAAATATTTCATATAAATTGGCTGTTTTGGATTCTCTGTTTCCTTATCTACAAAGATTTGGAATAAATAATTTTCAGCCATAATTCCCAGTTGTATTAGTTAGAATCAGTTGTGGCTATAATTGAAATAGAAAAACTGTAAATGAGACAAAAAATTATTACTGTCTCACAAAAAAATGTCCAGGGCATTGCCATTGGGGATGGTATGGTGGCTCTGTTTTACAGAAGCCTCAAAGTACTAAACACTTTTTTGGGAATTCCTGAGGAAACAGTCCCCATCCTCTTCATTCAAGACGGCAGCTGGAACACCAGAGCCACCTTCAGATGTGATATCTACACACTGAGTATTAGGGACAAAGTGGCAAAGAGTAATGGGCACAGGGCACACCATTATCTCATAAAAAGGGTCCTTCATCTTCATTTCTATTTACATCCCACTGGCCAGAGTTACTCAAATGGCCGTGCCAGGCTCTGTGGGCAGCTGAAGAATGTAATCCTTATCCTGGGGAGTCATGTAGCTGCAAAAAGTAACATAAGCATGGCCGGACTGAAGAAGAGTTATTGGGGGCAATACTCTCTGTCACATAAAATATAGAACCAGTTTTTGCTTCTGCTCTCAACGCACCATCACATAGTTACTAAAATTTTTATTGGTTTGGTGCTTTGGGGTAAATTGGCAATTAACCTATGCAGTCCCTGCTATGCAGTGTTTTTTTCAATGTTAACTTGCTCCAAATTGACTCCTCACCTTCTCACCACCTCAACCTATTGGTCTCATTTCAATTAAGGGCAATTCCATTCTTCCAGTTGCTCAGCTCCCAAATCTTGGCATCATCTTTGTGACCATCTTTCTTTTTCTTATCACATCCAAGCCATTGGCAAATTACTCATTCTCTTCTCTCATCTACTCTAACCTGGATGATTGCAAAATTCACCTAAGTCCTTCCTCTGTCTTTAGCTTTTCCACCCCTCTATCAATTCCCAGCAAGTTGCTAGAGTGATACCATAAATGTGTAAATCAAAGGGCTGACTTTTAAGATGCACAATGAAGTATTTACAAGTAAAATGATGTGATGTTTGAAATTTACTTTAAACACTGGAGCCAATAATGGGGTAAAGGGAGATGAAATAAGATGGGCAAAATATTGATAATTGTTGAAGCCAGGTGATATATGGATGGAGGCTCATTGGTTCGTTTTTCTTTATTTGGTACAAAACATGTCCATAATGAAAAGTTGTTTTTTTTTCCCCCTCAAATGTACGTCACTCTCCAGCTCATACCTTCAGACTAAAATGTGCAGTCCTTTCTCATCTTCACTCATTTAACAATATAATACATATATACTGAACACTTACTGTAGGGAAAAAAAATGAAACAATCCTTATTCCTTGTCTTTGTGGAGTTTATATCTTCAAGTCTTCACTAAAATTTCACCTTGCCAGGGAGGTCTTCCTTGGCCACTCTGTTTTCTTAATTTGAAATGAAATTCACATAACATATAATTCTCTCTCTTTCAGCATACATGGAGGGTACTCACAATATTATGCAACTATGACCTCTAGTTGATTCCAAAACATTTTTTATCACCCCAAAAGAAAACCCACCATCCCCATTAGGCAGTCACTCCCATAGTAACTCTAATTTTAAATGGCAGCCTCCATGTACCTTCTCCTCTTTCCCTGCTTTAATTAATGATTCTGTAGAGTTGGCCACCATTAGTTTCCTACAGGTGCCACATCAAAGTACTGAAAACTAGGCAGGTTAGAACAACAGAAAGGTAGTATCTCACAGTTTCAGAGGCTGGAAGTCTGACATCAAGGTGGCAGCAGGTTGGTCTGAGGTTTGTAAGAAATGATCTCTTCCATACCTCTCTGCCAGTTCTGGCAGTTTGTTGGTGATTTTTGGAATCCCTTGGCTTGTACATCCAATACACAGAGCTCTGCCTTGTGTTTAGATGATGTGTGTGTATGTGTGTGTCTCCAAATTTCCCCTTTCTCAATAAGGACACCAATCATATTGAATTAGAAGCCTACTGTACACCATTATGACCTCACTTTACCCTAATGAATTATATTTACAATGACCCTAGTTGGTCACTTTCTTAGGTACTGGGGGCTAGGACTTCAACAAATGAATTGGGGCAGGGGAACAATCCAATCTGACACCATCCAGTACACTACATATTTTATTCATATTGCTTATTGATCATTTCTCCCTATACCAGTTGTCAGGAGGACAGAGATTGTCTCTAACCCTACATAAACAATATCCAACAACTGCAATAAAAACTTGAAGACAGGGAATCTGTCATTTTGGGATTCTATTGAATCACTATCACCTATGATAGTTCACACAGTACACATTCAATAAATATTTGTAGGATGAACCAGTGGCTCTAACATGGAACAAACTTGGCTCTATTTAATAGATTCTGTGATAAACAATGAATGTAATAATCATTTATGGAGAAAAAGAGGGACATTAGCATTTCTGAAAATCAGGTCATAAGAAGTGTAATTTTACTGGAAGGAAATATTTTACTGTCTTTACTTATGACTGTAAATTATAATGTTAAATGGCTAATATGCCAGAAAATTAGAATTGGCACACACCTGTAATCCCAGCAGCTTGGGAGGCTGAGACAGGAGGATTAGGAGTTCAAACCCAGCCTCAGCAAAAAGCAAGGCACTAAACAACTCAGTGAGACTGTCTCTAAATAAAATACAAAATATAAGGCTGGGGATGTGGCTCAGTGGTCGAGTGCCCCTGAGTTCAATCTCCAGTACACGCCCCCCACCAAATTAAATGAAATTTTCTACATTTCCATGGATGAATCATTTCCTTGCTTGTGCTATATTTATGTAAGTTATATAATATCAGTTAAACAGAGTCTTTTTGATGCTAATTACAAAATAAGCTTTAAAAAACTAGAATAAATACAGGTAAAGTATCTTAGTTCATTTGAAGGATTATACTCTATAGACAAGGTCTTTTCTGCATTCAAAAGGACATTTCCAAGCCGGGTGTGGTGGCGCACGCCTGTAATCCCAGCACTTTGGGAGGCTGAGGCAGGAGGATCGCGAGTTCAAAGCCAGCCTCAGCAATGGCGAGGCACTTAGCAACTCAGTGAGACCCTGTCTCTAATAAGATACAAAAAAGGGCTGGGGATGTGACCCAGTGGTGAGTGCCCCTGAGTTCAATCCCCGGTACCACAAAAAAAAAAAAAAAAAAAAAAAAAAAAAAAAGGACATTTCCAGAAAACAAAGAAACCATTTGTGCTTGGCCACTTTGGGGAAAAGGGAAGGAAAAAAATTTACACTGTCAGATGAAGGTTTTGCATGGTAACATGAGAGACTAGCAAAGTTCAAAAAGCTAACTATTAAAATGCATTAGAGAACAAACTGCTTACAGAAGGCCCACATAAGTCATTTCATGGACACCAGCAGGCAGCAGATGGTGCTATTCCATCTTGACTTAGAAAGTGTGAAGCAGGCACCTTGGAAATGACTGCAAAAGACTGTCTTCTTTTGAGCACCATAATTTGGAAAAGTGACCTAGAGTTAAAAATTCTTTTTATGGAAGCATGCCTTCTTCTTAGTTCTTTATTTTCACAAAAAAACTAAACATGAGCATTCAATTCATGACTGAAGCCAGGAAATATGGAAGAACTGAAATCTGTGATAAGGATGAGAATGGGGGAAACACAGCGTGTTGTGAGGGTGTTTTCTCCAAAACCTAAAAATGTCCATGTCAAATTGGTTGGCATTTCAATTCAGGTCACTAAAAAAATATTTAGTGGTTACAATGTGCTTATTGGTACTTATTGGATATCTATGAATAAAATAGACAAAGACTTCTGTACTTGTGAGCTTCTATTGTAGAAGGGGGAGAAAGACAATAAAAATAATAAATTAGAAAATTGTGCAGTATATAAGAAGGTGGTAAGTGATACTATGAAAAAAATAAAAGATAGGACATGATAAGGGGGCTCAGGAGTGCTGAGTAGTGGAGCAGGTTTGATTTTACATAAGGCATTTTATTCATTGTGAAGTTGACATTTCAACAAAAATGTAAAGGTTGGAAGGGAATTAGCTAGGTCAACATCTAGAGAAGAGCACTCTGCAGAGGGAATCACCTGTACAGAAGGCCTCAGGTGCAAGCATGCCTGTCTTCTGAGAAGTCATCAAGGAGGCCCGTGTGGCCATGTGGGATGATCTAGGAGATTGTGAGATGAGGTCAAAAACGTAAGGTGGAGGGCAGATCTTGGGAGCTTTGCAGAGCATTATAGGAAATGGAATGCCTTGTCATGTTTCAAACAGAGGATTAAATCTTACTTATGTTTTTTAAAAGGTCACATAGATAAATAATGAGAATGGTAGACTTTATAGTGCCAAAGGTGTAAGGTGGGAGACCAATGAGAGGGCTGTGACAGCAATCCAGACAAAAGGTGACCGTGGCTTAGTCCAGCTAGCAATGGAAGTCACAAAGGAGGTGCTGAGAAGTAGCTGGGTTGTGAATGTTTATCTTGACATTAGAGCCAGTAGATTTTTTTTCTGAAGGAGTTAATGTTAGATGTGGGGGTAAGAGAGGCGTCAAAAAAGACGTAAGCTTTTTGCCCTAGTTAACTGGAATTATGGGGAAGACTACAGGAAGAGTGAGTTTTAAACCATAAATTGGGAGTTGTAAGTTGAACATGTTGCTTTTGAGATGTCCAACATTTATTAAAATGAAAAGGTTTTGAGAAATGAGGACTTGAAGGGAAGATCAGGGCCACAGTGTTGGACCTACTGGATATCCGTGAGGTGTCTTTTAGCCACCAAGGTGGCAAGAAGGAGCTTCTGACAGTTGAGTATGAAACTGATGATCAGTTTGCAGCAGTGTGAAATATTCTCAGAACAGGAAAGACTGGGATGAAGGAAGTGATCCGGAAGGCTGGTATAGCCTAGACCACATAAAAAGAGCCTGAACTTGAATTGGCAGCCAATATGGAAAGGGGCGAAAGGACAGTGCTATCATAGAGCCAGATTGTCTAGGACTTAGTGGATGGTCAGATTTGTAGGATGAGAAAGAGATAAAAATGCTGAGTCACGGGAGGGTGGTTAGGGACAGCAGTAAAAGAGAAGAGATGAATTGTAAAGGAAGAGTTTTTCTCTCCCTCTGTATATATATTTATTCCTCAACTCTTTCATTCTGGAAAATGAAACAAAATTCTCTTTGTATTTCTATAAAGTTTCAAGATCAAGGGAGAAAACTGGAAAGTATAGCCTATCAGGTTTAAGAGAAGACCTCTGATACTCTTTCCCAATTCCATGGTGATTCTTTTTTTTTTTTTTTTTTTGTGGTACCGGGGATTGAACTCAGGGGCACTCGACCACTGGGCCACATCCCCGGCCCTTTTTTTTTTTGTATTTTTTATTTAGAGACAGGGTCTCACTGAGTTGCTAAGTGCCTCGCCATTGCCGAGGCTGGCTTTGAACTCGCGATCCTCCTGCCTCAGCCTCCCAAAGTGCTGGGATTACAGGCGTGCGCCACCGAGCCCGGCTTCCATGGTGATTCTTTAAAAAAATTAATTTTTAGTTGACAAATAAAAATTGTATAGACATGATGTTTTGAAATATGTGTACATTGTGGAATGGCTAAATTGAATGTATGCGTCCTCACATCAATTTTCCTGGTGAGAGCACTTAAAAATCTCCTCAGCCATTTCCAGGAACACAATACATTTTCATTTAGTATAGTCATCATGCTATACAACAGGTCTCTTGAACTTACTTGCTCTTATCCAAGTGAAATTTACATCCTTTAATCAACAGCTCCCCAACCCCAGTCCCATCCCCTGGTAACCATTTTCCATGATCTGCTTCTATGAGTTTGACTTTTTTAGTATTCACATGTAAGTGATACCATGTGGTACTTATCTTTCTGAGCCTGGCTCATTTCACTTAATATAATGGTCTCCAGATTCATCAATGTTTTTGCAAATGACAGCATTTCTTTCCTTTTTAAGGCTGAATTATGTTTCTCTCTCTCTCTCTCTCTCTCTCTCTCTCTCTCTCTGTGTGTGTGTGTGTGTGTGTGTGTGTCTCACTTTCTTTATCTACTTATCCACTGATGGCCATGTGGGTTATCATATCTTGGTCATTGTGAATAATGCTGCAATGAACTTGAGACTGTAGATATGTCTTTGGCATATTGATTTAATTTTCTTTGGGATATAAACCCAGTAGTGGGATTGCTGGATCATACGATACTTCCAGTTAATTTTTTTATTATTCTCCATAATGTTTTCCATATTGGCTGTACAACATTGTGAATCTTTGAAAACTCTCACTTGAATCATGTTTACTTTATAGTTGTAACCAAGAAATTCATATTACTTTTAAAAAGGAAGTATCATGCTGTTTTTGGAAATGAATAACACAGGGAAGGCATTTTCCATTAAAAAAAAAAAAAAAAAAAAACAGAAAACATTTCTGGATCAATTCTGTATAAAAGGAATGGTGACAGGCCCCAGGCCCCATTGGCACTTAGGCTTTTGACCCTTCAATGCATATATTTGCAAAATACCATCTGCCTTTCTCATGTGTAACCTTCCTGCAGTAATTGATGATGCCAATGTCTGAATAGGAGACAGAATGAGGGTGACATTCTACTGACATTTATAGGCATTACCAATGGAAAGGAGCTCTTGTTTTTTTAGACACATTTCCAATTTATAAGGTATTTTAAAATTAAAATTATAACCGACGGTTATCATATTAGTTGTTATTCAGCACATATTTGCACCAATTCTGTGACAGGCACTAGATCAGAATGTAACCAAGCACAATTATAATTCACATATTTTGCTGAACATCAAATACTTAATTGTTGGTACTATATCTTACTAAATGGTGTCAAAGGGTAGGTATTTAAACAGCTCCATCAGGATTGCAGCTGGCTGACAGAGATTGTAAGTTGCCATGGGGTTGTAGGGTGCATACTGAATCTTCAGGATAAAAGGTGCAAAATGGTACATCTTAACAATTGATGAAATGTGTAGTAGGTAGCATTTACTGAGTGCTAGCTCTTTGCCAGGCACTATGCTAAATGCTCACCATGCACTGATCTTAGTCTAGAAACATCTGCATTCAAATTAGAGTTTTGTCCAAATCACACTTTCCCCCAAGGAGATGCTTGCTTTACAGTTTGCAACTAAATTTCCGACTTAAATTCAGTTCTCCTGATTGTAGTTTAGAAATCCGAGCTTTAAATATTCAGAACCCTCTTGTCGGGAATTTATAAAGGGGTTGAGTTTTTTAACCCTTTGTGACCCAGGGGGAGCCTTCTTTGTCGAGCAAAGTAGGCTAGAAGGGCATACCTCAATGAATGAGACGAGACTGGGAAGGTAAAAGTCGCTGGTGTCCCCTCCTCTGCCTTCAGAAGACACAGGGAATACCAGGGAGCCAGTCAGTTCAATGCTGGAACTCAAGTTTATTGAGGAAGGTGGACCACGTTTATAGGGGACATGAGCCAATCAGCAAAGAGATTATAGAGACAGGTAAAGAACATGGGCAAGTCCTATTGGTGGAGTAACTACCCTATCTTTAGGGTAGATTCGATTCCCACGACAGGGCAGGGAACGCCTGGGGGTTAGGCCAGGTCTGTAACAGGAAGTGGGAAGCAACCAGAGAGTTCCTATTGGGCTGATGTGTTCTTAAGTCCTCAACACCCTCTAAATCCTGGGGACTGAATTTTCATCTGGGGAAGTTTATTATACAATTGTATAAATTCAATTCAACCAACATTTCTTTACTGCTTATTTTAGAAGAACTATGGTAAATACTTTAAGATTGGGCTTTTGCCAGCAAAAACTTAAAATTCAGAGGAATCACAGGTATGTAATTAGAATATGTAAAAGATGGTCGAATAGCCTTACAGGCTGAGGGTAGGTCTCATGTTGTGGGCATATAGAAGAAAAGCAATTAACACACAGTCCCCAATATGACAATTCAAAGTACAATTTTTTTACTTCATTATGGAACAAAAGCAATAGGAATCCAGTAGAAATAATACTTAGAAACTTGAATTTTGATCTTTTCCTAGCTAGCAATATGCGGTAGATAACTCTGGATACTGGACAGCAGCAGCCAGCCATAGCTCCCAGTCAGTCACTTGAGCATGAGGATAAAAAGTTGATATGAGTTTTGTGCATGGTGAAAGATAGGGGTTTAATTTAATCTTGTTGCATATGGATTTCCTGTTTTCCCAGCACCATTTGTTGAAGAGGCTATCTTTTCTCCAATATATGTTTTTGGCACCTTTGTCTAATATAAGATAACTGTATTTATGTGGGTTTGTCTCTGTGTCCTCTATTCTGTACCATTGGTCTGCAAGTCTATTTTGGTGCCAATACCATGCCATTTTGTTACTATTGCTCTGTAGTATAGTTTAAGGTCTGGTATGCCACCTGCTTCACTCCTCTTGCTAAGGATTGCTTTAGCTATTCTAGGTCTCTTATTTTTCCAGATGAATTTCATGACTACTTTTTCTATTTCTATGAGGAATGTTGTTGGGATTTTGATTGAAATCGCATTACATCTGTATAGTGCTTTTGGTAGTATGGTCATTTTGACAATATTAATTCTGCCTATCCAAGAACAAGGGAGATCTTTCCATCTTCTAAGGTCTTCTTTAATTTATTTCTTTAGTGTATTCTCTAGTTTTCATTGTAGAGGTCTTTCACATCTTTTGTTAAGTGGATTCCCAAGGTGTTTTTTTTTGTTTGTTTGTTTGTTTTGTTTTGTTGAGACTATTGACTATTATAATGGGGATGGTTGTTGCTGCCTGAAGCGCTTGAAGCAACGGAGCCGCGGGAAGAACTTCAGAAGCAAACTGGAGACAAACAGCTTTTTATTCTGATAACTTTTCTCTCTGGTTCTAATAACGACTAACACACGCCAAAAACACACCCTAAAATGGCGCTGACTCGATCAGCAATTTCGGCCAAGTCACTCGAGATCACGCAACAATCCCGTGAGACTACGGGTGGCGACAAAGGCCAAATCTCCACGGCTCATAGTCAACCGCAATTCAAGCCAATCCCCAAACAGGGCTCCTGCATTTCCCCCTTTTGTTTTAAAAGAGGTAATGCTCTAGGACGTCTATGTGCAACCAACATTCTTACCCGTCATCGGATAATCAAGGCTGTGCCCTTGACTCCTGTCTTAGGTTGATATGTCGGCCACATGAGACTGTCCCGTGCGACTGTGCCTGTCTTAGGTTGTCCCCCTCTGGGGATCTTACCCGTCATTGGCTAACCAGCCATCCAATGGAGCCCTTTAGGATCGACTATATATGATGACTAACAGCCGTCCAAATTGTGAGGAGATGTTGCGGCTTTAAGGCAACAAGCCTTTTGGTGATGAGCCAAATTGCATAGCATATCAAATTGTTTAAACAAATCAGCTGCCCTAAGTTCCATCAAGTAACACACTGAATTCTCTAGACAAATACCCGCAAGGCATTGTCCCGTAAAGTCCCAAACAATGAAAGATCAAAATGTCCATTTGTTATAACATGTTGATGTAGGAGGCCCCATGCATGTAGAGCAGAGGCCACACTGTTGGTGAGGTTGTTTGATGTTTGAGCAGCAGACGTCTTTTTTATGTTTAGACAATGCCACCGGCAAATCTTCAGGGCCCGCTACCTAGAAACTCAAGCATCAATTATTAAAGTAAAGGCAGTGCTATTGCAGCACTGAGTCAAGAGGCGAGTTGTCAAACTACAAAATAGAATAATTAGATTAGAAAATTAAAGTTGATTTTTGTTCACATACATCGCTGGTTGAGCTTTTACAAACATAAGTTGGAAAAATGTCATATTTAGAACAAAACAAAGAAAGACTGAGGGTAATTACTGCATTAAAGATAGATTAAAGAAAAGGTAAAGGCACTTGAGAGAAATAATTTGTTAGCTGGAACCCTTGAGTCTCTGTATACAGAGCAATTTTTTACCTGTTGAGATAATTGAAATTAATGAGCTATTAAACAAATGAAGTTAATAACAAATAAACAATCTTAAGTCAAAACACCAAAATATCAGGTTATATAGCACTAGTCATATTTGTTTGCTAAAGAGAAGTCCCAGGGACACCTATAAATCAAAATTGAAAGTACCTTCATTTATAAAATTATTTACCTAAAATGAATACTCTTAACCTAAAATGAATTAAAGTTATTTGGATCCATATATATATATATTTTCTTTTTCATAAGCCCTTTGTTCTTTGTGACGTCACACTGGACAGACGAACAAGCATACAAACATATATTTGTGACGTCACATTAACATGAAATGTAGACAAATGTACAGACATAAAGACATGTATAAAAAGAAAAAAAAAAAAAAACAATTGTGTGCACACTAAAGAGAGATCTCCTTGTCCCGGCCGGGAGAAATGACACTTAAGTTGTGAAATATTTTGAAAGACTCTTTTGAGGGAATCATTCTGTACCTTCATCTTGGTCCTCTTGATTTTGTACCTTTTTTATTAATCTTGATTCTTCAATAACTTCATCTTGATCATTTTGATGTGGTACCTGTTTTATTAATCTAGATGGTATCCATATTGGAGAGGATTCGTCTTTTGGAAAAACACAAACAGATCCTCTTCCCCAAATTAATACTGGATCTGGACCCTTCCATGTACCTGAAAGAACATCCTTCCAGTAAACCAAAGGTTTATGTTGTTGGTGTGGATTCCAATGTCTGTCTCCAGCAGAATAACCATTAGAGTCTAAAGTTAGAAAATTTAAGGTAAACAGGGCAACTGCCAATCTGTCCTTAGGACTTTTCCAATTTCCTTCTTTTTGTTTTAATAACATAATTTTCAGTGTTCGGTTTGCTCTTTCAATAATGCCCTGACCCTGAGGATTGTATGGGATGCCTGTTTTATGGGATATATTGAATTTTGCGCAAAACTGCTTGAAAGATGAGGACGTATATGCGGGGCCATTATCTGTTTTAAGCATTTTGGGGATGCCCAATGCAGCAAAAGCTTGCAAACAATGAGATGTAACATCTTTAACTTTTTCTCCAGAATGTAAGGAAGCAAAAATCATGCCTGAGCATGTATCTATAGTCACATGAATAAATCGCAATTTTCCAAAACTTGGCTCATGAGTAACATCCATCTGCCACAAATGATTGGGCATTAATCCTCTAGGGTTAACTCCGAAATGAGGATTGGGCAAATGTGTCATCCAAGATTTACAATCTTTTACAATTGTTCTGGCTTGCTCCTTTGTGATTTTAAACCTACGTTGCAAGGTGGTGCTGTTGACATGAAACTGGGAATGAAATAAAGTAGCTTGTTGTAGCGCTGAAAGTATAAATACTGTTTTTGTAAGTTCATCAGCCTTTTGATTACCTTCATGGAGGGGACCAGGCAAATTAGTATGTGCTCTAATATGGCCTACGAATAGAGGTTCTTTTCTTGCCCACAAAAGTTTTTGTATTTGATAAAACAATTTAAAGGCTGGAGTATGAGGTGCTATTGGTCCTGCTAACTCTAATTTTGGGACGGCTTGTACAATATAGTGGCTATCTGAAAAAATGTTTATGGGCTGGTCCCTAAAATTTTCCAGAGCTCTTACCACAGCTTCCAATTCCACTAGTTGAGCTGATTTGTGTGCAGTTATGTAAGTCATATTTTCTTTTTTAGTGACTACTGTAGCAGTACCATTTGAGGACCCATCTGTAAATACATTAAATGCCTTAGGAATAGGTTGATTTTTTATTACCTGTGGAAATATAATAGGATGATTAATACAAAAAGATAATATAGGGGACTTAGGAAGATGATTATCAAAATTTGCAGAAGTAGAGCATTTAGCTATAGCCCAATCATTATCATTGAAGCATAAGTATTCAATCTGTGATGATGAATAGGGAGTAATAATAGTAGCAGGGTGAATGCCAAATATTTTAGTAGAAGTCTTAAGTCCTTGAAGAATAAGTTTAGCCACCATGGAGGTATAAGATTCAATTATACTTTTAGGAGAGACGGGCAAATGTATCCATAATAAAGGCCCTTGTTGCCAAAATACTCCTGTGGGTGTATATTGTGAAGAAATAATAATCAACATCAGCGGTTGAGTTAAATCAAATCTATCACAATGAGCTCCTTTGATGGCTTTTTCTACTAATTTTAAAGCTTTCCTAGCATCAGGAGTCAATGTTCGTGGTGAAGATGGATCAGGATCTCCACGAAGGATGTCAAATAAAGGTTTTAGTTGGCCAGTAGTGAGATTTAGTGTAGGGCGAAGCCAATTAATGTCTCCCAGTAGTTTTTGGAAATCATTGAGGGTGGTCAGATGTTCTTTATTTTATTAAAATTTTTTGGGGTCTAACAAAAGTATCCATGATTTTAAATCCTAAATATAATATGGGAGATCTGGTTTGAACTTTTTCTTCTGCTATATATAATCCATATTTTTTTAAATTTTCTACCACATCACTGAATATATTAAATAAGATTTTTTGATTAGGGTGGGCCAATAAAATATCATCCATGTAATGTAGACACATGAGATTTGGATATTTATTTTTAATGGGTTGGATAGCCTTGTCCACATATATTTGGCATATGGTGGGGCTATTAGCCATTCCCTGTGGTAAAACCTTCCATTGATATCTCTGATCAGGGCCATTATTGTTCATAGAAGGAACGGAAAAAGCAAACCTGGGGGCATCCAGAGGATGTAGGGGAATAGAAAAGAAGCAATCCTTTATATCAAGAGTAATAAGATGGAAATTTTTTGGAATAGCTACGGGACTAGGAAGTCCAGGTTGAGTAGGCCCCATAACTTGCATGGTTTTATTGATTTGTCTAAGATCATGTAACAATCGCCATTTTCCTGACTTTTTCTTGATCACAAATATGGGGGAATTCCAGGGAGAGGTGGAAGGTTCTATATGACCTGCTTCTAATTGTTCCTGAACTAATTGGTGGGCCGCTTGTAATTTCTCTTTAGATAGGGGCCACTGAGGGACCCACACTGGCTTATCAGAAAGCCATGGTATTTTCAAAATTATTTTCTCAGTGCCCCGAAAAAAAATATCTTTTTCCTTTATGACAATGATTACTTTTAGGGTTAAGATTACTCTGTACTTTTTGATAATGAGTTCTTTTATGGTTAAGATTACCCTGTAGGTTTTTCACATTTAACATCTGCAGGCTTGGTTGCAAGGTGTACTCCCCATTTGTTGCAAAATATCTCTTCCCCATAAAGTAACCGGTAGATTAGGTAAAACATAAGGCTGAAATGTTCCTTTATGGCCTTCATCATCCTCCCATTTTAAAATTACTGCACTTTTATCTGGGAGGTTATTATATCCCAAGCCTCTTAAACTGGTTGAAGCTTTTTGCAGAGGCCAGTGCTTGGGCCATTGGCGTAAATTAATAATGGAAGAGTCAGCTCCAGTATCTATTAATCCCTCCATTTCTATTCCTTGGATTTTTATTTTACACATAGGCCTCCTTGAACAGTCTCGAACCCAGCAAGCCATGGGACTTGAGTCAGTGGAACAAAATCCTCTATTGTTCCCTTCTTGAGGCATACCCATTTTAAATGAATTATGTAAATTGGGAAGGAGAAGCAACTGAGCAATTCTATCTCCTTGATTAACAGAACTTACACTTTGGGGTGAGCTAAGCATTATTTTTATTTCCCCTTTGTAGTCTGAGTTTATTACACCTGGGGTCACTTGCAAACCTAATAAGCTTTTAGGACTACGCCCGATAATAAGTCCTACAGTCCCTGAGGGAAGAGGTCCCCTGACTCCTGTGGGAATCAGTTGAACCCCCATTTCAGGTGTTAACACTATTCGGGCGGTGGAACAGAGGTCTAATCCTGCATTTCCTCTTGTTCCTCTGGCGAGGGAGTGGATGGGTAGTAGGGATTGTGTCGGGGAAGCATCTGAGTGGATGCTTGAGGATACTCCTTCTGCAATGCCCCGTACATTTGTGGGCCCCGGGGTACTGGGCCCCGTGCCCCGTTTTTTGAATTCCTGAACAAAGGATTTCCATGGATGTCAAATTTTGAATAGCATTTATTGGCCCAATGATTTCCCTTTTTACACCTGGGGCAGCGGCCTGGGGCACGGTATGAGCTTGATCTTATTTCTCTTTTGGGATTTTGCCTAGAATTGCCTGATTGATTATGATAATTTTGCCTGGAATATCCTGATTGATTATAATGTCTACGTTTAGCCTTTGTGAAATTTCGAGAGGAAGCACCTCTCATTGAGGCTGCAATCACATTTCCTGTGACAAAGGCGCCATTTATATCTTTACATAGTTGTATATATACGGAAAGATCCTTTTTAGTTCTCCATGGCCTGATGGCTGCTTGGCACCATTTATTTGCATTTTCATAAGCTAATTGAACAACTAAAGGCATAGCTTGGTCAACATCTGCAAACACACTACCTGCAGTTCTCAAAAGTCGATCAGCAAAGTCGGCATACGGCTCATTAGGTCCTTGAATCACTTTTGACAAGCTACCTTGTAGATCCCCAGGTCCTTGTACAGTTTTCCATGCCTCTAAGGCAGCTGCATTTATCTGAGCATATATATCTGAGTCATAATCTGTTTGAGCCTGTAAGTCTGCGAATTGCCCTTCTCCTGTGAGCATGTCTATATTATAGTTTTCAAACCCTGCAGCCGCGTTTCTTTTAGCCGTTTCTATACAAAGTTCTTGGAATTGCGATCGCCAAACCAAGAATTGCCCCCCGCTTAATGTTGCTTTACATAGACTTTTCCAGTCTGAGGGGGTTAAGCTAAAGGTGTTAAGGGACTCCAGCATACTCAACGTGAAAGGAGCTTGGGCCCATAAGTCATTACTGCCTCTTTGAGATTTTTTATAGTTTTGAAATCTACTGACTGATGGACACTCTGTCCATTTTTCTTTTCAAATGCTGGCGGTTCCCAATGTATCTGTGAGTTGTCCTCGAGGGCGCATAAGCGATCAGAAAGCCTTTTTATTTCTGTTTCTAGGGTATGCAAATGCCTAGTAATACCCTTCATATTTTCTGTAATGGATTCCACCCATGGGGGAGTAGTCACTTCCACAAGTGACTCCTCTGCCTGACGGACCTTTTTCTCGGTCTTTTTAAATTTCTTTTTCCTCATTTTCTCAGGATCACTTTTACTAGATTCCTCACCACTGCTAATTTCACTGACAGCAATATCCTGAGGCCCAGGTTCCAGTGAGAGCAAGTATCCTTCAGCTTTCGCCAATAACTTCCGAATAGCTTTAATAGCTTGGATTTTTGTCATTTTTGGGTCTCTTCTAATACTCTCTTTACTGGTCTCAGTTGGCCCAGTGGAATCTACACTTTTTTGATCACTTTCACTTTTGTCTATATACTCCTCACTGAGAACAGAGTCAGGTATATCAAGGAGTCTTTGCATAGCCTCTATCACTTGGGATTCAGTTATATTCGAACCCATCTTTAGAGACCTTTCAGTTCTTACCTGTCCGCTCCGAAGTTCCCCGTACGGGCCGCCACCTGTTGCTGCCTGAAGCGCTTGAAGCAACGGAGCCGCGGGAAGAACTTCAGAAGCAAACTGGAGACAAACAGCTTTTTATTCTGATAACTTTTCTCTCTGGTTCTAATAACGACTAAACACACGCCAAAAACACACCCTAAAATGGCGCTGACTCGATCAGCAATTTCGGCCAAGTCACTCGAGATCACGCAACAATCCCGTGAGACTACGGGTGGCGACAAAGGCCAAATCTCCACGGCTCATAGTCAACCGCAATTCAAGCCAATCCCCAAACAGGGCTCCTGCAGATGGTTTTCCTAGTTTTCTCTTTCAGAGGATTTGTCACTGATACAGAAACTCAACTCAAAGTGGACCTAGGAATTAATCCAGAGACTCTGTACCTAATAGAAAAAGTAGACCCAAATCTCCATCATGTCAGAGTAGGCCCCTGGTTTCTTAATAAGACTCCTATACTGCAAGAATTAAAAGCAAGAATCAATAAATGGGATGAATTCAAACTCAAAGGCTTCTTCTCAGCAAAAGAAACAACAGTGACGTGAACAGACAGCCTACAATTTGGGAACAAATTTTTACCACACGCACATCAGATAGAGCACTAATCTCTAGGATACATAAAGAACTCAAAAATCTTAATCACTGAAAAAATAAATAACCCAATCAATAAGTGGACCAAGGAACTGAACAGACACTTCTCTGAAGAAGATATACAATCAATCAACAAATATATGAAAAAATGTTCAACATCTCTAGCAATTAGAAAAAGGCAAATCAAAATGAGTCTAAGATTTCATTTCACTCCAGTCAGAATGGCAGCTATTAAGAATACAAACAATAATTGTTGGCGAGGATGTGGAGAAAAAGGCACACTCTTACATTTTTGGTGGGACTGCAAATTGGTGCAACCAATCTGGATAGCACTATGGAGATTCCTCAGAAAACTGGGAATGGAACTACCATTTGACTCAGCTATCCCACTCCTCGGTTTATACACATAAGACTAAAAAACAGCATACTAGAGATATAGCAGCACAATTCACAATAGCTAAATTGTGGAACCAACCTAGATACACTTCAGCAGATGAATGGATAAAGAAAATGTGGCATATATACACAATGGAATATTATTCAACATTAAAAGATAATAAAATTATGGCATTTGCAGGTAAATGGATGGAGTTGGAGAATATAATGCTAAGTGAAGTAAGCCAATCCCCAAAAACCAAATGTTGAATGTCTTCTCTGATAAGCTGATTTATAAAGGGGATGGGGGGAGGAGCATGGGAGGAATAGATGAACTTTGATAGGGCAAAGAGCAGGGAGTGGAAGTGGGGGAATGGGGATAGAAAAGATGGTGGAATGAGACCTACATCATTACTCTAAGTACATGTACGAAAACACGAATGGTGTGAATCTACTTTGTGTTCAACCAGAGACATGAAAAATTGTGCTCTATTTGTGTAATATTAATTGAAATGCATTCTGCTGTCATATATAACTAATTAGAATAAATAAAATAAAATAATTTAAAATATTGATGTGATACCATGTGTCATGTTGCCAGCACTTTTTTTAAGATAAAAAGATTTTTCTTTATTAATGTTCCCCAATTGTATTTCTTCAGATACAGGAGTTTTGAACTCAAATACTTAGGAGAAAACAAGATAAGATTGTATTATCTTGCAATATCAGTAACATATTGCAAAGCCAAACGTTTGGGAAAAGAGGGTGAGAGGGAAGGGGAGTGAGGGAGGGAAGATAAAAGGATAGGAATTAAGTTGATCAAGTGGAATTCTGTTTTCTTTTTTTTTTGTTGTTGTTGTTTGTTTTTTAATTCTTGGGAACTATGCAGTCCTTGCAAGCACAGCTTGTTTCTGCAGATTATTTTTCCAAATGCATGCAAAATGGAACCCAAAGGGAGAATCCAAGAACCTGGAGAGGCGCACACGATGGGCTGCGATTATCCAGTAGCAAGCAATCCAGCCTTCCCCCGCGCTTCCTCCTCGGTTCCCGAGAGTTAGGGGGATGAAAACGTCTTTCCCATGATTGTTTTCGTTTTTTCCCTCGGCATCTGGGCACACACCATTCAGCACCTTGAGGAAGTCAGATGTTTTTTGCCCGAATATGAGTGCAAATATAAGCCTTAGAGCACTTGATGTGATAGTGCAGGTAGTCCCTGAACGTGTGGATTAGGTTGATGGTGTTGTCTTGAGCGCTAACGTTGGTGTGGTGAGGGAACAGTGCAAATGTAATGTAGCCAATGTTGTCACCCACAGCGGCATCTGTATCTTTCAGCTCCAGAGGAGGTTCTGTGTGGCTAAAGAGGACCTAGGGGGCTGTGCGGCTGGCTTTGGGTCCTTCCTTGAACTCCTGCATGAACACCTTTCAATGATCACATCGTCGTCATCCTTAAATGCTGTGCTGAAGACTACTGTGACTGTCCTTTTCAGATTCAACATACATGGTCACATCATCCCTATAATGGATAACTGCCCTGTTCTCTTCTTCCTTGCCCTCTTCTTGGAATTGGAAGTATTTCTCAAGGACAGAGGCAAAACACTTTCACTTCAACAAGCCAGCCTGATGCACAATGAAATCCTTGGACCTAGGCAGATTTTTTTTTTTTTTTTTTTTTTTTTTTTGGTACCGGGTATTGAACTCAGGGGCACTCGACCACTGGGTCACATCCCCAGCCCTTTTTTGTATTTTATTAGAGACAGGGTCTCACTGAGTTGCTAAGTGCCTTGCCATTGCTGAGGCTGGCTTTGAACTCATGATCCTCCTGCCTCAGCCTCCCAAGTGCTGGGATTACAGGTGTGCGCCACCTCGCCCGGCTTACTAGGCAGATTTTTGAGGTTAGTGTTATGGCATGACACTCAGAAAACACACAAAGACTGGATTTGAAACAAAGAATTTTATTTTATCTATCCTTTCCTGGCCAGGGACGCTTCTGCCAGAGCCCGAGTGGCCTTCTGATAGAAGTGCGCTGGGCTGTCTGTGGTTCCAATATTTAAGGGAGAAAACACATCCTATGGAATATGCGAATTGCAAGCAAGCAGATACAAATGCTGAGAAAAGCAGTTAGCAGAGCAGAGTCAGACAGCCACATCCTGGGTTTGAGCACAGTTGTGGTTGTACATCCTGGGTTCCAGTATATTTGCAGGTGTATGAAGCTCAGAAAAACAATTTTTAAAATACTTCTTACAAACAGCTTTATATAACAGTTTCACAAGGGAACCATAAAGATGGAGTCACTATGGCTATACTATTTTATTAATCTGTATTTTCTAATCTATAACCTATAACTTGTATTGACTAACTCAGGCCATAACAATAGCAAAGAGACATTGTATCCTGATTCTAGATTTACCAAGAAACTCCCGTAAAGCCTCTTTAATAACTCATCAGCACCATGTGCCTGAAGTTCCTTGTAGAATTCAAAGAAATACAGACCATCACTTTCATTTTGTCTCCATTAGGATTTGAAATATCATAGAGGACCCCATCGAAATCTGCAAATGTTACTTCTACTGCTTCTGGTTTGTTTCCGGCAGCTGCATTCTTGGACTTGAGTTTGAGCATCTCCTTGATGAGGTGGTCATTCACTCCCAGCAGGATCATGGTGGCAGTTGGCCCCCGACTTCACTGAACGCTCCCTGCTCAACCCCTGCCCCCTCACCAGCATTTTTTTGAATACAGGTATTCGATAAACTACATGAGATACTTAATACTCTCTTTTGAAATAGGCGTTATGTTACATGCTTTTGCCCAACTGTAGGCTGATGTAAGTGTTCTAAGCACGTTTAAGGTAAGCATGCTCATTGGTAGGTTAGGTGTATTAAGTGCATTTTACAGTGATGATTTTTGCAACTTATGATGGATCTATTGGGAATAACCCTGTGGTTGGTCAAGGGACATCTGTATCCTAATGGGTGGAGGAGGGAGGGAGATCAGGAAAAACTTGAAAGAGTTGATGGCACTTGAGCTCAGTATCATGAATACCAAGGCCTCCACAAGGGGAGAACTAGTGCAATTAAATACCTCTTAAGCCTGGCACATGCCTCTCATCCCCCATATGGAGGAGGGAGATTGAGGTGGGAGGATCACCTGAGTTGAGGCATTCAAGGCCAGCCTGGGCAACGTAGTGAGACCCCATCTTAAAACAACAATTTATAATTCACCCAAATATTGGCTGGTCAAAAAACAAGAACCATATGTATGAGAGAAGGTGAATTTTCTTCATTTGGGAAATTAACACCATGGAGCAGTCTACAAATATAATAACGCAGAAAAAGCAACTTGACGCTACATTATAGACAGCTATTGCTCTTGCCACGCTGTGTGGACTGGCCTGAATTTAAATTACGACTGGATACCTCACTGATCTTTCTGACCTGGAAGAATGAAAAGAAGAGGTAATTTCTTAAACTCCCACACAGCTTTAGTCAGCTTTTCATTGCGTGACCAAACACCTGACAAGAACAACTTAGAAGAGGAAAAGTTTACTTTGGTTTACAATTTCATGATTGGCCAATTCCATTGCTTTGGCCTGAGATAAGGCAGAGCATCATGGCAAAGGTGTGAGGCAGAAAAACCCTTCTCAGGTCATGGAAGCCAGTGAGAGAGAGGGAGAGAGAAAGGAGTCAGGGACAAATACAGTCCTAAAAGGCATGCCCCCATGACCTATACCCTTTTACTAGGTCTCATCTCCCACACATTTCACCACCTCCCCAAAGTTTATTCAAACCATGAATCTCTCAATGGATTGCTGCATTGGGACAAACCCATGAGACTTTGGGAGGGGGTGGGTGGGGAGGGCATGCCAGATCCAAATAATAAAAAAACCAAAAGCTGAATTTACTCCTGAATTATCCTGAATCCATCTGTCATAAAGGTCGGAATCCAATTTTTTTCAGAAGCCATAAAGTGATATTTTAGAGATTATTTCTGGTTAAAATGTGTGCTATTCTAGACTACCCTGAAGAGTCCATAGCATTCTGTGAAATGCAAATATGTTTTATTAAAATAAACACTAAATTTGTGTAAGTTCCCTGATCAGAAATAAGTGGTTTTCCTTTTAGGCTTAGAGACCCTCAGTAGGGTTTTAAAAATCTCAAAACTTTTTTTATTAGAAAATTATAGGCCGGGGGCGTGGTGGCGCACACCTGTAATCCCAGCACTTTGGGAGGCTGAAACAGGAGGATCACGAGTTCAAAGCCAGCCTCAGCAATGGCGAGGCACTTAGCAACTCAGTGAGACCCTGTCTCTAAATAAAATACAAAAAAGGGCTGGGGATGTGGCCCAGTGGTCGAGTGCCCCTGAGTTCAATCCCTGGTACCCACACACACACAAAAAAAAATTATAGATTCACAAAACTTACCAAAACAGTATACATGGGTCTAGTGTACTCCTTGTTCAGCTTCCCCCAAGGCTAGATCTTAGACAATCAGTAAAATATTAAAACCATAGCTACTGTTCTGGTTTATATATGAGGTATCTCCTAAGAGTCTCCTGAATTAATGCAGGAATATTCAGAGGTGAAATGATTAGGTTATGACAGAGATAACCTAATTAATTCATCCTAGTTTGAGTGGACTAATGGAATGGTGGGGCGTGGCAGCAGGATGTGGGTCACTGGGGGCATGGCAGTGCAAGGGTTCATCTTTCTTTTTTTTAATTTATTTTTGTTATATATATGACAGCAGAATGCCTTACAATTCATATTACACATATAGAGCACAATTTTTCAGGTCTATGATTGTACACAAAGTGTCGGAATATTATAAGGGGTTGGGGTCTTTAGCCCCCCCCCCCGTACCCAGGATGGACCTCCTTTGTCTAGCAAAAGAGGCCAGAGGGGCCTACCCCAATGGAGAGACTAGATTGGGAAAGTAAAGGCCACCAGCATTCCCTCCCCTGCCTTTAGAAAACCCAGGAACATACCAGGGAGTCCATTTGGTCAGTGCAGGAACTCGGTTTATTCAGGAAGTTGGACCGTCTTATATAGAGGACATGGGCCAATCAACAGAAAGATCATAGGGACACATAAGGAGCATGGGTGGATGCCATTGGCGGAGCCATTGGCCTATCCTTGGGGTGGTTTCAGTTCTCACAGCCACGCCCCCTGCTTAGCCTAGGTCCTGTAACAGGGTGTGGTAATGTGGCAAGCAGCCAGAAAGCCAGAGCTTTTCCATCCCCTTGGCAGACAGTGTAAGGTCCCAACATTTCCCTGTTTTGTTTTTTTCAAAATGGGGCTCCCCCCATTTTGTTTTCAAAAATGGGGTGTCCATCTTACTCTAGAGTGTGCCTGTCTTAGGTTGTTCCCCTCTGGGAATCTTACCCGTCTTTGGCTACCACCCTAGCACTTCAGGTGGGACACACCCAGGGCCAACAAGTGGCCAGGGCTAGGACATGGGACAGAACAGTTGCCTTTGGGAAAGCTTTTCAAGGATGGCTGGTTTAGACCTCCGCATCCTGTTAAGGACCATGGCCAAGTTTGCAGGGCTTTCTCTCAGCATCACTGAAGGCAGCATATTATTGGCAGACCACCAAGTTGTACCAATTTGGTCCAGTCATAAAGGAGTTAAGCGAGTTTGTTGATTACACAGGGCCCAAAAGTGAATACAAGGAACATGACAGTCAGGGGTTTCACAAAGGGGAAAAGGTAGGGAAGCACTCATTTAGTCCAGTCCAAAGGAAGCTGTCTTGGACAAAGTCCGAACAGTTGGCACAGCAATAACACTTTTCTCCCAGGAATAGGCATAGTCCCTCTTCTCTCGTCACAGAGAGTTGAGAGTTGAAATACTGACAAAGGGAGAGTCCAAGGCAACAGTGCTCCTGATGAACATCAGGATAGAGATGATGAGAAGTCCAATCACAATGAGACAGAGGATCCATCATGGTTTTTTCATTCCTGTGAAAAAGGGGAAAAAATCACCCCTCAAGAGCATGTGCTCTTGGGTAGTCATTTTGTTCTAATTGGCAGTATTTGAGGTCCCTAGCAGGTATCCAAATAGGGCTTGGTTCTCCAATTGGAAAGACACATAGGTAGGGTGTCTGGTTAGACCAATGTCTCTGAAAGGCAGTCAAAGGCTGATGCTTGGAAAAATTTAAGCATAGCTGTTTTTAATTGATCAGGGGGGCTGCTTCCCCCATTTTGTTTTATTAATTGGTCCTTTAGGGTTTTACTGTGTCTCTCTATGTTAGCTTGTCCTTTGGGTTCTATGAGATCCCTGTGGTATGTTTAATGTGCCATCTTTGGAAGAATTTTTGTAATGATTTGCTCACAAAACAGGGTCCATTATCTGTTTTAACCTGGGTTAAAGCACCTTTAAGCCCTCAGGTGGAGAGGGTTTAATGGGCCATTGAGTGAAGACAGATACCAACTATCTATGAGATTTTGGCTTCCTTACCCTTCTAATTTTAGGAACTCTTTACTATTGTAAGGACACAGGACGATAACCGAATCTGGCTTCTTCGAGCTGGACAGGGGTGATGAAATGGGGGCAAGTAGTTTGGAGTTCCCTTATTAGAAGTCAGGTCAGATTGAAACCTGGGCAAAATAGGTTATAAAGTCATCAGGAACCAGCGCTTCTATGAGAGAAACAAAAACCCTGAGTATTGAATAAATGTTGTAGCATCTGGAACATGTAACAGTTAATAATTTCTCACCAGGAGGTGTGAGGGCTGAGAAGTTATCCCCATAATAAGGCAGGAGTGGACATGGCCTTTGTTTGGGAATATAAATCTTTAACATGCACAATTATCAGGAATGTAAACACAACATTTAACTTTTAATTTTACAGATTAGATGTCTATCTTGATAAGATGGTAGTCAAGCTACTTAGTCTTAAATTAAGAGCATTGGGCTTTACTTTAATGTCTATAACCTCATTGTCATTTACCTTTCTAAATCTAGGTTGTGTCAATAAAGCTATATCTTTGCAAAACATTAATAGGGCAACCGACTGAGTTATATATTATAACCCCTGATTTTTAACAACAAGTATACCCCTTTGACCAATGGTAATGAAAGTGATCAAGGAGCATTCTACTTTTAGAATTATCAGGACATGATAAAGCTTTATCTATTTTAATAGTAAGAACAACCTTATAGAGCTTTTATATAATCCCTTTTTGTTCATAATTCAAATAATTTTGTAATAATTTGAATTTAGGTAACCCTTTTATCTCAATAAAAATATTGTTACTTGCAGTACTCCCAACAGAAACAGCTGAATCCTTTGAGCCTGTGCATATACAGAAATCTTTTATAAACCTTTATATAGAATCATACACATCTGTTAACCACTTCATGAGAACATAACATTTATGTATATAGAATTAGACCTGTTGAAATTTTAATCTGTTTCATTGATGACAAAGACCAATTTATGAAAACAATCAATAATGTTACTCGATGTGTTAGAATTTGTTAGGACAAGAAATTACCCTGGAATGCCGTGTTGAAAAGGGATGGTTTATTGGGGTGCCACGTGGCATGGTAGGGGACAAAAATGGCATGGAGGGCAGGGAAGTTGATGGCCAGGGCACCTGTTAGCCAGGTTCGCTGGACAGGCTGAGGCACCTGGGAAATGTAGTCTTTTCACAAAGTACCTGGGAGGTGTGGTCTTCCACCTAGGAGGCGCAGCCTCCTGCCCAGAACCCAACACGATGGAATTTAAGGAGTTATCTGATGGCATATCTAACAGTTAATATTTTAACCTTGAAAATTAATGTCTAACAAAGTTACTTATAAATTTACTTTTCTTGCATTTACCCCAGAGAAGACACACAATAAAAAGGCAGAAATACCATAGAATACAAGACAAGACATAAGACGGCAAGAACTAGGAATTTTTTTTCTTTCTTTCTTTCTTTTTTTTTTTTTTTTTTTTGATGTGGCGGTTCACTCTAGTAATCCAAAGGACAGAAGGCACATCTTGGGGCCTTGGAATTTTCCGAGGTGCGCATCCCCTTGGATGGCATTTTATCCTGGAGTTCTAGAGCGAAGGTCCAGCTTTAGAATTTGTGATGGTAAAGAACTTTTAAATCACGTGAGTTAAAGGTATTTGGATACATTTTTTAAATTTTCATGAGTGCTCAGTCTACACACACATAAACACACAAACAGAACACAAGTATACACACAACACAACCAAAACATCAATATGGGTGCACAAAATCAGAATTATGAGCTCAAAAAATCTTAGAAAAATGACAGGCTGGTAAAAAGACATTTTACCCTTTTTTTTTCTTTTCTTTGGGGCGTAAGCTTACTTCTCCATTTGCATTTCAATGTAAGTCCTGGGTAAGTCCTGGCTGAGGAGGTAACCCCCCCCCCCCTGGAGATTAAGCTTACTTCTCCATTTGCATTTCAGTGTAAGTCCTGGCTCAGGTCTGGAAGGGTGGGGGACTGCAATTGTGAGCGGATGCCTTCGCCTAAGGCACTTTTTTCAAGGCCTTAACCAGTTGAGTTCCCCGAGAGCTTTTTCAGCTCTACCAAAGAGTAAGGGGACAGACAGAATCCAATTTAAGTTCAGCTCCTAAGATTTTAAAAAGAGATATAGTTTAAACCTTGTGCTGGTCGCTGGCATGTCCCGCCATGCGTGGTCACAGGAGATGATGTCAACGGTGTGACCATGGTGGCACTTTGGGGTGGCCATTTTAGGCGCCATTGGCAGCCCGTTGCCAGGCAACGACCGGATGCACCCACGTGCGTTTGGCCCCAGGGGCGACTCTGGGTTTGGATTTTGTTTGCCTCTGACTGCAGGTGGCGCTTTCGCCTTCGCTCCCCCTCGCGCCCAGCCAGCGAGAGGCCCCGTGCATGCCTGGCCCCGCCCCCAGCGGTTTGGACGCAAGCTGCAAGCTGCACGCCGGGTGGGCCGAGACACAAGCCGGGGCCATGCAGCGGTACACTTTTTCTTTTCGCCGAACCGCAGAACTGCGAGCCCCAGTGATGGCGGCAGCCATGCACCCGGGACAAAAGCCTGGGGCCATGTGGCGGCGGTAGCAGCCCACTGTCTGCACACCCCTAGCGACCCCATATGGTCTCCGCCCACATGGTGCTGCGGAGGGCAGCTGTTCTTTGTTCTTAAGTTTGGGCCCACTCTGAGTTTTTTCCACACCCAGGCTGGCGCGCCCTTCAGCAAGTGCGTTTTTCCCGGACATCTTTCCATTCTTCCCTGCCAGGCACATACAAAAATTGCAGGTTTACTCACGCAGAGGTTCTAGAAAAGGGAGAGGAAAAAAAGAAAGAGAGAGAGAGAGAGAGAAAACTTTGTATGATTGCCTCGTTTTCTAGAGGATGCCTTTACTCGGGAGGCCCTATCTGGCTCGAACGCTTAGCCCAATCCGTCGAAGTTCTGCCCCGCGCTTGGCACCACTTTGTTGGAATATTATAAGGGGTTGGGGTCTTTAACCCCCCCCATACCTGGGATGGACCTCTTTTGTCCAGCAAAAGAGGCCAGAGAGGCCTACCCCAACGGAGAAAGCAAAGGCCACCGATGCCTCCTTCCCCGCCTTCAAAAGACTCAGAGCCACGTCGGGGAGCCCAGTCAGTCAATGCTGGAACTCGGTTTATTGAGGAAGTTGGACATGGGCCAATCAACAGAAAGATCATAGGGACACATAAGGAGCATGGACGGATGCCATTGGCAGAGCCATTGGTCTATCCTTGGGGTGGTTTCAGTTCTCACAGCCATGCCCCCTGCTTAGCCTAGGTCCTGTAACAGGGTGTGGTAATGTGGCAAGCAGCCAGAAAGCCAGAGCTTTTCCATCCCCTTGGCAGACAGTGTAAGGTCCCAACAACAAAGTAGACTCACACCATTCATGTCTTCATACATGTACTTAAGATAATGATGTCCATCTCATTCCACCATATTTCCTACCCCCATGCCCCCTCCTTCCCCTCTCTCCCCTTTGCCCTATATAGAGTTCATCTAATCCTCCCATGTCCCCCAGCCAACCACATTATGAATCAGCATCCTTAAATCAGAGAAAACATTCAGCATTTGGTTTGGGGGGATTGGCTTACTTCACTTAGCATTATATTCTCCAACTCCATCCATTTACCTGCAAATGCCATGATTTTATTCTCTTTTAATGCTGAATAATATTCCATTGTGTATATATACCACATTTTCTTTATCCATTCATCTACTGAAGGGCATCTAATTTGGTTCCACAGTTTAACTGTTGTAAATTATGCTTCTATAAACATTGATGTGGCTGTATCCCTGTAGTAAGCTGTTTTTAAGTCCTTTGGGTATAGACTGAGGAGTGGGATAGCTGAGTCAAATGGTGATTCCATTCCCAGTTTTCCAAGGAATCTCCACACCGCTTTCCATGTTGGTTGCACCAATTTACAGTCTCACCAGCAATGTAAGAGTGTGTGTTTTTCTCCACATCCTCGCCAACAATTATTGTTTGTATTCTTAATAGCTGCCATTCTGACTGGAGTGAAATGAAATCTTAGAGTCATT